>OY776257.1:5022500-7522500 GCA_963675405.1 Cosmorhoe ocellata
GCGAACTAGATTCATAATATATGTTATAGTTTATGTCACATCAGCTTTTCCAATGGCTCGACGAGGGTGATCGTTTCTTTATTAATTCTAGAATTAGTTAATATATTTTTTTGTTATACATAATGTTCGCTTCCTTTTTTGTTTTCCTATATTAATATTAATCTATCGTTACTTGACCCTCGACGAGAATATGGAAAAGTTGGATGCGCAATGTTCTATTTACTTAGGAAATATACATTTATTTACACAGTGGTCTTTTGTCACTTTGCGTATAATAATAATGTATTTCATAATGAATACGGACAATAGAATAAAACAGTGGAGGGTCACATTTTGTTGCATTGAACTAATCCATAGGATGAGCAATTTGTGAGATTTCACTGTTTAATATTTTACATACCGATGTTAGTATACTGTAAATCTAGAAAGTAAAATTATGTACCATTTCTATTATTTTGGTTATCGTGGAGTGGAAGTGGTATTAGTTATCCTTACCCTTTTCGGCCGTAGAAAAGACTGAGGAATTCACAAAGTTTGAAACGAAAAAGAATACTCAAATGATTTTATATCGGCCGTTACGATTGTTTTTGTTGGGATTGTTATACGAGTATTGTTAAGGTGAAGGGATCTGTCTAGAAGAACTGCGGTTATTACAAAACTTGTAAATTGTACAATTTTGAAAAGAAAATTAGATTCCAAAGGAGGAGGTTCTCAATTAGTATTTTTTCTTATTTTTTTTTTTGTATGTTTTTTTACGATATTACTCCGCTAATTATGACAAATTTTATCGAAATTGATTACACTTTTTGTGTAATACGTGCCTAGGTTAACAACTGATTCCAAGTTGCAGCACAAATCAAATTTTATACTTTTACTATCCGAACGATTTTAAGATGCGACTTCGATAGAATCTTGTGTACTTCAGTACTTAGTTCCCTTCACCTTGGCATGACCTGGGTTGTGGTGATGGACCAGCCAGTTTTGTTGTAATCCGCGTTTGACATTTGGTTAGAGAAATCGTACATATCCTTTACCTATGTATGTTAAATGTATACTTACTTCCCTTGTCGAAGCGGACTAGTCTAGGCGGCAGCGGGCCACCGACCAGTTACACTTACTTGATTGTGTAGTTTACTTACAGTGAGCCTTGTGTAATCATTATTATGTAAGGTACATACCTATTTAGTTTTATTGTATCGTTAGATTTATGCGAACTTCCGCTTTGCCAACATTATTGCGTTGCTTACATTATAATCATACAAGAGTACAGCCTAAGGATTTTAACCTTTTTTTTTTTATAAACTGAGAGCTATTTCTAAGTCACTGTTTTTTACTATTTGTAAGAATTTATCGCTAAATTACTCGGCTGTAAGCCATAGTTAACCAAGTTTTGGAGTAATTTACAACTCTTAATTGCAATTTTTTATTAAAACCCTATAAACAAACATCATGGCATGATTTGTGTATGCGGTCATTTAGTCATAGCTCTGCAGAGTTTTTTTGAGACCAATATTTTTAACTACAGCTGTTTTTCTTTATTGTTAAAATTTTTAGGCTAGTTTACACTTTTAAATAAGTTAGATTTGTTAATTGTGGTGTATTAATTGCACGAGAATAGAGCTCTCACAGCCTCCTTTACAAGTTATATTACTTAAAGTATTGTTTTATAGTCTGAAGTGATTGTGATAAAAATGTTCTTATTATTGGTTGGTAAAATTAAACTTTAAGACTTTCTTATTTGTTTACTGTTGCTATGTTGAGTATACTGTGTCAGAGAGAGACGAATAGAGTAGAGGAGGGTAGCGTAGGGTGGGGCTGTAAGAGCATTTATGTAGTCAGCATTATGTATATGCTTTAATGTGATTTTTTAAATGTACTCTTATATAATTAGTCTCATCAATCAATATAATTAGAGAACTAACATATATAACATTTCAGTTAATAGTGTTTTATATTGTAAAGATCAAAATAAAAACAGAGTTTATATTTTAATTTTATGAGAATATATACATTTTGAAATGAATAAATCGCTCATTTGCTGAGCTCTAATGAAAAATTATAAATTTAAATGCAAAATAACAAGTCACGATTCTTTTAGAAGCCATGTAGAGGAGAAAAATAAACGTGCCATGATATTTGTGGCTATTTCATTTGTTTCATTTCACCCTATCTGTAATTTTACACACTAATAAGGTAGGTAATCCGAAGTAATACATACATAGATATATTGTCAAAACTTTAATACTTACGAAAACTAGCAATCTACTACAATTTCTTCTTTCACGACATTCGCGTCTCCCGCGGGCGCTAACGTGTTATCGACGATGGGAGCTGGACTCTTGTAGTATTTATTACTCGTGTGATGTTCTTTCAGAAACTCTCCTCCCATTTCGTAGTACTCCTCTTTAGTTATGCAGCAACTCTCGAAGTCGTTGCTGCCTGCGAAATCCCTGGCCCCGTACCATGCGTCGAGACTCGCATTATTCGCCATGACAACTTTATGCGACGACTGGAATGGTCTCATTTCTAGTAGTTCTCTTTCTATCCGCTCTTTTAGACCTAAAATAAGATTATATTGAGCTGTGTTTACTAGCCTAAATTATATTTTGTTATGGCTATGGTGCACGCTACCATTTATTGCATTATTTGTTAAATAAAATTAAGAAGCGATTGTGGTTTTGGATTTTGCTTATAGGTGCGGTAACGGCAAAAAATTATGTGTGCCTGTGAAAAGTAAGTGGAAAAAAATTGTACACCTATCTCTATATAAATCTTCTAGAAAAGATGCAAGCTAGGCAAAAAATAACCAAAATTAGAAAATAAAATAATAGCTTACCAGGGAATTGAGAAGCCCCTCCAGTTAAAAACACATTATTAGCTAGTAACAGCTGATCTTCCGAGCTGAAGTGTTTGAACACATATTCTAAGGTCTCTGCTAAGCCAGCCTCTAGGTTCCCCATCATAGATGGCTGAAACATCAACTCGGCAGCTCTGAAATTTAAAAAACAATAATTCAACGAGCCCCATGGTTATGCAGTTTTAAACTTTAATGTCCACTTTTCATGTCTTTGGGGTTTTATCCGAGTTTTATCTTACTTACTACAATACAAACTTACTTAATCAAAAGTCCCTTAACCTATGAAAAAGTACTTTTTTCTAAACAAATATAGAAATATTATATCATATTGGTACCTAACTACGCCATGAAGTATGTAATATTGAAACCGTTGAACCTACATAGAATCCTACTAATATTATAAACGCGAAGGTTTGCAAGAATGCATGGATGTATGTTTGTTACTCTTTCACGCAAAAACTACCGAATGGATTTTGATGAAATTTGGTACAGAGGTAGATAGTCCGGAATAGCACATAGACTACTTTTTATCCCGGAATAATGTACGGTTCCCGTGGGATAGATTTTTGTATTTCAAGATAGCACGCGAGCGAAGCCGTAGGCGTAAGCTAGCTTCCACTCAATCTAGGTTCTTAATAAAATTAAGTATGATCATAAATTCACCTGAACGGTTCAATAGCGAGGTGCAGTTGGTGGAACTGGTCTGCGGCGGCCGGGGGCGGTTCAAACTCGCGCAGAGACTCTTCCATTTCCAATATCCTTTCGGCGTCCGCTTCAGAATCGCTATCTGCGTCGCGGCTAATACTGTAATTTGTGATGACGATGATTTATTTTTTTATAATATCCGATTTTGGGCACAAATAAAAAAATAACACGGGTAAAGATAGGCCAAAGAAAAGATGGATGGACTGTGTGAAAGATATGAGTAAGAAAGAAGTGAGTACTGAGATGACGGATGATAGAGGGAAATGGAGGACGAAAACATTGTGCCGACCCCGGTATAATGAAACTGGTGGAACTTCACACAAGTTCGTTCATGTAATGTTATTTGAATACTAACTTTGACGTCTCTTTTCAGTCACAAAAAGGTGATTTTGTTGTCTGATATGAATGAAAGGCCGACTAACGTACCTTTTATAAGCATCCCAGTCAGAGTCTTGGTTTCCGAACTCATCGCCAGCGGCTGCGAGGTGCGATATAACGCGCATGCGCTCCGCCGCGGCCGCCGTGCGTCGCTTCACCATCGCGGCGCGGCGGGAACGACGCGCGTCGCGCCGGCACAGTAACGCTTGGTACTGGAGAGGCAAACTCAAACTCTATTCATCTTCATACACTTTGATCAATGTAAGCCAGTGTTTTGACCCAATATAAAAACTCTCGATTCAAAATGTACCGTAAATAGCTGCAGTACTAGGGTATCTTAGTTTTTTAGTTTCATACATAAATAGGTATATAAAATCACGCCTGTTTCCCGACGAGGTAGAGACCACGGATCTCCACTTGCGACGATCCTGTCATACCTCTTTTGGTTCATTCTCTATCATTACATTTTTCATACATGCGCGTCGGTCTAGGGCAGTGATTCCCAAATTGGTCCAGGTGGACCCCCAGGGGTAAACGGGAGACTCGACGGGGGTCTACGTTGGACGTGACAAAAAATGGGGGTCTACAATCGTAAGCAGGGGTAAAAATTAATTTGGTTTTGATAGTGAAGAACTAAAATGTTGGCCACAAACTCGGCCACAATGTAAGTTTCCATAGATAGATAGATCTAATCTTCACTTTTTTTTTTCAAGATTTAGAAATTGGTAGTAAATTATGTAGATGCAGGGGGTCTACCGGATCCAGCAAAATTTTGAAAGTGGTCTATGAAAGAAAAGAGTTTGGGAACCACTGGTCTAGGGTAACCTTGACCTGGCCTTTTAGTTTCATAGGTCTTTAAACTTGCTTAGTAGTACAACCCGGTCATATTATCTCGAGACCTGGCGTCGATGACGTCACGTCGCGTCGGCGCGCTCTGATATGGTGCGCAAAAGCGAGAAAGTGCGAGCGCGGGGAGGTGAAAGGAGAACGGGGCGGGAGGTTCGCATTCCAGCAAGGTCTCGAGAAAATGTGACCGGGTTGTACTTTCCTAAATTTTAAAACTACGAGTAAATCCTATATTTTAAAATATTATGACCAACAAAGCTTTATATATTTATTTATATATTTAGTTATTAGTCAGGTCACATATCACCCACTGGCAGTCACTCATTCAAATGATAACATGCTCCTCGCTTAACTTAGATAATCTGGTTAGGAATTAATGACTCTAACTTTCCTAAGTATCTAAGCTTAATCGATCTGTTAGTAACGACACTACGGCAGGAAAGAAGCCTCTCAGAGACCACAGGCACACTTTAATCCTTTCACCACACGATAAGAAGAAGAAGAAGAAGAAGACACGATGTCGACAGCTAGGTTAGCAATTCTCTAACTACAAAATGTTTGGTACCTTAGCGCGCGTTTCAGAGAGCCACACTTGAAAGGTGTCAGGGTCTGTGGACCTAACGAACATACTGCTCGGGGTAAGGCATAGTGGAAGTGAGCATCGCAAACATTCACACCTTTTATTTTGTACATAACATACATAAAATCACGCCTGTTTCCCAACGGGGTAGGCAGAGACCATGGAATCTAACTACAAAATGTTTGGTACCTTAGCGCGCGTTTCAGAGAGCCACACTTGAAAGGTCTCGGGGTCTGTGGGCGGCTGCCGACCGGTCGCCGCCCGCGGTTCCGCCGCATGCTCCTCAGGATTCGCAGCCGCTGCTATGCGCTGCTTGTTTTTATCGATGCGCGCTTGTACGAGTGCCAGTTGTTTCTGGAATTTGATGTAGCACATAAGAAATTTGTTCCACCGAAAAGGAAATGGTTTAACAAGAATTGGAGAGATATTACACGAACAATAATAATCCTACTAATATTATAAACGCGAAAGTTTGTAAGAATGTATGTTTGTTACTCTTTCACGCTGAAACGGCTCAACGGATCTGGATGACATTTGGCACAGATAGGTATAGACTAGAGCCTGGAATAGCACATAGGCTACTTTTTATTCCGGATAAATTTATTTTTGATTTTCAAGGTAACACGCGGGCGAAACCGTGGGCGGAAGCTAGTTAACAATAACAAGAGACGTCGTGATCATGTTTGTTTTGTTTATAATTAATTATTATCCCATGTGTAAAAATGTTTTTATTATGCTGAAACGTCAAATACGCTGCCATTTTACATTATTCAATAAAATAAATATAAATTAAGTTTTTGGTAGGTACCTGAAGATCTTCATAGTTTTTTATCTCAAATCCTCTGATTGCTTCATCAAACTCGTCTGCGTCACCATCTTCAATCATTTCCTGTTTAAAAATAAAAATAAAATATTCTATAAAAATAGCTACTCAATTATTATGAATTAGTTTTATGGAAATTAGTATAGGTATCATGTTCACCTGTATTGTAAGCAGCTGGCTTAATTGCTCTTCATCTTCAGCTAATTTCTCTTCTCGTTTTCTCGCGTTTATTTCCAGCAGCCGCCGCGCCATTTCTCTCTTTCTTTCCTTTTGCTGTTCAGCTGTAAGCAAACAGGATAATTTAGCACAAACTGCTCCCTCCTAATAAGGAAAATCTGAAAAGTGAACGAATATTTTTACATTGACCAATTCTCTGACTACCTCTCTTAGAAATATTCATGTTCTATTTTATAAGATCTCACCAGTCAATGTTGAAGAACTCGCCGGCTGAACAAAGGGCAACTGCACAATTTTTACATTGTTTTCATAGTACTCTATGCTTGCCCATTTTCTGATTTCCTCCTGGTAAAAGAAAATGACCTTTAGGTTCATTCAATAAGATGAAGATCAATTATAGTTTCGGGAACAATTTAATTTTAAAGAAATTTACAGATAATATTACTCTCTTAATTATACAATCTCTAAAACTAGTTGTGGCCCCTAACTTCATAGAATTTTATTTTTATTTATGAGACAAAATTGTTTACGGTTGTTTATGTGGTTGTTTATGTGTTTAAACAACCACAACAGCTGAGATCTCTGATAATATTACCTGGTAGTCCAGTGTTATTGAACTGTGTTCCTGCAGTATTTCCTCGGCACGGGACAGTGTGATAGCATTTACATGTACTGGATATTTTAGCTGGAGCAGTTTGTGTAGGTAAGCTGTTATTTCACTACCCCCTGAAAGCAGATGTTGTCAGAATTCAATAGGTAAAATTATATTGTATGGCTAGATGCAACAAAGGCTAGATAAGGTTTTAAAACTAACAAGAAGTAGAAGAGACATGTGGAGATTGTTAATCATTATACCTGTCCTTGACCTACTTGGATTTTTTCAATTAAATTATGTAGATTTCATAATATACTTACGTAAAATATTTATAAAGTGCAGTTGGCACAGCTAATTTTTCTACTTTAGCTATAAATCACTTGCAACTAATTAATCCTAAATATTTAGTAATAATGCAGTTTACCCAAATTGATCCTTCTAGCATATTCATCATACACTCTGCCTCGTATAACGGGTATAATGTGTATAGTATGGTATCCACAGTTGACAATCAGTGCTGTGTCTCCAATGTTGTTCTTGTATAGACTGAACAGTGAGTCCACTCCATAGCTAACTCCTGGAACTCCATACCCCTCAAAAAGCAGCTCTGACATCACTGGAAACAATGGTTTACTGTTATTTAATATTTCAGTGCGCTCAACATAATGAAAATGAATTAATCCTGAAATCATGCACCACCCATCTGCCTACTAACAGAACATTGAAACCACTTGCATTGGTGATATACTATGTCAGCCAGCATTGTGTTTAGCTTATTAGTATAAAACTGTTTTTCTTTCCAATGGAAGTCCACAAAATCACATCTGAATCAATCAAATAGTTACTTACGCTGTCTGCAGTAGTTGGGTACCACAAAAGCCTCAGTCATGACGATAGGGTGCGGCACACAGCCATCACTATCTATACCCAAATGGGAGAATATGTAGTCACATACTTGTTCTTGCACTTCAAAATGTGTAACTATGTTCTTGTCAAATTGAGTTTTTAGTTGGAACCTGAGATGTTGAATTTTAGAGATTATTACAAGCCATGAGTTACTATGAAAAAACTGAGTACAGAGATATTGTAGAGGTAAATGGACCTGCTGTTACCACATACAACATGGAAAAAGGTTAATAGGGCAGATGACCCGTTTGTGGCCATTTTAAGAGTTTTGTCCACTTTGAGGCTTTCTTACCTTATAGCTGTAATAGCAAAATGCATTATTTTTGTAAAAAGTTGTTAAAAATATATTAATGAATCCTAACTTTATCATTTTTTTAGAAAAAGTCGAATAGTTTACTAAATATACAAATAATAACAAAAAAAGTCATTTCGTGCCATTTATGGCCAGATTTACCCCATTTCTGGCCACCATCATGTGCCAGTTTTGGCCATCAAGAATAAAACACAAATAATTGAATTTTAGTTGAGTTTTTATTATGAAATTGGTGGAATGATTTTATGTTAATGTTTTATTAACATATAATCATGTTTCCTTGAACAAAAAGAAAACAAAAAAGTTATTATTACAAATTAGGTACATACTGAGATCACTTTTATAGGCAACTTAATATAACCTTTTATATTAAATACTTAATTAAATTTAAATATTCTATAAAAAAATATATTCTTAAAATTATTATTATTTATTATATTATTTATATATATTATATTATATCATTCTTAAAATTATCAATTCTTATTTCTTAAAATTAAATATTATTTTCACGTGATCTTGTTTCTTCGTAATCGATCCACTTTTTATAGGAGGCATAACAAACACTGCAAATAAACAGAAAATATCAGAACACTTGAATAATAATATTAAAACTACATGGCAAAAGAAGTGGCCAGAAATGGGGTTTCCTTGTACCCACTTTTGGCCACCAACGTGGCCAAATATGGAGAATTTCGTCATTTTTTGTGCCATTTGTGGCCACCTACAAATAACTAACTTCTGAAATACTTAGCAAATAAATTGTTTTAATTCTACCTAAATAATATATTTTTAATATACAATTAACAAAAACATTAACTAAATAAAACAAGATTTCGAAAATAACAATTGATTACTCACCCGCTCGCCTTATTATTTTTGCTAAGAAAACTGCTTATTGCACGACCGGATGGAAAAAAGGCGTGTTATGTCAAAGAGAATTTTGACACATGATTTTTGTCAACGGCAGCAGTGCTGCCATTACTTAATGTTATAGGAACCGTACTCAGCAAAAAAAATAAATGATCTATGCCTTATTTACAGCGGTTTGAAGTCCTAGATGGCCAGAAAGGGCCCGGTGGCCACAAACGGGTCATCTGCCCTACCTCTAATGTATGATATGATAGTATTGTAGCATGAACATACCTAACTGCTTCAATATTTAAAATATCGTTCCCAATCTGAATAGGTGGTGTTACAGGAGGCTCAGCATCCTTCTTCACTCTATCCTTTCTGGGCCTTGCAATTAAGTTCTTGAAGATCAAATGTGGCTCATCATAAATAGACCAGCCAACTCTGCACTGATACGAACCTTGAAAGCAAACCATTATTGGAAAACGCAAAGAACGTTAGCTAAAATCTGTAAACAAACAGTGAGCATTTACCGTTGTCAATTACTATAGGTATGTGGCCGAATTTTACGCTCGGGTCGTATTCATGTATTATATCAGGAACGGACTTGCAGTCTTTTAACACTACAATATCACTCATTACGAATTCTTCTAAATTTAATAAATAATTTCCTGTTTTAAGCTATGCCGGCCGCTCGTTTTGTTGTTTTTTTTCATTACTTTTTCTTCTTCAATTATGGCATTGGCATCCAGGGTTGGATTCAGACCCTTGAAAAATTATTCTACATGGAAGTTAAAAATATACTACTTTGACTAAAATTATACTACGTATCTGTTTTCATCGATTTTGTTTTGAATTAAAATAAATTAGCATTTGTTAGTGAAATTTTGTTGTATTAATTACTAAAAAAATTCACAAAAATTATCAAATTGAGGCAACTGGATGCCTATTTCAGCCAATTCGTCAATGGGAACTTCGTCCGTTGCATTGACACGATGTAAAATTTACGATCTTACTCTCTTTTACAGCATCGCATGAAAGAATCAGTGAGACCCCTATTTGTCTTTGCCTGATTTGATATTGCCATACGTACAGAAAATCTCGATACTGTAGGGTAAATGTTCAAAATTACTACCAAATAAACAAATCGGCTTGAACATAAAATTATACTACTTTCGCGTAGTATACTTGCATTAGGATACTACATACTACACATCATGAAATTATGGTACAAATAGTATAATTATACTACGAAATCCAACCCTGTTGGCATCTGTCTCTTCTTCTTCTTCTTCTTCAATTATGGCATCTGTCTCTTAGAGAACAATTTTGCCAGTGTCAAGTGTATTTATTTATAAGTATTGTCAACGTCACAGAGTCATAGTCAAGTTGTCAAGTCATTTTTTTTTTAAATATTAATTGTTTCCCTAATTTTTGTTTGTAAATGGCAAATGCTTAAATAATGCGCTCAAAAAAAAAACAATTTTAAACAAAAGAAGACTGTTTTGTTCAAAATTCTCGGGATTTCCTCCAATGGATTTTGAAGGAAAGTACCAGCCGGAAACTATTCACTTTAAATTACATATTTTACACTCGCGTCAAGAACCCGGGCTTTATTGGAAAAAATACTAACAAAATTACGCCTATCTTAGTAACTATAACAGAGCAATAATTAATGGCCAACATAAAAGCGTAACTTTTAACGTCACAAGTACGCCACTACTACTATAAGTATTGTAGCATACGCAACTGACCCGCCGAAAGAATTGAGTCGTTGGCTTTCTGCTACTCTGGGTGGCCTTCTAGAGGCAGATAGAAGGTCTAACGAGTTTACTTTTGATAATTTACGATGTTCATGTCAGAGCTGCAAATCACCAATAGAATATCATACGACACTAACCTCAGACTGTGATGATCTGCAGAGCGTTGAAATTCCACCGTAGGTTCACGATTCTCACAAGCTACCAGGATTGTTGTTGAGTACATCAGAAGTCACACCAAGATGATGAGCACACGCACGAGGGTTGATGAAAGCGGGGCTGCCTTCTCGATTGTTCAATGCGCGTGCGCGACCGATGTGGGTGCGATTCAAAATGCAACTGCTTTCACTCTGAGCTTTGACAGATTATTGTCGCATGACAGCTCAGAACAAGAACTGATTCATACTGATGAAAAGCTCAGACTGACGTGAACATCGCGCGGTATTTGATACGATAAATAAATAGATCGATGTGATCGATGTTTTGAAACTATGAACATTCAGATGATGCGGAAACGAAACATCCCGCCCACCAAAATGCCTATGGTATTTTCCGGTTAAAGCCTAAAAGACCTAAACAGAAACGATAACAATACAATTGAAATTGATTACTTAATGATAATTCTTAACTACGATTTGATTAAATTACGATTTATTGATGCTAAGAATTCGATTAAAACTAGTCCTCGATAGGTAAAGGACATAGTTTTACCAACGGTCGATTTATGATTTGATTGTTTGCATTCTTTACGGATGCACTCCGAGCTATTCCATCGACACCCACATGGAGATCAACAACTCTTGCGAGGGTCCAATGCAAGGGAGCCCGATTGTCGTCCTTGATTATCACCATCGAACCTATCGATAACGGTTTAGAATCTTTGGTCCATTTGGCGCGTTGCGTTAATGAGTTTAAGTATTCTGATTTCCATCTGGACCAAAAACTCTGTTGAAAAGCTTGTAACAACTGCCAACGATGAAGCCGTTTAATATTAGCGTTTGAGAGATCTTCATCGGGGACAGCAGTTAGAGGTTCTAAGGTGAGGAAATGACCTGGTGTTAAGCACGCGAGGTCATTGGGATCAGAGCTGATAGGGTAAAGAGGTCTCGAATTTAATATTGCTTCGATTTGGACGAAAAGAGTCGTCAGTTCTTCAAATGTTAAGACCTGATCACCTACTACCCGATATAAATGTGATTTTGCCGCTTTGATCTGGATTTCCCAGACGCCACCGAAATGCGGTGCGCCAGGAGGATTGAATTTAAATTCGATGTTGTCTGTGCAACAAGCCTGCTGCATTAAAGACAATAACTGATTACGTGCACCGACAAAGTTAGTCCCACAATCCGCATGGATAACGTTACAGCGTCCGCGGCGTCCAACGAAACGCCGAAGGGCAGCGATGAAACCTTCCGTAGAAAGCGTCGAAACTACTTCTAGATGGACCGCCTTGGTCGCTAAGCAGATGAACAAGCATAAATATGCCTTGTCCATTTTAGCGCCACGAACGGAACTAAGTTTGATACGGAACGGCCCGCCTAGATCAACACCTACCACCGAGAATGGTTTTACTTGATTGACTCGATATGATGGTAGATCACTCATGAAGGGTTGTAACGGTTGTGGGTGTGTTCGAAAGCATTGGATGCATTTAGAGAGGTGACGACGTACGGTACGTTTTGCTGCGATAATCCAGAACTGTTGAAGAAGCAAGAAGTGTGTGGTATTTACACCTGGGTGCAGGTAACTGCGATGAATGAAATCAATGACCAAGGTCGTTAAAGGATGATCAGACGGAAGAAAGGCAGGATGTTTTTGTTCGTATTCTAATCCTGATCTAGATATCCGGCCGCCTACTCTGAGTATTCCTTGGTCATCAAGAAACGGATTGAGTTTACGAAAAGGTTTTGATAACGATTTTGATTTTGATTTTAGATGAGCAATTTCTTCCGAAAATGCTCGACTTTGTACGTGTTTGACAATCCGCATTAAAGTGGTACGACGTTCGATATTATTGATGAACTCCTGATGGCTTGCTTGTGTCGGATTTCGAGAGTTGTTAATGAAACGATAGATATAAGAGAGTACATTAACAAGTTTCGTTAGAGAGGAGAAACGATTGAGCAAGGTTTCGATGATGGAGTCATCATGAACTACGGTTTGATCTGCTTGTCGGGTTACTAATGTTACTGATTTACGTTCTTCGGCTTTGATCAAAGCTTCGTCGGCGTGATTGATGCCATCTAAGCCTACAGGCCAGAAGGTATGTTCTTTAGATAGCCAACAAGGCCCCGCCCACCATAACGAATTGTGAATAATCTCACTAGGAAATTGTCCACGCGAACAAACGTCAGCGGGGTTATCTCCCGACGAGACGTGATGCCAAGATTCAGTAGGTGTGAGTTCCTGAATCTGGCTAACCCGGTTTGCAACAAATGTGGTCCAGCGAGATGAATGTGAGCGTAACCACGAGAGTACCACAGTAGAGTCAGACCACAAATAGACGGTGTCGATTCTGATACGATTTAGATATGTTTCGCGTACGAATGTATAAAGATCCGAGAGAAGAACAGCTGCGCAAAGCTCCAAGCGAGGCAGCGAGGTACGTTTTAGCGGCGCTACACGGGCCTTGGAGCAGACGAGATAGACCTGGACTGTACCGTCCTTATCAGTGACGCGTAAATAAATAACAGCACCATACGCTATCTCAGAACTGTCACAGAAGCCGTGCAGCTCGCACGATTGAGACTCAGAGCGAGTGATTTTGCGAGGGATACGGAGTTGCGTCAGTTGCGGAAGTTGATCTTTATAACGAGCCCATGTATTGATGACCTCATCAGGTGGCGTTTGATCCCATCCAATACCGAGTATCCAAAGCTTTTGGATATATGATTTGATTTGTATTGTAATGGGGGATAAGAAGCCTAACGGGTCGAACATTCTAGCTAGTTCGCTAAGAATGGAACGTTTTGTACATGGGTGATCTGAGGGCTTAATTTCAAAGAGGAAGACATCCGTTGATGGTTCCCATTTGAGACCAAGAACTTTTAGAGTTGAAGGTTTTGAATTATCGAGAGAGATAGAACCTGTAAGGCAATCTTGACTGGGAAGATCCGAGATGAGTTCAGCATCGTTACTGACCCATTTTCTAAGCTGAAAACCACCGAGTTTGAAAAGAGCTATAAGTTGATTTTTTGCTTGTTTCGCACTTTCCAACGAACTACAACCTGTAGCTACGTCATCGATGTATACATCCGACAAGATTATATCCCGCGCAATTGGATACGAATGCCCCTCATCGGCCGCAAGCTGTCGTAATGTACGACATGCGAGATAAGGAGAAGAAGAGACACCATACGTGACAGTATTCAGGCGATACTCTTGGAGAGGTTCCGTGGGAGAGACTCTCCAAAAAATACGCTGAAAATCACGATGTGAAGGGGATATTAAAATCTGACGGTACATTTGCTTAGCGTCTGCCATAAACACGATATTATGTTCCCTGAATCGCAAAAGTATTTTCAAAATATTTGGTTGTAATTTTGGACCTGTAAGTTGAGTATCATTCAAGGAACATGAGTGAGAATCTTTGGCAGAAGCGTCAAAAACAACACGAAGACGAGTAGTCGCTGAATCGGGACGCAAAACACAATGATGAGGTATGTAGTACTTACCCCTACCCAGCTCATCCACCGGGACCAAAGACATGTGACCAGCCTCGAGATAGTCTGACATAAAGTTTGAGTACTGGCTGTGTAAGTCAGGATCACGTGACAGCCTTCGTTCGATCGCATTGAATCGTCGCAACGCTACGTCGCGAGAGCCCAGGAACGAAGGTTCGATATCATCTTTGAACGGTAGGCTCACCATGTATCGTCCAGATGAATCGCGAGAGTGCTCGGATATAAACTTTTGTTCACACCGCGACTCCTCTGGAGTCAAAAGGTTTGCTTTCGGTATAGAATCGAGTTCCCAGAAGTGTTGAACCAAACAGTTCAACTCGTCGTCGATATCCAACGATGTGTGTAAAGTGCTAGAAGCCAATCGAGTTTTGCCTAAGAGAAGCCAACCGAAGACAGAGTTAATCGCAGTGGGTTGGTTTGCACAACCTTTGATATGTTGATTCAGAAGTGAATCAGCGAAAACATCAGCAGCCAACAGGAGATCGATAGATCCCGGAATGTCAAAACCGGGGTCAGCGAGTGGTAACGAATTAATATGCGACCACCCCGATGTGTTTAATTTTGCGATGGGTTGGTCGCCGCATATGCTTGAAATCACGTGCATATGTAGTTTAAACAACACTTTATTGTTCGCACCTACTGCACACGTGACGTCACCTACAATAGAAGCCACTGCCTCTCCAAGTCCGCTCACACTTGCGTTAGTTTGATTGAGATTCAAGTTTAAACGTTTTACAGCTGATTCTGTGATAAAATTGCTTTGACTTCCGGTGTCGAATAAAGCACGAAACGATTGCATCGCACCTGAGGCATCTCTGACTTGCACGATGGCAGTCGCTAGCAAAACGGTCGTATGAGATGACCTTGAAACCAAAGACGATACCGGTTGAGTTGATTCGATGTGATTATCGCGATGGAGTAAGGTATGATGTTTCCGTTTGCACGAGCGACACGAAAAGATAGATTTGCAGTCTTTTAATTGATGCGATGGCTTCAAACAATTGAAGCACCAATGCTTCTCATTAACGATTTTCATGCGTTCATCTAACGATTTCTTAAGAAATTCCGCACACGTCGCGATAGAATGTGCCTCAGCACAAAAAGAACATTTACTTGTGTACGGAACTGAAGCACTACTACTTCCGGTTTGCTTTTGATCAGAAATTGATTTTGTTGGCTTTGGCGTCGGTGTCGGCGTCGACACAGACGGCATCGCGGCAACAAGCGTGTGCGTAGTAGCGGTTCGTTTTGATTGCGACTGCGCAAGCGCAGGCTTTGATGTGGATTGATTCGATTTAATTGATTCAGTAAAATGTGTATCGCGTAGTAATGCCTCACATTTCGATTGTAAAAATATTTTAAGTTGCGTGTAGGAAGGTAGTTCGACTTCCGAATGTTTTTCTTCAAAATCACGACGTAATTTTGTATCAAGTTTCGATAAGATATGATAGACCAAAATGAAATTCCACTGACCGACAGGCAAATCAATTGTTTTTAGAATACTTAAGTTTTCTTCGAATAGGTCAAGGGATTTCCTAAACTCATAAGCGTCATTACATTTAAAGTTGACATTCAAAATGTCGCGCCAACACGTAAATGCAAGTTCGCGTTTATTTTTGTAACGCGCGATGAGAGCTTGATACGCGTCGTGATAGTGTTCATGTGTCAAGGGAAACGGTTTAACTACGGTAAGCGCGTCGCCGCTGAGAGACGACAAGAGATAATGAAATTTCTCGGTATCGGTAATCGAGGTTGAATTGTGGATCAAAGCGTTAAAGGTATCGAAATACTCGGGCCACCTCTTAATGTCACCATTAAAAGTCGGAAGTACTATTTTCGGTAACCGAATATTCGAAGAATGACCACCATGAGAATGAGTAGGTCCTAATTTCGACAAGTTACGATGAATCGATAATACTTTGTAATAGATTTCGTCGAAACGTTCCTGAATTTCATTATCTTCCTTTTCAGGATCCTCATCAACAATCTCTTGAATTGTAAAATGCGCATCCTCAAACGTAGCTGCGATTTGTTTCACTTCCTGATAATACGATAAAAATAGGTCGTGTTGTGATGAGTCATTAGCGGCTAAAATACCTACCTCTAAAGCCTTAGTCAAACGTTTGAATGCGATAGTTCGTTTTCTACGCAAAGACGGCAAGTCCTGAGTAGTGTAATTGATTTCAAAAGATTTTGACTTTGACTTCTTTAAAGTACTTAATTTACGAGTAAGAGGCTTCGCAAGCGACATTGTTTAAATTAAGTATTAGATACAGAGGTAAGTACTTCGTTCCGATATAAACAAGCAAATGCGTCAGCAGGTATTATTTTATGCGATTAGAATAGTGTAAAATAAACATACAGAAAAATGCCTACTCGTTAAAAACGGGCGTAAATAACCTACATAGATAAGTAATTGCACACAATAGCATAAACTTCGCATAAACAGATAGGAATGTAATATACCTAATCGTGCACAAATAAAAGTGAATACAAAAAAGATAAGACCTTGACACAATGAGGTACATACAACCCACCAAACAAGTTGAGTTTTGTATGAAGCGGAACAATGTTCCCGATCTTTGTGTGATAGACTGTACGTCCGATGACGATTCTCGAACTAACTATGTGATAATCTGTTCATTCACGCTGTACAGAAAATATTCAACGGCAGCGCTCGGCCGCTGCAGGTGGCTCAAGAATTTATGAACTACCCTAAAGATAAAATGTGAGAAGCACACGATGTTTTATGATTCTAGAACTTTAGAGATTTAGATTAATATCTACCTACGATTGTACTATGATTAATGATTGATATTAAGTAGATATTCGTTATAGGTAATGATTGATGGAACTAGATTATTTGCGAGCCGAAATAAAATTATGCACCGATTTTGATGAAGTGATTGCACAATTTTGATCTCACAAATATAACGATTAAATTAAATAAATACAAATACAATATATTTGCACGAGTACCCATTCAATTTTGAAGTTCCCGTTCGATGGTGATAGCTTGTGAACGATATGTAACGAGTTTGAAAATACGATAATTTCGTATGTCGTAATTCTGATGGAATGGAATAACTTAGAATGCGATAAATACCTAAGGTTTTAGTTAAAACAATAGATCGATTGAGATATTCTAAGCTACGCTTAACCAGAAATACCATACGCAGTATAAAGATGGCGGTTACGATTTGAAAAGTGGAAGTTCCCTGGTTTCGGCACCAAAAAGAATGTAGCATACGCAACTGACCCGCCGAAAGAATTGAGTCGTTGGCTTTCTGCTACTCTGGGTGGCCTTCTAGAGGCAGATAGAAGGTCTAACGAGTTTACTTTTGATAATTTACGATGTTCATGTCAGAGCTGCAAATCACCAATAGAATATCATACGACACTAACCTCAGACTGTGATGATCTGCAGAGCGTTGAAATTCCACCGTAGGTTCACGATTCTCACAAGCTACCAGGATTGTTGTTGAGTACATCAGAAGTCACACCAAGATGATGAGCACACGCACGAGGGTTGATGAAAGCGGGGCTGCCTTCTCGATTGTTCAATGCGCGTGCGCGACCGATGTGGGTGCGATTCAAAATGCAACTGCTTTCACTCTGAGCTTTGACAGATTATTGTCGCATGACAGCTCAGAACAAGAACTGATTCATACTGATGAAAAGCTCAGACTGACGTGAACATCGCGCGGTATTTGATACGATAAATAAATAGATCGATGTGATCGATGTTTTGAAACTATGAACATTCAGATGATGCGGAAACGAAACAAGTATAGTATTATTTTATCAGTGGCCATACCTACCTATTTCAATGATCATCATCTACTTCAGTAAATAAAACAAGTGAAAACTATTTATGAACTTTAATATTCACAATACTGCAGTAGATAGTACTTAGTAAACACACATCTATTAATAATATACTACAATTTTTAAATAATTGCCATTAATTTGAATAACAATGTAACCTCAAAGGAATGTAATACCAAACTATATAGTTATCAATCTGTACCTATGTGTAGCATTAAACAATTTTATGCAGCTTTATGATTCAAATAACACTTCATAACATAAACTCTGGTTATTATATTTACAAATAGACATTTCACATTATATAGGGCATATAACATTAACTACCACAGACATGTAGCATTACGGCAATGTTGATATAATACAACTTTTATAGAATTGTAACACTTAGCCGCATCAAAGAGAACAACAATAAATAACTAATTACATTTCACTTTAGGCCTTGGCGCCGACGACAGTCCCAGCCTGCTTGTCGATTTGTTCCTTTTCCAGTTGCTTGCCGAGGTATTCCCTGAAAAACAATATTAGTTAGTTTCTATGTAAATATACCTACTTCTGAAAAAGATGGATTAACTTCAGTTGTTATGTTGCAATTCAGTGGATAATAATTGTATCCACTTGTTCATATAGTTATCGCATCGCGTTCACTTAAGGCCCAGCATTTTGAAAATTGCAAGTATTGCAACCCTAATCATTCTATTACCGCTTAATAGATTACATTGAAATTGAACTACACGATACTCAAGAATATAAGTGATAAATCAACCGGAGCTAAAACACGAATTAGTTAGAAAACCTTGGTTAAAAATCATGTCAAAAACACCTCTGAAAATTCAGAAATTCCCTAATTTATCCAGAACAGTAAAGTATTTTGAATATCTATTTCACATGAATGTATGTAAATCAGTTAATTTGAAACAAATCAACCCAGCCCTTTTTTTGAAAGAAGCTATTTACTTGAACATATTTATGTTTTTTATATATTGTCGCTTTCGTTATGTAATTCAGAGCAGCCATATTATCATGTCGCATTCTATGTACTTGTCATTTGGGTATTTCGCTTCGTGCTGTCTGATTCCGTGGAGATCCGCGTTGCTATACGGACCTGTCACTTTTTTTGTAACTTTTAAGTATGGAATAGTGACAAGTATTCTGGGCCTTAAGGCCAGTGCCTATACTAGGTGGAATAAAGGAAAGATACTGGTATTCTTACTGTGTCAATAGAAATGCCAGTAAAGGTTACTGGTAAAATGTGAGTTTCTTACCAGTTGTGGACCATAAGTTTCTGGACAGCAAGGAGGGCCTCGTATCGGACGTTGGGGTCTTCATGGCTGAGCAGGTACATAACGCGTTGCTTTCCACCCAGCTGCTCAATAATGCTGAAAATTTTGAAAAGGTTTTCAAGATAATTTCATAATTATATCCTTTTTGAGGGAGAGTGGCGATCTGCGGTTGCCAGTCAAATTGGATGCAACAGGCCGAGGAGAAATGGCTGAAATGGCGCACATTAGTCTATATCCAGTAGTGGACTGTTGTAGGCTGATGATGATATTGTTGATAATCTTTTTTCAGCAATCAACAAACGGTTCTCTGCTGAACTAATAGGAATTTTCGTTTCTCTCGGTGCGTAGTCCAGGTTCCAGTTCTGGTAGTCCAGGCTGGCTACTAGTCTTTGATAGACAAACAATTTGTGTTCATAGCACCACATGGCCTCAACTTACTTTGTCCAAACAATTTAAACAGTTCGTAATCCTTACTCATATTATAAATGCGAAAGTAACTCTGTCTGTGTGTTACGCAATCACGCCTAAAACTGAACCGATTTTGATGATATTTAGTACAAAGATCAAGACTAGAGCTTGAGAAAGGACATAGCTATCTTTTATCCCGAAAAAATATACGGTTCGTGGATATAATGTATTTTTGATTGTCAAGGTTACATGCGGGCGAAGCCGTTGTTGTCTATACTAATATTACTTATAAAGAAGAAAGTTTTGTATTTTTGTTTGTCTATACTAATATTATAAAGAGGAAAACTTTGATTGTTTGTTTGTTTGAAATGAATAGGCTCCGAAACTACTGAACCGATTTGAAAAATTCTTTCACCAATGTGTAGAATGAACTTTCAGGATGAACATAGGCTATATTTTATGTAGGTACTCCGCGGGCGACGCCGCGTGCAGAAGCTAGTAACGAATAAACTCAAAAACTACTGGTCCGATTTCAAAAATTCTTTCATGATTAGAATGCTACATTATCGCTGAGTAACATATGCTATATTTTATGTAGCTACCTCGCGAGCAAAGCCGCGAGCGGAAGCTAGTTGCATATAAACTCACTCAAGTTGCATATAAAACTCACTGTTTCCCACGCGGGTAGTGACGCACGTATTCTCCGACGTCATAGCAAGCCACAGCCAACACGACCGGGTCACGGGACTTCTCCAGTAAGTGGACGAGTGTACGGAGTAGTTCCTGGCCGCGCTCGTTGAGGCGCACCGCGTTCTCGCGCCAAAACTTGGCGGACTTGTGCACTGGGGACCATTCGAGCCTGGAAATAAGTGATGCAGTTAATAATCAGCCATGACAGAGAACTTTGGACGATCAAGAAATTGACTACAGAGTTGGTCACCACTTCAAACGAACTTAACAAAGAACGAAGCATTTAAGATGTTTCAAAGTGATCCTTGTGATTTTATTGAGTAAATATATTTTGATTTCGACTTACGTATCTATATTTACGAGTAGACCTGGGGCCTCACCACAAATTCATAATACGTTACCGAATTAATATTACATTGTTATTTCGTACCATGCAACCTATGCAAATTGTATGGAAGTAGTGACGTTTTTATAATGGAATCGTAACGGAATCATTCTAGAAGACTTCGTGGTAAGGCCCCTGTGTGGTTGTAAGGGCTTGCCACCATGCAGTTGAAGTATAAAATGTAGCAAAAAAAGTTTATAAAATAATGTCTGAAGGGTTACTTTTATCACCAGCTATTTTTTCTGTCATTGAATTACACAGTCCAAAGGATGATGATCACATTAACAAGTTATAGTTCATGCAACGGATCTAGGCATTTGTGAAGTTAGCCACAGGTGCGAGTTTGCGCATGTACATTGTACAGTTCCTTCCCCCCTCCTCATACCTCCAATTGCTCCCGAAAAACGATACTGCGCAGCTCTTGCGGTTAACTTCACGAATGCCTAGATCCGTTGCATAAACTATAACATACCGTCCACTCTTGACCTCTGTCGCATACTGGTCGAAAGAGCTCAGGTCCTGGACGGAGGCCTGGAGGCGCTCGTTGAGGAACTCCACGTCGTTCATGATGTCCTCGTCGTCGGAGCGCTTCTGCTCCAGGATCGATAGCTGCTTCAGCACCTTGCATTGCACCATGGCGATGCAATGCTCCTTTGCAACCTGGTAGTTCAAAAATAATTAAAAACAAAATGGTTAAGACTTAGAATTATTTAATTAAGGAGTTCAGAAATCCAAACTCAAGGTTTGTCCAAAGGGCTAAGAAGCGAAATATTCTCGGAGTAAGGGTACGAGTTGACAGCGGGCGATATGAGGCGGCGGCGGCACTGCTGGTTTCTATGAATTTCTATGAAATGTTAGCTTCGTGTCGCTAACTACGGAGGGAATTTCATAGAAATACATAGAAGCCAGTAGTGTCGCCGCGACACGTCGACCGCCACTGCCTCACGTCGCCCGCTGCCAACTCGTACCTTACAGACTGCATTAAAATCACCGCTATTCACTCCTAACAAAAGTCGTCGACATAGCTCAAAGAGCTGAAAAACTTAAGTGGTACTGAGAAGGCACGTCTGCCGCATGCCGGACGAACTGTGGGCCAAAAAAACACAAAGTCGAGCCCTGTGACAGTGAAACAGAGCGGTAGACCAAGCAAGCGATGGCTTGATGAGCTGGACACCTTCAGCGAAGTGGAAGACCAGTGGAAGGAAATAGCGTTAGACTAAAAAAACCAGTTAAACTCGAGGAGGCCTTTGCCAAGCAGTGGGACAGTTCGGGCTAGAAACAACAACTAAATATTGGTAATAATTATGTGATAGAGGCCGTTACTCAGCAATGGGTGGTACCAACTGAACAGGTACTAAAAAACCTTGAACTTTAGCCACAAATCACCTGTTGGTCTTCCGGCTTCTCAATAAGATTCCTGAAGACAGCCAACACGATGCGGGTGACTTTTTCCTTCACCGAGTCACTCAGGATGTCAGCCAGGATCGGGATGGCATTGAACTTGTTCATCTTCTCAGCGAGCAGAGGGTTGAAAGTTAGCACCCACAGGCAGAACACAAGTTGGTATTGCACCTGCAAACCACATACACAACCTGAATAACTAGCTACTATAATTTTTCAGACCACTGATGGAAGAAGGGTTTGATTAACTAAAAATTCGAGTGGATATTTAAGAGTATTATGCCTAGGAAATTGGGTATTACTCGTACAGTAGGTCTACCATGAGTTTACACAATCTACACTCGCTAGCGACTGTAGTTAAAAAAAAATATGAAAACTAGTACAGCGCCTCTAGCGGGTAGTTGAGTACTAAAACGTCACGTAGTTAACTATCCTGCGTCACTGCGTACTGTAGTTTGCGCTCCATTAATTTGCTTAGAATTTGGTACAGGTCATCCAACGGGTCTAGGCATTCGTGAAGTTAGCCACAGGTGCGAGTTTGCGCATGTACAGTCCCACCGTCCCTCTCCATACCTCCAATTGCTCCCGAAAAACGATACTGCGCAGCTCTTGTGGCTAACTTCACGAATGCCTAGATCCGTTGGGCCAACTATACCATGAGTAACAATTTTGACAGATGTCATAGTAACGTACTATTACTACTGTAGTAACGTCTGCCGATCTAAATGGTAGACAACTCATGGTAGACGTACTGATGTGAGCCTATGATAGTGATACCTGGAAGTTGACCCTGGAAGCCAGGATGGACAGCAGAGTAGAGATGCCATCTACCGAGAGGAACGCGAAACGGTACTCATCGACACGCAGCATCATCTGCAGGCAGCGCGCCACAGACTGGATGTAGTCGTTGTTCTGTGGGTAATATTATTCAATCTTAGCATGAGGTTTTATTTGTTCAATTGGCATCCCAGCAGCTTTATCATTTTTGTGGGGATTATAAACATAAGACGTTTAAAATACTTAGTTCTTTTGATTTTATTTAATAAAAACCTATTTTTTCTTTGACTTTCGATGTTATCCTATTATTGTTGTTTACAGAGTGGCTAGATAAAAGTGACAGGGGATGCAAAGAAAAAAATACTTAGGACGTAGGTACTAAATCTAAAAGCCAGCGCAAATCGGAAGTCTAGAATGTTAAGTAGGTATGAAGGTAATTCTAAACTATTATTTTCTTCTTCTTATCGTGTCACTAGTTCTTTCGAAGCAGTAGTGGAAGGATTAGGGTGCGCCTCTAAAGTAAACTATGTATTGATAAGGTACCTGTAGAATTTTATTTCGGATTTTTTTTGTAATCTTTATTTTGGTAAGTACAAGCTTATTCGATTTGCGAACATGGAGCTTTACCTATACCTAGATCCAGAAAATATAAACCTAACGACAACAAAAACAAGAAACTTAGCACATCTTAAAAATTTAACCCTAATTATGTATTATTTATGGCATTCTTAATATTTACGGCAAAATTAGGGTGGCCTTGATATAGATAAGGGTAGGTATACTTTAATGGTTTTACCTTTGTAACTGATCTTTGAAAAACAAAAATATAGTTTATTATAAAATGTTGTACATATAAATTAATAATACAAATAAAATTTGTTCAAAGCGTCATGCATGCACATAAAATAAATACTCGTACCTACAACAAATACAAAGTGAATATGAAAACGTTACATACGCAGGCATTTATTAATATCCACACGTTAGTAAAACTCACCTACTGCATAATAATGTTAGTCAAATTTGTTACTGCACATTTTGTTTAACACTCTTGTGGCGACAATCTTAGTAGAGTACCTTATGCAAGGCTGGGGGTAAATCCTCAAGTGGCGTGAGGTCGTTGAAGTCGCTGCGAAGGGCGGAGTATTTCTCCGTTTCGACTTCGGTCAGTTTCTCCTTGTGCCTGAGCTTAGCGGGCTTATCGGCGAAATGCTCTTTCTCATGCTCCAACATAACCTGCTCAGCACGCTCTAACTCGGCGGACATAACCTCCGCCTTCACAAAACAAACCTTTCAGTGCATGGTCCGTGGTCAAAGCCCCATCGATGATGCTTGCAGATGCTTCACAACAGTATGTTATTGTTTGTTTTAGATACGTGTTATTGGTTGGCAGGAAGCTTTGCACATAAAACTATTGTAGAGTAAGATGTTTATTGTGATGTGCCAGAGAACAATTAGACAAGAGTTGGTCAAGTGATAATTTTTGATAGGAAAGTTTTTTTTCCTTTGTATCACACAAACTTTATTCTTGTACCTAGATCTGTTTAGAAGAGGTAGTTACTAGTTAGCATTGTTAGATAACATAATATTATTTTACAGTAAAGTAAACCTTTGGTTGGTATGCCTGAACAACGTGATCCACAGAAGACAAAAGATAGCAGAAGAATGTATTGTGTCTAGAATCTAAGTATGTTACCAGTTAGGTAACTGCAGTTTAAAATCAGCGGTATTTTAAATAAGAGTTACGAATTTAGGATGATTTTATTTGTGATCATGAAATGACATAATAAAATGACCAAAAGAATAAACTACCAGCAAAGCAAAGATGACAACTTAATGTGACTATGATAATAAATAATACAAAACAAAATATCAGTTATAAATAAATCACAGATAAAAATATTATTAAATTCATTTTTCCATCATGCATTTAATTCATGCAAAGTAATTAACTGGTACAGTCAGCCGCAACAGTTAACATAGCATATTAAATTGGTCAAATAAACAAAATGTCTGCAAGAAACAGAACAGGTGCTTTTTTTTGTTTATGTCTGCTGCTGACTATACTTGGACCTATAGAATAGTACACTTACGTTGGTCTTGAGCTGGTCCTTCAGCCAGGAGAGGTAGAAGTGCAGGTCGCTCTTGTCCATGAGCTGATGGTGCCAGCAAGCCAGCTTGGCGATGATCCGAGCAGTCATGTGCTGGACAAACTCATCTTGACGGTTCAGCAGGTTGAGGAATGGCTGCCAGACATTACCTGATTGTCTTGAATCACGGAATATTCTCACCCTGGATTTATCTTCCTGAAATGATAATTACTGTAAACAAAAACCTATTCAGTAGTTGGCATATAATTATCATGTATGTTTATGTTATGATATAATTATTTATTATGATAGGTACTGTACAACTTAGCTGATACTTTTGCCAATCGCTACTAATGATAGTAATAATACAAGTTCATCTCACAGGTACAATGACGCATGAAACACAATACAAATTTAAACAAACATATTATAAGAACTTACGGATAAGATGTCATCAATAAGAACCAAAGTGTACTGGATGGTGTGATCCTTGCTGATGTGGGTGAGAAGGTTGAGGAGCACATCAGCACAAATCTCGGGGCTCTTGTCAGGCAAGTCCTTCTGTCCGCGTTGGTCCAAGTTCACGATGAAGTCATGGTCGCGCTGGGTAATCATCTGAGACCTAACAGAACATCCAATTAGCTAGGCGTAGTCAACACTATGCAGCATCTTATACAATCGATACATACTGCAGATAAGATTGCCAGTTGATCTGAGTCTGGCGGATTTCACTTGCGCGAATTTGCAGCACGCTGGTCGCGGCAATCATATCTGTAAAGCATTTTAATAAACATAATGAAGAGTTTCCTAAAAAATCATGTACAAGAATTAGTGCGCAAGTGACTAAACTTACCGATTTTATCGTCGCCCAGCGTGGGAATTAACTGACTTACGTGTTCAGTGTTCACGTTAGCCATTTTGGCTACGAAATATAAAAATCACGTATTTTACAAGGAAAGATAATCCCAAAAAATTCTTATTTTTCACAAAACACTGAACTTACGAACAGCCTCAGCTGAGAGATCTTGTGACTTTGCATGGTGAAGTTAGTCACGGTTTGATGTATTAATTATTTCCTCACCTTCTCTAATGAAGACTTTTCTTGCTGCAACAAAACGAGATGGAATGATTAGTGCACAATGTTGTCTATACTGTAAAAATGTGTAACCATCATTAGAATACCAACTTTATCTGTCAATTTTAATGACATTTACTTTTTTAAACGAAGCGCAGACAGATACTAGAACATGAATTCTACCAATGTTGCTAATGATTGATGAGGAATTGATGAAAGATTGAACTTTATCCTCTTGCACTTATTGAACCAACTAGGCAAGCAAAGCAAACAAATGAACTAGGAGGAGCTCAGAGTAAAGAAAGATAGGGGAGGATGGACAGGAAATAAGATAGGGAACTATAAAGGGAATGACGAACGATACGAACTTGGATACGAGGAGAGGGAGGAGTGACACATGACTTGACAGTATAAGAGGAGGATATTGGATTCATCCTGATTCATCCATCCATCCCACCCATCCCATCAGTCAGTTCATTCAATCAGTCAGTTATCAGTGGGAGGGAGGGATGTTATTGTTTTGGAACTACATTGGACTGGCAAAAATGCATGTGAGTGCTTAGAATGTAAAAATTATGGTAATTCACGTGCTAAAAACGGAATATCAATATACCTATTAAGGACTAGTTATGTAGTGAATAGTTAAGAAGATACATAAATAAAAATTCTATGCAAAAAAGTAGGTACGTTTCATCATTGTCGCATTCATCAGTAAACTAAAATACCTATGTACTACTAAATCTAATAATTTCACCTACCAAAATGTCCAACGCTTGATCTTGATTCCATTCTTTAATTAAAAATTGTTGAGATAGGTAGTAGTATTATATTAGTGGTAGGTACACTTTTAATAATCATTTATTATTAATTATGACCAAGAAACTTTTTATCTATTATTTACAGATACAAACCGAATTTGCACTGTTTTAGTTCTTTCAGTGAATACAAGAACAAGACATTTGACTTCAAATAGAGTAATAAAGTGGCCAGTTCCATTGTCATGTCTACGTTGCAATCAATTGATTGTCAAAATATTGAAGAGCAAACTCTTGGATCGTTTCTTGAAGACATTAGGATGACAAATAAATTGTCATTCACTGGATATTATAATGGTTTCAATGTAGAGCTAAGAACTCCAGAGGATATGCAACTCCACAACTGGGGATACTTTGGCAGAAGAACTTCATCCCGATTAAAATCACCTAAAGAATGCCCAATCTTGCGAAAGAGACAATTTCTTAAAAGAAATGAATGGTATAAAAAGTTCAGTGGAGCAAAAGTTAGATCCAAGCCTGACTTATTTCTACGAGCAGTTGACAAACTTACAGCAAAAATTATTAATGAAAAAGAAAAATGTAGAAATAAGAATTTAGTAGACTTGGTATCAAGCGATGAAAGCTGCAGTATAAGTGATGATGAAGATTGTGATGATGTGAAAGCTTCATCGGAAATTACCAACACAAATAATATTGTTGTTGTTGTCCCCAATAGTGATTCTGAGCCCGATAATAATACTAGTAATTATTTTGAAAATATGAAAGCAGAATGCTGTGTCGATCAAACTAAAATACAAGAAAAGCTTATTTTCACATTGGAAGAAGCATTTTTCTGTATGTTTGGATATGGGTCTTTGCAAATAGTGGATTTGAATGGTCGCTTAATGAACGTTGAGCAGGCTTGGGAATTATTCAGCAAAGTAGATAAAAAATTTGTTCTCAAGTATGTTGTGTACCACTATTTTAGGTCACAAGGATATATTGTTAAACCAGGAATAAAATTTGGTGGAGACTATTGTATGTATAAAATTATGAAAATATAAATAACTAGCTACCGCCCGCGGCTTCGCCAGCTTTATACTTTGAAAAACAAAAACACATATCCCACGCCATTCATTTTTCTGGGATAAAAAAGTAGCCTATGTGTTATTCCAGACCATAATCTATATCTGTGCCAAATATCATTCAGATCCGTTCAGCCGTTTTAGCGTGAAAGGGTAACAAACATACATACATCCATCCATCCATCCATCCATCCATACATTCTTACAAACTTTCACGTTTATAATATTAGTAGGATTGATTTGAATTTTGATAATAAATAAATAAATACACGAATGGGCAGATGAATGTATGGATATTTGTTACTCAATCACACTGAAATGTCTGAACAGATAGAAATGAAATTTGACACAAAGATAGATTATAGTCTGGAAAAGGACATAGGCTATAATTTACAAGGTAGCACACAGTGAAGTCATGAGCGGAAGCTAGTCATCTAAAAAATAGATGCAAAGACCTGTTTATCATGTGTTATAATGAATTGTTTCAGTACTCTATAAGGAATCGCCTGAACTGACCCATTCAGACTATATTGTTGTAATCAAGTATAAGAATGATACTACAAAATGGATTTCAACTTTGGGCCATGTAAGAATGGCAAAAACAACTGTCAAGGTAATTTCCCTTTACTTTGTAATATACTAATAATTATATTTCCTTTACTATGTTTGCCCGATCAATAATCTTTCCGAATGATGTTGAACATGAATATTTTTTCAGGAAATAGTACTTGCTGAAGTTGTAGTACCAGAAGAGGCTGGAGATATGCCGGAATCCTTAATTAACTACAGAGTTAGGACAACAACATTATCTAGGAATGTTGGTACAATAAATGAAGATGAATAACAGTAAAACCTATTTTTTATTTACACTAAATTATACATAACAAATATTTAACATTTATGCTCTTCTTGTTGGCTTCTTGATTCCAGTTCTCCTGTACTCGCTTCTGTCTTTAAGATATTCTTCTGTGCACAATTGTTTGAATTCATCATTTTTGTACCAGCTACCGAGACACTCTTTCAAAGCAGAATTTTGATCTCTACATTTCACGACCATCAGCAAAGAAGAGTCTTTGCAGCATTGCTCAAATTCTGATACTTCTTGAACACATTTTTGAGTTTTTGCTTTCTCTCTAATTATTTTTGGAATCAGCACCTCAACTTCAACTTTTCTCAAAGACTTATCATCAGGATCACCTGCAAGAAAATAGTCTCGTTAAATGTGACCTACAATTAATAAATATTTTTGACTGGAAAATCTCTATGTAGGCAAAGATTTCAATGTATGTAGGTAGATAAATACCTAAATACCTATTTTACTTACCTAGTCCATGAGGGCCTCCTGAATATTTTGATGGTAAAACAGATTTACTGGAGCTCATTTTATATAAATTATTAGCCCAACTACACCAATCAACATGAGATGCAAATTATTTTGCTAATAGAACAAGTTTAGTTTGAGTTTCGCTTTCATCAAAATTATTTCAGTAATTTTTAACTTTTCAGTAGATTTCTTTTGAGATCACTTTTACCAGTGTCACTGTCAAGTGTTTAGATTAGTAGAACTTATTGTCAATGTCACATCTATCTTGCAAGTTGGTCAGTGTCTGTGTCCAAAAAGTGTTGTTAGCGTTGTCAAGATTTTGATTCACGATGTCAATTTTAAACATAAGATAGCGTTTTGTTTAAAATTCTGGAGATTTTTTTCTGATGTTGTCGACTGATTTAACTACCTACTAAAATCAAAAAATAATTTTCTAGTTACATCTAGATCAGTTAGAGTTAGAGTTAGAGTAACTAAAATTTTAAGATAAGTAGGTAGATGACTACCTACCTACATAATTATAATTAAATACTTACCTATGTTTTGTTCAATGAACTGATGCGCATAAAAACAGACATTTCATATTTTTAGTAAGACAGGAACAACAAACAGTGGGAAATTATTTTCCAATAATTTGAAATGAAAATTCCCCGAGAAACCTTATTGTTTTAGGGATTTTTCTACACCTTAACATTCAGAAAATAAGTCTAGTTTTTGTTGAATAAAATATCCATAAAATACTCAACCTAGGTAATTAACTAATTATCAGTGTACCTATGTATAGATAAACTACTCACTTATCAGATATTTTTCACAAACCTTCAAAAAGTTTGACGAGAACTGTATTTTTTGGAAAAAATTACATTTGAGTTTGACTTTGACGTACGTCCTGATTTGTTATAATTTGTCAGATAAAAAATATTTCCAAGCTAATTCTGCTTGCTATATATCAATATTAATAAAAAAAATTATATTGCTCATCCGGACTAAATAGTACATAATTGACTAGGGGTTAAACAGGCAAATTGCTATAGGCTTTTAATGCACTAAAATACGGATTAACGGTGGCCTTGATCATTTATCTTTTTGGGTTCCGTCTATGACGTGTTAGTAAAAAAAAAACTTGTAGTTTGAACGCAACTTCATGAGTTTGCATTTTCGTCGTGTGCAGTCAAACAAAAGCTGTCAAACTACAAAACCGAATTCATCCATGTCATGTCAAACTTACTTGCATTGCATTTTGTAGAAATTAGTTCTCGGAAATAAAACTATCATTTACTCCAGTATTACTAATAAAACCGGAAGTTTTTATTGAAAACACTAAAAAATACTTGACCAGTAGTAGTTTTGTGTAAGTGGGTAACAAATAGTGCCTGCATGAAGTTTATTGAAGCTCTTAGATTCATGCTACGTTACCGCTGATGCTTCTGCTTATTTCCAGAGGTTAGAACCTTGTAAGTGAAAAATGGATCGTCTATTGCGTCTTGGTGGAGGTATGGCGGGACTGTCACAAGCGCCGCCGCCGACAGACGCCCCAGCAGTCGACACTGCTGAACAGGTGTACATCTCGTCTCTAGCACTCCTCAAAATGTTGAAGCATGGACGCGCTGGTGTTCCGATGGAAGTCATGGGTCTCATGTTAGGTGAGTAATTACTCAAAGCTGCTTCTAAAAGTGCTGACTAACTCTCCCACTGGTCAATGGCCATGCAACATCCATCTATCTATACCTACTAAATGTACAATGCTCTTACAGAATCTATTGGCACAATAGAATTATTTACTAGAAACTGCAAATCCAATAAAAACATTGAGCTTTAATTATTATAGTTCAACATGTTCTATGAATACTTACTTAAATTTGGTTTTAAAATTTATAAAATCCACTAGTCACTTCAAAAGAATAATCAATTAGTAACCTAGTTCACAATAAATTGTCATTCTCAAGTGGTTGTGCTACGAACACATAAAATATTGGACATAAGCACCAAAAAAATAACTTTTGGCTAAAAGACTAATGATATTGATATTATTTTTATGTTAAATGTTTCAAAAATAGTCTACTTACTAACCCCTTTTTGCATTTCTGTTGTTTACTAACCTATATGAACCTATTGTTTGAAATAAAGAGATTTTATTTTATTTATTTATTTATTTAATGAAATATGTCCACTCTTGCAGGTGAGTTTGTGGATGACTACACGGTGCGTGTGATAGATGTGTTTGCCATGCCACAGACTGGTACTGGAGTGTCAGTGGAAGCTGTTGATCCTGTCTTTCAAGCTAAGATGTTGGATATGTTGAAGCAGACTGGAAGACCAGAAATGGTTGTTGGATGGTAAGCATTGTCCATTAGGAATATATTTTTATTTCAGTGTTCAGTGTTACTTTCTTGTCCACTAATTATGTGCTGGGTAAGGTCAGTTGCCTGGAAATAAAGACTGGCCTCTTACATACCCAGATAAAAAGTATCCTATGTCATAAACCACACAAATTTCAAGTTTCATCCAGATCCTTTCAGCTGTTTCAGTGTAATTGAGAAACAAACATCCATCCATCCAAACTTTTTCATTTATAATTTAATTAGAGTATGAGAAGTACAGAAAAAAATATTTTTTACTTTGAAATTGTATCCTATCAAGAACTGATGTAATATTAGAACTTATCTATGCCCTTCATATTATGAAGAGTCTTTAAATTGATATGTCCCTGTGTATGTATTAGTACTATCTTCATATTACTTCAATGGTGTCACTAGTTCTTTCGAACCAATGTATTGAAAGGATTAAAGTGCACCTCTGAGGTTCCTTTCATGGACTTGACACTGTCTATTACTTTATATTATTTTATTTTATATTACTAATGATTTATAATAAGTACTCACTCCGCAAGGGTGAGTGTCTAATAAATATAATAATATCCAATTACATCCCACCTAAAGTAAACAACATCCCAATAAAACAGTCGAGAACAGAAAAGTATCTAGGTCTGCTGCTAGATGATAAGTTATCATGGAAGCCGCATATCGACTTTGTAAGATCCAAACTCACATCTCTTACCAGCGCCCTGCGGAATATGAGAAATTGCGTACCCCCAAAAATAAGAAACACCATCTATAACGCTCTTATTAAACCCCATCTGGAATACCTAGTTGAAATATGGGGATCAGCCCCAAAAACTACAATTAAACAGTTGCAAATAGCACAAAATAAAGTCATTAAAAGATTGTATGGCTATGACTACCTAACTCGAACAGAAACTTTGTATAATAAAACTAAATTACTAAATTTAACACAAATATTTAATATAAATACTTGTATACTCATAAGAAAGATATTAACAAAAAAAATCCAGTCCAATATTACACTCACAATTAAAAAATATAAATATAACCTAAGAAATACAAATAAACTGTATGTTCGCCCCCCCCGAACGGTGAACTACGGCAAAAAGAACCTACTTTATGAAGGGGTACTTATATATAATAAACTACCAGGTGAAATAAAAGATTCCATAAATATGCACATTTTTAAAAATAAATTAAAGCAACATTTTCTGGCTAAAGAACATAATAAATAGTATAAAAAAAATAAATAAAAGAAAAACAATTACTTAAAGGAAATCATTAAAATAATACGTGATTCTATTTTATTTTATTTTATTCAATTTCATACAAAGAGCACTATAAAATAATATTATAACTGCTGTGCTCCTAAACTACTTTGTCAACAAAATAATAGTGCAGGACTAATAAACAAGCAGCCAGTGTGAGGTACTGGTAAAAATGAGGGTAGGCCTGTGTGTAATTAACATCTTCGTTTTTGTTACTTTGCTTTATCTAGCCGGCTTATTCTTGCACAGTTTAAATAAGTATTTATTCTAATAATACGTAGATTGGATACCTAGGAAGTAATGGATAGTTAGGTTATCTTATTATATGCAGGGACAAACTGAATACCTAGGTTTTATACCTTTTGACTTTTGTTTAAGATACCTGTGCTAGGTTAATTTGTTTTGTTTTCAACCATTGCTTTTTTTCTTTTGTTTTTTAGTAAATAGATAAGTTTGTACATTTATGATATTATAATCAAGCACACTCATACTAAAATATAAATTTAAGTAGATACTTATATATAAGTACAAGTTTTGTTTTCTCTTATAAGTGAACTGTATTTATGTTCTTTGAGAAAAATAAAGAATCTTTAAACCGAAAATGTTTCATTTTTCAGGTACCATTCACATCCTGGATTTGGCTGCTGGTTGTCAGGTGTAGACATAAACACTCAGCAGTCGTTTGAAGCATTGTCAGAGCGAGCTGTGGCTGTGGTAGTTGACCCCATCCAGTCAGTGAAGGGTAAGGTAGTCATTGACGCATTCCGCCTCATCAACCCCAACATGATGGTTCTTGGCCAGGAGCCCAGACAGACCACCTCTAACTTGGGACATCTTCAAAAGCCTTCAGTACAAGCTCTAATTCACGGTCTGAATCGCCACTACTACTCCATTAGTATAAACTACAGAAAGAACGAACTTGAGCAGAAAATGCTCCTGAACTTACACAAAAAGTCCTGGATGGATGGGCTCACATTATCAGATTATAAAGAGCACTGCACTATAAATGGTACAACAGTCACAGACATGCTCGAGCTCGCCAAGAACTACAACAAGGCATTGGAAGATGAGGAAAAGATGACAGCAGAACAGCTAGCTATCAAGAATGTAGGCAAACAGGACCCCAAGAGACATTTAGAAGAGAAAGTGGATGTCTTGATGTCGAACAACATTGTCCAAAATCTAGGCGCGATGCTGGACACAATGGTGTTCAAGTGATTGTGTTTTCAACATATACTTAAGACTATAGTAAATTTAAATAATGAATCCAGTACTATCTATCTCCATTGAAGTATGTATGATACTGTATTAATTTCCTTAACACAATAAAACACTTTTTATATTATTTATTGTATATTAATAGAACAACCTTTGCGGAGCTACTTGTTTGCAAATATTTGAAAGTCGTTTCTCGACAGTAGGGTAGTGTGGCAGGTTTACAAAATCAATATCTAGCATAGGCTGGAAAATCTTCTGTGTGTTGACTATACTTCGAATTATATTTTTCACTTTGACAAATGCTTCATTAGGTTTATCCATTGTGACCTGTCGGGTACAATAATAATATTTAGGTTTTTGACTGAGTACTAAACTAAAATATTTAGTTTATAATTATAACGTTAGCGTTTCATCACAGCTGATCAGACATAATAGATATACAAGTACACAAACAATTTTTATTGTTCTACTTGCAGAAATATTCCCAAATGCAGAATATGTCAATGGTAATCCTAACGTCATCTCTGGGGTTTTAATTATAAGACGAATAAATATACATAATACGTCTCACTGATTCACTGTAAAATACAATGAGACCAATGTATTCTTCACTGCAATTAAGTTACAATGACAACGTAACATGTTACAAATAGTATTATCGCGTAAGTAAATTCTGGTGATTTGCTAGTTAAACGAAGTAAATTTATTATTGTTATTTGTTGACTAACAGTGTCATTGAACAGTCCTGGGAGTTTGCGGTGTATTCCCTCGTAGTCGTCTCTCACGTTCGTCGTCAACGTTTCGCAGGGTGACTAAAATAATGAATCGGGCTAAGCTTAAGTTTCCATAAGTGCCATCAGAGACACCTAAGGTACCTAAGTGCGGCAAAAGTTGATAGGGTCTCAGAAAAACATCTTAGTTAAACTTTAGCGACGCACGGTAAAAAATGCCACCCTCTAATTTAAACGACATTCAAGCTTTTAACTAAAGCGATGAATTTTGAATGGTTTTCTTATTTTTATTTTAAATTTTCTTGCCACATATTATTCTTATGATTATGTGATCCTAGTGATTTTATTGAATAAATATATTTTGACTCTGTTAAAACGGATATGTCCCACTTACACTAGTTATCTTGTCGTAATAGTTCATTTGGCGAATCATCGCGTCGGGATCATCAATTCTAGTATCATGGCGCGAGACAGGATCCGCTGAAAAGCCACACTTGTTTAAACCTTATTTTTAAACTGACATCAAAGGAGAAGGATATCAAGTCTGGTGTATTTTCTATTTTGTTATGATTAAGGAAATCCGTATTTTAATAATGAAATTATAATATCAAATCTCTCAATCAAATCAATGCCTAGAACTTAGGTAGCATGCGCCTTTGCGTACTTGGTTAATACTCGTATATACAAACGAATAGTTATAATGCCTATGGTAATTACCTACTGCAAATTGTTTGACGCTAATTTAATGAAAAATGAAAATAATATAATCACAAGGCTATATTAAATCGAATTAATAAATAAAAAATACTCACAAGCCTGGGGCGTGATATTAATAGAGTGCATGATGCCGGTTTCGGTGAGGAACGCGAGCCAGAGATCCAAATCTTCGACGGAGTCGCCTGCACGCGACTGCCCGCGCGTGGGCCATGGCATTCGCGCGCTAATGGAGCGTATCGCCTTACTCTTTTCCTCTATATAATATAGCAACATTTACTTATTACCCAGATACCTTTACGTAATATTCTTGAGATACATGGTCACCAACGCTGAGACTGAAACAAATCAGCTTAGCCGATTCAGCCAGAAGTGGATGACTAGAGAGTTGTAAGCAGTAAATTGTAATAGTTGCTAAAGGTTGTTAGGGTCAAACTAACTATTTAAATGAGTACCTACTCGTAGTAGAGGCTATACACAAATGGAGCCACTGAGGTGCATTGTCTGTGTTTCACCGCACTGGTTGGAAAGAACTAGTGAGGCGATTAGTAGAATTATCCAAGCTTGAGTTCTAATACCTACCTAACTAAGTATAAGAGCGTTTGTTTATAATTTCTTAGATAACGAACGAAATGAACATTTCGTCTTGTCACTTACTTTTTTCAATGAATGTAACAATGGTTGCATTCATTGAAAAAAAGTTGTTAGTTCCTTGCCTTGTTGTTCACGTTCCGCTGGTAGTTGTGCTTCAATCAGCATGCCGATCGGATCCAAGTCCTGGTTCTCAGCGTCCGCAGACGTAAAGGTCACAGATTTCGAAGACTTCGAGCTGTCTGGCACCATTGATAACCCTCAAATATAAAGGCAATACAAAAATATCTTGCATGAAAGTACTTAGGTAATCGCGTAAATGTGCTCGTAGCCTTTGCTACGGCGTAGAATGGACGCTACAGTGCCTATATTATGGTAGTTTTCTGGGCTGTCAGTACCGTAAAGACGTTATAGATAGCACATTTTGGTAGGCCTAGTATTAGGCAAGGTAAAAGTAAAATATGACGCAATTTAATAAATAAAGTGTAATAAAAGTGTTATTTGTTTCCCTACTTTGTTTGTTGACCTAGAAAACCAAAACTTAGCACACAGACCACTTTGGGCTTGACAAAATGCTATTGACATAACTCCCGATTGTTTATCTTCCTTGTACAGTAACATGTAGGTATATTTCAAAACAGGGCTGTTTACCTAATATTTGACGAAGATTCACAAATAGTAACAAAATACCTATTGTTCCATTTCTTTCCATATAATACAGTTACGTGAAGATCTTTTGTCACTTACCTTTCCAAGTAGACGATGCATATCTGCTGAAATCCACGCTTTTTGGTCGAGTTATACTCGGGTACGTATCTTTTTTCACTTCGGACCTATAGGTACATTGGTAAAAATATACTTTACCTAAATTTGACTTTCCCAAATTACTAAGGACGGCTTCGACCAAACTTAGTTATCCCTAGAATAAAGTAGTTATCGAATAGGAAACTGATATTTTACTTGCATTTGGCATTACATAATTCTGAGAATAGCTCTAGCCGAAGCTGCTCAAATCCACTCTAAGTTCGTTATGTTACTTATCTAATTAGGGAATTTCTCAGCTACCTAAATAGAAGAGTGATCACCACCACACAGTAAAGGAGTTTAACTATTATCATAGGTATATTTTCGAGAGACAAGTATCGAGTATCAAGTGGATCTTGGGAATAACTAGATACTTACCAATACAACTTCAGTAATAAAAATATTTCTTTGTTATTAGCAGATTATTAAATAGTTAGAAAGTAGGTGAACCCATGGGTTTATGGTGACTTTATCAGTAAATGAAAGGTAAGCACGGGCTTATTAGTAAACATATAAAAAAGTAAAGGAGCGCTGGTGATGTAGTGGTAGCACCCCTGCCTCACGATCCGAAGGTCGTGGGTTCAAACCTGGTCGTGCACCAATGAGTTTTACCATTCGAAAAATTTATGTGTGCAATGCCAGTGCTCTTAAACGGTGAAGGAAAACATCGTGAGGAAACCGGCATACCCTAGAACCAAAAATTCGAAGGTAAGTGTCATAGGTTAGTATTCTTATAAGCGGCGATCGGCTTGCAACCTGTCACGTACGGAATACTAACTATTGTGCAAAATGTGGGCATGTACCAAATGTCATGTTTGGACTTGCCTCTGACACCCTCTTTAGATATCCTCAAAGATCTTAAGTAACTAAAGATCTGAGGAGTTATCTACCGAGCCTGGGGATTACAGTCGTGATCATATTTATTTTATAAAAAAGTAGCTGACTCTCGCGCACCTTTGTCTGCGCGTTTTATATAGTAAGTACCTATATTTTTTCCTGTTTTTGCGACATTTTTTATTTATGCTCCGCTCCTTTTGGTCGTAGCGTGATGTTATAATAGCCAATAGCTTTCCTCGAAATATGCAATACAATAATAATATTTAAATTCGAACCTGTAGGTAGTTCTTGAGATTAGCGCGTTAAACAAAACAAACAACCAAGCAAACTCTTCAGCTTTGTAATATTAGTATATGTAGATAAAGCTTACTTCTTTGATTTCTTTTCTTGATGGTTCTCTTCTTTCTGTCCGTTGATGTAGCTGGTATATTCTCCGGTAGCCGACTCCTTGTAGAGGGAGTAAAGACTCGGCTCTAGCTGGCCTGAACGCACGCGCTTACAGGTCTCCTCAAGCAAAGTGGTGCTCTGATAATGTATAAACAAAAACTATGTCATATACAATAACTAGCGACCCGCCCCGGCTTCGCACGGGTCAGTGCTGATACTAGATATGTATAGATACTAAAATGTGTTTATTTACGACATCACATTAAGGTAGTAACCCGTAGGTAAACAGTTGATAATGAAAGACAGCTAAAGGTGTTTAGTCACGTTCATTCTATGGCGGGACTTTTGTCTCCTAAGAATATTATAGTGAGGGTTGAAAAGTTTGGTAACGCTGCTCACAGAAGTAATAAGTGTAAGAAGATTGACTCCTCTAGTGTAATCGTTTGCCACATGACGCACTTCGCTGTCCATCATCAGAGAGCATTCGGAATCAACGACGAATTCGTTCTGTTCTTTATCTTCTGGCAAATACTGAAAAAAAGAAATATAACCTATGTTACTTACCAACATAGGTACCTATGTATATTGTACCTACTATAATTAAATTACGCAAATGTGACTGTACTTAGGGGTGACGAACAATGAGGTGCTAACATGCCACTGTGTGTGACACCGCAAGTTCAATGGTAAACGACTTCATACAGATTATATAACCAAATCATAATTAGCTTGTCTGGATTAAAGCCCACGGATCTAAAATTGATTTAGCTGATCACTGATCTAAACTACTGAGTAGGTAGGTAGGTACCTACTGTTCCAATATTAACCTACTTAGCTAGTTTTTATAGTCTTGTTAATGTTTTTATTGTCTGTTGTTAGACTAAACTCGTGCAAGAATACAGCCTAACCGATGATAAATATCATCGGTTAGGCTAAAAATCGGTTGCGTTACAGTACCTACCGACTTAACCAAATGGTTAAGTCGGTAGGTACTGTAACGCACGGTAAGATATCTATCACTACCTGCTAAAGGCGTAAGACGGTAAGCCACATACCAATAGGATCTCATTGATGATGCCCGTGATTATAATCCGGCCGGAGAGCAAGACTTGCAGAGTCGACCTCTCAAAAGGCACTTCCATGGACATGCGATTTTCATTAGCTATGTTGCGCATCCTATCGAAAATAAATTAGGTTGGTAAATTTTGAGTTTCGTAGCATTGTTAAGGTAGGTAACCTTCTATTATCCTGACATAAGCTTATTTTGTAGGTAGGTAATGGAATTGTGACATGAAATAAAATTAACTTATTATCAAATGTGGTAAAATTTTTTGAAGTCCATAGGTACTGAAAACGGTGTCAGTCCTGACTATTTCGCCATCCACTACCACCTACACAAGCACCTACCTAATAAACTTTCCTTTTTGTAAAATGAAGAAATAAATCCATTTTACGATTTAAAATCTCGATTCAATAGAAGGTAGGATAAATACCTACTAAACCGGTGGCGTAGAAATAGCATACCTATTAGTACTACCCCATTCTTGAAGTATTTATCGGTTATTAGGCTACCTTTTTCGGAACTCTTGTCTTTTCTTTACAGCCGTCATATCTAAACAAGATGTTAGAATCAAAAATGGCCGCCGGCATCGCAATCTCAGCATCAGAGCTCCTGGTAAGTCCATACATGCGATCTTCACTTTCCCGGCTCTAATAAAGGCCTCTTCCCTACCTGCGAACAGCGTAACTGTAAAAATCGTACCTTATTAGACGGGCACATTTTCAATTATGTAAGTGGGGTAAGTCGCTGCAGGTTCATAATGAAAGGATGTATTTTACTTAGGCTTTTTGTTAATAAAAGTAAGTAGACTATTCCAAAAATTTGCTGAGTAAGTCTTCAATTTGGCAAGATTTTAACAAGATTTTTAAAATATTTTTGGTATCAAGGATTTATCGAGTTTATATACATATTATTAGTAGTCTGAGTAGGTATTCTTTTACCTGAGTAACGGCCAAATAGAAACTACATTTTAAATCAAATGGTTAGTTAGATGCTAAACTCAGTCCATACGACTCGCCGTCCATCTCAGTATAGGTGAGAAACTCTCCAGCCAGCAGCATCTCATCGAACTTTTTCCTGGTGATCTCCTTGTAGTGGTCGGGATAGTGGTAAGGCGCGGTGGTATGCAAGATAGCTAGCTCGACGTGCTCGCTGCATTCTGAGGCTAGGCGCCGAGCTAGAGTGCCTAAAAGTTTTAATTAAAAGTTTCAAATTTATAACATAAGTTTCAACAGCTTTGCGTGGAGTAAACAATTTAAAGTTTACTTAAACGAGAAAAAAGTGTTCGATTTTATTAGCTTTGCGTCCAATACAGTTAATGAGATCGACAGTCGCAGCGCAGTTGCAAATGTATTTTGCAAAGGATAGAACGAGTAGATCGGACTGACAATAAAACAAGTTAGTATAAAAATAGAAGAGTTTCAAAAAGAAAGCAATTTCTAAAGAGCTTTGTGGGATCTGAAATGATTGTTAAGTAAAATAATATTATTATTTGGTGCGTGCCGTGTATTAACCAAATGAAATAATCATTATATCGGTGCCTACCTGCGTAGGTGTTGTAGTGTAGGTGTTATACTCGTAAGGTATGATTAGGTATCGTTCTATGTGCTTAGAGGTAAGTAAAATAATATTTTTCGAGCAAACTGTGACAGTACTCAGATGCCTACGCGTTTCGTAGGCTCGTAGAATGCTCGTTCATTGTAAATATTTTTTGCTATTATTGTTTTAAGTCATCAAAACTAAATTCTGCGGTATATACCTATTTACAGCATTAACCGTTACAAAATAAAACTACTGATTTCACGTTCGCCGCTGACTACGCTGCAGTGAGGGACTGGTAAGTACACTTTACCTTTTCCGACCGCTTCGTAGCCGACCAGAACAACAAGTGGTACTTCAGTGGTGTCGGCGGGTGGCACGCTCGGCGGCACACGGGCTCGTGACAGCTGTTCCACGTATAACAGTCGTAGCAGTCGTCGCGTCGCGAACGTTGTCACGTCAGGCGTCATGTCCATTTTGGAAGTCCGCTGCGGAAAGTGTCCTTTTAGTTTAAAAATGGTTCGATAATGGTCACAGCTGCTGACGTGCACATCATTTAGTAGCTTTTGTGTTTTCATTTGTTATATATTTTCGCAGATACCTATGTTTGATACAACGCAAGTCCTGCAGATGTATGTAGGTACCTACTTATTTATTTATTTATTTATTTATTATAATTTATAAAAAACGTATCTACGAAAAGTTATTACAATAAATAACAGAAGCCACTTTTCCCCCTGAGGTGCAGTGCGCGCTCATGTGATATCCAGTTGCTTTGGTTGGAGTTAGTCGTTCGGTTTGTGCCCCTTGTTAACCACATTTCGCAATTTGCAGTTTCCTCTTGAAGCACTTTCCATTCCGAGCGCTAAAAGTTTTTCACGCGAATATGAACAGTCCTTTAGCTTGTTATTTCCGTTATTCCGAACCACCTCGGATACTTCCGCCGAGCGAAAGCTCGTTTCAATTGTTTGATTGCGCATTCGTTCTTTAATCTACTGTAAGATTTATTTTTTTAAAGAGATGTATGGCTGTTTAATTGTTAGATACTGCACTGGAAGCTGGCAGTGTGCCATGGGTTGGCTTTCTTACCATTTACTGCTGTAAAATACGGACAATATTCAAATTGTTTGAAACAGCTTTATATACCTACTTGTTCTATTGGTTCAAGGTCTTCAGCATCAAGGCTTAAGAGTAAGGGAAACGTGTTAATGACCACGTCCTTGTAGCCCGCCGTGGTACAGACGGGATTAGCGCGGAGGTCTATGATGATTAATCTTCTCATTTGCCGCATGTACACAGCCAGCTCTAGCAGCATGCTTAGACGGTTGTTTCGAGCATGTATTTCTCTAAGCCTGTAAATTAACTTACCGTAAATATTTTCAGTCTAAAAATTAAATGCAAAGCTAAAAGTCAATGCAAGCGTATTAAAGTTTAGTGTTCCATACACTAAAGTTTCATCGGCATCACAAAAACAAAATGAGCTTCCGCTCGACTCGTTTCTGAATTCTCTTTTCTTTCATTGTAAATTCGGCCGAAAATCAATTCGGATTAGGCTTTGACATGAGAATCTAGGTCGGCAAAGCAATAACGTTTTTTTAGTTCACATACCTCGTGCATCCAGAGAACATTTTCATTGAAGTGAGGTTGTTTTCATTTACATTTAAATATTCAAGATGCAATAGAGTCCAAAGCCCCGCATTTTCTCCGAACTCGAAACTTGAAATATTGTTATAAGAAACATCCAACCAGAGAAGTCTGAGATGGTTCAAGTTCTCCAAGCGTTGGATGTGATTAAAGGATAAATCTAAACGACGGAGGTATCTGAGTAAACAAAGATAAAGCTGCTTAGTGTAATCTAATACTTACTAAAAACGGGGAATGCGCGTCCCGTAACCAACGGGTATCAATTAATAACCTTAAAGTTTCCAGCCCGCTGATACCCTTGATGTTATTATGGGACAGATCCAGAACAGTGATAGACCAAAACATGCTAATATCCCTTATTTTTTTTACAGAATTAAACTTGTAGTGTACTTCGGTAAGAAACCATTGAGCTGTTGGCACAGAACGGTTTGCATTATATGAGAAAAGTTTAAAATAAAACTAGGTGAAATGATAAGATATTTACGAGTTTCATATTCCAAAACAGTGCTCAGCCGGTTGAAGGCTACTGATAAAAATTGCAAGTACAAAAGGTAAGAGAGAACGTTCAAATCCGTCAATAAATTTGACGACAAGTCCAAATAAACCAAGTATTTGTAGTGCTGCAAAACTTGAATATTTAGCAGGAACTGAAACACAAGCTGGAATTATTAAAAAATACCTACCATGGCATAAATAGCAGCAGAAATGTTGATCAAAATTACTGCTGCTATTAAGAGTTTACAACCAAAAAGTTGTGCTTATAAAGCTCTATTTATGTTTCAGTGACCACAAAAGAATAGGTATATCCAAGCTAATTTCAGAGGCGGAAGTAGTACCTACCTTTGATGAAATATCCAGTTTAATATAAACATAGTCGCCTAAAATAGGCGTCCTTTTCAAGTACGTTAAGCAGGCTGTGACCATGTCTCTTGTGAGTACACCTCCCACCAGCTCAGGCACGTCTTCGATATCGCGGATGCGGACTACAGGAGAGTAAATATCAGCATATAATTCAGGAAACGTGTAAAAGCAGCACCACAGCTGGTCCTCATTTAGTAGCGATGTCACTTTTATTGGGAACTGAAAATAAAATACACCCAGAGGTTCGTAGTTATATAATCGTAAGACACCTACCACCCGTCGAAAATATACCAAAAGATAAAAATTATACTGGTAGATATCTACGAGTATGCTACCTGTTAAGTTTACAATAAAATAAAAAACGGTATGTAGGTACATTTATTAAGGCGAATTGCCACACAGGTCTATCGCTGTTAACGAAATAATTGACAATTAGCTGACATTTGCGGTGTAGTGTGGCAATTTTATGGCAACCGTGAAATGTGACCCTACTCAAAAGGATACACATAAAATTATCAACCAGAATAACCCTGTGTAACTCTCCTTTCTTCCTTCATATCCTTGCAAAGGTATTTGACGTGCCATTACCTGAAGGTCCATAGGGTTGTTAATGAACATATTTTCATGTTAAGTTTTACAACCCGCATATTTTCATCTTAAATTTAGCGATGACTTTCGACGTACGCTACGCTCCCAAGAATTTAATAATATTTATGTACTTACTGTCTCATAAAGAAGACTTTCCGCGGTAATTGCAAAATATAATTTATATAGGATTACGCAAATATGAATAATTTTATGGTAGACGTTGTTAATATTTCAAATTATTTCATTCTGTCGTGGAAATTATGCGTCATGCTTGTAAAAGAGGGAATAAAAACAATATGGCTTAAGTTGATAGGTAAATATTTACACAACACTCTGGCAAACTTAGGTAGGTAGGTATATATGTAGTCATCCGGAGAAAATTGACTTACTTGTTCCGCAAATAAATCCTCTATACTTTTGTTGCGCAGTTCGGAAGGAGCGAAACATTCTATCGTATTTTCTTTCCCCGGCAAGCCGATGCTTCTGCGTCTTATGCTCTGACCTGAAATATTAAAAATTCTTCTGAAATAGGTTTGTGCGGAATAACATATTGTATTGACGGAATTCTGCATGAGACGTCAGCTTTGTATTTGTGTTATGGCTATGGATTTATCTGGGTCAAGAATTACCAACCATTCAGGTTGGTACCTCGTAGTAAGTAACCTAAAATTTCATTTCTCATTCCAGATTATGTCTTATATAAAGCTTCTATTTACGAAAAAAAAGTTGCTTTTAAAGTTGATTTGTCAAAAATTACTACCTGAGCAAAGAACTAAACCAAGAGTGTCTCATCACCTAAAGTAATTACATCCAGTGGCTGTGAAGTGTAATAGTTGATCCTGGACACTTCAGCCCAAACCCTCAAGAGGCTGCCCACTTGCAGTCCACTCGCCTTCCACGACTTTAATGCTGCATCATCAGAATGATCCTTTTGGACAACCTCATGTAAAGATGATTTAGAATTACTAGATTCTTTCTTAGGTTTTGGATCTTCATCGCTCATTTCTTATTCTCTAATCTAAAGACACAACGAACTTATTTTTATGAATTAATATAAGGTACTTCTAACAAAATGTTGACTAACGATTGCGTGGTTGTCAGATTGTCTGTCAAACCTTTTTTCTGAGGTCAGACCGATTGGTGTTATTTTTGGAACCAAGGAGGTTTATCAAATACCAAATTTTATATTCCTATCGCTCTCAGAAAGCAACGCCCAAAGCCTGAACAATATACTTACTTAGTCAATTTAGTAGGTACAGTCAAAACTCCTACTGCAATAAAAATGCACTTATCAAATTACTTCAGTCAAATTTATACTAAAATACAGGTTGAACGTACCAAGAGCTGGTGAAAATATTCCAGTCACTTTAGTGGTCTCAGCCGTCTCAGCAGGCGGGAGATAACGAACTCAAGCTTTGTTTTGCTATCTCCTTTGACTGCACAAAAAGCACTTCGTGATTTTTGCGAAGCACAGAGTCCTTTGTAATGCTAGAACAAATGCTGTCTGAAATTATAGAGAAATATGTTGGAAGTACCTGTGCAATGCGCGATCTCTTACTTTCCGTGTTGCAGTTCGAAATTCTCACAGAAAATATATTTTAGCTTTTAATGAAATATTTTGGTAGCTATCAGGATGAATAAGGAATCTACCAAGGAAATTGAGCCAAGAAATTGAACTTTTTTATGTACTGGCATTATTTTAAATTAGTTAGGAGTCATGTTCGTGTACTCGTATTCCTGTAGAGAATATTCCCATACCAATATATGAAATTCATCTTGAAAGCAAAAAGTAAGTAAAATGCATGCGGGGGTTGGGTAACACTCAGTGGATTTAGTTTTTTAAGGATGTAGTTTGGAATCGAACTTAGAGGGATTTGTCTTGGGACCACGCCGCCGAGAACACACTGAAAGTTTAACACTGCCGTGTTTACTGTCTTGAACTTGATATTATTATTGGGTTAGCAATCGACAGCGTTATATTCGTAGGAAGTGTATTGAATTTATACCAACCCAACCTAGCTTTAAGACTCCTAAAGTACCTATAAATATAAGTAGTAAAAACATGATTCTTCGACGCTCGCAAAGACAATTGAATCTGCAAAGTTTTTCAAACTAAGTGAAAATGTTTAAGCAAGTAGGTATAGCTATGAGAAAACGTCAAACAAAAACAAACTGTAATAAATTCAAAGTTGTCTGGGACTTGGTAAGTAGGTGTAAGGTGCTTGTTTCACTGCTCGGTGAAGGCGAATGATTATAACATGACCATGAGGCAAAATAACAACAAAAAATATTTTATGGTTACAGATTCTAAGTAGAGCGAGGGAATGTGCAACATCAAGCAGTCGTCACGTCATGAATCAATCAGTCGAATCAAAAATGTATAGCGTGTTTTCCGCGCCATGCCAACATGGCTCTAGTTGATTTTCCACGTGGCATTAGTTGATTTTCCACGTCTCTCGCTCCGCTTCAATGAAAACGCACCGCACTCTCCGCTTGTCTATATCATAACAGCAATAATAATACATCAGGTAGGTACATTAAAAGTACAGTGAACAAACAAAACAACAGTAGAAATATGCACCTACTTCTAGTGGTGCAGTAGTTCCACTATTTTCCAATCTCAAGGCTGTGAGTTTCCTATTCCCTATCCTAATTTCTTGGAATTAATCTTGAAATTGGACCTAAATGTGCTATTACCTATTTCAAAATGTATTAAAAATAAAATTTGGTAACAAACAGACCAAGGTGGACAAAAAATACGTAAATATACTTAAATTCTATGTTCACAGGTTACATAAGCATAGTAAATAACTAAATAATGGGAAGTGGACTCCGCTAAGTTAGTGAATTGCCAACCGAGTGTTGCTTACTAAGCGAGTCTGTTCACCGTATCGTGAGCACCGAAAACTGATATAATGATAGCTTTGTAAATCCTACTAATATTATAAACGTGAAAGTTTGGATGCATGGATGTATGGATATTGGTTACTCTTTCATGCTGAAACAGTTGAATGGGCCTGTATGAAAAATGAAATAAACGTAGTTTACGAGCTGAAATAATACATAAGTTATTTGTTTTCCGGTTATTTACCACGCGAGCGGAAGCTGTGTACCTAAGCAAGTAAATAACCCATGAAACATGCAAAATTAAAAAATTGAAGTACAATTTTTTTTATTATTATTTTCTTCTTCATACTCAAAATATTAATTTAAATAATTATTAGTTGGGTGGCGTCATGTCATAAGAAATAAGAAAAAGTAAGAAATCAGTAGGTATTTTAATGCTGACTGTACAGCATATCTCTGAAGCGTTCCGTGAAGATGTCGACTCTTTGTGCAAAACAAAGATGGTAGAAATTGTGTCTTGCTTTTGGACAAAATGTTGGGACGGATGCAGTATGCGACAGGTTTGCGAGGGCTGGAAACCCGAAGAATTACTTTTTTGGCATTGCTACATCTTACCGCTACATTTTGGAGTGTTTTTTTAACTAATGAAAGTACTAATCCAACCTATCCTAAAACGAATCTTGCCATAAATACTTACCTACGTCAACATAATAATATTAATACCCAACTGCTCATTATTTATCACTCAAATGTCTCTTAAATTAAATTGTCTACCTGTGCAAAGGTGCCTATCAGTCACCTTAAGTCGTGTAAGAGTAGATCTCGTTTTCAAGTCGAGCTTACACAGGTATAAAGGTCACTTAATTACGGTAAGTCACAGTTAAATCTTGAAACTTGGGATATGGTTGCCGTTTCAAGTTGTAATGGGGGTCAGGTGAAACACCTCAAGTGTGCAGGTTTCGAGTTCACTTCTCCTGCGTGGTTTATTAAAGTTAAATGGATTTCTTTACAAGTCTAAAGTAATTTTGTATTATTGAACCCAATTTCAGTAGGTAGACGTGGACCCTGTATTCGTCAAGTATATAAGCCGATACCGGAGTTTAAATACGTGAACATAACGTGTTAGGTAGTTTATGTTAACTTCTGCCCGTGGCTTCACTTGATAGTTGAGTTTGCTTTGTCATTCTCAGTCACAAATAAAACAAAATACGACCCATTTAATATCATAAAGTTAAAATATATCCACGCTTCAAGTTATCTATACCATACCTCGAAATCGGTTCAGCGGTTACGAAATGATTGAGGAAAAAACATCGAAACTTTCGCTTTTCGAGTATAATATTAATGCGAATGTTATGAACGTGGCTTTAGAAGCTTTATTGCCACCTACATACTGGAGTACTTACTCGTATAGTATTATTTTATCTGAGATACTGGGTATCAGGAGCGCGATCAGCAAGTTAAATCGATGTTTGTTCTTCGTTTACTTGAATCAACATAATGGGGCAGAATATTCTATAAAGACTTTTGGCAAGTACCTACAGACCTATCGTTATTAAGAAATCCCGCTTTATTCCATCAAATATTTTCCCTTCGTCCATTTCCCTACGGAAATCTGTTGTGAATATTTTGCGCGAAAGGTTTTTATATTGAATGCTCATTAATCAAACTTGAGCGGTGACACTTTGATATTGTCCCGACTTGAATCACTTGAATTTGGGATGCTGCTTTACTGTGCCGTGATTAATCATATTCGGAATCATTGAGCTAGTTTGAGCATCATGATAAGTACTGTTTAACATTATAATAAAGCTACTAAACAAATATTGAAGAACATTATATAATAGAAGCGCACTTGCCTGCGGTCGTCGCACCATGGTCATAGTTAGGGTACGTAGGGAGTAGGCCGCCCTAAGGGAGGCCTTAGTGCGGCCTACTCACTACGCTATGATAAAAAAGTTTCCAAATGCATTATTTACTATCTCTGATTAACCATGGCGTGTTAAACAATTTTCATCTGAAATATAAACACCTTATTTACTCTAGTAAAACTAACAACAACATCACAAAGTTTAGACAAGTGCCTTAGGTGTTCCAGCCTTCCCCGGAGAGTGAGAATTTGTTGATTGAAAGGCGTGCGATGCCGTATCGTATTTCCGTTCGAGGAAAAATATTTACCTTACGACTTTTCGTGTGTAGGGTGCCTAATGTAAATATATCTAATATTATTACCGGTCTCCGATGTCCGTATTTGCACGTTGATTTTTGACATGATTTGCAGTCGTATTTTCGACGGTATGTAGCATTGGGATACAATTGATTTATTTATTACGGCCGTCGTTTGAGGGTCGCTGCTTTTTGAAGAAGTCAGGGATAAATTGGGATGAAATTAATAAAACAGGTAAGTACCTAAATATATTGATTGTTTTCAAACTGAACACTCATGGGATATTAACGAACTCGGTATTTACCGACATCAGTTTAATTTCTTTGGAGTTTCCTTAAACTTTAATTTACTTCATGAAACATAAATTGCTTACTAAATTAAGTTTTCGCTAACTTATTATTTGATTTAAGAAATTGAACAAAAAGTTAATTGAATACTTAATTGATCAAAAGATTGCTTTTCACGGGCATAATGTGTGCAATATACTTAGAGTTATTTTAGTCTTTTACTCAATTACCTCCTCCTCCTTTTTAAAGTAGTTCAAAATTATTTTGTGTTTATGTTTGATTTTGGTAGGTAAAGCAACAAATATAAAAAGTCAGTCGGTCGAAATAACTGGGCGACAGCTGTGAGCGCCTACTTTACAATACACTTTAGCGGGTTATTTACTTCAACGCGAATTTATCGAAGTCATTTTCAATTTAAAGCCGAACGTTAACGATTAAGTACCTACCTACTGTAAAGTGGTGCTTAAACGAATGGTTGTGATTGGGCTATTGTGAGATTTTCATTGACTTTCGATGGTGAAGTCAGCTAAGCACAAAACGATTGGGAAAACTCGGATTACTGAAATAATAAAGTTTTTTATGTTTAGAAACATAGCAGTTTTCCTACATTTTTGAAATTTTTGCTCCGGTTTAAAAACGCTTGAAATCGGTATTCATTGTTTGGAGCATGTTTTGCATTTTGCGAAATACAACACACCAGCTTATCAGTAGCGGCGTAGCGAGGTCCACTTCCATTTAATTAAACTATGCTATCCTGTTCTACCAACATTTTCAGACCTAACTGTTACGTTTGCTTTAAATATAAAAAAAAGTAAGTACATTATTAACTGACCAAACGTTGTTTGTGCATTACCTACCTACTCACTTACATTGTTTTGTATTTCCTCAAAAATAGGCTTACATTATCTACGGCTTTCTTTTGCCCTTGGATCATAACATAATACATAGTAAATTAACAGAAACTATGCTATGAAATTGTAAAGGTACTGTAAAGATAGTAGGAAAGGATACATTTTTGCCTTTCTAAAAAAATACCCTTTGGCTATCTAGCGCGAGAGTATATTATAAACAACTGTAAATAAAATATATGGAGCTATATGAAGCATCTGTGTACCAAATACAGCAGTGACTAAAGAAATAATATTGGCTATTTTCTTGCGCTTTTATTACATAAAGCGGTACCATAATAAGTTTATGTCACAACACCCGTCCGGTCCCGGGCAAACAAAGGATTTTACTTTTTTCCCCCGCTTTTTAAAACTTTTCGTGGTAAATTTGAAGTGGTGGACAAAGCGTTGACTGCAACAGGATACTTTTTCATTTGAAGTTATTATATACTAAAAGTAAATAGCACAATGTTTATTTAAGTGACATATAATAATTACCTCGGATCGTTTTCCGAGTTTTACTAATGTACTGCTACAAAATGTTCTGTCATGTGTACCTAATGCATACCTACTAAGCTATGAAAGCTTCAACTTGCGGATTATACTGACTGCACGGAAATTGCTATCTGCAGGGCACAGGATAAAACATAAAAAAACCCTCGTAAACTGTGCACACCAAAATCTATAAGATTTTTATAAGCCATGATTATGCCATCGCTTCCAGCGACTCATGATTGTGTAACTCCATTACGATTCCAATGGAGTCGACTTATTCATATTGCTTTGACCAAACCTCACAAAAGCGCTTTAAAGTCACTCTTTGTTAGATTCTTACATCTTTTGAATTTGCGCAGGCTGAATGATTCCGATGTAAAATCTGAAACATCTAAAGAGAGGCCGATTAGATCAAAGTGGCAATCTAATACTTATGAATAATACACCAGCTTGCTCTGGAACCTTCCTCTTGCGATTCCCGAGATTTAACCTTAGCTAATAGCGTTTTAATAACAATGGAAAATAAATTGTTGCGAAAAAGCTGAAAGAATAATGTTCGGCATGTCAAATTCTGGTTTATCCTCAATTTTTTGACTCTTGATGCGTATCATCTATCTATTTAATCAGGTAGAAGAGAAAAATAAAGAAAAAAAAATGTCAAAGCATTCTATTTTTGTGTGTAACAACACATTTGCAAGGCAAGCAGGAAGAATAATAGCATCATTCGAAATGTGGAATGGCTGCCATGTGCTCTCTGAAACGAATTTTACAAAATTTATAACAGCTTTGTCGTGTTTATGGAGGCAGGCAATACGAGCTTATGCATTAATAAATTACACGCTCTGGCTAAATTTAAGTGATTAAATGTGCATTGATTAAATGTATTATTTCGCTACTTTTTACTATTCTTCCAACCTTGTAGGCTTTGAAGAATACTATTGTGAAACTGTTTTGTCATATGGTTTTACCCACCAATGTAAAGATAGCATTATCATCATGTCGTGTCAGGCTCGACTGACACATCTAATCAATTAAACTAATGACTTGGTGCGAGTGGAAATAATATTGTAAAACAACATTTTAATCATCCACGTCGACCCCATTATGAAATGAAATGTTCAGGATGTTTCTTCGACCGTCATTAGTCCGGCGGCGGGTACGCGATGGCGTCTCCCTCGGTGCGCGTGAACACGCTCGTGCAGGAGACTGATAAAATAAACATAGATCCGATATCCAAGATATTTATTATATCTGAAGCCATATTTGGATTCTTCAGATTACCCCTAATACGAAATGGGAAGTTGTTTTATTATTTGCTGGCTGTGACCTACGTCGTTTTTTTAAATGGGGCGATATTTTTTTTAACTTTATTACATGTATACAAAACACGAAGCTTCAGTGTTATGATAATTTTTAATATACTTCGGTACATTTTCTGTTCTCTATTCGGTTTCATTTGCGTTAAAAAGCTGCAGCTGTACTACACCACGCTTAACAAATTCGATATGGAGGTGGGATGCAGACCGAAAGTGTCACGACAAAGCTTACAGAATCTGGCGCAGACGGCCGTGACTGTTGTATTGTTATTTATTGTATACATACTACCGATGCAACTGGGTGTATCTAATAGAACAATTTTACACTTTCTGGTTTTAAAGATTGCTTTCACACTTGAAATGAATTTTTACGGTCATCTTCTGAACATTCTCGTGCCTCGGCTGAAGTTGATCAATTACTACATAGAGTCGTCCTTATCGAACGTTACATCAGAATCTAGCTCGCTTATGGACGAGTTTGTGTCCTTCAAGCGAAACGCGAGTTCAGCGGCGACTCAATATGGCATGGACAGACTTATGGACCTCTATTATGTAGTGGTTGAAGCCTATGATTACTTAATTGATGCTATTAAATGGCAGGTATGATTCTGTCATTGAATTTTCTATCTGTTCAGTTGACTAAAGAGCCACTCTGATAACTGAATAGTCTTCTATCCTGTGGTAGATTTGAATCTCAGTCGTGCATTAATGGAAGGACTTTTAATCTTTGTAAACTTTTTTTTTCAGTTGCTGCTTTCCATCATAACGTCGTTCGTAGCCATAGTAGGATTTTTATTTATATTTTCATTGAATTTTATACAAAATCGACAGGTAATTATTGCGTGGGATTACAATCAACTTATCAATTTAGTAGACTGCCTGTATTATTTTGACTTAGCTCAGAATATCGTTAAAAATGTGTTTTTTTATTATTTTAAATTTTATTTATATATTTGTTCAGTTGGCCAACTATAATATTAGTAAGTAGTTTTAAAACCTCTACTTTGTATTTCAGGATATAAAACATAACTTGTTGTGGGAGTTGTCTTTGCCTATATTGATGTTGGCTCCCCTATTCTCGCCCTGCACCTTCGCAGATACTGTTCATCATGAGGTCAAGCGGCTGCGAGAGCTGCTGGCTTCCAGGCTGTATGAGAATAAATTAGGTAAATGCTTTTCGGGAAAAAACACTGGCGTTATAGAAGGATTCAGGATTCATTTAGGTATTCCGTTAAAAGGTAACCATTTTACAGAAAAACATTTTATTCCACTTAAAAGCACAACTCTTATAGGCTTATCCTAATATGAAGAAAATCTACACTAATATTATAAAGAAGAGTTTGTTTATTGTTTTTATGTAAGTAGGTGATAATCTCCGAAATTACACATCCGATTTCAAAAATTCTTTCACCAATGAATTTTCAGGATGAACATAGGCAATATTTTATTTAGGTACCTCGAAGCTAAACCACGGGCGGAAGCTAGTATTTAATATAACTGAAGCTGTACGTCTACCATGAGTTATCACACTTAGATCGGCTGACGTTACTACAATAGTAATAGTACGTTACTATGACATCTGTCAAAATTGTTACTCATGGTACCCAAAGACATTTTATCTACTGACGTAGAACATGGTACCAAATTCTAAGCATATGAATAAAGCGCAAACTACAGTCGCTGTAGTACGCTGTGACGCAGGATAGTTAACTACGTGACGTTTTAGTACCCAACTATCCGCTAGAGGCGCTGTACAAGTTTTCATATATTTTTTTAACTACTGTCGCTAGCGAGTGTAGATGTGTAGTGAAAACTCATGGTAGACCTACTGATTACAGTGGTGAACCTTCGCTCGACACGATGCTGTTTTTAGGTTTTAACCTAAACCAGCATTTTGAACTTGACTGGTCTCTAAAAGTCTTGTATTACTTGTATATTTGTGTGTTATGGTTTATTTGTGTTACAGATAAATGCGGTAGAAGTGTCGCGCGGGCTCTGCTTGCCTTCACGGAGACGCGTGATCTTTCCTTCAGACTACTCCGCATGCTGAATATAGACATATCCTTGCCATTCAAGTTCATAGGCCTACTCATCACGTACCTGATCATTCTGCTACAGTTTGAGAAGGTTATTAATCCTGGCGATGGTTATGAATCCAACGAGATTGAATAATTAACAATTGGATTATTACTATTCAAAGTTAAATGTTACTCACATGTGTGCACTCACGAATGCACTTTGAGATTTGATTGCTTGGAATTATTCTCTCACAAACTTTGAGATTCTAGATTTGAAGATACTCTGCAAAGATTTCATACAGTTTTACCACCTGTTTAAGTAAAACCTGTCTAAGGAAATTTATATTGTATGGCACTGTCTAAATACTTACAATTAATAAATAAAACGTTATTTTATTTTTTGTTTTATTCTTATAAAAATCCACTTAACCTGAAGATAAAAATACAGTAACTTATTAGAGAATTGCTAACTTCTTATCAAAACAAACAGCCAAATGAAGCGATAAAAAATAGTCCGCAATTGAAAAGAAAGACCATTATTGAGATTGAAAACATAAAATACCAATAAAAGCAGCATTTTTAATGCTGATTTCGAATCCCCTGTAGGAATTTTAACGACGTTATATATTTTTAAGAGGAAGCTTCTAATGTGGTTCAAAAAAATTTCAGGACGGTGAGCCCTTTGTATTTCTTTGTGTAATATTTCGGGAATTTTCCGCGTAGGTTTTCAGGGGCGCTGTCGAAGGATGAAGTGTTTCTAAGGTATATCTAAGTCTTTTTGTTACAAAAATTCAGAAAGCGGCGGTAAGTTACAGTACTAAAGTTATCACAATATAATTGACTACGTAGTTTTTTTCTTATTGTGTCACTGAAGTCCCTTTTTAAGCAGTAATGCTGGAAATGCACCTCAGAGTCTCTCTTCGTGCACTTGACATATAATATGTCTTCAAACTTTTAAAGTATCTACTACAGAGTTATTAAAAATAAGAACACTCTGAACTGTTATGATAATTGTCCTAGTTAAATAAAACGAGGGTTTTATTCCAAAACTCTGCAATTTCACGCCATATAATAATGGAGGTCTTGGGATGATACTAAGGGCGAGACCACTGTCACATTGCTAATCCAATTATAACCCTTGAGATTTGCTCTAATCCACGGGAAAATTGCTCCAGCTTAATTTGGTCAGTATCGGCGAGCTGTAATTTAGACGACGCTGGATCGTCGGAATACAGAATTCTGGAATAGAAAATATTTAGTAACACTTTTATAACATACACATACATAACATAATATGAATGATGATGCATATTATGTTATTGTTATCATATACCATCAGCCTATAGCTAGTCCACTGCTGGACATAGGTCATAAATATATGCACGCACTTAAAATACGTAGCAGCTAGATAAAAAAGGATGAAGTATACCATTTTTAATATTCAGAATTGTTTTTCAAAACCCTGCGGTATGAGAAGATAGGTATTGTGGGGTCTTAAATTAGTGTCTTATTATTGACTACACGTACATATATGTATATAACTGCGGGTTTACTCTAAATACCATATGTAGTATGGTATTTAGAAAATAAAAAAAATATACATAATAAAAAGAAAATAAAAAAAATAAACAAAATAAAAAGAAAATAAAAAAAATAAACAAAATAAAATGAAGAAAAAAAAATATGACACTAAGCCTTTTATGATATCTCAAGTAAGGTAATTTGCATAAAATTAATAAGACTATTTTCATAGGAGGGCACTTTCAATTTATTCGTAGAGCATCACAAATTAACTATACGCTATAATCAAATAGCTTGCAAACGAATAATAAATTGTTCTACTCGTATAATGATAATGGGCGAAGGCAAATAATTTTTTGACAGTATTTTAGGAAATCTAATTTTTCAAAGGGGCTGTAGCGAAATGAAGGGCGAGAATTTACTCCATTTTTCATAGTACAGGTGTACATCTATTAGATAAAAACTTGATGGATGTCGGCAGTTTGCTCAGAGAATGGAGAATGCGAACGTCTCTTTCTTAACGAAGACGAATCGCTTCCCTCACTGACCAATGTGTAGGTGGGCAAAGAACGAGATCAAACAAGAAATATCCTTTTTAGCAATTTTACAACAAACTTATGTATGTCAAAGGTGAGTCACGGTGAGCAGTGTTAGCAGTATCTGAAAGTGTTTCTTCGAAGATTAGTTGTTCGTTATTTTGTAAGAAGTCTTTAAATTTCGTTTTTTCTTTGTTTTACGTTAGAATTGTAAGTTTATCTACGTAGAGTTGGTGTAGGCCTCTACGCCGTAGAGGGCTCGTAGCTCGTAGCGTTTCGTGATTTATAAGTACTTGAACTGGCTATATTTTACCGGTCCTAAAAACTGAAACATAGAACCTTCATGGAGCGTACGGCACCTGTCAGTTCTTACAACATGCTACAGAGGAAATAAAACCGTAACGACTTGAACAAAGGAACTTTTACTGACGTATTGGTGGTGAAGTTTCTTTTGTTGAAAGCTAGCGTGTGGTATCTCTATAATATGTAGCAGTAGATTTATTTATCCATATCACGCACCTTTTAAAACAAGTTCCTGGATTTCGAAATAATGTTACTATAGAGGACGCCAAGTGTAATACATCAACACCAATAATAGTAGGTTAAATTTAATAATATCGAGTAATTTTCCGTAATTTATGGGAATATAATGTTACTCGTACATTGTCGGAATTATAGATGTATTCCTGGTCTACAAATTGAATGTAAGTCTTGAGGCACAGTGAGTAGAAATAGGACCTGCCTGGCTTAGAAATCCAACTATCAAGGTCTATCAAGCTTCCGAATTCAGATCGTGCGTCCGACATTCAATTACGTGACGCACACCATTTGTTGAAGCATTGTTCGCTGCAACTTCTATTATGTCACCAGCGCTTTTCTAAGTAAAAATACGGAATTATATATAAGTTTCCTATCAGTACATACGCTCACCGTTTCTTTGGCTTACATCGTGTTTACAAATTCAAGGTTTAAGCACGGTTTCTGACTCCAAGGGTCATGACTCATGAGCCACGACGGTCCAAGCTAATTTGTTTTGCGCTTCGGGTCAGCGTCCAAGAGGCTTTTACAGTTATTTCTGAAATTAGCTGTTTAGATCCATAACAAAAAGACAGTTTAGTTCAAAATCTATTTTAGTTAAGACTATTACTGCTCTAAAACTTGGTTCAGGTAGCTTTTACATACAAACTGTTATACTCGTATAGCGTGCGCAATTATACACAATATTAGCCCTCATTGTGTAATTGCTAGTCAAAGGGAATCCAAATGCTTTGTACTAATGATGACCATGAGGTTCTATACCGAAGTACAACGTGTCCCTACGTTATGTATGAACTTGTAACTACATAATTAAACGAACCATTTTTTCTTGTTTTTATTGAATTGCAATTTCTTAATGCATATTACATATTGCACAAGCTATATACATACTCGTAGTTAGGAAAAAAAGTAAGTTTTAAAAATATAACGATGGTTCGGGCTTTAGGTCTAGGTATAAAAATGTTTCTTTAGCCAGTGGTTTCTAGCAAAGTCATTAATTCATTACACTTAGTCACACGAAATATGAAGACGACAGCAAAAGATAAAAGGCATGTGATAAATAAGCGAAATAAAAATGAATGATCCAATTTCAATTCACGCCATCTTGCGTGAGTGCTACACGATTACTTACACGACTCTGACACGATAATCCCCATTAATTACTCAATTAAATGGACGCGTTCGAGTTTCAGTATACCCACGACCGTTTTATTCCAGATTATGGTGGAAGCTAATCGAGAACTCTCATGGGAGGAAAGAGGTTGTAACCAGCTGAGAAAGTGGTCAGTCTAACAAATCAGTGTAAAACCTCTAGCGTTTTATATTTTCTTATAAGTCAAAGTCAACTATGGGTGGTTATCAGCAGTGTTAGATCTATCAGCAATATTGTGAAATGAATTCAAGCACCAATTACTTAATTTATATTAATTAAATTTATACTTATTTATTTTTATCCAATTTCGTAACAGATTACTACCGGTTGATTATTATTTGTATTAATTGACCTGTCTTTAGATAGCTGAACTGTTTCATAATGTATCTTCTTAACATATAAAACAAAGTCGGTTTGTTCGAACACTTATTAACTCGACCAGCTGGACCGATTTTCATCATTTTTGATGTATTAAATTTGTCTCCGTCCCGAATAACAGAATAACTATAAAACATTTAAAAATTATTTAAATGCGGACGAAGGCACGGACACCACTAGTTTTATAAATAGTGTTCATATTAAGATGAATCATACATATTAAGAATATATCTGTAGATAAAGATTTTATTTAGTAACAATTTAGCCTTCTTTTAGGCATTCTTTTTATATGACTGATTCATAAGCTTCCTAGTCATCTTAATGCCTTTTAACTTATGGATTACTTAAGGGGCCATATAATTTTAGACTAAAAACTATCTTTTTAAGTCAATTCGCTAGCGATACGAAAAAAATAGCCGAAGCCGAACGAAACCTTAAGGTTTTGACCTCACTAGTTGTTAAGAACGCAGGATTTACGACTGCGGGTAATACGCACAGTCTAAATGTGCGCGACCTGAGCCTTCGAGAGACTCTCACATTTTACGATCACGAGGTAATGCTAGCATCGAAACACTCCAAGTAGACTTTTATTTTAAAATGAACCTTAACGTGATGACTTTTAATTCAAAATAGTTCGTATGCGAGCAATTTAAAACAATTAGAAAGCCTGCTTATGCTGACCCGTCTATGTCGATGACTGTAATTATGTGAAATGTGCTTTCATTCATTTATTTAAGCTTGAATGTCACCTATCGGTACCGCTGTGTTGAAGACCGGCCCCACAGGTCAGTTGGTAGTAGTTCTGCCTTCTGCGCTGTAGGTTGTGGGTTCGATCCCCATACAAGACAAACATTTGTGTGATGAACGCAGATGTTTTTTCTGTGTCTGGGTGTATTTATGTATTACATGTACTTACAAAAAATATGTATACAAGTAATCTATCAGCTATCTGGTGCCCATAGCACAAAGCTTTGCTTAGTTTGGGGCTAGATGGCGTTGCGTGAAATGTCAACCAATATGTATTATTAGTATTATTTATTATTATTAAAAGAAGATTTTCACCTGTCGAGTGAAATTTCTTCACGTTAGTTATATTATTTATTCTGTGACAATGCCGCTTTCAAGCTTCGTTTCCCTCTATTATCTGTGAAAACAGACAGTAAATCTCGGCGTAAATGCTAACCTTATCACGTGCTACTAGCGCACTTTTTATAGAGTATTCAAAACCCTATTAAACGTTAGCACACAGTTACCACTGAATCTTTCATGATTTTTTTCATACGTTTAAGCCCACTGTATTTAGCAATCACTCAAACTATCACTCCTTGAATTTCCCGAATTGTATATGGTCGTTTGCGACAAAATTGTACTGTCCCGGCCGAAGAAGAAATTTATGGCTTCCATTTGATACGTAATACCGTTCGATTGTAATCAACCGCATCCGATTGCCGCTCAGGCAAAAGCCTAAATTGTTAATTTAGTTAACAGCCACAATTTCAAGACGATTTTCGTCTTAAGGAAGATAGATGGTGGTGCATAAAACATTTTACTACCGTTCAATACATTTATTACAATTTATTATTTTTCTTACCTCTCTCTTATTAATTTCGATAAGTCCGTCTACATAGCTTCCCAAATAATATTGATCTGACGTATCTGCACCCATAACGAAAAAACCAAAAATCCTACAATAAATGAGTTTCCAGCCATTTTGAACTGAGGATTCACCTAGCATGATAAGACGATTCAAAATAATCCTTTTGATTTTATTGAATAAGTAAATTTATAATTTGAATTAGAATTTCTCTATTCTAATTATTGTATTATTTTAAATACCTAACGAGTTAGCTCTAACACCGATAATAAGTACGTACTATAAGTAGTCAGTTTGAAACTGTTAGATAACTACACCAAGTTATACATTTCTTCCAATAGAACAGCGCTCAAGTAGGCATACTAATCCTCCCATACCAAGAGACAGAAGAGCAAGTAATAATCTTATTCATGGTGGAAGGGTAAGTCATCCGTTATAGATGGGGCTTCCGATCCGCCTTTGTAATCCTCTTACAAGAGATGGACTGTATTTTATGGGTTAAATTGATTGCATTTAGTTCCATGATTTATCCCGTTGTATTGTTCCAAATCATCAAAGATTAAAAAAGCGTCGTAAGTTAAAGTAGTTGTTCTTTTTAACCTTGCTATGATATATTTCTAAGCCTTTCTTCTTGTTCGGCAAACACGAAAGCAACAAACAAACCCATTCAGAAACAATGTGACTTTTTGCGGTTTCCGAATCCTTATTGCTTTCTATGTTTCTCTAGAATGTTTTTCATTACGCGCACAAAAGGTCTTCAATCAAAAAGTAAACAATTTTATGTAGATCGGGATCAAAGTAGTCTCCAGTGTACCTACGTAATTGTTAGGGTCGGGAGAAAAGTTTCCGCGGTCGAGCCACACGAAGGGTCATGGTTGGTTAAAGTTGGCCAAGCTTTGCTAGTTTTGGCCAGCGTTGACTGTGAATTTGGTCGACAAGTTGATTACCCTCTCGGCAGCCGTGACAACACCCTTGGGTTCTTTGCCTGACGTGTAGCAAAGTTATTGCAGCACAGGGAACAAATTGTCTAGCAAATGCTGCTGGCATACTGCCAAGTGAACGTTAAATTTGCATATTGAATTGATGTTGATATTGCCCGTAATTTTTAGCAAATAAACCATCTGTTTTGCAAAACAACTTGCGAATGATGGATTAATAATTATTACTTATCTCGTCTTTGAAAACAACTAAGATTATAAAGTTTGCAATTAGAATTCTAAATTCAAAGAGAAACAAAAGAGACAAGAACAGTGCTAAGTTATTTTATTCTAAATTAACTGTTTACCGACAGTTATGGCGACAAACTCTATGTAAGGAAAAGTTGGACAAGTTAATAAGGAAAATTTTAATCAGAAATTTATGGTAATTTGTGACGAGGCGAGGCGAAGGTCTGGATAAAAGCTCTTTCACAAAGGCAAATATTGACTGAGCAAAATTACCTAGCAAGGTTAGCAAAATATTGGTAGAGCATTCTTGCTAATTTAACCAATCAGCTTAAGGATATAGATATGAGTAGAACAAGTATCAACCTTGTATTCAAAGAAAAAACTTATCAAGTCGTGGCCAGTATTCATATCTAAAATTGGTCTGGTTTTATTTATTCATATTAGGTTTCAATTAATTCAAATAAATAACACAGGAAATAGTCGGAAGACATATTATATCACGAAACAAATGCCGGTTTAGCTCGTTAAACTCCGCGTTTTGTATTCTTACCAAAATAATCTTCATATTGCTCCAGTTTTAATTTGAATAATGTGGTATTAGAAGACGCATTCGTGAAGATGCTCGGGAGAGTAATCTGTTTAATTTGGGTAATGTACAGATGTAGTAGAAAAGCTGCTACAATTGTGACACGCAGAAAACAGAGAGATCCTTGCATATTTCAAGCCACATAATATCATGTCATTTACGGAAAATAGCTTGCGACTCAAATTTCAAACTAGTGCTTCCCTTAAAGCTTCGTATAGCGAGTGTAACAGCTGCTATGTAAGTTCTAAGTTTGGGGTTTCGGTAAGCCCGTATCCTACTCCTCCATATTGAGGAGCCGTTCTTCGTATCTCTAGAGATTAAGGAGTTCTGCGTTTGATGCGTGACAAGGACACTCGGATTTACAATGGATACAATATGTTAATAACTGTAAGATTATGTAGGGTGACTTTGTTTGTTTGGTAAAGAAATAATCTATGCATAATTACGTATTCTGGCAGTCTGAAACGAGTTTTCATTTTTTCTTTACTTTTGAATAACAATTTAAACATAAGTAACATTTTAATAATGCTCTACCTGCTTTCCTACAGGAAGTTTCATTTCTACAATTAGTCTACTATTGATATTATTCAAAAAATTACTAAAGCTGTGCAACGTCATAATTATCAAAGTCCACTAACGTAGTATCACATAGCACAAAGTTCTTATTCGCTTTTACTGAAAATGCTTTGTGTTATTTCTGTGCGATCTCTTATTCACCATCATTGATTATTTGGAAGGTTTTCCCTTCCGTCATCTACAGGTAGGCAAATTGACACTATTTGGGAGACCCCTCAAGGGACGAATCCAAGCTACGAATACCTTTTTGATCGAAAGATGTCACACTAGCAACTTTTTTGAGCAGGTAAATGTCTGCATCCATACCGGCCGGTAGGCATTTTGAACTTCCTCAGAATCCCACTATCTTCTATCGAGAAGCTTTAGTATAGTATAGACAGTGACATCATACAACACCCCAGTAGCTAAATCTGCATAATGTAATACTTAGCTGTAGCAGTGTTGGTCAATTTTAATTGCCCGTCTAAAAGCATAGGGATCGGATACTTTCCCTCGCTCAACGAAACCTCAATGGAATACTGATGCGCTGCATTATCTGACAGGAAATAAAGCAAATTTCTTTGTTTACAAAGAAACCTCAATGTTAATTAAATTGGTGAAGCTTTTAAAGAAAATTGTCGCGTCCTCGAGAGTTTTTATAGTTTTCCAACAAAGTGACAATTAATTTTATTTACTTTAAAAGAAGATAAAATTACCTAAGTGTCGTTGGCGCAAGTATGAGCACCTTAAAGTCCCACTGAAGAAAGTAGGCCTACATTAGCACTACTTTTTAATTCAGACTTATATAACGTTACCACCGATGTTTGAACTGCTAAAAAACCATCACCTGTAAGTATTTAAAAAATGTTATTGGTTTCTGCGACGGACTCGTAAGCTTTTGAAAATGACAGAAAGTAGTGCTAAAAGCCTTGGAACTGAATACCCTTCTCACAACTTCCACAATAGTAAAGTTGGACGTTACTTCACCTGAAACATAATGTCAGGAACAGTAATTGATCCAAGCAAGAAGTTAAAATTGATGCAGCAAAAGCTTAGATATTACAGATAAAGAACATAACGTCAGTTGAAGCCATCATTTCCTAAAAAAATGTATCCGTAATGAACACTTGACCGATATTCGTGGGCTTCTTTTTTACGAACCAGAACTTACAGAGTAGAAAATATTGTTTCCTAAAAAATACCTTTGTTGAATAAAAATATGTGCTTCCAAATGCTGTAAACAGCAGAAAAATATCAGAAGCCATTATAACACGCTAGGGGTTACGACATACGAGTGTCGACTGCTGCAATAGTATTTTTTACGTGAAGTTTAATCACTAACATTTGCTACATCTCCGCTGTTTGGCGGTCGCTGCTTTTTACAAAATCAATAAATGCAAAGGTGTCTTGCAACTTTAACAATAGCTTTACTACTTTCAATTCAAGGTAGTTTCAGTTACGAATATGCACTTTATCTTCCTAGAAATTCCCTCGTTTCTTCACTATTGTTATTCGTTTAGAAAACTGCGATATCATGTTGGCAATCGCTTAAGGCGCCTCCTGCGCGTAAAATTAGCATTTTCACACGCGATTTTTCAAATATTCCTTTAGTAAAATTGAATTTCGAACGCGGTAAAACATTTAATTCAAAATGTACGTTGGTGACACTGTCTCAAATATTATGTGAATATACAACTTTGCAGATTTTTTTCAAAGAATCTTGGAGGTTCTAATTGAAATACAAACAAAACTAAACATTTAAAAATAAACTTAAACCTACATAAGAACTTAAAACTAGGACTTATATGTTTGTTGAATTATATTATTTCGATGTTATTTTCTTTTCTTGGTAAATAACTTATGTAACAGCCAGATTTAAGTATATTTTGCTGGAGAGAGCGCCATGGTAGTAAAATCTATTCCACAAAATGCAAAGCGCTCTACAACTTGGTCATTAGGGATGCATTTGCACCTTATCGTACTCATAAAGAGGATGCATAATATACGTATATTATGTGCAAGATAAAGTTCATAATATAATAGTACCTGGTGACCGAGCTTTGCTCGGTGTTTTTTCTTCGTAAACGACGTTTTCCAAAAATGAAACCTAGCTAGATCGATTTATCACCACCTGCATACTAAATTTGATGAAAATCGTTGGAGCCGTTTCCGAGATTCCGATTTATTTTTATTTTTTATTTTTTTATTTTTATATATATATATAAATATGTATACAAGAATTGCTCTTTTAAAGGTATAAGATTAATAAAGTCCTGAACGACAGCATTTATGTCATTGCTATCGGATTCGAACGAATAATTCACCGGACTTCATGAAATAATGTCTACTAATGCATTACAGTAATAACTAGTAGTTCGCCCCGAACTGAGATCTCGCGCGTGATGTCCACAATCCTTATTTGTACCTATTCATGCCCTAAAGTTTTTGGATACGCTTTATGTACTATGCCACGTAACCTAATCACAAACAAATATTCGATTATCCTACCTAAGAAAGGAAAAATATCTCCCTACTGCTATTTATCTAACAAAGAAAAGAAAATGTTGAGTATAAAGATATAGTAAGTAGTATGTATATTACAAATTAGTCCCTACCTTTACCTACTATTTACAGTGAATTAATAAAAATGAAACTGAGGCTAATAGAAATTAAAGAGTTTAGATATAAAATACAGATAAACGATTGAGGACAATATTTAGGTAGTCTTCTGTTTTAAATGTTATTCAGAGTCCAGGACTGTATGTATATATAGCTGTTGCTTCACGCCACTGGACCACAGAATATGAGCGGAGTGGACTTTATCTGTCTCCAGAAGAACCTCGGGGTAGATAATTTCACTCGCGGGAGTCCCATAAGATTCTGTATGACTCTGTTGGTCGCGCTGGTAGAAACTAACCCAATTTACCGTGGTTCGTTCCTCAAGCTTTCCAAGTTTTGTCCTCAGGGCCTCACCAGGCTTTGTTCAAGATATTGGTTCCAGGATTAGTTATGCTTTATAGTATTACAGTAGGTATCTGAAATTTAACGGGGTTAGCACTGGACTGGTCAAGGTTTTAAAATATTTTCCAGGACTTGAGTTGTTGTGATAAAGAAATCCTCGGAAGATATTTTTCAGCGATTCCTCATAGGATGGTTTCTTCACTCAGACCTTGAGATCAGACCAGCGTCCGATTTTTTATATGTTTATCTTCCATTTTTTCCATCGATGTAAATATTATACTTTTTCTGCCCATTCCTTCAAATATGACGTTTTTTCATTTGCTTTTTAGTTCGAGATAACAGTAAAAAGGTTTTATTAGAATAAGTTTTTATTTACAAATAAAAATAAAAATAAAAAAACTACACCGATTAAGCTCATATGCTTCCCAGTAAATTTGATTAGCAGTATCTCTAAACCCTCCAAGTTTCATGCAGATTGGATGTACGGTTCTCAAGTTATGCTCTAACAAACATATATGCATACATACAACGCCAAATCGCATAGCTGCCACTGAGATCTTCGCTCGCTTCGCTCGCTCGATCAATGATTACAGATGAGATAAAAATTTGTGTGGATGATGTATTTTAATTCCAAAACTGTTTTTTAATGACAGGTTTTTTTTTTGTAATAGTTAGCCGAATGCAAAAACTTATTATCGTATTAAAAAAGGAGTTTCGCATGGTGGCGTAAAATAAAAATAACCTTTTATTATGTCCATGAATTTGAGGTGCGCGGTTTCGAAATCATGGACATAAAAGCTGTGTAAAGGCTCATTGAGCTCCTTGAAGCTGTAAATGTCAATATAGATTTGGCGGTGGGCCAGTGTTTGGCCCGGTGCTATAAAAAGTTCATTAATCATAGCCCACACCGATAGGCGTCCCATAATTGATTTAATATCAAACACGCATTTGTATAAGTACCTATTTATTTAGGATCTGGGCTAAGAGATAAATCGCGTGATTGATGAATTTGGCGAAGAATATTATATTTATAAAAGTACCTATTTAAGTATCTAAATATAATGTTCGTGTTTGTGTAACAAAACACTTACAATGTTTACTGCTGCTAAAATAGAAAATATTTTGTTTATTATTTTTAATGTTTTCTCTAATTCATGGACTATAGTACAATAAATTGGGCTGTGAACGATAATATGTGTAATAAGAAGTGACTATTGAGATGACGGTTGGTAAAGAGAGAAAATGAAGAAAAATACCATTTTCCATCCAATAGCGGCCTAACAATTTTATGTATAAATAAATCTGTCGTAAAATATCGTCATTCGTGATAATTTGAATCAATTTTCAAAGGAAACTCAAGTGGTCTCACAGAGAGCATGAGCAAGTGTCATCTCAAAGTTAACAAGGACCTGTAGCAAGAATTGCGACTTTAATGAACATCTGGAACGTAATAAAAGCATCTAAGTACTTACATCCTTCTCACGTCTACGAAAGATACCGAGAACAGTTTTAAATAAAAAAAGAAAGCTTGCGCTAAGCTTGACATGAAGTAACTGAGCTTCCACTCGTAATATAAGCATATAAGAAAATAAATGTACGGTAAATTTTATAAAACTATCTAAATATAAATCATCATCATCTTCCTGCACTTTTCCCACGTTATGTGGAGTCGGCACAACATGTGATCTTCTTCCATTTCGCTCTAAATGTCTAAGTATAAATGTATGATTATGGTGAAAAATAATTAATAGTAAATTTGGACGTGACTGGATATTTTCAAGGAGATATCTACCGTGTCTGGCTGGGGTTACAGTCGTGTTTTTTGTTTGCCATGTTTTTTTTATAATAATCAAATTCACGTGTGACAGAGGATGTTCTTTTTAATATGACACAGTTTAAATTAATTAAACCTTTTGATAAAAGATTACTGAAGCGAAACATTTCGTCGAAAGAAATATTTAGCTCACTGAACCATTTGCAGATCCCTTTGAAAGATTTATTTAAAATAGGTTATTCCTTTGAACGGGTCATTAAGGAAATCGAAGAAATTTTTAGGTCAATTGAATTTCTGCCCTGAGCTTTGTTGACTTGAATTTAAATCAAAGTTGAGTTCATTGTTATGATCTTATTAGAAGTTGAATTGCTGTTATTCCGTTTTATTGGTGCTTACTCTTAACTTCTGTCTTTGTTGATTTGGTTTGAGCTCATAGGATGGTGGCATTTCTGAAGTAAATGTAATCAGGTCAATAAACTGTCCTCCTGGCCATCGTGTGAAGGCCTCACCCTAGATGTTATTTGATTCTCGAAGTGAAGGGCCAGTGGAGTGGTCGCCACTGTGAAGTGTCGCTCGAGGCGAGCGTCGCGTCGCGTCAGCGCTCACTCCACTCGACTCGCATATATAACCTAACGACTTCAAAATCTGCATAATCAATCTTAACTTTCACGATCCACACTGAAACACCGATATCCAGAGAAAATAAGGAAACTTAAACGATCAGGGTGGAATCTAACTTAGTTTCGGAGTGTTATTTAGGTAGGTACTTACACACTTGAGGTTGTGAGTTTAGTTGACCAAAATAGTCTATTCGAATATTTACCACCTGTTACCTATATCCAGGAGAACGAATGACGTTTTCGTGCACTTTCGACACCAATATGGTTGATCTCACCTCTTTTTTTGAATTCGGTGAGGCATCATTACATTAGAATAATAAACGGTTTTTTATCGGGTCAATCTAAAGAGGTATCGATTCCGATAGAATGAATTCTATCGTACGATCACTCTCCGAGGGTTGTGCCCAAAGAAATCACGTAAACAATTATCTTAAAAGGGACGATAGGGACTGTCCCAATTTCAATCTTTTTTTAAATCAATGTTTCAATGGAGCTACGATGCTAGACATGGAAAAAAGCATCTGTCTGCCTGTATACCAAAGTATTTATTATATAAGTAAAGAAAAAAGTGTACACTTCAACTATGATAATAATGCTTCCTGATCAGAAAGTCTACTTTCCAAAATGCCTAGGAAGTAAAATGCCTAAAATATAAAATGATTATTTTACAAAACAAACCTACCTAATGATTTAATGATAATTTGAGGATAATTTTATTATATACTAGATGTCCCGGCAAACTTCGTACCGCCTTCTACATTGCTTAGACAACAGTGAGTGATTATAATTTAATATGAACTTTATTAAATAGTAATAAAGTTCAAATTGACTCTACATTTTATTTAGAAAACGTTTGTATGGGAAATGGGAAAGGGCTATTTTTAGGGTTTTCCGGGCAGTTATTCGAATTATTCTTACCTTTTAAGCCTTCCGTAGACCTCCACGAACATTTCAAGACTAAGATAAGATAAATCCGTTTAGCCGTTCTCGAGTTTTAGCGAGACTAACGAACAGCAATTCATTTTTATATATATAAAATATATGATGATAATTTTAATGGTTTTATTTTCAAGTGAGGAAGTCGAAGAGCATAGTAAAATAATTTTAACTATAGACGGAATATTTTTTTCGTAAGAAAGTTAAATAAGTTTTTTCGTTCCTAGCTTCCAAGCTCAACAAGGACGCGAAGACAATGAGCGATGAGAGAGAAAAAAACTACGACAGCGCAATTTAGTAAACATGATTCTCGCAAGCTCACAAAATATTTCGCTTTAGATAACTTCAATCATCTTATTATACTGTGAAATGATTTGCGTCATGCGACTTATTTTTGATTAGAATAGGACCCCGAGAAGAAATCCCCGTTGATCCAGCCTTGCTCAAAAGAATTCCGGCGTTGAAATATATCCTAAGCGAAACCAGTTTTTAAATCTATATGCGAATGTTACGGAAATGAAATAGGAATCTCAATGGAAAATAATAATAGTAGTAAACTGTGCCTAATACATAATGTTCATGCATTTTATAACAAGTAGGTACTTATCTATATACAACTTACTAAGACTAAAATTTGTTATGTCTAATGCAGAACTCAGTGTTTAAAAATCTTTTTAAAAAATAAATTAAAAAACTCTTTGCGCAGACTTTCTGTTTAAGACATGATTTAAATTAGAACTTGCAGGAGTCGCAAACCGTTGTTTCACTTTAACAAAAACCCCTTGCCATGTCCACCATCTACATCAAATAAAGGAATAGCGTCATAACAATGATGCCAATCTTTTCACATAGTGTATTATCTAGTATTATCTAGTCATCGTCTCCATAACAAAAGAGCCAATTTTATGAGGAAAATGAAGCCAAGCCTATATATGAAGGTGTTACATCATGTCAAATTATATCAATTCACGCTCCATTCATCGCATTGTATAGCGTGAGTGTGGAACTTGTAACTCTCCTATTTTTGAATAGAAATGCAATTCTACAATGCATTCAAACTAAATTGCTGAAGCTCTGCTGTCTGCAAGCTAAGAAAAGCAACACTAGAGAGTGCATTTAATTATTTTTTCTTTGAAAGGGCGATCAAACAAAATATAAAAAGGCTATAAACTAGATTCGAAATTTCATTTCCTTGTCCACCGCTTCGTTCGGTACCGACGTACACATGTTCTAGCACAGTGTGGGCATGTGTGGGCTTCGGATTTCAGACTGTTAATTGCTGCGGTGTGGCTGTAATCAATTTACTGCTAATTGGGTAAATCCAACCAAATTCTAGGTTGCTAGGTAGCTACGCCAGACGGCAGGGTCTGTCGGAATGGAGCGTGAAATTGAGTTGTAAACTTCAATACCTATGCAAAGGCAAAGCTTAGGAAATCTTTTTTCAGTCTAATGTTTTGAATTCCGTACGAAACTTTAAAAACAATTTTAATCGTAAAATTAAATCTAATTTGCCCTCAAGCTAGAGTTTTAATTAAGACAGCGGGTGAAGCGTGAGCAGTTGTGTAAGTCATTAATTGGAGATTCAGGAAAAGCCATAATTGTATGAAAAATAAAAAACTTGATATTTTTATGTAGCTAAAGCTGTGAACTTTTACTGGATACTAGCTGTCCAGATTGCGACTTCGTTCTCGCGTTTAAAATTGATTCATTTTCATTTGTCACTATAAAACATAGCTTATAGCACTTTTCAGTATGCAAGTACTGTTGTTTTTACTGTGGCCCTGGATAAGAGCTCATTCACCTGGCACAACTCGTTTATTGAGCTATAGACTCACTCCCCCGGCACCTATTCGCACTTTCCGCGCTTTGATGTGAATCGTTCGTGTTATTGGACCAATCTCAATTTCCTGCGAATCATATTTGTATTTACGTCTACTTTATACTGCACTTGTATATCGCGGTCTCTATGTTTAGTAGGTAATATTACATTATTCCTTGATCCAATAATAAAAACCAGTGAACTTAAATACAGATAGGAATAACTTCGCAGAGCTCGACACAAAACCTCACACGTCAAAACTTTTCATCGCTGTGGTTTTTGTACCTATACGTGTATATTACGCAGCTATAAATGTAGCTTTGTTTTTTGAACCGCTCTTTAGCCCAACAAATCCCTCCATGTTCTCTAAATTTCTATAGTTTGGTCACGTCCATCTGTTCCTGTGTCACACCCCGATCACTTTTATCGCTAGAAGGGATAGCGCTTCTTGTTTTGCACGTACTTAGATCGGTCAACAGCCGTGTCTCTTGACAAAAAAATAACGGTTTAAAATCCGAGATTACATATCAAATAATAATATTTTTTTCATGCCTACTCATATTTTTTATGATTTTTCATTGGCCTTTATTAGTTTGTCGACTTTAACAACGAGTTGTTCAAGTTTATAAACTGAGTTTTAGGTAAAACTTTGGCTGGAGTGTAGAGCCGTGAAGCCGTCCAGGCGACAAATAAGGTCCACATTGTTCAAACCAATCCAGCGCGTAATTACATTGGACTATTCTCTGAAAATGGCGTAGGTACTTACCGGAAACAATAAAAAAACTTTACACACCTTTGTGCGTAAATTGAATAGAATCTATTAACTTTTGGCATAAACGTTGTTTTTATTATTTTTTAGCATTTTATACCTAGTCTATCGATGGCGTTGTGTTTTACGACAGTTCTTATCGTAAATTTTACGCTAATGCCGTGCAAAGGGGCTGTAAAATGTGTTATTGATAGCGTTAGAGTTATCAGATGCCCTTATTCTTCGTGCAATCTTTTTTTGGCAACCAGATGGCTTATTATAATCTTAAAATTTATAACATTAAAACTACCAACGTTTTGAATTAACTCAAAAATCCTAGTTCCATTTCCAACTCCGCTCATCCATATTGTGATAAAAAGCAAACAGAAGGTGGTGAATCTCAGATAGTTGAAAAAAGTCAGTTTGCGAGTAACGTGGGGAGCGCAGCTCGTGTCTGCCGGAAGTTTGAGCTTGCTGGAAAAACTGCACACGTGCTCATTGTGCACTTTTAATAACACATTGTGTTCCGGTGACATTATGTGTTGTAACTTATGCAAGCTTTTCCCTATGTAGCTCATCGGATATCGCGACTTTCTGTAATAATATACAGTACAATTTTTGCACGATTTATAAATACGGATTTTTTAATGTACGAGTAAATGAAGAGGGTTTTATAAATTTGGTATGCATCCACATAAAATTCTAGATAACATACAAATCTATATATGTAATCACGATGTGGCGTACTGATAGAATTTCCAAACTATTGCTGATGTCTTACTCTAGAAAGATACTAAGAAAACAACTGTCTATCATAGACTCGCTCGCTAGGAACTCAATGGGCCACTAATCTCCGCTCTCACTGTTTATAGAAAAAGGGATTTGTAGGTTTTAATTTTAGTCAATATCAAATCGGTGTTGTGTTCAACGGACTGTGGTATTTACGTTTTTTTCTATTTAGTAACCACTCATGTGGATGCCTATTTCATATTGATGCAAACAGACGAGAGATAGATCCGGTGTCAGGCTTCGAATGTAGTTTGAATATTGAGAAATACTCGTGCAAAATGGACCATTATTTTTCACGAAAAACTAAAAAGAGGAGGCTTTGTGGCACTAACGAATTGAAAACACAAAACCAGAGTCCTTTCTGTAGATTGCATAGCGTAGGCATGAGGTTAACATAACGTTTTTATCTTTACCTATACTTTTATTCCTTCTTGAGGGTAGTGATAAGGTAATTTAGGTACTTACATTACTAACCCACTTATAAAAATAGTAAAAAGAAACAATTTACAATAACTTAGCAATATAATTTTGGTGTGTAGTTAACTGCTAAGTAACTACTAAGTGCCTATACCGCCATTACCAAAGTAATCTATCGTGATTATTTTCATTTTTATTATTAACATAAAGTAAGCACCAATCTTATAATTTATTATGTTCTGTTATGAAATAAGACTTACCACGTTAAATTGTTTTTCTTCATGTTACGTAAATCATAGTAATTTCCCGGAGCGACGGTGGACGCGGTCGGGCTTAAGCCGCAAATAAAAGCGCAGTTTGCAAAAAACAATCCTTAGTAATCTTTGGTACTTACCTATTATGGTTCCTAAAGAAATCATATCATGTCTAATCCTGAATGTGCTCCGTGAATGTCTCCGAGCTTTTTGTCACAACCTGACAAGCTCTTCATGAAAGACTTTTTTGTCATTTCGCACAGACTTTACGTCTGAAAATGAACCGTGGTTAAAACATTCAGCTGAGAATGATAAATTACCGGCATGTACATATGAGGCTAGCATAGTAGTAGGTCTTCGTAGTATTCAATTATATCTTATGCTTTTGCATATGCTCCATGATATGAAATGCAGTTTTAAATATTTCAACAGTTTAATTACATATGCAGAAAGTGAACAGGTCGAATTTACATACATTTACAACCGAATTAGACTATATTTGAAATTGACGTTCATACATACTACTCGGCCGCTATCAACCTTATCCTGTGGGATAAGTTGACCTAATGCATTTTTGAATTGGTCAACTCATTAACAAGGTATTCCTTATTTACGTTCCTGCTTCTATTGAAAAATTTGATACCTAAGTTAACAAAAATCAAATAATATCATATGTATCAGTGAAAATAGAACACATACCTACTGACAAGAGGAACTGCACAAACAGAACCGACAATCAAATCGAACAAACACTTATGAAGCTCAAATCACGAACCGTGTGAATCGACAATACAAGTCAAATACCGCTCTGGGATCACAGCTCCCACTGCGTATAATTAGGTAAAAGCATCATCCTCATTATAGGAAACAGAACAGATTTATTCCCAAGGGTGAAAATACATGGCGCGGTGCGATATTAAAGCATTGCAACCAACGAATTTTGAAACGAAATACTTTCTTTGTCGTGAATTAAGCTAAAGCCAATTTCTAAACAGCTGTGAATCTAACAGAGTACAATGGTTATTTACAGGTGATGTCAGTGTTTCCACTGAGGATTTTAGTTTTGCTCTAAATTCTTTGGAAGTTATGCCTAAAAATCCTTATTTTTTTGAAATTCCTTACTATGGGGCGCATGAATAATAATTAAAAAAAAAACACATCCTATTGCACATTTTAATGCGAAAAAAATCGGAACAAAAATCATTAATTCGAAGACTAAAAGAAGAAGCATTACTTTTGCAGGCATTCACTGACTTTTCTCCTTTATCTTGAGATGAAGAAGAGCTAGCTCAGTATTATCACACCACCTCAAGTAATCTTTACCCTAAAATTCCCTAAATCCCTGACACAATAAAAATAGTCCTAAGTCGTACATGAACTAAGTAGTTTCGCCCTAAAAAAGGGTGAATGTCCTAAAAGTGGAAACACTTTGTGATGTGGCTAATACTCTTTGTAGTTTAGGCTACATTATCAATTGGCACCGCACCGTACTGCGTGCTTCACGCTCAGACCCAAGTTGCCAGTGATGCACGACAACAATCAACTGTCACGTAAATGAATGTTCATACTAAATTCCCGTCAAATAAATACGTTATTTCAACGTTCTCGCTTAATTGAAAAGCGCTATAATTACGACCAAGTGAATTACGTTGGCAAAGTATGCACTCTGGACAATTCGCTGTACTACAGAGAAATAATAACGCATTGTTGTGTTGAGTGGTTTGAAGTACTTACTTAGTTATGTAAATAAGTCTGGAAATAAAAATACACGCATAATGCTTGTGTCAAGGTTTTGGGTAAAGTATCTTTATTTGAAGTAGTAGCGAAATGCAAAATGAAAATCGGTTTTCGTTCAGTCTTTCGAGTTACAAATGATAATATGTTGTTATGGACCGGCATTGAAAGCTTCTGAGTCTCTCCGCTTTGTGTGTGTATTTAATTGTCTTAATGTATAAACGAAAGTACTTACTCGTATTACTCTTAGGTATGTATCTTATTCATGAATACTTTGGCAACTCTACCTTATTAACTTACCCAATTTTATTCGATGCTCCGCGGTAGCAATATGGTAAAAGTTGGAGCATCTTGATGAATTAGTTTGGTGAACGAAAGCAAATGCTGCGTTACAGCGTACATTGACCTGTTTAATTAAGATGAATGTTGGTGTACCCAAAGAAATCTGTCACTGTGATGAGTCGCAATGCGACGTTCTCACGAGATGCTTTTCTGGATAAGAGTATTATATGTAGAAAAAAATATTAATCAAGATTTTTTGTAACAAACAATTTACTGCATTTACCAAGAGTTGTATTGAGTTGTAAAGCCAGAAAGCAGATGGAGACTGGAAAGATGTTTAGCCAAACGGTAAACGCTATCGGATTGGGGAAAGCTTTGCAAGAATGGTTATACATCTTCAGCTGATACCAGAAATGTAATTTAAGAAAACCTGATGAGCGTTTTGAGTCTAAATGCCTTTTAAGAAAATGAAAGTGCCAAATAAAACAATAAACATCAGCCTGTCCTTAATTGCCTTTATACATATAAAACTTCCCTTTTACCGTTAACAGTAACACGGTTGCTTTAATATGAAAATTGTTTTACCAGCGGTTGCAAATTTAACTCTGGCAATAAGCCCTCATGTAAATGGAGGCAACATTATCGTCGTGTCGATGCTAACGAAGTACTTTACAAGTAGGTGCCTGTGTGTAACAGTCACACGCGTAACATTATATTTGTGTGAAAATATGTTGCGTTCGCACTTGCTCTGTCAAATTACATCAAATAATTTCAACTTTCCATCTTTTAGTGGATTTTGGGCTTGACCATATTTTTTACTTAAAATTGCTAATAATACCTATGAATTTATGAATAATACATTTATTGCAACCAGTAGCGGTTTAAATATATGTATATGGGAATTTTTATTCTTACCATTATATTTCATGGAGACTCCGATTTGAATAACTGTACCAACTGTACGAGTATGTACCTACACTCTATGCCTACAATGCTGAGAAACTGAGCTCTTTCGTGGATGAAAATATTCAGCTCTTGAATACAAACACAAACATTATTTGGTGATTTTTTTGGATAGTTGTGCTGACTCCTCTTTTTGCGTTAGCATTAACCTCTTACCGTTATGCACTAAGTAAAAAGTTGCAGTATTTTTGTGATGCGCTTTCACTGAGCGATGATATCTTTATAATTTTACGAAGCCTTTCAGAAGTAGGTAGATCAAGATCCGCCATCTCCATGGGTCAGCCATACATTACCATACCTAATCTTTGATCCGCTAAATATTCGGCGCACGAGTCGGCAGGACGGCAGACGTTCGTAATAATTATGACAACCCCTATGATGGATGGCTAACCCCTGTGAATAGCAAATCGTAGACATTAAATAAAATTCAAGCCAAGGTGATATGCGTAGCGTTGCGAAAATTCAGATGTACGAGTATCATTATATCATTCAAACTCACACGAGTGTATGTTGTTATGTTTTAGGCTTAGTTTTAGGGCACATAATAAGTATTGCAAATGAACAATTGGATCGCAGCTTGTCATACATATAAGAAAAATAATGATATAATAATATAAGAAAAAACAGATTGATAAATTTGTAAGGTAAGTTGTTATAAGCTGTTACTTATGCGACACAAACCTACTGAACATTTTAATAACATATTTATTTTTGTATTTTAAACATTTTCGGACAATGTTAAATCACAGGCTTATCAGTGATGCTTGAAATGAGATTTCGATACGCCAACTTTATGTGAAAATTCAGGAAATTTTTGAATTAAGTCGAGTCTATTTTTATGACAAATTTTATTTCTAATAGAGATCGGTTTCCACTGGATTTGATGAGATTTTATGATTCTGAGGTCAGTTATCTTTAAACCAATTTTAAAATATTAGAATTAAATAAAAGATTAGAAAAATTTTGATTTTTTACTAGATTAAATAATATTGGCTTCCTATGTAACTTTGTCATCACGACCTCACGATTTGTCCTACATTCGCCCACAATTCACTTTAACACGCACATAGGATAAATCCCGTCAAAGTGAATAGTACCTTCTAAACTGATCGTGTTTCGTACTTCGGTTGACAATCTCGAAGCCTATTTTGATACACAAAAGACTGTAGCCGAGAGTAACATCGTTATTAAGCTTTGTTATTCAAAATGTGCTCTTGATTTTGTTTTGGGACATTTTTATTTTTACGCAAAGAGGTGAAAATCAGTAAGTAATTGAGTTTATCTACGGAATGGAAAATTTAAAGAAAGTAAAAGACGAAACATTTCCTAAATGACTTTTAATAAGATCTCACCAAACTGCAAAACCACACTTTGGCACAAAACAATATTTTAGATTATGTAACATTTAAAACTAAGATAAAGTAATAAATACATTTTATAACAGTAAAATATTTTCTACACAACAACAATAATACAATAACAAAACTGTTTCGAATATACAGGAGCAAATTTGCTTAAAATTGACTCGTTTTCATTACACAGATGCTGTAAATGAACATTGCAATAAATGAGTTTAATTCTATGAATCCTAGAATAGGTTATATAACTATGAAATTGCCATTTTTCAAAACCTGGCTACTTCGAATTGAATTATTTTTAACTTTTATTTTAGATTGGATATTTTTCTATTTTCAAAAAAAAATATCATTTCCTTTGTATAAAAACCTTGTGTATAAAACTTCATTTTCTCAGCGGCAATTAAGAGCCTCTTTCGAGAATTCGTAAATTTCCGTGTTTTGACTTTTACTGAAGAAGCACAAACTGCTTTTAAAATTATGGAACTGTGTAATTCGTTATGTAACATTATATTAAATTTTGATCACATAGTGATTATATTCTTTTATTTGGGAAAACTTGTTTACATTTTTCCAAACAAAACGGCAATTTCATAATTATGGCCTTAATATTACCTAATTTATAGTCCTAATTTTTAAGATAAATGAAATCGCATATCTTATAGATCATTAATATGTAATATTCTATGATTTTAGAAAGACTAACTAGGTAAAGTAGGACACAGTTGAACATGATGTACATTATGTTTGAAGAACGGTAGATTCACCTACGATTAAAAAGATCTACCAGTTATAAAATATTAATTTATAAGGTCCCACAAGTATTTTAAGAATTAGGATATCTCAGTAAAATAAATATTACAATGAATAATCACCATGAGCAAAATAAGATAAATTATTGGAGCGATTAAAACGGAGAGTTTACAAGGAGGTAGGTATTTCTGTTTTTGTAACAGGTATATTTGTCAAATTGGAATTATCGTCGATTTAGCGAGTTTATTGAAAGCATAAGGTAATTTAGACAAACACGCTTTTTATTGCTTTTTGATTTTATCTAATCTAATAAAATCTAAAGAAACAGTTATTTACATTTCAAATAGTTCACACGCTGCACTAAAAACACGTTCACTTTGTCCATTAGATAGATACATCCACGGTAGTGTCTCTCATACCTTCTAAAGGTAGCTAGCATATATCATACAGAAGTAGTGATCTGTTCTATCAAGTGATGTTCTCGACGCTTGCAAGTGGACCGACAGGAGCCTCCGCGGCTCCACGTCGACCCTCTAGTGGCCAAACCTTCGGGAACGCTTCTGGAAGATCTCAAAGGAACTGGTCGTCGACAGCAATCGGGGTAATGAGCCGCTGTGCAGCAAGTACGGTTGAGAGGAGCCGCGTAGGAGTAGGACTTTGGAAGTCTTGTCCCGCAGCTCGGTCCCGGCCAGCCGCAGTAGGCGGTGGCGCCGCCCGCGCTGCAGGCGCACCACGCCGGCTCGAACCTCGGCGGAGGAGTGATGCACCTGCAGGCCTCTGAGATCGCCAGCGCAGGGGCTGGCGGGGGCGGTTCCGGCTCCCGTTTCGAGAACCCGACGAAGAACAGTAATAGTGCCCCAGCGAGGGTGGAGGCAGTTGAGAAGTAGAACCCTGCCCGGGGCGCCTGCTGGTTGATGTAGCCGGTCATAGGCACACCTACTATGACTGGAATGGCTTCGGCTCCTTGTACGAAACCTGTGTAAGTACAATTTAAAGGATTTTTTATAGTTGAAGCCACACTAGGCAGTTGGCATGGTTTTATTATTTTATTTAGCAAAAAAACCTTTGAAAACTTATAAGTAAAAAGCTTTAATGTTGAACGTGGAACTCTCATGTGACCAACAGACATCACTTTCGTGCAAAAGAAATTTAATAAATAGCCTTACACAACTGGGACATCAGATTATATTCCAAAGCACTCACAAAGAAAACCAACATACCTATTCCGAACCGTCAGCGTAAAAACGCCCATTGTCGGAGCAAGGTTGTCTTTTATCATTATCGAAACTGAAAGGCTGTTCCACTCACCCCAAACTTTTGTGAAGTGCCGGCCCCTCACGCGTTCCATTGTCAGCATTTTTATTGAATACAGATATCCGCCCAAACAGAGGCCGTACATCCACGCGAAGAGCACGTAGCCGTGGTATCCTTCCACGCTGCTCAGCGCGAGCATCGAGATACCTTAGGGTTAGAGACATTTCAACACTGAGTGAAAGTGAGATGCACGGCCAGTAAACGGTAGAAACTTGGAGATAGAAAACATTATTGAACTAAACACAATGACAGAACATAATGGAAAAGTTTTGGACAAATATAGCTCGTGATTAGGTTGCAGCTGTACAATTGCTATACCTAGCCAGATGCTACCACCGTGGGCAGTCTGCCAACTCGTCATTAAGTTAACAATGGTATAAACGAACCTATTCCTACTAAGGCTGTTTGGCACAGGTACTGCTTGGAGACGAGGCACTGTGCTGATGGCCGCACCAGTACTAGCCCGAAGCCCGCGCATCCCAATACAGCAGCAAATCCAAGAAAGGTTTGCAACAAAACCAACGCGCTTTCCTCCAGACCCTCTTCAAACCCTTGCAAAGCCTGCCAAAAGTTGATTTTTCAATTAAGAGAAATCACAAACCAATTGCAACTTTACCAATTAGACTTACCAGAAAAAACACTGGAGTGTAAAGTCCGAAAGCCGCTAATCCAGAGGCCAACAACAAAACTTTCGCGGGTCGCGATCTGAGTGGGCTCAGGTCGATGAGAGGGGGTCGTTTTAGACCTTTCTTCTCTTTCAGCTGTCAAACACAAATCAAAATAACAAATTCTTTTCATAACAAAGTTAGATGAGGCAATTTGTGTATGCGACAAAAGGATAATTTACCTTAACTTTCCGACGTTGATTTTTGAGATGTAAGATGGCGCGTCGTTGCGGATGATATAACGAGGCGCTTCTGTAAACTGCGCTGAGGAAGAACGCCAGGACTAGGATTCCGGTTACTGCCTGCAGGCCTAGACGCCAGCCGAGTTTTCTACCGAACAAAGTTAGCTTTTTAAATTTAGGTAGAAAAGTCGTTTCAATGGAGGCTTACGTAGACTGTTCATTTGAATTTTAAATAAGTTGAGTTATTACTTCCGTGTTTACTTCGCTCCTCGGTTTAAATGTTTCTCATTATTATGTGACGACAGCCAATAAGCAAATTTTGTTTGGTTGTACAGTAAAAAGTTCATATTAAATAGGTACAAGGTATTGATAGCATACCCAACAGCTTCTTTATAGGCAACGCTGAAGAGTGCAATCCCGACGCCACCTCCAGCATGAGCTACTAGTTCTACAAACTGTCTGCGCCTCCTGAAGTAAGCTCCGAGCACCAAACCCGCGGCTTCTCTCACCAGCCCACAACCAATGCCAAGGACCACACCTACAAAATAAACTTCTATTACAGATAAGCAACCATCTGATTATTGTCCGTCTCATTCATAAAATGAAAAAAAGATTGCAGAAGAATGAATTGTGATAAGTGCAAAAGTTGTACTTTAGAGTTTTGGCGCTGAAGCAAATTGTAAAGAGACGAAAGGTATACAATTAACATGAACAATTTAAAAGATTCACTAAGTTTTGCAAACATAAAAATACAGGATTTCAGCAGATGTATTTTTGTCTTTGTAGTAGTAAGGTTTAAATACTTACCATAGCTCAGTAGAGTCTGATGTAGCTGCGTAGCGAATGAGGTGAAGAGACATGCCAGTGGAAGTAGCAGGCCACCTAAGAGTGCAATGAGTCTTGGTGACCGTCGCCGGCCGGCCACCAATGCCCCGGCAGCCCTCGACACTCCTACGCATATTGCTCCAGCCCAAACTGTTGGAAAATAAATAAATAAAATAAATAAATAAGACAGTAGGGAGAGGTCTAATGCTATTTAAAAGAAGGCATTTATGTCTACAGTTAATGATTGTATTAACTGTAGTCATAAATGTCTTCTTTACTGCAATGCCTTTAATTGCAGTAGGAATTCCAGTCCGCAAATCAGACGAAATGGTTACTCGTTATCCAGAAATGCTCAGTACAATTTGACTCATCCAAATGCCCGAACTGTTATTACCCAAATAAAATACCTACAATGGTCTATATTTATGTTTCTTCTCCAAAAACAAGCAAATCAAGTTCCGCTCTGGGATTCAATAAAATAGATCGCAGCTACTTGTTTTCCTTTTGCCGTAATTTGTTTGGGTGTAATAAAAGCTAACAAAAATTGAATGTATTTTTTGTTAAAATTAGCGTGAAATATTTCAGGTGAGGGAGAAATGATTGATGACTTCTGAGAAAGCGAGTACCTACTATTATTGTAGTAGAATTTTTATTTTAGGGTGCTACATAATCAAAACGCGAAGGCAGTCATTTCTTTTGTGAAATGGTTTCGTGAAAATAGTTTGTCATGCTCACGTCCAATCTTTGATAGTACTCTTAGTCGTGATAATATAGCTAGGACAGACACTTTTCCAAAATAACATTTACCCCAAAATGTGAAATACTAGTACCTAATTTGGGCAATAAGGCCTGTCGTAAAAGTTTTTCAAGCATACGGGGTTTATTGCTATGAATTAATATGTCGCACAAATTAAAAAGCTTGCGCGCTAAACTTTATAGAAGACCTTTGTATTAAAATTTTCATATCTTTACTGACAAATAATAAAATATTCTACGCGGTAATGAACTTTATAAGATGGCCCCTCAAAAGTAATTACTTACGGATATTATTCCTTGATTAAAGATAGCACTTGGTGTGATTTATCAAATCCACGTTAATCCACCCGGAGGGGTAGAGCGAAGGCCGTCATTAATGTCCGACTAATTAATGAAACCAACTTGTAGACACGGTTCATAAGTTTGTGAATCATACATTTTAGTTCACGCACAGTCTGTCTCATTCAACATGTACATTGCGGCTCAATTCGTGGACTTATTTTACAAGATCGGTCCGTCTCGATGTAAGACTAAGGATGGAATAATATTTTATCTCTGGTTCCAAACTACAGCGACAGAGTTGACAGAGTTATGTTCCGCTCCGCCCACACCGATCACAAAGACCCTGCTCATAACCAAAATTACTTCTGCCTCTTAATATTCAGCCTGGAATGTGAATCTTGGAAAATTAATTCAATAAATCACGCCCGTCCGTCCGCAAATAGCGGTCACTGGAAAACTTCACCGAACCTATTAGTTGTCGAAACACGCACTAGGGGCTTGTTAACAAATTACTTCATTAGCAAGCATTCGGAAATGTGATTAATGCGCGCCTCGGGAATACAAACGTATTTGCTTATTAAATTAGAGCTGAAGAAATGACAGCAATTATAACTTGCCGAGGTAAGCTCGTTTGTGAGACTTAACTAATGCCGTTATGCTTTCATTTCGTGTCTTTGAAAAAAGTTGCGCTGTATTTTATTTAAGTATTTCCGGAAAGTCGGTGTTGATGGATGAGCTACACCCCGGCTCTACGGCAACCAGCTGCGGATTCAACATTCTTTTCTTCTTCAAACTCAGTCGCGACTCACGACGTGCATAAGATAAATAATGCCCTTTTATTCCCTTATAACTTTTTGTAATTTTTCACGTGCCAAATTTTTGTAAATTGCTCCGTGTGAGAACGACAAGATTATTTATTCCTTGCTTTACAAATAAACGGCATATTTTGGATACTTTGGTGAGTAATGATCATTTTTGTTGAAATCAACGTTTACACTCTGTTATGACACATAAATCGTTTATAAAGTATCTTCATTCTTGGATGAGTGCTCTTAAATATAAACCGTGTTCTTGAAAAGAATAGCTAATATCTTCAAACCATTAAAACTTTACTCAGATCTCACACGTCATATCCGAACCACATAGTGTGTTTTTAATTCATAACATTTTCAAATGAGACATTCCTATTAGTTACCAGCGTGATCGGCAGAAGGTCCAAGATGGCGTAGAGCATAGACGTGGAGGGCTCCGTAAGCAAGTTGAAGTCCTGTAGATAACAAGTGTGCGAGAAAAGCGGCTCCACATACAATCCATCTGAAAATAACACCTGGGTTACACCAACACTTCCTACATAAAATAATTTTATAGATTGAGTAAATAAAAAAACACAAAAACGTATTCTAATTCTATTTGTTTCAAAAACATTGAAAGTAAAGGTAAACAATATTCAAATCCTTTATAAGTTGTTAACTCTAGAGAGATTCATGAATGACTAAGCTTAGTGGAGACTCGAGGGATAAAGTGGATGACCCCGCCAACGGTCGAAAATTGCGGCTTATGTAAATTAGAATATTTATTAAGTTAGGCAGCTAGACTACAATCCGTTACATAATTGAGTTAAAATAAAGGGTGAAGAAGTATAGATATACTTAGATAACTAAACTAGTGAAATAACCCAAGGGATTTTATCGTAAAGCCAAAGACGTTATTACGTACAGATTGTCTTTGTTTTGCAATAGGAGTATTGTGTCAATGGATTAGACGCAATTCCTACCAAGTTATCACTTTTTAGTAAATGGACTGTTTTTCGAAACAACCATGATCTTGCCCTCTAATCAACCGTATCGGTTTGTGATTAAATGATCAAGCTATCCTGAGTATGATAATAAATAAGTATCTTCCCATTTCTGAACGATATCGAAACGCATCTTTGCGTGAGTTAATATTATTGAGGACAATAACATACATAATAATATTATAGCAGAATAATTTTAGATAATGCGAACGATATAAGTATATTTACAGCGCCGTAATAGTATGTTGTTTATGTGCGAGCTCTCGATATTTAGGCCGCGGCACGCAGTCAATATCCGTGATGTAAAAAATAGTGTGTCACGCAATGATACCATTTAATTGACGATACCTTTTGATTTCTGAATCTAGTATTTTACTTGTTGGAATAAAGTTGCTGGAGCGGATGATGGCAATATAATACGTCTTCATTTTCCGTCACATCACGTTTACCGCCCAGGGAAATTCGAGATTCCCTCGCAGAGTCTTGTTGCTTGACGGGACATTTATCTGTGGCCAAAGGCAGGTTGATGTGCTTGTGATAGTTTACGCGCTAGTGTGCAGGAAATTCGACACAGTGCGATATGAAACATTCTCACGTGCGTGTCTATTTAGTTTGAGTCTGATCCAATTTAACAGTTCGCTGGTTTCAAAACATCCTGGGAAAATTGGGTAAGGTTATCAATTATTTACCCACGAATAAAAATAAGAAATGGTGTTATATTTTGAAATGACGTGCATAAATGAAGTAAATGAGATGAGCTCATAAAATTTCTGTTCAGTCTGATAAGTATTTGCCTCAAAATATTGTTTGTCTTTTTTCGAATCTGCAAATCGAATTCTGTAACTAGAAATAATACTAACCGTGATGTAGTTATATTTATGGATTGAGTTTGCGTTAGTAAACGGTCTAGTTAACGGTTTGTTCAAACTCGATCAAAACTGTTTTATTATTCAAATATAAATAAGAGGCTTTCAAATTGAAATCTTTACTACATATGCATTATGATCGGTATGCAACGTTTCATCAATGGTCTATTTTTGGTTTTTTGACAGTGGATTAGGTCTTTTGGGATTTATCATCTTTTTTGAATAGTCAGCTAAACCCACCCCCAGCCGCCTTCGGGGTAGAAGTGGTGTTTTATGGCGCGGGTGTCAAGTTCTCGTCGGCGAAGCGCGGGCACGGTGCGATGCAGCGACCGCAACTCGCGCTCGCGAAGTGCTCCCCCTGACGATTCTTCTTCACCGTCCGGCCAGCCATCTGTCAACGAATAAATACTTGATCACATATGATTACTGAAAAGGATGGAAATGTCTAGTGATTTCCCGCATTACTTTTTAGCAGTGATCTGGTATAGTTACTAATTTTTAGACACACTTTTTTCACAAAGTACTTTTTAGACATTTCCGTCCTTTTCAGTATTTGTAATGGATTTCCGCAAAGTCACGCAGGAATCAATCATTTATCTTTGATCAAATATGGTCAAAATATTTGAAAGTCAATAATGATTTAAGCAATGCTTTTCATACTGTTTTTTTTGGACACAGCAATTTGTTAGCATCAAACCTAATCCAGGATTAGTTCGGGATGATAAATGTGAAAAATAAATCCTTCCATGCAAGATGTAGGTACCTACTTATCGGTTTCTGTTGTATTAGGCTCTCCAAATCTCTTTGCTCTAATTTTCCTCTTCCGTAGGATTATTAACAAGAGTAGCAATATAAAGGACTTTTGCGTGACTGTAAACTCATTTGCATGCACCAAACATTGTTTTTAAAGCCCTCCCGATTTAATGTTGCATAAAATTAGTGATTCTTTTAAAAAACCTTAAAGGATTGACTTTTATTGCCTACTTTCTCGAGCCGTGATTTCGCAACATTTTTGTACTGCATAATTTTTCTGCAAAACAAAACAACGGCAAAGATTTTAAATGGAGATCTAGGGCGAGCAGTTAAGTGCTCCATATCCGCAGAGAATAAAAAGGGAAGAGAAATGAACTGTACATTTATAAAGACATTCACATTATTTTTCAATGTCTCCTTGAATATGTAGCGTGGATTTGTGACGACCCTATTGTTGGAAAGACTATTTGATGATAATATATTATGATATATGATTTTTGCCTTAGGCCAGCATGACATTATAATGTAATATAAAATTTATTATATTAAATTACATTACATTAAAATAAATCAAACCTAAAAAAATACTCAATTAGGCTTAAAAAAATCATTAAGCTAACGCAACTGTCACAGAATAACCACAGCGTAAAAATATCCCAAAATAAATCTAAAACAATCTGGCAAATAATTAATAGTACCAAACAAAACCTACCTCGCGAAAATATAACAAGTATCACAATTAACAATAATGATTATAGTGATCCAAATGACATAGCCACAACGTTTAACGACTTCTTCATAGACCAAATAAAGACATGTAAAAATAAATCCTCAGAACATATTAATAAAATAAATTCAACTCCTAATTCAATCTTTATCCCTCCCACTGTCCCCCCTGAAATAGAAAATATCATAAAATCGCTTAAGAATAAAAAAAGCACTGGATATGACGACATCTCTATTTCGGTACTTAAATTAGCTAGCAAATCCATATCTCCTCATCTCAGTTACGTTTTCAATCTTGGCATAGCAGACGGCATTTTCCCTGAAGCCCTGAAACCTGTAGTTGTAAAGCCTCTTTATAAGAATAAGGGTTTCAAGAACGATGTAAGGAACTACCGCCCAATTGCACTCACTTCCGCTTTCTCAAAAATATTCGAGAAAATTATATATAAAGCATTAAACTCTTTTATGGAAATAAATAATATATTAGTTAAAGAACAAAATGGGTTCAGAAGAGGCAAATCCATAAATATAGCAATTTACAATCTGTTAAGAGAAATCATTAGAGGGGTGGATGAGCGGACGCCTATATGTGCCATATATATGGACATGACAAAGGCGTTTGACTATGTAGATCATTCAATACTCCTTAAAAAACTATTTTGCTACGGAATTAGAGGGAATGCTTATAACCTCTTAAAATCTTACCTTGAAAATAGAACGCAATTCACAGAGATAAGAAGAATTAATACAAAAACCAAAGAAGAAATCAAATATATGTCTCAGGGTAGAACAATCAAATACGGTGTACCGCAGGGAAGTGTCTTAGGACCACTGCTATTTTTGAGTTATATTAACGACCTACCCACAGTCACCAAATATCCCATGGTACTTTTCGCAGATGACAGCACTGTAATAATTGAATGTAAATCACGTGACACATATGAAACGGAAATAAATGACACTCTCCACAAAATAATCGAGTGGCTAGATACCAATAATTTAAGTGTTAACCTTGAAAAAACAAAAATAATGCATTTTGCACAGCGCACTTCCCCACCAAATATTAAAGCCATGTACCAGAACCAGATAGTAGAAAGCACATCCAGTACAAAATTTCTAGGTCTTACAATTGACAATCAATTAACCTGGAACTCACAAGCAGTAGAAGTATGTAAAGCACTCAGTAAATATGCATACATGCTCTACAAACTCCGAAAAGTTGTTGGTCTGGATACACTGAAAACGGTCTATCACAGCTACGTTTCTTCTAAACTTCGCTACGGCATTATGTTTTGGGGAAACTGCACAGATAGAGAAAGAATCTTCAAATCACAAAAACGATGCATAAGAGCCATGTATGGCCTGAAGACCACAGATAGCTGCAGGCCCTACTTTTTGTCCTCTAATGTGTTAACACTTCCGGCTCTCTACATTTACGAAATAGCGGTTTTCGTTAAATTAAACTATAACCTATTTGACAAACCAAACAACACTCGCAGTAGACGTGACCAGCATCGCCTGTGTTCAGCTACAGCAAATACAGCTTTGCTAAACAAAAGTTTTTGTGCCATGGCGCCAAAAATCTTCAATAAATTGCCTAACAGTGTAAAGTTGTTTCCATTGACCGTATTCAAAAACAAACTTTACAAGTTTTTAACTTCAAAATGCTATTATCATGTAAACGAATTTTTATTAGATAAAGACATTACAATTACTTAATCAATAATTTATAATTTATATATTTTATTTTAATATTATTATTATTTTTTTCCCCTCGCATGACTTTTAAAAGTATGTATTAAATAATATGGGGTGTATGGGGTGTCAGCGTATCATTCTACTAGCCGGCTGTAACAAGCGGTAGAATGATATTTAAATTCGTTGAGACCTCAAAATCTCTCACCAGTGGCTCCAAGTAGCTGTCCTGCATGCAGCGGCCACACCCCGGAAACCACGTCGGCTCGTGGGCTAAACCTGGTGAGGGGGGCTTAAGTGTCTAACACTTAAGTCTACGCGGTTGCCCCCCGCAAAGTGCACTAAGTCTGTCTCGGCATTATGCAATCCACCCCCGGTGGCGAGGCAGCAAGGCAATGTGGAAGGCCTTGAGGGCGACGATAGGGGCAATGTACTTATCGTCGGCCAGACACAAGTCACCAAGTATTCCCAAGGAGGGTTGACGTCAGGCAGGCGGCCGGTCGTAAAACACCTAGCCAAAACTCGTACAACATGGATCACGGAAATAAAAGGAATTGCGATAATGCTAGGGCGTACCCCCGAGGCGACGCGCAGGCGCAGCACCCGGCGCCTGTGGGAAATGGACCAGGGTTGTTGCATCAGGGACGGGTGCAACGTAAGACGCGAGTCCGGGAAGTACGAATGAGGTTTGCAAGTTGGAATGTAGGAACGATGACTGGAAGGGGAAGAGAGCTAGCGGATGTTTTAGAAAGACGACGAATAAATGTAGCGTGTTTGCAAGAGACGAAGTGGAAGGGATCGAAAGCAAGAGAAATCGGGGTGGGTTATAAATTATATTATTGTGGAAGTGATGGTAAGAGGAATGGTGTAGGAATTGTTCTAGATAGTAAGCTGAAAAAACGTGTGACGGATGTTAAGAGGATGAATGATAGATTGATAGTTGTAAAAGTATTGTTAGAAGATTTAGTCCTAAACATAGTAAGTGTGTATGCGCCGCAGACTGGGTGTGAGGATAGCGTGAAAGAGAAGTTTTGGGAGGAGTTTGATTCAATGATAATGAGTGTACCAGAGAGTGAGCACCTATATATTGGGGGGGATTTTAATGGACATGTGGGAAGAATGAATGAAGGATATGAAAGAGTGCATGGAGGATGGGGATTTGGTAATAAGAACCAAGATGGTGAAGCCCTGCTCCAGGCTGCTTTAGCATTCGACCTGGCTATTGCGAACACATTTTTCAAGAAACCTGAGGAGCATCTTATTACTTTTAAAAGCGGTAATCACAGAACTCAAATAGATTACTTCCTCGTAAGGAGAGATAGCATCAGGTCCATTAAAAATTGCAAAGTAATACCTGGAGAGGGCTTAGTATCTCAGCATCGATTGCTTTTGCTTGAATTAAGATTCAAAGTTAAAAGCAATAAAAACAAACCAAAGCCCCCACCAAAGATTAAATGGTATTTAATTGGAAAGGAAGAGTATGCTAGAGAGTTCCAAAAGCGAGTAGTTGACAAAATGATAGATATGAAGGATATGTGTGAATTATCTGTGAATGAATGTTGGAATGAAATGGCTAACTGTATGAGAAGCGCGGCAAAGGATGTTTTTGGAGAAACGAAAGGGAAAGGTAAAATAGATAGAGATACTTGGTGGTGGAATGAAGAAGTACAAAAGGTTCTGAAAGAAAAGAAGAATGCCTTTAAGGAATGGAAAGGAGATGATAGTGGAGATGATATTATAAAAGAGGGTAAAAGAATGGTATATATGGAGTGTAAAAGAAAAGCTAAAAAAGCTGTTGCAATTGCAAGGGCCAAGGTACAGGATAAATTGTACCAATCCTTGGAAAAACCTAGTGGACAAAAAGACCTGTACCGATTAGCTAAAGAAAGAGAGAAGAATACTAGAGATATTATGCACGTTAAATGTATAAAAGATGATGGAGGAAAGGTTTTGACGAATGACGATGACATAAAAGAGCGCTGGAAGGGATATTTTAAAAAGCTAATGAATGAGGAGAATGTTTGGAGTGGAGTGTTAGAAAATGTACCAGTAAACCTGGGTTTGGTGAGAGATGTGAGTACGAGTGAAGTAAAAAAGGCTGTGCAAGATATGAAGAATGGAAAAGCGGTTGGACCAGATGGCATACCAGTGGAAGTATGGAAGTTACTGAGTGCGGATGGATGGAAGTGGCTGAGTTTATTCTTCAATAAGTTGTTGCAAGAGGAGGCGATCCCAGACGAATGGTGCAACAGTTCGCTAGTGCCCATCTTTAAAAACAAGGGTGATGTACAGGACTGCAACAACTACCGAGGAATAAAGCTCATGTCACATAGTATGAAAATTTGGGAGAAAGTAATAGCGAGACGAATGAGAGAAGAGAGTGAGATATCACAGAGCCAGTTCGGGTTTATGCCAGGGCGAGGGACAACGGATGCCATATTTGCACTTCGCCAGCTGTGCGAAAAACACAGACGTGCACACGCGAACCTACATATGGTGTTCGTTGACCTGGAAAAGGCATACGACCGAGTACCCCGGGAGGTTCTGTGGTGGGCTTTGAAAGAGAAAGGAGTGCCAGGAAAGTACCTGCAGCTTATTCGGGCCATGTACAGCCGAGCTAGTACACATGTTAGGTCCGAAGCTGGCGTTACCGATGAGTTTAATGTGGCTGTAGGCTTACACCAGGGATCGGCTTTAAGCCCTTATCTGTTCCTCCTGGTAATGGATGCTTTGACATCGGACATACAGGAGGAGGCACCCTGGTGTATGCTGTTCGCCGACGACATTGTTCTTGTCGGGGAAAACGCAACCGAGGTCCAGAACAGGCTGGGAAAATGGCAAGGTAAACTAGAGAGTGTCGGATTGAAGATCAGCAGAACAAAAACCGAGCACTTGTTCTGCGACTTCGGTGGTCCCTCTAGTTTTACCCCTATTGCCTTAGATGGTGTATTCCTACCAGTCTGTTCCGATTTTCGGTACCTCGGTTCAGTAGTACAGAATGATGGTGAGATTGATCGGGATGTAAGAAATAGAATAAATGCGGGATGGATGAAATGGCGACAGGTCACAGGAACCACATGTGATCCGAGAATGCCCCTTAAACTTAAGGGGCAAATCTACAAAACGATCATAAGACCTGTCGTATTGTATGGGTCTGAATGTTGGGCCACCAAGGGAACGGACGAAAAAAGAGTGCATGCGGCGGAGATGCGAATGTTGAGATGGATGTGTGGAGTGACAAGGATGGATAAAATAAGGAATGAGTATATCAGAGGAAGTCTGAAAGTGGCACCGGTGACAGAAAAGATGAGGAGTAATAGGTTAGCGTGGTATGGACATGTTATGAGAAGAGATGAATGCCATGTGACAAGGAGAGTGTTAGGTATGAATGTAGATGGATACAGGGGTAGAGGTAGGCCAAAGAAAAGATGGATGGACTGTGTGAAAGATGACATGGGTAAGAAAGGAGTGAGTACTGAAATGACGAATGACAGAGAGAAATGGAAGAAGATCACATGTTGTGCCGACCCCACATAACGTGGGATAAGGGCAGGAAGATGATGATGATGTATTAAATAATATGATGATAAGATGTTGACGTGATATTTAATTTAATTACAAATTTTAGTTATATAGAGTTTTAGTGTTGTATAAATTTGAATAAACTGAAATGTATAATGACCCTAGGAAAACTAATTTGCATGTCTAAACTAAGGCAATACATGTACGGTACTTACCTATCCTATAACCAAGATCATCGTGACCCATGTGTGCAAATAAATTATCTGTATTCTGTATTCTGTAATAGCCGTAATATTTATTTTGTAATAGAAGAAGTTAAGGTGATATAAAAAAAACTTGTTTTATTTTGGGTTTAAATACGAACCTGTGTCAACAGTTTTGCTACATAATAATTTTGTTGTAACGATACAGATGTTCATGTTATCACAGACCTCAATCCATTAATACATCGAACAATCCACAAAATCATGATGTTTCACGTATTTCTGTAATACGAAACACTCCACAACACATATCGAGACATTACACACACCAAATTAATTATACTAGCGTTAATAGCAACGGATCTCACAGCACAACAAGTACGAACTAGATAAGTTCACATCCGACAGAAGGGCACGCTGATTCCGGCAGGAAGGAAGCAAGTACGAAGGTTGGTTGTTGGTTGTCGGTACCTAATGTTGTGTAAACAAACGCCTGTCTTGGAAACAACACCAACAAATGGTGGATTACGTAAGATGTAATATGTTAGATAGTTAACTAATTAACTAAAGTTAATGAAGGAATATATCTCAATACCTATGATTTGTATTTTTCATTTTACGAAGGTAGGTACTCATCATAGTCGAAGAGATTATATGCACCATAATTAGAACGTTTAACTTCAACAACCATCATATTTAATAGTTGTAAACTTGAAGAGCTGTTTTTTTTCTTTTTCAAGTTGCTTTTTTCGGATATTTACATTATATGCATTGTTAGTAAGACCGATGCCCACGAGCACTAAAACTGTTGACTATTCACACCGGAGACAACCGCTTCGGAGTTATCAGTACTGACTACTCTCTGACTTTTCGATTTATTGACTGTTCTGTTGCTGTTATCGCGAGCAACTGGAGCAATGTACGAACGGTATATTATTCAACGTTGTGCTGCGAGTGTATGGTCCCTTACCGTAGTGTGGTAGACAAGTGTAGCTGCTGGAGTAGGGTTGTCGGCAGCGGCAGCGCGGCGGCGGGGCGCGGGGCGGCGGCGGCGGCGAGGCCGACGGCGAAGGCGACCACCAGCCCGGCTCCATCAGCCGGCCATGGCTGCACCCGCAACCGCACCCGCCGCACCCGCACCCGCACCCGCGCCCGCGCTACCTGTCGTATCAAAATAAACACATTAACTTTTCAGAAAGTAATATGAGTAGCATGATAAAAAATGATACCTATCCATGAAAAAAATAATGCAAACATGTTATGTAGCACATTGCTAGTTTTTACACAGTATAGCATTCATCAAATTTCAATTTCTGCGTGTAATCTCACTCCATGTTTTGTTCGATACCGTAACATGCAATAGCTATTTATAATTCGGGACCAGACAATAGGTAAAGTTGCTTTTCGGGAAACGCCATTTGTTCCGGGTCTGGGTTTTTTATCAGGTACCTACCGTGGTATTGGTAGCTAATGACCCACGATAAAGGAAAATTTTAGTGTGGATATTATTTATGTAATTTTATATTTACATGATTTTTCCAGGCCAGGTTTACATTTACCCGCAATGCGTCTGCAGACGACAATGCTATTCTGCAACTGACCCGCATGCATGAAGGATATCTGCGATCGAACAAGCTTATCTCGCATTGGCACTGTCGATTAATTCATGAGAAATTGAATCAATTTACAATTTAAATAAACTATCTCATAACAATAATATCTCAACTCATCAATTATCTTATACAAACATGTATGCAAGTTCTTTGAAATAAAACGTTTCAAGGATGCTTGTAAATAAAACCACTACAGAAAATAGGTTCTTGTAAACAAATAAAAGCAAACAAGCAAATAACATTTCGCTCCGTAACTGGATAATTAAGATACGGTCTGCAGACAGAGAGCATTCGGCATTCGAATTAAAACTTAAAAGACTAAAAGGTTATACGTGTTCTCACGTGAGTGGATAGAGCGCGGATCGAGCTTATCTGGTGTAATATAATGGGGTACGTGCTGTTTGCTTATTGATTAGAACTGACACGGATTAAGTGCCGTTTGTCGCATACTAGTCACTGACCGCGTCACCGCTTGCATTGTAGGCGCGTTCAGTTATTGACACAGGAACCTTTTGTAACTAGTATCTAGATAGAGGATGCAATAAGCCTAGCCAATCACTACTTGTAAGAATATATGTATATCTTACGATCTGCTCTGCAAGTTAACATTTTAATCCATTGAAGTAAAATTAGTGTTCTGGGCAAGATAATAAATTATGCACTATTTGATTACTGGTCGACTGAATAAATGAATTCCATTTGGATTGTGAATTTTCCAACGATAAATCAAATCAAGTTAAATGTTATGAAAACGATTTTCCCTGAACTTCCGCCTGTAGCTGAACGAAATTGAATCGGTATAATACCTAGCTATTCAGTTCCGAATCTTTATTTTTCTATAGAAAATCATACAGGATCCATGGAGGATTTATATCAGAATTGGAACTTGAATCACCTCTTAGATAGCGGATAGGTCCATATCTATCTGAGAGGTGATTAAAACATCATCTATGAAACATGAGCAAGATCCAGGATAGGCACAAGTGACAGGTAGCATACCTAATACAGGAACACCGCTCCACGCCTTCGCTCACGCTATAGACACTGCCGCGCCGCATCCGGCACTCAGTGATCGCGCGACGACGCACGCCTCATCTCCGCATTTCCCGACGCCTCAGACACGCACCTCACTATCTACGCACATCTTTCACAATAGTCACTCTTAACCGAGATCCGTTTGAAAAGAAGTTAGTGCGGACATTGTTTGGTTTAAAACGTCACTTTTTAATTATGTCGAATCAGCATTTTCGAGTTACCTGCAAAGAGAAAATATAATTATGTGACCAATCACAATGTTTTACTAATTACTATGTCATTGCTCTTCGATGCCTGCTCTATTATAATCTCTATTCATCAAATAGTACCTACCCCAGATAATTGAAATCCGCGATCACAATTTAAAGTTGGCTATCTCTTTTTTCCCAGACTAATCATGGCTTTGTTCTGATTGCGCAAAAGGAATGAAATGTTTAATGAGGCAGTTTTTCATTTGAAGGAAACGACCAAAACTTAGATAAAGTTCAACGAATGGCTTTCTATCTTACCACCGAAATGAGCAAAATTCCACATGTGGCTGGCGAAATACAGTGATAAATGGCGGTTTGGTGGCCTTTTAAATTAAAATGAAAAAAACGTAAAAGCTGCTGTACGTTTAGCTTTTATGAAGCGTAAAAAGGCTATTTATTTTGTAAGTAAATGTAAGCTTTTGGTGAAAGCTTTCATGAAAGTCTCTAGCCTTTGAGCTACAAAACTTAAACGACCTATTCGTACCCATTAGACACTAATACAAAATTGCTAGCTCAACCAAAACATGTTCCTGTATTTTTGTGAACATTTAGGGTTGAAGGCAAACTGCGAGTAGGTACGAGTATATTAACGCATCAACTCTTACTAATGTCAACCCACAAAAGAAAAAGGTGTATAAACTAAAGCATATGAATAACCATTAGACTTGCAATAATATAATAAGAGACAAAATGACAAATTATACCATAACTGAGAGGCTAAGGAGATCAAAACACTAGTGAGTATGTAATTAATTGTACCCAAATGTTAATTGTTTATAATGAACTCATTGGCGAGATGCCACGGATGCATGTAACTGGCCCGTATGATGTCCGTTTATTAAATAAATTGTTTGGACGTGTGCAGTGAATGCAGATTATTAGGTGCAAGGAATATTTTGGCTAGTTACTAACAGTAATTTTCCACTCAGATTGAACTTCTAATATTGTATTCCGTTCACGTAAGTATCATCCTTTAATATGCTGACTGGTAGATAATTGTATGTGGTTAACGGTTCCATAGGTGAAAAAAAAATCAAATGTGTGTGTTTGTGAATAAAGTACGATCTCGATAAAAATCTTTTTGCTCAATATCTTGATTGTTGGCGCGGAATGATTCTTTAATATTCCGCTAAATGTGGAGCAGCTGCAAAATTTCCTGCCATTACGCCAAATGATCGTGTCAATGTATTGAATTACAATTTGTTACCGTTCGAATGCAGCAACGGGACATAATAATCCATTCCAGCGGGATATCGTCGCTGTCAAGTTATGGGATAGGTACGTGGATTGTGTGGCGTGGATAATTTTGTACTGTATTAACCGTCGTTAAGGAAACGTGGATATCACCATTGTAATAAACAATTACATATATATACAGGTACATAGTTATTCAATGACTGAGAACCAGCCATTTGTAATCCGAACTCACTGTAAGCATTACTTTTTTTTTGTTTCAAAGTTTAATCAGAAATATATCCTACGTTTTACTCACGGTCACGGCTGTACGTCTACCATGAGTTGTCACATTAAGATCGGCTGACGACACTACAGTAGTTATAGTACGTTACTATGACATCTGTCGAAATTGTTACTCATGGTACCAAATTCTAAGCAAATTAATGAGCGCAAACTACAGTCGCTGTAGTACGCTATGACGTAGGATAGTTAGCTACGTGAGGTTTTAGCACCCAACTATCCGCTAGAGGCGCTGTACAAATTTTCATACAATTTTTGAACTACAGTCGCTAGCGAGTGTAGATTGTGAAAACTCATGGTAGACCTACTGCACAACTTTTGTGTTTCGCGTACCTACGTGAAATCTAATTTGTTCTTATTAACCTCCTAGATTATTTTAGGAAATTACTTGAGCGTGGAATGAAACTAGGTTATACGCTTTCAATAAAAAAAAGATTTAAGCTTTTATAAAATAACAATGAGTAGGTACCTACCTTTTCGCGGCCCATAATCGATTCCAACTTAATAAACATAACTTAGTCTCAATTTCTGTGCCGTCAAATGATCTGTTGCCGCTACCAGCTACTTGCTGGAACGAGTTCTGCAGTTACTCTGTTCAGATAGATTAGCCGCCAGGGCCGGAAGTCCGATGTGAACTGTCTCTGAGATTTATATGGTGTGATTACATAATCTCACTAACATCTGTCTCCGTAAGAACTTACTTTTTGTACCCCGCATACGAATATCTTGATAAAAAGTTTTTCTTGTGTCGAAAAAAGTTACTTATGAGAACGAGGTTGGGGTTACGTGAGACTTAAATACGTCAACATTTTTCTAAGCGCTAAAACAAAGTTCGCAGATAAAAGTAGATCCATCTTGCTAACTGATCCCTAGGGCTAATATATAATGCTTATAATGTAAAGAACCTCGCGTCAAATTTACTCCAAAAATATGTACCTACTAAGTTCACACCCTTTCATAAATTCAGGATTTATCTACAATTTCACATCTACAAGAAACTGCAATTATATGAGAAATAGCAAAAATGGGTCGTCTAAGTAGGTATTATGATGTTTCTCGAACCTTACCCCACGTATTTTTGTGAAGCCTATTATCTATGGTTACTGTACGGTATATAAGTAGTAACTTTATTACATCAATGAAGAGACTTCCGGCTTTTCTGGTCCCTTAGAAATCCTATGTAATAAATGTACCTACGTGGTATAGTAAATAAAGTTTGCGCTTTGTGGTACTTTCCGTATTTTTCCGCTTTATTTTTCCTAAATCCAGTGTTTTCGTGTCACAATATGTAGTAAAAACAGTACCTACTTTGACTTCTTTTGTTAATTATCCTACTTTTCCTCTAATGAAAATTTTTAACTCTTTTGACTATGAGTCACATAAGTAAGATGTAAACTTGTTCGTAATAAATTTTGACCATGCTAACGCAATGAACATACGAATACGAGCACCTTCATTACATTCAGTTTATGACTCATATTTACGAGGTATTAAAATATGGATGTTGAGCAATGAGGATGTTGAGCGTCATAAATGGATTTGAGACTTGGAGGTCAGAGCTATACCTACACTAAAACTACACTAATATGTTATTAACTCGAGGTAGAGTAGGTACCATACTGGTAGGGCAATGCTAGTTTGATAAGTTGACTAGTTCTTGTCATAATATAGATTTTATATAATATAGATTCACAATATAGGTACGGTAGGTAAATAAAACCACTCTAGGTTCATAATAATTTCTAGGTAAGTACATATTTAGATAAGTGATATAATACAAACAGATGACCGTTATGAACTTCACGCACAAAAATAAATTATAGATGGGTTCGGGTAATAAATCGGATTGCTAAGAAGATTTGGATGCGATACTTTCAGAGCAAACATCGAAAAACATTGGAGAAGGAAAAAATGATGATGCATTTTGAATAAGCTCACAATAGGTGTTATTACAATGGCAGGAGTGATCAGCTCCGCCTTCTTCAATCGATGTATTTGACTGTCTCCTACCTACGTGCTGTCAGAATGCCTACTGTACTGTCAGATATCCTGACATATACACTCCACACATTAGTTGTAGCGCTAATGCACTTTGCATATCAATGCTTGGCATAATGATCCCTATTCATTCTAAAGAGCATTGTCATTCACTACCAGTTTTTAAATCGACTGTAGGTATGCAATTTAAAATTGAAAGAAGTAAAAACTTAAATACTTAATTTCTTAAATAAAGTTATTGAACACAGCTTCGTAATGATCAAAATAATTGGCACGTAAAATCTTGCTAATAAAGAAGTCATACTAATTAAAAACTTATGAATTGCATAATTAATAATTAATGAGATATTGAGAAAGTTTAAATTACTTACTGCTTGATTTCTTTACAGAAGTATTAAGTACGTAGAGTTCGTACTAACCAATTATCATAATTAAACTCATTTTGATCATACTCATAATTACCTAAACTATAATTTTAGGGCTGTAATTTTTGTGAGAGGTATTGTTTTGTCTACTTTTAATTAAAACCTAGTTCGTATCAGCCTCATCATTTCAGTCTATACCTACATAAAGAAGTAGGCGAGAAAAAAAAAGACAGTGACCAAGTGGTGGCCGCGTGAGAGCCATGGAGAACTAGGGGACTTTACCACAAGCTCTTCGGCCAATATCAAACAAATATAACTTCGATATTTCGTACCATGACCTCTCTTATACATCGGTCATCCAAGCACTAAAAAATTAATTGAATTTCTATCTTGAAACTTGACGTTTCTGAAAAATGATGATTTGTAAGAGCTTGTGGTAAAGTAGACCATCACAAAATTTGGAAGAAAAGTCGGCGGAACCTCACAATGGTGCAAAATCAGAATTCACCTTGATTAACCTTGATCACCTTCACTTGAATAATAAATTACCTACCTATTCTTACCAAATCAATTTTAAGCAAAAAGCTAAAAAGCTGTCTCTAAGTAATGCTCTTCAAAAGTTCGCTATCTTATTAACCCCTACTCCATCAAAGGAGTTGAAAACGTTCAATGAGATGGAACTTTAAGGGTTTTGATACTGTTCGTTATTTCATTAAAACTAGATAACATTGAAGCGCTAACTTTCAAGTAATCTTGGTGTTGGAATTTCAATTTGTTCATTAATCGCTTTTCTTTGCTACCTGGTATTTACGTAACACGGTCATTTTGGCGAAATTGCTCTTTAGGAATCGATAGTACCTAAAACTTGATTTTTTACTATACCACTACCCGCGAGATAATTAAATAAAAATTAAATAATAGGTACTTTATGTTATTGCTACTTACCCTTAGTCCAAATTTAATTAGTTGAAATTTTAGAAAAAATCTGTTTACTCCGCCAAAGTGGTGTAATTGAAATGTAATGGCTGAACGAATCTGGATGAAACTTTTAATACGCGTAGTTTATGACCTGAGATAATACAAAGGCTACTTTTTATTCCGAAAAAATGTACGGTTCCAGTGGGATTGTTTTTTTTTCGAGGTACCGCGGTCGAACCCGTAGACGGAAGCAACTGACGTAGACGGAAACAACAACTGAAGCTCTGTAGAAGATTTTTTCGAACACACTATAGTTATGAAAGCTGCGATTAAGAACATAATAAATAAGTTTAAGTTCCCATCAAATGCATTTTCAATTAAGACAAATAACTACCACTTAAAATCAACAAGAGCTCGACGCAAGTAAGCTACGAAAACTAAAAAAGGTACGATTCAATATCTACGAACTCAAATACTATCCTAATCCTAATAAAAATATACATGCGAAAGTTTGTGAGCATGTTTGGGACTACTGAAAGGAAAGAGATGAGGCAAGCATGTAGTAAATAGCCTGGATGTTTTATGTTACCTACTTTTACCCTGTAAATCTGTTCCCATGGGGGCTTATAAGTTGGCCTTTTCAAAATCTTGAACCACGCGGGCAAAGCCACAAGAAGCTTGCGTGTTTACATAAACTGAAACTAGAGTGGTTTTTAATAGTAGGTACCTACTTATATAAGACTAGCAACACGCCCCGGCTTCTCACGGGTAGCAAAAGTATCTCTATTTTTTTTAATACAAAACATAGCCTATGTCACTCGGGAATAGCGTAGCTTTCCAACAGTGAAAGAATTTTTGAAATCGGTTCAGTAGTTTTGGAGCCTATTCAATGCAAACCAACAAACAATCAAATCTTTCCTCTTTATAATATTAATATAGATGAACCTATGCTGGATTAACCTTGGGTGAAACAGTGCTAAAGATCACGACTGTGATCCCCAGGATTCTCATTTAAAAATGAAAAGCAAATTTAAATGATAATATAAACAAATTAACCCAGGTACCTACTTACAATAAAGATGATATTGCGTGTCAAGGAAATATTGGGATGCCAACTAGTAATTACGAATGGCACGTAACCGTTTCATCTTAGAAAGGTTCCGAAATTAATTAACTTCGCGTTATTGGGCAAACGAAAATAGCTTTTATTTACCTCAATATCCAACTTTTAGATTGAGAAGTTATCAATTGGGTCAGGAAATACTTTGTTGAACTAGGAATAACCTTTCCGAAGTTGATAATTTTACGAGTTACGAAAATTACAATCATACTCAAATCTCAATTTATTTTAAATTTCGAACGTAAATTATGTTTATTTTTATTATTACCATTTGTGGACAGACATTTTTGGGATAAATAATGAGTTTTTACAGGTTTTGCATCCTGGAGGTTGAACACTTTAGGTATACAACCTTAATGATGCAAAACCTACTTTATGTACATAATAAACAGCACGCCGCAAAGGACGTGAAGCCAGATTATTCCGCAATGTACATAATGATTACTCCACTCCTGGTAAGTTACTTACAACGTTGATTCAAGTTTCGGTTCCTTGGAGCAGCGAAAGTTATCCGAGTTAGTAGTTAGTAGTAAGCACATTTAATCCCGAATGCAACGAACAGAAATGGGAATTTGCCGGAACTTAGCGGAACAAGTACCTAAGTACTTGCATATAATAGTTGTGCCATATTTCTGTAAATGCTTTACTTATGTGTTGGTTTATTTCTAATAAATTATTTATTTTGGTGACAACGCTTAAAGCTCATCCTTCCTCGTGAGGGTTATGGTTCGCGCTGTGATGTAATAAACGTAATTATCAAAATAATTTAATATAAAGAGCCTTCATAATTAAGTTTATTGCGGGCCTAATTAATTCCCGCTGGGACTAGCTTTATCATAACCACATACCTAATGTGGCAGAATATAATTCACCAGTGTTTATGGTTAAATTTTAAATTATTTGATTTTGGGACATAAAGGCTAAAAATATCTCACAATGTGCGATGACATTTTATGACATTGATGTCAGATACAAAGTCGAGTTGACTGACCTTCGTGAAAAATATTAAACTTTTCATTAAATCTGTATATTATATAGGTAATCTGAATCTCGGAAACGGCTCCAACGATTATCATGAAATTTAATCTGCTTGGGGTTTCGACAATAAATCGATCTAGCTAGGATTCATTTTTAGAAAACGTCGTTTACCAAAAAAAAACACCCAAAAAAAAAGGTTACCTAGGTACAAATAACAAACGCGAAACAGTTACAAACTAATATATGGATAACACAAATTGGTTCATTTATTTGTTTAAACTGATTTTATAGGGTAAGACGATTTTCCGAACGGTTTCACTATTTGTTAAACTCAGTCAAGACTAGATGATATTTGCGAAGAGCTCGAGCAAACACTTATTGTTCTATACATTTTAGACAGCCAGACGATCTTACAAACAATCTCAACATAATGAACACACGCTCTCTATACTATACACACATGTACATATATTTAGTAAACCAGGCAAATACCCTAATACACTGATTCGTTGACCCATTTCTTACATTTCAGATCGGATATTGTTCTATTTGCAAGATGATTCATCCGGTATTTCGATATCATGTCAGTTTGATGTGTGGGAGATAAATTGCCGTTGTACCAAAAATACAAACAACGGGTTGAAATGGTCGAACAACTCGGATATATATCCGTCCGTTTCTGGTTTTCCGATTCAATTCAATTTACTTGTTTCAGGTGTATTAATTTTCCACTATCTTTAAAAATAGATATACGTGTATATAGTGCAGCTGTGTTATTAAACAATAGTATCTGGTTGACCGAGCTTTGCTCGGTTTTTTTCCTCGTAAATCTTGTTTTTTGGAAAATGAAACCTAGCTAGATCGATTTATCGCCCCCGAAAGCCCCTGCATACTAAATTTCATGAAAATCGTTGAAGCCGTTTCCGAGATTCCGATTATATATATACAAGAATTGCTCTTTTAAAGGTATAAGATAATTAAAAATACTTAACATAGGTTACCTACCCACTTACAGATTTTTGGTTCATATGTTCTTACATTTATACTTAGAGGCTTTGGCTAATAGATGGTAAAGTCATGGCAGAAGCATCTTTAAAACTACATAGATTGGGTTGACCTCAACCTAATTATGTCATCTGGGTAACTCAGCCTTCTGCGCTGTAGGTTGTAGGTTCGATCCCCGGGGCATGTATGGGCATGGCTGATGGCGTTGTGGAAAGTGGCCATGTCCACCAATATTTATTTATATGTCAGTCAGTCAATTAGAATTTTATATATACAGATAATTTACGTATATTTTAGAACTAAAGTACATAATGTAGGTACATGCGTTTTAGTTTGTTGGTGGGTACATATTGGTTCAACATCTTCGGCATGTTCGTGGAATGCATGAATCATGTAGAAGGAACTTTCCAAGATGAGCATGTAACAGCAGAGATCCCTGAAATATATCTTACAAACATTTGCAGCTGTCTCGAAACTGTTTCCCTTCAATGGGTGCCCTTATGTTTTAGTTCGATCACATTAGGAACTTCTCATAAGTTAGTAATTCAATTTGTATCCTTTTTTAACTTACACTAATGTCACACCAAGTTTTCGGCCGCGAGTATTATTAGCTCTTTAGACTCTTGAAACAAATTACGGTAGAAGGAAATAAGAATCATTGTTATTAAAATAAAAAAATCTAAAAAGAAGTCACGTCACTGGCCGTAATTTTTCTTCGAAACGAAAATTCAGTATCATTTGATACGTATAAAATTTTTCCACCGGTGTCCAGCCCATTTGTACTCATTTACGGTACAAATGTTTATATTTCAGCTTTGTCCTCCAATCTGTATCAATCAAACGCGTGGGGCCGGGTCGTGACACATTGCGGATGTTGGTACAAATCACCCACGCTCTTGTGTAGAGGATACGAGATGAGCCGGCATGTTTAGGTGCCTACTTCCTATATATTTGTAGTATCCGTTTGTCCCTGAACCGGATTGATATTTGCATGATTGCTATGGAAATGGGTTTCCGCTACACTTATTTAAAAATGGTATTGCCATCTTTCATTCTCAGTTTAACGGTAGATTAATAAATAGATTTTCTAGTAAAAGATAAAAATACTGTTTGGGTGTAACTTTTATCCAATAATTTTTGATGAAAAAGATTTATTATAGATCACAACTATGATTCCCAGGCTTAGATCTCTAGTAAATTAGACCATTGAGGATATCAAAGATGGTATTCAGAGGCATGTCCACATGATTTTGGCACATGCCAACATTTTGCCCAGTAGTTTTTTTATACACAATTTTCTAATTACAAACTTCCAAACCGGAAATTACATTTAGAGTGTTGAATAACACCGTTCTGTTTGCTCATTATAAATCTTCTAGTAGAATTATACAGCCAGATTCGTACGAAAATGTGGCTGTTAAACGTTAATAAACAATTCCTGCGAAGCCTTAACGCTACGCGAACATTATGAGCTGCAATTCCCGCAACTCCGCATAACTAATTAGTTGGCATAAAATTATTGAAATTACCTAGGTACATACTGTAGGAGTATCTAAACACTCTGGTTTCGTTGGCTTTCTAGGAGATTAGTGTGATGAGCATGCTAACTATAATGTTTAGTCGTGCTTCTCACATCTAATCTATATCTATACTAATACTCGTATTATAAAGAGGAAACTTTGTATTTTTGTATTTTTGTTTGTTACGAATAAACTCAAAAACTACTGGTCCGATTTCAAAAATTCTTTCACCATTAGAATGCTACATTATCCCTGAGTAACTTAGGCTATATTTTATGTAGGCACCTCGCGAGCAAAGCTGCGAGCGGAAGCTAGTTAACTATATATAGAGAGCTGAGGATTACAGCCATGACCATGTTAATTGATCTATTTTCGAATTAATGAAAAGTATTTTTTTATAGAGCTTTGTCTCTTTCATTCATACCACTGTGTAACAGGTACAACGGTACGACCGATAAAACAACAGGTAAAACCAATGGGTTCCTCAATATTTATTGCCTGGTATTGTAAACACTTGTAGCGAGAGAGGGTTTCTTCTTCAACAATGGAATACGGAAATGTTATCCTACAGGATGTTTTAGTACCTCAACTTTATTATAATCATTATTTTTCTACTCATGATTAGTTCGCCAGCAACTTCGGTAAACAATGCCAACGGAGAGACGTTGTATAAGTATTGCTATGAAAGAGTTTTAAACTATTACAATACAGCCAGCGGATCTAGGCTATTGTGAAGCCGTTTCGATGCGCAGTACATAAAGTTAGATCGTTTTATCAGATATATTTTAGATCAGATAGACTGTTAAAAAAAGCTGCACTGCGCATCGAAACACGGCTAACTTCACGTTAGTTTGTAACACTGAGATATAAAGCGACCCGGCCATTCTACGTGTGCCTGTCTATAGGCATTTTGAATAATAACCTCTATGCACTGTAATTTCTTTGTGTATTTTAATTGAGTAATTTGTCAGGTTTTGTTAGGTCAGAGATTAGAAGCACACGGTTCGATGTAATTGATGGCGCTCCCAAGTTAGTTTAGTTCGAAAGTTTCTTCTTGACAGTGACAAGTGTATTGTGTCACTGGGCTATGTTGATTGCTTGTGGACATAAATTATTATGTTCGCCCTTTATCGCAATAGCGTTTGATGTGAAGTGTGGGTATAGTATTTATGTATGTAGATACATAAATAGGTATCAAATCGTAGGAATGCGACCGCTCGCATATCCGACAGTGTTTTGCACAAAATAGTTTCTTAGAAATATTTCTGTATCCATACGGAACATTTGAATTTGTCTGGTTATTATCTTATACCTACCTAGTTACCTACTAAAAATACTACAGTATTTTTGTAAAAGGTTCTGAAAATCATTTGATTCTATTATTCTACTGACAAATACGAAAAAAACTGGTCTGTTAAATACGCAAGTTTGAATGTTTGGAATTTTGTGTTTCAATCAAGCCAAAACGAATAGACAGATTTAAATAAAATTAAAAATATGTAGTATGAGATATAGAAAAACATGTAGTTTACTTTTTATGTAAATGTTAGGCATGCAAATTGGTAACTACATATAATACATCAATGATGCAAATCCACAGGCAGAAATAAAAGAAAACGATTCGATGAACAAAAAAACATTGGTATTATTCTATTTTTCCTTGACTTTATCATGCGGATCATAACGCCACATAACAGTGAATGGGGTGACGCACAACTATAATAGGCAAAATGAGACACATCGCACGTTCAACGCACAAAACAAACATAAATAGTGCCCCGCGAGCACGGTAGGCGCACTACGCTACTCACAGTTGGTCGGCACGATAAAATCGAGATTATACAGCCTACACAATCCTCATAATATGTTAATCATAAGTTAGTTAAAGGTTGAAGAAGTTCACAATCGAAAACTCACGTTACCGTTTTTAGATTCTTCTGCTTTGATAAAAAAAATAGCAAAATAGCTAAGTGAATAAGCATAGATAAGTAAACAGTATATTATTCTCATTCTAGTAATATTGTTTTACCGTAAAACTGTGTTTCCTTGAGTTTTAAAGGAACTTTTGGCAAAGATTTTACAAGAAATATCAATGTGGTAGCTTATCTAAAACCACTTTCTTAATTTAATACCGACAGACAAGCCAGATAAGAAGTGTTCGAAACTTTCAAGTCGAAGCTCTTGAGTTGTTTACTCACCTCAAAAGCGGAAACAAACAGAAACTACGATTTTATCTTGCGTCTAACATCTACAAAACAAAGAACTTCGATAGGTGAGATTTATTGGCATTTAGGTTTCTGTGGAAAGTTGAACTGTATCGTAGTAGCAGTAGCTAGTAACGGTTACCATATATCACGCACGACCGCGAAATACGAAACCCATCAATGATGAGCCCCAAGTTATACGAGTAGCTGGCGACGTCACGTAGGATTGCGTCACATGGATTCGGTTTACAAGCTTCCGTGGTTGGTACTGGACTGGGTTGAAAGCAAGATCATTATGCAAACTGTGTTCTATGCAAGGTTTCCTACGATAATTGTAGAGTTCTACTGTGGGCATAACAAATTTGCAGATAGCTGATAGAATCTCTGATTCCGTTGGCATGCTTTGGCTGGACGCATATCGAGCTTTCCACTTAATAAACTCCAAATGAACCGTACACAATGTTTATTACACCAGAACGAAAATCTATATTGGGAATTGGTTCCAGCTCTTTTTGGCGTAATCTATTATCAATATCGGCCTGTTTATAGACTGTTTTTGGAGATGGCGTGTTTTATAAAGGTTTTATATAATATTTCCGATGTTTGCAATCTCTGTTCGTCATAAATAAGTAGAAACATAAATTGCAGCGGACGCTCAAACTGAAGTACCTACTTTGAATTGAATTACATCGTAATATCATTTCATTTTTTTATGTGACGTTTTGATGTTTAGCCTTTGTTTTTAAAATGAAACTACAGTCTAAAAAGTTTATGTAAGAAAATGTTACCAGAAACTACTCTACCCCTCTACCCCTTCTTGACTCTTCATTTGACGTAGACGTAGAGTAGAGCCTATTTCTTTGCATAGAAGTTGCGATGAAAGCAGTTGGTCAGTGTCATAACGTTGCGTTTGTTGTGCAGGATACTTTAAAAATTATATAAATGTGGGTAAACAATATTTAACAGTACCCACTAATATTTAAAAAATTACTACCCAATAAAACGAATAGATAGGTAGCAAATATTCACGAACACTCCACTGCTCGAGGCTCCACAAAATGTAAATATAACATTAATTATGAACTCTTTGCACGTAATATTCTGGCTTCGCATCACGTCGTGGCATCCACCGGGAGCGAGGTGGGTAATTTCTGTGGCCAACGGTAAGACCACAGAACCATAGAGCAGTAGGGTTTCTAGAAAGAGTAGCTCGGATTATTAGCACGTAACATTGTAGCATCTACCGAAAACGTTTATGTAATCCTAATTTGTACCTATTTAATCCATTAAAATCTTTACAAAACAAGACGACCAGGAGACGACGACGATCGCTCATAATTAAATAACATCAGTGCGTTCAATTGTCAAAAATACCTAATCATAATCGCTTCGAGACGTGTTTGAACAAAGCTCGTCCCATACGAATGAGGCTATATTCGTATGTTAACCTCCTGTATTTTTGTATTCTGTTTTGTGCACATAGTGTGTTAGTAGCATAGTGTTGAATATATGCAACTGCTTTCCGGGAAGTGCAAGAATAACCTGAGTGCAAGTAGGAACCTTTGCATTTTTATGTTTATGACATGATACTCGTATTATACTGCGAAGAGAAATGTTCAAAGCATTTTTTATTATTAAATTCATAATCGAAAATGCTTTTGCCTATTGTCGGTATTTATAATTGTTCTATTAATTTGAATTTCATATTCACCGTGGCAATGTCGCCAGCATTTTTGGGATCAAAAAACGTTGAATAAAGAACGAAAACAATAACTGTAATATCAGATCAAAAATATGAAACGTAAATGGCATGTTAATGTAACATACGTTAGGTAGCAGTAATCCTAACCCATACTTTAAGAGTATTCAAAGAAGCCACACAAAATACGCTTTATGTAAGAGTTTAATGCTTGAGCATGCAAAATTATTAATGAAAACAGAAATTTAATCTATCAACAAAAGCGAGGATCTTAATTATTTCAAGCTTCATACACTATTATGATAATGACACAGCTAAAGTGTTAAACTAATCTGCTGGTAAAGTGACTATCCGTAGATTATGTGTGGGAGGGTTTTGAACAGCCCCATGGGTATGATGGATCATTGTGCCCAGACAGTTAAGATAATTCAGAGATCCCATGATGACATGCGAGAATATGGAGGCAAATGAAACATTTGATGTGGTCTTGCCTTGATGACTGACAGGAAATGGACAAGGTGATTTTGATACCGATAGTAACCCTTCGATGTTAATTTGGATACTTAACTGAAATAACTCGTTGAGAATGTTTGGACAAAAAAGTTTCCCATAAAGGGTAAGGTACTCTGAGTTAGAATATTAATTTTGCAGCAACCTTATAATTTTCCGTTGCCATTTTCATAACTAAACCGCCAAAGAAACGCGTTCACTAAGGTGTCATACTTTCAAAAACAGGGTAATCTTTGGCCGTGTCTAGTCTTTATCCCTTCTCAAATGTCAGTGATGTATCTGAACCTCGAGCAAGAGTAACCAAGAATATATTTCACGAAAATATATCTAACCAATGGCTATAAGTAGGTACTATCTTTTTTGGTCTCCTGACTTCGGCATCAGATGGACTATCACCAACAAAACGTTTAGAACAGAAAATTAAAGTGAAATATACCTACTTAATCACTAGCGAGTAGGTATGAATTGTTTATTCCTTAACATTGTATCGATGTACGATTTTACTATTAAAGGGGCATAAAATGTGAGGTGCAATTTAATACTTTTCAAAAGAACAGCACGATGAAAAGAAGAAGACTCATGAAAAGAAATGCTTGCTCAGTGTGTAGATTTGAAAAGCCTTCATAGAAGAACGCCTTTGACTGATCGATATAATTAAAAAACTAGTGCTAACATCTTAAACTAAGATTTCGGGCGAAAACTCAAAAACCTATGGCAAGATGCTTTACTTTACATTCGTAATAAGTGCGTGTCTAACAAATTGTTTGGCCGACGGGCTAACAATCGTATTCGACACGAGTAGAAACACGTGTAACACAACAGAAATATGAAACCATCTGTATTCCCAATTACTACAACTGTCTTCTGACACACAAAGACAGTGGATTTTATTAGGATCCTGACAACCTTTCGGACGTAACTCAGGATGATAATAAAACATATTTATATCACCTGTAACATGGGCCGTTATTGCGTCGTATACATAGCTGGATGAAGCATTTGATGGAAATGTTTTTAGAGCTTTATTATTTATGAGCCTAAAGGTCTACCTGCTACTACTGTATAGCATTTATTCCGCCTTTCTACCACAAACCTTTCAAAGTATGGTAGTTATATCTAATGTTTGGACATACGAAGATACTACTTAAGTAAGCGCTGAAAATATGAAAGAAGTCATAATATTGCATGACATGAGATAAGAGCTCCATAGAGTATGCATATAGCGGTCTTCGGATTCACAATACCAGTCCTATTTTACGTACATTTCGTTTTGCCGCCTGCTTTGCTCCCGTCATATCGTGAGTGGATTTCCGCATCCGCCGGGAACATTGTGAACATTGTGCTCAAAATGGCTTCTATACGACCACCGTGAATAGGACATAATGTAACAAGCTATGAGTATTCCATATACCTTTCTCTGTCGAACATTGAAAGCTTGTACGGCAAATTAGCTTTTTGTTATGCACTCGCCCTAATTAATTAGCTCGCTGTGGTCACCACATACCTTTATTTGATACCAACGATAATGCAATTTTATTAAAACGTACGTACTATTGATGAACAATGCAATCGATTCTGTCCAATCAATTTATTACATTACTTTGTATGTAGTTCTAGGAAGTAGTTGAACAGTAAGAATTAATAGGTCCCTATAGCCATAGAGATTGAATAATAGTATTCTTACCTGGGGATAATTTAATGGATTCCTACCTAGTACTTCGATGAAATAATAAGAGCATAATACGTAAGACAAAAAATAGCTTTAGACTTAATTATTTTATAAATCTCTTTTATACCTACACGTTATTTATGTTGCACGACTGTGATATGGGACCTACGTTCTTATGCACAAGAACTTATCAGAAATACTCCAGTGAAAACTTTGTGAGTGAAAGCTCCGAAAATCTTCATTACTTTCGCGTGGAATTTCGTTACACTTTTGTTCTGGGTTCTTCCAGTTGGGAATTGTACTACATTTGTCGCCGAACTTGGCCGCGGGTTAAAACGCTATTTGTGTTGCAGAACGTTATGATAACGGCCTCTAAACAAGTGGTCATAGACGAAACGAATCTATAAGAACTTTTATCTTATGTAATACAATACCTCCTAGACTTAGGTAAATACGTCCATATTGTTCTTCCATTTCTTTTGACGACAACGGTTTGGGTAGAACGGGAAAAGTGTAGTGTTTCCAACGGGGAGGCATTTCGAAATAACTGTCGTGTACAAATAGCTAGAATTCCAATATTTTTAACTTCGAATTAACATTCTTTTGTTTTCGATCAGCACTACATGAAACTATGAAATGTTATAATTTATGATTAAAAAGTTCTGTCTAGAAAAAAGATATTTTCAACCACTAATCCAAATTATACCAACGAAAATTAAAGTAGAAACGGTACTCGAGGTAAACAATTGAGATCTTTTTTAAGACAATTTTGTATCGAACAGCATCGTAGGAGGCAGTAATGTATTCCCATCAATTATTCTTGATCCCGGGTAGGTACTTTATCGTGAATCTTTTCATCGTAAAGGTGGGCGTCCTGATAATTTGCCTATATATATGCTCTGTAAACATACTCGTATTATCTCCTTATTACACATCAAACAAAATAACGAAGAGAAAGTGGCCTTTTTCGAGACAACCTGTGGATGAAAATAAAACACAATCCCATGAAAATATATATCATATTTTACCATTATATACCTACGTAATAGTTAAGTAATGGAACATTTCACTCAGCGCCATTTAGCCCAATATAATATGTATATTATGAATGCTTAGCTTTTGAATGGATACAAGATGGATTCCAAAACATAAAGGTTTAATACATACCTACCATTCACGTACATTATATGCTCTGGGAACGTAACAGTCATGCAAACAAAAAAAATCAAACATTTAATCTGATCCAGTTTTATTCGAAACTTGATGCTTCCCATCCCCTCTTATTTGTAAAGGCCAAAGGAAACCCGAGAATTGAAGAAAAAGTATTATAAAGAGGTCGTCTGTGAGTTTTTGTGAATTTATTTTAGCGACGAATGAAGGGTAAGTAATATTTCTTATTTACCGTCCTCGTTTGAAATGAAAGAGACAAATTAAATCGCGTTGCTCATGCTCAGCTCCTAGGAATATTTGCGTTGTTTTTGTTTTTCTTCAATATTCAATGCACTTCGTAGCATGGAAACAAACATGAATTGATGTGCCTGATCAATCATGAGTCATCAAGCGTCTCTGTGTTGAGTCACGTGGGCTTATGAGGTGTTGCTAAGCGCATGGCTAAACATACCGCATCATTTTCTATTGTTTTTCAACCAGCTATGTTTTTTGTAGGCCTACTTTATGTACAAGTGATACCTAATCACATCGATTCTTAAATCGACAGTTTTTTTTATAAAAGTTTTTCTTATTAACGTGTAAGTCCACCTCTTTGACCTAAGATATAACCTCAATCAGTCGGCAGGCATTATGCCATTTTTTCCTATACACTATTAGATAATGTAGGTAGGTACGTGCATTGCCTTATCTCCCTATTTCCAGTTGGCTACGTAGAGTAAATTCGCTTGCCGAATGAATTTGTTAAACGCCTTAGCCCATTTATTTTACTGGCTGAGTTTAGATGTGTTTTATTTACGTACAACATTCGACGACAAATTGTCCCCAAAGTAATATTACTTTCACAAAGAAAAGTTGTGAGTAAAAACTAATTACCAACATAAAAATGGACAACGGTATTTTCTTTCCAGAGAAGTTTTAGAAACTTTCAACTTACATCATCGCAGTTATATTATGAAGAATTTTCTAATAAATTTTCTACTTGTTCGTAGCCAGAGACGATGAAGTATAATTGGTATTAATTCAAAAGAAGTAAACATGTGCTTTATCGTTACTATCACTGAATTTCAAAATTCAACTCTTAACGAATTTAAATACTCATAGTAGCATGGTAATAAAAATTAAGGGTACCTTTCTTCGATTTTTTTTATTGTCATGGTAACATGAATAAGTACCAATTTTTAGCTATAACCTTTAATATTACAGCCTTCAAGTTCGATCATTGAACTTAAGTACGCTTCATAAATAAACCACCAGACATTCACAGTCCCATGACAAATCATTTCGATCTTTTTACATATTTATCTGCAATTTGACATTATTATTGGCGTTCAGTCGAGACTCTTATTGATATAACATTTTTTACAATGATAGTGCCGAAGGCAACCGATCTTACACAATTTAAAAAATAATCTTTAAATATAGTAGGTACAGACTAATATATCTACTGTTTATCGCACAGTCAGTCGTACAAAGACTTGTAGGTCTACCACTACCATGAGTTTTCACAATTTACACTCGCTAGCGACTGTATTAAAAAAAAATGCATGAAAACTTGTACAGCGCCTCTAGTGGATAGTTGGGTACTAAAACGCGCACCATGAGTCACGAAGTTAACTATCCTACGTCACAGATACTACAGCGACTGTAGTTTGCGCTTCATTCATTTGCTTAGAATTTGCTACCATGAGTACCATGATTTTGACAGATGTCATAGTAACGTACTATTACTACTGTAGTAATGTAGATCTACTCGTAAATGTGACAACTCATGGTAGACGTACCTACTGTATGTGGGTGAGTTCTTTACAAGGTAAAGGCACACACTAAGAAAGGAAAGAAAGCTCGTATGAACTATTTTACTTCCACATAAACGTTGTTTTACCTTAAACTTTCTGAAACTCATCACACGCTTATATTAAACTAGATGCAGATAGGCTTCGCAATATAACCCTCATTTTCCTTTCAAACACTGCATACATTGTATTAGCATTTTTATGTGTTCGTACGGCCGTCGTCGTTATCTCAAGACGCCTAAACCCTTCGGTTAGGTTAGGGTTGCTAACTATTTATAAAATTACCAAAAAATACAGATAAATATGTGTTATTTACTTCATTAATTTTAAGGTCACGCTTACTGTGTTAGCGGAATGGGTTGGTAGGTATTTCATGATTTTAGCTAACCGAATATCTAACAAATGCAAATAACTATGTCAGAGCCACCTTGTTTGAATTTAGCCTCATATTCGAGGCACGTCTGTACGTTTTTACCAAACTCCAAGCTCATAGAATACTGATTTGAAACAGAGTTTTGCTTCAAAGCTAATAATTAATATTCTTTGCTGGCAAAATCCTGGTTAATAGAATTTGGACACGTAAGTATATATGATTCAGAACATATCAGAATTCAAGATAAATGCTAAATTGAAACCGAGCGAGGGATTACAAGACGCGTCTCTCGGGAAATCTGAATGTCCGCATAGCAGCAATGTGTAGTTCACTCTATTTCTTTTGTAAATGTAAAAACTTTATAAATATGGATACTAATTTGTTCCACTTCCACGTCAGATAATCTTACGTCGGATTACTGTACAGCGATGTGCTCTTTAAAAGTAATAAATTCAGTGCACGTATGCTGAGAGAGAATACACAATTGAATCGAACAGAAAGTTAGCAGAAAACTTAGTTCATTAAAGCTACATGAGTTTTCCTTACTCATATTATTAATGTGATTAGAACGTGATGTAAGTTATAGGTTTGGAACGTACTTAATTTATAAAAATAGCGAGATAAAAAAGTTGTTTATCCAGCCAATGTTATTTGGTTCAATCTCCAAAACAAAAAAATTACGTGTCCGAGTGAAGAAGTCTACCTTAAAATAATATTTTTGAATAGGAGTTTTTTTTGTTGGATAGCTTGGCCTGTAAGCTACCTTGGGCACTCAGAATTATTTCTCTAACATTGTTGTAAGTATATTAAAAAAAATCGGAAACCTCGAAAACTTGATTGCTCTGGGCTGTCCTGACTACAGATTGACTTAAAAAAATCATCGTAACTTTTTTGTGTTGAAACATTATGACATTTTCTTTATTTATCTTACATAAAGAAAAGTTATTATTTATGAAATTCAATTAGATTACAGTAATAAATGCATAATTTAGCTTCAATTCGAAAAATAAGTTGTGTCCGCGTGTTTTTGTTTATCGCTCTGGAGCGACACGAATTCGTGCTCACATCTCCAACTGAAAGCTTTGGACAATTGGTTTTCACCGTGCGCGCTGCTAATAGGCTTGCTCTGTCTACCGAGGGGGACGAACGTGTTCTGCTTTGCCTCGGTGCTGAGATAAAGAGGTAAACGTATGACTACTCTGGCTTTCGATTTGTAAATGTTTGATTGCTATGGTACATTTTTCTCATTTGATTTTCACTTTGTTTATGTTTTAATTCAATAATTAGAACATTTTTAGGAATATATTTAACCTGTACAAGTGATAGCTTTCTATCTTTTTGCATCTCTGCATTATCATTGAATTAGTAACTTTTTTTGATTGATATGGTATTGATCACTGTGGTCAAAAAGACCAGGCCCCTATTCAATAAACATTACAAATTGTAAAATACAATTAATTGTAAGCTGCTACAATTCTACAAGTTTCTGTTTAATAAAAAAATACGATTTACTGAAGGAAAATTTACAAAATTGTAAAATTTTCTTACAGTTCTACATATTTGTAGGTTTTATTAAATAGCACTTGTCATAAAATTCGACAATATTGTCACTTTTTTACAAATTTGTAGACTTGTAATGTTTATTGAATAGGGGCCAGATCCATCAAAAAATTGCATTTTTCTTACTATAAAGTCATAAAATATTACAAAATGCAAATGCTGCCAGATTCTCTAGGCTGAAAATGTTATATTTAATCATAAAATAATTATATTTTTAGATCCTATTTTTTTAACTTGTTTTTTTTTTTATAAAAATTACCAACCAAGTCGAAATTCCATCTAAATTTTACTTTTTAGATGATCCTATTAGAATTAAGATAATATTTGAATAATTTAATAAACAATTTAACTGTTTTATAATATTTTTTCTAATACAAATCCTTCTTTTATTGACTGCTCTGGCATCAATATTGATTGCTATGGTCTCAAAATTTTCAAACCTAAATATTTCGAAAAGTGGTTGAGAAAATTAGGGGCGAATATGAAAATACGCTTATTTAGACACCTCCTTTTCGATATAAAAATACAGAACAGCTGTAATATTAGTATTCAAAAAGCACCAGAGAGGTCAACCGAATACGCTGATTTTGAAGATTGTCCCATTTGATGGCTATGGAAACATTATCAAAAATTGGGTATTCGCAATTGTCCAATATTGTCCAATGAACCCAAAGAAATTCACAAGTAAACTCAGTTTTTCTAATACTCCAGCCTAGCAGGTAGGTACAACGACAACGCAATGCAAAAAAATAGTTTCAAAATGGATTAAAATTTACCTACGAGTGTAGCCAGTAGCTACTTACAATATTAGTAGGTAATAAGTGTAGCATTTGAATATAAATAGATAGCTTGTAGCTAAAAGTGTCGTAAGGGAAATCTGATAACAAAGTAAACTTTCACACATGGGGGTGATTTCCGGGACTATAAAAGGAAGATGACACAATCCAAGTTGTAGCTAAATCCTCAACGCCGATTTTCAAAAAGAATTGAACCACCGAGATAGGTACTACGGAATCGAATCGAAATTCAGAGGCTTCCCCACGAATTCATAATACATTACCGAATTAATATTACATTGTTATTTCGTACCATGACCTATGCAAATTGTATTGACTTCAAGCTTCAAATGTGACGTTTCTAAAACGGAATTGTTCTGGAAGACTTCGTGGTAAGGCCCCTGAACTTTCTGTTTCCATGGATTTGATATCTCTGTGGTTTTGCCAGCGTTGCATCATTTACACTTTCTTGCTATTTGTTGTGGTGACAGAGCAATAACCATTATTTATTGTCGGCACCTTATCAAGAAGAGTGCTTGGCAGGCATGGTAGCATCTACCAGGCATTTTCTGCAATTTTAGAGATCTCTTAGGGGTCCGTACTTCAAAAGGAAAAGAACAACCCATAAAGGATTACTTTGTTATCCGCCTGCCAGTCTCGAGACCCCTTTTCTCAGAAATATGTCAGAAAGTATCAAGTGAAAAATATTGAGTTCCTAATTGGGCGTGAGTTCAAATAATAAAAAACAACTTTTACGTACTTTTTTATTTTAATAATTCTCATTAGGAAAAATGGATATTAAAAACAGAACAATAAAAGCAGAAAGATAAATAATAGTGCTATGTAATAAAGCGGTGTCTACTTAAAGAGGTTAATGATAGAGAAATCAGCAACTTGTTTTTAATTTTGTATGCACGTACGTAGTATGGTACGTTTCTTGTTTATAATAGTGGCTTTGATAACTATTTTTTTTATAACGTTGATATTCAGAATATTCTCTAGGCCTGTCTCCACTAACGACTTCATGATCCTGATTCTGAATTTTAAGTGCTCAACATTTTGTTAACCTTGTATGAACAGCAAAGGTAAGGCTACGAAACGCTATATAAACAAAGTTTCCACCGTTGAATTTAGAAAGGCATTCCCTACTCGCCCCGATTTGGCCGACCCAAAGATCCGGGATAACTAATAACACATTCGGTGGCTAATAGAACCAACCCTCTGGGGCCAGATTTAGGGACGAATGTAAAGGGGATGAAAAGTCTCAACATTTAAACGGGCGTCATCTGTCGGTTTTGAGTATAAAAAAAAAAAAATAGATCTTAAATTAATTTAGCATGGAGAGAAAGTTTAAGTAAAAATTTAAAACACGTCTTCTAGGTTTGGTAGAAATAAATTCATATCTTTGAAGATAGCTAAGGGGGGGGGGGGCAGGGGCACGTAAGAATATCATATCGGCACATTTTTAGTTTTCCATTCAATTCTGTACGTGAAGCCCTCCGCTGTGTAAAAAACTAATAGTTAATGTGAAAACATAAAAAAAGCAAGGTAAATTAATATATTTTTTAGTCTTTTATTTATGAGCAGTAAGTAGATGCTGTTATTGTGGACAGATTCAAATATCCAAAATGCCCTGGGCCACCCCTGTAAGCCCACCAGGGAAAATAGTTAATTCATGTTAAACAGCTAGCTAATGTAAGAGCCCTTTGTGCTTACTTCTAACTTATAGCCACTTTAGCGCGAATAACCAGAAGTTCTGCTTTAAATGAGCTTTTACTGATGTTTATTCTGTTTACCTGTAATTTTGATGTGGGGAAAGTAAATTAGTACGAAATCTCATGTCAATACCAAAATTATAACGATTGATAGTTAGGTAAAGGTAAATGGAACAAAAATTAACAAAACGTGATTTAAAATAGTATTACGATCGTAATTATGATTTTAAAAAAATACGTTCGAACTTGCCTTTCTATTTTTGTCAAAAGCGAAATAGCAATTCTCGAGCCATATAAAAAGAGCTTTATATGTAAAATTACACAAAATATTACTAAAAAATATTATGTTATACTGTTTCTACTACCTATGCTTATTGCTAGTAGGTATACCATACCAGTGGGTATTGGTGGACCCACAGTAGGAAAAAAAACCTACGACTTTTTTTCCGGATGGGAAAGCTCAATTAATTACTTACCCCGCAGGCGTATATTCCATTTAAATACCCAACAGCTGAGAAATATAAAACTTAGCTATGGACTAAAAACCTTCAACTTTATTCGTTTAATATGACAAAGACCATTTTGCACCTTTTAGTACCTAAATGTTCCGCGTGCGAAACCGTTTATGAACTGGTATGTGTTGAGATATTGTTCCTATCTACTCGTACCTACATAATATGTTCGTCTCTGAGTGTATTGGCAATGTAATTATCATCGCAATACAATGTCAAAAACATCAATATGTAAATAAATACCAAGAAAGTCTACTCGTTTGTTGCTTGTTCTATAGTCAGATGATTATTACTCTACTTTTGTAAGGGAAAAAAAACATATTCCTTTTATATTGGATGCGAAATAACCATAAATAAGGGCAAAGGTTTATGTAACGTAAATTACAAATTTATCTCGCGATTCGAAATCGCTTTGATTTATACGGGATGAATAAGCCCCACATTTTTTTTGAAAGTAATTGACACCGACTCGATATTTTTATGAAACAAGTGGTAGTTTTAAGAACCAAAGAAAATAATAAAAATAAAATGAAATATGCAGATAAAAATCCTTTTCTGAGTTTTATTATAGAGTTCGTCTTAGTATAATTTTAGGTCATCTTTATATTAGGTCAATGTAGTGTGACGACATCTAAAGACGAGTAGGTAGGTACCTATGGCAGTTAATCGAGCCCTCAACAATCACCCACCCATATAGAGAAAGCGTTTAACGTTCCCTTACTTAGTTAATTTGAAACAACCAGGCATGCTACTATTCAACAAACGGGGTCGACCCAAAATACACGACTTGTCCTGGAAGGTAAGAGGAGTTTAACAAAACTATTGAGTACCACTAAATTATGTAACAACAAACGATGTAGTGGTGGAAAATCTATAATGCGGGTTAAATTAATATAGCTATTTATAAGTTATACTTTAGAGTTTCTATTTATTCTAATCGTCTCATCAGGGTTGTTTCGTCTAGGCTATAGTGTTATGTCAAGGCTATTATTAATATCATTTTATTGTGCATTATGTATTATATTTTACTTAAATTTCAATTTTTTGTGTCAATCTTTGGACCAATTGTAAATCTGAAAAAAAAATAATTATTGCCTCGTTGCAAGAATTAGAGACTATAGTAATAGTTAGTATGGTATAAATAATAATAATAGTAGATTATAGTACTAGTAGTAGTTAACATTTAGGTTGGTACGCGAATAACTCTTTCTATTCCGCATTCTGTATTACTTCGCATCTGAAATTACAGACGTAAACTTGTTCAGGTGAATTTAAAGATCACTTATTGTAGTTAACTTTGAATTGTCTAAGTTTCTCGCATTCCTAGAAATTAAGTTTTCAAGTCTCAACAAGAGTGAGCGGCCATTGTTCCACGCTACACAGTGCAACTAAGTTTATTTCTAACGTTGGTACCTACCTTACAAATATTATATTACAAACATTTACAATACTTAACTCGGAGTTTTGCATTGTCCTTTCACTGCAATGTTTGCATTCACATAATAATATGCTAACATATTTACGGCTTTCAGTTTATAATTAACTTACTTAATTTCTTTCAGAAGTAGCAATGTATGTAAGTACTTCAATATGCCAGTACCATTCATAGTCAATTATAAGTTTCTAAACTTGTACCTATTATATTGTTCCTACCTACATAGATATAAAAGGATAAGTCCTGACTGATTTGAATAGATACAACGCACAGCCCAAACCGCTGGTCGTACAGACTTGAGATTTGGAGGGTATGTTCGTCTTGGTATGTAGGCGAGCAATAAAACGGGATTTTGGGAAATTCCACTTTTAAGGGGGTGAAAAGGGCTAAAAACTGTTGTATGAAACTTTTTAACGCGCTGTACGATTTTCATGAAACTTTGTGTGTGTAATGTAAATACAAAAGAAATGTATACGTGTTTCGAGATTTTTTAATATAACCTATAAAAAGGGGTAAAATGGGGCCTCAATGTTTGTATGGGAACTTTTCAAGGGGTGGTACGATCGGTCTGAATCTTGGTTGGGATACTTTAGATGCAAAATGATGTAAAACTTATATCTTGATTTTACAAAATAAACCTCCCAAAAGGGTTAAATGGGGTGTTAAAGTTTTTTCGACGAGTGATGTGATTTGTTTGAAATACTATCTGTCTTGGTACGTAGGCGCCCACTAAGACGGGATTTTTGGAAATTCCACTTTTAAGGGGGTGAAAAGGGCTAAAAACGTTTGTATGAAACTTTTTAACGCGTTGTACGATTTTCATTTTCAAGATTTTTCGATATGACCTTTAAAAAGGGGTAAAATGGGGCCTCAATGTTTGTATAGGAACTTTTTAACGGGTGGTACGATTGGTCTGAATCTTGGTTTGGATACTTCAAATGCAAAATTACTGAAAACGTATATCTGGATTTTTCAAAATAACCCTCCAAAAGGTTGAAATGGGGTGTTAAAGTTTTTTCGACGAGTGGTGCGATTTGTTTGAAACTCGGTTTAAATACTTAATAGGCAAAATAAATGGACACATATTTCTGGATTTTTCAAAATAACCCTTCAAAAAGGGTTAAATGGGGTGTCAAAGTTCTTTTGACGAGAACTCGGTTTTAATACCTAAAATGCAAAATAAATGAACACATATTTAAGGGTTTCATAAATAGCCCTCACAAATGGAAAAAAAAGGGTATCAAAGTTTATACCTATAGGACTTTTTGACGAGAGGTGTGATAGTAGTTTGAAACACAAATTAGATAAGTACATGAATTGCAAAATAAATTGACAATTGGTTTTAATACACTACATAGAAAAAAGAGAGGAACAAGTAAAAGAGTTTAAATATTTGGGTACGCTGTTTAAGAGATGGAAAACATGATGACGATATTGAAAGGAGAGTTAATGCTGGAAATAGTGTGATAAAGCACTTCACACATTTATGAGCAGTCGGATCGTGTCCAATAAGGCAGGTCTGGCTGTGCACTTTGGAGTGTTAGTGCCGACATTGATGTGTGGTAACGAAAGTTGGGTATGGCAGAAGAAGCATCAGAGTAGAATAAATGCAGTGGAAATGAGAGCTCTAAGAAGTATGTGTGGTTTAACTTTGAATGATAGAGTGAAGAACAGCGTGATAAGAGAACGTTGTGGAGTGAAAGAAGACGTAGTGATGAAAATTGAGAAGGGTATGTTAAGATGGTTTGGGCATGTAGAAAGGATGGATGAAAGGAGATTGACGAACATTTGTATAAGGAGAGTGTGAATGGGACAGTTGGAAGGAGAAGACCTCGGCGTATGTAGGTACCTCGATCAAATTGGGGACCTTTTAGAGAAAGGCCAGGTCCAGAGTACCCTAAACCGACGCGCATGTATTAAGAATTTAATGAGAGTGAATGAAGCAAAAGAAGTATGTCAGGATCGTAGCAAGTGGAGATCCGTGGTCTCTGCCTACCCCGTCGGGAAACAGGCATGATTTTATGCATGTACGAGTATGTATGTACTTACATAGAAAAAGACGGGTTGGTTCGAACACTTATAACTTCAGAACGGTTTTCTTGCTTTTTGATTTGTTTTCTTTGTTTTATACAAAACATGAAACGCGGACGAAGTCGCGGGCAACCACCTAGTCTAAAATAAATGTACTTATCCATGTTGGTAAACCATAAGGATAAAAACTTCACCGAATGGGCTATATTGAAACTGAAATCTACCATTTAAACTACACATAATAATTTATAATATTAAATTAATTACACAATTGATAGAGCTTTATTAAATAACTCTAGTAATGAAATGCGTTCGTTTATAACACATTCAGTTCATTCATATATTAGTGAATTCTGCGAAATGTGAATTTGCATTTTAGTGAACAGGATACATCGTGCATAGAGAATTGTTTGAAAACTTTAATAGTTTATTAAATGTAGTGTGGCTACCCACATTTCACACATCACACCTAATTTTATGTTGATAAATTACTTAAATAATAAAATGAAAATAACAAATAGAATAAATAATAACTACCTACATTCATGAATTTATTACATGTAAAACCATCTTAAATTATTTTAGTTGACTAATGTCTGAAATGGGCAGAGAAAATCCAATTGAAAACTAACCAGCCGCGAGAAAAATCAGACACAACAGAGGCCTTTCTTTTGTTATGGGAGTGGCAAATATATTTTTCCACAATTGTTGCCAATGCTTAAAAAATACTGCCTAATTTCAGCTTAAATATCAGTACGGCGCCGCGATAAGAATTCATGTGAAAACACGCTGAAAAGTTCAGGGCGTAAGGGCTATTACCGCGCGTGACGAGCGCCACCTCGCTCTGAAGGGCTGCCTACAAACAAGTTAGTAGTTAGAACTTTACAATAAATAGTCTTGAGCCCAAGTCCAAAATCTATTTGTAGGGTACGTTTCTATTGACGAGGAATATATGAGGGATAGATGTAATATACAATTATCAAAATCAGTAGTAATATTGGTGTGAAACCACGTTATTTTTGCAGTTTTCATACCTCTGCTCCACTTCTTTTTTAAACGGACGGACGAAAAACCCGCCATATCCGGCTTAAGCTGAAGGTTGGACAACCCTATTTCCGGAGTATTTACTATGGACGCAAATTCTTTCACGGCCCTCTTTCGAGATGAGGTTTTTAATGTGAAATTACACGTGCGTTACGGTATTTAATTCGAAATCGTTGACCGTCGGAAGCTTATTATGGTTCCGCAGTCAGAAAACCAACTCTTTGCAAGCATCGTTTGTCTGACCGTCGTTTCAAAGCGTCATTATTTTCTCAAACGTTATGAACCATGTAAGTTGGGTTTTTTATACTTAGGTACTTACCTAGTTGTGCGCACCCAGTTTGCACTGCACATTGTCGAAGGTAGTAAATTTTTAGTAGCAAATCAGCAAAATCACATAGCTCAAGACGCTTTAGAAAAGCCCTACTAGCTGTTGCCCGCTACTTCGCCTGTGTGAATATTAATTATCGCGGAACCCATGAACATTTTGTATGAGAAAATCAAGAGAAAATGTTTTTTCCGTTATTTTATTTTTTCGTAAATTTTCCAATGTTTTTAATCGTTGTTTTGCTATTCGGAACGGAGACAAATAGAACAAATCAAAAACCATAAAAATTGGTCCAGCCGTTCTAGGTTTCTAAGTGTTCGAACAAATTATTGGAACTTTTATTGTCATTTGCCGTTGTCTTAAATGTTTTTTTCATATAAATAATTTCAAGAATTTCTTTCTAGTCCGCGTCTGCATTTACCAGGTACTTGAACTCTAGCACGCGAAGATGTAATACAATTCGATGGTAGATTTTACAAATGTCTTTTCGCTCCGCTCCAGTGGATACGCGCCCTTACTGCTTGCGGTGCTAGAGGAGCTCTGGTAGAGTGTTGACAGAGTGGTTTCATCATCTTAAAATTATTCCCAGCGCTTTCACATGGCTCACGCAAATAGGATTATTCTGTATTAGGTACACTTCGCTACGGTTATAAAATGTGGAGTACTAAATTATGAAAATACGGAGTTTACGAATTTGTATCTTTACTATTGTTTTTACTGAGTTTTTTTTGCTTTTGTGCAGTATTTTTGGGCACTTACATAAATAGCTTTGGTCAGCTTAACTCTTTAATAAGTAGTCAATAAAATAATTAATGAGTTTGTTAATAATAAAGTTAGTCTCATTGTGCATATAAATTAAGATTAGTAATTTAATACCTAGTAATCAGAGCGCAATAATAACTGTAGTTTCATTGTTTATCTCGGAACCGTTTAAAATAACTCGGAAATATAATAGAAGATAATTAAAGCTAGTTATTTAATGCCAAAAACTTACCTTTTAAAAACTTTTATTCATGTATAACAAAAAAAGAATTCACGAATCCACTCACTCGCCCACGGGAGCGGTAACTTGTCAGCGCGTCAACACGCAGCGGCCGAACGAAAGCAACGTGCGAACCCGTAGCCGAGAGGAGAAAAGTGCGGGAAAGTTGCGCGTTCTACAGAGAAGAGAGATGTTCGCGGTGCGGCGTCTGGCGCGAACTAGCTGCGGCCCGGCCAGTGCTGCCACAGGGAGAGTGCGCGCGCTGCCGATTTCTCAGGAGATTCATGGCGAGATGCTTTACTTGTAAAATAGCTTAGTAATTAATGCAGTATTTTCTGATACATGAATAACAAATTTTTCGTGCAATAGTAATTTACTTAACTATTGAGACTATCATGTACTTGGGGCGAATCCGACCAAACTAGTATAAGCACTATCCCCAGAATAAATTGTAGCTATCGAAGAGTCAAACGCATTTCACATGCATAATTTTATTGCATTTCACAATATATTAACCTGAAAATAGTTGTGCTCTGATATTTGTAGGTACATACAAGCAAGGTCATGTCGTGCCACAACTGTAAAATTGGCGGAAACATTCATTTATAGGTACTGGAGCGTCGCTAGTTCACGATTGAAGCTTCTGAGATGCACTTTAGTCCATTAACCACATTGTTTCCAAAGGACTTGATACTGTAAAAAGATGAGGTCGACGTCACTTAACCCGATACGCATTTTTATACAAAGCGTAACTTGGTGAAATTTCGTATTCAACGGCAACACCGAGCATTCAACGCCCCGGGCACAGCCGCGAGCGGCTCACAGCTTTCAGCCAAACCGCTGTAGCGCCGCTTACCCACAACCAAATCTAATATTTCACACAGCGCAACTTAGGTGGGTGTTTGGTATGTACGAGCAGGTCTTTCCTGTTTCACTGCGGAGAACTTAAACGTAAACAAACGAGAATTTCGTGCATTAAAAAGTTATGGACTCATCTTGAGTGTATGTTTAACATCTTGTAAAGATTTCATGTTTTACTGCAGATAGACGTTATCAAACATACAAAAAAATTAGGTTTTTGCCTCTACTGTTTTTTATAAAGCTTTCTTTGATTGAAAGTGCTGTTACATAGTTAGAAAACTCTTGAGTTGATGAACACCACTTTATCTATGGTAATTAATCCTTTATAGTAGAATTAATTAGCGAATTTATAAGGGAAGTTTTTAAAGAAAAATTTTAAAACTCACATTTTAGTTTACTGAGCTGATGAAGTTTCGCGGATAAAACTCTTTTCTTAAAAGCTTAATTTTAGTTCGAAACTCGCTAATATCTGTTCCTTTTGGATGAAAGTAGCTGGATGGAATATTCTTTCTACACCAAGATAAAGTAGGACAGCAACACAAAAAGTGGTTTACCGTGTTTCTGACTCTACAGATGGTTTTAAATTAAGTTCTTAGATAGGCAATCATCAAAGGTACCCACGTCAATCTATGAAATTATAATTCAATAGCTAGAAACACTTTAAACGTATAATATATTATGACGACCGTTAAATAAATAAAAAAGACTACCTAGGTAATAATATAATATTTTTAACTCCTTTTTTTTACATAATATTAAAATGTTGTTTATCTTAGACACAGTGTATTTTTAATGTCAATACAAAATAATATTTGGTTAATTATTTTAGAATTTTATCCAGAAATACAAAATAATAGTTGGTTAATTATTTTAGAATTTTATCCAGAAATAACGATGGTAGATATTAATAAATACTCTGTAGAACTGACAAACCTAAAGCCATGAATATCTTTACAAAATGTTATCCATGTAGTTCTACATAATCTCAGACTGATCGACAACAAGCAATGGAAACGGGAATTTCATTTCCGTGTTCAAATTGCTTTGAATATTCCTTTATATTTTATTTTTATAAATGAAAATTCCAATAAATCATTCGATAAAATAACTGGAAATACCTGCAAATCGAAATAAACGCTGTTGTTTTAAATTTATTTTTGTTCAATTATATCCATCAAATTAAGCGGTAGCCTGTCATAATGCGTCTTAAAAAAGGGATATATGAACTAAACGATATATAATTATGTACCCTTTTAGTGCAAAAATTAAGCAGCATGAGTGTTAGAACGTTTGAGAGATTCAGAAAATTCATAATGAGACACTGTGAGCGAGATTTTTTATCATATTACTATCTAGCAACACAATATTTTATAGAAATCGGTCAGCTTTTAGTACGTAGGTATTCGTTGTGGTTTGTCTATTGAATAGGGAGATGAAGAAAATATGTAAGTATATGTAGTACGAAAATAACAAGACGGAATTGATAGATAGATAAGGCAATAGCGTAAAGGTGTGTATGTAACTACTTTATTTATTTGTTGCCTGGACATTGTGACAAACCGACTGGCAGAGATTACTGCGGGTTACGTTTTCGTGAACAAACCCATGTCACTGGCAGACACATGCCGCGTTTACAGGGAAATGTTACGGTCTCCTGGATCAACAATGGTGGTATCTATGTTATCTAACTTTAGATCTTCAAGAGAATTTATGGCCTTGTACAGTCGTAAAAATGTGATGACTTGTATACTAGATTTTGCATCGGTTAGTTTATACAGTACCTAATCTGAAATGCTATCTTTTAATAGTAACTTACTGACACAACACCTTCCGGGCACACTAAGAAATGAATTCCTGAAAAACCACCCCTAATTGGCGCAACGGGAGTATAACATTTTGTAGGAAAATATCATTTCGCGATAGAAGTAGCGGGGATTTCTACAAGTTCATATGATATTTATTTTATATACACTTATTTATAAAGTATAATGCACTTTTCTAATAGTTGAATAGCTACTTATGTTCACATAGCTCTTTACTGTAGGTAATACACATTTGACTCCTCATAAAACGAGCACAGTATTTCATGTTCTTTACTACCAGAGCTTTACTAGAAACGACTGGAATAATATTTTTCATTTCCGTAAGTTAAAGGAAAGGTTACTGCAAAGAGAAGAATTGATTATTTTATCGCTCGCCTTATGGGCTCGCAAATGGAGTTAATTTGGAACACATAACTTCGATCCTATAAAAAATTATTCTAGTTTATTCGAATCAGTGAGGAAAAGGATTAAAGTGCGCCTCAGAGACTGTGACTGGAGTCACAGACGAAGAAGAAGACGCCAGGCGTCAAATAAGCTAATATAAGCCTGAGTTAGATTTTTATAACGCATGTTTATCGTATAATGAACAGAACAGGATATTTTTAGGACATGGTAATATTCAGTTAGCAATTTAACTAATACTAAATTTTAAAAATGTCCTTAGCATTGTATGGGCCATTTCTCTGCCACAACAATATATTAGGTATTACTGAAGATTTATATAAGATAGGATAACTTCTATACCTACCTCATTTGTTAAGTGGGTACATAATATTTTTAAGCAACTTATTTCTATTTTATGTTTGGATTTGTTGTGGTTTGCAAGAAATAAATATATTTCATTTCATTTTTTTCATTTCATTTTCATTTAACAGAGTACGAGTATATTACTGTAGTAGTACGAAGATACCCATAGTTTATACTACCTACCTATAGGTACCTATATGAAACTGCGTACGAAGTTCTTCATAGTGCAATTCTATGAAATTAATCACGTTAATTCAAGCTTTGTTAGTCTACCTGCACCACTGTATGCTTAAAATATAATTCTTACAAATAACGTGGGAAAAGGGCAGGAAGGCGATGATGATGACTGATGGTTACAAAATACTGAGTCACCAAAATGGCATTATTAAAAGTTTGTTGTTTGTTTGTTTGTTGTTCTTCAACCACCCGACTCCAGGCACAAAAAATGTTTGTTTCTACACAAATGGGTATCACAAACATTGACATTGGTTTAATTACAGTAAAAGGGTTCAAGCCAATTTCGGTTCAGCTGGAAAACATAATAAAAATGTAAATTGCCAATCATATTGTGGTTGGACGTCATTTTGAATTCGTGTGGTCTCACAAGTACCATGAAGTGAATTTTATTTTACGCGTGTGAATTCGGGCCCATATTTTTTGCGATAGTTGTTGTATTCGCAATACTTTACGACAATATTAATTTAAAACTTTAACGAAATAAAATAAATTTTAAATACTTACTTTGAGTTTAGGCACAGCTACTATTGGACTAACGTATCGCACATAATAATATTAATTAAGCTTATGTCTCAATCAATAATTTGAAATTTGAATTTTATTTTTAGTTGAAATTTTATTAACTTATCCATAATAAATAATACTATTCATATTTTATGAGTAAATAGTTCGTATCTAAATACATTTTCCAAATACACGATTTCCAAAAAATGAAATAACCCGAGCAAAGCTCGGTCACCCAGGTACTCTATAATAATAATATATATATATCTCTATACTCTCTCTTCTCTAAAATATAATACTTTATAATAATAAAATATAAAATAAAAATAAAAAAAACATAAATAATGATTATGAAATTATATTATGATTATGAAATGTATAGGAAATAATAAGTTTCTTCATTTTAATTAAAGAGATATACGAAATATCGCCATATCAACTAGATTTAGTACCCAAACAATGTTATTAATGTTTCCTTTTATACTCCATTAGAATAATGGCTCAAAGGAGAAAGAAATATGAAGCTGATTATTTTAAAAATAGACCAATCGGACTACACTTTATCTTCTGGCCCAGCATAGGATACTACAACATAGCTTAATAAAAACAGCTTGTTTAATTTGTTTAACCTGTCTCAGTTACTTTTCTGATGTAGGCCCTAAGAGGCTACGCCGTAGCTCTTGTTGTCTACGATCGTTACCATTTTTAAATGTTCGTTAGGTATAATTTATCTACTATCACGGGTAAACAGCTTTTTATTTTCGTGTAAGTATTTAATAAAAAAGGTAAATCTTCTTCAAAGCATAGCCCTGGTTAACAATTCAATATGAAGAAGAGCAGAACTTTAACTTGAGTAACTACAGTGAGTAGGTAAGTATATTTAGGTTCGAGCTGTAACTTTTGGGCTGTGGCAATAGTAAGATCCATTAATCCAAGTGTCCGTGCCCGATCACGTCCGATCGCTGCCGGACTTTTATTTTCATTGGAACGACGAGTGAACAGAGATCCATCCATTTACTTCGGCGACACTAAAACTTCATTTCTGAAATATTTGGTACCAGCCTATCACCTAAGTTAAGCAAGAGTACGGAAATGTTGCATTTATTGATCGAGCGAGCGAAGCGAGCGAAGATCTCAGTGGCAGCTATGCTATTTGGCGTTGTACATATGTTTGCGTGTATGTTTGTTAGAGCATAACTTAAGAACCGTACATCCAATCTGCGTGAAACTTGGAGGGTTTAGAGATATTGCTAATCAAATTTACTGGGAAGCATATGAGCTTAATCGGTGTAGTATTACTATTTATTTCTGTTTATAAATAAAAACTTATTATAATAAAACCTTTTTACTGTTATATCGAACTAAAAAGCAAATGAAAAAACGTCATATTTGAAGGAATGAGCAGAAAAAGTATAATATTTACATCGATGGTAAAAATGGAAAATAAACATATAAAAAATCGGACGCTGGTCTGATCTCAAGGTCTGAGTGAAGAAACCATCCTACGAGGAATCGCTGAAAATGTCTTCTGAGGATTTCTTTATCTCAACAACTCAAGTCCTGGAAAATATTTTAAAACCTTGACCAGTCCAGTGCTAACCCCGTTAAATTTCAGATACCTACTGTAATACTATAAAGCGTAACTGATCTTGGAACCAATATCTTGAACAAAGCCTGGTGAGGCCCTGAGCACGAAGCTTGGAAAGCTTGAGGAACGAACCACAGTAAGTTGGGTTAGTTTCTACCAGCGCGACCAGCAGAGTCATACAGAATCTTAAGGGACTCTCGCGAGTGAAATTATCTACCCCGAGGTTCTTCTGGAGACAGATAAAGTCCAATCCGCTCATATTCTGTGGTCCAGTGGCGTGAGACCTTGAAGCAACAGCTATCCTAGATGCGCCTGCTAGACAGTCCTGGACTCTGAATAACATTTAAAACAGAATACTACCTAAATATTGTCCTCAATCGTTTATCTGTATTTTATATCTAAACTCTTTAAATATCTATTAGCCTTAGTTTAATTTTTATTCATTCACTGTAAATAGTATAGGTTATACCTACTAATTTGTAATATACATACCTTAATACCTTAATATTTTCTTTTCTTTTTTAGATAAATAGCAGTAGGGGGATAGTTTTCCTTTCTTAGGTAGGATAATCAAATATTTGTTTGTGATTAGGTTTCGTGGCATAGTACATAAAGCGTATCCAAAAACTTTAGGGCATGCATACAAATAAGGATTGTGGACATCGCGCGCGAGATCTCAGTTCGGGGCGAACTACTAGTTTAAACCCCACTAGCGTAGAAACTTATACTTTTAAACGAGCAATTCTTGTATTTATATAATATGTATAATTATAATCTGAATCTCGGAAACAGCTCCAACGATTTTCATGAAATTCAGGTTTGCAGGCGGTTTCGAGAGCGATAAATCGATCTAGCTAGGTTTCATTTTCCAGAAAACACGATTTACCAAAAAAACCCGAGCAAAGCTCGGTCATCCAGGGACTTATACAGGGTGTCCCAAAAAGTAGTGTCAAGCGAAAGTCCAGAGATAGAACACCCCTTGGGGTACCCGAATCACCCCCATGTATGTTCCGCGATTTTCTATAGTTTTCGAGTTATTAATTTTTTGCCGAATTTTTGAAAATTTACGACTTGAACAACTTAAAACATTCTTACAAAAAAAGTAGAAAACTTTCTTGAGATTTTTTTTTTGCTACTGAATTGTTATGAGTTGTTCTTTTATGCATAAAATAATCAGCTACGTGACTTTGATGAGAACTATGAAAATGTTGGTGTAAAGTCAAATAATTACATTCGGTGAATTATGACTAAAATTTTCAACTTCAAATTAAAAATCTTAAAAAGTGATTTTATGGTTTCTAAATAAGTCTAAAGAATTTTCCAGACTCTCAGCTTTCATAATCATTAAAAAAAAGTAGTACTTAATTGGCTACTTTTGCTAAAATCGGCCTTCAAAGACGGTGAGGTGGAAAATTTTTAAAATTAGCAACCCTGTTTAAATAATAGATTTTGGCCATTTTATCATTCCTAAGCTAAATTTGTTTGATAACTAACCAAAAACGACTACAAAGAATTAGTTTATGCCAAAGAAATCAGCAATATGGCCGGATTAAGAACAAAATTGAGACAGACCGAAGAAAAAATTAAGGAACTTAAAATAGCTTTCACACGATTTAAAGAAACCTTTTTAAGACGATGTAGGATTTGTATAGACCTAGAAGGTTGACATTTGAAAACTTTTTGTAAAAAATTAATAAATTTTACTTGTTGTTTTATTTCATAAATTAAGCTAAACTAAATAAATAAAACCTTCAAATATTAATGAAATCTTACTTTCCTGCAGTCATTTTGGTTAGTTCACAAACTAATTAAGCTTAGGAATGATAATATGGCCAAAATCTATTTTTTAATCAGGTAGCTAATTTTAAGAATTTTTCACCTCACCGTCTTTGAAGGCCGATTTTAGCAAAAGTAGCCTATTAAGTACTACTTTTTTTTAATGATTATGAAAGCTGAGAGTCTGGAGAATTCTTTAGACTTATTTAGGAACCATGAAATCACTTTTTAAGATTTTTAATTCGAAGTTGAAAATTTTAGTCATAATTCACCGAATGTAATTATTTGACTTTACACCAACATTTTCATAGTTTTCATCAAAGTCACGTAGCTGATTATTTTATGCATAAAAGGACAACTTATAACAATTCAGTAGCAAAAAAAATCTCAAGAAAGTTTTCTACTTTTTTTGTAAGAATGTTTTAAGTTGTTCAAGTCGTAAATTTTCAGAAATTCGGAAAAAAATTAATAACTCGAAAACTATAGAAAATCGCGGAACATAAATGGGGGTGATTCGGGTACCCCAAGGGGTGTTCTATCTCTGGACTTTCGCTTGACACTACTTTTTGGGACACCCTGTATATTAGCTAACCTGGTCGTATACATACACAGCATTATCCCTGAAATATCTACAAACGTTGGGGATCAAAGTTATTTTTTTCTAATATACCTTATTTACCTTATTACTGGCGTATTCTATACTTGTGTTACAGGTATGTAATAGCAAATAGTACTTCCTTATTAAGTAATCTGTGGCTTCATTCGGTCTTAGGGAATCAAGAGCAGATGCCGGCCGAAGCATAAATAAAGCTAAGTGCCCAAGTTACACGAGATTGGGCAATATCATCGTGGATGCAGAACACATTAAACAACTAGGTAACAACCAAATGGATTTCCATCCATTCAACTGCCTTTCTTGTCTAGCAATAAATGAGCAAATAACTACCTAATTATAATGTAGCCAATTTCATTAAATATCACCGTGGAGTATTTTATTTACCCAATTTTGGGAATTAATATTTGCGATGAAGCTACACTTCTGATGCAAATAATTATGCACGGGCGACCGTTACCGACAGTTGCGAAATGCTCGTCGGCCAGGCGTGAGTTTACACACGAACAACTCAAAATTACTATTGATTGATACCAACTTGTTTAAAAATTCATACACACGCGCTAAAGCGCACTTTGTGCTTGGCAACACAAACAGAGATTAGGCATTTTTCACACTGGCACGTTGTTATCGACTAGAATCATTTCGTTTTTTTGCACGACGCGTTAGGTGAGAAGAACTGCATGCATGAGAACACAATCAGTAAATTCGTGGCGTACCTACGTCGAATATTTATGGTTAGATATGAACTAAACCACATTTTGGTTTCCATCTGCGGCCGGATTCTGAGGCAAGCCACGCAGTAATTATTGGCCTACAGACTTGCGTCTTGAACAGTTCAACTTCTGGATGTAGAAAATTAAATCCTTTATGATAAGTCCTCGATGGCCTTATAATCTTTCTAAATATTAATTGGGGTACCCCAACCTTTAGCTTAGTGAAATAGTGGTGATAAGTTATTATTTTCGGTCAAAATCAAAATAAAGCATCATAAATCTCTTTCTAACAATTTTGTTGGTTGTGTTTTGATATTCATCCCTCGAAGCATTTCGTTTGACCAATCAAAACGGTAGCAATTTTCATCTCGATGCTGATACTATAGGCTTATTCGAATGCCTGCGGACGCATTTTACGATTTACAGACCCTCTCTCGTTTGGAGACCACACTCTGGGGGAAAGTTTCTCGGGTTTTTAACACCTACTAAAGCTTAAAACTGAGTTATAGCGGGGACAGGTTGGGAATGCATTCCGGAAAAATTAGGCGCGGAACGACCAAAGTGAAAAGCTGCTGGGGAATTGGAACTTTTCGTTTTATGGTCTTGAAAAGTTGCTATTATCACAAGGGGGCGCTAGGGATTTCAGGTCCTTTGTTCTGTGTTTGTTGGTTTTTCAAAGATACCTACCGGTTCAACTTTTACGGAACAAGTGGGAGGAGAGTTATATTCTTTCAACGTGCCATGTTGACTCAGCCAGTATTACCAACAGTTTGCTCTAGTTTTTAAACATTTTCTACGAATTTGTTAAGCATAGTCCACGCTTTTGTTATCTCCCATCTCTCCGGCTAACATTATCAAACACCCAACGCCGGCGCCGGCCAGCTGAGATAGTACTAATTAATTCATGCTCAACAGCACGGCCATTTCAATCGGACCGGATTATTGCGTATCTATAGCTACAGAAACTATCAGAATTACATTACACCCACAGGCCATTAGTCTGACATGTCGATCATCGAATCACTGGTTCTTGCTTGGCCCCTGCGCTAAATTAACGACCAAAACCAAATTGAAGTGTGGTGGCACTGATAAATGTCCTTACGATCCATCCACGTCGAAAGAACCAGTGAAAGGACTCCATGCCACATGTCACGGTTTCATTATTTCTTCTTAGTTTGGACGCTTTTTTAGGTAGGTATTTTTACGAAACAAGAATGAAAGATACGTTAGTAAATCATGAACAAAGTAATTTTCTTCTCTTTCTACTTATAGTTATAAAATCCATGCTAAACCAACGGCCGATAAGTGTAAGTAGTACGTAGACAGCGACCATTTTCAGTCGATAATATCAATACTATTATTAGAATAACTAGCTGCTATAACTAGTAGACGGTAGTGATAAGATCTCGAATAATTGTAATTATGAAGTTCAGATTTTTATCGGATCAACTCAGTAGAACCGGAAATAAAAAAAGGCCTAAATCAAGTGCACATCAATTTTATCATAGTTCTTAGATTAGTCTCTAGTCAGCTAAACTCCAAGAATTAAAACGTGATACACGCTTGTGTCATATACTGGTGTATAAATACTCGAAATTCGAAATAATGGATCATTTATCCTAAAAATGGCCTCCCCAATGACATCCGTAAACAATAGTAATAAATCATAATTAGCCTGCGCACAGCAGTTAACCAACTTGAGGACATAAATTAACTGCCAACCCTGTGCTTAAATATTAAATGGCTAGAATCCGGGCTATATTCATAATTTCGCTTGGAGCATCCTTAATGATGCCTCTTGTCTCTTTGTTGTTCCAACATGGTAAATGCGTGTCCATAAACATTGGCTAGTTTTATACCTTCGCTTTGCTAGGCTTTTTGTACATAATATATTTAAATAGTACGAGTACATAGTATCAGCCAGGTTACGTATCATCAAGTGATAAACCATTGTCTAAACAAAACGTTGTTTTTCATGTCCATATAATTTAGATCAATAAAAAAAAAAATTACCTACTTACGACTGTAACTCAAAATTTGATAGATATTTCTCCAGATATCTATTTACCTAGTCAAAGTAATTTCAAACCAAAATGAACCTCTCTTTTCACCATAAGAAGAAGTAAGATTATGTAGATCAATGACAATTTCAAATAATTGGCTATTTTCACAAGAATGTTTTTGAATGTTATCTCCAAAAGCTTCAAAGCAAATAGCAACATTATATCTTATGCCGGAAGGGACAGGAAGAAGTTGTATGTGAATAGATAAGACACCATTGCCAAGTGTAATGTGCTTTTCTCACAAAATATATTGCTATCCATCTGAGGGTTGAGATGAAAGACATGAAAATAAAAACGGACAAGTCTGAGCGAAATCCGCGCTCTAAGGGTTCTACACTGTAAAATCCTAGGAGCTCTTTTCAGGTTCACAAACTTAAAATAAAACTAAAATTAACTCCTTAATTTGTTGCAATGGCTTTTTTTACTTTAAATTGAGGTTGTTGAGATAGGATGTAGGATTTCCTAAAGCTCTCCATATACCTACATGTAGTAATGGAGTGTTATGTTGAATAAACGTGGCATTAATTGCTTGTTATGAAGAGCATGCGAGTTCTTGATTTAATTAGCATATTGAATTGCTGCTGATGTTTGGCTTCCTGTGGGAAAATTAAGCCGCTTGTTTGCAAATGCACGCCAATAATTAGACGCATTCGTGTGATATTAAATCACAACTAGCTTGTGGCTTTAATATTTATTATATTAGGTGATAAAAACGTTTTGCCTCTACCTGATGGGTACATAAATAAACACTAAATGAATAAATAAATAAATAATGCTGGACAGTCCACACAGCATCATCTAGCCCCAAAGTAAGCTACTCAAAACTTGTGTTATGGGTACTAGATAACTGATATATTTAACACATTATATACACAGATAGATATTTTTTATTTTACATAGAAAACACCCAGACCAACGGAACAAATTTCTGCAGATCGTACACAAATTTGTTCCGCGGCGGGAGTCGAACCCGCAACCTCTTGCGTCGCAGGCGAACTCTCGCCCGCTGCGCCACTGATGAAATGGTTAGATTGTATTTCGTGTTTCAAAAACGTTTCATTTTAAGGAATACATAATGTTTTTTGTATAATGAAGAATCTCTAGATGGACTATTCTGCGTCAAAATCCTATGCCTAGTCATGTAGGTGAAAGTAGGGTAGACTGGGTACGGTTGTGCCAATTTTCATTTGATCGTCCATAATTTCATAACTATTCCAGTTAGCTGGAGGAAAGGTGTATTTTATAGTAAAATGGACATTTGTCTACATATAAATACTTTAATTTTTTCCATAAAGGCAAAGGTTAACCCATAGCAGCCATTTGAAAAAAAAGAAAAAATGTCACAATCGTCCCCAAGGACGGTTGTGACAGTGCCTGGGGTCGAATGTGACAGGTTCAAAAACGCACATAAACGGTCGTAAACCAACTTTATTGCACGTATTGTATGTCATACAATCACCTATAAATGTTTTACAATACATTTATGATAATATATAGAAAACAGTAACATTTGTATCACTTTATATAATAAGGCTCTTTAGCATCTTTAATTATTAGGTAAAAAATTTCATATTAGTTCTAATCAGGTATATAACAGCTTAAATAAACATTTTTGTAGGTGCTTAAACATGAAACAACAAAATCAACAAAATCTAAGGAAGTTCTTACTTTTAAAAATTTAACCTACTGAAATCTAGTCAGATTTTTCACAGTTATGACAAGTTTCACTGCTTAATAAGCGTTTTCATATTCTTGCAGGTAACAATGACCTCTATCCGTCTTCCTTACATGTCGTTGCGGCATCTAAAAGCAAAAAAAAATGTTTAAATATGTCACAACCGTACCCAGAAAATTTGGCACAACCGTACCCATGGTATCCATTCGCAAAAAAAACAATTGCCATGAATATACCGACTAATCTACGTTCAAAGTAATCACTGCTATTTAACCACTAATGTTTAAGTTTTTACGACAATAAACACTTATCACTCTATCTGTACGCATAAAACAACAATCACACAAAGAAATCGAACAAAAAAACTTACTTTCCATCCATCGAAAAATAGTAATGTGGTACTCTGCAAGCCGCTACGTCGCGCGCCGGATGACGCAATACTGTGAAGCACATTCGGACAGGCACGCCGCTTCTTTCTTCCCTTGCACCCAACCCCGTATTCCTTATAGTTTCGCCAATATGACGACTGTCACTACCGTATCCTGGCAAAAACGTACCCAGTCTACCCTACTCATCAAGCAATGCTAGCAGCTGTAATCTAAAGAGAGTGCAAAGCATACTTGTCTTCAGTCCGCATGAGCGAACCAATACCTGGACTACGTACCTTTCTAATAGGCAATAAATAAGTGATGAATTGCATTTACCAACGCGTCGTGCATCCAGAAGGGTACCTATAAAAACAAAGTACAAACTCAACAAGATTAGAACATGTCAAATCATAAGTAATATAAATTGTGTGTATACTTGCCTACACAAGTAAACCGTGGGTTTAACTCCACATTTATTCTAGACAGGGCTCTTAGAAACGCTTTCACAGGCATTAAGAGATTTGAAACGTAGTCCAGTGTTTTCCAGTCGCATTTGCACTACTCGAACTAGAAGATCTAGCAACAAGCTCTATCCTACTCTAGCTGTGTGTCAGCGTTATTTGCATTAACTTAAGTGTTCTGATGACCGACTGGAGTCTGCATTGAATTAGTCTGTCCATCTAGCAATTTAGTAAATTTACTGTTGCTTACTTAGTTTACTGGTAACGCTGCGCTGTGCAGTATTAATGTTTGTCTTGCAGTATCCAAAGTAATTACCAAGTAAAATGAGCAGCGTTTAACTAGGGTAGGTACCTATATCAAGTTGGTCCCCGGCGCTAGATAGAAAGACATTCTAGTTCTAAGATATGGAAATAAGGATTACCACAGAGGATCCTCTAGAAGATAATACTATGAATTTAATGATTGAATATGGCTAAGTTTGGAGTAACTGTTACGTTTTGTTCATAGATTAGACCACTGGTCGTCATTGCAAAAGCATTGCTTTCAATTAAAAAGATATGCGTGAAAGGTAAACATTGTGCTTCAGATATTTAATTGTTTCAGTCTGGTCCAGGTGAGAGATTTTCTCATATATTTACCGTAATTGAAAGGCGACGCTACGGATAGATACAAAACATACCCCCTTTGTGAAAATTACATTATCTTCTTATTTATATTCTCTAAGAGAAAGGACATTGTCTATGATGTTTTCTAATAACGGTACCGAAGTAACAGTAAACACATAATTATTCATGATCGGAGTGATGAAGTGTTACAGGGCTACTCTCATCCGTACACAAATGGCTGCGAACCCGTAAAATAGTTCAGTTGTTTGGTTATGACCTCCTATTTAGGGTAAACAAACAACGACCTTTTATGAACCGAGAATTTTGTTATAATTTTGATTATCGCCAAAATGCAAACACAGCATCAGAAAATATTTATAAGGGTCATTCATGGTAAATCCTATAGGTATCTATAATAACATATAAATATGTTTATACAGTCACAGAAAAATTTGGAGGGCTCGTTATTTAAGCGATAACGGAGGCCTTTAGCTGAGCGGCCTATTAAGTCTGTTACCAAAGTAACATGTGCAATCTGTGATTTACTGACACCTTTTTAAGAGAAAAAATTAGGTAAGACTAGGCGCGTGTGTTGCTCGATGCGATAGAACTCATCTAGAGAAAGTGGATATTTTAATGGGCACTACTTATCACTAACTACCATCTTACCTAAACCATACAAAATAGCACAGGAAGAATTTCATTTTAGTCTCTGGAATAAGCGCGATCCAGTTACTGTATAACCTCACAATCTACATATATATTGTAGTTGATTAGCAAACTTTACTGTTAACCATCAGGCGGGCTTCCGCCAGTTCTGCAAACAAAAATGATAAAAAACCGATACATTCTAAGTGGTCATTTGGCCGAATCCGCCCTAAATAATGTCCACAACAGCCTATACAAAACAATGTGGGTCATAAAGTCGTATTTCCTTGAGTCAAGTAGCTGGCTGTCCCGATACACGGCGAGTGCTCATTCCGTAGCCCATTAGATGGGGAAAGCCATCATTGCATCCATTTCCCGCTCAAGATCAACACAATAGCGTATCTTATGTTGCAGACTGTTCAGACTAAGCGGAGTAGCGTCTTTATTTTTTTTCCATGAAACATATAAATAAAAATAATTTCTGAGTATTGTTTTAGTACCTTATGAGAAGAGATGAATGTCATGTGACAAGGAGAGTGTTAGGTATGAATGTAGATGGACACCAACAGCGGTAGAGGTAGGCCAAAGAATAGATGAATGGACTGTGAAAGATGACATGGCTGAAACGGCAGAAAAGATCTAACTTTGAAAACGCGTAGTTTATGATCCGGAATAACACATAGGCTACTTATTATCCGGGTACCTAATACGCGAGCGAAGCCGCGCGTGATTGCTAGTTGATACATTAAGAAAGAAACATTTCAATGTATCATAATTTATTTCAACCCAAATAATGCGACGAAAAATTATACAATGTTGAAAGGTTGAGCGGTCTTTGTCTTCTGCCAATGTCTGTGGTTACATTACTATCGGTGGTGTCATCCATTAGGTCTGGGATACTATCGTAGTCGGAATCATTCCTCGAGTCATCTGGATTCTGGATAAATTTGGTGAAAAACAGGGCCTTGGTTCTACGGTAGCCGAGACTGTTGAAGATTTGATCTAGATGGCCTGTTGTTCTGAGAACGTAGTAAAGAATGATAAGTATCACTACGGATATGAAAAAGTTGCAGGTCGTGTCGCCTCCACAGCCTCCGCCGCACATCACGGATTTCAGCCGCGATGCCAACAGGAACACCAGACATATCGGCAAGAGGGATAGCATTTGAAGTATGACAGATAGGAAGTTGTAGATAGACTCTAGCACCATTCTGATGAGAGTTTCAACCATGAGGAGAACCGTAAAGAAGATCCGTATCACCATTTGAATCGTACATATAACAGCTTCGATGACTGTTGTATATAATAGACACATTTTTGCCGCGGTACCTGAAATTAATAGCTTGTTAAGAATCAACTTTATTACTATTTATTGAAGTGATAAACATAGATTTTTAAAGGGTTAGTAAGTAAGTACCTGGATTTTCTTCTTATAAAAAGATAAATAAGTTTCTTAGTTCGTCTCTCAGGATTAACTGAATAGTGAACACAAAATAAACAATGCTTAAATAAATACAAATTATCAAATTCTTATAAAATGGCAACGAGTAAATCTTCAGTGCCACATACAAGCTCTATGTCAAAAGATGTGACAGAATAATAGAGGAATGACAGAAGAAAAATTACACTAAAAAAATTAAATGAGTTCCAAAGCCAGTAGGTATCATCATCATGTTTAGTAACAAACCCCTTTTTAATTTGGGTGTTACAGACAACCCGCTATGCAGGGGGTGCATAAACAACAAACTGCACCAACTTCAACGACGTACTGGCTTTCCTGGAGGACATCGGATGAATGAAGTAGCAACCACCTCCACCGACACGCAAAATAAGCCCAAACGCGGCCTATTGCGGACACCAGTCCGAACACCAAGTACCAACTCCCATCATATTTAGTGTAGTAACGAAATCCGGCGGATAACGCAGGCAAGAAGCCTGCGTTATCCGTCGGATTTCTCTATAATTATTACTATATTTATAATCATAGAAGCGTTGATTTTTTTTGCCAAATAGAATTTAAATCCCCATATTAGCTGGTAAACGAAGAAAATATTATAACGCTAATTTTTCGCATAAATGAGATGAACCACATCGGAACAAGAACTTGATTTATATAATACCGAAATACGAACTCACGTAGTGTGCACGAGCATCATATTTCAGTTTAGTATAATATTATGTTATTGAATTTCGGGAGAACGTGATAACGACAAAATGTTATAGCTTTTGAATACCTATCATAAATACTGTTTTATCCAGTAGATGCCTATGAAGGTTACACAGGTTTATAGCAATTAGGTAGGTACTTACGTTACGGAAATGCCGATTTGACTGTTCGTAGATTGGATTTCAGTGCACCGAATAGTAGGTACCCATAAGTACTTACCATTTTACTAAGAGCCTGCCTATCATAAATGTGAACCTACGTAGATTATCAAAAATAGTTATTTTTCTAAAAAATCTTATTGTACACAAAAAGGATTTTCTTACAGCACACTTATATGGACAGAACAATAGTAAAATCCGTGCAGCCAACTTTACTCACAGTTATTTAGCCGAAGGGGTGAAAAATTTTGATTGAGAGTGAGACTGCTTATGACGTGAAAGGGTCTGTAAAAATGGTAGCTAAGCCTGTATGTGATGTAAAGAACCTACGAGTTATGTTTATCATGGTGGTTTATTTTGAAATTCCACTTGCCTTCTATCCAGAGGCTTTGCTCAAAACTACATAAAAATAAAGAATAGAAATGTAGCAAGAAAATTGATTAGAAAAACGAGCTCCAGCTAAATACTAATCAAGAACGAAGGCTGAAAATTCATGAAGTCATTCTTCCGGTACGACGCGACGCTGCCAGCGCGCGTCGTGAAATGAAATAAAATGAAAAGAAAATTATGCATTATTTTTATGATATCAAGTTTTGCCACTGCAAGTATGATTGATTAGCACACCTCCCTTGTACAAAGACCATACCTTCCCTACTGATTTTTTCAGATAAGGGTTACAAAGAAGTAGTATCCCAGCTAAAAGCCTCTAACTGGAAGCTTCACGTGATCTCTAAAGCACGGCGTTCAACGATTAAGCTAACAAAACATAAACAATTACACAAATACGTTTAATTGTGCCGTATTCGCAGTAGTAAGTACTTAGGTAGTTGGCTAATGAAACCGGGTCACAGGCCTCGGAGGCCTTATCTCTGAATATCCCATTATGGTAATCTAGCGTAATTGTTTATAGGTCTAGCTAACCCTCGCAACACATAGAGCCGGGCAAAGAGTATACATAGTACAATCAGCGGAAGTAAACGTAACGGCATTCATTGAGATGTGCATGGAATAAACATCTTTTAATTTGTGAAAAGCTGAAAGTTTGGTAACTGAACATTGGTGGGCTAGGTACGAGTACTATAGATTTACTATAGATCTTTGTTTCCTCTAATGTTTTATCTACCCCTTCGTTACTTTACAACTATAGTCACATATGAACTTCATGCTTCTGTGAGTCCCTCGACACCTCGAACACTTTTTAGTGACACCTAGAACAAAGTTACCGAGTTTAGAACTCAATTTGTGCAAAGTTTTAAATTTGCAGTGCATGTTGTGAAAATTTTGAAGTGAATTATAATCTTGTATTGCCTACTTACCAACAGTACTTTGCATAATATTACTAATAAAATTAAATGATCTAAGAATATTGGCGTAAGCTGCGCGAAGTCCCTACCTCGTGACTATACTAAGCAAAGCAAACAAAACTTGCGTTGAACCCATGTGTAATTGAACAAAGCCACGTCTGTTTTCTCCAAGATGCTTATTGAAAATAGCGCATACCTACCTACGTGATACAGCATAAGAAGCTAGAAAGTTATAAGGTGCCTTCGTAAGCTCATAAAAATTCGTCGCATCTGTTTTCTAAGTACATTTCTCTTTGCCGAAGTGGGGTCCATAATAAATTACAGTTAAAAGGCCTCATTGTTGGACTGACAAAGGCTCCGTGCCTCGCGGTAATGGCATGTGCGTGAGGAATTAAAATGCGTCCACCACATTTCCCCTATTGCATAGCACTGCAGAGGACAACCTCAAGCGTTTGGGAATTGAGTTAGATACATCTTTTTTACACTTTTCGCTAAAAGGTCTTTGTTATACTAGATTTTTGACTCTCGGATTTTATTCTTTGGAATGGATGACTAGCACATGCATTATTTCCTCATTTTATCTTGCTTTCCGAATTTCACCTTCAAATACGCAAAGAAGCTTTTGCGATTGCAGGGGTCGAGCTTATATTGTCGCATGTCCTATTAGCGATAAAAGGATGAGCCCAATGCCACGGTCGGAAATAGATTAAGGTAAGATTCTATCAGATTAAGAACAACCGAACCTATAAAGTTCATATTTTCTGTAGAATTTACTAATCCACTGCATAGCGAACAGTTTAACAAACTCAATGTTCAATAAAAAACTAAACCAACTTTATAAATTATAAAATACTTAGTTGGCTAGTCTGAACTTAGTTTTGTATAGCCAAATGTTTGTTCAATTTTGTACGTGCGTCTAGCAAATTGGAGCTGTCAAAGGCGTGTTCAAAATGCTTGGTCGGTGAACTACTCGTATACTAGAGCTTTGACAAAAATGTAGTTTACCCAGTTTAGGAGAGCAAAGTAAAAATGCTGTGATTATGCACGAACGTGTGTACCTAGTACTGCTGTGTAGTGGTTGCAGGTTCGTTAGTCCGCTATTTTGAACAGCATTCAGTTGAATCACGACCATCAGTGAAAGCCCAAACATTGTAAACTTGCAAAAGTTATAAGGGTATGGTAGTTTTATCGTGTGACTTGAAAATTCTGTTTTATTAAAAGTTTAATAAGCACCAAACATTTTTTAGATATACCTTCTGAGTCTAGACTCACCTAGGTGCTGTGGTACCTACCATGATATTCGTAGTTTCTGATACCACGTTACAGGGAATCTTAGTGTCAGAACTTTGTAGGTAGGTATGTGATTGTTGTTTGTCATTCATTTATTGTTTATTTAACTACGTTTAATGTTGTGGTTAAGTACTTAGAAAGTTTTTATTTACTATCACTTTTCAACTGTTCCTACTGTACCTACTTATTAGAGTTTCATAAATCTTATCATGTAAACTCAGAGGACAAACTTAATAATATCGTGAAAGCAACACCGTAATTACCTACTGCAGCAGCAAAACCCCATTAAAAACGATGACTGCTGAAACAAAGTTCTACTATAATAAGCTCTCAAAGGCAAACCCTTTTAGTGACTTCTACAATGACGTCATTTCAAATAATACATAACTACTTAATTATTTTGAAACTAGGATCTTCTTCGCATCTTAGATAACTAATAGTTTTACTACCGATCTGATGATATAGCCATCACCTTAGGTGAGTAGGCTCACCTAAGGAGATTTCAAAATAAACTACAGATAAGCAAGAGTTATGAACAAAGGAAGTGACATCATACTTAAATATAAAAAAAATAACGAATATATGTAATCTACAAAAAATAATGATTTTAAACTGAAAATTTAACCTTTTCCTATTAAAATCGAAGTATCGAAGTTCCCTCAATACAAAACATTTACACTCATAGGACCCATAAAGGAAAGGTTCTTTCATAAATATGTAACTTCAGGATATTGCTTTAGTTTATACGGTCCTTGTTAAACGAGCCTAGAATCATGCAAATATAAAATTGAGTTTCGTTTTTACAGCCGCGTATGACGGGTGGAGTTTTATGAGCTAAGTATAGAATAGTTTTACTAAAGGGTACAAAGTTATAACATAATAATAATATCCCTATTCTAAATCAGCTAAGTTTGATTGAACCAATTTGAAATCATTTTACTTTATTGCTACGTGGTCTTCGTGTTGTTATGTTAAGCTGACACCTAGACACCAAGAGACACACTAGAAACCTAAGACACCAAGAGATGTTTCAAAATGGTTCTTGCGATTTTAATGAACACTCTTAATAGTGTTTTTTTCATAAAACTTCAACCTCCTGCTGCACTTTAGATATTCTTTTATTAGTGCACCTCTAGACACAGAAAAAAACATACTATCCAAATTCAAGCTCTCTAGGACTTATGGTTTAGGCTCCGCAGTAGGTACCGTACCGGATATTTTTAGGTACCTAGCTGAAGATAAATATTTTAATTTGTATTCGAATTTATTGAAAATGGTTAAAGAAGTACTTACAAGTAGTTTTAATATTTATGACGGGTTAGAGAAAGTTCGATCACCTCCGCTCAACTTCATCAAAGTTGAGATTTGCCACGAGGTACTGGATGGTAGGTAGGTACTACAAGCGGCAATCAACACACAAACTTTACTCTCTCACCGCTAAACGCTTCTGATAAACTCCCAGACAGTTTGCGGAATCTTTGGAGAGTACTTATCTCATATCTAAGAATCAAAGTATCTGACTGAATGTCAAACATTTAGGTAAGTACCTACCTACATGTACGTTACATTACACAGAACGCAAACCGTTGGTCGTATAAGCTTTTTTGAAGGGTGTATTCTTTACACTTTCCAGATGCACACTAAAAGAATTCCCGAAACGCAATCCCTATAGTCCTTTTAGTTTATAAATCCCATAGTTTGAATAAAAAACTTAAACCTAGATAGACAAGCGAAGTCGGAGGAAGTTCTACTAGTTACCCTTAAATTGCAACTTTTGCAATTCCCCCGGATAACGCGTTCATGAGAAACAGAAAAACAAAAAAGATTGGATAACATAACTTTGCTGATAAAGTTCTCCGCCGTTTCAAATAACTGCGAATACAAGCCGACACCTGCGGGATTACTTACTGAACTTTGGCCTTAAAATTAAGCGCTCGCAGGCTTAATTTGTAAAACTGAATGTGATTACTGGTTATACGATAAATATAACTTTATATATAAATTCAACACAGTAGTATCTACTAACAATTCACCTGTGTTTGTAAACGATTCCTTAACTTTGAAAGTACCTACCTATTTAACTGACTACTTACAATCACACGTACGTAACCTACCTACGTAGTAAGTACTCCCCCACTTTCACATTATGATATTTTGTAAAAAAAAAACACGCCACGTACAACTATTATTTACAAGAATATAACTAATGCAAAACTTTCAGGAGCACAATAATGAGCAATTTGAAATAGGGCTGCTGTAACGAAGGCATCTTCAGATAACTTAATATACATTTTTAAACTGCCACTTTTCCGTCGCATAAAGTATTTTGGAGACTCCCAAGAGCTGATTTTATAAATAAGTTGGAGGCTTTCCCGAAACTCCACTGTAACAAGCATGGTACTTTGCGCAAAAGATGCTTTTAAGACATGAATGTATGCGTAGGCTAGGTACCTATAATAATGCTTTGAAGCCTTTTTAGGCGTTTTGATACTCATTTGAGCTTAATATAGGGTTAATATTTGATGTTAACAATCTGTCGTACGTAAGCTATTTATTACTTCACCATGCTATTATCTAAGTAGATAAACAGGATAAACAGTAATTTCCTGTAAGTAACAATTTTATTTTCATGAGACTCGGTCTAAATTGTTTTATAATATCAAATGCGAACCTGAAGCCTTTGTTCATTTTGGAATAAAATTACTGTAATGAATGAATTAAAAAATGAAAATTAGAAAGAAAAAAATAACGAATGAATGAATGAATTATTGAACTTGAAAATTAGTTTAATTATACATTAAGAGCCCGCGCACACAGAGAGCGGTCAGAGTTCTGCGTTCTAGTGACCGTTGACCGCCCAAGAGTTCCAACGCACACAAGCGGCGTGCAAATTCTCGCGTTCTAGTTTCGTTTGGGTAAAGACCATGCACATGCAACGTGGCACTAGAAAGTTCGTCATCCGATGAAGAATTATTGCTCTTGCGGAGCTCAGCAGCTTCTAAGAAGAAAAGGAAGTATTGGGTGCACCCAATTAACACAACGCGAGAAGAACAAGGCGAATTCAGTAATATTTTTCAGGATTTACTTAAAGAGGAAAAACGATTCTATATTTATTTTCGAATCTCGACTAGTAGTTTCAACGAATTGTATAACATCATAAAACCTGATATCGAAAAACAAAATACTAACTGGAGGAAATGTATTTCATCAAAAGAAAGGCTGGCTATATTTTTAAGGTATGTATTTATTTATTAGGGATAAGAAAATACATAGTAAACTCATCAGACATCGCGGCGTTCCGGCGTTCTCTGTCTTGCCGGGAAAAGAACTCTTGGAACGCGACGTTCCGCTTTGACCGCCGCGGTCAGACCGCCCGCTGTGTGCGTTGTTGTTATAGACTCAGTATATTCTAATGAACGCCGAACGCGGAACTCGCAACTCGGAACTCCTGACCGCTGCCTGTGGGCGCGGGCTCTAAATACTTACAAAATAAAAGAGCATGTAATACAATAATAATAATAAAATAAATAATACAAGGTAAGTATTTCAAACAAGAAGATTCAGAAAAAAAATATCGTAATCATTTTTTCTTATCATAAAACATAACTAAAGGTCGGACATGCCATGGATCACTTGCAAGCAATAAAAACCATTACCACGGAAAATCCTTTGTTTCTAAAAATAGGTAGGTATCTTTCCATTGAGCGCATTTTCACAATAGGCAAACATTATTTTACAGCTTAATAACTATGGCTCCTACAGAATAATGCTGAGTTTCATTAATCATATTTAGTTATTTAACTTAAAACCTAATTTTTGTACCTACAAGGTAGCTTAGAAAAGTTTGTCATTTGCGATCTATAATCTGAAAAGACAACGGCTACGGCCGGAGGTAACCAATCACAAACTCAAGTCTTGGAGACAGATGCGCAACCAGAGCAATCCTACAATTAAATATGCAATACCATAACAATTAAATGCTTACATTTACACATTACGCGATTCCTAATTTATTAGTGTTGAGTGCATGCACTTGTATTATGAGACTGTAGGCACCTTATCAATTAAATTCCAGTTCCGCTTATAGCTATCAAAGAGCCTAACACATAAGTAGTGCAGTTTTTCATCGGGCTTTTAGTTCGTCTCCAGCTTCAACTCAAAAGGTTGTCCGATTAAAATTCAAAAATGATAAAGTTGTTTGTTATGATTTCAGTGTGCATTAAAATTTCAACTGGTTAGTAAATGATTTCACTGTCAAAAGTTTCTTCTTTTAATATTATATTGAATTAAAAATGTGAAAACATTTTGATCCAAGTAACTTTTTCAGGATATTACGAAGACATATCAGGCTACAATTTTTTTCCAAGTATTGACAATTCGGCGAGTTCGGGATGGCCACAGCAAGCATATTATGCTACCGGGGATCCACAGGGATTAAGACGAAAACCATGTCGTCGAATGAATGCTCAAATTAATGAGCAATGGCTCCCGTCAATTAGTACAACGGTTACAAAGCCTCTGAAAAATAATTTACTAGAACCACAAGCTTTGACTGAAAATGTAGACAGTTCGCCTGTAGAGCCTTCCCCAAACGCTGATCCTACCGAAGACAGTGTAGTTTTAAATGACCCAAATAGAAGATCAAATGGTGAAGAGTTTTCAAATAATAGTGATGAGCTGATCGAACATGGGGACTATGATTGTGAAATTGGTTTAGGTTCAGAAGATTACTTTGATTCTCAATATGGAAGACAATCAGGGGAGACCTTTGGACTGTCAACCGAGAAAACTGCAGCTGGTATTGAACAGAAAGTTATCGAAATGCTTAAAGATTGTATCAATAAAAAACAAAAATTTATTGATGACAAATTATTACAACCCAATGTAATACCATTACTTGGTAGTAGAAGATCTATGGGTGACTTTGATAATGATGAAAACAATGATTTAAAATCTGCTGATGACGATGATGATGATGATAAACAAGCAACTACGGATACAAATGAAATATCAACAATAGCTCTGGTCCCTGGCAAATTGTACAATGAATTGAAACATCCAGATATGGCAACGGGAATAGCAGATTTTCCTGTATCGAGAAGAATGCCTGCTGATGGTTCAAGAATTTGTTACGCTTGCAGCTCCGCTACTAATCCCTCATGTTGGAATCCTGATAGTAAGACGACGATCAAATATTGTCGCCAAGATCAGAATTGCGTTACAAAAACTATTGGAGTAAAGAGTAAGTACCTCCTATTACCTGTTTCAGAGAATATTTCGTAGTTTGTAATTTTAATGTGTACGCCATTAAGTACTTGTCTCTCCCGTCTTGATTCTTATATCTGGTATTTGGCAAAGTCCTTGCCAAAATTTTAATATCTTCATTCTTCATAATTATTTCATTTATCATTTCAGACTCTTTTACTGTTCTCCGAGATTGCGCGGTGTCATGCGATTCCAGCGGTGTTGCTGGCATCGAACCAAAATACAAGTCGTGCTCTGTCTGCAACAAGGACTATTGCAACAGTGCCGCTATCAACAGCTACAATTTGTTTATTATTTTATTAATAACTGCAATTAAATGCACTTTCTAATAAAATTATCTACGGTTGGTTAATATTTACTAAGTAGTTTGTATTAACTTTTGGTGGCATTCAAAGATGGACATACATTTGCGGATGCGACATACTTAAATAAGGTTCTACTAAGTATCAAATATGTAATTATGTTTCTTCGATTTCAGGTTCTCAACAAAAGTTAGAACAGGAATAGGAACACCAATGCACTTGCAAATATTGTTCATAAGCCTAATTAGATGCAAAAACGATAAAATAGCATTCTTATTAAATGTAAATACAAGTTTTAATAGCTCTATCGGTGAAGGCATAATTTGTATAAACTGTGACTAGATAGATATGTACCTACCTAAACTATTATGATACAAACTACTCTACCTATGTGTTTTATTTCATAATAATCTACCCATTACAATGGATTACTAAATCAGTCACCGTGCTGCAATAGTGACAGATAGCTGACTAGATACCTGCGCAATTGGTGATCAAATTAAAAGGTACGAGTTTAAATACCTACATACCTAATGATATACTCGTATAGCATCCATTCTCTGTGATTCTTTTGACGATGAACTGAGATTGACGCTGTTGGAACGTTGTGACAAAAAATATTTCGTTCCTATCGGAGGATATCGGCCATTAAAACTTATCCTAAAACAAAAAAAAATCTCAGACTTTTGGCTATTATCTACCTACTAATAATAATATTTAAAACATAGTTAAAGTAGGTAGGTATCCTAGAGTAAGGTAAAACACGAATCCCTCGACACGCAAGTTTACTCACATTTTGACAAATTTCATTTGTATTTTGCATTCATTTCTTCTGTTTTATTTAGTTTGCAACAAGGTTTACATAATTATCTTTCTTGTTACTTTTCCATCTACTTTGGAATATTGAACACACCTTATACTAGATGAAATAAAACACAAAATATACTTTCCATTTGCTGAGCGAAGACTGGGAAAAGATACTACTTACCGATGGATGCATTTATTTTTCTTCTGCCACGACATTGTTTGCTAAGAGCACCTTACACGGATCGGCTTTGAATATTTCCACGACTTTCTTTCTTATCGCAAAATCCAAAACGACTCTACGTATTTTGTACCATAATAGTTTGTTATGCAAGAGAATCATTGACGCACCTACCTCTATAATATCAAAATTATGCTCTGATGTAGTACCTACCTACCTACAAATACTTAAAGGTTTTGATGTAGTCTTCGGAGTCAGTTATTTACCCAAAGGTATACCTAGCTAAGTATCCAGTTTTTGTCTGTGAGCGTAAAATCTGAGTGGGAAGTATTATAGACTACCTTTAACTTGCGGCTTCGCGCACTTGGTACCCTGTTTTTATAATGAGCTCATTATAAAGCCTATGTGCTGTTCCAGTAGACTACATTCTATTTCTGTGCATGATTGAGTAACAAACATTCATATCTACATACATCCATCCAAACTTTCGTTATTAGTATTATATTAAGTAGTGGGATTATATTTTTGTAAACATACCTCCTAAGCGTAAGTATTTAACACATAACATGAGAAGAGGGCAGGAAGATGATGATGACTAAGCGTATTTAACGCTGAAAACACGTTTAAACCTCAATAATAGTAATAGTAACACACAGTGCCTCATTGTATATGCCTATGCCTCCTACTCGTATTGCACGACCTCAGAACTTGGTTAATAACGATGTGCAAATATTACCGTATAGGTATATACATAAATCTTGTTCCTTCGCAATATCTTGTGATAGCCAATTGTATTGTTATATGGTTGGGAATAGAGAGGTAACTAAACTCTATTCACCGGGCAGGTAGGTACTACAAACATGCATGCTACGGCGTAGGCGTCACTACGGGTTATTAACGGATGTTGATTAATTTATTAAATTAATTTAGCCCCAAGTAATTAATTTTACTTTGTTTATCTTCTCTTTTGTAAATTCCAACATGTAAAAATGACAATGTTACTTTGTCTTCTTCTGCTTCTTCTTTGTTTATGGAATCTCTCTTTAAAATTTAACTAGGTATATTAAGATTGATTAAGATGGTCATCCTAAAAGGCACAGCACAGGCGCCTATTGAAAACGGTGAAGGAAGCCGGATCTTGGGATCTTTTCTGTAGTTACAAGTGTGTACCTACCTATCTTTTATTCGTAAATGTTCATACTATTTCATTCAATATGAATAATCAATTAGGTATTATAATATATCAGAAAGAAATAAAGGTTGTTACGAACATTATTTAAGGATAGGTGATTTGCAAAGTTCCTAGAAACTCTGACAAAATAAGTTTACGCGCGAAGCACCCCCGGCGGACGTGTTGTTTATTCATGAGCCCGAGGAACAAACAGCGCGCATCAGAGCCGCGCCAGTGATTGATCGTAGCTGTACAAAGATGCTAATATTTAATCTTAGAAATAGGAAGTGAAAATCTGCTCACTCACCCAGAATCCAAGGTTTTCTACCTATCTAGATTAATTTAGTATTAATTGTAGCGCTAGTGGTAGCACCCCTGCCTCACGATCCGAAGGTCGTGGGTTCAAACCTGGTCGTGCACCAATGTGTTTTTCCATTCGAAAAATTTATGTGCGCAATGTCAGTGCTCTTAAACGGTGTAGGAAAACATCGTGAGGAAACCGGCACACCTACCCTAGAACCAAAAATTCGAAGGTATGTGTCATAGGTTAAACGGGTATTACACTACACGGTATACAGGGCCCGGTAGTTAGGGAGCCTAACGCCTAATAGCCTCTACCTACGCCTTACGCCCTGACTCTTATTACACCACTCTTATTTAAGGGTCCCTGAATTCAGGGTAGTGTAATGTTTTAGTATTCTTATAAGCGGCGATGGGCTTGCAACCTGTCACGTACGGAATACTAACTATTGTGCAAAATGTGGGCATGTACCAAATGTCATATTTGGACTTGCCTCTGACTACCCCCTTTAGATATCCTTAAAGATCTAAGTAAGTAACTAAAAAGATCTGAGGAGATATCTACCGAACCTGGGGATTACCAGTCGTGATCATATTTATATTTTATTTATTCTAAATTAATTTCCTTAGAAGTAGTGACTGATGAAATTATACCTACTTACTTATCTAAGTAGCTACCAACTAGATTTGTTACCCTTTCAAAGTCTCTGGTTACTTCAATTTGTCATTTATTTTGCCTGAAGTAAGCGTTGACCTAAAGCAAAATAAACCCGAATTCAAAACAGAGAACCCACAGTACACAGTGGCAGTGTTTCGGAACGATTAGGTTGGAATTAGGAATACCATGGATTAAGGAGATAGGGAAATTAAATTTACTACCGGCCATTATCACACAATTTGGATCGTAAAACTGGAGTTACGATTTTAGACTTTATGAGCAAACTATAGAAGACATTTTTCGAAAGCACAGACGAACAAAAGGAACCTTAATACGATAGTACCTACAACACGTTCAATATTTCTAATTTAGGATCGTGATCTTATTGATCGTGTAGTACCTACCTACCCAATCATCACTCAACAAAGAACGAAACATGTTTTATGTAAGGATCGTGATATTCTGCAATTGAAATGAATTGTAAATAGATACCTATGTGTGTACGTGACGAACCTGCAGTAAGCTTTTTCAATGTCAATAAAAGCTATGGCGCTTTCGCACATACCTAAATAAGAAAAGAATGAACATGATCTATAATTTTCCATCAACTCTGTCTCATACAAAACTAAGTAGACTAGGTATCTGGGCTATACTTTTATATGGGTTTGAAATGCATATAAGATCGCACGTTAGGTACACTTGTATCACATTCTATACTTTGGTCATTACTATGCTGGGAAAAACCTTATAGCTGCCTGCGTTGGCAAAAATTTACCCAAATTCTTGCTTTTCCATTATAACGGAATGTTTTGGTTTTAATTGGAACTCCCCATTGATTTGTTTTTATCTAAAATAGAGTCAAAAAGACCTTACTATTTGGTGTAGGTAAGTAGATATTAGATACTTACTTACCTACATCCCGTTTTATTTCGAATCTGTTCTAGACTCTATACTTAGGTAAGTATTTATAACCATCAAGAATAGATACCAACTCAAATTTAAATTCATTAGCCATCATAGGTAGGTACCGTAGGTATTGACTATAGGTAAGTACTTACAAATATAAAACAATATCTATCCATACCATTATAGGAAGTAAACCTAACCGGAAGATACCTTATCTAATCTCTACAGGAATTTGTATAGATAACACGTTTCTAGGTCAAATCTGAGCTGATAAATGATTACCCTATAAATTGTGCTGAATTAGACTTATGGGGCATTAAGGTTGTTAAAGTATCAGCTATTTATAGGTACAATACAATTTATTTCAGTTAACGCGGCCATCTATATCTAACTTGCTTGATAATGGAAGGATAAGCACTAGTAGGTACCTCCTTAAGTTGGATTAAGAGAAATTACCCTCAAATCCTTCCTGCCCAGACACCAACCGTTAAGTTTTATCACCTTATTTACTTTACTTTACTTAACTCAAACGTTGGTACTTTATTGTTTTACAGTTTAAACTTTTATTCGTTTAAAATCTAATTTGTTTACAGATGGTTCAAGTTAACATAAAATTAAAAAGAGGTACGCACGTGATTTCATACATTTCAGTTGGTTAAACTACTTATTACAGGCCACAACATATATTTTTTAAATAAGTCAGATTTACTTATGTAAGTTGACGATTTTTATGAGTAGGTACCTACCTACCTAGGTATAAGTATAGATACCTAGGTATATAAGATATAAGGGTAGTTACATATAGGTACTTGACTGTCAATTAAGTAGACAGGTAGAGTAAAAATGTTCCAAGAGAGCAATAAGAGAGTATTTTTCAAGAAATCTTGAAAATCAATGAAAATAAGCTGGAGTGTCCCCCGGGAAATCAGGATGGCTTAAAGGTCTCGAGCAACGTTGCCCTCAACACCTTGGATTCGAAGGTATTCACATCGAAAATAATAATTTGTGGCTAAGTGTTCTACCTACCTACGTCGAGTCCCGTTCTTTCTGTTGACCTGCGTTAAACAGTGGTCAGGGACCTTACCACAAGCTCTTACAAACCATCATGTTTCAGAAACGTCACATTTCAATAATACCTACTTACTATTATATAGAGGTCTAGCCAAGAAATATCAAAGTTATACTACTTTGATATTGCACGAAGAGCTTGTGGTAAGACAGGTATTGACACAAACTTTTCAAAAGCTAGGTATTGCCAAGGGACATGGTACCTACCTAGACTGTACCTAGCCTTCTTAATCACAGGTAGGTACTTAGGTACATCTAATGCAATATTTTTTGTTGACTGTTTTGGGTTAAAACTTTTTAAATTTTCCATTATTCATTTTTTACTTACGGTTGTGCGTTTTTAAAATCAATCAATTATTTTTAGGAATGATCTCAGTGGCCCCACTCGGTTGGGGGGGACGATTCTATATAAGTGCTGCCATCTAGTAGAACCTTTAAACAGCTTCCTTAACATGAACCTTGACACATTTGGATTTTACCATTGCAGGATCCACAAAGTGAGAACCTTGCTTTTTGAGATGATGTAAATTTTGGAAACCCATTGTCTACTCCAAATATTAAAAATTAATTATTTACCTACGTACCTACTAACAAAACCTCCCCTACTAAAACTTCGATGATCTGAAAAAATATTTCAAAACTAGCCTTTTTTAATTAAACAATAAACAAAAACTGCCATAAAATTAGACATTTGTCATTTTTTTAAAAGCTACATCATAAAATTTTGTGTTTGTAAAAACGAAAAACATTATAAATCTTTAGCAAGAAGAGAGCAAAGCTATTAATTAATGCAATGGAAAACCCTTTTTGCTGTGCACAATAATATATGTTTTTGTGTTGTGTGATAGCAAATTGTTATCGTAACTAGTGTAGTGAGGTAAAAAATTGAGATAGGTACACCATTCGTTATTGATTGAAATAAGTAAAGAAGGACACGCGTCACTGGAATATAATAATACCTACTAACAATTATTTTACCTGCAAGTAGGTTGTGTGGTTCATGTAGGTATGTATTTTTAATTATTTTAACCGTTAGAGCAATTAGCAGGTGTACCTACTTACTTACCTAGGTACAATCGTCATTAATTAGGTAGGTACCTACCTACCTACACATAAAATTGGAAATAGCCGCGCTGTTATAGCACTTCCGCCGAACACAGATATAAAATGTAGGAATTTAGCGGGTATATGAATAAACAACATTCAACTCTAGTAGGAATTAAATTAATATTTAAAGAAGTAGCATATATCTATAATATTTTTATATATTTATATAGCATAGCAACCTACTTGCAAAGTGGCATGAACTAAATAAAGTACATATTGCACTATCGACCGGGCACAATCGTTCGGAATGAATGATTCAAATTCGTGATATAAACACGATACAAAGTCTGTTTTCGGTACGCATGCGTGAGTTTTTGGGCGCGCTGCTCGGAACATCACTCGGACATTTTTGCACGTCATTATTGATTGTACTTCGCACGCGGTAGGCGGGCAAGGCCAGGCGGGTGTATGTCACTTCACTCACTTGTGTCAGTCAATCGGTCACACACACATACACACCACCCACCCACCAGTCAAATTGCTAAAACTGAATTTCAGTGAATTGGCCGTGTCGTCCGTCGGTTCCGCGTCGAGATCGAAGTTTTCAATCAAATTATAAAAAAAGTGAGTAATCATTTTTAAAACTTGCCTATATATTGTGAAGTGCATGACGAAATAATGAAATACTCTACGCAACCAGAGCAATCATCAAATAACCTAAAATGTGAATATTATACCATGTTTTCACATAAAATCTCTGGGAATCTTGTTATATAATGTTTTACGTGGTTTTTTAACAATAGTATTCGTGTTTCATTATGATTTTCCTGATATCATCGGTATTACCGCTTACGTAACAATCATTACGACACCTACCTTGAAATACTTACCCAGATGACATTGATCCTGACCTAGTTTTGGAGCTCAAATTCTAATCTTAGGAATAAAATTAATGTTTTATAAATCTTTTTTACATCAGGGACGTATCAAAGTCATTGTCCTTTGACCAGCTGATAGGTAATTATCTTGGTTCCTCGTGCTTCCGCGTGCGTCATATTGTCCGTCAGAAATTCCACTGACGAATCTACTTACATTACCTCTAAAATTACTTACCTAAGTGTTTTAAAAAAATTGATGATATTTCGAACTTATAGATATAGATGGTAAAATTATTATGGCATGATGTAAACTTCCCAAAGGCTTGTAAATTTAAAATCAAAACTTTCTACTTCCCTACCTAATGGGTACCTATTTCACTGACCTATAGGTACCTACATGTTCCACATTCCTACACAATTAGTACATAATGTACAATAACTACCATATTAAATATATACCTACCTAAAGCAACAAAATGCATTTGATAATCAATTATAATTTTCCTCTTTCTAGAAACGCAATGGGTGTACCTGCTGGTAATGCTGAAAACGGCAAGAAACTGTTTGTGCAGCGCTGTGCGCAGTGCCACACAGTAAGTTAACTAGATAGTAGGTACATGAAAGGGGCCTTTGAGGCACACTTTATTCCTTGGTGAGAGGAATTAAGAGTGCCTCTGGACATAATTAAGATATAATCTTCTAGCAGCAGACCGCAGACAATGGCATATTATGCTAAGAAAGACCTATCCCCAGCAGTGGGTGAAGTCGGGCTGAGGATGATGATAATGATGACTGGACATAATATGATGTAGTTAACTAAATAATCTTATCTAGCTTCTCATCATGTGACTAGTTTTTTCGAACTAGTGTGGTGAAAGGATTAAAGCAAAAGGCTTTTTACTTGCTAGCTATAACTAGTTTCCTGCCAGATGAAGCTAGTATAAAGTACTTATAACTGCTGTTATCATGCGCCTTTTAGTTCTGCTTGCACTTCTGTACATGCAAGTACCTAGCCTAGCTCCCTACCTAGATGTATAATCTATACTAATATTATAAAGAGGAAAGTTTTGTATTTTTTTATTTTTGTAGTCCGATTTCAAAAATTCTTTTACCATTAGAATGCTCCATTATCCCTGAGCAACATAGGCTATATTTTATATAGGTACCTCGCGAGCAAAGCTGTGAGCGGAAGCTAGTGAATGATAAAAATGTTCTTTTATTCAGGTTGAAGCTGGTGGCAAACACAAAGTAGGACCCAACCTAAACGGGTTCTTCGGGCGCAAGACTGGTCAAGCTGCCGGCTTCTCATACTCAGATGCCAACAAAGCCAAAGGTTAGTAAAGTATCATTATACCTACTTATGTTTTACAACTATGAAATGACGATTCTCTTCATGGACCTATGGTTATTACCTAACATTTCTTTTAGAATTCCATTAAGCTTATTACTGGTTAATTCCACTGATAAGAATAATTGATTAGGTACAGTTACATAATCAGTTTGAGTACTATCAATTTATAATGATGTTATCTTTCTTTTCAGGCATCACATGGAATGAGGATACACTCTTTGAGTATCTGGAAAACCCCAAGAAATACATCCCTGGCACAAAGATGGTCTTTGCAGGTCTAAAGAAACCTAACGAGCGTGCCGACCTTATTGCATACCTTAAGGACGCAACTAAGTAATTCACAAAATAATAGGAAATAATCAATGTGAAGCATATTCCATAGTATTTCTGGAATTTCCTTCTCATTGCTATCCCAATCAGTATCTTCAGTAAGTTAGTAAAATGTTATTGTTGCACATTACTCTTAGATGTTACGAGTAGTGTATTTCATCAATTTGAGAATTGAGGCAAATATTACATCGATATTCTCTCAACAATGCTGTGAGTGGTTTAATGTTAGTAAATTATTGTAGCATGTAGTTACCATTGTGATTGTACCATCATGTCATTTGTATGTTTATGGCAAACATAAATTTCAGTTTATATTAAGATTGTGACACCCTTGTTACCAAATTAGTTTTTACGAACTATTAACAAATTAATTAAAAGGCTTTAAGTTCTTACACATTTTTTATTTTGTGGTGTTTTGTATGTTTAGAATAAAGATATATGTATGTAGGTAGGTACTTAGGTAGGTGTAGGTACTTTACCTAATTATTCCATGGTGCTATGGTAAATAACGCAGTTGTAAAGTATTTAATTTGTTCAAATTTACATTGCTTCACTCCACATTACCAATGTTGTTAGTTCCCTGCGGTTACTTTTGCGCATCATTGATTGGTCCCATTAATGGTGCCGATTTAAATGGTTAGTTATATTTGTTTGAACCATTCAAATTCAGTTCTTACGAGGTTCTTAGCGACCGTCCACCTCCCTGAGACCACGTGTGTTAACTGTTGAAAGCTTTTTTAAACTCGCCGTAGATACAATCAATACAAAAATTCAAAACCGCTTCTTTTAAAGTACCTACCTACCTCCGAGTCAATTGATAGCGTTGTGTGAAATTGTGGCAAAAGTGCAGATAGCTAACCTACCTACATACTTCACTGGTGGGCACTTTTTATATGCCAGTATGAAAAAATATATATATATAAATTCTTGCGAGAGACCAATTAGTTCTCTAGCGCGTCCTGTGTGTAAGCCCGTTTACAGTTTTGCATAGGTACCTAGGCACTGTGTATCATGTGTATGGGGAACGCAACGTTGGGTGCAGTCAGTTTTTAGATGGTCGTGATACTCTTTTTGCACTCCGTAGATTTTTTTCAATGAACCGATTTAAATAATTTTTTAATTAATATGTATGTTATATTGATTTTTGTAGACAAAGTCGAGGGTAACATCCAGTTTTTCCAATAAAGCCACTGGAGCTTGATACGTGTGTTATTTACAAGAGTTAAAGTGAATTGTTCCTATCTATTTCAACTCTGAGTTTCATCCAGAGATTTCTCGAGAATTTTTAATAAAACATCTTTTATTTTGACTTTACAACAATTTGTGACGTTAACAACTCTTATTACAACACAAAACACTTGACACTGGCAAAATTGATGTTTCCAGTTAGTAAAATACAAAAGAAGAAGAAGCTAACGTCAAATAAAATTCGCCAAAAGAAAGAACAAGAGCGCAAAACCCCAAAATGAGTTGACGGTTTACGTAAATCTTGTTAATTAAGCGAAAAAATAAAATTGTTGAGATAATCTAGTAAAATGAATATTGTTTTGATAACATAGTAATGTTCGTCGCAATCAACACTAGTGAAATATAAACTGAAACAGTGCAGTTACCTTGAACGTGCATTCTTCTTATTTCTTTAGTTTGGTGAGTTGAATAAGAGTTTATTTCAGTACCAAGTCAATTGAAAAACCTACGTTATATTACCTTACCTATACCTAATAATTTATATCTATTTGTTCTAGTCACTAAGTTCGGTTGAAGTTCTAAATAGATTACAAACCGTTTTTTTACCAGATAACCAAAAGGAAGGATTCAAGAATCCTTCAGATACGACTAATATTATTTAGAATGGCCAAGGCATCCGTGGTATTGAGCTTCCACGATATTTTACTTCATAAATCTGATGTAGAGCTCTTGGATGGACCACACTGGCTTAATGACACTGTTATATCATTTTACTTTGAATATCTCGAGAAAGTTGTATTCAGTAAGGCAAATGACTTGCTATTTATTTCACCTGAAGTGACCCAGTGCGTGAAAATGGTGCAAACCGAGGAAATAAAAACATTTTTAGAGCCGCTTGGTGTGCATAGGAAGAAGATAGTTTTCTTTGCGCTGAACGATAATGATACCCCAGATATGGCAGGGGGTTCACATTGGAGTCTCCTTGTGTATTCAAAGCCAGAAAATTGTTTCTTCCACCTTGACTCTTCAAGTGGTAGCAATCACAATGTGGCTTGGGAGTTTGCCAGTCATCTCATACCATATTTGTCTGCAGAAGGTAAGCTACCATAAATCAAATATTAAAATAACAATCTATTCTTGCTACCATTTATGCTTATAATACCTAATTGAGGTAGGTACCTACATAATTATTCATATTTTAGCAAAAGGTAGAATTAATGTTCTACTAAATGTTAGAAATATGAACTCGTCTATTTAAAAAAAACTGGTGTGTTCATCTAATAAGTTACCAGTGTATGTAAAATGGAATAACTATGTACCTACACAACTTATTATTTTATTTTGCTGTGATCTAATGCTATGACCAAGTTTACAACCTTTAACAATTGATTGCACTTTTCAGTTTGCATCAACTTTGTGGACAAAGAATGCCTGCAGCAAAGCAACGGGTATGACTGTGGAGTCCATGTCTTATGCAATGCTGAGAGACTTGCCGGTTGTGCCTTTGCCAACAAGGAAGTGGGCTCATGTGATATGCTAGTCAAAATAGATCCTTTCAATAAAAGAAAAGAAATTCTCAAAATTATTCATAATTTATCAAAATCTGATTAATGTACAAATTGCTGTTGTTGTTTTTGTTTTTCTTATTGAAATATAGGTATTTAAAAATTTAAATTGAAATAAATTGGTTTCATTGTTTTTAAACAAATCTAAAAACTAAATTTTGTTATAAATTACCAAATCAACCATTTCATTTTCAATTATGGCTTCCAAGGGTAAATAATAGAAGGTATGTAGTTTCTATAAAAAACCATGTGTATACATTGTATGATAATTATATTATCTGCATATAACTTACAAATATCTAGTACAAAAATTAAATTGCTGTTATTTAAAACTGGTTGGTGCACCTACTCTAAGATTTTTGAGGTTCCACCCATCCGCCAAAAGCGCGGTCTATCTCCTCTGCTACTGCCAGGCAGAGCCTATCTTGATCGTAATTTGCAATCACTTGGATACCAATGGGTAAGCCTTCACTTCCCAACCCTAACGGCACAGAAGTTGAAGGCATCCCTAATAGGTTTACCAGCGCAGTGTACGAAAAGTTGAAAGGCCTGGCCAAAGGCTCGTTGTGGTAAAGCGCGGGTGTTGGGTGTGTTGGAAACAGGAAAACTCCGTTGTCTCCAAGCATTCCAGTAAACATGTCCACCAACTCTTTGTGGCGTTTCACGAAGTGTTTCATTTTATCTTCACTAATATCCTCTGCGCCGTACAGCGCGGTCAAAATTCCAATCAAAGTGTTACCCGACAGTCCGAAAATATTCTTTACAATTTCTTTCAGACAATTTCCTTTCGTGTACTTTTCCATAATCAGTTCACCAAACTTGGTGTTAGAGTTCATCAGTGCCATCCAAACGCCTAAAGATTTCTGCAACGGTAACATTTTCTCCTCTGCATCTATTTTATGTTGCATTTTTAGAAATTCAACTACTTTTTTCATAGCTGCAATGATGTCGGGGTCAACAGGATCGGTCAATGGAACGTCATTGCTGAATTGGTAGAAGAAGTTTATTTTTTTGATGTCTACAGGCTCATCTAGTCGAAGTTTAGGCGCGTTTTCTCCCGAAATAATTTTCAGTATGGGCTTTAAATCAACTGCATGTCTCGTCATTGGTCCTATGCCTAAACAAAAAACAAAAACTCGTGAAACCGTAACAGAATGCTATGTCATGTTCAAACTTTGGAAAGTGATTAAATCTTACCTAGGAATGAATGTTGCATTTCTGATGACGGTTCGGGATACTGTCCTTTGATAGAGACAACGTATTTCGAGGGTTTATGTCCAAAGATTCCGTTGAAGTAACATGGCATTCGGATAGAGCCGCCGATGTCAGAGCCTGAGAAGAAAGGAAAACGTACCTCAACAATCTCAATGATTTTATATGTAACAATTTTGTTACTGTCTCTAATTAAGAGGAAAACCAAGACACCTTGTTCTTGTGTTTTTTATAGATATACCTACCTAGTCAGTAGATAGCAATAACTTTCACTTATTTAACCGACAAAACAAAAAACGGATGAATTTCTCAAGTAGACGCGTAATTTTGAAATTACCTATTGAATTATGTATATCTTTAATTTAGGCACTTAGCCAATATGAATCGTCTCCAATATAAAAAAAATAAATATAAATATGATCACGACTGTAATCCCCGGGCTCGGTAGATACCTTCTCAGATCTTTAGCTACTTAGATCTTTGAGGATTATGATATTAGGTCTCCAATATAATTCGTGATAATTGTAATAAGTAAGTACCTACCTTTGAGTAGGTATCAAAATTTGATCACGTAAAAGACTATGTAGGTAGGTACCTACTACTTAAATCCCTATTACCCATTGGAGCCAGTGGACCCAACCCGTGCCTTGCTTTTCCCATTTAAAGTAATCCAAGATTGGAGATTCTATGATCTTACCTATACCAAAGATAGTGCCAGCAACAGCCTGCATGCTGCCTTCTCCGCCTGACGATCCCCCTACTATCCTCGTGGTGTTGTAAGGGTTGTTGGACCTGCCGTGGACGTGGTTGTGAGACTCCCACCTGCCGTGCAGACAAATAAGCACAGAAATAAGTCTTCAAATACTCACACATATAGTTATATTACACTAGCTTCCGCGCGCGGCTTTGCTCGCGAAGTACCTACATAAAATACCTATAGCCTATGTTACTCAGGGATAATGTAGCATTCTAATAGTAAAAGATTTTTTTAGATCGGACCAGCAGTTTTTGAGTTAATTCGTTACAAACAAAAATACAAAACTTCAAAACTTTACTCTTTATAATAATAGTATTAGATAGAACATAACATAAATAAATAAAATAAAATAAATAAATAAATAATAATAATAAATAATGCTGGACAATCCACACAGCATCATCTAGCCCCAAAGTAAGCTACTCAAAGCTTGTGTTATGGGTACTAGATAACCGATATATTTAATACATTACATTACATACATAGATAGATATTTTTTATTATACATAGAAAACACCCAGACCAACGGAACAAATTTCTGCAGATCGTACACAAATTTGTTCCGCGGCGGGAATCGAACCCGCAACCTCTTGCGTCGCAGGCGGACTCTCGCCCGCTGCGCCACAGAGGTAGTCAACATAGATAAAACGTAAATCCATTATTGGCTGTATGTAATGTTATAAGATCTGTATATACTTTACAAATGAGAGGTGTGGATTTTGTTAAATAAATAAATAAGTACTTCTTATCGTGTCATTAGATCTATCGAACCAGTGTGGTGAAAGGATTAAAGTGCGCCTCAGAGGCTCTAGTTACTACCCAAGCACTAGAGAGCTAACCCAAAAATCATACCATAGAGTCACAAAGAATACAAACGGCTGATCATTTTACAGCTCATTTGGGCTGCTTTGGCTTCATTCGACATGAGTAGTGCAAGCATCGCTAAGGTAGACACAGAATCAAAATAACTTGACCTAATAAACATCACATAATATTTACGTTTCGTCTACCCTTCACAGACTTTCGTACTTGTATCAGCGTGACTACGAACCATAAAGTACCTAAATAAGAAATAGTAAATAAATAAAATCTCCATTACGTGGCGTGGACTTTAGTTTACACAGCGAACGTTGTCTTGCGATAAAGTTTACGTATTATCGAATAGATTACGTGGGAATCTAATACCTAAGTAACTGTCTTTGATAAAAAAAATGGTTCATATTTCATACCACATGCAAAGTTCAGGCACGTTTGTGAGCCCCATTATTATGGCACCCTTTTCTCTTAGCAGCCTAATGGCGTCAGCGTCTGCGTCTGCTATCACATCTTTACGGATTACCACACCTGATGTGTGATGCAGACCTGAAATTGATAACATTAAATCAGTTGTATTCCTTTGTGAACTTTTTCCACAATTGTGGACACATGCATATCAAGCAAGCTGTGTTCCAGATCGCGTTGATAAAATAAATAAAATAAATATGATCACGACTGCAATCCCCGGGCTCGGTAGATATCTTCCTCAGATCTTCGTCGAGAGGCACGTCCAAACATGACATTTGGTACATGCCCACATTTTGCACAGTAGTTAGTATTCCGTACGTGACAGGTTGCAAGCCCATCGCCGCTTATAAGAATACTAACCTATGTCACACACCTTCGAATTTTTTGTTCTAGGGTATGCCGAATTCCTCACGATGTTTTCCTTCACCGTTTAAGAGCACTGGCATTGCGCACGTACATTTTTCGAATGGAAAAACTCATTGGTGCACGACCAGGTTTGAACCCACGACCTTCGAATCGTGAGGCCGGGGTGCTACCACTGCACCACCAGCGCTCTTTATCTTAGATCGCGTTGAACCCTTACGATATGCCTAATTCTTATATCAAGTTGTCTGAAAGTAATTAGGTACGTGAAGTTATGTATAAAAACCTTTTGGAACCCAGTACAAAGGATCCAAGATTGTAATTAAAATTAAAAGCATAACGCTCATTTTCCAGGCAACTTCGTTTTCATAGAATATTTCTAATCTACACAATTTATTTCTACGTGACAAATTGCTCCTGAAAAAATATTTTAAACTTGTACTTCTTTGGTAATATTTAATATATAATCTGGAAGTAATTTTGGTCGAATCTAAGCTAAGTAATACTGGGGTAATACATTATTGCTCAAAAACAGTACAATACAAATAATGATGAAACTGTAATGGCAAGGGGGCATTTTCTGCAACTCGGGCTATGTGAAAAAGTACTTATGTACCTATTACAAGAAAAGACTATCCAAAATGTCCCTAGTTTTTAGTGTTCTTATCAGTTTAGCTAAAACTAACACTGTGATCACTCATTACTTAATACTTCATAATCTTCCTGCCCTTTTCCCACGTTATGGTTGGCACAACATGTGATCTTCTTCCATTTCCCTCTATCATTCGTCATCTCAGTACTTACTCCTTTCCTACCCAGTTCATCTTTCACACAGTCCATCCATCTTTTCTTTTCATTATTGAATACTTCTCAGAGTTAATTCGTCCTGATCAAAATGGGAGCCTCCATTTTGATTTCTTTTACCTCTTTTCTCTTTTATACAGCACAATTATGGTTAAGATTAAGTATATACGAGTAATTGGTAGCTGTACAGATTTTTTAGTTTTACTTAAGGTGACGTCTCTTGCTGGTCTTGGCTCAGATATCTTGTTTTAACCTACTCAATGTACACAATGTCATGTGTAAATTTAACAGATCATGAAAGAAAAAGTTATATTTTCAATCGCAATATGTTTACCTTTCACAGCGAGACAATCCTTTGTACTAAATGGTACTCCCAAGAATAGTTGTTCTTTCTCCAACTGATCTGCTGTTTTAGAACCACTTCTAATGAGGTCATCAGCCTCCTTCGCCTCTTTAAGTGCCAGTTCGAACCTGTCTTCGACGAAGCAGTTGAGCGCTGAGTTCACATCTTTGATCCTCCTGATGCATGTTTCCACGACCTCAACGCTTGTGATCTAGAATGAGACAGTTATAGTTAGGGTTTGGAAGGTCAACAATAAACAAATTGCTGTAGTTTAGTTGGCTACATTCTTTTACACATGTTATAGTTTTGTATTACCAAGTTAAAAAAAGTCTGTAGGTTCCTTTTTCTGGCCCTTCGGTTTTGAATAAGTTCTAGCTCATCGACGAACTAAGATAAAGTAACTATCCAAACCTAGCTAGATCGATGAAGTGAAATACACATAACTACATAATGATTAGTTTTGAAAACCTTTGTTGCTACCTAGCAACAAAAGTTACGAGTGATACCGCAACTCAACGCATCCGTTTATTCACATGCGATAAATGCAAATAATAATTCTTATTTAGGAAGCCAAATGCGCAGCGCTATATAGTAAAGTCACAGAATTATGTTGCACAAAGTGCTGTATCTATTTACTATTTAATAATGTAATGTTTCGCATCGATATTTCCGCAAAAATTATCCAATGAATTTCGCAAGATTATTCGAAACAATTTTAAATTAAAGGCTTTGTGTCATTTTTGCCTGGGTAGGAACTTACGCTGTAGGTATAATGAACGATTAGCTAGCTGGGTTTTCAATCCTTGTGGGCATAATCCTTTACAATCTTTACATAGATAATGTAGATAGCTGCCACCGGATAGAACAATGGGCTTGGATGAGTTTCTTTGTTGGTCTTATCTATCAATCAATTACTGACCTATAGTTCTTTATAATATCAGGCAAAGCAACAATAGGGTATATTATAAGAACATCTAATCTGCTCCTTGCTGCTGATATCGACTCTATTATTACAAATGAACTAGCTTACGTCCGCGTCACGGGCTGACTTGATACCCGCATAAAGTAGCCTAATGTATGATTTATCAAGTGAGAGACTGAAATCTATTTTAATAAACAACTAACTCTTTTCAGCTATACAACAAATGTTTAAACACTACTTCTAACAATTCTTCAAAATGTCGTGCGATAGGCACTTGTGTACTTTATTAAAGGAACACTTAAAGAGTCAACATCAGTCACCGCAGTAGGATCAGACACTTGATGCCTAGTCGTCTAGATTTTAAATTCGCTGTCCACACGACGTAATCATTCCATCCAACCAATGTTGTGTTGAATTGGGATCCATTTGACTCGTATGATGTTCTTTGTGTGTTAATTTACTGGTGCTTCACAACTAAGCAGTTATTGTACCCACAGAAAAGGGAATAGTTTTCTGTGATACTTTTAGAGCTAAAACTATTTGCACTTCTAAAATACTAGCTTCTGCTCACGGCTTTGCACGCGTGCCACTTACAAAATAAGCAGCGTATATACTCGTAGGTACTCCAGGTTGCATATTATTAGGTATTCTAAATTTCATCTAAATACGCCCAGCGCCGGTTCAATGTAATTTTGTAAAACAAAACCTTGCCAACGTTCGAACTTTTAATATATCGAGTTTATAATATCAATTTCCTATGGTAGGATCAGTGATACGGAATCAAACAATTAAAAATTGGTGAATACCTATGAGAAAACACTTTTATAAGTTTAGAGCACATTTTGGAAGAATAGTAACTTCTGCGTTTAAATTATTTACCTAGGATCATTGCTATTTACAATCAATAAAGAAAAGTAGTCTTGGCCAAGGTTCTTGTAGCACAATGTACTCAATTTGATAACGAGCGTATAGCGTGTATCAAAACAAAACGTACCTTTGTGCGATACCTACGATAAGTTTTAATATGATTATAAAAAGTATGACAAAACATTTACTTATTCAGGGTAATGTTGATGTCATAGGTCATGTACCGTGACTTCCATGGCCGAATTAGCCATACCGAAATAGATTATAAACTAAACACATAAAAATATATATTGTAGGCACCTACGTAGCTATGTGTACTTTTTACATTTTTTAGGTATTTTAATGAATACTCCTATAACTAAAGATAAGAAGAAACCTATACCTACCTACCTAATTAAATAAGCAAACCTTAACGATATTGGTAATATGGTCTTCTTCTTCAGGATTTATACAAGTGTATTTAGGTAAACATAAAGTACGCACCTCCTTATTCCTAATTTTCTTCGCCACTTCAATTGCTGGAAGTTTCAGGATATCATCAGTAATTGGTGGAATTTTCTCTCCTTCACTGCCATAGTATAGCCGGCAGAAGAACCTCACTATACTTGCTATTACTAATCTCGTAACATGTAACACTTTAACTTTTAGTGGCATTGTGAAGTTTCTTATTTCTGTAGTACTCATTTTCGGTTACTTTGTTTAAGGTATAGGGAACAAAACAAACTTTTGTAAATAAATACACGGTATTTCTGTCGGTTATGTTATGTTACAGGCTTCACAGTATTGTCACTACTACCACTGCTCTGCTCAGTCGAGCCAGCCGCCGACTCAATGAATGAACATAGCACACCAAGGACATTGTTTACGTTATCGAACTGTAACATGCTCGTTTTTGGTGCAAGCTACTTTCAACCCTATCTTCTTGAATGTTGGGGCGATATTTGCTTACTTCGTTATGGTATTTACAGCTTTTGCTGCAGTTAACTGTATCTACTTCGTTTTATCGTTGTCTCGCTCATTGCTGCCGACGTGCTCCGGCCACTAAATGTCGGACTGGTTATCTACATAATATGAAAACTCATGCCGGCATCGCCACCATCTATTCTGTAGAATGTATAGAGGCCCCGACTGTCAATGACATAACGCCCACCTTCACCAATCTACTGGATGTTACTTGTTTGGTGTGACAGTTCGATATCATTTCCTATCAAACAATAATTCTTGGTAAAGTTTACTTGTTAACCTTGTACTTCATGTATGAAAGATATAACCTTAGTATTAATGGTACTTACCTACCTAATTGTTATTATTTTTTCCACAAAATGAATATAATTAATAATATGCTTACATATTGAGCTGTTTGCTACTAAACCTAAAAGCTGAAGTTCTCACTTTTACCACTTATTCTTTCTGTTATTTATTAAACACTACTATTTTCTAATTATATGACGTAAACTATAATGCTATTTTTATATCTAATATAGGTATTCACAAATAGCCTAAGAAAGCTGTCGAAGCGCTGTTTTAGTGTTGTTTTAATTTTGATTACGTGAGTACTAGTTAAGTCTATTATTTCTTTCCAGAAAATGGCAGATTCGGCAGACGCGGAACGTGAAACGCCATCGTTAAATTCCTATCCTATGTCCCTACCCACGGTCCTTTGTACTCCAGAGCCTGCATCAGACATTCCCGAGCCAATCGCAAATTCCTTTATCAGTAATTCTGAATCGAAAATGTCTCTACCTTCAAGTTTAGGCACACCTACGTCACCGCTCCAATTGTCCTCTCCAATGTCCTTACCAACGTCTCCATTCACGAAGACTATACCTGAATCTGTTTCTTCCAACTCCCTGAAGACCTCAAACCTAAGCTCACCGACTCAACAGAAGCCCAGCCAAGCTTTGAACAGCGGGTCTGCTACGGGTAAGTGTCTTCTAATAATAATTTATGTTTACTCAAAATGCTGTGTACCTTTAAGCATTATACCTGCCTCTGCTTGTAATTTATGTGCAAAATTTTAGTACTGTGTAACCTTAAACAAATATATTTATATTTTACTAGCTTCTGCACGCGGCGTCGCCCGCGAAGTACCTACATAAAATATAGCCTATGTTCATCCTGAAAGTTCATTCTACACATTGGTGAAAGAATTTTTCAAATCGGTTCAGTAGTTTCGGAGCCTATTCATTTCAAACAAACAAACAAACAATCAAAGTTTTCCTCTTTATAATATTAGTATAGATAAGTATTATTTCCCTCGTAAAATAACAATTGAGTTTCTTGAGAACTGTCGGTTTTTTTATGCATATATGCGTCATTCTAAAGTAGAATTAATAGATATACAAATATACTTAGCAATGACTACGTTTAAAACGTGACCTTTCAAGGACTAAGGGGTCAACTTTTAGAGCTCAAAAGCCTGTCCTTTGTCTGAATGTTGATGTGTGATATTATATCTACAGTGGTACAAAGTGAAGTAAGTATTGCTAGACTTTATCTAAGAGGTACTTACATCAAAGGACAGCATAATTTAAGATGAGCAAAGTCGTAAAACAACAATATGTTAAGTACACATTTGTAGATAACCGTAGACGGGGATCTCCAAATTCGATTTACAAATACGACGAATAAGTCCTACCTGATAAGACGAAATAAGTGCAGAGATGTCTGATAGCTATTTAACTTAGAGTAGGTATATATGTAACCGGATGAGTTTCCCAAGTGCTCGGTAACATTTTCGAAGCTTTGATGACGAAGCCGCATTTGGAAACAATTAACGAAATCCGGCTTGAAGTTATCTACTTCCACCCTTTGGTTATAGTCAAAGACTCCTCTGTTACTATTCTATGGCCGTTTTGAGTCGTGCCTCAAATTTAAACTATGAGAGACATTGTTCGCGACAAAAATTTGGATAAGTAGAGTTAATATAAATAACTATAGCTTACTGACAATTTGGAATTTGTGTTGCAAAAAATCAGAAAGTTTTGCCTAAATTAAACTGTTGTCTTTATATTATGACAGAACACGAGATTGTAATACAAAACCTATTGAACGAAACGCACGCAATAGTTCTTTGGTCGAAAAGAGATTTGTTGTCTGAGGCGAAAAGAGGTTAAACTAATCTTAAAGATTCACAGTCGATATTGTGCTTTTTCTTCTCGACTGTATCAGACTACTTACTAGGCAGGAACTGCGGGCAAAACCCACTAATGGTTTTGAACAAGCCGCGGCCGCTTGGCCCTGGGACGACATAAACGGACGGGATGAACTTGGCGCTTAGGTAGTTACTAAATACATAATATCAAAAGTAGAGGAGAAAAATCAGATAGGCCTTTACCGTGCAGTGAGACTTTACAGTAATAACATTACTTACAATGTTATTGGTCAGTTTTGTATAAGGATTTTATAAATAAAAAAACAAATTAAGAATAGGTTAGGAAATGCTACATAGCTTCTTGTAAAAAACGTGTAACTCGTTGGGAACTCAAGGTACCAATGCATGGATGTACCGATGTACCTCATCCTCAGCGCTCAGCACAAAGTATGTTCTTCGTGAATTTTCTGCGCAAAAACAAACAAAGCATTTTAGCGAAAACTTGCTCCGCTACATTGTAAAGGTTTTAAAACTAGTGAATATCTACATTGCTCGACCTACAATGATGTATTTATAAACATGCCTTTATTATGTTTTATAAAAATGAAAGCTGGTAAGGCTTTACTAGGTTATACTCGTAGCCGGATTTGTAAAAATAAATGAATTATGAAAGCTTTAAACTACATTAATTTGTTCATGGTAACTAGATGTTGTTGTACCTATCTATAATGGTTGAATGGGTTGTAGACCTACCCCTAATTATTCTAATCGTTACAGACTTCAGAAGCTTTCATTGTGGTCCGACACGCGTTGTCTAATTTATTTATGCTTTTACTCAATATGAAGACTCCGTTGCTCTTTATTCCACAACCACATAGGGATCTGTGTGTTTATGTTATGTTGTGGAGTGGATGTCTATTATTCATGTTTCATTTACATTTTCTAAACCATTTTGGGCACGCTCACTTAGATCGCGTTACGACACGGCAGGTAGGTACTAGGTACTAGCTACTTTATGCTGAGTATTCTATGGTTTCTACTGTACTTATCTAAATATTAGTACCTGGATGACCGAGCTTTGCTAGGTTTGTTTTTGGTAAATGACGTTTTCTAAAATGAAACCTAACTAGATAGATTAATCCCCGAAACCCCCTGCATACAATATTCCATGAAAATTGTTGAAGCCGTTTCTGAGATTCAGATTATATGTATACATATGTATATACACGAATTTCTCGTTTAAAGGCATAAGATAATAATTATATCAATTAATAATTAAATTCAACGAGATCGTTTGAGTTTATTATTGTCGAGAACTCCTAAACAAATGCTTAAAGTTTATTGAGAACCAATGTTTATTTCCATTTGAATTACTTACAATGTCTCTTTTATGAAAATATACAGTTGCAAAAAAATCTTCTTGATTTTAAGGCATAATTCGTAGGTAGTAAATATCTGATACTTATGTAATTCGAATGCAGTAAAATAATAAAGCCATCATGACTAACGCATATAATTAAATCGCGAGTATTCCGTTAGGTTGTGTCGTGTTTGGATCCTAAAAATCACCTTTAACTTTTAAACTACAATATATTCCACACAGAGATTTCAAACACGCTTTGTTTCTCAAACAATAGAACCGTATTATTGAACAAACACTGGCGCTGCTGTAGCAAAAAAATAATGATCTGAACAGGAGGAAGATTCTAACGAATAATATTTTCACGCTGCCGATATCATCGCTCAGAATTAAATTAAATATATTCTAATTGTGACTGATTGATCGGTACGATCTCGTGTTTAATTAACACTATATTATAGAACACATGACTTGCGCTACAATATCTGATAATAATTGAACAGTTTTTCAGGTTGTAGGTACCGAGGAGGAAACCCTCATCGACTTCATTCATATTCACACCCGCAGTTGAGCGCAGACCGCGGACGGGGGAGGTCGCGTTCTCTCTCACGGCTCCCTCAAAATAACACCTCTGTCGCGCCACTATTCCCGAAACGTAATAACTTAGAGACTCATGCATGCGCTACGTGAAATATTATGCTACTTGTAGACTTGATTTATGGATGAAAATAAGGAAACATTTCCGTTTCTCGTGAATTAATTTGTTAAACTTTAGCAGGAAAGTTTTACCGCAAAAATGTAGTCACACGCACAAATTACCGCGCCTAAACAGTTGAGAACTTGGATTAGTTAGATAAATTAGTATGGAAAAGAAAAAACTTTTGTGAAGTGAAGACTGGGAGATGCCTTGCTGCGGCTGCTGGTGGAACGGCAGACAGAGGCATAGACCGCCTGACCCAGACACTACAGGTTGTTTTTTTATTTGTTCTTGAAATAGCTCGACTTTTTATCTGACTGCTTATATTAGTCAAAGAATCAATCAATAAAATTGAGAATTTAATATTGTAAAAAGAAAACCAAACCTTTTATGTTATTTTTCCCTAAAAGTGAAAAGTACCAAAGGAAGATTGAAGACTTTTTGTAACACGGTCATGCCCTTTCAACAGCTAGAAACAAAAACAAAACTGTAAGTATACGAGTCTTCAAGGTTTTCTATTTGATTGGGTAAACCAATAAACCTAAATGGAATGAAAAACACCAATTCCTTTTATTAGCTATGCGAAAAGGTAATCGGCGAACATAAAAAAAAAAGTTACCGTTATTTTAGTACTTACTAGTACCCACTTATACTCGTTAACCAACCATGTATTATTCTTATCATTCTTTTTTTATTATTCCTTTTTATAAACGAACTGACTATAATTCGGAAAACAACAATAAATTCTATTCAAAATCAACGACAACTGTTTGGAATATAATAGAAAATTAATATTTATGAAACAAAATGTTTCGCAGGCGCCCCAAAAATCCAATTTCCTTCGAATTAGTGGGTTTTAATGAAAGTTTTATAAATGTTCGTCCGCTGAGCCTGTGCGGTGGGGCGTCAAACTTTAGGACTTGATTGAAATATTAGTAATCCAAAAGGACTCAAAACAATGGGGCACTCCGCTCCTTCAGGATTTTACGTTATTTAAAAAGGGTGTTTTATACTTGAAACCCTTAACTCGAGGTTGACACAGAACGATTAAATTTCCATGCTCTTTGCATGATATTTTAAACTTTAGTAACTATAAAAAATCACTGATTTTAAATTTCACATGGCAATATTGCCTACCTGACATATCAAGGACTTTCAGATGCTGTTCTTGACATTCTTCTTCCGCTTTCATATAAATTTTTGTAATACACGCGTAAAACTTTTTTTTTTTTTTACGTTAGATACGTATTTACCCATTATAATAGAAAAAATTTAAACTCGAGAGTTCTTAAGAATTTCGTGCACTACCTACAATAAGTAAGATAAACCTCTCTGTGGTAAGCGGAATGTGTTATGGATGGAAAATCCGTTTAGGTGAATGTGCTTTACTCGGGACGCTGGCGCCGCTATACCCAGCATTATCTTTGGCTTTTAGGGATTTGCTTTTATATTCAAGAATTTATTTGTTTCTACGCATTTTAGTACCCACTTATTAATATAAGTATTATACACGCCTAGAAAAGCCACCCATCAAAAGTCCTTTAGAAGTCCCAACGACGTGTTGTGTTAACAACGACGTCGGAAAGTTATTATTTACTCACTCATGGTCACTGCACTGGCTAAAATCAAGCAGACCACATTGTGAATATCTACATACATATTTGAATACCGTAGTATAGGATAACCACATAAATTCTGAGATGCCATTGCCGATTCATGCAATATTATTAACAGCTTATGTTGACCTATTTATTCAACGTTGCTCTCTTTTAATTAAACATTGAAGACGTACGGTCTGACTAGTGCAGCATTAACAATGAAGCTACAGCCGAAATTGGAACAGCTGGTAAACTACTTTTCCTAACTGAACATGTTGTTTAGACCGACGCACCCTTATTTAGCTAAACTTCTGTCAGTTTTAATCACGTGTTAAGAGTTAAAGATGCTTTCAGACCAGGACATAATACTCACAAAATTAAAAGAACAAAAAACCATTTTAAAACATTACGAGTACATTTAGTAAATCTTCACCATGGGCCTGCACGTAGCGTATCGCTACGTAGCTTAGCCCGTGCTACGAATCCATACAATGTAACGTAAGTTGCACCATAGGTATAATGAATGGAGTTATCCAACTACACTATTTTTAAGCTATGATGAACTGGGTCTTCTGTCTTGCATTTTGATTGCTTATTGATTGTTTATTAATTCACCTACTCCTATACGTCACAGTTGTCAATGTGCCCTGTACTGAGTCAGTTATTAGCAACATAAATCGATTTAAATGTTTTGTTGTGTCTCCGCAATGAAATGTTCTTGTTCCAACGAGGATTCTCGTTCAAATTCCGATGAATCAAGTAAGTTATCAATAAGTTTGCCTAATTATTCGACCGATATACCCACCATTCTTATAGTTTTCATTTGTCGAATTATTTCGTGTGAACTATAAACATGTGGTAGAATCCGGATCCTCTGGAGAGTTCTCGTAATGTGTGTGTGACCTATATGTCATCTGTAATCACGATGACGATCACATCACATAGTGCAACCGACCCATTTCCAGACCTACCAATTTCGATCAAAACATTTAGTTATTTCAATCCTCACTCTAACCTAATCACTTAGCGGATGCTCAAAATATATATCGAATTCGTGTCTCAAAATACTCGTATCTTGGGATTTCGTTCGTATTTTTTTTCCATCTTTTATTTTTCTTATATCTGTAGATTCTAATACTTTAAGTAATGGGGGAGGAACGTCGTAAAAAGTACGTTGATTCCAAAGATTTAAATCGTAGGTATGCCCGTACGGTACTGAGACCGCGCCGTTTTGTTGCCACACGAAATGAGATAGCTCGCTCATTTGGCACACCAAATATTTTCAATTTCAGGGTACAAAAGGAACAATTATATATTTTTACGAAAGATCGTGCAATATAATTGCACAATAAATGGTGAAATAACTGTTTGGTTTATTTTTTACTAATCATTAGTGTGCGTGCATCGGCATTTTGTTAAGACAGTGCCACAGTTTTTGGCGTCCGGGCATATCTACGATTTAAATCTTTGCGTTGATTCCACGGACTTCGCTCGTTAGTTATCACGTACTCCAGCTCTACCTTGGAAGGATTTAACGAAGTCGCTTTCAGTTGCACAGTACGGTGCACGCGACTTGTGCTTAGACTAAGTACCTACCTAGTCTATCTACTTTACTTACCTACTAATTATCTATACTAATATTATAAAGAGGAAAGTTTTGTATTTTTGTTTGTAACGAATAAACTCAAAAACTACTGGTCCAATTTCAAAAATTCTTTCACCGTTAGAATGCTACGTTATCCCTGAGTAACATATATTTTATGTAGTTACCGCGCGAGCAAAGCCGCGAACGGAAGCTAGTATAAGATACATGTGAAAGAGTTAAGCTATCCAAGGACCGTTGCGAACGATCTATAGACAGCTCAACTGATCCAGATCACTGCTAGAATAAAAGGGTCTCCAAGACGCGCGGCATTACCTCATTAAATGGCAATGTTGATACAAATGTGAGCCAAATCTAAGAATACCAATAAGTAAAGTTTTCTTTTTCATAGCAAAATTTAAGTGCTTCCTCTAGACCTTAGGAAAATGTTCTTGGACCGACAATGGTCTGCATCATAGCAGAGACCACTGAAGTAGAGAAGCGTTCGTAAATACCTACCACTAGCATTCACAAAACAAATCCCAATGATGGCCGTGCAAGCAAGCCACGCTTTGCTCTTTCAAATCTTGTTTGTAGGTATTTAAAATCAAGAAATTAGATGCTTTTATGAGGAACTTTGTTGTAACTTTCTGGAAACCTTTCGAGCAGAACATGAACAGATGTTTCAAGATACAGAGCAAAGTTTATGAAAATCTTCTTTATGAACAAAAATTTTGTTTACATACCGCTTACCCGATATTTTTTACCTGCCTATGTAGTTTATTCAAGGTACACCGTTTACAGCCAATCATTTGTTCAATGCTCTATACGAGTACATGGAACAAACAAGTCTTAAACTATATTTATGCATCCACGTTTCATGCAAGACCCTAGGCATGTTTACTCTTCTCTGTTCTCTAAAGGTCCCTAGGTACCAATAACCGCTTTAGTAGATACGGGTGGCGGTATACTACGTGTATGTTGAATGAAACAGTTGCGGCTGAACTAGCCCGGCGAAATTGCTCATTAGTTCCGTTTCTGGCTTCACTTGAAGGGCTTTCTTTGCTACAAATAAATGTTTTTCCTTTTCTTTTATTTATAGCCCGGACTTTTACAAGCAAAGAGGTTCTAGAGTTTCCGCATGAGCTATAGAAATAAACATCGAGCTTTGATATGTGGCTTTTAAAATGTGGTTTTGCCTTAACGGAGTTCTTTGGGCGGCCCATTAATTCCGCCACTGACTCACATACGACGTACGTAAGTACGTTACGTATTAAATAGTCTTTGCTTGATGGAAACGAATGGGGCAGGTTAAAACTGGGTCATCCCTGGGTAAACAAATTTCAGTGATGAACGGTCTCAGGCGCCAAGCTTCCTGGAACCAAGACAAACACTTTACTCTAGCTATATACATCTATATATATCTAGATGTATGCACTATAGTAGCCACAAGTCTGTCGTTTTAGAACACATATCGATCCGCTCAATATACACATATAATAACTAGTTTTTGTGTGAAAACAATGTTTCGAAGTATTTTAGCTACTAGTGCTATATAGTAGAAAAATAATAAAACAGAGCCAACTTTACATGTAATATATTAAAAAAACATATTTTTTTATAACTCTGTTGGCGTTTCTAGTATTATTGTAAAAATATCACAATGGTAGGACTAACGATTTGCGAGCAACAGCATTGATTAGGGTCGCGGGACAGACACACCGGCGGATATGTTGGAACTATATGAGTTCCTTATTACGAGTATAAATTAAAAGTAAACAGCTAGGTATTGGATTCGTGGCTGCTATACCTACCCTACTTTATGTACAGGCTTATGTTTACCAGTCATTTAGGGCCAGGGTGCGGTAGTAAAACCTAATGGTGTTTCATCGGGGAAGCGAATTTCCATTAGCCTCGAAATAACCTCGTTATGTTCATAAGCGTGATATTACGAGTACGTCCCGTCGTGTATATATACGAGTATTGCCGTATAATAATCCCTGTTTCGGCCCAACTTTTATCCGCCTGGGACAAACAGAATTATAGATAATAGGCTAATGTACTCAAACATTGCTTCAGTAGCTCGCCTGATGTAATCCACGGTATTTTATCCGGTCGTAAGTAGGTATTACGATCAATCAATCAACGAATATTTCTAAATTTTTTACACACGTTATTAGAATAAAAATATTAGATAAAAAGTCTCGGCTTTTGCGCATTTATAAATTACGTAGGTATATTTTACTACACATCAATATAGAAAGCTTTTATGAAGTCTTCAGTTGGAAAAAACGTTACAAAATAATACTTGATGTATGGGTATCTTCAGAGTGTACCTACCTACCTATTACGTACGTACATAAATCCATCCAAATCTAATCTAATAATAATATGCTCACTGACGAAAGCTTTTTATCGCGGATATAAGACAATATGTAGATATTGATGTCTATGATATTATTTACAAAACAGTATGAGTACACAGTATTTTTTTCCTTGTTATTAGATCTCAAAATATCGAACATGTCGATTTTTAGGCACGCTTTCCCAGCTTTCATACCGAATGATAATCCTGTTGTTTCTGTTATTGCCCTGTAATGTGTTAGTTCCCAATATTGTTTTGTACGTATAGATTTGTGCGTATTATGCCAATATCATGTAGGGGAGAGGCCTCGCGTTATTCGATCGATTTTTATTACATTAATTGACGATCCCAAATACAAACCTTGATAACTCGATAATGAATGTGATGAGATCTAAGCGCCCTCATTATACCCCCGGGTATTATGGGGAGGAATTTGTTCGTTTAATTGGCGAATGAATTAATTATATTAAACGTCTAGGAAATGTTAAAGTTTAGATATACGATTTGCTTTTGATAAAGTTAAAAATATTTAATATCTATTTTTGAATTGAGAAGTTAAGGCGTATTGAAAAGTTTCTTCAGATTCGAATATAATATAGGTTTTAGTTATCTTACGTGTGAACTTATGAACATTGATCGAACTAGCTGTGTTTGCTAAACTCGACTGAACCCTACTGAACCCCAACTAGACATGGGTTTTATTTTCTTAAATCGGTCTTCAAAAGGTACCTATGTATTCTTTCATTCTCATCCCTTCGTTCCATAACACTGGAACGAGCTAAATGAATTGGAAAATGATGGCACGCTTATACTGGAGTTAGGTTCATTCGATCCACGCCTAAAAGCCTTTATGATCGTGTGTTAACTACGTATTGGGTTAGTTAAGATTCGATCCAATAATGTTAAACTATATGAGTGAGACTTTGTATAGTTTTATTTCTGTGAATCTTCAAGTATATTATTTATCCTTTCATCTTTTCGCCCTGTAACGCCAAAATAGAGTTAGTGAATTGGAAAATAACGGCGCACACCTAGTGAAGTGAAGATTACTTCCTCAATAATAAGAAATGAAAACTATTTTCGTTCGGTAACTTTATCAAAAGCTGTAAGGAATTACAATATCGCAATGAGTATGGAGTTATTTATAACGGCTAAGCGAAATCATTATTATGCACAATCGTCAAGGCGAAACACATAATAAAATGCAGACGTACCTACATATTACTCGTATTGATTTCCGTTGAATAGGTACTATGAAATAGGCTACCGCTATTAAGTATTATTATGTTCCAACAATCCATTAGTAGAGGTTTTAGGACGAATGATAGATAGATATTGTAGATGTCAAATCGTCAGCACTGGGGCTTTATGCTCGGAACAGTGAGATAAATCTCGGCGAAGGCGAGTGATAACAACGAACATTAATAATCTCACTTTTCCGAGTGTGAGACCTGGATATGTTAATATTTCCATACCTTTTCTAATATGCATGGTTTAATTAATGCTGCTTTTGCTTAAAACATTTTCACCGCGGTAAAGCTCAGCGGTACGCGCAGTACAAAAAGGTTATACCCACCTACCTATGTACATTATCGTACATCATTTTCATACCTTTGTTATTCTAATCGACGTTTCGCTAGATTCTGTTCACAAGTTCGTTGGAAATGTCATAAAATGCCCGGGGTAGAGCAGCTGTAGAACAAATCGAGAAGTCGTCATGAATTCGTAATCGGACAAATCCGCGTTCGTTCCGAGATTTCCAAGTTTTATTGACATGCAAATCGTGATAGAGCAACTCGAATCATAATAGATGCACTACGACAAAAAAAGTCTCAAGCTTTAGAAAATCAGATTTCTACTAGGTATAGCTTTAAGATTTATTTCACAAAGTTAGCGTTGCGTCAAAAACTTCGATTTATTGTTCTACAGTAGATGAGTGTTTTTACCAACATAAATCTTCTAAACTCAAACAAATAAAAATAATTTCTTATAAATACGGTACTAAGGGCCGAGCTTTACAAGTTCTATAATGGCGTACAACAGACCCACTAGAAACACTGCAATTTGCAGTGCAAGTAGTGCTGGGACTGAAGGGCCCTCCACTTGCTTTCGTTAGCTCACTAGACAGACTATGCTTCCTACGCGAGAGCGACCGAGACGAGCGAGGAATAATCACTTCGCTGTTAATGTTTTCGACTGAAGGGTTTCTAGAACTGAGATAGCTTTAGCTATTTGACTCCCTAACTAGGAGAAGTACGAACACTAAAAATTTAATTTTTGCACATGTTGGTTCGAGTTTCAATTTTATTTCATGTACTTACCTACTTATCTACAGTTAACCATAATCAGATAGTTATTCAACATAGTTGAAATAGTTTGGCTAGGATTATGCTTAAAATAGGTAACACGCGAACTTTAGCTCGGTGGTTTCCGGTCAAACATTTCACTGTAAAAAGTCCTTATTCAACCGTTCAAGCACAAATTTCGATCAATCGAATGCCGGACCTTAGCAGAGCGTAAATCCGATTGAATTGTTGAAATGCGATTTCACCGGCTCCACTAAAGCTTCATACCTACTAAAGCAAATTAAAAAAAATAGTCTCATCACAAAGACTTCAGTTGCTACAATAAAAGTAGGATACTTTTAATAAAGCATTGTTAGGTACCAATATTCTCAACGTCATCTCTAGTAGCTGGCTCTCAACTAGGTAGCAGTAATATCAAATGTACTATCTACGCGATAAAAGCGGTCCAAATCGTTATTTTTTTAATTAAGTAAAAAGTTCTGCTACAGTGGATCAGGTGGACCGTAATCGGACACAACAAAATTGATTGCTATTGTAGATGAGCTTTTCGGCCTTTAAATTGGATTAAGTATATACTTGCCTACCTTGATTATAATTATACTCGTAGTAGCTACAGTATGAAAGTGTAGCGCAGGTAACTACTTATTGTTATATTTCAAGCTTACTAGGTAGATACGTTTTTTCAAAGCCAAATATATCGCGTGTCAACAAAAGGTAGGTACTTTGATCTTTATCTTTAACAATAAAATCCATTTCGGTGTTTATACCAAATCCTATTAGTGCTGGTCATCGTACAATATCATTAAACGTTACTATGTGGTCGTTGAGTCTTTGAGAATCAGTCAACCAAATTCTGCTTCGTGCTCGTCGGTTTTATCACGATACAATATTGTACCAATCAACAGTCGGCTGGGTTTCTGAATTTTGATTGAATACGATTTAAGACGGATAAACAAAACCAGCTTAACGTCTAAAACATAGAATATTATAATTCTTGTGTTAGTATCTATCCACAATTACAATACTCACAGCAAATAATAGACGACAACGATATAAACTTCAACTTCTCGTTTAAGTACCTACTGTTATCATCATTGACCCAGTATCGTGGAAACTTTGCCAATTTCGTTGTCGAGATACCTATGTAGACACTGTGCACATTAAAACTTCGCTTACCAAGATATTATATCTACTTTAAAAATGTATCATCAAAATCAAAGGTTGGTTCATTCTCGCTGAGATTTGATGACTGATCGTCGATATTTATCTCACTTTCCACAGTTCCCTGCATTCTAAAGAAACAAATATAGGTAAAACTAATATAACTAACCCTATACTTATCATTCATAAATCACACATAATTCACGTGTAGGTACTCGTTATACAATATATTATTGTTGAATTCCAACCTATATACACAATTGCGCGCCTTGGAATTACTTAACAAAGACGAACTACTCGTATTAAAGGAACTCGCCTGCTCTTGTTCGCATGTGCCATTAAATTCGTACCCAGTATTAATTTAAAGTGCTCGAATGATCCATCCAATCTGTGTGATATGTATCGCTAACAGGTCTTTCACTTGAGTCTGTATGATGGATCTATTAGGAAAAATATTTAAAATGTAATGCCGCAAACGCAGAATTAAAGAAGAATAAACGCGCGTTCTGCCGCGCGCCGTCCGCTTACGCTTACGCGTATTAAATCCCCGAGTTTTCTCTCAACTTTTCATATCTTTCTTAGCGTTGACAACATAATCATGGCCTGATTATTATGGTGTCTAACTGCTGTTGCTTATTTATCTGTCTTGATCAACCAACCGCGAATAAGTAGGTATACAATACACACATGCCTTTTGTGATGAGTTCTTTAATGGTCGTATCGTCAACGGCTGGTTTTAGAAATGAGGACAATATAGGCAATTAATTAGGAGAGTGGTAGCCCTGTGAGGATACTCAACTCGACCAACTTCTAAAGGTCATGACTGCGTTCAAGTACACTGGCAAACATAAATTCACTAATGGGACATTGAAAAAAATATATTCCCAACACTTTCAAAATTAAACAACTTTTGTCAACCATCTACGACCAGTTTGGAATTCTCAAGTTCAAAAAAATCACATATCGGTTGGTTGGTAGGATGCGCTAAGAAAAATCAATTGTACCTTCTTCGTGAGTATGACACCCTTTAGGGGTTGCATAAAATGGTTTATGTGTTTCATAAAACGGTTTATTTATTTCATAAACCATTCTTGGCACTTCGTCTGTCATAAAGTTGCTATAAATTCAGTTTGTAATTTTGCATAAAAGAATCGATAGAGATATAAATCCAGACGAGATGTAACGATCGCCGGCCGTCTTTATTCCGACATTATAAGGCTGCGTTTCCACCAGAGATGTGCGAGGATGCATAGCGAGGGATGTGTTTGTAAAGAACCAATAGGATCGCTTCATTTACCTTGCCTCGGTCAGCACAGCTCTGGTGGAAACGGCTCAGCGGAGCTAGATTTTTGCGCATACAAAACAAGCGCGGGATGTGTGCGAGGGATGTGTGCGAGGGATGTGTGCGAGGGATGTGTACGAGGGAAGTGTGCGAGGAATGTGTGTTGAGAAAGATGTGTTGCGAGGTTTGCGCATACTGTACCAGCCAGTCCATAGACGGAGTTTGTTGGAAGTAGAAGTGCGCAAAATAGATAATAATATGGATAATTGGAAAAAGAAAATACTTTTATATTTAACAATTTGTGATGAAGAAATGGAAGCAGAAGATACGGAGTTTATTAGTTCTATAATTTTGAGCAATACAAGAACACACAGGTTTTGGATACGTAACCATATTAAATATCATCGATTACATGGAGAATTCTTTACCTTTTTTCATACGGCTGATGATGAAATATTCGAAAATTCTTATCGAGTATCTAGAAGTAACTTTTATGAGTTACACAATTTGATTGAGAACATTATCAAGAAAGAAGACACTCACTACAGAGAATGCATCAGCACCAAGGAAAAATTGGCGGTATGTTTAAAGTAAGTAAAATAGTTTGAATCAATTTTGTCTTTATTAAACATATTAATTGAAAAGTAATCATAATCTGCAAAATAAGTAGACAACAAGTTCCTCTTTTTCATGGCAAATTAGGCTCTGTTCCTACTTTGTTTGAAGTATTTGGCGTTTGTAGGTCTGAATGTTGTGTTCCCGGAGATGCTGGTTGTACAGCTTCCAGTTGGAAAGATGAATCCATCTGGCCCACTGTTTTATTTGTATTTCTACCAGAGCTTGAAGAATAACCAAGTTGTTCAGGATCCAGCTGAGGCGGCAAATCCATCTGGCCTGCTATATTACTACCTACTGCTATACTGCTACCAGAGCTTGAAGAATAACCAAGTTGTTCAGGATCCAGCTGAGGCGGCAAATCCATCTGGCCTGCTATATTACTACCTACTGCTATACTGCTACCAGAGCTTGAAGAATAACCAATATTTTGATTATACCACGTCAGCACGTAAGATTCTTCGGCTTCGCTAATCATATTAAAAAGTTTCCTTTTTAAAGGAACTTGCATGTAATCTGGTAATTTTTTAAATGTTTTCGCCATTGAAAGAAAAAAATGATCAGTATCATCGCAGTCCGTTGGTTTTAAAAGTTCTCTTAATTCTTGCCTTTCTTTTCGAAAATCTTCTTGATTTTTCATATGTTTTTGTATTAAAATTGATAATTCATCGCCTTTTTTCTTCTTTGATGATGACGGGGTGACCGAATCTGTTGAAATGCCTGAAGTTGAGGCTATTTCGTAAAGATTGTTGGGATTGTCAGCTTGATTTGGTGTATGTTCAGTGCTCTGCGAAGAGTCATCTTGGTTTAATGAATATTGAGTGCTCTGCGAAGAGTCATCTTGGTTTAATGAATATTGAGTGCTTTGCGAAGAGTCATTTTCATTATTTGGTGACGAAATATCCTCTTTATAACTTGACTCTCTATCTCTGTTGGCCATGTACGGTAAAAGAAATTCCATCAATTTTTGGTATTTCCATTCACGTGTTTTGGTTGTAGCCTGTCCGCTTTTTTTAGATTTCTGCCTCTTTAGCGCGTCCCGATGGCTATCCCGTAGTTGTTTCCAACGATACTTAGCGCTTTTCACTGAAATAATAGAAAATTATGATTAGGAATATAACATTTTTATACCAAGCATGTTGTCTTACAGATCGCAAAAAATCAGTAACAGGTAAAGAGTACTTTTTTATTTGTTAATTATTTTTCTTACTATTATTATAAACATTCCTTTTTTTGCAGGTATTTATCCACGGGCTCGTCGTTCACACGATTGGCAGAAAATTTTAGGATTGGAGTAGCAAGTGTGTCGAGAATTGTGGCAGAAGTTTGTAATGCTCTTTGGCTTGTTTTACAACCTCTTGTTATTCCAAAACCTACCAAAGACGACTGGAAGCGAATAGCAAAGGATTTTCAAGAGCTATGGCAGTTTAAAAATTGTTTGGGGGCTCTAGACGGTAAACATGTTTATATAATGTGTCCTGCAAACACTGGGTCCTCTTTTTTTAATTACAAACAAAGATTTTCTATAGTGCTTATGTGCTTAGCTGACGCTAGGAGAAAGATTATAATGGTTGATGTGGGATCCATGGGAAGATTTAGTGATGCTGGAATATTTGATGATAGTGTTTTTGGAAAATATTTGAAAGAAAAAAGATTGAATCTTCCAGAACCTGAACCATTATATGAAGGAGGTGAACCAGTACCATTTGTATTCATTGGAGATGAGGCTTTTCCTTTGATGGAAAATTTCATGCGCCCATATCCGCGGGACCAGTTAGACCAACAGAAACGTATATTTAACTATAGACTTTCGAGGGCACGTCGCATTGTAGAAGCTACATTCGGTGTATTGGCACGAAAGTGGTATGTGTATCGTAAAGACTTTGAATGCAGAGTGGAAACGGTTGACAAAATCGTAAAAGCCACATGTGTAATGCATAATTTTTTAATTGAAAGACAAAGTAATTATTTGGATTGCATTGATAACACAAATACAAGTACTCTTGTATCGGTTCCTAGCATTTCCGTCGTCGTGTCAAGTGATAGTTATGATGTAAGAGAGAAATACTGCTCTTATTTCAATAATCAAGGAAAAGTGTCATGGCAAGATACTCGTATTTCGTCACGAATTCATCGCACACAATAAATACCCAAATATTGTAACTTGTATTTTAATATACCTGATTTTAATACATGATTATTACTTACCATCTTTATATTGTATTTCTTTGACTATTTCCTCCCACGCAGCGTCCTTAGTTTCATTACATTTGTAAAATGACAAAGAAGTGTTCCACAAACACGGAAACTTTTGAACGGCATCAATTAATTTTTCGTCCATTATGCCACGCAACCGTACGACATGCGTACGACTACAAGCGCTTACGACAGCAAAGTGAGACGTGAGCGCAGCGCGGTGAGCGGCAGGCAGGCGTTCGCGTTACTCCGCTCCCACTACACCGCACCCCCGTCGACACATTTCACAGCTTCGCAACGCATCCTCGCGCCACACATTAATGCGCATTTTCACAGCTCCGCTACACATCCTCGTAGGCACATTATCATCGCACAGCTTTGGTGGAAACACCCACACATTTTCACAGCACAGCTAGACATCCTCGCACGACACATTTCCATCGCACATCTCTGGTGGAAACGCAGCCTAAGTAGGTACCTATGTAAGGTACCTAATCTTATCTACACTAGTACCTATTATATAGAGGTAGTTTGTTTTTTTGTTTGTATGTAAAAGGTAATCTCCGAAACTACCCATCCGATCCCAAAAACTATTTCACCAATGTTTAGAATTAACTTTCAGGATGAACATAGGCTATATTGTACATAATTATGTAGGTACCTCGCGGGCGGAAGCTAGTATATTACAGCTGTCACCATGATCAGACAGTCAAGAATAGTAACAACTATATAATATTTTGTGAGCAAATATACAAACAAAGCGATCGCTTAGTCTATGTTACGTAAGTACTTACTCGTAGTACGTTTTTCATTGCCGATTAACCTTTCAAGACGTGCTTCCATTTTGCTTTTCGGCTCTATTTTCTAGCACTAATAAAATAGTTCAGTGTTTTTTGATGCGTGGCCATTTGCAATATAACAGTTTCAGAACTTTACTCTCCAGTGAAAACCTGAAAGTCGTTTATTAACTCATTAACGTTTCTTTTATCTGGATGGAAATCTGTCTGCGCGGAAACGGCAAGCGGCATTCATTTACTTCTTTTGGCGAAGCTTTTTGTTGGTGTTTTTAACCAAACCGTATTGCTTATATTTATTCTGTGAAAAATAAGGTTAGTAATTCGACCAAATATACCTACGTAAGTATATTTAATTTACTAAATTTTTGGAAAACTTGGGAGCTGGGTTATATTGAGAAAAATAAGACTATACAACTTGTACATATTTACCTACACAGAATTCTAAATATTTTCATCAAAACTTATACTTACTTATATCTATGAAGGCTCAGATAAGGTCTCGGAAGGTGTTCGAAGGTTTTCAAATAATCAGGAAGTTAGTTCACCGCCTTGTCCAAATCCAATTTGCATGCTAATAAACGTCTTATAGAAACTGTTTAGTATTCAAAATGTTAAAGTAAGATTGTAGCGGTAGGTAGGTACTTTTGATTTGAATTGATAAAGCCGTTGTTTCAATCAACATATACGTTGATTGTATTATATATAATTATATATAATATAATACAATCAAATATATAACTCGTATATTATATAATATACGAGTACATAGACATTTGTATAATGATACAGATTCTAAAGTTATTCGCTACGGCTACATAAATACGAGTATGTGTGAATGTAATGGCGTAAACTTTCGCCTGTTTCCTAAAGAGCTCTTGGAAAATCTGAAACTCTAGAAACAAAAACTGAAAACAAGTATAATCTATACTCTAATCTAAACCAAGTCAAAGTCTAGGGTTGCATTAACGCATAACACATTGTACGTGAGATATACATAATATTGTGCTTATAATATATTTCTTATTTGTAAGTAACTCAACGAACAGCCTAAACCGAAATCCTAGTGAGCTAAAATTGTGAGATATATTCCTGTTAGGATATAAAGGCGCATTTAGCATGGTATTTCCGAATTCAAGTGTGCAGCGGGTTTAAAAAAAAAATACGCGAACAAAGTCGTGGGGAGTTTCACAAGTATAAATAAAAATGGTTCCTAACAACAATTAAAGCTTATACGGCTCCATCCATTCATACTATAATTTCCGTGTCAATCCCAGCGGATAGGTTGTACTGTACAGGCTTTTAATAGATTTTTCTCTTCGTTGCCAAATTCAGATATCGTCCGCTCTTTTCGCCCTGACAATGAAAGTAATTTGTTACGTCAATCACTCATTCCTCTGCCTGATGGTGAGCCTATGAATGGTGGGATGCGGAACACTTTGATTGATTGCAAAATAAAAACTAAACTTGTACTTCATCAAATGTTAAATTTAACCAAAAGACAGGACCAACCTTGATTGCTAATTATTCCTTATTAAGTAAGTTTTTACCTTACTAAAACCAAAAAAATTGAGATAGGTACGCGTAGCTATTCGACTTGATAAATGGATTGTCCAGAAAATGTTCTTCATTGAGAACGAATTTCGACGAGTTATGGAACATAAACTGTTCCAAGGCGTAGCTTCGGGTTAGAATATTTTCATTATGATTATTAGCTGGAGTTTATAAGGCAGATTTTTGTATATTTTTTGGATTGTCAGAAAAGGTGGAACAACAAATGCTATCCTTCTTACACTTTTGTAGCAAGAAGGATAGCATTTGTTGTGTTTCAAGATAAAGTTAAAAATAAAAGGTAAATACATAAAACACGCAAGCACAAAAACAAAAGTTTGAATAAATCGTTTTCAACTTTATATACCTACTACGCCGGCAGGTTGTGGCTTTGAAACTTTTATTTTATTGGATTATGGACGGTAAATAGCTAAATGTTTAAAACCCAGTTTCCGTTCTATATTTCCGTTAAATGTTATGTTACACGACAGCATGGGAGCCATTCAAATTAAACATCCGGCCTAACGTGTAATTTGGTTAAATCAACTATTTGTATGCTTAGTGACATAGATAGCAAATATTTGGTAAGTATACCATCTTATTTATATTCTTGGTCGACAAGATAAATCAACTAATCCTGTAAGTACGGATTAACTGATCTGCGATACGAACGCCAAGCTATATAGGTTAAATGTTACAAATATCTACCAATTAATAGTGAAAGGCTATTACTATTCACAATCATAAGTTACACAATGGATCCCGGTTCCCATAATTGGAATGTACGAATGTTTCGCTCCACCATATCTAGCTGTATTACCGCAAATACTTAAATGGGTTAACTCGGGCTCGTAATCTAATACGAACACTCGGAGATAGCCAATTTGGGTAGTTTGTGACCCAGCACAGAGGAAAAATAACCATGTTCACTATGAAAGTTTTGAAACAGTCTCATAAACTAGTATGAACAGTAAACCAGCCTTAGCATCTTTTAAAGCGCAGTAATACTTGGGTGGGATATGGTTTTAGATGGATTAGGTTTATCCAGATATCAAGCCTCTAAGCTTAGTGTGCCGTTTTCACAAGAAAGACATGGCTAATACGTGAGGAGCTGAGTAAGCCGGAGTTTTCACACGATTTTCTCCTTCACCGTTTGAGAACACTGAGTACACGGGTGCTGGGATTGTACCGTTGCTCTTTATGATCAGTGAACCAGCAACAATAGTATACCACCTCCTTCATTATGTCTTCTCGAAAACAGTCACGGCTATGGGGTATGAACAAAAACCTTTTGCACTCCTATAACAACATATACGCTCATAGGAGTTTAGCGTGCCCTTTGTTACCGAAATAGTTGTGTGGAAAAGCTTTCAGGTATTTTCAATAAAACCTACCATTATCAGGTAAGTAGGTATTCTTTGTTCTCTCTTGTACACGAGTTAGAAGTTAGTTGGTATTTCACGTTTTATGAAAAATTCTCTTAGATCTCCTTACTCCACGTAAAATATATTTAACAAAATAGTACCTACCTACATTTTTAATGTTAAAGGTTTCCAGCAAAAAAAACACAATAATTGAGTTTGAGCCAATGTTTCATACTAACAAAAGCTCGGGCCAACCAGTTTTAACAAATTAGGAAGTTGAACCAAACTATGTACTAAAAGCCTATAAAGTAATTCAGTTTACGGTAAATTGTCTCGTCCGCGTCCGTTTTAACGAGTACCTACAACAGGAAATTTGATTGAATAAGCAATTTAATTTATAACTCGTTGTAGTCCGCTTTTGCTAGGCTTCAGCTAATTAGATGTGCCAAGAAAATATGACCATGATTGGTTAGATGGAACCGAACATGATGTGCCAGAGCGAATCTAATACTCAGCAGATTCAAGAGAACATAGGTACCGTTTTTACTTTTATAACTAGTCATAAAAGAGTAACAAACCAAGTAACAAAATAAGTTGTGTTTACAAACTTGCGCATTTACGAGTATAAGGATAAATGCGCCAGTTTGTAAACTTTTTTTTGAATGTATTTTTTTTAAATAGAGGAAGCAAATTTCTGATTGATGGAAGCAAATAGAAGCAAATGGCAAGCAATTTTTGGATAGCATTTCAACTTTAAATACGAGTGAGTCATCATCCTGACTGTAACAATTGGAGTCTTATACGAGTATGTTGTCAATTATCTCCTTGTGGCGCTTTTGTTGGCATGCTAAACAATAGCGAACAGCCGTCATAAAAAGATAACATTGAGTTCAGTACCTACAAAATATAGACATAGCATGGGCTAGCCTACATTTTGTTCTGTCCAAAAAAATCTAACCTTAAAGTTAGACCCGGCGCCGGCGTGCACATTTGCATTCATGTTTTATTCACAGACACAGGTCGATAGATCAGGCAGATGTTAAAATAGATTCTTGAAAAATCTCTGCATATCCTTCTCCCGGTCATGTTCCAAATTAAATTCCGGTGCTTTTATTGTTTATTCAAATGGAAGTTGAGTGGTGGTATTGCCTTTTCTTGTACCTCTACCTTTTTGTGTTGATAGGAATGCTCAGTAAAAAAATAAGAAACTATACACTGGGTAATAAAAACCAAGTTCTCGTAACTAGGTTGGTAACTAGGTAACTGGCCTTTGCCTAGCGACCTAGCCTAATACGACTTTGATACATGATTTTCATAGCTACGAGTAGATCGTACCATCTGTAGCTCCTACCCTTAGCTATACCACTTAGCTTTTGTGGAAATTCTCACATAGTTTCGTTTTAACCATATTTTAATTTTAACCTTGGCTACCTCGATAGAAAAGCAGCCAATGAAAAAGAGTGAAAATGTACCTAATTGGAAAATTTATATTTGACGGTATATCTCTCAATTTCATTTTATCTGACTTTTCCGGGCAGAAGGTCATAGTAAAATTCGTAGATCTGGGTTTATTCTTAATGATGATGAGTTATTTTAGTGTTTTTTTACTTGCCTATTAACTTTTGGTGCGAATAGTTTCAATAGTTATTCCAAGACCCCTTTATTCACCCGGGGAAAGCAATTGAGTCTTTTTCTGTGCTGACGGGCGCTTCCACATCCTCGTTAGTCAGCCGTCGGCAAGTTTGAAGTGCTCATTTAATAAACCTCAAGATTCTTCGCTGAGCTTTTCAGAAAAATAAATTCTTCAATGTTGATGTTACGTCGTCGTTAATATAATTAGAACTTTAAGGGATATGTTGGAATTTAATATTAATATTGAATTTTATATATTTTTTTATTGATTTTTTAACGTTTTTTTTTTGACGCTTCGAATACCTATATGATATTTTTTGGTGTTATTTTGTTATCAATATGACTCTTTAGTCAACTGAGGCCGTTGTCAACTTATCCCGCGGGATGAGTTGACCGTATGCATATTTTGAATCGCTCAACTCATCCCGCATAACGTGAAAATCCATAAACGCATATCAGCCATAAAAAATAATTGCCTATTTTATAGATTTCCAAAATTCATTTTCTGCTCGTAGAAAAATATAGTACCTGGGTGACCGAGCTTTGCTCTTTTTTTTGGGGTAAACGACGTTTTCTAAAAATGAAACCTAGCTAGATCGATTTATCACCCCCAAAACCCTCTGCATACAAAATTTCATGAAAATCGTTGGAGCCGTTTCCGAGATTCAGATTATATATATATCTATATCTATATAAGAGCTTAACCTGACTGACTGACTGACTGACTGACTGATTTATCATCGCCCTGCCGAAACCGCTGAAGCTAGAAAGATGAAATTTGGAAGGTGGTTGCCTTTTATAACAAAACCACCCACTAAGGCGGGATTTTTGGAAATTCCACCTCTAAGGGGGTGAAAAAGGGTGAAAACGTTAGTATGAAACTTTTTAACGCGTGGAGTGATTTTCATGAAACTTTGTTTGTGCACTGTAAATGCAAAATAAATGGACACTTGTTTCAGGATTTTTCAATAAAACCATCAAAAAGGGGTCAAATGTGGGGTCAATTTTTGTATGGGAACTTTTTAACGGGTGATGCGATTGGCCTGAAACTTTGTTTGTGTACTGTAAATGCAAAATAAATGAACACGTGTTTCAGGATTTTTCAATATAACCTTCAAAAAGGGGTCAAATGTGGGGTCAATGTTTGTATGGGAACTTTTTAACGGGTGGTGCGATTGCCTTGAAACTTTGTTTGTGTACTGTAAATGAAAAATGAATGGACACGTGTTTCAGGATTTTTCAAAATAACCTTCAAAAAGGGGTCAAATGTGTGGTCGATGTTTGTATATGAACTTTTGAACGGGTGGTGCGATTGGTCTGAAACTTTGTTTGTGTACTGTAAATACAAATTGATCGGACACGTGTTTCAGGATATTTCAATATAACCTTGAAAAAGGGGTCAAATGTGGGGTCAATTTTTGTATGGGATCTTTTTAACCTGGTGCGATTGGTCTGAAACTTTGTTTCGTGTTTCAAGATTTTTCAATAAAACCTTTAAAAAAGGGGGTCAAATGGGGGGTCAATGTTTGTATGGGAACTTTTCAACGGGTGGTGCGATTGGTCTGAAACTTAAATTCGTGTTTCAGGATTTTTCAAAATAACCTTCAAAAAGGGGTCAAATGTGTGGTCGATGTTTGTATGTGAACTTTTGAACGGGTGGTGCGATTGGTCTGAAACTTTGTTTGTGTACTGTAAAAAATACAAATTGATCGGACACATGTTTTAGGATATTTCAATATAACCTTGAAAAAGGGGTCAAATGTGGGGTCGATGTTTGTATGGGATCTTTTCAACGGGTGGTGCGATTGATCTGAAACTTAATTTCGTGTTTTAGGATTTTTCAATATAACTCTAAAAAAGGGGATCAAATGGGGGGGTCAATGTTTGTAAACGGGTGGTGCGATTGGCCTTAAACATTGTTTTCTGTTTTAAAATTTTTCAATATAGGTAACTCTAAAAAAGGGGTCAATGTTTGTATAGGATTTTTTTAACGGGTGGTGCGATTGGTCTGTAACTTTGTGTACTGTAAATACAAAATGAATGGACACGTGTTTCAGGATTTTTAAATATAACTTTCAAAAAGGGGTCAAATGTGGGGTCAATGTTTCTAAGGGTACTTTTTAAAGGGTGGTGCGATTGGTCTTAATTTCGGTTTGGATACTTTAAATGCAAAATAAATGGAAACGTATTCCTAGATATTTAAAAATAACCCTCTAAAAAGGGTAAAATTGGGTGTCAAAGTTATTATGGGTTTTTTTTAATAGTGTGATTTGTTTGAAACTCAGTTCAGTTAGATACCTACTTTAAGTGAACGAAGTCGCGGGCGGGACAGCTAGTATATATATATATATATATATACAAGAATTGCTCGTTTAAAGGTATAAGATTCCTCGCAGCTGCTTTGCGGTCAAATTACTTTTAACAAATGCAATAATCATGTCAAAGTTTAAAAAAACATGGTATCAGCAAAGCTACATGTTGTTTCAACAAATATATCAAACAAAAACTCTCTTGGCTTAGTTACCTCAACATCCTAAGTACCTATACTAACGTACGGTTTATTATTGTTAATCCTATACAAACATTTCGCATTACGGCCCCCGTGAGATACCAATAAAGGGTCCTTACGGCTTACTGTTTCATGCCACAGCGACATTTTCTTTTTACGATAAAAGATTTATATTGAAAACGTTCACACGTCAGCCGAAAAACATTACTAAAAGATAAAAAACACCGTTTCCCTTTCAATCGGGAAAAGCCATAACACAACGCCTACAGCGTCTTATTACGAAAACGGTAGGGAAAATACATCGAATAGAGCGAGTTTCTATTATTGCGTAAAAACGAGATGTTTAATAATATGTCAGTCCGATGGTTTGTTTACTTTTTGTAAACTTAACGGATAGACCATCACATTTTATTAATACAATAACTTCTCAATTCAAATTCTCAAAAAAACTCACTTTTATACAAATCCACTTTTTTGTTGTCCGCTTGTCTCTCGCATCAGTAGAAACGTAAACCCACAGTCAAACTTTTTATTCATGTTTGATTTCACTGACCTATACGCGAACGGTGTTGCAGTATATTATATTATGTCTGGCCTAAAAACTGTTCTGTGTTCCATTTCATAACATAAGCCAACTTGGCTCGAAAGTAAAAACCCACTTTATACAGATAAAAACTGAGTGAAAAGCGAAAGCAAAGACATATGTGTTGGCTGCTTCTAAGTGATCGCGTCATAAACGACCAATAGGGACACGGTACGATCACGTGATAGTGCGCGCTAATTGGTTTACTTACTGTTCCCACACCCCGCTATCCTAGCCGCTGTATTATTTTTTCTGTATTATTACATTCGCCATATTGGTATCAAGTTGAGCACTGCATTTTAATTTAAAACTTCCCTATCTACCTAAATAAGTAGCAATCTCAAAAGTTAAGTACAAAACATTGTGTAGGAATCACGCCGCTACATAATTTGATCCTTTCGACGCCGGATTTAACGAGTTTTTTGGACTATCATTGCCAATTCATCGTACGGAGCGACCTTTGGACTGACGACTTGCTACGCAAACACGGACAGGCTACACAGGTGAAATAACAGGAAGAGTGGTGTGCTAAGGTGGTTCAAAGGATTGGATTGTTCACGGAGCAGATCGACACATCAGCAGCTGGTCGTGCCATCATGGGCAACAGCTGTCTTCATACGCAGTCAGTACTTGCCACGTGAGTACCCCTAGTTTCGCAAGCCACCAGGATGCCGTTAATGCCTATAGATGGGGAGGGAACCAGTAAAAGTCGCGATAGATCTCCTTATAAACATTCTAGTGATGAAAAAACTGAGCAAATCATGCGCGATTTAGTTAGGAAACGCGGAATCACTAAAGGTAGGTTGACTAAATTCGCTAACCATTTAAATAGTTTAACGTCTTTTACCAGTGAGTTGAGAGTAGATTTAAAGTTACGCATTAAGGGTGCAGGGACTCTGTTTTCCGAATTTAATGAAATTCAGTCTAGAATTGAGGAAATTGTGCCCGACTCTGATATCGATGAACAGCTAGACCAGCGTCAGCAGTTCGAAGATAGTTATTATAGCATTGTTGCTCGAGCTGAATCTATTCTTAGCAAAGGAGGAGAGGTACCTAATTGTTCCACGACATGTCATCACTCTAATAAACCCGTGTCAGTAAAGTTACCTACAATCTCGTTGCCGACATTTGACGGTGCATATGAACACTGGCTCGAGTACAGGGACACTTATTTATCTTTAGTACACAATTCCACTGACATAAGCGATATTCAAAAAATGCACTATCTGAAATCATCATTGAAAGGAAGTGCACAGCAGGTGATAAACTCCATAGAAATTTCATCTGATAATTATTCAGTTACATGGGAGCTTCTTCTAAATAGGTACAACAACACAAGACTTTTAGTACATAGTCACGTAAAGGCGTTATTTTCTATACAGCCACTGTCAAAAGAGTCACCTTCACTAATTAGGACACTAATAGATGTTATTATTAATAATTTACGCGCGCTAAAAATCCTTGGTGAGCCTACAGACTCTTGGGATACTCTTATAATCTATATCGTTGCTTCCAAGTTGGATAAAACGACTGAAAGAGAGTGGGAAGAACACAAGGGTTCATTTTTGTCGGATTCTAAGTCTAAGTTGAAGGTTAACGATCTACTTAAATTTCTTAAAGACAGGGCTGATTTGTTGGAAACACTAGCATTATCCCATAACAAAGATAATAATAATAACACTCACAGCAAAAAATCTAGCTCAGTTAATACTTCACAATGTAATGTTTCGTCTAATAAACCGCCGCCGCTATCTTCAGACCGCAAACCAAACAGATATCCATGCGTTGTGTGCAAAGGAAAACATCCAATTTACACATGTTACAAATTCATTAATATGGACTTACAATCAAAACTAAAGATTGTTAGTGAAAATAAATTATGTGAAAATTGTTTGCGCTCCGGGCATACTGTTGAGAACTGTTTATTTGGGCCTTGTAAGCAGTGTAATATGAAACATAATTCGCTAATTCATAATAACAATCATACTACGATGACGGCAGCGGTTATTGAGACAAACGTTGCCACGCGTGTTGCGGAGACTACGCCGAGTACGGCCTCCGATCGCAATGACAAAAGTCAATTCATTCAAGTTAGCAATGTTCATACTGATACGTTTTCAAATACGCAAAGTTTAGATGTGAAACCGGTTTTGCTATCCACCGCTATGGTCGAGATTCTAGATAAACATAATAATTATCATGTTGCTTGCGCATTACTCGATAGTGGTAGTCAAAGCTGCTTTGTTACACATTCCTTATGTAAATCGCTAGATATCCCGCTAATACAGTCCACTCATGAAATTCGAGGGGTAGGTAACGTAGTATCACATTCGACGCAAACGTGTGATATCGTTATTAAGTCTCGCATAAATACCTACTCAAAGCGCATTAAATGTTTTGTTCTGTCAGAGATAACGGCTACGCTGCCTGCTGTTCAAGTACAAAACGCACGCTTTAACATACCAAACAACATACAGATAGCCAATACGCAATTTTTAAAACCACAAAACATAGATATTTTAGTAGGTGCGGACCTATTTTGGGACTTGCTTATCGATGGCAAGATGCGTTTACCAAGTGGTCCACACTTACAAAACACGAAGTTGGGTTGGATTATTTCAGGTCCTATCAATTATATTACGCACAATGATAGACGTGTCCAATGTAACTTCACACAATCCATCGACAATCAGCTACGTTCGTTCTGGGAGCTAGAGGAGTTGCCTAAACCTCGGGATATGCGCACTAATGAAGAGCGGGCCTGCGAGGAGTCTTTCATCACAACTACTACGCGCGAAAGTGATGGAAGGTTCTGTGTTCGTATCCCACTCAAAGAATCACCCGAAGTTCTAGGTACCTCATTCCCTCAGGCCGAGCGTCGTTTTCTGTCCTTGGAAAAAAGATTATTACGCGCGCCCGATAGTTATAAAAAACTATACTCAGATTTTATACACGAATATATTAATCTAGGTCATATGACTAAGGTTAGTTCTTACGCGGACCCTCACTACTTCATGCCGCACCACGGGGTATTTCGAGAGCACAGTACGACGACGAAGCTTCGTGTTGTGTTCGATGCCAGTGCTGCAACTAGTAGTGGAAAGTCTTTTAATGATATTCAGTTCGTAGGGCCTCCTATTCAAGGAGACTTGCTCGGGATCCTATTACGATTTAGGCAATTTAAATTCACGGCAATTGCAGATTGTGAGAAGATGTACCGTCAAGTACTAGTAGATCCGTCTCAGCGTGACTTGCAACTCATCCTATGGCGTGATGATCCAGCTAGCCCGCTCGAGTTTTATCGACTAAATACGGTCACATATGGTACGGCCTCGGCGCCTTTTCTTAGTGTCAGATGCTTGAAACATTTAGCCGATGAATGCATCGATCCCGAGGTAAAAAGAGTAATACACGATGATTTTTACGTAGATGACCTATTGACCTCATGTGAGGACAAATCAACATTAATAAATATTTGCGAAAAGACGGCCGAAGTACTCACGTCTGGGTGCTTTCCACTGCGCAAGTGGATTTTTAACTTTGAACCCGACAATGAGTCATCGACGTCACTGAATAGCACGTTCCAAGATTTAAATTTAGGTGATTTAAACCAGTGTAGAACTTTACGTTTGAGTTGGTGTAATGTCGCTGATGAGTTTAATTTTAATACAAAAATTGAAGTCGACACTAAAACTACAGTAACTAAACGCATAATACTGTCAACAATATCTCAAATATTCGACCCGTTAGGATTGCTAAGTCCGCTTGTTATCATAGGCAAGGTGTTATTACAAAGACTTTGGTTATTGAAATTGCAGTGGGACGACCCGCTGCCTGCGGACGTTGGACATACTTGGAACCGGTTTGTTACTAGCTTGTCTTATCTTCGCACTATCAAAGTTCCGCGCCATGTCTTTCAATGCAATGCTACGCGAATAGAGTTACACATATTTACAGATGCTTCACAAACGGCCTACGGCGCTTGTGCTTACGTACGCACTATGTGTAATAGTCAGGTAACAGTAAGGTTGCTAATTTCTAAGAGTAAAGTGGCTCCAATAAAACCTGTAAGTATACCTAGGTTAGAACTTTGTGGTGCGCTCGTAGGTGCTAAACTTTACGATAAGATACGTTGTGCGCTTACTCGTGAGTTCGATGACGTCATGTTTTGGACTGATTCTACTATAGTTCTAGGGTGGCTACGCATGGCACCGAACCTATTGAAAACTTTCGTGCAGAATCGTGTTGCTGAAATTCATGAACTGACGAATGACTGTCCCTGGCGTCACGTAGGTAGCAAAGATAATCCTGCGGATCTAGTTTCTCGTGGTGTCAATCTTGAAGATTTGTCTTCATCAACCCTGTGGTGGGAAGGACCCACGTTTTTAAAAGAGTTAATTTATTTTGACAAATCAATTTCACGTTCTATATTACAACTCAATGAAATTATACCTAATGAATTACCAGAGCTTAAATCAAACGTCGTAAACGCATTAATTACAAACAATAACAAAATAAATAAAGTTTTAACGTTCTTTCCGTTTCATAGATTCTCGAATTTTAGTCGCATGAGTCATGTCGCTGCATACATACTTCGATTCATTCATAATACGCACAACAAAGCACAGCAGCTGACAGGGACAATTACTGTTATTGAGTTAAATCGAGCTATCAATATACTTGCTATGTTATCTCAAATGGAATCGTTTGCAAACGAATATAGTTTACTTAAAAACGGAAAGAATGTTAAATCATGCAATAGAATTGCAAGCTTAAATTTATTTTTAGATAATGAGAATATTTTACGAGTAGGTGGCAGAATAAATAACTCACCTGATTACAATTATAATAAAAAGCATCCGATACTTCTATCTTCTGATCATCATTTTACATTTTTATTGTTTAGGCATGTACATAATCAGTCTATGCACTGTGGGCCACAGGCATTACTGTACCAAATACGCGAGGATTGGTGGCCATTGTCAGGTAGGAACCTAGCTAGGAAGGTGACTCATCAGTGTGTTGTTTGCACACGCGTTAAGGGAAAAACATTAAGCCCACTGATGGGCAACTTACCTGAAGATCGAATAACTGCTAGTTTTCCTTTCTATTACTCAGGGGTAGACTACGCGGGACCAGTGTTCATACTCAACCGCAAAGGAAGAGGCGCGAAATTAGTAAAGTCTTATATATGCCTATTTATATGTTTTAATACACGCGCTATTCACCTGGAACTTGTGAGTGATCTCTCTTCTGATGCGTACTTACTCGCGCTAAAGCGCTTCATTTCACGGCGCGGTAAGCCAGCTAAAATATACTCGGACAACGGTCGTAATTTCGTTGGTTTAAACAATGACTTTGCTCAGTTTTTATCTAAATGTAAGAGGGATATTGTTGAATACGCTAAGAGTCAAAGTATAGAATTTTCATTTATACCTCCTTACTCCCCTCATTTTGGTGGCTTGTGGGAGGCTGGGGTCAAATCGTGTAAGTACCATCTCCGCCGAGTCATGGGAAACGCACATCTAACCTTCGAGGAGTACACGACATTACTATCCCAGATTGAAGCAGTACTGAACTCTCGACCCTTAGCACCCATGTCTTCGGATCCACGCGACTGTCTCCCGCTCAGCCCTGGACATTTCTTAATTGGTCGACCTCTCACCGCACCAGTCTATGAAGACGACCTGCGAGACCTGCCTGCTCATCGTTTAACACGCTACAATAGAGTGGAGCAGCTTCGTCAGCAGTTTTGGTCGCGATGGGCCAAAGAATACATATCAGAACTACAGACCAGAACAAAATGGAAGGTAAACACAATAGACTTGAAACCTGATACGCTGGTAATTATCAAGGACATTAACCTTCCGCCAATGAAATGGCCTATGGGGCGCATTGTGAAGACGATACCTGGCAAAGACGGAATCTCGAGAGTTGCCGACATCCAGACTTCATCAGGCATCGTGAGGCGAGCATACACTAAAATTTGCCCACTGGTGGAGAATCAATAAATTTATTGTAAGCTGGTGCTTTCAAGGCCGCGGGTATGTTGGCTGCTTCTAAGTGATCGCGTCATAAACGACCAATAGGGACACGGTACGATCACGTGATAGTGCGCGCTAATTGGTTTACTTACTGTTCCCACACCCCGCTATCCTAGCCGCTGTATTATTTTTTCTGTATTATTACATTCGCCATATTGGTATCAAGTTGAGCACTGCATTTTAATTTAAAACTTCCCTATCTACCTAAATAAGTAGCAATCTCAAAAGTTAAGTACAAAACATTGTGTAGGAATCACGCCGCTACAATATGCTTTTCAGCTTTAGAGCCGACATCATCTGAATGCTTTTATGTCTATCTCTTTGTTAAACATTCTTTATTGTAACATCGTATTCACTGTGTCTCAAAACCAACACGTTATCCCGAAAAGAGGTTTTTTGAACATTCAAGATACCTATTTTAGGCCTATTTTGTTGTGCCTGCTGCCTATCCACATTGTGGGCTGAAAACTCTAAAAACTACACTAACCAAATACTTAACGCATTATGATATAATCTGAGAACATTTAAAAATACCTACTCTGTAACAAGTAAAAACTCGCTATTTGAATGAAATATTGTCACCCGCAAGAAAATTAACGACGCGACGGACGACACCCCAAGGCTCCGAGATTAAGTAATCAAAGAGAACATTTTCTTCCCATCCTAAATAGGCTGTTTGTAAACAGCACGAACGGAATTACCCTTTGAAGATAGCCCTGGCACTTAGCGCATAGCGTAGTCATTTTGATTCCCATGAATTATTTATATCGCTTCAACGCAATGCCCAGTTTGATAAATATTTTTCTTGTAGAATCACTACCTTGTCCGTCTTTATTGCGCGATATCTAATATTTACTCTGATATCACTTACTGTTTTATTAGCGGACAAAATGTTAAGCAGATTGCGCAACATGCCTGGCTACAACGGAATGAATGATAAGTCTCAAGATATATAATGTTGATGACGCTTGACAAATTTGACGACGTGTCCTGGGACATGTTTTTTAGTGAATGCAAAGCTTTCACTGCGCCTGTCTCTAGAAATAGCGAACAAATATTTATCAATGTCTCATCAAATATTATTTTATTACCTACTGGCTTTAATAACCTCGCCTCGCTGAAAGTAATGAATGCCAGCTGGCAAAAATCAATATCACGCAAATAGAAAACTAAGTTTATGTTGAATCTTCTTAATTTAAGTAGCGTACCTTTCCTCGGAAAATTGAATAGAGCTCGTGGACCCCGTTTGTCGTCATGTTTGAGTACAAAATCAAAAAGGTCAACAGTTTACATTTTGGGAGTAGGTAATCTCATTAAACTATTTTGATTAAACCCGCTGAAGATTCCTAGGGAAGCATTTAAATTATGTGCACCTTTGAGAAAGACTCGGGTAAGTGTATTTAAAAACGTATAAAGTTGGTATGTATCTGTTTTGATGGTAATTCTTTTACACGTATTGTCGTGTCAGGCACAACGATACACACCTAATAATAAACTAACTTTTTCATAGATTTCGTATCCACCAGTGTATCAACCTATTTTGTTTACGATCATATAACGGTGAGACCCAAATCCACAGAAGTCAGATTAGAACTGATCACGTGACGTTAGGACATGCAAAAACCCTAAAAGCGATCCCGATTGCGGAGCTGGTGGTTTAAGGCAGGGTTGTAAACTTGTAAGTCAACATAACCGTTTGTCGGATTAATTGAGTCAATATTGATTTACACGTGGATTCCCCAAGGCACTCTTCTCCTACACGATTCCAATAATGGAGCAATTCTACACTGTCAAACGTCGCGTCGGAGAAGGCGGGCGGCGGCGCTATATTACCTACTCCTATAGATACTTGTACGTAACTTGGCAAGGCACTTTGTCGTGAACGTGGATGTTGTGTGCTTGAGTTTATCAAGCGTTGCTCACTTTGTAGTAACAATTCTAGATTTAAAAAGTAGAGTCATATTTTAATACGAGTACAGTTGGTAGCTACTTGTATTTATAAGCTTAACTTGGGAATAAAGTTCATTTTTTTCGGATGAAGGAACATCTTTCCACACTTGTTAATATACAATTTGCATAACAAAAGAATTCTCCAAATGAAATTAATAACTACACGTATATTAATGATAGACAAACCAATTTGCATAAAACGCTGTAGTTTCAAGAGCCATTAGCAAACGAAGGTAAATGGAAGACGCTTTGCTGACGAACAAAAATACCAGTGCTTTTAAATTAATAATGAAGTTGGAAGATCTAAGTTCTTATAAAGTTTGCTGTTTTTATAGCTTGGTGGTCGAGTCTGGAAGCGCGCCTCTTCAGACGAATCTTATTATGATTATGATTACCTATTATAAGGATTAAAATGAACAAGGAATTGATCAATGTAAACATTTTAGCTTGTCTGACCAGTACAACCAGTCTGGTAGTACAATTCTTCGTATGTATAAAAAAAGTATTGTTTGTGATGCCGTACTCGACCTTCGAAAGAATAAAGAGCCTCTAAGGTGCTCTTAAATTCATTCACCACTGGTTGAAACGGTAACACGATAAAAAGACTCCCAAAGTGTTTCGTCAGCAAAAACGCTAGGTTTTCACGTCACGAGTGGTGAGTAAGTTTCCATCGGAAGCCCTCATCTTATGCAGAATAGGTACTCGTACTCCCGTTGAATCCCGTTTTAAATAACCTACTTTACAGAATGCACTATAGAAATTACATAACTTTAATGAACCTGGCAATGTTCCATGTTATTATAAGTAGCTCAACTTAGGTACCTACTATGCTCTGCCGTAGAAGAAATAATTGGCTCACTTTTGTTTAGTTAGTAGTTCAGAAGCCAATCTCCAATCCAATTTCCAGGCCATGATTGAAATAATTAATCATGATGCAGTTAAAGGCAATGTTTGAAATCATAACTATTTAAATATTTGATTTATTCATATAAATTAAAGGTAATTATTGAAATTTATTTGTACGGAGTTGAAACACCACGACTTATGAATTGATTTCTATATTTATTTAAATTTTTATTTTTAAACTACTACTCAAATTATGTTGGATTCATTTTGAAACGCATTTATTATATTCTCCAGTAAAATATATTTCGTCCATATTAAAATTACCTGGTGAAATATGCAATTTGGCGGTGGATGAAGAATTTGCAGAAGCAAATTGAAGGAATGATTGAGAGCCGCCGGCGCTCTCGGCGTCGCCTGGCGGAAAATCACAATTCTTCTTTGGGTCGTTCCTAAGTCATCATCGTCATCTTCCTGCCCTTTTCCCACGTTATGTGTGGTCGGCACAACATGTGATCTTCTTCCATTTCCCTCTATCATTCGTCATCTCAGTACTTACTCCTTTCTTACCCATGTCATCTTTCACACAGTCCATCCATCTTTACTTTGGTCTACCTCTACCCCTGTATCCATCCACATTCATATCTAACACTCTCCTCGTCACATGACATTCATCTCTTCTCATAACATGCCCATACTACGCTAACCTATTACTCCTCATCTTTTCTGTCACCGGCGCCACTTTCAGACTTCCTCTAATATTCTCATTCCTTATTTTATTCATCCTCGTCACTCCACACATCCATCTCAACATTCGCATCGCCGCCGCATGCACTCTTTTCTCGTCCGTTCCCTTGGTGGCCCAACATTCAGACCCATACAATACGACAGGTCTTATGATCGTCTTGGGTCGTTCCTAAGTACGAGTAGGTAATTGGAGATTTTTTATAAAATAATGCCCTAGAATGTAATATAAGCATATTGGATACAAATAGATGGATATAGCATTTATAACGTTGTTTATTGTAGGTACAACCACATCATAGAGCGCTGGTGGTGTAGTGGTAGCACCCCTGCCTCACGATCCGAAGGTCGTGGGTTCAAACCTGGTCGTGCACCAATGAGTTTTTCCATTCGAAAAATTTATGTGCGCAATGCCAGTGCTCTTAAACGGTGAAGGAAAACATCGTGAGGAAACCGGCATACCCTAGAACCAAAAATTCGAAGGTATGTGTCATAGGTTAGTATTCTTATAAGCGGCGATGGGCTTGCAACCTGTCACGTACGGAATACTAACTACTGTGCAAAATGTGGGCATGTACCAAATGTCATGTTTGGACGTGCCTCTGACTACCCTCTTTAGATATCCTCAAAAGATCTAAATAACTAGAGATCTGAGGAGATATCTCCTGAGCCTGGGGATTACAGTCGTGATCATATATTTATTTTATTTTTATTTATATATACAACCACATCATTTAACTTAACACATCCTAAGCACTACTTACTTATTTTTTTGAACATTCTTATACCTCGTAGAGGAATCGCCTGTCCCACCCAATAGGTCTACGCAATCAATATTAGACGTAAGTTAGACAGTAATTATTAAAAAAGATAAACATAACTTTGAAGGTTGTAACAACTTTATTAAGCTTTGATTTATTGATCTGCCGCCGAACAGGACGTTTATTTTACCCAGTATCTGATGATCAAACTTTTCTCGGACAAAATGTGTTGAATCAGATATGTACATGTAGATGTATGTTATTTAGGGCGGAGTCGACCAAACTAGTATAAGCGATAAATCAGTTATCGAAGAATCAACTTACATTTTACTCGTATTTGACATTACATTAATTCTAAGAATAGAATATAATACCAGATTTTGGTCAATCAAGGGTGGATTTGACCAACATCTTGACTCTTAACGTAAACTATTCTTATTATGTCATGTCAAATGCAAGTAAAATGTTTTGGTCAAATCCGCCCTTACTCAAATAGCCCAACCTAACTAAAGTTAGTCATTCCGTACTTTGACTGTTAGGTTCATAATTATGTCTAGGCATATACATACGATGTACTTACAACTGCTAATACTTATTTATCTACCTACCTACATAAAAGTTCCTACATACTACCTTAGAATACTTAATATAATACTATATACTTTATAATAACTACCTAAACCTACCCTAAACTTTATTCACATAGCAATTAAAATGTACTTACTGCTAAGACTTAATTAACCACCTACCTATAAGTTCCCATTCCTACAATACTACCTTATAGTTACTTTTTTGTTATTTTGTAAAGGCATTAAATGCCACAATTATTTTTATATTACTAAGAGGAAACTGTTTATGTTAAAATTCTACATTCTATTGTCTAAGTTTTTCTGTGAATATTGTCTCTATTATTTTATTTTAGTTGCCGTGCCCCACCCGGGCCCATGTTAGATGTATACAATACATGTGTATTGTATATGGCTCATGAATGCAATAAATACTTTGAATTTGAATTTGAATTAGGTATAGCCGTAGGCCTTAAATAATTCTAAAGAGAAAACCAAAAAGAAAGTAGGCAAAAAATTCTTGTTTCGTTTAAATTATAAGACAAACTTCCAAATTGGCTTTCACCCCTTGAACATTGGTATAAGTAAAACACCCTAAAGTTATCCAATCAGAAACGAGCAAACAATACTGTAAACATAAGACGACCAACATCACCGAACATGACTGCTCGTATTGGATAATTTTGCGACGAAACTAATGTATATTATATGTATGTATATAATATACGTAGCTCATAATAAGCATATCTAACTGGATATACATAACTCGTAGGTGTAATATTCTATGCCTCTCTTCAAAATGGGTAAACATTGGCGGTGCTGGATTAAAATAAAACAATGAACCTGGTAACGATTGGGGCCAAACATTGAATAATTCAATTTCATACCTGACCTCGTACCGTATTCTTTTTAAAAACGAATACTAACCTAGAATAACGAAATCTAACAAAGGCTTTTGAATAAGTATTGCATCAAATGATATGAAGCAAATAAGTTTTTGAACTATATGTACATTCTCGGAGTAGAAATTTTCGCTAGTGTTATAATTAAAGTTATAGATGTCTACTATAGTACGATTACCTACCTACCTACCTAAACGTAACATATTACTAAGCGCACAAAATATGTAGGTACCTACCTACCTATTTTGAATTATGCTCCGTTAGATACGCTTCGTACCTTCGTCAATCTGTAGATTACCTACACAAGCACAACATTCCCGAAAATCATGAACCAGCTAATATGTACATTTACGAATTATAGGTACTCTAGTACCCTGGTACTTACTAGTTTATTTACAGGCTTATAGATTGGTATCTTTCGTAGCACTCCATAAATTACGCCTGCTACTCGAAACATTAATTTGGGTTTATTTACGCTAATAAAAACTTCGTGTTTGGAGGAGAAAATATCGAGTTTAGTTAAGCTTTAATTTATCTTATTGAACGAGTTGGTATGCGAGGTATTTTGCTAATAAAAGCGAATATCCAGCAAAGCAGAAATTTGCTTAAGATCTACAATTACTACTTACACTTTAATTCCAAAATTGTTTTTCAATTCAGAAGCTCTTTTCTTCTTGTATTACTATTAATAGTACATACAGATAGACAACTATTCTAATCTATACTGTAGGTAATGAGTTAGAACTCACTCACTTAAAAAAAGATTTCTGTTCCTATTATTTAATACAAAATATTTATCAACTATTTATAAAAAAAATCCGCAAAGTCACGCCCGAATAAATTAACTAAATTAATAAAGCGTTTCGTTGCCAGGTAATCCTCGCAACAAATGTGCGCTACAACCGGGTCACAGCCTGATGGACTGGATCCGGCTGGGTAACTCCGGGAAGGACCTCACCGGAGTCGGCGGACGCATGCGACCAGTTTCCCTTCGCGAGCTTTCAACACACAACACAGAAAGTAAGACTAATTCTAACTAAAGGGTTAGAGTTGATTATGTATAAGAAATCACAGATAAATACGATCAACATCAACTGTGTGAATGCAGGCTCAATATTTGTGACAAGTCGGCTTTAAAACAAACATGACTAACGATAGAACCTTTGTATAGGACATATTTTATTACCTTAGGTCAGCTTATAAACTCCAAAATAAATTCTACGAAAAGTAGACTTAATGCGCCGCGTGAATTAAGTAGCTATAATAAAAGTACTTAAAGTGAACTTGGGTGCTTTAATTAAACCTAATGAGGTTCCAGCTCATACGAACTCACCAAAGTAGACATTTGTTGCAGATGACGCGTGGCTCGCAATCCGCGGGCGAGTCTACAACATCACACACTATTTACCCTACCATCCTGGAGGTAAGTCCATTGTCCTTTTTTTAAATAAGCCGGCCGTTCTCAATGCATAAATTTAGGTTAATTTTTTGCTATGAAGATTAATAAATTTGATATCTGCTTCAGGTTCGGAGGAACTAATGCGCGGTTCCGGAACGGACGCGACGCAACTCTTCGACAAAGTACACCCGTGGGTCAACTATGACTCCCTCCTAGCCAAATGCCTCGTTGGACCCCTTCGGACAGAGGTTCCCGACGCGGAGGAAATCTTCGAATCTTCTAGTATATCCTCCAAATCGGACAGGCTAAAAGAACCGTCGAAAGCTCAAGAACTAGTCAGAAAGTCAATGGAAAACTTAGCTAATTGTATAACACCTGTGAGGAAGAAAATGAATAAGGAAGAAACGCAAAAAGGGAGTCCGCCAAGTAAAATTATGCAGAGTTTGATCCAGTCCAGCGATCTGCCGGTCTCTATAAGTAGGCGGGCTGCGGCTAGTTCAGTCAAAACTAAACAAGACAAAAACCCAGATTCTCCACAGCCGCTGCGATACGATTGGATACAAACGTCCACCAAATTGGCGATAATCGTCTATACAGGACATTTAGCGAATCCGGGTGGATGTGCACGAATGACAGACGGTTGTTTACTCATTGAAGTGGCGACGAACGGATGGTTAAAGACCCTCAAAATCGTGCCAGAGGCGAAACTTCGTGAGCCATTACAGCTGAGGGTTTTCGCCGAAAGCGGGAAAATTGAGGTGAGGATAAGTACACAAGTGCCTTTATTGCTTCTCAGGCACCTGTGATTTTCAAACGACTTCAAACAGTGCCATTTCAGAGGGCAAGTTTTATTGAGGTGAGTGACCTAGAGGTCGCAAATGAGGGCTTATCTGAAATTCTGAACCCAAGTCTTAAAGCGTCTTGAAATTGCGGTACGAGTGTGAAACTAAAACGTAATTTTAGTTAGAGTGGTTATTGAATTTACATGTGTCCAATGCATGAATTAGGTAAGTACTTACTAATACAATTTTGAGACGGCGCTTGTACGTAGGTACTTAATTGTATTGGCGAGCAAAAATTACTTTTCAGTTTTTTTGCGTTTATTAAATTATGTAAGTACCTACCTAATTCAAAATGTTCCTATTCATTTTACAATACACACAGTAAAATTAGATTACCTTTGTAAATTACAGGTGACAGCACTCAAATCCGAGCCAGCAGTGTGGAAGGGCTTTGGCGAAGCGACCCTAGGCGCGCCTACTCTCGTATCCTCACCCCGGAGCGTGACGTGTCGCGTTACGGACACGACACGACTCAGTCACGACACCGCGGTGTTGGCGATAACGCCGCGAGCAGGGCCTGTGGTCGTGCCTATAGGACACCATGTGAGGGTGCATAAACAGGTCGAAGGTGAGTGAGTTACAGAATAGCTATACTTCAAAATAATGTTTATATACCTTTTAGCAAGATATTTTTGTGCACCGTCGCAAAGCCAGATAATTATGTTGTATGTAAAGGCATAACAGAACAGTTGAAATTACAGTTACAGGGTTTAGTAGTGGACACTAGCAAGAAGTTGCTAAAACTGTGTAGCAAGTTAGCAAAGTCGTATAATACGAGTATCTACTTTGGTGATAGAGTTAATTAAACAATTTGACCATAACATTAGTTCCAAAAATCACACTAGATGGCGCTGGTAAAATAAATCGGATTCTAGATCGCGCTATCGACGCGTCTTGGCGCGCAGCTTTTCCGAAACGGTGGATTTGTCCTAGCGCCGTAATCCACCATAAACGCGACCAAGTGTTTATTGGTTTATTTGTTTTTAAGCTTTCTCCAGTTCGTGATTAGTTCTGGAGATGTATATTATACTAGAATAATGAGACTAACTATTTGTTTTCCTTTCCTTATATCGCTAGTAGGTAGACTAGGTATCGCTAGTTCTTTTGAAGCAGTGTGGTGAAAGGATTAATGTGAGCCTCAGAAGCTTCTTTCATGCATGTTACCTCACGGTTCCTTTGTCGTTTGAGATTACTGTATACATTTTTCGAACCCAATTACACGACCAGATTCGAACCCACGAGCTCCGGATCGGAAGGTGGGACCACTATCACTAAATCACCAGTGCTCTACTTCACTACATTACATATTATAAAACAAAGTCCTCCACCGCGTCTGTCTGTCTGTTCGCGATAAACTCAAAAACTACTGCACCGATTTTTATGCTGTTTTCACCAATGGATAGAGTGGTTCTCGAGGAAGGTTTTAGTGTATGATTTGTCAAGTTTTTCAGTCGCGATAACTGCTAGTTAAGTAGTTTCTAATAAACTTGTTTTGTTTAAGGTTCTGAATGTGTCCGGTCGTACACTCCAGTGGGCGATGGCTGGGGTTCAGAAGGAGAGAGTCCTGCCCTACGGCTTGCGGTGAAGAGATACAACAAGGGCACACTATCGCCACACCTCACCAATCTCAAAGCAGGCGACACTGTGACACTGTCGGGGCCCTATGGAAACTTTCAGTTGCAAATGGTATGAATACCTAATACAGATTATGATATCCATATACCTACTACACCGTGAAATATTAATGGTTGTTAATAAAGTAATTAGGTACTAATTACTTATCGTTAGTGTTTTTTTTTTCTTTACCGTTTACTTCCGTATAGGTACTTAAAGCTTGTGCGTTTGCTAGTTAGTTTTTTGTTGATTCCAACCTACCCAATTTAATTATTTATATTTTGTTTAATTGCAGCTAAAACAAGTTAAAAGAATGTACTTAATGGCAGCCGGCACGGGGATTACACCTATGCTTGGGCTCATTAAATTCATGCTCTCAAGATCGAACCCAAGATGGTAAGAATACTATGATTAATACAACAAAACAAACGTTAAAAACTAACGAAATACTAGTAGTACCTACTCTATCAGTTATCTGCTTCTTATAGTACAAGGTTTGCTAAGGTGGAGGTTAAATGACTCTGTGTGAAATGTCCAACTATATATTGAATAATGTGTATCTCATATATTATTTCCACTTTTTTTATTTCAGCGAAAAAGTGCATTTATTATTCTTCAACAAGACAGAAGAAGATATTTTATTCAATAAGAATTTTGAAGAAACTATGTCTGAAGATGAGAGGTGAGTGCTAAGTACCTATAGAATAAACATTTGATTAGGTGTATACCTACCTACTCCAATCAATTTTCACGTGAACTCATTGAAAATCGACATTACGAATTGTGACGCACAACCTTAAAATAAAAACCCTTCTCTTGTGAGCAAGACCTACGGTTATGGGTATACGTTCATACAATCCTCAGATAGTCAGAAATATAAATGTACTAGCATCCGCCCGCGGCTTCGCCCGCGTGGTACCTTGAAAAACAGAAACAAATCTATCCCGCGGGAACCGTACATTTTTCCGGGATAAAAAGTAGCCTATGCCCCTGACTATAATCTATATCTGTGCCAAATTTCATCCAGACCCCTGCAATCGTTTCAGCATGAAAGAGTAACAAACATACATCCATATATTCTTACAAACTTTCGCGTTTATAATATTAGGATTCTTGTCACCGTATATGACCATAATAAACTTTTTAAACTTCCGTGATTTGATGACATAATTATAATTGAATAACGGGTATTTATCACGTACCTATTTTGTTTTTATTCCAGTCGCGGGCAGACTGGTCTGCCCGCGACCACGAACGCTGTAATGTGTTCGAAACGTCGGGAATAAAAACAAAATAGGTACGTGATAAATACCCGTTATTCAATTATAATTATGACCATAATATTCTTTCAGATTAACAGTCACAAACGTGCTCTCAGAGCCGAGCTCGACGTGGAAAGGTCACAAAGGAAGGGTCAACAGCCGTCTTCTCACAGAAGTGTTCGGGAGAGACGCCTTGAAATGCAGCAGTCAATGTGTGCACTTCTCATGTATTTGCGGCCCTATAGAATTCACACAGACAAGCCTAGATCTGCTGAACAAGCAGGGGATGAAAGATGATTGTGTGCACGCGTTTATGGGATAAATTTTGCACTTGAAACAATGACATTTGAAAAAAAAAACAAATAATAAAATAAAATCTAAATCGCAATCACAGATCAAGTGAGACGAGGTTGTATAAATATAATTTAAGATATAAGTACAAAAGACAATTTTAGTAATTGTTGGTGGAAAGTATTTAGATCTAGCTATAAATAAAACAAATAGGGACAGATAATTTAAAACATAAAATTTAGTAATACCAGTTATTTTTTAATTCGCTTTTTTTGTGTCATGGCATAGTCCCGGTTGTAACACTTACATTTTTTTTAAAATAATGTGCTTTATCGGTTCTTTTAAACGGTGAAGGAAAACATCTTGAAGGAACACGCGGCTTAGCTCTGCACGTATTGGCTGTGTATTTCCGATACGACCAACCAACTTACTGGATTTAATAGATGCAAAGCAAGCCCATTTCATCTAAAAACTGGCCAGCCACCCCCTCACAACGCCACAGTCATCTAGATCTAATGCAAAGGTATGTTTATTTTTATATTGTACTTTTTAATGTATTTGAGCAAAGCATTACTGGGAGATCATATCAGTCGGCGAAAAATATTAAGAGAATGTGATATCTTGGAAAGTTGCCATACTAATGTAGGTCCATTTTAATAAAGGACACGACAGTTGTATAATGTAAACTGGACAAGGTTCCATAATTAAACTGTATGATAGTTTACTAATTACTTATACATAAAACAAACACCAAATTGTGTTGTGAATAAAACCTAGTTATTACTTAGAATTTTGTATAAAATCAATATTCAGACACATTTATAAATACAGTCAATATTCATATTCAATATTCATTCAGACACATTACAAATGTAGTTTTGATTAGGGAATTGTGGTAAGTACCAAGGATTTCAAGTACATAGGTACCTACAAGTAATCACATAGGTAACAAATGCTTCGTAACTGATTAAATTTATAATTATTATATAGAACTAGATGGTCACAACTGACAAACGTCCTTAACTACAGAGTTAGATATACGCATCAGAAAAGTAGATACATACCTACCTACATTTTGTATTATAGGTTTCATTAGATTTAGTAGGTTAGTAGGTTAGTACATTTTGTGATTATTACTATTAGCTCAATGTACAGAAAGACTAGAATGTATGTACTTAAACATATATTTTACTAAAATTGTAAATAGTTTTAACATCTATTTGTGATATATTTATTTTATTATTTATCCAGGGCCATGTTATTAGTTTGTAAATACAAATAAGAACATTGTGAATATAAAGTGCCTACATTCCAGGTGAATTGTTTTTATATTTTTGTTGTTCATTCATAAAAACAAAAATAAACTTCGTATCTATTTATTACCTTTGTTTTATTGTTTTTTTTTTCTCAGCCAATGTGTCTCTACAATGGAATAAATAAAACACTAGGAATTATTTATTTTAATTTCCCTACTTCCAACCATCTCTTGAGACCCATGTCCTCAGCTACTGAACAAATTAATGTGTAGGTACATGAGCAAGTATGCTAAGTCTTAGAATTTGTGTTGTATGCAGGTACCTACATCTGTCCATAGAATATCAATACCACTAAGTTATGATACATACCTATAGATAAGGTATGCCGGTTTCCTGTTTTCTTACAAAATTTAAGAGCTAGATTTCATACATAATTCTTTCGAATAGAAAAAACTCATTGGTACACGACCAGGTTTGAACCCACGACAGTGAGGCAGGGCTTCTACCACTACACCACCAGTCTATTATTATTACTGTTATTAGTATATTATGCTGGCTGTTATTCTTATAAGCGGCAATGGGCTTGCAACTACTGTGCAGAATGTGGGCATGAACCAAAATCATGTTTGGACGTGCCTCCGACTACGCCCTTTAGATTTCCTCAAAAGATCTAACGGCTACACATCCGAGGAAAAGCTTACCAAGCCTGGGGATTACAGTCGTGACTATGACCATGTTCAAAGAACTGAAGTACCTTTATGATTCAAAGAGCCATTTCTACATTTCACATTGGTATGAATAAGGCTTTAAATGAATAAGAGTTTTTCAGAAAGAAATATTATTATATTCTAATAAAACAAAACATTTATTGCTATACAGAGCTCATGTTCAAGGAATAAATGCATAAATTATAATTATTATGCTTATGTACATTATCTTGCCGCACTTTCACAACGATATTTAAATATTGTTTTTACATAAACTTAAGTAATTAACCTTTATTGCCTCGAAGATACGCCGTCTTTGTAGAAGTAGTAGGTACATACATGGTACTGAATACACTTGATGTAAGCAACCGTTTCATTTAAGGCCCAGCATTTTGAAAATTGCAAAGTATTGCAACTCTAACTAACCATTCTATTAACGCTTAATAGATTACATTGAAATTGAACTACACGATACTCAAGGATATAAAGTGATATATCAACCGGAGCTAAAACACGAATTAGTTAGAAAACCTTGGTTAAAAATCATGTCAAAAACACCTCTGAAAATTCAGAAATTCCCTAATTTATCCAGAACAGTAAGGTATTTTGAATTTCTATTTCACATGAATATAAATCAGTTAATTTGAAACAAATCAACCCAGCCCTTTTTTTGAAATAAGCTATTCACTTGAACATATTTATGTTTTTTATAAATTTTCGCTTTCGTTATATAATTCAAAGCAGCCATATTATCATGCCGCACTTTACTTACTTGTCATTTGGGTATTTCGCTTCGTGCTATGTCTGATTCCGCGGAGATCTGCTTTGCTCAACGGACCTATGTCACTTTTTTTTGTAACTTTTACGTTAGGAATAGTGTGACGAGTATTGGCTGGCCCTTAAATTCTATCTCTTTAATAGTAATGTCTTTAATTCCTAACTTTAGTTTTTTGCACATACCTATTTTACTTTTTAAACTCAAGCTAAAATTATTGTGTAAATGGAAATAGCAAGTAATACAGGCTATTAGTACTCTGTGAGACTTGATGGTACTTTCGCTCAAATTTAACATAAATATAAAGCGTCTTACTAGAAAAACTTATAATTTAAACAGTAAAACATTCAACTTAAATATTTAAGGCAACAGCAATATATAAGGCAACAGCAATTCTAAACAGGAATATTATTTATTGCTAAATCTAGCTTAACAAAATATCAATCACACATGCATTGATCTACAATGTAAGTACCTACCGTTTAGTTTAAATTCAAATTGCTGGAGTTCATACAACATCAATTTATATTCAATAGCTACTTATTGCTGAAAATATTAAATATTGTATATTAGTAGGTAATGTAGGTATGGTCCACACACACTATACCTTATTGCGTAGATAACATTATACTATTCTAGTACCGATACTGAATTAAGAGCATTGAATGAACATACATGTTTACATAATAATTGTATTATTACAATAAAATGTAATATTTACAAAATAATGAACCACCAATATAATTTTTAGGTTGTTTTGTCTTTTTCATTAATTAACAAGAGTAATAATGGAATTCTTATAGTTTCATTTTGCTTAGTCGTTAAGAGTTAGTGTGGTAGAACATAATATTATTTCGCGTTCCAAAAACTTTCTCAGATTATAAATTATGTATGGAGATCAACCAGCGATATAATATCGTCAAATCATTGGTCATTTGTCGTTTCTAGAGGCATGTACACATAATAATTCTCATGTAGGTAGAATGATTGAAAGCATTATTCATTCTTTTCAATTGATTATCCTTTTCACAATCTAAAAACCCTTTCAGGATCACCAAACCCTAATAACATACCAATCCGATTATTGAAAAGTCCCAGATATACATATATTTGGCCAAAACATAGTTTTGCATAAGGATTCTTAGTGGCTATGACATTTTTTATCTAGGAACATCTCTACCCTTCCCACGCCCTTATTAAAATGTCATCTCTAATCACAATAATGTTTATTGAGTAATTCTAATGACTAATGTGCGTCGACGCGTTTCTATGCGTTCACATCATTTACAAAGAGCACATCACGGTCTTTGAGTCCCACGTCTTGTATGCTGGAGGAGCCGCTGGCCAACACTCGCTTAGGGAAGTTGGTTGTGATTTCGAATTCTTCCGGCGACTGCGGATGGCTGAACACGAAGTCATAAAGATCCTGTAATTAAAAAAAACTTTATGAAATATATTGTTAATAACATAAATTATTCTGTTGTGCATCAAATAACTCTGGCTGGTCAGAGGTCGTTAGTTGTATTTTCAGTTTACATGCCTACTGATTGTGCTGAAAATCTAGTAGAATTTACAGAATGTATGAGTGAAATAAGTGCTATAATAGAGAGTGTTAATGCGGAATCCGTGTACATACTTGGTGATTTTAATGCTCACCCTGGAGAGGACTTTAGTAAGCATCTTATGGACTTTTGCTGTGAACAGGATTGGATATGTGCGGACTTTAAGACACTAGGCCTACACTCGGGTTCCTTTACATATGTAAGTGATGTGCATGGTAGTAGACGTTGGCTGGATCACTGTCTTGTGACCCAGGCCACCTGGGCCTCAGTGACTAATGTATGTGTCCGGCACGGTGTATACTGGTCAGACCACTACCCACTTGAAGTGCATAGTAACATTAACTTAATTAAACCTAAATGTTTAAACTCTAATGTACAACCTAACAATAAAGTGACTTGGGGGCAACGAGATAACAACCAAATAGAATATTATAATTCACGTTGTCAGACATTGTTATGCAAAACAGAATTGCCAGGTGAACTTACTAATTGTTATGATAAATTGTGTGACAATAGCGACCACAGGTTAGTAATAGACACATTGTATAATAACTTGTTTAATATACTTAGGAAATCATATAATATACTAAGGGTAAAAATAGGAGGCGAGCCCACGTTGTAGGATGGAACAAGCATGTCAAACACACTCATAGGGAGGCCCGGCTGGCCTATCATACATGGCTCATGTACGGAAGGCCATCTAATGGGCTTGTTTACCAACATATGGCTGAGACTAGGAAGGTTTTTAAAAGCAAATTAAAATGGTGTCAGAACAATCAAAATCAAATTAAAATGGACATATTAGCTACACATCATGTCTCAAAAAACTTCACTAGCTTTTGGAAACAAACCAAAAAACTATCCCCATTGAGTGGTCTGCCTGTGAGTGTGAGTGGCGTGTCTGAGCCGCAGTGTATCGCCAATGTATTCATGGAGCATTTTAAGGTTGAGCCAAGTTTAACAACCAAGCATGTGCAGGTGCTCAATACTGAAGTCCAAACCTCTGATTTCCATGTAAAGGTTGATAATGATGAAGTTAAAAAGATCATTAAAAATATGAGGAGAGGAAAATCTCCTGGTCACGATGGACTCAGTATAGAGCACCTGCAACATGCTGGTGTTCACCTACCCCGGGTACTGACTATGCTTTTCAATCTCTGCATAGGCCACTCTTACTTACCGGAAGAGCTCATGAAGACCATTGTTGTGCCTATCATCAAGAACAAAACCGGCGATGCCTCAGATGTGTCCAACTACAGGCCTATATCTCTAGCCACAGTGGTTGCGAAAGTGTTGGACAGTATACTTGACAAACACCTAATGAAGCACTTGAATATTCGAGATGAGCAGTTTGGGTTTAAACCTGGTCTCTCTACTGAAACTGCTATCTTGTGCCTCAAGCATACTGTCTAATACTATTTGACGGCCTCTGTGGCGCAGCGGGCGAAGGTCCGCCTGAGACGCAGAAGGTTGCGGGTTCGATTCCCGCCGTGGGACAAATGTTTGCATTATTTGCCGATATTTGTCTCAGGTCTGGGTGTTTTCTATGTATAATATGTATGTATTTACAAAAAAAAAAGTATATCTATGTAGTTTATCAGTCATGTGGTTCCCATAATACAAGCTCTGCTTAGTTTGGGGCTAGATGATGCTGTGTGATAGTGTCCAGCATTATTTATTTATATACCAGCAAGAAGACACCAATATACGCCTGTTTTCTGGACCTATCGAAGGCATTCGACCTGGTTTCTTATGATATACTGTGGGATAAGCTTGTGAAAGATACCACAATGCCCGGTGATCTCATAAATGTTTTTAAGTTCTGGTATTTAAATCAGAAAAACATGGTTAAGTGGTCGGGCTCGCACTCTGAGGAGTACAAGTTAAGGTGCGGGGTGAGGCAGGCGGGGATTACCTCTCCAAAGCTTTTTAATTTGTACACGAATCAGCTGATTGGTGAGCTTAGCAGAACCAAGATAGGCTGTTCTATCCATGGCCATAGTATAAATAATATCAGTTATGCAGATGATATGGTTCTGCTGAGCCCATCGATCAGTGCCCTGAGACGGCTAATAGAGGTTTGTGAGACATACGCAGCGGCCCATGGACTCAGGTATAACGTAAAAAAGAGTGAATTGCTTTTTTTCAAAGCCGGTACTAAGAGCTACTCTGTACCTCCGGTCTCGCTATACGATACTCCTCTTACTTGGGTCAAGCAATTTAAATACCTGGGTCACTGGGTCACTGAGGATATGTCAGATAATGTGGATATTGAAAGGGAGCGTAGGGCGTTGTCGGTGAGGTGTAATATGGTGGCTCGCAGATTTGCACGGTGTACAACGCCAGTCAAAGTAACATTTTTTAAAGCGTACTGTACTTCTTTCTACACGTGCAGTCTGTGGGCCAGATATACACAAAAAGCCTACAACGCCTTACGTGTCCAGTATAATAACGGTTTCAGGATGTTGTTGGGGCTGCCGCGGTACTGTAGCGCATCAGGGATGTTCGCGGACAAGCGCGTGGATGGTTTCCACGCAATCATGCGCAAGCGGGTCGCATCCCTGGTGGGCCGCATGCGCCGCAGCTCCAACAGCCTGCTGGCCGCAGTGGCGCAGGACCTCCGTTCCACGATCATGGGCTACTGGCTAATGATGCTGAAACCGGTATCTTCCATGGTGGCTCAATGATCTGGCTAGGTTTTATTTAATTTTATTTTATTTTATTTTGTTTCATCGTATTGTGTATTAATATTAATCTATGGATCAAAAATTGTGGTCTGAAATAAATGATTTTATTTATTTATTTATTTTTTATTTTATTTATTTAAAAAGACTAAAAAAGCAAACTTCCTAAAGATTTTATGATGTCCTGCATTTGTAGAAATTATGGATGTTTCAAAGTGTTCAATAACTTTTGTTGGTGACTGCACTATGGTACCAGATCAAAGACTGATGCACACAATACAAAGTTCTCCCACCACGGGAGTCGAACCCGCAAACTTTTGCTATTCAACGCGACAGTGGTCTGTCTCGCCACTGAGGTTCAACATACAAATACAAAGTACCTGGATGACCGAGCTTTTCTCGGTTTTCTTTTGGGATAAACAACGGTTTCTAAATTAAATGAAACCTAGCTAGATCGATTTATCACCCCCAAAACCCCTACATACTAAATTTTATGAAAATCATTGGAGCCGTTTCTGAGATCCAGATTATATGTAATATACATATATACAAGACTAGCTTCCGCATACGGCTTCGCCCGCGTGGTACCTTAAAAAACTAAAACTAATCTGTCCCACGGGAGCCGTACATTTTTCTGGGATAAAAAGTAGCCTATGTGCTATTCCAGACTATAATCTATATCTGTGCCAAATTTCATCCAGATCCGTTCAGCTGTTTCAGCGTGAAAGAGTAACAAACATATATCCAAACATCCACACATCCATACATTATTACAAACTTTCGCGTTTATAATACGAGGATAATAATATGCTCGTTTAAAGGTACAAGATATAGTTGTACCCGAGTGGTGTGCTTGATAGTGAACCGGCGAGTGAGTCTCTCCCCGCACGGCAGCCGGATAAGCAGCGCCAGCGTGCCCGAGCCCGCAGCCGGCTCCGGAGGCAGGCGCGACGCGATCGCTTCTCGCGCTTCCTTTATCTGGAACAAGTTGAACTTGCTTTGAACCTCTCCGGACACTCAGTCGGTTATAATAATCGACGTAGCTCACTTACTTTATTTTTATTTTTTTAAGTTTTAAAAATGAAACTAGAAACTAGACCTTCCAAATTTTATGCAGATTGGATTAACGGTTCTTAAATTATGCTCTAACAAACATTACAAACATGCAGCGCTAAATCGCCCTACTTGCCACTGAAATTATAAATTCAATCAATGATGTCCCAAGTAATTATTCAGCATACTGCGAAGTCAAGTGCACGAAAGGTGCCTCTGTGGCGTATTTTAATCCTTTCATGACACTGATTTTAAAGCGTCCTTTGAATAAAAAAATATAGTGCGTCGAGTCTCCGCGCGGAAGTGAGACTTCTCGTTGCTAACGCTCGCGCTGGCCTGTAACAGGTATACTACGCCATGCATGCACTCTAGCTCTGTCTCTTTCATACCCCCTCCATGGTAGTGTTAAACGTTTAACGCAACCTTGTTGGAAGTTGCATTAGAAGTTTCACAAAGTTTAAACCATCTATGGGGATAGGATGTAAAGTAATAAGGTGTTGATGAGTAAGAATAATTACATCTTGTTTATGCCTCTCCTCCTGTTGCTTCGCCTGTTTCACGGCGTCTTCCCGCTGCTGCAGTAGCGAGCGCTCGGCGGCGCGGCGGCGCTCCTTCTCCTGGTCGGCCGCGAGGGACTCCGCGTACGCCTCGTCCTGTGCTGCGCGCAGGCGCTGGTTGACTTCCCGCTCCACTCTGAAATGTTACAGTTAAATTAGTTACACGAAGAGCCTTTTGTTAGTATTTCTTAATGTATCTTATGATTAATCCGGTACCTATTGCAACTTTCGTGACTTAGTTTGCTTTTGTATATCGAGTTGAGTATTGAGCAATATTGTATTATGTTTGTTATATCAATGACACATGGACAATGGACATGGTGTTCAGTAATGCTTCCTAAGGTTTTGGGTTTGAATCTGGTGGTGTTGTGCAGCACTTCAGCATTTTAGTTGTGTCTTGTGTACCAACCTTGACCATGAACCGATACATTTTTCAAAACTGACAAAAATGTTACAAGCTCAACAGTATACATAACTATAGTAACTTAACCTGTGGTATACCGGGATTCCAGATAATCACATCAATAGACACATATAAAATAGAAACATATACAAAATCAACAATACAACATCTATTACCTATGTCTCGCGTGGATCTGCGTTCCGGTATACCACAGGTTAATAAGCGTATAGTTGGCTCAACGAATCTAGGCATTCGTGAAGTTAGCCGCAAGAGCTGCGCAGTATCGTTTTTCTTGATCGATTGGAGGTATGAGGGGGGGAAGGAACTGTACATGCGCAAACTCGCACCTGTGGCTAACTTCACGAATGCCTAGATCCGTTGGATGACCTATACCTATCAGCTCTTGCAGCAGCTAAATGTGGTTCATTATCGGTCACAACCCGCCGCAGACGGGACAACAACTGCGCTGCTGAGCACGATCCTTCACTCCTCGCCACCACTGTCATACGGTGGTCGCGCACGCACACCACGCATATCAGCGGGTACCGTCGTCCGCCAACCGACTGAGCCACCCGCCATCCTTCAGCCGTGTCCACGGAACAGCCCCAGAATAGGGCGTGCGTGTTTATGTATGTAGTTACTTCATTGTCTGACAGGGCTGTCCTGTAAACCAGTTAAAGTTTGTGTGTTTAAGACATTTATTTCTCATCCTACTAATATTATAAACGCGAAAGTTTGTAAGAATGTATGGATGGATGGATGGATGTATGTATGTTAGTTACTCTTTCACGCCAAAACGGCTGAACGGATCTGAATGAAATTTGGCACAGCTATAGATTATGGTCTGGAATAACACATAGGCTACATTTTATCCCGGAAAAATATAAGGTTCCCGCGGGATAGATTTGTTTTTGTTTTTCAAGGTACCACGCGGGCGAAGCCGAGGGCGGAAGCTAGTAAAGAATATAACGTTCACTTGCATGAGAACAATTTTACAAGTAAAAATTTTTTATATGTATGTATAGGAGTAAACAAAGTTAGATAATGAAGCTCATTGAGGGTTCATCAAAGTTTGTTAATGTATTGTTTAATTGTAATTATTTACTGTTTCATATGCAAGAGGTGAGAAATAGAATCGATCAATACAACTTATTGTTAGACAGGTGAATGTTTAATTGCCTTTGTAGTTGTAATTACTATCAAGAAAACCCTTGATTAAGAGTTATTAAGTTTTAAAATTTACACACACAGAGCTGATGGATAATAATGACCTAAATTGTAAATAATGGTTGTATAAGTAATATTCCAGTATAGAAAGATGATATGAATGTAAGACAAGTTGATTCAGAGTTGACAAATGACAGGAGTGAGTGAAAGAAAACATGTTGTGCCGACCCCACAGCGTGGGATAAGGGCAGGCAAATGACGATGAATGATGATGTATAAAATGACATAAACTTTTTAATGTTTCAAACCTGCAGAAATTCTGAGTTTCAGTAGCTGACTCGGAGTGTAGGTACACGATGAGGAACCTCAACTCGTTTTTAGCATCATTTAGAGCCTGTGCATAGGTGCCCTGGTAGAACACAGGATGAGGGTTGTATTTAGCTGAATAGCTGTTAATAAAACCCATGACGTCACCCAGTGGGTCAGTCACCACTGAAACCAAACCAAATTGTACAATCACTGACTTATTTGTTCAACAATTTTGTTATAATCACTATGAATCAAAATGCACATTCTGTTTTTCTGGTCATGAATAAATTATTTCATCATCATCATCATCATCATCATCAGCCTATAGCAGTCCACTGCTAGGCATAGATCTACCCTAACGAGCACCATTGCGCCCTGTCCTAAGCTCGATGCATCCAGCCTCCACCAGCAGCCTTTCGCAGATCGTCACTCCACCTGGCCGGAGGGCATCCTACACTATGTGTGCTGAGCTGCAGTCTCCACTCAAGAACTCGTTTAATCCCAAGGGTTAATAAATTATTTACTATAAAAAAATATTGACTTACATCTTCTGTCATCATTCCTGAGGAAACTCAGCAGCAGATTGAATACTGATGAGAATGTGTTATAGCAGACTGATACAACAAGGTTTACTACATAACTAAAGAGGCCTCGCATCCCCCCTGGGCCTTCTGCCGGTTCATCTGTGAACACGTGTTGCGCAATGTGATCGTGAACCACTGGTGGTGCCCGAGCTTCTGTAGCAAAGACAGACGGTCGCCCTTCTCTTATATTCAACTGCTCCTGTATGGCTACCTGACGACATAAAATAGAGGGTTAAGAGCTAGAAGATGATGAAAATAATAATTTTAACAAAAAAGATGAATGGAAAAAGGAAACTTTGCTAGACAACACAAACATCAGACACTAAGTAGACAATTTTATTATGGTAAGTCTGAAAATGGCTATTACCTAATAAAGACTAGAATTATAGGTAGGTCTAATAAATAAGGACAATGACCTACAATAATAAAATTATGTTTCTATCCTGTAGCTACCTATACTAATGACCGTAATTCTATCGACCAACTAGATTGATTAGATTATGGTTGAGGCTGGGTAGGCAAAGTATGCTAAAACAAAGATTTCAAAAGTATGCAGCAAACGAATGTATGAGAATTACTTACCTCTAAATCCCATTGGTGTCTTTGTAATACATCTCGACATATTGACATGTCCTCGATTCCAGTTAGATCTTGAAATTGTAGTATTTTATCGGTTTGTTCTTGGGAAAGACCCATAGCGCTGTCTTCGAGATCCATGCTTGAGTGTCTGTCCTATATATTCAGTTTTTACTCTCAATCAGATACATACAATCAAAAGTAGCGGTATCCGTACCTATAATAAAAGCTCACTAAAAATATTCTTATTACTACATAAAGAATAGACAAACTAAAACAGCAAAATATCGCAATTTTTGGAATATTTTCCTGAAACCTAAAAGAAAACACAGACAGACAGAGCCCACAAAAATTAGATTTGAGCTGAGTGAGTTGAGTTCATGAGTTGAGTGAGTGAGATGGTGGATGATCATGATGGATTGGTTGGATGGATGGATGGATGTCGCTGTCGGTTTGCCGTGTCAACTTGTCACCAAATTACCATAGACAAAGTAAAAATGATTTTGACACAAGTAAAATTTGATGACAGATTGAAATGTGTACAAAATAAAATTATTAAGGCGAGCTCTAGACAAGCAATTTAATCGCACTAAACTATAAACAAGATAATATTTGATGATACACCATGTACCAGGTTTGTGCTACTGTACTTTATTAGAATATTATAATAATTAAATTCGTATGAATTTATTAATCGTGATGATTGGAGAGAAGGAGGGGAGGCCTTTGCCCTGCAGTGGGACACTACAGGGTCATAATAAAAATAATAATAATTATAATAAATTCATATGGAACGCTTAAAATAATTTTATTGATGCTGTACGAATTTATTGAACTATGCCTAATTTTCAGTTTTACAGTGATTGCTCGGCATAATTTTGCAATTTTCGTGGCGTTACCCGATTGGGTTTATGCATGATTATGCTAAAGGTTTGTAAAATATTGTAGGTGGTGTGTCAGTCACTGTGGTGGGGTCGAAGTCATTCGGTGATTCATTTCTTTTTTCCCTTTTGTTTCGCTGGTGGTGGAGGAGGTGGTGGTGGTGGTGGAGGTGGAGGAGGAGCTTCTTCTTCTTCAATAACTGGTTCTGGAGGTACTGAAGGATCTTCATCTGGATTTTCAAATAAATAGTCCGTCTGTAGTGTAAAAAAATAAGTAAGTAAATTTAGAATAAGGTAGGTAAGTATGCTGCAAAATTTGCGTTTTGCCGCTTCCAACCTTTGTTATCTGGTGCCTAACCACAAGCTCTTCAGGCAATATCGAAGTAATGAAACTTTGATATTTCGTACCATGACCTATAAAGAGTAGGTACCTGGATGACCGAGCTTTGCTCGTTTTTTTTGGTAATCGACGTTTTCTAAAAATGAAACCTAGCTAGATCGATTTATCATCCCCGAAACTTCCTGCATACCTACCTATTAAATTTCATGTAAATCCCAGCGATTTACATGAAATTTAATAGGTAGCTGTTTCCGAGATTCAGATTATATTATATACTCGTATAAATAAGAATTGCTCGTTTAAAGGTATAAAATTGTATGGAAGTATTGTTATTTCAAACTTGAAACTTTGTTTTTGAAACATGATGGTTTGTAAGAGCTTGTAGTAAAGCATTAATTATCATTAATTTCTTCTAAATACCTTTATTTCGTAAAGTTCAGGTGCCAGACTGAATAGGCTCTCGACAAAATCCTCGTAGAAAACATTGCCATCACCGCGCACATTAGCATCACGTAATAATTCTAGTGTTTCCGCCTCATCAAACACATCGGCATATGTGGTAACGATGCTTCTGATTTCGTCAACTTCTAAAAAGTCTCGTTTTTCTGTATCAAATACCTGTAAAATACCTTTATGTATGTACCTACATAGCTTTCCCCCAAATTCAAATCATAATGAAAATAAATAAATGTACATAAATAAAAAAAAACTGATTAAATAAGTAGGTAGGTTTTTATTATTATGACCTCCTTTTATTTTTCATGATTAAGTAAGTAGGCATAAGTAATAAACCTACACAAAACAACTCTATGCCGGTTTCCATCTAGGTAGGTACCTACAGATCATCCAACGGATCTAGGCATTCGTGAAATTAGCCACAGGTGCGAGTTTGCGCATGTTCAGTTCCTTCTCCCCCTCCTCATACCTCCAATTGCTCCCGAAAAACGATACTGCGCAGCTCTTGCGTCTAACTTCACGAATGCCTAGATTCGTTGAGCGAACTATACCTACATTTACATTATACTTACATAAGTAGGTACTATATTGATATGCTACCTTAAACGCGAGTACAAGTTCATGTTTGATATCTGGTTCTAAAACCCATTTATCAAGCATATAAATAAATTGTTCCCAAGTCAGAATTCTTAGAACGCCTGCTTTTAAATATTCCACTTCTTTCATGATTTCTGCATACGTCGGATAATGAAAACTCCTTCTATGGAATCTTTAAGATAAATAATTAGGTTAATATAATTATTATACCTATTTAACTATGAACCTAAACGAAACCACCAAGACCTAGGTAGGTAGGTACACCACTTGGGCCACGTAGGTCACCATGTAAATATTGATTGCAGGGAAGTGCTACCTACAGCAAACAGCGTTTCATGGCACATTTTATTCGAGACTAATAGCTAGGTACTACGCAGGTACCCAAATACCTAGGTACTTATTTTTTCATAAAGGTAGTGTAGATACTACCTACTCTACTTACTTTTTTAGTTTCAGAAAGTCTAGTAATTTTTCGATTGTTATTGCGTTTATTGGTTCTCCGTCATTAATGGTGAGTATCGGTTTCGAAGAATTTTCAAACCATTCACGAAAATCTTCTATCTGTTCTTCCGTAAAACGTGGAGTTACGTTGGCTAAAGGATTGAAAACATCGAAAACAGCCATAATTATTTTCTGAGTAGGTAAAGGTTATATTAATATTATTGTAAGTATGCAAAAAACGAGAAGATCCGAAATAAATTTAGTAAATGTAACGCAGCAGGCACGTAAAAAAATAAACAAACTATTTCTTGTCTTATTTTAGACGTAGGCAAAGAGAATATAATCACTACGTTTTGTAGGTATAACTGACTGACTAGATAGATTACGCCTCGCGCAAATGCAAAAGGAGGGCGACCGCCGCCACAGTGTGTTCGTATTCCGCTAAAAGGGGTATCTTTATATAAAAAAAAATCATTTTGGTTATATTTTATAATGATAATAGTTTTAGCTATTAATGATTGATCGTTAGGATAGTGCCTAAGAATTTAAAAATAAAATACCATAAATTTAAATGACAATGACAATTATAGGATTTTCTGCGGTGTATTTGCCTGACAACTACGTCGCTCTGGTTTTTATATGTTTTCTCGTGTTATTTTGAGTTTTATTGCGTAATTTTGGTGGTTATTTTGCCAATAAAGCCCGGGTTCTTGACGCGAGTGTAAAGTATGTGAATTAGAGTGAATAGTTCTCTTCAATTTTAAACAAAACAGCCATCTTTTGTTTAAAATTGACTTGACTATGACTCTGTGACGTTGACAATACTTATAAATAAATACACTTGACACTGGCAAAATTGTTCTCTAAGAGACAGATGCCATAATTGAAGAAGAAGAAGAAAAAACTGAGGTGGTTGGAGGAATGGGACATACATTTTTTTTTTTTTTTTTATTTAACAACACAAAACAAAAGGCTTTGTCGCTGAGCGAAGGGACATACATAAAATTCAAATTGTTTAAATTTAAAACAAAACAGTCTTGTATGTCTGAAGATTTTGTAATTTGTACCAATAATAAAAAAAAAGTTAGATTGGCTGGACCTAAATAATAAATATAATAAATAATAATAATAAACAAAAGCTTAGAGCTTAGCTCCCACAGCAGAAACAGAAACTGAAACAAGTGGATTAGTTTTAGCTAGCTATGTTCGAATCCGATGACTTTGACCAGGTAATTTTATTCGAATTCATAAACGTAGGTTTGTAAATATATCTATTAATTATATTATTAGGTACATATTAACTTGAATTAAATTTATAAAATTTAAAATCAGAAACCTATCTAATCAGCCCAATAACTCTGTCTTACTACCACACATTGTTTTTCTCAGGTTTTGTCACAGTTTGATTTCCCTGACGTGGGTAATCAGCCTCCAGACACGGGATCCGTAGTACCAGATAGCCAAGATTTTATTCCCTGTACAAATGAATCAAAATTAGCTGTTGAAAAGGTCACTACCCACTATTTAGATAAAAAACCTTGTGAAACACATCCTTCTGTAAAGGATAAATGTGTACCAACTGATTCAAAAAATACTGAATATTCCACAACATACACAAACATAAACATTCATAGAGAAAATAATAGTCATCACAATTTTGTATCACCAAAACACTTGAAAAGGAAAATTATAAATTCTCATTTTGGTCAACAAAGCAAAAGAAAGTTCCCTGGCCCTGCAGGGCTCCTTACCGGTATCCTAGAGGAAGCTAAGGATGAGAGTATTGGCCAAATTGAATTCTTATCACAGGTAAGTAATATGACAATGGTATGTTTATGTACTTACAAAAAGTATCAGCTACATCTCATTGCCATTTAAGGTTTGCTTAGCTAGAGGCTAGATCCTGCTGTGTGAAATGTACACCAATATAATGTATATATTTATTATTCAGATAGCATATTTATAAAATAGTTTGTTACAACAGAGCTCTAACTTCTGGATTATGCAAATTGTTATGATTGGCCTTTCAAAACTATTACCAAGCCTGTATGACCTCTCACTTTGTTCCGTTGACTAGATCTGGCCACAGATCTGACTCGATTAACAACAAGCTTTCAAATTACAGGATATGGACTTTCATGAAAGCAATCTAAGAAAGGATTTATTTGAGTCACCACTTTGGAAACGTCTTTTAAGTGACATAGAAGATTGGAAATTGCATAAAGTGGACAGTATAAAGGCAGTCAAGCAACTAGCTTTAGAGGGAAACCTTAGGAGAAGAAAGGCAGAGGTTGTGATAGCTTTTATTGAAGCTGTAGATAGATCTGTCACTGATCCATTGATCATTTTGAGAGACGAAACTGGTAAGAACTAATTTAAACTAGTCTAGGAGACACATCCAAATATTAAAATATTACTTAGTTATTTAAGATACTCCTTTATTCTTTAAAATCATATACCTAAGTATACTGAAATGTAAAAATAAATAGGCCTCTATTATGTGCTGTATCAGTCAAGAACAGCACCCACTATTGTTTTTTTCCTTAAGTAAGTCTTGACCTAATAGTAAGAAGCTGTTTATACATTTTACTTTTTCAGGTTCCATTAAATGCACTCTTCACAGAGATGCCTGGTCTGCCTTTTCACCATACATTGTCTCAGAATACTGTGCCTTAGTGCTCCAAAAGCCCACAGTCTTCACAACAGGGGGTGCATTCAAGAAGCACTATTTGAACATCACACTGAGCAATATACTCGCAATATACAGTTCAGCAGTTTTGAAAGAGAGGGTTTTGCCTGCTGAGTATAGAATAGAGTATGAAGAGGATTTCACTGTTGTTAAGATGGAGATTTCAGAAAATATAGGTCAGTATAATTATTAAATAGGTAGGTACTCCTCTCTTGTAGATTAGGGTAGTTATAAATGGCGACCAATCTGATTGGTGATGGGTTAGAAGCTTTATGATGACATCTCAATATGACTAGGTTGTCAAAAAGACTTGTTGATGATTATTCCCTCATAGGTTGCTTGCATATTTAGTTTTATGTAATGAATAGTGTTATGTATGAACTGTGGGTACTTGGGAAACATTATGACAATAAGTGTAGGGTACTTCTGTTAACTTCACTTGTTATTTCCGCGTGCTTGTGCTACGACGCAATAAAACGTATTTACTAAAAGATGATGTTTTAATGGACATAATAGTGGCGACTTGGATACATGGACTAAAAATAAGTGATCATGGAACGTAAATTAGTGAGATTTCATGAGTTTAATGTGAAAACAGATAGTTGGGACAACTACATAGTGCGACTCAATTATTGTTTTGAAGCAAGTGGAATTACTGATGATTCAATAAAAAAAGCGAACTTTTTTACGATTTGTGGTGCTCAAGTATTCGAGACTCTTCTCGCATTGATTACTCCAAAGAAATCAAGTGAAGTGACTTTTACCGAAGTCGTACAGGTTCTAACCAAACACTACAGTCCGAAGCCGAACGAAATATCAATGTCATACAAATTTTACAAACGCGACCAATCAAAAGACGAAACTGCATCAGAATATATCGCTCAACTTCGAAAGATCAGTACTGGATGTAATTTTCCGAATTTAGAACGCATGCTACGAGACAGATTGGTATGCGGCATGATGGATCGCAAGCTGCAGTACGAACTGCTTAAAAGAGACAATCTACAGTATGAGCACGTCGTGGACGCCATGGTGTCTGCCGAGACCGCGGAGAAGGACGCCCGCATGATGCAGCCAGCGGGACACGTGACGTCACACAGCGCCGCGATCACGTCGTCGCAGCCTGATCCAGAACCGATGGAGGTCAACGCTATGAAAACCAAATCGAACGTCCGTCTTTGTTACCGATGTGGAGACCGTCACAGTGGCGAATGCCGTTTCATAAATGCGGTGTGCCACTTCTGCAAGAAAAAAGGTCACATCGAAAAGATATGCAGCACTAAAAAGAAAAGTAGTTCTGGAAAAGTGAATTTTGCCGACGACAACGAATCAGACTCACAACTGAACGGAATCTACAATGTCGAAAGCGCACGTGCACGTGTGCCGGCCTACGAGCTGCGCGTATCGCTGGACGGAGTGCCTGTCACCATGGAGGTCGACTCGGGCGCCGCTTTCTCTCTCGTCAACGAGCGCACCTGGAAGCGACTGCAGCCGCGCGCCGCGCCCACTCCGCTGCGCACGCGACTGCGCACGTGGAACGACTCGCAGGTGTCGGTTATCGGACGAGCTACAGTGTCGGTGCGATATAAAGACATTAAGCGTGAATTGAATGTTGTGGTTGCTAGGGGTTTAGGACCTAATCTTATAGGACGGGATTGGTTTGAGGCTCTTGAAATAACGGTCAAAGTGAATAAAATACTAGACGTAGACATGACGGCGACTAATGTGTTATTGACTAAGTATAAGGAGGTTTTCAGGGACGAGTTAGGTACTTACCTGGGAAAGCCCGTCAAGATCCAATTGAAACAAGACGCAGTGCCTAAGTTTTTGAAAGCGCGGCCCGTGCCGTACGCGATTAAAGATAGGGTAGAAAAAGAAATAGATCGGTTGGTAGGTGAAAATGTCCTTCGACCGGTATCATATTCGGATTGGGCGACCCCGGTCGTTCCGATTGTTAAAAAAAACGGCACGATACGTTTGTGCGGAGATTATCGCAGTACGGTGAATCAGGCTACTGAGTCTGATACATATCCGATGCCTACTGCTAGTGAGGTTTTCGCAATTATTTCTGGGGGGAAATTTTACACAACACTAGATTTAGATAGGGCATACACGCAAGTGGTTGTCACGGACGAGACTGCGCGATTGTTAACATTAAACACGTGCAAGGGCCTTTACACTGTACACAGATTAGCATTCGGCGTGAAGGCGTGCCCTGGTATCTTCCAGCGGCTGATGACGGCGCTGCTGGCGGGTGTGCCCGGCGTGGCGGTGCTGATCGATGACGTCATCATCAGTGGCCGCACCCTCCCAGAGATGACGCAACGCCTGGACACGGTGTTGAAGCGTATTCAGAAGTCAGGTTTGCGTCTCAACGGCAAGAAATGTAAGTTCGCTAAGACACGAGTGGAGTTTTTGGGTTTTGTTATCGACGCAGACGGTATCCATCCGGCACCAAGTAAAGTCGAGTCAATACTGAATACACCGGAACCTAAAAATGTCCAGCAGTTACAAGCCTTTTTAGGCTTATATAACTTTTATGAAAGGTTCGTACCTCATAAAGCCACCGTACTCGAACCTCTGCACAGATTGCTTGACAAGTCGCAGGAGTGGCTGTGGACGAAACGAGAGCAAGGCAGTTTTGATACAGCTAAGCGTATGTTATCCTCTGATTTGACACTGGTACACTACGATTTGAACAAGCCGTTGGTTCTGACCTGTGATAGTTCTGAGTACGGAGCGGGAGCCGTCTTGGCCCATGTCATGGACGATGGGTCGGAGCGTCCCATTGCTATGGGATCTAGAACACTGCACGCGCACGAGCGCCGGTACTCACAACTAGATAAGGAAGCAACTGCTATCATGTTTGGAGTAAGCAAATTCCACAATTACTTGATGGGTAGATCTTTTTTGATAGTCACTGATCATAAACCGTTATTAGGAATCTTTGACCCTAGAAGACCTATACCGAATGTGCTGTCACCGCGTCTTACCAGAATGGCGTTAGTACTTACTTCTTACAGTTACGACATAATATATAAACCAGGACCACAAATAGGTCATGCTGATGGGTTGAGCCGCTGGCCGCAGCCGGTCCCGGAGCAACCGGAACCTCAACTGTGCGACATACTGCTCATGGCCGAGGCACCAGATGATTTTCCGGTTGATGTAGACAAAATAGCAGTCGCTACAAAGCATGACAAAATTCTCAATCGAGTATCTCATCACATTTTGTGTGGTTGGCCAGCTAAAGAATCGAACGATCAGCTACGTCCATATTGGTTGCATCGCACGGAACTGTCGTTGCATGAGGATTGCATCCTCCTGGGTTGCCGCGTGGTGGTGCCACCATCGCTGCGTGAAACTGTGTTACGCGCTTTACATAAAGCACACAGTGGCATCGTACAGACAAAGGCTTTGGCCAGAAGCTATGTGTGGTGGCCACAGTTAAATGATGATATTGAAAATTTAGTACGCAGTTGCAACAAATGTGTAGAGAACCGGCATATGCCACCCAAAACTAGTTATGAGTGGGTCATGCCAACGAAACCGTGGTCTAGACTGAACATCGACTTCGCGGGGCCATATCAGAACAAAACATTTTTAATTGTGGTCGATGCATATTCTAAGTGGCCGGAAGTTTTTATAGTCAATAACATGACATCAGCTACAGTAATCAAACATTTGAGAAACATTTTTGCTATACACGGGCTATGCGAGACATTAGTTTCCGATAATGGAACGTCTTTCGTTTCTGCTGACATGAAACAATTTTTAGAATCTAATAAAATTAAACATATTAGGTCTGCACCGTTTCACCCGTCCACCAATGGTTTGGCAGAACGGATGGTGCAAACCGTTAAAGACAAGCTACGCAAGATGGATGGTATGTCCTGGGAAGTCAAGATTCCAAATATGCTGTTAGGATTACGAGCAACGCCGTGCACAGCAACTAAAAAGAGTCCAGCGGAGCTCTTATTCAACAGACGTATACGCACCCTTCTAGACACAATCAATCCACATGAGCAGCAACGTAAAAATAGGGAAGAGCAAGTTTTACGAAATAGCCAGAAGAAGAACAGACAAACGGACGTGGGACAAAATGTCATGTATAGAAATTTTAGTAGGGGACCACGTTGGTTACCAGGAACAGTAGTACATAAGGAAGGTCCTGCTAGTTATCAAGTAGAAACTGGAGATGGAGTGGTGATCAATAGGCACATAGAGCAATTATATAAGCAACAGGCACCCGGCACAAATATAGAACAAGAAAATGAGGAAACAGATAGGAATAAGGCGAAGGAAACTATTGAATTGAATAGTGGCGGAGAACAAGATCAAGAAATAGAAATAGAATCGAATCTGCCTAGTCAGGATAGTGAAGAAATCATACAAATACCAAATTCAGATCAATGGTCAGAAATATTAGGTATACCAGTGAATGTAGAAACTGTTATTCCTGGGGGAGGGAAAGTTAGAAATAAGCTAGCGGTCCATGGAAAAACTCCTTATACAAGACCAACGCGTCATTGTAATTTTATGTTGTAGTGTAGATGATAGAGTAAGTATAGTTTAGATTAAGTAGTTAATAATTATGTTTTTTATTATCTTAAGTTTTGAATTTGTTAAGATAGCATTCATATAATATATGTACATACTTGGGGGAAAGGTATGTTATGTATGAACTGTGGGTACTTGGGAAACATTATGACAATAAGTGTAGGGTACTTCTGTTAACTTCACTTGTTATTTCCGCGTGCTTGTGCTACGACGCAATAAAACGTATTTACTAAAAGATGATGTTTTAATGGACATAATAAATAGTTTGTTTCAGAAAAACCTTTGGATACAAGTAACGGTGTTGTAGAAATATTTGACGGTTTAGATAACTTTTTCTCTGATGAGATATTCTGAAATGTTATTTATTCAAAATTTTGTGAAACTGAAGATAAGAAGCAAGTAATACATTAAATGGGTATTATGAAACATGTTATTGTGATACTATGCAGTTAGTTTTAATTGGATTAAAGTAATTGATTATTTTGTAAATGTATGTACATAATTATATTTAATTATTATAATATGATTGGAATAAAACTATTTATAAAGTTTTTATGGTTGTTTATTTGTATGAACCTGTATGTGCCTTTTGACAATATGTTTGGATAAGCTTGAGGCATGGAAGTATTTGCTAGAACACATTTTGCATTTGTATTCTTTGATTTCTGAGGGTGTTGCATCTGTATTATTTTTTGTTGGCCTCAAATGTGATTTTATATGCTTCTTGCAGTTGAACAGTTTCAGGAATTTGGCCTGAAAACAAAAAAGTATTACTGACTAAAACAGGCCTTTGCATCTATTCTAGAGATGTTTATTTTTAAAACACATCCAGGTGAAACTTTTTACTCATAGAACAACAAAATCAACCAGCATTGTATACTATAATCTCAATATTATGTGCGACGTAGTTTCCGGCTTTTTGGTTTCTGGTGTAAACCAAAACCTATCCATGGTAACTAAAGTGGTATTTACTGTGGAAGACCATATATAAATTACCTCGCATTGCAGACAGGAATACCACTTCTCTTTGCCCGTGTCTAACATGTAGTACGTGTCGCTCTGCTCATGCAGTTGGTCTGTATCTATGGTGAGAGCATTATCACCTGCATCTTCGATTCCAGGACAGCGCTTCTGAACAGAAAAATAAGGTTTTGTGGTTTATGTTAATTACCCATTTTAATTTTACACGATTTCACACAATTAGTGATTTGAGTTTTTTGAAGAGAGCAAGTACACAAACGCATGAATAATTGCATTTATATCTTACTAGCTTCCGCTAGCGGCTTCGCCCGCATGTTACCTTGAAAAACAAAAATAAATGTATCCCGCGGGAACCGTTCATTTTTCCGGGATAAAATGTAGCCTATGTGTTATTCCAGACCATAATCTATATCTGTGCAAAATTTCATCCAGATCCGTTCAGCCGTTTTAACGTGAAAGAGTACCTAACAAACATACATCCAGACATCCAGACATCCATACAATCTTACAAACTTTCGCGTTTATAATATTAGTAGGATGTCAATTAAATAAAAGTCGAGTTTAATACCTCCAAATGATCAGTCAACTCGGATTGAGTTTTGAACACAGCAGCACACCCGCTGCACGCGTAAATGGGGCTCGCATGTCGCTTCTTTGCGTTTCTTATCACGTCAAGGGATAGTTCTGAAATTATATTAAAGTCTTGTTATTTGACAACGCACTTCGAACAGAACAGCATATTGCGTATTGCTGCAGGTAAGTAGGTACTGTTTGTAAAAACGGATATTATATACCTAGGTGTCTAGTTACTGCCAACTAACCGAGCCGTAACTTTTAAACCTTATTCATAATCATGCTAAGAAGCTCATTGGTGTGTTTAAAATCTGTCGATTTTTTTTCATTGGTATAAAAATGACAAGGATAAACTGTATATTCAATAACTTACATTTAAGGAGTTAAAATTGCGAGAAGTAAAAAAATTGCTATTTAAATTGAGTCGGCGGTTAATTGTGCCGCTGAGTGTAGATACTAACATGAAGTTGTAAAGCATGTCACACAATATGCGGATACGCTAATATTTTATCTGCGTATAAAAACTTAATTATCTGAACGCATCACACACTAAACATATATACGAGATGATACCTAAATTCAGTCGGAACTTTTCAGACTGGGTACACTTGTTTTTTTGCTAAGGACTGTTTATACAGAGTGTTACAATGAGTTCGCGTTTTACGGAAAAAACCCGTTTATTGCTTCTGGATTTATTAGTTAGCTCATCAGATGATGATTCTGATTTTTAATTTGATAATAATCTCACTATCTTTCAATATTAATGTCGGTGCCCACAGATACTTTACGATAAAATAAATTATCTGCGCTGTGTGTGTTAGTTTATAAAGAATGTATAGAAAGCGATATTGAAAGATATACGCTCAGATACAGATCTTACCATATCTGCGTAGTGTGTGACTCGCTTAAAACTATGTTAGAAATAACAAGAGATCATAACTTACTCCGATTGCTCACGTTTATAGCCTGAGCTGAAGGCTTGCCCGGAACTTTAGTTTCTGTTATGTGAATGTGAACGAACTCTACGAGCTCTTGCGTTATTCTATCGACATTTTGTGCAAGTTTCTCCGAAATATTTTTTGGTTCTGAAAAGCAGAGAAAAACTAGATAAATATTTACATAATATTAAAAAATGCACAGTATTCATTGCAAATACCTACTTACCTACCTCTTCCTATTAATTTATCGTAGGCAGGTAAGTACCTATAATTTTACATGCACTAATTTAACTGCCAAGGGAATTCAGAACAATAGGTAAGAGATAAAATTATATCTTAGCTTGAGTACTGGGTAGCGGACCCTAATTGACCCTATCCTTCCGATCCTAAGATCGCGGGGTCGAATATAGTCGTGCATCGAGAGATTTTTCTGTTCGAAAAAAATATATGCGCATAGTGCCTATACTGTCAAGCGGTGAAGGAATATACCAAGAGAAAACGTTACGATAGTAATTATAATACTTACATCAAAAACCTTAAAAAAACTTACTTCCGAAAACTTCGGAGGGTTAAAGTACCCATAAACAACTTTTCTAAGAAACCAACATTTTAGCCAAAAAGGTATTGAACTTTTGTATGAAACAGCTGTTTTTTTCGCGCTCACAGTGTTGGTTTCTTAGAAAAAGTTGTTTATGGGTACTTTAACACCCTGAAGTTTTCGGAAGTAGTCTGGTAACACTTTGTATAGATGCTGGCAATCCTACATCTAGCACAACAGCGTCCTGCAAGTGTGTAGAAATTTCTACCTCGCGCTGCTGTATAAATCAACTATACCTATACAAAGGCCAATTTACTTACCTTCTCTAGCTATTATATTAAAAAGCATGTAGGGTGAATGCACGAATCTGCCGTGCGTGTCATCTGAAGCCTTCACTTCGCCGGTTATTGTTGTAGGCTTGCGTCTGCTTTTTTCTTTTCCGTCTGCACTTGCGAATATTACAGTCTGAAAATTAGAAAATTTTAATATAATTAAAACTACAGAAGCAACTATCTTAGCCCTTTTTAATCCTTTGGGAGTTTTTCCAGGATGAAAGTAATCCACGGTAAATAATAATCTACAATCATACCAAATTTCATCCTAGTCTCGTTAGCCGTTACCAAGATAAAAGAGGTAAGTATTTATTTTTATTTCCGAAGACAGCAGACAGTATCTACATAAGACTAAGTGCTAATCTATGAAATCTTTGGTATGTGCAGAAAATACAAACACACACTTTCGCATTTATAATATTAGTAGAATGTAGCGTTCTCGCCGAAGCACGGAAGTGCTCAAATGTAAATGACATTAACGGTCACCATCCAAACGATAACCGCGCTCAATTTCCTTAAGTACTTTACTTACACATTAGTCTTACGTGCTGTCCAAGAGATTCGCATCTCCAACACCTCATTTCTACAAACACTGATATTATAATTACCTTAGTTACAACGACGTATTTTCCTATAACTGTGTCTTTGATATGGGCCATTCGTATCAGTTGTGTAACCACAGAGTCTGCAGCGATCACGTTACTGGTTTTGATCTTCGATGGATGCTCACGAATGTAATCCTGAATCATGTTTATGAACTGAATATCACCTATGGGATCAACTGAAAAAAAACTATAGTACTTAAATAGGTGGTAATAGCAGCTCCTTATAATTCCACGATAAACTCTCATAAACAGATTCCAGCTATCGACTTTCTGTTCACTGATGGCAACTTGGTATATTTATAAATAACTAGCTTCCACCCGCGGCTTCGCCCGCGTGATACCTTGAAAAACCAAAACTAATCTATCCCGCGGGAACTTTATATTTTTCCGGGATAAAAAGTAGCCTATGTGTTATTCCAGGCCATAATCTATAACTGTGCCAAATTTCATTCAGGTCCGTTCAGCCGTTTTAGCGTGAGAGAGTAACAAACATACATCCATTCTTACAAACTTTCGCGTTTATAATATTAGTAGGATAAAGTGGCTACAACCATCATTCAAACGATGCAAACTGATTTCTAACTAGAGTGCAGTATTATTGTAATACGTACGTTAATAAACGAATGAAAGTAGAGTCAAGAAAAAAATGTAGAAACCAACCGTTTTTGCCTTTTTTTAAAGTCTTGTTGCACAATTTTAAATCCATAGTTTCTTTGTGTTTCGACTTCGTTACTTTTGCGTACAACTTTTTACCGTTTATTGTTTTGCCCAAAAATATTTTATCTGGAATGTCTGAAAATAAAAAATACATTAATTTGCTGCAAGGTAATATTAGAAATAAATAAAAATACTTACCTACATGAGACATAGCCACAATTTAGTTTTTAAAATTTACTTACCATTAAAGGTATATTTCGTTTTTATTTTTATTGAATCACATTTTTTTTCATTTCCGGCTTTCCGTGGTATATCTAAAGTGGGGTTTGCTTTTTGTTCTATAACGTGGTCAATAGGTACAGGATGGTCGCTGGATTGATTTCCTAGGAAAAAATACATGTTTTTAAAATTAATTATGTACCTAATTATTTATTGTATAAATAAGAAGGTAAGTATAATTCAAAAAGGAACTAGAAAATATTATGTTTTCTCAACTCTGAAACATTTCTAAATAGCCTCATTTTTGTAACAGTGTACCTATCGAACGCGTTAAAAACCCATAGTTAAGATTAAGACTAGTAGGTAAGTCATTTTTACCTATGTTTTCATTAAAAATTTGAACATTCTCCAATCCTGTTATTCCCTCAGCAGGTTTGGTTTTATCCACAACTGGAAATATTTCTATTTCATATTCTTTTTCAATGTTCTCAGCTGGGATTTTTTCCATCTTCACTTGCCTGTTGGAAAAAAAGTTTATTTTATTCAACTCGATGCTTAAAACAATATTGTATTTGTTTATCATTATAATATTATTAATAGAGAAGACAACACACATATTCTGAAGTAGCTGGTACTACTGGTACAAGACCACGAAACACAGAACCAAGAATACACCAGAAAAACAACATCAACACAAGGTTACCTTTAGATCAACAGACAGAACAATCTATACAAGAGTATCACCTCACGCCAACTCAAGTCATTGAAGACTTACTTATAAAACAACTTGAAAAAATGGATATGCTCTTCAACCAAATGAGCACGCTAATGGGCCTCATTGTGACCCTCGTCGAAAAGATGTCATAATGATTTGCCTAAATATTGCTGCATGGAACATCAACGGCTTAGCCCCAAACCTGCATGAAGCTGAAATGTTGCTAAATATACACAAACTCGATATACTTCTTATATCGGAATCTCACTTTACCAACAGCAGCCAAGTAAACATAAAAAATTATGCAACCTATAGCACACAACATCCTGACGGGACCGCACATGCAGGAACAGCAGTGATTGTAAGATCCTCAATCAAGCATCACGAGCTACCTCCATATGAGACTGAACATATACAGGCGACGACTATTGCAGTTGAAGGAAAAACCGGCAACTTCAACGTTTCCGCAGTATACTGCCCACCAAAACACAAAATTAAAGAAGAGCAACTCACTGTGTTCTTTGACACACTAGGTCCCAGATTCATCGCTGGAGGAGACTGGAACTCTAAACACCCCCACTGGGGCTCAAGGCTAACAACCACAAGAGGAAGACAGCTTAAGCTTTCGATCGATAATAATAATCTTACAACGCTATCTACTGCAGAACCGACTCACTGGCCTACTGACAAGGATAGACTACCAGATATCATCGACTTCTACATCTGCAGGGGACTATCACAGTATTCTACCACGATAAACTCGTGCCTAGATGGCTCCTCAGCCCACACTCCGGTCCTACTGACTATCGGTACAACGCTACTAGATTATGAGATTATTCCGAAAATGTACAGTAAACTCACAGACTGGAACTCTTTTAGGGAAATAATCGAAAGAAGGCTTGACCTACGGATTGCTCTCAAAAACCCCGAAGACATAGAAATGGCTGCAACCAACTTTACAAACCTTATCCAAGTCGCATGCTGGTCAACGACTCCTGATATTCTAGCCAAACCACCCAAACAAAACAGCGTAGTTTCCCGGGAAATAAGAGTAAAAATCCAGGAAAAAAGAAGACTCCGTAGAGTCTGGCACTGCAGCCGGCACTGTGAAGACAAAAAAGCATTAAACAAAGCGATAACCGAGCTCAAGGAACTTCTAAGCAATGCTAAAAATGAATCACTAACACGGTACTTGGAGACACTAACGGCGTCAAAGGCATCCAACTACTCACTTTGGAAAGCCACGTCACACTTCAACCAACCAAAACTTACCCGACCACCCCTGAAACTGGCTAACTCCCAATGGGCCAGAACAGCACAACAAAGAGTGGATGCCTTTGCGAGCCATCTTGCCGACGTGTTCAAGCCTAACGAATGCGGGAGCAATGACGACGACGACGACATCGACCAGATCTTGGGCCAAGACTTCCAATTGGATACACCCTTAAAGCCAACTAACCCTAGAGAAATCACTAGACACTTATCAAAACTGGACAACAACAAGGCACCTGGTTTCGACCAAATAACTAAAGAGATCTTAATCCAACTACCAAAGAAAGGCATAGTATTCCTTACTACACTCTTCAATGGAATTCTACGAGTCGGCCACTACCCAAATGTGTGGAAGATTTCACAAATCATTATGATTCACAAGGAAGGAAAACCGGCCAACGAGGTCGGTTCATATAGACCTATAAGCTTATTGCCAGTCACCTCTAAACTCTTTGAGAAAATTCTACTCTCGCGAATGTTAAAAACACTAGCCGAAAAATCCATAGTCCCGGATCACCAGTTTGGCTTTAGACAGGAGCACGGCACAGTAGAACAAATCCACAGAGTAGTTGACCAAATTAGAAGGTCCCTAGAACTCAAAGAATATTGCTCAGCCGCCTTCTTAGACATACAACAGGCTTTCGATAAGGTATGGCATAAGGGGCTTCTTTGTAAAATAAAGAAACTACTACCACACCCGTTCTTTGGCATACTTTACTCATACCTTACGGAAAGATCATTTCAGGTAAAGGATGGTGAATACACCTCGAAAGTCCACGACATACAAGCAGGAGTACCTCAGGGATCAGTGCTAGGCCCCGTCCTATATACGATCTTCACATCAGACCTACCAGAAGCTCCAGACATTGTAACAGCTACATTCGCAGATGACACTGCTATTCTCGCTAGTAGCCAGGACCCAAAAGAAGCATCACAACGCCTCCAAATAGGACTCGACAAAATAGGGCAGTGGTTGACAAAATGGAGGATAACGGCTAGTGCCTCGAAGTCTACTCACGCTACATTCACACTCCGTAGAGGAGACTGCCCACCTGTTCACCTCGGAGCAAATACACTTCCACACAAGGACTCTGTAAAATACCTGGGTATGCACCTAGATCGTAGACTGACCTGGAGGACACACATAAAGAAAAAAAGGGATGAGCTCAACCTCAGATACCGTAACCTGCATTGGCTTGTGGGTAGAAACTCAATTCTGAGTATAGACAACAAACTTCTGATATACAAGGTCGTACTAAAACCTATCTGGACATATGGTATACAACTCTGGGGTTCGGCCTGCAAGTCAAATACACAAATAATTCAAAGAGCACAAAATAGTATTTTAAGAAACCTCTCTAATGCTCCCTGGTTCCTTATGAACAATGAGCTGCATAGCGAACTGGATGTCAACACAGTCAATGACGAAATAAGGAAATTCTCGACGAAGTACAAAAAGCGTCTGAACGCTCATCCAAATAACCTAGCTACACAGCTAACCACCATCAGCTACCCCAAAAGATTACGCAGACAACACATCATGGAACTGGATGGACCATGAAGCAAGAAACGAAAAGATAACGTTCACTGGAGCGAAACTCTTAAATGCCTGATTACTCGCAACAAACCTGCTCATAGTCTGATGACTGATCGCAGATGAACATGGAACACAAAAAAAAAAAAAAAAATTTTATTCAACTCGATGCTTAAAACAATATTGTATTTGTTTATCATTATAATATTATTACCTAGGTTCTATCAGCTGACTTGCAGTATTTTCTAGCTCACTTTTTAGTTTCTGTATCAATTCTGTAAAAGTAAAATCGTTTTATATTACGTAGGTATCTATTATTAAAAAAAACAAGAAATAAGTAAACAAAAATTTAAATATACATATAAATATTGACTGGTCTCACAGCTCAGTCGGTAGTAGCTCTGCCTGCTGCGCTGTAGGTTGGGGGTTCGATCCCCAACCACGATTATCATCTGTGTGATGAACGCAGATGTTAGTTCTGTGTCTGGGTGCAAATATTTAGTCTATGTATGTATTTACAAAAAAAAGTATATAATCAATCTATCAGCTATCTTGTTCTCATAGTACACCTTTGCTTAGTTTGAGCCTAGATGGCGTTGTGTGAACTGTCTACCAATATTTATAATATGAACATACTTTCATCAGTTGTGATGTCGTGAAGTCCCAGTGTATCGAGTGCAAATATTCTATCATTGAATTCTAATAATACCCATCCTTTTTGCTCCAAAAGATGATATTGTGCATCAGTCAGCGTTATCTGAAATTAAGTTAAGTATCTAGTCAGGTCAGGTAAAAAAAAACTTATCCAATGTACACACATAGCACCTAAACAGATAGGACCAAAATAGTTTTAGAGTTTAGCTATAAGAATCAATAAGCAATTAATATAAGTATCTATAAGCAATTACTTAGTAGTAATAACCCAATATACCTGTAGTTGTAAGCAAATGTATGACTGAATATTACCACTGTTCTGCATAGCCTTGTTACCCACTCTTAAGTCTACATCACCTTCAATAAGATTGAAAACTTGATCACTATGAACTAAGTAAGTACATGGTTAAACTCATCATCTTCCTGCCCTTTTTCCCATGTGATTTTAACATATTAGTTTTCTTCTTCCATTTCTCTCTATCATCCATCATTTCAGTACTCACTCCCACAGTTCTGATAAGTTATATTTACCTCAGTGAAGTTATTGACAGATTTGCAGCTATTTGTTGTTTCCGCTTCACTTTGCTGGGTTTGTGTTGTCGGAATACTTGCCTCTGTTTCCATCTGAAAGGTTGCATACCAATAATGTTAATGTGTGTGCTTAGCAAAAGTTGTTTGATATTTAATGTTAGAAAAATCACTTTTTGTTAGATAAAACAGATCCTACTACGAGTATAATATTATTATCGAGAAAGTTTGTAAGAAGGTATGGATGTTGTTACTCTTTTGTGCTGAAACGACTAAACAAATCTTGATGAAATTTGGCACAGATATAGATTAAAGTCTGAAATAGCACATAGGTTACTTTTTATCCTGGAAAAGTGTATGGTTCCCGTGTGATCGATTTGTTTTTGTTTTTTAAGGTACATGCGGGCGAAGCCATGGGCCAAGTTAAGAAATAATCAACAAAAGTCTTGTAGTTACCAACACAACCTAAATTTACTTTTGTTTACTTCTACAGTCTTAAGAAATTTTTTGTCAATAATTATAGTAATAGAGAAAGCACCTACTGGATCAGTAGCTGTGTCATTTTCAGGTTGTATTAAAAAACTATTAGCATAAATATTGCCCTCAGCATGATGTATTGCAAATTGATCTGAAAATAAAAAGTTTATTATTCACTAGGTTCTGATTGTGGGTTTCACGCACCTTGACAATAACAATAAAAACCCAATAATACATGATTTTTTTGTCTCCAGCATTACTGTATACTTTTAAGAGCTTATTAATAACTATATAGCATTGTTACTGATTAGTGCATAGTGTGCATAGTGAATTATATTACAAGAGCCAATGTTTAGGTACGAGTTTCTTAATCGAATTCAAATATTTCTTAGCTCAATGTTTAAAGAACTAACTATTAAGCAATGTATTTCAAATGAATATAATGATTTCTGTTCAATCCTACCTGGTGATACAAAATTGGATGCATTCTCAACATCGACATAGAACTGCTGTGAAGAGACATCAAAAACAGCACAGGTTTCCATATCCTCTTTGTTACCTTGTCCTTGTGTTATGTATTGGATATCTCTGTTCACACCTGGAACATATAAAGATGACTATGATGAGGTTTTAACATTGAGGTGAAAATTAAGATTAGATCATCATAGTATGAGTACAAATAAACCTGTGGTTTTACTCTGATTCTGTCACAGACATTTACAACATTACCACCAGCCTGTATTTGGAACATATTAGCCTTAGATTCAAATTTAAGTCTTCTGTCACATCTAGTTAAACATATCTTTTAATGCCCTAAGCGTGTAATGAGTAACGATTGAAGTAATGATACTACACTGAGTAAAACAGTTATTTACTTACTGAGTAGAGTGCCATCCTCCTGCAACACTAGTAATTGGTTCATATCAGGGTTATTATTACTAGTATCTATAAACTGAAATGTCTCGAAGGGTGGTTCTTTATCCATTGTACTTGAATATTAAGCTGGAAATAATTAAAGTAGGTAAGTAAAATGATTGAAATGTTTTTCCTAGCTGTATGTAATGATCTGATGAACTTGATCGATTAGTTGCAGTCACTTACTTAATGTTATTTATATTTGTAACAGTATCATGGACCGTGCTTCGGTATATTTTTCATTTAAAATAAATTCAAGTACTTTCTCTAATGAAGTAGTCTAGACTAGATAATGCATAAACTTTGAAATGCAAAATGTTTGCAAGCAATAGTTCCGAGATCAGCTGATCGATTTTGAAGAATTGACATATGACACTGACATTGGTTCTATTTTGCTATAGTTTCGATGCGTTCAAAAACAGCGAATTTTGATTATTTTATGGCGGACTAAGGCAAAGTGAAGTCAAAGATATAACTTTGTGTACAAAATGCTTCGCAATGAGTAGTATTTCGGAATGCATGGACATAATTTTTTAGTTCCACAGGCTCATAGATTGGAGCTATGAATTTCCCAATAACCATAAGCTGCACAATCTCATTCAACATCACATCCTTTTCTACAGTAGTGGCATTAGCATCCCAGTCGCACAGGTGGAATCTACCGAATGTCGCATCACAGCGTAAGAATTGTTTAGCCATGGGTAAATCAAAGGCGCATCCATAGTAAATTATAGTGCCATTCCGTTCTAGCAGTTTCAGCATTACATCCTCGAACCTTCCACCTAAGCAGTTCAATGCTAACACAGGTCTAGTCAAAGCTGTAGTAAAATCACACAGTTCTTCAGCCTCTTCTAAAGTATGCACTGCAGTTGCTCCAATGCTCAGAAGATGATCTTTCACAGCGTCATATCCACAGTGATTTGCTACAATATTCAATGTATTAATGCCCCAGGCTTTGCAGAGTTGTATGACGCTTTGACCACAGGGGCTGTTCGCAGCGTTTTGTATGATAGTTTCGCCAGGATACACATTACGGAAGTCCTTTATCATTCTGTAAGCCATGCACGGGGCTATAGTCAACATAGAGGCTTCCGGTAGTGGGAGATTTGAGGACACTATGTGGACGTCTCTATCACTGTAGATGCCGTAGTATCGCCAGGTACCGAGAAGGCGCGATGATATGACCACCCTGTCCCCTGGCTGCACTTTGCTAACATGCGAACCAATTTCTACTATTTCTCCAACACCCTCATCTCCAGGAACTGATGGGAGGCATGGTAAACAGAGGTTCTTTCCTAAAAAGAAAAAATAAAAGAATTTAGAATATTTAAACAAACATACTTAGTGCCATCATAACATGAACTTTTTTTCTATAAATCACTATTGTAAGGATAAAAAAAAACAGAAATACATTTTATATGTTTATTCTGAGCTAAAGCTACAAATACTTAAAACAAAATAACAAAATATAAATAAATATAAAATTAACATTCATCAAAATCTAAGATATACTTGGTTCCTGTGAAACCTTTTGGACTCAATGCATTCCCTAGTGCTTCTTCATAATTGGAGAACTTTACCATTTTGTGCACCGGAGCCTTCAGCTTGCCTTCACACATCAAACCAACAAGTTCTGTCAGCATCTTGTTTTGTAAAAACTCATCAGAATTCTTATTCCAAGCTGTCATCCAAAATCCATACAAGGCTATATTTTTGAAAATAAATGCAGATGTGGGAATCATCACTGGTTCTCTTGACATACCACCATAAGTGACCATGCATCCTGAATGTTGCAAATGCCTAAGCATTTCCATGGCATTCTTACCTCCAACACAGTTGAGGGCCAAAGAAGGTCTTTCAATTGTTTTATCTTTGAAAATGGTTGTTTTGCGCAACTCTTCTTCTGTTAACACAACTGTAGCACCTAAGCATTCTAAATACTTCTTCAACTCTAAGATATCTGGTCTGTTTCTGACGATGCAGATATTTTTTATATACCAAGCCTTACAGATTTGTATGACATTCTGCCCACATGCACTATTAGCTCCATTTTGGATGACAACGAGTTCCTTCTGTCTGACTGGCTTGAAATCTGTAAGCATTCTAAAAGCCGTGCACGGGTTTACAGTAAGTGTAGCCGCTTCAACAACTCCTAAGTCATCTGGGACTGCTTTCAATACACATTGGTCAAAAACTGCATAGTTTCTCCATGTTCCCTGCACAGGTTTTGTTATAATCACTTTATTTCCTGGACAGATGCCTTTGACTTCTGCACCGGTGCCTTCAACAATTCCCACCCCTTCATTGCCAGGTATGGAAGGAAGTTCAACTTTGACAGGATATTTTCCTGAAACAAAACATAATGCTGTTCAGTAAATGTGTTCATTACTGTAAAACAACAAAAAAAAAAAAGGAAAGAATAGTACCTGCTTATTCTTGCCAGTTTCATTCAGGATATGTATTTTTTTTCACAAGCTTTCAAAAGTGTTCTAATAACCCTGATTCTGTAAAGGAATAGTATCAAAACATGTTAGTACCTTGGATGGTGTTTATGTCAGCTGGATTGACCGGAGCCGCCAGCATGCGCACCAGTACCTCTTGGGTGTTTAGAGGTGGGACCTCGCATTCTCTGAACTTTACTACATGAAGAGGATCTCCAAATTCGCTATAGACAAGTTGTTTCGACATCAAGTTCCGCACACTCGCGGTGAAACTCTTACTTCTGGGGAAGCATTTCGCAGCGAAAAATAAAGTCTTGGTAAATGGCAATAGAGCCATCGTATCAAAAAGATAATTAAAGTTAAAGATACCAGAGGAACTGAATAATTTATACGCGAAACAAAAACAATTCGCGATTTTTATGACCCGATACAGAAGGAAGAGAAGAGAAAGCTATCAAACAACAGATAAAGTAAACTGAAACAAACAAACAATCATGTAGGTTCAGCTATGTAGTGTTGTGTTTACTTCAGTTTTGTTTGATAAGCATTGAAATTGACAACTCTAGTTTGATTGGCAGTTAGAAACTTTGGGTTTCCAAAATCTAATTTTTTTTTTTTTAAAGTTTTCTACATACATCTACTCTGAATTTGCAAAAGTTTTGTTTGCAGTCTTTTTTGGTCTCATTCCGAATAATTTTCTGCAAGGTCGCTTTTTTTTCAGACTCCGCTCCCCGCAGCCCGCACCGTTCCAACAGTGAAAAAATTTCCTCATAGATTAAGTTAGGAAATCTTAGTTACCTACATACGAACGTGGACGAAGGGTTCCAAAATAAAAATATCTATTTATCGAGTTCATTTAATTTTATTTTAATATAAAAATACCTTATTTTTATTCAGATACATAGGTACTTTATGTGTATAATTATTACTTTATTTCTCATCAGCGAGAAACTTGCTAACTCGTATGTCTAGGTCCTTTCTTGCCATCGGAGCAGCAGCGCTGGGGGGAGCGGTTGCTTCTGGCGGCGGCAGCTGAGGTTTGGGAGCACGGAACCGCCTTGCTCGTGTCAACTGCCAGGTAGAACTTGGGTTGCGCATTATGCCGATACCCGCGATGTTTTCGTCGACCACTGCGAGCGCTGGCCGTGGAACACTAAAGTTTAAAAGTGGTATTACAATTAAATTACTTAGGTGGTTACTTAACTTATATAGATTAGTTTAAAAAAAAAACGTTTTAGTGGGAGAACTGTATTCTGAGTATGTAGCTAAGTAGGTAGGTTCTTATAGGTAGGAGGTAGGTAACTAAAAACCTACTTAGTGTTTCTTACAGAGACGCATTAAATAGGTGTTACCTACCTACTCGTACCTAGGTAATAGTGTAAGTCGGTAACTGCTAGGTAGGTACCTACATACCTACGTTCCTATTTACGCTACAGCATGTTGTGTGAATTTCAAAGCACTTACTAGGCCATGGTTATCGATGCTCGCAAACGTGCCGGGGCTATCACCGAAGGCAGTTCAGTTGAAGAGTTTCTTTTCAAACCTGGAATTATAAAAGCATACGAAAACAGAGCCGCCTTCAAAGCTCTATGTAATTAATTCCTATTTCCTAAATGTTTTGTAGGTACCTATACATTGTGGTTGTAGCCAGTGGCAGCTGAAAAATGTATTTATTGTTATGTGTAGGTAGGTACCTATTATGGACCTATATCTTTTTTACAAGCTTTTATTTATCTTGCAATGGTAGATACTTATGTAGGTACTTAAGTATGTTTGGCCGGGTGGAATCTTGCAACTGAATTTTAAATCAGTTATCTTTAGCTGAAATTTGGTATGTACAGCTACACGCTTATTTCGGATGACAATGCATGCTTAGCTATGTGACGTCATTCTAATTTCAATATGGCGGATCATCCAAGATGGCGGACTAGTAATTTTTTCTGCGTTACCACAGTATGGGTATCAAATGAAAGGGCTTGCTGAGGAGAACACGAAAACTAACATATCGTCACTTTTGAAGCTTTTTTTAAAAAGTTTTTTTTACCATCAATTCAAAATTCAAAATATGTTTATTTTCAATAGAATCACAGGGATCACTTTGAAAAAAAATTATTGATTTACCAGAATATTTGACGTTAGATACTGCGCTTCGATCCCTCCACTTCTGTGAGCAAACTGGACACACGGAGCGACGGATGGACCAACGAGGAATTTCTTGTTGCTGAGGCGTATTCACTTTTTGGAAGGCAGGAATTTCCAGTTGAGTCTGGTGAAATAATCTCGCTTCAGGTAGGTACAGCTATCAGTCTAGGTACTCACTAACTGCGCGCTACGTTACCTTACCTATGGAGGTACCTTAGCTATGAAGCGCTCATATTTTTATTAGTCCATTCGGAAAGACCAGATAAAATGTGCATTATTTAAGTTTCCTCAATAAGAATAAGTAGGTAGGTTCCTAGGCAGATTATCATCTTCCTGCCTTTACCCCACTGATCCCACTTTTAGGTAGGTAGGTATTATTATGGTGTAAACCATGTATTCTAATTTTTTTACCGATTTGTTGTAGAAATAGATACTTACCTACAGTAAGTTCCTAAACAATAAAATAAGAAAATAGCATGATTTCGCTATCTCTAAACTCCCAATTCTGATTTCACTGTCAAACAAACTTGAATGCTATGATTAGGTATAGGCCAATGTAATGTGTAGTTATGCTGTACCTAATTATTATTGGTGTGTTATAGTTAAAGTGCTAATAGATAAACTGACTCCTGCCTGCCTCCCATGCAGTTCTTGAATCAGAGAGTTAAAGAAAAGTTAAAGAGGTAGGTGCGTGAGTAAGATTCATAAAAATACAACGAACAGGTGCTGTGGTCGTGGTGGTGAACGCCAATATCGAGGGTATATCCATGTCACGCCGTGTAGATAAGCGAGAGAAGCGTGACCTTGACACGCTGCGCTCTGTAGTCGCGCGCATACTCAGTCCATGCACGCACGCTTCGCTCGACTGACTGTTAATAAAAGGCGTTTAATTAATTTGATGAACTGTAATAATGAATTTAGATATTATTATTTACAAATGCACGTCACATGAGAAGGGAATCTTGAACAGGAAGGGCGGAAGTTAGTTTTTTTTATACAAAATGAACATTTATCAAAATAATAATTTTACTGGTCATCCAACGGATCTAGGCATTCGTGAAGTTAGCCACAGGTGCGAGTTTGCGCATGTACCTAGAGTTCCTTCCCCCCTCCTCATACCTCCAATTGATCCCTAAAAACGATACTGCGCAGCTCTTGCGGCTAACTTCACGAATGTGAATGTGCTAACTTCTAAACATAGGGTTGGCTCAACGAATCTAGTCGTTGAGCCAACCCTATGTTTAGAAGTTTTCTGAGCATTGACTGTTCAGGGAAGAAAGCCGCACAATTTTAGCACTAGGTGCATAGGGCCAGCAAGTCTCGCAGTGTGATAATGTAAGTAGGTAGAGTTGTGAACCTAGTACCTCCGTAAAATGATATGCTTATGCACCCTGGTTTTGTTTACCTACCTACAACGCTTCACTCAATAAGTTCTGGGAAGATGTGAATGGATTAAAAACATAAGTACCTAGACAGACACATAGGTAAATGATTTAAACGGAAATTGATTAATTGAAATAAATTCGTAGAGTCTAGGTTTCAAGTTACCTACTAGGACAAAATTGTCCTAGTAGGACAATTTTGTGTTTGACTAGTAGGACAAAATGTAGGTATCTACCTAAATAGGTAGATACCTAAATAGGTAGATACCTACATTCTCCAATGACCATTCGCAACTTGTAAACATTCTTGAATGAAACATTTATGTGAAGCCGTGAAGGGTTCATTCATCAAGAAAACCGTGAGAGAGTTGCTGTTAGTTACCTTCAGAGGTAATGGCATCGAGAGTGAAAGTGTGGAAAAAACTTGTAGGCAGGTATATTATACCTACATACTTTTTTCTTATGTCGCTCTTTGTCATTCATTACGATTCCTACGAAGGTGTGAAGTAGCTAACTACGTAGTTAATGTTATAGGTATTACGATATGCTGTACCTACGTTCTAGTTATCTGCTTAGATAAAACTCCAGATCAAACTACCTGTTTCTTGCTGTTTAAATGTAATAATTTCCTATTTTTTTCTTGAATTTTTTCTCCAAGAGAAACTCACTCATCTGAGACGTCATCCCGCGGCAAGTCAAGAGTTTTGTCTTGAGCTTCTTCCTGTTCCTTACTCTGCGCACGCACCATGTCCAGTAGCCTAGTGTCATGACCTCCTAAGTTGTCAGATCTGGATAACCATCGGAACATTATTATTATTCCTAAAAAAACCTGATATCAAAAGGGGGTAGTCAGAGGCACGTCCAAACATGATATTTTTTTGGCACATGACCAAATTTTGCATAGTGATTAATATTCCGTACGTGACGGGTTGCAAGTCCATTGCCGCTTTTAAGAATCCTAATCTATGACACACAGCTACGAATTTTTGGTTTTAGGATATGCCGGTTTCCTCACGATTGTTTTCCTTCACCGTTTAAGAGCACTGGCATTGCGCACATAAATATTTTTCGAATGAAGAAACTCATTGGTGCATGACTATGTTTGAACCCACGGCCTTCGGATCGTGAGGCAGGGGTGCTACCACTTCACCATCAGTGCTCTTTGGAAATCTTCAGGAAAAGATGATTTATTGACTACTAGCTGACCCGGCAGACTTCGTACTTATTTAGAAAACGTTTGTATGGGAAATAGAAAAGGGCTATTTTTAGGGTTTTCCCGGCAGTTATTCGAATTTTTCTTACCTTTTAAACCTTCCCTAGACCTCCACGAACATTTCAAGACCAAGATAAGATAAATCCGTTTAGCCGTTCTCGAGTTTTAGTGAGACTAACGAACGGCAATTCATTTTTAAATATATAGTTAGATAGATGGATAGATAATAAAATAAAAAGACAATTTATTTCAGACCTCGGTCACTTGAAGTTGTAAACTTACTGAATACTACCAGTGGCCCAGCTGCCGTAGAGTTCGCTTCTCTGCGAAAGAATAGAAGTGAACAACTGAGGAGATGGGATATCAGAGCCGATGCTGTCTCTGCGGGTAGAGCGCGCCCTCATCAGTAGAGAGGTGTATGGAGTCGAGTAGTTGCTCATGAAGGAGATCCGACGTGGTTCTTCCTCTGGTGGCCTAAAATATTTAACGAGAAGAAATCTGATCAGTTACTTGTTTACGTCGTCGTAAGTATGTAGGTACCTAGGTACTATTTACCTAATAGTATCTAAGCTGTTAATTTTAAAATAGTTACCTACCTACCTACATATTCTAACTTAACTAAACTTTATGTAAGAGTTTAGGCTAGTTATTCCGTGGTTTAGGCACAGATTCACCTGTAACAAGTAAGACGTTTCAAAGTGATCCTCGTGATTTTATTGAATAAAATCTTTTTGAATTTGAATTTGAATTTTATATATCTAACAATAAAATATTTAGGGATTAATTGGTTTATGTATTTAGGTTATGGGGTCAAGCGGCAAGTAAAATAAAAATAACTTAGACCTACCCTTCGATTGGTGTTAACTGCAAGAGCTCTGTAAAAAGTATTTTTACAATGACGTAGAAAGAGATTAACAAAAAACCTTTATTTATTGCTTAGCAAGCTACTTAAAGAATAATACCAAACTATAAACCCAAATTAGTCGCTAGTAAAATAAATACGAACATACGAACACAAAAGGTTCAAGTAAATCGAAAGGCGTAAACAAATTGATGACTGAGACTTGCAAGACAGCTCTGATGAACTAAAAAGACTTTGGAAATGACTCAGTGCTGCGAATGATTCACGTTGGTAGTGCTTGTTTCCTAGTAGGCCTTGAAGCCTATCACGACGACAAATTCTATGTAATTACCTACCATTTATTTTTTAATATTCGTAGAGTTTTATGAAAAATCCAGGCTGTTTTAAAAATTAAACCCGGCAATATAAAAATTAAACCTCGTGCTTGAGAAAAATATTAGGTAAGTACTTGTTAGGTAGGTAATAACTTTGTTTTTACTAAACTACAGGGTGAATATTAGTAGGTATCTAATGCCTACCTATTTACCTACCTACCATAATAGCTCAAATGCGTTTACTTACAAGGAAAGACGTCTTGACGAGTACAGTTTTGTATATCTTGATTTCCAATCTCCATTTTTTCGCCAAGATGTTTCAATTTTTCTGAAATAAAATGAAACAAATTATAACGGTTTTTCACTAAGTCTAGAAAAATATCTAGTTGCACCAATAGTAGGTCTATTAGTCATAGACACACTGTCGTCTAATAAGTAGATACTTACCTACTTAAACCTATTGTCTAGTAAATGTAGCTAAAGAAAAATGATGTGTAAAGAAATTGCATTTATGCATCATCTTTGAAGACTGTAGGAAAGTATACAGATACTAGCTGTCTCGCTCGCGACTTCGTTCACTTAAAGTAGGTATCCAACTAAACTGAGTTTCAAACAAATCACACTAATAAAAAAATACCATAAATAAATTTGACACCCAATTTTACCCTTTTTAGAGGGCTATTTTGAAGTATCCAAACCAAAATGAAGACCAATCGCACCACCCTTTAAAAAGTACCTACCCATAGAAACGTTGACCCCTTTTTAGGGTTATATTGAAAAATCCTGAAACAGGAAACAAAGTTTCTGGCCAATCGCACCACCCGTTAAAAAATTCCATACAAATATTGACCCCCTCCATTGACCCCCTTTTTTAGAGTTATATTGAAAAATCCTAAAACACGAAATTAAGTTTCAGACTAATCGCACCACCCGTTAAAAAGTTCCCATACAAACATTGACCCCCCATTTGACGGGTTTTTAAGGCTTAATTGAAAAATCCTGTAACACGAAACAAAGTTTCAGACCAATCGCACCAGGTTAAAAGTTCCCATACAAACATTGACCCCACATTTGACCCCTTTTTGAAGGTTATATTGAAAAATCCTGAAACACGTCTCCATTCATATTGCATTTACAGTGCACAAACAAATTTTCATGAACATCGCTCCACGCGTTAAAAAGTTTCATACTAACGTTTTCACCCTTTTTCACCCCCTTAGAGGTGGAATTTCCAAAAATCCCGCCTTAGTGGGTGGTTTTGTTATAAAAAGAAACCACCTTCCAAATTTCAGCTTTCTAGCTTCAGCGGTTTCGGCTGGGCGATGATGAATCAGTCAGTCAGTCAGTCAGTCAGGTTAAGCTCTTATATAGATATAGATAGATATATAAACAGCTGCTACCTACCTAAGAACTTCATTCAGTTTTGCGCTGAATATACCTACCTAATTCTTAAAATTCGTAAGTAGGTATATAGGTAAGTACTACAATGTACAATGAGGTGAATTGAAAATTTCACCCCATTAGTACGACGACCAAACAAGTAGGTACCTACTCATTAAAATATCCCTGAAAGATCAGTGGTGTGTAAAACTGCCCTAACTCTACTCTACCACAGAACTCTGAGTTCTGTGATCTCTACATAATAGACTCGGTAAAATCATGCTTTGTTTCAAAATGCTTTCAAAGGAAGATGTAATGAGAAATATTTTTTTATTTCAAACAATTTCGGTTGAACAAGTTTGATGTTTCTACATAGAGATTTTCACTGTCGCCGAAGGGAGACGCTTTTAACTCTAGCATTGAAAAATATAATTATTCATCTTATAGACAAGGATCTATAGGAATGTTTAGCTAGGTACCGATATAAGAGTATTTCATATTTTATTATCGATTTATCTGTTGTTAGTGTTTGTAGTAAAACATAAACATAAACATAATGTCTAAAACATAAACTATTTCTTTCTCGACTTTGTTTGTGCTTCCAGTTCAAGATATAGGGATATAGGTACCTAACTAGCAATATATAATATGACTAAAAATTGACCTCGCCTAGTAGCACAGCACCTGTTGGTCCTACTAGGCGAGAGTGAGAACCGCCCTAATATTACAAAGTACCTACCTCTACCATAAAGCAAACTGATGAATAAGAGTTGAGAGAGCACAAAGAGCGGTTCTAAAAGTCATGATCTCTAAGCCAAGAGATTTTTCCACCTCAAGCCTATATTCAATTTGTAAAGTCCTCTCCGTCCGTAAATTATTTGTTCTATCTATTATCATGCGCAAGCATTCACAAACCATATTTGACCCCAACCTGGTAACAGAGAAACGACGGTCCGACATTGTTTGCAGAACTGTCAAACACAAAACTGCAGTGGCAGGTCGTCATTATCATTACTTTAGTAGCTCTTTATACAATAAAATAAACAAAATAATTAACATTTACCCACTCACAATCTTTAAATGTAAATGTGTATGTACTGACTGGCTTATATCACTCTCCTACGAGGAAACAGAGGAAATTTTAAAGTTTCAAAAATGACATTTAACACTCACACATAAACGTACAGTGGTAACTCCTGTTGCTTGGACTCTCATGAGACTAGTGTCCACAGGAGCACCACACTCTTACATACCTACACTTGCTACTCACACACACACACACTCACACTTGTACAACGGTAACTCCTGGTGCCCAGACTCTTATGAGACCGGTGTCCCCAGGAGCTTGACACTCCTAAATACCAACACACACACACACCCTCACACATGTTAACTTTGTAATGTATAAATTATTAGATTAGATTAGATTAGTTATTTTTGTCTTCTAATATCTTTAGATGGAACATAATATTGTCTTTCTAGCGGAGGAGGGCGCTGACTCTGCTACACAGTTTTTTTTAACTTTTGCAGTAGTCAGCCCACAACTGTACCTATTCTACATTGTTTTTCTTTGTTCCTAATAAAGATTTTTGTATTTTTGTATTTGTATTTTGAATGCCTTAAATATTTACGAGTAAGTTCTGCTGGCAATCTCTTGTTTTGCTTTGTCATAAACATAAATTACTACCTACTTACAGTGTAGAGTAAAAAAAAACTTAGGTAAGTATTGGTGTTTATGCTGTTTACAAAAAAAAGTGAGAGTGGAGAAAAACTGCATCATAGTTCTTCAGAAAATATAGAGCAGATAAATAATAAACTGCTATTGTAGGTAGGTACCTACATACGTAATTACGTACTACCCTTTTTTGGACACAATAAATATATTAGTCTCGTAGGTATTTAAATAAGTGCCTAATATGTACCTACAGGTGCTAGATGTTTTTAAATTATTTTCATTTACTTTTTTTGCGTTGTGTAAAATGAATGCAGCATTGGTCTGTTTACAGGTCCAAGTTGGCAAAATATCTGTTTGTTCCTAGGTAGGTACTTACTGCATTATCAATTCGTCAATAACATAGATAGGTTGTTATTAAGTAGCGCAACATGTATATTTGTACAAAATAAATGGGATTTTCAGTAAAATAAGACTATTTCCTGACCGCGAAGTCGATTTAACTCCATGGTGACGTGTTGGTGACGTTTTCCTTGTTGTGACATTTTATTTTTGACAATACAATTATCAACAAGATAGGTTTCCTCTTTGTACCTATAAGTTTGTGCTAATAATCTGTGGTATCTTAGTAGTAGGTATACCTACTCGTATTTTGTATACCGTAATTTATAAAAGTGCCTAAACTATTTGGTAAAAATACCTTCATGGTATAGGTACCAACACAGGTTATTTATCTTATCTTATTATTATTATACATATCTTATATTATTATTTTATACCTTTAAACGAGCAATTCTTGTATATATACATATATATATATATATACTAGCTGTTCCGCCCGCGACTTCGTTCACATAAAATATCTAAACTGAGTTTTAAACACATCAAGCAACTCATAAAAATCCCATACTACTTTGACACCCCATTTTACCCCTTTTTGAAGGTTATATTGAAAAATCCTGAAACACGTGTCCATTCGTTTTGTATTTACAGTACACAAACAAAGTTTCAGGCCAATAGCACCACCCTTTAATAAGTTCCCATACAAAAACATTGACCTCCTTTTGATGGTTATTTAGAATAATCCTGAAACACGTGTCCATTTATTTTTCATTTACAGTACACAAACAAAGTTTCAAATCAATCTCACCACCCTTTAAAAAATGCTCATACAAACATTGACCCCCCATTTGACCCCTTTTTGAAGGTTATATTGAAAAATACTGAAATACGTGTCTATTCATTTTGCATTTACAATACACAAACAAAGTTTCAAACCAATCGCACCACCCGTTAAAAAGTTCCCATACAAACATTGACCCAACATTTGACCCCTTTTTGAAGATTATATTGAAAAATCCTGAAACAGGTGTCCATTTCTTTTTCATTTACAGTACACAAAAAAAGTTTCAAATCAATCTCACCACCTTTTAAAAAGTGCCCATACAAACATTGACCCCCCATTTGACCCCTTTTTGAAGGTTATATTGAAAAATACTGAAATACGTGTCTATTCATTTTGCATTTACAATACACAAACAAAGTTTCAAACCAATCGCACCACCCGTCAAAAAGTTCCCATACAAACATTGACCCAACATTTGAGCCCTTTTTGAAGATTATATTGAAAAATCCTGAAACAGGTGTCCATTTATTTTGCATTTACAGTACACAAAGTTTCAAACCAATTGCACCACCCGTTAAAAAGTTTCCATACAAACATTGACCCCACATTTGACCCCTTTTTTAAGATTATATTGAAAAATCCTGAAACAGGTGTCCATTTATTTTGCATTTACAGTACACAAACAAAGTTTCAAACCAATTGCACAACCCGTTAAAAAAATTCCATACAAACATTGACTCCCCATTTGACCCCTTTTTAAGAGTTATATTGAAAAATCCTGAAACAGGTGTCCATTCATTTTACATTTACAGCACACAAACAAAGTTTCAGACCAATCGCACTACCCGTTAAAAAGTTCTCATACTAACGTTGACCCCACATTTGACCCCTTTTTGAACATTATATTGAAAAATCCTGAAACACGTGTTCATTCATTTTGTATTTACAGTGCACAAACAAAGTTTCATGAAAATCGCTCCACGCGTTAAAAAGTTTCATACTAACGTTTTCACCCTTTTTCACCCTCTTAGAGGTGGAATTTCCAAAAATCCCGCCTTAGTGGGTGCTTTTGTTATAAAAGGAAGCCACTTTCCAAATTTCAGCTTTCTATCTTCAGCGGTTTCGGCTCGGCGATGATCAATCAGTCAGTCAGTCAGTCAGTCAGTCAGTCAGTCAGGTTAAGCTCTTATATAGATATAGATATATATATATATATATATATATAATCGGAATCTCGGAAACGGCTCCAGCGATTTTCATGAAATTTAGTATGCAGGAGGTTTCAGGGGCGATAAATCGATCTAGCTAGGTTTCATTTTCCAAAAAACACGATTTATCAGAAAAAACCCGAGCAAAGCTCGGTCATCCAGGTACTAATACCTTTAAACGAGCAATTCTTGTATATATATATATATATGTATATATAAATATATAATTGGAATCTCGGAAACGGCTGCAAAGATTTTCATGAAATTTAGTATGCAGGGGCTTTCGGGGGCGATAAATCGATCTAGCTAGGTTTCATTTTACAAAAAACAAGATTTACGAGAAAAAAAACCGAGCAAAGCTCGGTCAACCAGGTACTTATTATTATGCGATTCCTAGTACCTAGTGTTTTTTAGTTTCCGGTCTGTTTCAACTAAAATTCATAAAGTACCTACAATAATCTAGTTTGGTATAAATCTTGGTTTATTTAAATTTCTTCAAATATAGGTACTTAGTTATTATTGTATATAATTATATGTGCCAACATATAATTATATAACATAAATATAATACAATTAGATATAAGCATTGTAACCATTTATTTGTATGAATTACATAAAGCAGCTAGGTACAATCGAGGCATAACGCTACAATGAGTCGCAAACATGATTACCTTGAAAACTATTGACCTGAGACGAATACCTCTTGGTTAGCAATACTATTATAGTTAGCTAGGTAGGTATATCTATTTCATACCTTGTCTAGTTTAGATAATGGTGCCACTGAACCATAACAGAACATAATGTGACCAGCGCAAACGAAGTTATACTTAGTAATCTTATTAAAAAAACAATGCGTTTAGTTACCTAATTTTAAAGTAAAAATAGTTTCAATAAAAAAAAGGCTTAATCACATAATCCTACTAATAATTAAACGCGAAAGTTTGTAAGAATGTATGGATGTATGGATGTTTGTTTGTTGCTCTTTCACGCTGAAATTGCTGAACGGATCAGGATGAAATTGGGCACAGATAATAATATAGATTATAGTCTGGAACAGCACTTAGGCTACTTTTTATCCCGAAAAATTTACGGTTCCCGTGGGATAGATTTGTTTTTGTTTTTCAAAGTACCACGCGGGCGAAGCCACGGGCGGAAGCTAGTATAAAACAGGTACCTACAGATGTCCGCTCTCAGAAATATACTTAGGTATTAAAAATTTCGAGAGCAAGTCTGAATTGAAGTAACTCAGTAACTGTAACAAAATATGTCCCGTTATAAACTGAAAAGAAGTATAAAGCCTGTAACCTCTTCTATGTTAACGTTCCGATTTGGTGTCAAGCATCTCGTGGGAGCAATCCTTGCTCATTGTCATGGAGCATTTGTTTTGTTATAGGCACAATGCGCTTTGATAAGTTATTTGATTTGTTGTGTCAAGCGGGGGCTGCGCGCCCGTCTCCATCGCTCCGGCCCGGCCAACTTAGGTTCGACAGTGTTGCCAACTAGGCTAGGTATTTTTTTGCTTTTTGATGTTATGCGCTCACCTAAATATTTAGTTTTTGACTTTTAAGGGTGTGTTTATCATCATGTAGGCATGTAAATCTTAAGAATATAATAATATAAAGGATAATAAATAAGGTTGGTAGGTAGGAACCTATACCTAATACTCATGTTTTCTTTATTTTTAACCTATTTAGATGAGTTTTATGGTACCTACTCAATATTAACATAGTAGGTACCTAATTACTAAATGGTTTTTGGGACCAGGAAGCTGTTAGCTGTGAAGCTGTGAGTGACGCACACCAAAATCTAGTAAGTATATTCTTGGATTTACAGCTTGGTAAACCTAGCCACTTTATCAGGGTTGAGCTGGCAGCACAGGCTGGCGGCGCGCTATAGACCGAGAGCGAAGTAAGCAAACCAGTCGCTCCAATCGCGAAGACCCGTGCGCGCGTCGTGCACAGAGCTCCTCGTACGCAACACGCCGCGATAACGCGCTCCATATAAACGCAACAATCACAACAATCGAACCAATTCAAACTCATCGATTTCGAAATAAACGGTTAGGCACTTTGATTCTCGGACGGCAAGGACGGCTAGGTCCGACCAAACCGGCTCCGTGACCATATGATCCACGACCGGCCCTGAATCCGCGAGGCACGATGTTGATCTTCGAATAGTGCATCGCTGTGACTAGTTCTGTGATGTGATGATGACTCAGTGACAGAAGACTTTCTTGTGAAAGTGTCTGGTTCATCTGGTGATGGAGTGTTGACGTTGTATTGAGTGTTGGATAGTGCGATGGCTGGTGCTAGCGACGATGCTAATACGACCGGTGAAGCCGGTAGCAATGAGGAATCTCCACCTGTGCCGGGTCCGGTGGAGACTCGGGCGAAACGTGGTCTCGGCGGGTCGATGTCGCTTCGGACTCGCAAGCTGGGACGTCGTCTGTCCCGCAGCATGTCCATAGTAGCGTTGAAGCTACCTGAAAAAGCCCAGAGTATCACTCGGTCCTCGACAAAACTGATGCGCTCTGGTGGACGAGAGAAGAAGAACAGATCGTTTGAGCTATCGATCATTCTTCCGGATAAAACACAGAAACAGGTATACCAACGCTTGGTTAGAAAATTGTAATCAAAAAGTGTACTATATCTTTCAAATATCTACTATTGCAATTAGTTTGGAAACAGATGTGCTATTTGCAAATGATGTCTTAGCTCTTTATCTTCAACCAATTTCTTATCATCAAACGTTAATTAGATAATGATTGTAGCTAGGAAATACTAGGTGATAATAAGCTTTATGTCAATTACTAAGTAGAAACGTGTTTAGATTAGAAGTTTATATCATGAAGCAACCAAACAAGATTTTTTAATCATTGAGATATTAATTTTCCTACAAAAGATATCAACGCGCTCACAGTCACAATATAAATAGCAAAGCTAGGTATTTCAAGATTATTACAATTATTCGCTAACTACCTAGATATTATGTTAGTAGGTAGGTATAATGTAATATTCAATTTCAAACATAGCTTCCTGCACAACAACACTTGTTTACGATTTGGTCAACGCACCAAGTTGTAAGGCTTGTGCGCTATGCATTTGAATGTGTCCTGACTGTCCTGACTCATTGCAATTTTGCCTGTGTTGCGTTTCGCCACAAGTCGCCCACACCAGATTTCTCCATTGATACGAGTTGCAATTGCCTCTGCGTTTGGCTCAGCCTGGCATTGTTTGCCGTTTGCCATTGTCATTGAACCAGGCAATTGGCCTGTGCGGCTACCGATCGCGGAAACTCCGAATCAAACAATGCCATGTCGGCTCCGAATTCGTCACATTGTATTTGTTCCACCTATTTTAGTAGCATGTATTGATATGTAATACCTCTCTGCGCAGTGTGGTACACTGTCTCGTTAACGTGATTCACACATACTTACTTACTCTTGATGTGAAACATTTTTGACTGTAGTTGTACTCTATGGGTTTGGTTGGGTATAGACATGGTATAGCCAATAGGTATGCAAAGCCTTATTCACTTCGTCTTTATTACCGTAGGTAAGCATAAAACTGCAAAGTAACTTTGTTGGTTGTAAGGAGAAGTTGAAGTTGACGCTGAGTTTCTGAACGATAGCTAAAACATAATTTTAATGTAATTTACCGATAAACAGGTGACATTTTTAACATGACCCAAATTTTAAACATAATGGAAACCAAACCGGCACGGCGCGGCGCAGTAGATTATTTTTATTAGCAATTCAGTAATTGATATTGTCGCGCGTGGCCTGCGGTTGTTCTGTTTATAAGATCATGGCTAGCTAGGTACCTGGGTATTTACTCGAATTTCGTTTCCTAGAAGGAATTATGTTCCGGTATTGCGACGTCAGCGCGTTTACCATTTTAAATCACAATATCAGTGAAAATTAACGTATGAAATATTTTTCAGAACCATTTCTGCGTGGGTTCAAAGACGTAGGTACTTACAAATAATTACTTACCTACATAATACAAACGATCAACCCTATTTTTTTAAAAATTATTGGCTAGATACTATCTAGTTTTACTTCTTCTTCCTGCCCTTTTCCCACGTTATGTGGGGTCGGCACAACATGTGATCTTCTTCCATTTCCCTCTATCATTCGTCATCTCAGTACTCACTCCTTTCTTACCCATGTCATCTTTCACACAGTCCATCCATCTTTTCTTTGGTCTACCTTTACTATCTAGTTTTACTACCAGCGTGAAAATAATGTATCGTTTTTCAAGTAGGTACTTAACATTTTCATAATCATTATTGCCTTTTGTGAGCTATTATTTTATTTGTAGAGCTGTGAGTGAGACCTATGACATTCTAATAACAATGTCACAGTGTGACATTGCAAAGTAATTCTCGTTTTCAGATTGCTTGAATTACAATGAGGCATTCAACTCGTTGGAGGTAGGTAATGCTTGGTACCTACCAAATTGGCTTATTATTTTCAATTTAAAATCTCATATTTCATGTGCATTATGTGAACCTTAACCTCAGCTGCCAAAATATATTGTTTTCAAACTGAGTTTAATTTAAACAAGTGTGGGTAGTGTTTTCTTCACATCTTGTCACACTAGTGTGGTGAAAGGCTATTTTTTGTGTAAAGTACAGTAATTACCTGATCATTACCATAAAGAACTTCCACAACGTAATATGGTTATAGATTAAGATTCCCATAATAAAAGTGCCAAAGCATTCACCATTATGTAGGTGAAAAATTCAACTAGTGGGTTGATAAAATGCCTTTTTAAATGCAATGGAAGTAAAACAAACATACAAGTTTTAGAGACAAAGCTAATTTGTAAAAAAAAGGTAAATTTAAAATATTTAATTTTAACATGCAGTCAAACTATTTTAAAATTGTCAACTAAGTACTCTAAAAGCGAACTCGCAGACTAGTACTCTATGAGTTCTCTTCCTTACACATAAAAGTAGTTATAAAACCTTTGTAGGTAATTTAAAGTTATTTTCTGAAAGCTGATACGCATCCTCCCGCTAAATGGTAAAGCGATGCATTTACGTGGATCCAGACGATAGCTTCAATGAGGATGAACGCCCACCGCCATACTCCTAATGCGGCGTTATGTTCCCTTCGTGCTGAACCGAGATGGGTAATAACATTATCTACAACAGCGCAAGATCCAGGAATAATATTAAAATACCAAACCCACAATTCAGTCACCTTAGTTAATACTGCCATAGAAACAAAATCTAACTTTTGAGGACAATTTCTTACGTGCTACATGCATTTTTTCGTGATGGAATTTGAGTTGTTAGAAGCTAAAGTCCAAATGGGCACACGCCATCGTTATCCACTTTAAATTGTTTGTACAAATTGATAAGTTCATTTTTGCGTTGTTCTTTGTATCATTATCACATGTGTTATTATAGGTAGTTACCTACTTTATAGTACTGTTAGGTTCTTGACTAAGGTAAATTTATAGGCTAACGTATTATTTAGCATTAAAAAAAATATATATATACTTACTTAGTGAATAAAAAATATAAAATAAAATAATATAAAATAATACAATATAGTATTGAGAAGGATTTTGAAATATAATTGATAAATAAAATTTTATAAAATGTTTTCCAAAATAGGGCACCTAAGTAGTTATTAGAAGTCCGGCTAATTATTCGATCTTGACTTGAATCGTATATCGATGTCATTCATTTCATCGGACTTCGTGAGATACGAGTATTTCGAGTATTGGTCTCTTAAATAAATAAGGCTTTTATCTAATCTCGTGCCGTACCCGTCCCGTTGGTGTTTGGATTGACCCTAATGCAGTCGGCGGAAATGCGACTCCTCATCAATTTACGAACACTGTCTTATTTGCTTTATTTTAACTCAAGTCTAGACCAGACTGTTTATTTTCTAAATAAACTGTTATTTCACATACTGTTATATCAGCTGATTTCTCGGGATAGTCGGCTTAGAGCCAATAAGTTGTTTTAGTTTAGTGAATGGAGTCATGTTTGTATGTAACTAGCTAATAATAGTAACCAAAGATATCAATGACCGCTCGAACTTTTAGGACTTGATCCATAAGATATTATGGGATTGACTCTACAAAAATAAATAGCCACGAAATTGTCGGTACAGTACCTATGTAGTTCTAACTAGTAAATTATTCTATGTCGGTAAAATGAATAGTAAAATATGGTTTTGTAGAAAGCTTGTATCTACACCGGTAGGCAGTTACAATAGATTGTTATCAACCACCAAACCACGAACTGTATTTAGCTTTTTACGCAAAACACACTGTATCGGTGACATAAGTGGTAAATGATAGACAGCTGTACGACTGGCAAATTGAGGAGAAAGTGATGTCGCAACAAATCAGTTAAATAGGTGTTCAGCCTACAAAGAGTCAGCTAGGTAACTCAGTACCTATGTATAAGAAAGTGAAAACAATGAAAACGTATTGACATTGATTGTAAGCAAAGATCCATAATCGCCCCACTGATCATGTTCTGTCATATTAATAAGGTAGGTAATAAAATGAAGTTTTGAAAATCTAACGCTAATGTTGTACACGTATGCAGTGATCCAGCTGGTTGTCTAACAAGCTGTGTCATTATACTTGTTGAATTGGTAAGTAGCGTGCATCATGCGGATCTACTCATTAAACTAATTAGTCTTCGATTCAATGGCTACTGTAGAGGAAGCTATTTCTAGTTGTTGAATTTATTTTACAGGCTCACACGTGCTAAGGTCGACCATTATAACCATTTTGATGGTCTTATTGCATATCTTGTTGCATTTGTACCACTTTCTTTTGTTTGATGGTCTTCGAATCTATACCCTGAGGCATATAAGGCAGGTATTTTTTTTTATCAAATTAGTTAATTTGTTTCAAGATACAGTTGGATTTACCTATAGGTAAATTCAATTCAAAATGGCACTCTTCTAATTCTATATTATGTACTAGGTGGTCGCCCGCGACTTCGTCCCCGTTTCATGTTTTGTATAAAACAAATCAAAAACCATGAAAACCGTTCTGGAGTTATAAGTGATCGAACCAACCCTTTCAATCTTTTTCTATGATACTGATATACATACCTAAAATCACGCCTGTTTCCCGACGGGGTAGGCAGAGACCACGTATCTTCACTTGCTACGATCCTGACATATGTACTTCTTTTGCTTCATTCACTCTCATTAAATTCTTAATACATACGCGTCGGTTTAGGGTACTCTGGACCTGGCCTTTCTCTAAAACGTCCCCAATTTGATCGAGGTACCTACATACGCCGAGGTCTTCCCCTTCCAACTGTCCCATTCACACTCTCCTCATACAACTGTTTCGTCAATCTCCTTTCATCCATCGTTTCTACATGCGCAAACCATATTAACATACCCTTCTCAATTTTCATCACTACGTCTTCTTTCACTCCACAACGTTCTCTTATCACGCTGTTCTTCGCTTTATCATTCAAAGTTAAACCACAATTATACTTCTTAGAGCTCTCATTTCCACTGCATGTATTATCTATAGTCTCATTTCTACTCTGATGCTTCTTCTGCCATACCCTACTTTCGCTACCATACATCAATGTCGGCACTAACACTCCACCGTGCACAGCCAGACCTGCCTTTTTGGACACGATCCGACTGCTCATAAATGTGTGAAGTTCCCCATTCACACTATTTCCAGCATTCACTCTCCTTTCAATATCGTCATCATGTTTTCTATCTCTTTTAAACAGCGTAAGTACCCAAATATATAAACACTTTCAATTGTTCCACTCTTCTTTCTTCTTTTTTCTATGTAGTGTATTTAAACCAATAGTGTCCATTTATTTTACAATTCATGAACTTATCTAATTTGTGTTTCAAACTACTATCACACCTCTCGTCAAAAAGTCCTATAGGTATAAACTTTGACACCCCATTTAACCCTTTTCGAAGGGTTATTTTGAAAAATCCAGAAATATGTGTCCATTTATTTTGCCTATTAAGTATTTAAACCGAGTTTCAAACAAATCACACCACTCGTCGAAAAAACTTTGACACCCCATTTAACCCTTTCTGGAGAGTTTTTTGAAAAATACAGATATATGTTTTACATGATTTCGTATTCGAAGTATCCAAACCAAGATTCAGACCGATCGTCCCACCCCTTAAAAAGTTCCCATAAAAACATTGAGCCCCCGTTTTACCCCTTTTAAAGGTTATATTGAAAAATCTTGAAACACGTGTACATTTGTTTCGTATTTACATTACACAAACAAAGTTTCATGGAAATCGAACAGCGCGTTAAAAAATTTCATACAAACGTTTTTAGCTCTTTTCACCCCCTTAAAAGTGGAATTTCCAAAAATCCCGCCTTAGTGGGCGCCTACATACCAAGACAAACAGTATTTCAAACAAATCACACCACTCTTCGAAAAAACTTTGACACCCCATTTAACCCTTTTGGGAGGGTTATTTTGTAAAATCAAGATATACGTTTTACATCGTTTTGCATCTAAAGTATCCAAACCAAGATGCAGACCGATCGTACCACCCCTTAAAAAGTTCCCATATAAACATTGAGCCCCTATTTTACCCCTTTTTAAAGGTTATATTGAAAAATATCGAAACACGTATACATTTGTTTTGTATTTACATTACACACACAAAGTTTCATGAAAATCGTACAGCGCGTTAAAAAGTTTCATACAACCGTTTTTAGCCCTTTTCACCCCCTTAAAAGTGGAATTTCCAAAAATCCCGTCTTATTGCTCGACCACATACCAAGACGAACATACCCTCCAAATCTCAAGTCTGTACGACCGGCGGTTTGGGCTGTGCGTTGTATCTATTCAAATCAGTCAGGACTTATCCTTTTATATATTATGTAGTAGATAAACATTGTCATATTTAGTGGGTATGTCATTGGACAATAAGTTTAATGTAACTTCCGCCGTGATCGGAAATTTGTATTTGACTTGAAGAATGATAGTAATAATATTCCCGATAATGATTGAATGGTATTTGTTTGGCCACGCTACTGGGAGTTATTTGCCAATGTACGGAAGTTCAGTCAGTGAGAATAACAAATGACCTAAAATTGCATGAAAATAAACTCATTTGTGGCAAGTTCTTACTTTAGAGACATAATGTAATGTAACATGAAATGTTTGTCAATGACATAAGATACAAATTGCAATGATTCACGACGCCTCTACCACAAAAATATTTCAGCGTATAAGTAAACAAGCTTTCACTCGTTTTATTAATATTAGCATTTAAAACCCGACACTTCGTTTATTATTTTACGTCCAGTGAACATGTACTTTGAATTCTTGTTCGTGATGGATGTTTTTAGCCTATCATTTATGTTTTCGATACTCGGTTCCGATGTTTGTAAATAAATCGTTTATTAGGTGTTGGAGCGGTGCCATTTCATTGATGTTGTAATATGTGTGAATAAAACATGTGTAGCCACATTCAACGTAATATCAGTCCTACTAGAAAGCCTTACTTTACGCCGAGGAATTTGTATAAGTAGATTTAGTAGATAGGCATCTATCTACATTTACATCTAAACATGAAAATTGAAAATATGATCTCTGAATCCCAGTTGTCTCTTAGCTGGAATCTCTGTCCAATTACCGGTAGCTTGCAATTGCAGTGATGACTCGAACAGGACGTCAAGTTATGCAATACCGCTACAACGTACATTACATTACTACTAGCTAGAATTTTCTACGTATCTAGAGATTTTTCTACCTATATTTGTAACTTCAAGTTTCAAGTTACCAAGATTGTAAACATGAAGTAAGTTGGTATTTGTATCTGGTTGTGCACTCAATAAGTATGGCAATATTAGTAAAAGTTATTAATAGGGTACTAGGCAAACATGAATAGAAAGAGTAAATTAAAAAGCTGCATGCATATTGGAAAAATCCGAGATCTGCAATTCCGGTTCGAAAGTAAAGAAACAGAATCGTTACCTACTTAAGAATGTAACTTGCTAATGAGTTATTGAAACAAATGAGATGCATCTAGATCATTTTGCAGTGATTTTACTACAGACATTGAATTGATTGAAAACTGACTACGAGTAAGATACTTGTACAGGTAAATTAATTTCCACTAAACAAACAAAACTTTTCCGAAGTACATAATGACTCAAGATAAACCTAATGTTGGAAATCAGCTTTGAATCGCATTACAGGAATGTACACCCTATAAAGCGATCTCTGCGATTGATCTCTCATAAGGAAGGTCTGGCGAGGTCTCGAACCTACGTCTATCGCTCGTATCAACTACTTGATTCGAGAACGCAAGATTCAACCTAACCAAAACATTTTGATGAGAATTTTTGTAAGAGAGAAATGATTAAAAAAATTGCAAATTTATGTTGTAATCTAAAAAAATTAGATTAAAACATAAATTTGCAAATTTAATGAACAAAATAAAACCTATTCTACAGAATATTTTGACTAGGTTTGAAGTTTTCACGTTTCGTTTTTTATCTGTTCTACTAATCGGGGTTAAGTTAAGATTATAATACAAAAATAATGCTATGTTATGGTTATATTTCAGTAAACCGAATCATTTGGTCTAGAATCAGAAGATAGCAATGTGGAACCGGTGTTGTTAGTCCACGCATGCGTTGCATCGGTCATTGCGATCCGCGGACCGTTTATACTTATTTACTTACCTAGCTTTATCTGGACAGCTTCTCTTTCTATCAATATTTAATGGGTAGCTTAACAATTATAATTTTTCCGTTAATGTTTTCTCAAGTATTTGACTGACTATGGAAAAATCTGTTCATATTAAAGATAAAGTGTGTAGTTCTATAATTTTATTTGTAGGGAATATCACTTTAATTGTGAATGTTATGGTGGTTTCTATTTTGATACCTATATTTACTCGTGCAAAGATTTTTAATGAAATAAAGAGTAGCTAAGTGAATCTAGATCATTGTATCCTGCTTGTGTAAAAATCCTGCGCATTTAAGTGTTTTCATGTAAAAACAGAATTACCATTTAAACAAGTGGCCATCGTGTGACCAATGAACCGTACCGGCAGATATTGAGTCTTTGTCATGATGGATGAGCCTGGAATTCGCAAAATATGGAAAATACGCGTGAAAATCTTTTGTATTTATAACATTCAAAATTATAAATCAAAATTAGTCTTACCATGCAGATGGTACAGTTATTCGTACGTAAGCAACATTTTTCTTATCTGAATGGATCATTTTAACATTAATGTCTAGTCTATTTTGTAAGGTAGGTTTAATGATAGTTTTAGAATAAATTAAATATGGTTAAAATCGCTAAACTTAAGGTTAATAATAATAAGTTATAATCAATAATTAGCAAGAAGAAACATTGGTATTCCAAAAGCATTATTCATTTGCCCGACCCAAAATTTTTTTTTTTTTGTACGAGTATTATCGGGTCTTTGTTGCAAATTGCTACTCTTCTATTTGATTGACGTTTTGAACACGGTTTCATGCATGGGCTATGCCCGACTCGTATACTCCATAGTAATGCAAATCTTTAGTGCTTTGTAGCGATTCTGACAAGACAGTCGAAATAAAAAGTTTTATGCAGAGATTGTCTAGTCTCCTATTAAAATGTTAAAATCCATAGTCCCTAAAAATTAAATTAATAGTTGATAGGTTTGTGAAAAATAAAATCCCATCAAAAACATAAATGTGAAATGAGAGCCAAGTTCAATAAGTAGGTATGCTTTAGTCGTTGACTTCAGCGACAAAAGAAGTAAGATCTAAACGGGTGCCAAGTACAATGGTCAGTCCTAAAACTTATTAATAACAATATGAAATATTTTTAACAACTTTAAAATATAATTTCATCTTAAAACTTAGGATATTATATTGAAGCCTAAGGTCTAACTTGGCTAGTTTTCTTAAGAGTACAAATTGTATTAGGTATAGCCTAACAGAGTAAGAGCAACTAACAAAATTTGTTGAAAACATTCGAAGTGGATAATCGATTACTAAACCAATCGAGAGGAAACTTTGATGTCCAACAAAGCAGAAAATAGCTGTCGTTGACGCGACGTCGATGTTCCACTGATTTTCAGGGACATTATTATATATCTAGTCAACTAGTTTAACACACTTAAATAGTATATGAAATCGTAGGATGATGTGCTCTGGCTGACATGTTATACCTTAAAACAGTAATATAACATTTATTGTAAACTAACCGGGCCGTCTACCAATCACTGCGTCATTTTCACATTTGGGTAATATCGCTAAAGGAAGTCGACACAGAAACCTCAAAACCACTTGTGCAGAACGTGAAAGTAGACAAAATACTATTAATAATGATAAAGAGAATATTGAACCCCAATTTGCGTAACGAAAAGCTATCAAATGACATATTCGGATGCATTGAGGAAAAATTTAAAACTAGGTACTTACCTATATTATATATTCAATGTTCAAATGTATCTGAGACGATTCGTTACTTCATGAATACTTCAGACGTGTTCAAGGAAACTTTTCACGTAAAATATTTGCACGAAACGTTTAATAAAGATGCTTGATAAACTGCAATGTCTGCTAAAGCGTCACGGTATGTAACGGTAGCTCTGCCTTTCTAAGAAAACGTTGACCGTCATCATGTCCTAGTAACATCTCATTTTACAGGTTGTTACTGTACACTGTTAGTGTGAAATTTAGATTATTTCTTTGTCTTTCAGTTTGCGCACCGCTAATGATAAGAACTTACTTCTACCGCAGCACGCGGTTACTTTTTCTAGAAAGAAAATAGTCAATTATAGATTGCATTGAACATAGTTGTTATAAAAGTGTTTTTGTGCAGATACTTCGGTGGACAGTAGCCCTAAATATTTACATGTATTCGGGACTCTGTGTGTGACCCAAAACTGCCGGAGTGTTTTCATCATGTCGGGGCGAGAGGAGCGTTTCAACTTTCTCCGAGGCGTTCTATTTTAGTGCCGTGTGGCATCATTTTTCAAGAATTTTTCCAAAGGCTCCCAAAACTCTGGGATTTGTTTTCGTCTAGCTCCGAAACTTCTAGAAGATAAGGGTTATTTCCAAAAACTTATTTTTTTTAAAGCCATGATTTCGTAATGGTTTTACCAAGTAGTAGTTAGTACTTCTTTACTTTTATGCAATATAAAATTCAAATACCTAATCTGATCTAAAGTGAAATTCGGATATTTCACACATTTTTGCGAATAAACCTTTTCTATTGTCTATTATTGCTTTGTAAGTTGTTTGCTTACTACTTACTACTTTGGCTCTACAAAAATAGATTTTGGAGCGCTTGAGAATATGCCAATTTTAATCACCCGGTAACATTTGCAGCTGGAAAAATCCATTGTCTCAATTTTACCGTCGCGTTGGGCTATTACATGTTCGCTGATTTTACTGTGCCAAGTAGATCCGAGTGACGTCACATGTCGTTTGTTGCTCATTCAACTTGACGGTAAATTTTATGAAGCGGTTTCTCGTTCCTGTGTAAAAGATCGCACTGGATTTTATTATTATGTCATTTAGCTTCGACAAGCTACTTACTGCCTTTCAATACTTACCTCCTTTCTTTAATTTCAAGTTTTATTTCCGTGTTACATAATCAGTGTACAAACGATATTCCCTTCATTATTTCCTCTTTCGTCAGTCCACAAATTAAATATTTTTATTAGTCCTCTCAATCACCTCCAAATAATCACATACCAAACTACGATAATGTAAATAATGAAGTTGTAAATTTCAGAAATAAAAAAAAGTTCACAAATTTCATGTATAACGACAATAATCATCTCTAGATTTAGGTAAATTCTATATTTTAGATAAAAGTAGGTACATAACTACTTGTGTGTAAGTAATATTACACTAAGTGTTAATAATGTACCTTTAATACACATATTAAAACACATTTTTTAAAACATGTATTACAAGATAATAATACCTGTTCGTATCTCAAAAGTCAGATCTCGTTGAACTTTATCGATTGTGGTAAAATTATGCAATTTCCAAAGAGAACGGCGTAATGTCCTTCTTGGTCAAATGGACTGTACTACTTACTAACACTCGTGGTAGCAACTGGTTAGCATACGACCATAGGTTACAAAACAGTTGATATAGTACATACAGCCGTTAAAACTAAAAGATAATAGATAACTTGTTTAATATGTCTCTACATACATACCTAAATGTATCATATCCCTGATTATACCTATCAATTATTATTGTGAACGTAATGTATCGTGTGATTTACAAATAATTGTAATTTTCAACACGATATCTTGACAAGGTTGTAGTCCGGAAATTCGGCCAGGGATAACGAATGCATCACACCCTGCCAAAACTACATTTATTTGCGTAGATGATTATGACAAATACAGATAAAACCAACTTTAAACATTGCGATTGTTACATATTTTCAATGTGTGAACGCCAGATGAACGCTTTCTCAGACACAAGAGATCTAGCTAGTACCTAAAACAAATGATTTGGCTCTCACATGACCCTTCTCTCTCTCCTCTACAGAAAGTATTCAATTCCCAAGTAAGTTCAGACAAGTAAGTTCACTCAGTTTGCAAGTTCAGCTCAGGCTGAACTTGCAAACTGAGTGATGTGACTTGGTAAGGCGAACCTGCAATGATAATAATGAGCAAAACACTAATTGCAGGAAAGTGAAACGCGACGACCTAGAGTGTTCACAGAGAGCTGATACCTTGTAATGATTCTAATGATGATGAGATGTGATAAAGATAATGAAAGTTTATATGTACATATATTAGAAACAGAAATGATCTAAGCAATATTATGATAGTTCTAAAATCTTAAATGTTGAATTTCTATGATCTAACTTTCAATCATTAGTAATTATGGCTTCCAAAGTTGCTAAACGCTAGACATGATTCCAACGAAATATATCTAAAAATTATGTCACGGTCACATTCCCATGTCATGCTCGTACGAGTACCTAGATAAATTATGAAAACACTATTTCATATTTAACAATGCGAGTCTTCTACATTATTTTGCAGTTCTAAAACTGCCAGTGAATTGTGTTTCAGGTAGAAATATACCTGAGTAACCCTCGTATAAGCATTTGTATTCTTTTGTACTTATTGCATTGCAGTGTAAACGCACACAAAGACAATGTGATGTAGCAGACGAGCCTACTTACTACTTGTACGTAGAGGCTGAGGTCAGTGCGTTCCTTGATACGCTGGATGGAATCTATAATTATGTCCTTTATCTCAATAGTACCATCTGGTGGGCCAAGTACTGTATCTTTGTTTATCTCAAATGTTGGTCCATTTGATGACCATTATAACGAGAGTCTATAGCGGTGATGCAGAAAATTTATACTACATAGTATCTTACTAGCATCAAATAATATTTCAGTTCGAATATTTTGATGTGGTCAGCAGGCACATGTTTGTAATCTTCAAATCGCTAATTATCTTTGGACAACGGAAACGGCTTTGCTTGATAAATATGTTTAGTTATTATTTAGGCAATCGGCGGAAATTCTCTTTTAAGTCGTAATATTGTCCGGCAAACATATTCCATATTTTGTGTGTTTGGATATATTCATTGGATTGTTTAATGTTGTGTGTTATTTAATCTCACTGTAACGGCTGCATGGAATTATATATAGAGTAAGGTTCCTATAATACGTAATAGAGCATCCCGACTAAGGGGTTGAGGAACACATGTTTTGTGATATAGGTACGTAGTATTAGGAATAAATAATTAAATTAAATATGATTCTTAAAACAAATATAACAAACTCTACACTTTTACAATCTATATAGGTAATCATGCAACGCCCTGTTACACAGATAGTATTTTAACGACATGGAGGAAATTTCGGTGGTAGGTATATACCTGGTATTTTCATATTATAATGCCGCCATGTCATTTATTTAATCTGTGGAACACGGCGTTGCATGATTTCCTATACGGATTGTAAAAATGTAGAGTTCTTTACATTTGTTTCGAAAGTTAGAGTCAGCTTACATACTTATCTAATAAGAACGCGCGAATAATTTCTTTTATTTACATAATTTTCAATAAGGCCCCGGTTATCCCACGGTACGATGAAAGTGGAAGTCACCGTGAATGGGAACTATTCAGTGATGACGCCTTTGTTATGTTACGGTAATAGTAACAGCGAGACAATGGGTTATAACAACTATTACGACAGTAAATTTCCATCTAGTGATAGTTGGGATCTTAAATTCGCTAATAAGGCTGATTGTAGGTACTGCACTGACTGTGGCGTAGAATCAACGATAGGGTCAGCGCAGTCAAATCTACGTTGAAGATGATAAAGCTTTAGGTCAGGACTCGGGAGAAGACTCACCGGCAGTGAAGTTGCTAATAATGCAAAAAAATATGGTAAATATGTCAAACAAGCAGATACCAATTATACGAATATTATGTAGGTACTTCATCAATGAATCAGAAAACGAAATTGATAAAAGTCCTGTTGACCGTTGCATATGATTATGAGTCATACGCTTATTTATGGTTCATTCCATTAGGCATCATTTCAATAAGTATATCTAGCTCATTACCTAAAAAAATATTGGCATGGGTCGTTAAAAATCAATTAACTATTTAGGTGGCTAAAGTACTTGAGAGCTCATTGAAAAATCTAATAAATAGTTATTAGAAACGAAATAAAATACGAGTTGTATTGACTGTTGATTCGATAATGATTGGCTTATCCACAAGAAAGATAGCTGGCTAACAGAAGCAATAAAAAACTGCAGAAAAAAGTTCTATAAAAACGTCTCTTGTTTCCACTAATTTCAGTGGTGATCACGTCAAGGTAATAGGAAATTGAAGTACGAACGTTTCATAAAATTCTAGAATAGTTCACTGTGGGTTTCAGCGTGCATGACTGTCAGACAAAGGTCTGACAATTATCTGTGGCCTCGGTCTACGTCACCCACCACTGCCTAGGTACTGCAACAATAGATTGCATGATGTGATTTATCTGTTTTACTTCACTCTAAATTACTTTTCAAACTGTTCAGTTTCATTATTATCAGCAAAGAGAATATAATCACTACGTTTAATTATCAACTGAGGAGTATTCAGCCATTTTCGCTCTTTTCATCGATGGTCATAGCAGCCAAAGAGAATATAATCACTACGTTTAGACAGTCCTGGATTTATAAATAGGCCGTATAAGCCGCGGCCTAGGGGCGGCAGCGTCCTCGGGGCGGCAGATTTCAGAGGACGGTCACTTGATTTCATTCGTTTATTTAAATAATAATTTTCCATTTCTAGTAAGGCCCCTTTACTACAAATGGAAATTATTATTTTAGAAAGGTACTTACCTATGTACATGGGGCGGCAGAAATAAAGTGGCCTACACTCATATAAAATATAAATCCGGCACTGGTTTAGCAGCCATCATTTTATTCAATGTTCAAATCGTGATTTTAATCGAGGTCTTATTTGATGAAAGATCGTAATTTTGCTGGACTGACCCGGTGCCATGCGTGTTGTGCGTATTGTTATTATTTTTTGTAGCTCCTGAATCGCTAGGAGAAAGAAGCTATACAAGATCTGCATTTGAAGCTATTCTTCATTTCGTACGGGCGTAAAACCCTATGTATACTATGTAATGTTTTGGTGCTATGATCTGCCAAACCACAGATAAATTGGCAACATTGGCGAAGCGCAGTCGACCAATATTATCTATCGATAGTTTAGATAATATAGCGAGGGCTCTAGGGAGTGATGTATAAAAATATATTGAATGTTTAAAAACAGCTTAATATCACGTACTCGTACACCAATTCAGAACGTGAGATAAATGGGTGCTACTTTGTAAAAATATTGTTAAATGAACGGCCACTATATGTTGTTAGATCGGTACATTACATATATACCGTTCACAGGATTATCGTGTAAGTAAATGAAATGGCTGACTGTACCCAGCTAATTCATTTTCACGAGTTGCTAAATGCATTGTTAGTTTTTTTGACTGTTTCGTAGGCGGGGCCTGAGTATTGACGGATAGACTGGTCGTGTGTGAACAATAGTAGGTATCAGCCTACAGACGTACCAAACACAGCAAGCTTGGCAATGACTGTACATATTTGATTGTATAACCATTAGGCCATTTTTGGAATACCCTAAAAACAGTGAAATCGAGGACATTCTCTATATAAAATAAATGCTTTTCAGTATCATGAAAAAACGTGGTTTTCTAGGTGATAATGGTTTACCGTTGCTGCGAAATACTAAAATTATTCAGTTTTTGTCCCGGTTAGGTGCTTATGCAGACGGTCTAGAAAGTGCATCTGTTTAGTTTGTCAAGATTAAAGCCTGATGCATAAATAAATTTTACATCTTATTCATATGAACACGATTTGAAAGCCATGTATGAATATAAAGTCAACCATTAGGATCCAACCCTGACGACAACCTGAATATTAATCGAACTTCAAACTTAAACAAACAGACATGCTAATTAGAATACAGCATTGAAAGCGAGACTGTTCTAGTCTGTCTGGGTCTTGGTGAAAGTATTGGTAAATATAGTTTTGGATATTATTAGATTGCTTTCTCGTAGATAATCTTCTTCTGCGCCCACTGACATTTCCACATCTTAATTTTGGTCACTAATCTTCACAAGCTTTTCTATCTTATTCGATTCTAGGATCTGTGGGGATACGCGATTTGTGTTTCATCTCGATTAGACAGATTTTGACAAAATACGTCACAATTGCCAAAAATAGCTCACTACACGAATTGTCTAAAATTGCGGACAATTGTTGACAGTGGTACGCAATCGGATGTTGTCGGTTTTTCGGTTTACACTTTTCCTTTTCCTCCATCACAATTGCTTCACCAGGCACAAATTACGTTTTTCACCATTGTGTTAATACCTTTTCGCCGACGAGCAATGACTGCCTACGGTGGCGCATGGCCGTGCATAACCAGTTGTGTAGAGGAGGCTTTATAAATGTACAAAAACCGCTTCTACATTTTTGTGCATAGCGTGAACTCAAAGCAAGTTTGGCTATTCATAGGCTACATTATTATATTTATTGCAAAAACGCTGTGATTGCGCATTTACTAGCAAGGTCGCGGTCATTGTCGGACGGAACAACACAGAATAATAGCCACTGATCTGTATTATGTTAGCTCTGATGGTATTGTAGATCAAGTCTAATCATAAAGTTATGTAGTCCGTGATTGTTGATGTGCGATGCGAAACAGTATCATTGTAAACAGAATCGCATTCTTATTACTTATACTAATCATATAAACGGGTAACTTCACTATGGCTTCTATGAACTAATTTCCGCGTCATGCGTTTAGTCAGACTTGCTACTATTAGGACATATTCATCATCATAATCATTATCTCTGCCCGTTTGTGTGGTCCGCACAACACGTTGTTTCTCCTTTTTTTATCTAGTAATTGATTGTTACAAAGCCGTTCGATGATCTGAAAATATGTTGGTGAACATCGGTATTACTTTTATTTTCATTGCGCTTATTACGTTTTCAAACGTTGTTGATACAGTAATGTTTTCCTTACGACATGTGTTACCGGTAACTGCTCAGTTGACCTACTGAATCGTTATAACTTAGTGCCGGATTCCTTTAGGCATAACTATTACTCACTCGATACTTTTAGTTTGATTTTCTTTGGTGTTGTCGACCTTTTGGACTATTGTTAAGTTGTTTTTCTAGACGAATGCGTAATGAAAAAACTATGTATTTTCACTAGACATGGGTACTTATAAGTGGGAACTTTTTCACGATATTCCTATTCGTCGTCCAGGGGGGACGTGTGGAATACGTAGCATTTTTAAAGCCAGTGGTTATGTATGAGTAACATTTGATTTTTTTGTTTCAGGTAAGAGCCCTTATTTTACAGTAAGATATTAGGCAATATCGTTTTTATGAAGAGTCTGTAGCAAGTAACAAATTTAGGAGTGCCAGGTAAGTTGATGCCATTTTATCTTTTGGCAAATATTTGACGATTTACAAGTATTTCTATACTCGGCTAATCTGAAGCGATACAATATGTTACACAATTTTTCAAAACTAATTTATTCTCGACATTGATGGTCAAATCTGGCACATTGAGTGAAAAGGCTAGTCAAGGTCTAAACAGTAGGAACAATGTTGAAACGTTTGTTAAGTGAACCATAAACACTGGTGGAGCAGTAAGTACCTACACTTTACCATCAGATGTGCCGTCATGCTCCACATTTCCTAATCGGGGTCAATACCAGCACAACTTTTACTGAATCGAGGATTCTTGTCTGCTTGGTTTATTTACTCACCTTCTGTTTTCGGCAGTTTTCTTTAGGAGATAGTGTGATGTGTTTAGTCGATTCGGTCTCTTCTTATCTTTAATACCATCTCAAAAATTACAGTCAAACTTAGATATGTAAAATTCGCATTTATAATACTACCGGACCCGGCAGACGCTGTCCTGCCCAAAAGCAGCGCCACCTACCGGGTCCAATTATGATTTCGAACCATCCAGGAACCCATTGAAATATACACACTAAACAAACATTTCGGTCCAGCTGTTTAGAGGTGACAAACACACGCACTTACAGCAGAATTATATGCCATTAAGATATTAGTAGAAAGGATACTATAGTGCCAAATAAAAATGCTAACATACTAAATACGAACACATTTTCACACCTATACGCTGTGCACCTCTTTTCATGTTGGTCACCTAAATGCAAATAATGTTTGCGCAGAATCCACAGTTAGGAAAAATAGCTGCCTCACTTATAACAAGGTAGCTCTGAACTCTAGTGTCAGATATTAGTTACTGCAAAACCGGTCATCAGAAGGTTGTCAATCAGAAAAATAACTGGCGTAGACTCACCGTTGCTGACAAAAAAGAAAGACTACCGATTATGTTAATCGGTAGATATCCTGAAATAAGCACCATTCGGTATTACATTTATGACTTGGTGACGGTATAGCATTGCTTGTATTTATTTAATATTATGTAGGTAGATCATTATAAAGTGAGCGAGATGTTATATTTTGAGCTGTAACAATCCGTTTCTGTGCATCCAATTGTAAGTGGTACGAGACGTTTCAGCTTCTGAAGTGTGGGTTTACGTACTTTAGACTAAAGCTATTCATAACCTGTCTCCTTTTACTGTTATTCAAAGCTGTGTTTTATGCAATAAAATGTCTAAAATGTGGGGTACAACCCCGACTGCGATCGTTTAAAATATTTGAAAGTTTAACTTTTGGGTCAAGGCGAGGATATCGAGAATAATAGATACCTATGTAAGAATGTAATTAAAAAAAATAACGTGTCCACTACGAATATGGCGAAGGATTTGAATGTGGATGTATATAAGGGTAGAGGTAGACCTAAGAAAAGATGGATGGACTGTGTGAAAGACGATATAATATGTAGGTAAGAAGGGAGTGACTACTGAGATGACGGGTAATAGGGGAGAGTGGAGGAAGAGAATCAGTTGTGCTGACTCCACCTAGTGGGATAAGGGCAGGAAGATGATGATCAGGTAATTTAACAATCGCCTTTGCCGTTTCGAGCCTCTGCTAGATTTTCTTTACTCCCGGACGCTGTAGTGAGTGAGTGGGTTCGTTTTCAGATGGAAGTAGGCTTGTCCAATAACAGTTTAATAATGATTATTGAGGCAACGTAGTCTAATTTGCCTGATCGTCCACAGTACATAGAGCCTGTGCCATGGTCCACAACGAAATAGAGACCTTCGGACGAGCGCCTCAAGCACTCGACCACTTAGCACTCTATTTGACCAATAACTTATACAAACTGGCTTCAGTAGCCTCATTATGAAGGTACCTTGAATTACCGTGTGGAAACAACACAAACAATCACAACCCAATCATTCGTTTGCTTCAGGTAAACTATTTACTTCTCGTGGCGTCTGTGCTACGTATTGCAATGTTTTATTTGTATGATTTACCTATGTGTCATATCTCTTATTTATACCTGTTACGAGTATAGGTAAGCTTCTACTTACTACTCTACAAGCAGCATAATGCTACTGAAATTATATAGTTACTTAACTACAACCTCAGTATAGGTATCTATAGGTATTGGTATATTTTTCATAAGTTTTCTTGCACAGTAACTGGGTATTTCTGAGCGAATAACATTTAACATGGGTCTCTGAGAGATAGCTTGTCTGTTATCTGCTATCTAAATCACTGTAGAAAAACTATCTGCGAGGATTTTCATCTGAGCCTGTTGTAAATGAATATTGTCAAAAAATATAACATTCTCAGTAAACACATTATGCAGTAATAATTAATTTACCGTATCTAACCATAACTGGCGTACCTACGTTTAGATATGTGCATTTTCAATAGCGTGCCAGATGATTTGCGTTTCTATTGCTTATAACAGAGACTAGACATTTGACAATGCGATCAGCTAGCGTTTACGCCAAGCACACTAAAGTCACTAACGATTAATAAACGACATCATTAAAAGCTTGTGTCTACTGTATGTTAATTGTTTACGAAACTCGTCCCATATTGAAAATCCCGCATCTAAATAGTTGAGACGACAACAACACTAAACGAAAGAGATACTGTGGGGCTCTAGGTTTTATGTATCTTTCAACATCACATTATCACGCATGGACGTTTTGTCTAGGGGCAGACGAGGTTCATCGTACAACACATGACATTATGTAATGCGGAACCTTCTCTCATTGATAGGCGCGATATGAAAACGATTCGGTTTCATGCTACATGATTACGTGTTTGAAAGTTCAACTTTATGTCGGGTTGATAAGATTTGAATTGACTTATTCAATTCTGAATTATTGCCTAGAGGACAGTGGGGTAACACGGTGCCTATCATACATTTTCATGCACAAACTTTTGAAGGGTTCAAGAGAAAAGATGAAGGCCAGAATCAGCTTTATAAAATTCCGATTTTTTATTTAATAATTCGAATTATCTGAAAACCCTCAAAACAATTTTGCTTTCTCAGAAATTACTCGAAGCAGTCTGTTTAAAAGGTGCGTTTCCCTTATTTTACGTAGTCTTACTGAAGTTCATAAGGCATTATGTTTTGAGACATAGTTTGCCCCACCCTCCCCTGCTAACTTTTAAAACAATTTTGTTCACGCAACACAATTACCGTAATACCTAACTGTGGCATGTGCCTGCATGTAGTGATCGGGAGCGATGCTACACACACGGAATAGTTTTTACGAGAACTATGTTCTGATTAGGTTTGCATGATTTATTTATTACTCAGGCTTCTTAGTAACTGCAAATAATTAATATAAAGCACATTCAACCTTGTTATCACAAGTTACCTTCAAGCGCGGTGTCTATTAATTATTATTGCTTTTCGTAATCACAAAGGTCTCTAGCGACTAGTAAGACGCAGTTTCACGCTTTGCAAGATTGGGAATTTTATATTTTCTTAATTTACATAATGGTATAATTTATTTAATTACATAAAATATTTACGCTCAGATAAAATAAATATCAAACCAACATTAGTAGGACCCGCTTGAGTAGACACTTGTCTACAACTTGCATCTATACATTTTTAACCAAAGGTGTACCTACTTCTAAAAACCAAAACTTGTAAAATTAATCTTCTTTAATTACCAAAACCTAATATTATTCCCATATTACTTCACAATATATGAATTCAGTAGATTGATATTTGCTCTAAAAATACACTTTTATGGATTAAGTGATCCGGAAATTCATACATGCAAGTACAATAGTGAAAAACTTGTGAGAAACTTCGCAATGCATAACTACATGCGTTTCCTAACTTGCTGGTTTTAGCAATAGAGAAAGGAGGTTTGTTCGTATAGTAGAAATAAATAATTAGGTGAAACATTATATGAGTAAAATAACTTGACCCACCTTCCTCTATTTTCATCAGATTTGACTGCGGCACAGCTTGGATACTATAGGTACTCCATTTATCTTACAAATTCTAAAGTAAATAATGGCTTTAATATAATATAGATAGGTTAAAATATAAGGTAATTTAAACGCGATAAATACCCGTCTAATACTAATAATAATGTGTTCAGATCGCGTAAGTTTAAAGGTATAATATAGGCCACATCTTCCAAATTAAAAAGTCCTGAGCTGAACACAGGCCAACAAATAAATAACACACTACAAAACCGGTTTGTTGATTGGAACCACGCACAAGACCCTCGATTGCTGTTACGTAAATTAAAGCTTTGAGATAATTATGTAAGTACTTACTCTTTTTGCCAGTAATGTTATAAGATACGAAAAACTATTGAAGTTGTCGGAAAATATTAAACATTCTCAAATAAATGTTGCTAAAAACTTATATGAAAATAGTGCCATTGTGTATGGAATTTTCACCTTTAGAATATCATCATAATAAAAATACAGCAGCGGACGGAACATTTTGCCAGTATAAATATTAATTATTAATTTGCTTGGTCATATTGCTGATTCAATAATTAGTTAACATTCGGTTAGAAGAGCAAAAAAGAAACCATTGAGGCACACACAAAATATAAACGGACTTTTATAGCCCATTCCTGTGAATGGGCTATAAAAGTCAATAGATAAAATCACATGGACCATAGATTTCTAAACGGTGGATGGACCTTTTCATCGGCTTTAGATATGAAAAAAAAAATTCAAATTATTGGTAAAATTCGATTTCAATCTTTGGTAAAATTATATTGATTTATTGAAAACCTAAGCAGAGGGCTTATTAACACAAAAAGAGAAACTTATGTAAGTACCTATTTGACAATCGAAATTTAATGGTAAGAACTTAAACTGAGAAAAGGCTCACTATATTTATTTAGGTCGTGACTTACTTATTTAGATTAGAATTTGACCTAGGTATTATTATGAACAGTTTCAAACAGACATTATAGTCGAACACAGTCGCCGCTTGTGAAGAAACCAAAGATAACTTAGGAGCAAAGAAAAGTGACAACTCGTATAGTTGGCCAACATCGCCATTCATTGTGGTACGACTGTTATGTATGAGTAACTCACCTTGAGTACTTTGCATTTTTTATTCACTACACCTTGTATTGTCTCGACCGGCTTTCACGTGACAAACACAGCAATAGCCAACAGTTGCTATAAATAGGTACCACGATGTTTTTGTTAATCAAATAAACAAAGAGTAGGTTTAGTATATTAGGTAGTATTTAAAATATACAAAGTATTAATTAATATTTAATTATTAAAATATAATAATAATATAAACACTGGGTTATAAAAGAAAATCAGTTGATCAGATTTTGTGGAGCCTTAGTATAGTCAATAGGTAGTCATAGACATTTCTATTTCTTTTTATTATTATGTATTTTTATTAAAGATTTACTAGTTTAGATAACTTAGCCTTCACAACTTGTCTTCATTTACGATACTAGGTCATCGATATAAATTAGTTTTGCTTGCAACATTAATACGTATCTACGACAAGGTACCTATTCCTAAATCGTATTTATGTGTACCTAATAACTTTGATATTACTTGGAATTTCGTCAGAGCAGACCTTGTATTCCACTTATTATACCTACTTACACTAACCTTACTTTTAATCTATTTCTTATTAGTAGGAAGGTTAGGGATTTAATCAGCTCAGCCTTTCACAGAAGCCTTAAAATGTTAAGAAAGAGATAGCTTGAGGAAAAGATCGGGATAACTTGGATTACGTGTTCATATCAAAAAGCTATTTTTTTTAAATAAATTATGGTTAATGAGTAATATGATAAAGGACAAATTTAAGTTATAGGCGGCAGATAAAAACATACTTACCTATATTTATTTCATAAACCCGATAAATAATAATACAAACGTTCCTGAGTTTGCTTTCAAAGGAGTTAATAAAATTAGTTTTTTTTTATAGGTAACTTTCAGAGTTCAATTACCTAATTTACATATATACCTAAGCCAAAAATTACAGCTAAACATGCTGCCAATACAATGGCCATATCACAGCCATTGGCCTTTTAACAAATTCAATAGCTTACCTACGTAGCAGTATTTAATCCATTACTACGAGTATATTAGTATCCGTCTAGAGAAAATATTCGTTAAAACCGGTCAGGCAGTCCTTCACTCGATTCCACTTGAATTGATCCGTGTATAAGTAGCGTCCATTTATTCAAGTCTAAGTATTGCTACTTCATTATTAGATACATGCCTTAAATATTGCTAAAATCTTTGCCTACAGATTTTTGCTGAACAAATACTTACTAAAAAAAAGTACCGTATATTTTTAAACTTACGCGATTTGAACACATTATTTCGGGTATTGCACAGTGTGTAAATCTGTTGAAACGTCGAGAAAAATAGGTAAATATAACACGATAATAATTTTGTACCGATCAAGTTCCGTTGCTGCAGTATTATTTTTTTGCACAGCGTGCACATAGCCCAATAAAAGGTAAAATGATTAAAATAAACTGGCAAAGAGATTAATGATGGTGTTTATTATTATTTTGATTAATTTATGCGTTCAACAATACTTTTTCAAATAAATATGATAAACTGAATATTTTCGCATTCCAAAGTTATGAAAATTCACGGTGAATTTATGCTTATATTTAAATATTCTACTACTACATGGTCTAGACTAGACACATTAATGTAATCCGTTACGTCCTACCTTCGCCCACATCAATCATTCACAGAGTAGGGAAAGGGTCCTCTATATAATTCAGACAGCTGAAAGTTACAAGGTGAGGGTCTGCTAAAATGTTTATTTATGCCTAGATAACACGTTTGATGTAATAATACAGAATAGAGATACTTATATCAACTTTTCTACTGTTATTAGGGTAATAAAGTTATTGAGGTTTTTTGAACCTCATAAACTATGGTTTGTAAATTGTATATTTATTATGCTATGGACAGTTGCATATTATTAACTTTTTATGCCGTCATAAGATGGTGGAGTATTTTTTTGCGATAGATACCTATTATTTATCCAAACTGGTTATCATACTTCTACGTATAGCGCGACCGACTACATTTTCGTCGTTTTTGTGGTGGTGTTTATCAAGGTGTTTTGGAAGATTTTAAACATGTCTTTTATCTGGTCTTAAAAATGCCATTCTTGATGGACCTATCGATTCATTTATGTTCGTTGTTAATTAATCAGTTTATACAAGCAATTCTAGAATATTCCGTTTGCATTAGGTAACTATGTTCCTAGCCAGAATAGAATATAAAAAATGATTACCGATAGAAACTTTAGGTACATGATGTACTTATGTAGATATTGATTAATTTATTGGCTCTTTGTCATCACCTGCTATTATTTTATTGCTTTGTTTTTAATAAAAATAATGTTACATCATTGTTTTAAAGAGGTGCAAAAAGATTTCGTAATATCGAATAATCTAACTTTTGTTATAAAAGAAAGAAAGTCTCCATCTGAACTAGCACAATGGTTGTTTATTTTTCTTCTATTGCCTAACTCGGTTGGTATAATGAATGAGTATACGCAGTGTTATTATCATAGTTCGTTTGTTCAGGTATGTGTTATATTTATAAACATGTTCCTTACACTAAATCTATTGAGATAGATTACCTACATCGAAGTTTATTGCGATGATAATTAGAGTCCACAGCTGATCAATAATGTACATAAAGGCGAGCTCGTAGCCGATATTATAATGATGTTGTTGAGGCATTCAAGCATAGATGTTCTGTTCCAGTACACCAGCCTATATTAAATCCTACATCAATTCTTGTTTCTGTATTAATAGCTAGGTAACTGTAACCAGTATTACGTATCGTACAATTAATTGAATTAGTGTGTGTTTTGTCTCGTGCATATAAATTTATGTATCTTCTTACGTCACAATGCAAGTTGTTTAGACCGGAAACCTTTTATTGATAATCGGAAGTCGTTTTGCATGTTGATGCACATTGCTTGGTAGATCGAAACCGCATTTCACGCATTTTCGCGTAAGTAATTGAAAGGATTGTTTCATATTAGGTATTGACTTGTAAATTAAGATAGAGTCACTAGTTTTGTAGCACACCAGAACTTACATAAATAGAGACTATACTTCTTTAGTAACTATAACAGATCACTGCTTTACTTAGATAAATCTTGTTTAGAGCGCTGGTGGTGTAGCGGTAGCACCCCTGCCTCACGATCCGAAGGTCGTGGGTTCAAACCTGATCGTGCACCAATGAGTTTTTCCATTCGAAAAATTTATGTGCGCAATGCCAGTGCTCTTAAACGGTGAAGGAAAACATCGTGAGGAAACCGGCATGCCCTAGAACCAAAAATTCGAAGGTGTCATAGGTTAGTATTCTTATAAGCGGTGATGGGCTTGCAACCTGTCGCGTACGGAGTACTAACTATTGTGCAAAATGTGGGCATGTACCAAATGTCATGTTTGGACTTGCCTCTGACTACCCTCTTTAGATATCCTCAAAGATCTAAGTAACTAAAGATCTAAGGAGATATCTACCGAGCCTGGGGATTACAGTCGTGATCATATTTATTTTTTATTTTATTTTTAAATCTTGTTCGGGATAAAACAGAAGAAAATGTTGACTGATTGTTCTTTCTTCTTCTTCAATTATGGCATCTGTCTCTTAGAGAACAATTTTGCCAGTGTCAAGTGTATTTATTTATAAGTATTGTCAACGTCACAGAGTTATAGTCAAGTTGTCAAGTCAATTTTAAACAAAAGATGGCTGTTTTGTTGAAAATTCTCGGGATTTCCTCCGATGGAATTTGAAGAGAACTATTCACTCTAATTCACATATTTTACACTCGCGTCAAGAACCCGGGCTTTATTGGCAAAATAACCACCAAAATTACGCAATAAAACTCAAAATAATACGAGAAAAAATATAAAAACCAGAGCGACGTAGTTGTCAGGCAAATGCACCGCAGAAAATCCGATTGTTCTTTCATTGCTGCCAAAAATGATTGTTTTATAAATAGAACATTACCTACTCCAAAGCAATGATGGGCGAGGAACAGAATAGCAATGAGACCGAGACGAGCCAAACTTTCATCGGGTGGTAGAAAGTGACCTGGTGACAAAGGTCGGAAGTGATTTTCTAATCGTCAACCAAGTAACGACCCTTGACGTTTGGGATCCAAATCGTATTATACCTACCTACCTATTTTTGTTATATAATATTACTTTTGCATTTGATTGATCTCGCAAACTTCTGGTTAACTTTTCCCATCAACTCAAGTTAACTGCATAATTATCCAATTGGTATTTCACGAATAGTTACTATCAATTAAAATGCAAAACACTTCATCATCAATCGTCACTTCATTGATATGTGAAAGTCTGTCAACAATGAAAGTGAAAATATGCATACCAATAATGTATTTACAATAATTTGTGACCGGATGCGCACGCGCTTGTCTCGGTTGTGTACTGTAAAAGTCAGTAATTATAACACCGCCACTGAAAAGTATGTCAGTTGGCAACTCGGATGATATTTTACATAGGTTATACCTATGTTTAACGTATTAGGTACCATAACACACAGGTAATAAGTATATTATTGATTAATGCGCTTATGTAGGTACTACCAACCTATGAAGTAGAGGCCTATGTCTACCTACTTATCAGGCTTTCCTCAGTAGATCTACCGTACGACAAAATTAAAAAGAAGTGAAATGGACACGTCAAATTAATGTTAAAAATTTGACAACCCAGAAAATATCATGCAATTTTTTGTGAAAAATACTGATACATAAGTAAAACAACACTATGCGTGGTTATCCGTAGGTAAGTCGATTGAACAACGTTCTATTTAGCTCAAGTTTCTATTCTAGGAAAGCTTTAGATGACACTAGGTAGTTTAGCTTTACCTACGTAGGCTATGGATATACTAGTTAGTAGGTACCTACTTTATAGCATAAGCTTTTATCACCTACTTGTTGACTGGTTAGTGTTTTGTAAGATTATTTTATTGGATGTTGAAATAGAGAAATAGAGAATAGGAAGATCAGTTTGCCTAAAATTTATTAATAAATCAGTGTGATACTATTGGCTATTGTATTGTTTTACTTTCATGGTTTTACAGCGCCATCTCTACATTTTATGTGTAACTACTACCGGACGAACAAACTTGCTAGCGAACTCTCCTAGCGGTTCAACTGTTAATGAAGAGATGGCGCTGTATCAAACTGCATATTATCTTCCATTTAAGTTAGATAGATGGCAGCACATTTGACAGCTTAGATTAGCTAGCTTAATTTTTTTACTAGCGCAAATACACAGGATTACCAAAATACTTGATAAATGAAAATCTAAAGAGTAGGTAATTACTTAGTGTTTTTTAAAGAAGGACCAATATTGTTAAACATTTCAACTGGATATGAATCGTGAGCAAATCTCATTAATATGTAGATATTGTATCATGTAAATGCTGGAGAGACCTTGACTGGGCGGGTTCACGGCGTTTTTACCGGGCCCGTGTGACGACACGGCCGAGCTATGTGCACGCGCACGGCCCGGTCCCGACTCCCGCTCAGCTCAGCTTTTTGTTCAGGGCTGTCACACCTCTTATATTTTTAGTATCATCATGAATGATTAGGCCTAGTCGTTTTTGTTTTTAAGTCATTATCTAACCGTGGAATTCATAGTCGAGCCAGGGGTCCCGCGAGACTCATTCAGCTTCTTGGTGTCAAGTCCAGTCTTTACGGTTTTCATAATCAAAATTTTTGTTTACGCTTTTCATAAAATTCATAAAACGTCAAAACGGATACCGAGTTTGAGAGAAACTGGGGGCTTGATACTAGAGATGGGTGATAGTCTCGGTTCTAATAAAATACGAACAACACAAAAATATGTCTAGGTATACCTAGTGTATAGGTGTAAGGTATCGTTGTAACCAGAGTCACAAAATTGCTTACAGAAAATATTTTTGTTCATGTAGCTGATATTATTGGAAGAGCACAACAGAAAATATTTCAGAAAAAAAATAACAATAACATAAAATAATTTCGGAGAGCTGCCAACCCTAAGCCCATCACGCCCAATACGATCCAGGATAATGCGTCTGATGCATCTACAACGAGGAAAAAAACTGAAACGAGATCCAGTGAGCAAGCCGTCAATTTTATATGAACTGCCCGTTTCGGGCAGCGCGGCTTGTTGTAATCTGTGGTGCGACGCATTACCTTATGCCTTGCCTTGATGCATCCTTGATTATAGTTTTTGTGATAAATTTTTGTTGTCATCAACACTATCGGCACCTATGGGTACTCGTTTGAGCGAGAGTTTATTATTTATTGGTACCTAGTTATGTGTAGATGTACCTAGTGTAGATAGGCAAACCTACTCCATCTGAAGACTGCCCTAGGCACTTCTCACTACAGAGTCTTGGGGGTACCTAAATGAGTTAAAAGTTCCGCTTGACACAGTATCAATCATCTAAGTATGTAAAATACATACAAAGACCTTTAATTATGTAAAAATTATGAAAAAAAGGGTAGAATAGTAGATACAAGCTAAAGCTATAGATAAAGACTCACGAAAATTAGTCGGCTGAGTCATACCAAAATGTAATGTGATGAAACGTAAAAGTTCAACAGACTAATTTCAATTTGAGGTCGGCGACATTAATTGGTACACTATGCGTAGGAGGTCTTTATAATGCAAGTGCAGCTGAGAACAAATGTAGAACTAAGAACATAATAAACATTGGTATGACATAAGGTACTACTGCACTAAGAGTAGGTAGATGTAGATAGTAGTCCAAAAAATAGATTTAATTTAAAATGTACCTAGAAAAAAATGGAAAAAACATTGATGGATTGGATTGTGTTAAAGATGAATTAGCACGGTTGGAAGGAGTGGGCCAGGGAGGGGGTGTGACGTTTCAAAATACCAACGTAAGCAGAAGCTGGGGACAAATCCTAAGGAAAACGCAGTTCTCATTGTCATTACGGCAAGCGTACGCATCATAACGGTAGATGGTGTTAGATAGCAGACAATTGACAAAGCTCATGTGGATTTGCGTTCTAAGAATTACATTCTAGCGCTGTGCTGAGCAGTTCATGTGACAGATATACAGACTTACAAGACTTTTCCACCATGTCAGGGATGACACGGTGTTCTTTTCTCTTACTCCTATCATCCACGTTAACGTATCAGATGGAAAAGCTTTCGTATTCATATTCATCACTAGTGGAACTCCCCACTACGAATCGCGTAATATTGCCCGGTAAACCCCTTATGTACTTATTTAATTCAGTTAATTGCTTTCGTAGTGCACCCAAAATAAACGTATTATCTTACTTATTGCATTCTAGGTTTATGATTTAGGTTTTGAGTTACCTCAGTTAGTCACCGAACAATTGGATTACTTCCCTACATCTTTGCCTATATTGAACAAAAACCTTATCCCGAAAATACCCGATCGCTCAAACTATCAATAATAGCAGTCAATAATATATATTATTTTATTATTATTTAAGAAGAAGCCAGATTCTTATCTTAATGTGGATAGTCGAACCCGGTAGCAGGCGTGCAGCAATGAGTATCTGTGATTTATGTGCACACTAATAGAAATCATCTGACTTATTCTTATAGAAAGATGATTATTATTACCGAAAGTACTTATAAAATAAGCATTAATTAATAGGATCATTTTACTTTTCCAGGTGACGGTATGTGGCAACAGCACAGTCGCAGAAGTGGTTTGCGAACCTCTCCAAGAGGCAGGAGCCGTGGTCGCTGGCCTACCCACTGGTCCTCTCACGGCACCTCAAGCAGTTCCTATAGGAAGCCCTTTACTTTCCCTGACTGCGTTTCCTTCAGCACCGCCCGTGGGCCTCCTATTCCTGGGAGGGTCAAAAGCGCCGGTGGAACCGAGGGCATCGGCAGCGGTCTTAGAGGGAGAGGTCTTGGTGGTGGAGTATCAACCACCGGAATGGGACGGTCGTGATTTAGAGACATTCATCGCTTGGGAAAAGATTTATGGTAAGCCTATTTCGTTGTTGCTACCGAACAACACAGCTAAACCATTACCTATAGGTCCAATTCTGGCTAGTTCATAAACATTCTTGCTAAATTCACTTTAGCCGCTATTTGACTTTTTATGGTTGAGTTCCTTAGTGCTTTTGAACAAAGTATTAAAAATAGTACTATTTCTGAAAACATACTAATCACCACTAAGGTTTTAAAGCAATTGCTTTAGCAGTGTGGATATTAAATTTTCTTCAAAGAACAAAACGAAGTCACGAGCATGTCTTTCAACTTGATCGTGGTCCATTGAACGTGTGAACTAGCACTTCGCTATATATGCAAATACGTTTTCAAAATCCAGTTGAGAGTAAAAAGAACAAAAGTGCAAATCGTGAGCAAAACAATGTTTCCACAAAAGCGTACTTTCTTCGGTGCTTGTATCAGAGGTGTGATAACATACAGCGCAGCGCTTCACAAATGTTTAAGTGCCTTTCGTTTGGAATACTCGCTTTGGAGAAATTTATCGAGAGAATATTGAAAGAGTTCTTATCAACGAATGACAAGTTGTCTAATACACAAAACCCTCCATACCACTAGGTCCTTAAATAATGCAAAATGACCTTGAATCTAAAAGGTCTAGGACTCTACTTATCAATGATACACAGGTTGCAAATTATAAAACTGTATTTTTTTGTGAACGGGCAATTTCAATGCCACATATTTAGATGTGTAAACCAGGCTCTTACGAGGGCTTTATGTCTGATGTTACTCTTCAAGCTGGTCATCAATAAGCTGGAGACGGTTCGCCGCCCGTTCAGTATTCAGCAGACATCTGTTTGTAGAAAGCGCTTTGGCAATAAGACATACGCATACCTTTGTCCGGTAATCTTTCCTAGAACTTGCTTGTATGCATTAGGTGCCGTGACCATAATATTTTATTATCCAATAAAATATTCCCTAACGGCTATGGAAATGAAGGAAATGAGCTTTCGATTTGTTAAATGACGGAGTAAACTATAGAAATAATGTTTGGAACATTGTAAATATGTAATAATTTACGACGCGCTAGAACTATTTGATTAGGTTTCAAACCTAGGCTCATTGAGTTTTTAAATAAACCTCCAATTTCAGACTGTATGTACACGAAATAGAACAGGAAATCGGTTGGACACTATATCAGAACACTGTACCTTTCGGATAACTAAATTATTATACACCCTTGAACCTTCTCTAGAAAGGTCATTGTAATTCTGTAGATGAACTTTACTGCAAGGTGAATTAATTGACGTGTCTGTTTGACCTTTCCAACGCCCACAAATAACTGTGTACCTTTTATAAGAGCGTTATCTGTTACCTAATCAAATATCAAATCAAAGTTACTTAATATACTAAAAAATCTACGTAGTTAATCTAGAGCAATGTTTTAATTATAACGGTAGCGAGTTCAATTCCTTTATATTTATTTGTGTAGTAATAGTAATATGACTAATATATTATTTTTTGTCTTTAGCTTCAACTCTGTTCTCGGCGGTGGAACTTTATGGAAAGCCCCTTCTACGAGCAGCTGTGATTACGAAAGAAGAGTACCATTTACTTTTCTACTACCTCGAGTCAGTATCAGAAGCCAGTGAAGCTCTTACTGAACGCATGAGAAAATACATTGACTCCGGGCTACTGAATAACGATGCAAAAAATGACGATGACGATCAAAATAACTCTGAAAAATCTGTAGCGGAAGATGACTCAAAGAGCTTACTCACGGAACTTATTCAAGAAGGCGTGCTTTCTCAGCAGGACGTCGATGCATCTTCAGTTATCACAAGCTCAGAATTTAATGAAAATACATTGGAAAACAGAAAACCCGATGATGACAGCGTCTCCTCTAGCAGTCCTTCACTGCGAAAAATCATTGTAGACATTCCAATAGATTGCAATGAGTCAGTTGTCGACAGTACTAACGACTCCAGTGATAACATAACTACTATTATGATAAGAAATGGCGGGCAATGCTGCGCGGACCACAGAATATCCGCAGACGTCGAAGAAAATGTGTGGGCAAATGTAAGATGGGATTTTCTCAATCCGAGTGATTTCGGATATGATCAAGTTCGATGCGTTAAAAGAAGCCGATCAGAATCAGCTATTACTCCTGTAGCTCCTCGAAAAAACGAAGATCTATATGAAAGACTAGAATTACATGATGTTGAAGGTGAATCTTGTGGAAGTATAACACCTTATGAATCAATAGAAGACTTGTATGACTGCATCAAAAACGCCCAGTACACAAGCCCAGCAGCTGAAGAATCTACTCCATCAACGGAGGGTCAATCTGAACCACAGTTCCCAGACTATTTTGAAAAGACCTGCACTACTCGACAGAGCTCTGCAAGTAGTGAAAAAAGTGGAGCGTCTTCGGCATTTCCGTTTTCTAAATGTGGCTCTGCGAGCGATTCTACAGATGCCTTTACATCTTGCGAATCAACGAGTGGCATTAGTAGTTTTGCACCTAAAAGTATAGCGCAGATAAAAAGTAGGGAGCTGCCGACGCCGCCTGTAGTAGATGGAGCAAATGAGAGCGCAATTCTCCTAAAGCAGCTGTTTTCCGGAGAACTGATGGACGCGTATGGAGAGTACCTAGCAGCCTATCCTTATGCAAGAGCTCTTCTCCGCCGTAAGAGCCGCCGCGACGAACACTTCACCGCGCTGGCTGACATTCGCCGCGGAGCCGCAAAACACACCATCGCGAACTACCTCGAGCTGCCGGTAAGTACTTAGAAGCTTAAAACCATCTTTTCTTCATCTGTCATTAACATTATTCACTTTGTCAGCCAAAGGTGAACGCAACAAAGGTAAGCATTACAAATGCGTCTCTTGAGCTTGACCTTAGTGAGTCTCGTGCAATGTATACGAGCACATAACATAGATCGAGTGTAATGAACGTGTCAAATGTGGTCATTACGCTTAATCGGCGATGGAAACGAGAACAATGTGGCGAAGCACGTCGCAAGAGATTGATTCAGATGAAAAGAGCCATTCTCTCGGTTAAGTTTACTATTGTATCATAATTCCTACGGAATGATCCGTCCGATCTTGTTGATTCTGTGTTTATAATCCGTAAAGATCGATTTAATTAATAATCATTTCAACTGCTTGCTGACCAGATATTTCAACTTACTTTTAAAATTGCTTTGAGCTATTGATAGCGTATATGGGCAATAGGGATTTTGTCCGTAAAAATGGTGAGTAGGGATTTTAATGCGTCTCCGTAGAATGCTGGCGAGTGGCGCGACAATGATCCGGGCACTCGCACGCGCCGCCATTCAATGCTAATGGGCCGGAAGAGTGCACGAGCTCTCTCTCGATTGCACCATGCATTGTTTCCCTGAAGTGCAGCGGTAGTTTTGGGTTTCAATCAGAACCGCTTGCGGCTGTAACTAGTAACTCAACCCTTTTTCGATCTGACTAAATTTCTACCATACTTAGGGTGTCGACTATTAATTTTCTACATTTATAAATACTTTTTGATTTAAGCTAAGCATAAAAATGCCCGTCGTCTTTTGGTATAGATAGACTAATATCAGTTTATTATGGAAACTCTTCTAAAACAATAAATTCTACGAGCGAACAAAATCATTACATTGAATTCTTATACCAAATATTTTTAGGTGAATTTACTTTTACCTAGTATTTTTATACAATAAGTTGACCAACTTCAGGTACGTTTGTCTGTGTACAAAGTAGTTGAAACTGATGCAAACGTGGATACAAGTAAGTATAACATTTCCTCGTGATTCTGATTCTATCAAAACCTTGCATTCCACGATAGTCTTCTAACCTAAAGGTTATACTGTTCATGATGATATTTGGATTATTCAAAGCTTGTCAACTCGGCAAACTTTATTTCTTTGATATAATTTCTTTAATATAATAAAAATAATACCCTTATTATTTACTACTAAATAAATATCGGATTCCAAAAGACGTAGGCTGTGTTATAAATGTAGGTAGAATTAGATTAGGTCAGTCCCACGGGTCAACAGCTAACTGAACTCATGAAAATATTTTGGCCTCGGATTATTATTATAATTCAAATAAAAAATATAAATATTTGAATAGTAATTGAGAGTTCTAATGAAATAAATAATATTTATAGAGACGTTTAGTACGTTGATGATGTAAACAGATCTCTGCCCACACTTCGCACGCTCGCGGCACGCACATACAAATTGCTGCACTTGACTCCACGTATCTTAATCCTATTGAATTTGATAGTCTCTTCGACATCGATACAAGCAAATAAACACGCATCTTATATTATAACGAGGTCTCATTCGAAGAAATTCTATGTAACTACTTAGGTATATATATATTTAGGTAAGTAAATACTTTTACTGTATTTTTTCTTGTAATTGCAATTTTCTATCCTACTGACATAATATTAACATAGCACGTATTATCAGCGTTTAAGTACAATAAGTTCTAAGGAGCTAAAATTTGGAGGATAGGTAGAGTCTTTTCTGAGTAGAACAGTTTCACAAAAACGGAATTCCTAAAATTCAACCTATATGAAATGAAAAAAATATTACTTGCACAAAGCCACGGGAAAAGAAGTTTACTAAAAACTTATATTCCTAGAGATATTTGGGCGCATCTTTCTCACCACGAATGATTTAGAAACAATATTGATTTGAACTCAACTTTAAATACACCCTGTAGCGCGACCCTTCAATTTAACTCAGCGGGCTATACATATTTTGAGCTGCAGTAAACACCAAATGATAATCTATTCAATAACACGAATGTACTGTTAGCTTCCTTATATTGGTACGACTGTTTAATAGTTAAGTTAATTTTATGGGCGCCTGGAGAGCTTCACAATAAATTAAGCAGGTAACTGCGTGTCAGAATAGTAGCATTTCGACGCGGAACTTTTAACTAAGTTAATTTGAAATATTGTGAAACCCCAGCGAAACACATGCAACCAAGACCTAAGTTGTAACATTATGTTAAATCTCGGTGTTTATACGAAAAGCAGATTTAAAATAAAATCTGTGGAAAAACGACATGGACAACTACAATCTTGATAATGCTTGTAGTTGTTCGAAACATGTACACATCTCAACAGCCAAATAACTCTCTTTAAAGTGTCGTAAAAACACAAAAATGCTACCTAATGCTGTTCTAAGAATTACAATCTGAGCATTTGTATCTATAAGTGTGAACACGTTGCAGAGACCGAAGTGTTTCGCAGTTGGAATGCTAAACGATCTGCCGAGTAAGTTCTAGATCTATACAGACTATCCAATCGCGCACTCAACCTGTTGGTCTTACTTGAAACGCACATCACGCTTAATCGTGAACTCATCTGACGGGCTTTATGCTTCAAATTTCAATCATTGAAACTTTTTCAAACATTGAACACATGCAAAATAAGTATCATAAAACTGATAAAACTATGGTTTTCTCAAACTATAGTTACTTGTAACACTGTCTCAATTTCTCACAATATATAATTTTATATATTTTGTAATTTCAACTATTGAATTGTAACCGAAATCAATGGGTTCGTAGCGCCTAAAGCTCTAGAATCTAGATGTTCAGATACTACACCGACATTCCGCGTGCACTATACTTAGCTACACTCAATTCAAGTGTTAGTTCGGCTTGCGATATTTCTTTTTATAATAAACCCGGATACGATAAGCTGGTTAACGAAGGGAAGATGACAGATAAATGGACGTATAAAATGCTTTGATTGAGAGTAGAGATTGAGACACACTTAAAGAGCTTATTTTTAAATGACATAGTAAGATGAGCTTATTGCCCAACACACTTTATTTATTTTTTTGAAGTTTTAGTTGATTTTTGTCAACCCTTGATGTAGAAAGGTGCTAGTTTGTTTGTCTATGACCAGTTTTCAAACGAATTGAAAGTTTTTAAAGCGATTTTTACAGAAGTCTGTGTTTGCGAGATATCTATAGATCAGCCTTAGATCATATATTAAAGACTTTAGCTATGTTGGAATTTTACTATTCATCGATCAACAAAAAGCTACTATCAATGATATTAAACTTCGAACTAAGTCTAAAGGTGTGTCCCAAATTGCATGACATGTTCAAAGTATGAGACGCGAAATACCAAAGTTCACTGGATATAACCATATTGGAGATACGACATCTTTAGAAGTTGATTACCTCAGAGCTAAACTAGTCTTATTGAGGACACTTCACCCATAATGATGTGTTAGTTAAAACCTCTAGTTTATGAGTCTGCTTGTATGTTTGAACTATATCAATCCTTTCACCACACTGGTTTGAAATAATTAGTAACACAATAAGAAGAATTCATACCTACTGCATTCTGAATCTATTGCAACACTGATTGCACTGAAACTATGGACACAATAAGACAAAATAACAATGGAATACAAAAGATAAATTATGTGTGCTTTTGATACAGTTCTTTTGCATTAAAACGAAAATTTTGTCAGTAATATTGTTAGCCGAGTTAGTTTTCCTTTCACCACATCCGGAGCGGGCATTCCGCACATAGCCAAATATTGTTGGTACTATAATTAAAATACCTATATAGAGCTCGGAAGATTCTAAATATGTATGGTGTCTTACGGGTTAATTCCGTGTCAATGATTCAGCCATCCGGTTTTAAATTTTATATTACGTAAGTATATAAAACTTTTTAATTTGAACTACCTTACTATTTCTAAAAGCTCAAAAATAGTCTGTGATTTACGTAGCCTACCTACTAATTATTAGTCAAGGGAAATCAAATCAAATGGTATACCACGCTGTAACACTAATTAATCCTTTGGCTCGCCTTTCGCGTTTACATGCAAATGTTTAATCGTAAAGCAACGTTTCTATCCGTCGTATCGACAAGACCACTTATCTTGCTACACCGAGGCCTTTCCTTTTGCGGCTCGATTTGCGATGTGACGTGCTCAGACTAGAGATGGGCGGGTGGGTAAAAATTCGGGTGGGTTAAATAGGAAGGAAAGGGTAAAATAGGTATAAATTAAAAAATACCCATTTATACCAGGTATTTTTTATTTATGCCGGGTAAAAATTCAACGTACATTTTTCAATGAAAATAAAAAAACCTAATTACTTTTAAAAATACGTAGTAAGTAGGGAAGCCTTAATATTATATAGGAAAACCTAAACCATGAGTTAAAAAGAAGTTTTTATCAAATAAAACCAACACAAAAATCATTTAGAAAACATACACTCGCGGGCTTTAAACTGGAATCGCTTCATCAAGACAATTTTGTACAATTTCTGTCCAATGAACTAGGGATTGTGGTATGTCATTTGAAAGAATATTTTATTAGCTATTAAATTCTTGCCGAGAGATGGCGTGCCTACTGTGAGCAGTTATATACTGATCCCTTTTTAACGCCCGGAAGTGACCCGAACTGGAAGGAGCTAGAACTGGAACCCATGATTCTTCGTTCCGAAATAGCTACTGCTCTACAGTCTCTCAAGAAGAAGAAGGCGTCAGGAAGCGACCAAATAACAGCAGAGGTGCTTAAAGCTATGGGTGACTTGGGTATGTCGACACTACAAAATATCTGCTCACATATCTGGCAAAACGGTAATTGGCCGCGAGTCTGGACGGAATCCGTAATTCTACCGCTGCACAAGAAAGGGTCAACTAAGAGCTGCGGTAATTATCGAACCTTGACCCTCATCTCACACGCCAGCAAAATCTTGCTCCATATTCCTAACAATCGCATCCGCTACTACCTGGATTGGCAAATCCTTCAGGAGCAAGCCGGTTTCGTGAGGGGCAAGGGCACTCGGGAGCAGATTCTCAATGTCAGGCAGATCGTTGAGAAGGCATTCGAGTTTGATACGCCAGTGATAATGTGTTTCGCCGACTACAGCAAAGCTTTCGACTGTGTCAACTGGGGTTATGGGCTTATGGAAGGTCCTACAAGAACTTGGAGTACTAATGCATCTTATCGCTCTACTTCGCACCTTTTATGACTTAAGACAGGGAGTCGTAAGAGTTGATAAAGTAACTTCTAAACCCTTTAAATTTCACCAAGGAGTACGCCTAGTTTGCATTTTATCGCCCATTCTGTTCAACGCCTATGGAGAGTACATAATGAGACAGACTTGCGAGAATTGAAAGGGAGGTATCACAGTTGGTGGTGTGAAAATCACCAACCTGCGCTACGCTGATGACACTACTCTTTTTGCAGCAAATGAGTCGGGGATGGTTACTCTTCTGAACCGAATGGAGCGAATCAGCGAGGAGATGGGACTTTGCATAAACAGGTCCAAAACTAAAGTCATGGTGGTAGACAGATCTGGAAAGTTAGAACTCACTGGCGATTTGGACCTAGAAACAGTGGACAATTATTATTATTTATTATTATTAGACTTGTACGGACTCTAGTCTTCTCGATCTTTTCGTATGGCGCTGAGACTTGGACTCCGAAAGCTGCAGACCGCAAACGCATTGACGCTTTTGAGATGTGGTGTTGGAGAAGGATGCTCCGTATCCCTTGGACAGCATTTTGGACTAACGTCTCTATATTGCGAGAACTCAATATCTCCTCGCGACTGTCCACTGAGTGTCTGCGCAGAGTTCTCGAATATTTCGGTCACATTGCAAGAAAAGACGGTGACAACCTCGAAAAGCTCTTTGTGATCGGCAAAGTAGACGGGAAAAGGCCTCGTGGACGCAGTCCAGATCCGAACCGCGCTTGATATTTCGGTTTACAACCAACGCCCTCCACACCGCCGAAGACAGAAACAGATGGAGGACAATTATTAAAGAGAAGGTGATGCAGAAAGGAGGTCACGACCCTCTGCATTAAGGAACACGACGCAAGGAGGAGGAAAATCTTTGAATATCATAACCAATAAGCATTCACCTTGTATCATGGAACATAAAAAGAAAAAAACATCAGTTTTTCAAACAAATCACCAACTGTTTGGAAGTCCTGAAATCCTATAAATAGTGAGCTTTTATGAAAATTGGTCATCAGTCCAATGTTTTACTTTACTGGGAACAGTTGAACTTAAGAAAAATGGAAACCACAACCACAGAAGCTGCTCCAATCGTCAGCCTAATTCAGCAAGGGTTGTCTCAGCGTAGTATCGCTCGACAGCTTCACCCAAGCCAGTCCGGTGTCTCCAAGGTGCACAAGAAATTCAGGGAGATTGGAAACTTAGTCCGGAGACCAGAACCTGGACGATAGCTAGGCAATACGCCAAGAGATGGTCGATTTATTGTCACCACTTCACTCCGAAAAAGACACCTGACCGGCGTCGACGTCCAATAGCAGCTAAGAGAAGTTAGAGGGAGAGCTGTGAGCGAGTGGACAGTCAGACGAAAACACAAAAAAGTGAACTTGACCCCAAAAAAGCCAGCCATGGGAACTAAATTGTCTCCAGCCCACCTACAAGTCCGGCTTCAGTTTGCTCGCGATCACTTGATTATATGGAGCGATGGAGTCGAGTCCTGTGTTCTCGGACATAACCAGAATGTGAACCGTCGTCGGTCAATACTATGTAGGCACGTCCAACGACAAAGATTTTGATAGCTAAAAAAATGATATACCACAATCCCTAGTTCAATGGCCAGAAATTGTAAAATATTGTCTTGATGAAGCGATTCCAGTTTAAAGCCCGCGAGTGTATATTGTGTAAATAGCACATTAATTATCTTTTCAGTCATGTAAACTTACACCGTACCTCAAAATAAGCCGAGTATTTTTTTATAAGACATAATTATGTACATTATACACTTATATTTTTTTATTATTTATATGTTCTAAAAATAACAAAAGCCTTTATATTGTAATCTGTCGTTTTTATGTTTTTACATACTTAAAGGCTTTTGTTATTTATTTCAGAAAGATTAAAAATATATAAGTATACGCACTATGTCATTATAAAAAATCTAAAAAACCATAATTGCACAGCATAACGAAATCAATAAATATAATACTTAAATAAATATAATCCAACCAAATTATACTGATAATTACATTATTTTACACCAGAGAACATCGAAACACTAAAAAAAAACAATTAAAATAATAAATAACTAGTGGCGGACATTTTTACACAGCACCATCTAGCCCCAAAAAACAAACAGGAATAAAAACTAACAAGTTAAAGCATATATAATTAGTTGAACCTCAAGAAAAAGAAGCATTGAATTTTTACCCGGTATTAATTCGAAATGGGTGGGTAAAAATGGGTAAAAATGGGTAAAAACCCGAACTGCGGGTTTTTACCGGGTAAGCGCCCATCTCTAGCTCAGACTAAAAATATGCTAATCTTCGCGACTTGATATACCTTCAAGCTCTATTTCACAATAGAAGTATTACGACAGAAAAGCTTTTCGAAAGACCGCACCTAGTTTAATTTCGTTAAGTATTCAAGAGATAAGTGCGTTTGTAATAGGTTTATTCATACTTGATGACATTGAAACATCTTGAATATACATAGCAGCCATTCACCTAGGCTGTTCTATATATTTAACGAAACGAGCTGCGTAGACCAGTCGTGCTTTTTGTAGCTGCTGTACTCGTATAAAGCTGGAATTTTAACGGAAAAAAATAACTTTTGGTCTTGCAACATATTCTTCATCTACATGAAATAAATGAACGTGTCGTTTTTGAACGCGAACTCTTTATCACATATTTAATGTTTTTTTTTGTATTTGTTTAATCACATATTTTTATGCTGGAATGCAAAGGATTGTTTACATAATAAAACATATTTTTTTAAGATTAGAGTCTAATCATTAGACAATCTCAACCAAGTTACACTGTTTATATCCTTAACACATGAATTGATTTACTTTTTCTTTACAAATTGATCCAGCATCACTTCAAAAATCAATCTGCATTTGAAAACTATCTCGTTGAGTTTAATTTAAATTTTTATTGTGACATGAAAAGGCCGTAAACCAGACAGACAGGAATCCTTTATCAAGCGAATAGGAGGGTTTTGGTACAGTGGGCTGCAAAAGTGCGCACCTTAGAGCACGATAAGAAGGAAGACTCCTTTGTATTTATAACACAGGACATTTTAGATATTTAAATCCCCTTTAAAAAGAAAAAAAAAACGGTTTAACAATGAAAAAATAATTGAAATAAAAAAATGCTTCAATTTTGGGAAATTGTAGCCAATTCAACTGAGTCTGCTTATTCAATTACGCATAGACTATTCTGTAATAATTGAATACATGCTATAGTCTGCGCCCTAGGATAATTTTCTGATTATGCACTTTTGCAGTTCACTGTACACTATGTTTTATAGACTGGGATGTACTGGCTTTGAATATATCTAGTTACGAGTGTGTGAATTGAGAAGGTGTAGGCTTTATGCACAATCGAAGAACGGCTCATATTTCTTCATTTGATATGAGTAGGATATTTATAAATTGTTTGCTATTCTGCAAAACTAAACATGGATACTGGAATGGCTAATACTTACATGCAGAGTAGTTAGTACCAAAGATAATCTTTGCAAAATCTAGTACTTACAGATAGTCTTGTTACGGTGTAATTATGTTCTGTACTAAAATTACAGTTCAATTTTAATTACCTGCCAAGTTTCTGTATCAAAACAACTTTAAAAAGACGAAATATCTTAAAACGAATTCTTTTTCAAGACATACGAAGTTGGAAATTAATAAATAAGTGATCAATTGAATCACTGAAAACCCGCGGGTTTTTGGCATCATTGCTATTGATTATAGGCAATTAGCATTCTCTTGCCTCTTTATCACACGCTAAGTGGGGTCGGCACAATATACCTATTTTCCTCTTCCACTCATATTAAATAAGGTGATGTGATTAAGTAATTGAATAATCAGAATTCAGTCGAAAGTTTGCTCCAATCTCATGCTACTTTAAAGTTTGACATAAAAATTAACGGTAAAAAGAGATAATTAACGAAAAAGCCCATCCAATGCTTTATTACGGCATTGATGTTGTCAGAGTGTAGTATCAGAGGAATAATAAACCATCGAGCTGTGTGCGGGCTACTACGTTATTTTACTATGAACATTTACCTCATAGTTTGGGACTTTCGATTCGAACTAAAAATAAATAATATTCAATACACAATCAGTTTATATTCAGGAATAGTTAGGAAATTATGCCGATACATAGTAATCAGATCCACATACTGATAAAAGTTAGTTCAAGTGGGACGGTCAATCGAAAATTTAAAGGGACATTGAGAAATTCCACTTAATTTCCATCTGCTGATCGGTGTTCATGGTTCATATTAGTATTTTCGCTAGCGAACACTATCTGGCTAATCGTTACTCATGAGGAGTGAATGCTTAATTCGTTAATGGAGCCTGTTCCAAGTTTATGTAATTCTTCGTCGGTACTCGACTCTTGAAGCGTGTTTTCCAATGTCGAAACGTTATAATGTTGCCTCTGTCTTACTCTATCGAGACAAATTCGTGAAAACATTGTTGGTTTATCATTTTGAGTAATAAGAACTTACCAGTAGCTAAATGCAGTATTCAAGCCTGGTCCTCGACAAGTCGCGGTTCAGTAGTTTTCAACAACACTGACGATATCGTTTGACCATCCTTAAAGTAATAAAAAAACATGATCACGACTGTAATCCCCAGGTAGATATCTCCTCAGATTTCTAGTTACTTAGATCCGTGAGGATGCCTAAAGAGTATCAAAGGGTAGTCAGAGGCACGCTCAAACATGATATTTGGCAAATGTTAAATAGCATTCGGTAGGTAAAGGATTAAAGAGAAAGCTTAGGGCAAAGAAGATCGAAATTGCCGGTTTAGGTGCTAAAATGGCAAGTATTCGTTTAAATTGCGTGTAGTACAAAAAGCGCGCCGGGTCCGCGGGCATCGGGCACCGCCAGCGCCAGTGAAATCGCGCGTGTAGAAAGCAGAACTGGGAGGGCCAGTTGCACACGCACCACTGCAACACTGCTAATTCAGTTGTGGCTTTACAAGAATTGCTGCTTTGACTCGACATCTGTTCTGGTTCGATATAGAAAGAAGGTCTGTTCCGATAAAAACCTAAGCTTCTTTTACTTTTTTTTTTTTAATAAGAGGGTTGAGTTTGTAAAAGATTCCAATTACCAAAGACTCATAGACGTACACAAATACTTGCGTTTTATCTTCCATACCATTACTTGTATCAGTGTTGCGATAAGGCTATAAATTGTGCGGCTGGTACAATAGGATTCCTTGGGTATTTGTTGCGCGCCACCACCGAAGTCCTCTTTACTTATAAAGCCGGTTGCTGCCGATTTCTGTTAATTTTGAACTTACTATTTTGAAGCTGGCTTAGTCGATTTGATTGGAGAAAAAAATCGAAAACCTAGTCTGTTCTCTTTTCGATATTTTACTGTTAATCTGCACAAATGGAATTATCAGGCCTTGGAAATATCACCGCCTTCTTCAAGATGTTTTACTTCACCGGCTTAAAAAAACAAATTGTAATAAACCTCGTAAATAAAAAAAAGTTGTTTTTGTGTAACCTGAAGAAGAAGAAGAAGACCAGTAGGTACCTACGGTAGTTAGGAAGATGCCGATAATAATCTGTTTTACTGTAAATCCAGCCTATCTGCCTTTCTTTGCCGCTGCGTGACTCATACCTGACTCAGAATTCAGATCATCTGACTAATACTTTGCATACAGCCTTTGAAGGTAATCCTGGAATTTTAATAGCAATGCATTGAGGCAACATCAGCATTTCTGGTACTAAGTGAATGAAATCGCCGAATCATTACTTAAAGGAACCATCTTTAATAAAAGATCAAGTCATCTTATGCCGGAACTATGGAAAATAAATCAGAGAGATTAGAATAAAAACAACATGTATCACACGTCATTCTATGAAAAGTGTGGAATAGGTAAGACAAAATGTTTCTGTGGAGAGTCGAAGCTTACCAGCTTAGAAGAAACAGGTTACAAAGCCTATGAGTCATATATTTGAGCCTGTCGAATAACTTCTTGGTAACAATGTGAGGCTAGGCCGATCTGACAGCAAAGCAATTATTGCGTTAGTTAGCAGATAGACTGTACTATAATACAGTCAGGCACTCATCTATTCACGATTTATGTAGAATAATGCTGGTCCAGCGGAAGTTCTCTTTTTCCGAGCTTCGCTCTGTCAGTGTAACATCCGTTGTATTGTGCCACTTGTAAACATTGCATAAAACCTCCACTGCATATAGCGGATCTCTGGTTTTGATATAGACATGGAAATGATTAATGTGAGCTTAGAGCCACCTCGGAGAAATGAGGGTGACACAGAAACTTAATGAGCGACATAATATATCATTTCGGAGATTTCCGAGAATGTCAGTCCAAATCACACATTTGGCACTCAAGAAGATTTATTAAATACTTAAAATGTACCTCTATAAAAAGTCTTCCCTAACAGCCACATGTTGGGCATATAGAGCGGGGTCTTCAAAGTAAATTAAACATCATGAATACACACAAAATGAAGGACGATCATCATTGCCACACGTGTCCGCAAACATTTTCGGGCATGTTTATACAAAACTGGGCCTCAACGTTATTGTTTGTTTGTCTTTTGTTTGGGCTTGATTTGAAGGTTACCCTTATTTAGCAAACCTTTGAATTTTAGAGATTTGGAGGTAATTTTTGACCAGCAGTTGTAGTGTGGGCGGTTGATGCGTCAATGACCCCCAAAACTTGCGGATCCGCATTCAGCAGGTATCACAGCACCGATTTCGATTTTACATTCAAATTGACCCATTGTTTGAAAAAACCCCGTTTAAATGTTACAAAGTTGTTTAGAAAATAGAGCCATTCAAAATAATTTAGACCAAGGCACCATAAAAATCGATGATGCATCTATTTATTTGTTTAATAAGTACAATGAGCAGAAACTGTTCCGGTTGATTAATTATCTAGCAATGAGTTATTCGAGGAAAATTGATTTCTTTGCTGAAAGCCTTGTCATTTACAACTAGTTCTGTGACCTCGCTCACGCATTCCCTCGCCTGCACCTAACTGTACTTTCCCGTTGACTTAATGCTGACTTTGGACAGAACCTGATCTTAAGCAAGTGTAAGTATAGAGGCGCGATGGCAATCTGGCTATTGCAATTTAATTATATTTTAGTGTGTGCACTGCGAGTCGAGTTGGGCGTTGCGTAGATCCCGACGGGCGGACGGGCGACGTAGCCTGCGCCTGTGGCAAGCCGCGTGCCGCGCATTCCTCGCGGGAGCCGGCGAGGCACGAAGGCACGGGCTCGGAGGCAGGCAGGGCGCTGCGACCGGCGCGCGGCGACCGACCGCGGCCGACTTCACACCGGAGTATGCGCGAGCGCGGCGAGAACGTCTCGTCGCCGTCGCTCTGCACTGGCTATCTGTCAACAAACTTCTCCGTCGAAAATAGCTGGCACGTCCGATTCCAGTGATTATTTCCAATATTGACTGGTTTATTGTGTTAAGTGACATACGCGGACTGAACTTGAATTAACAGTTTAGAATTAACTCAGTGAAGGAACCGTGTTATTTTTTCTTTTGGATCGCGTGCGACGCTCTCTGTGAGCTGGTAACCGTGGACGTGTGTGAGTGACTGTTCCGTCTACCTACATGGAAAGTAGCCCTTGATGAAGTTAATGCTTCATTCTTAATCGGCGGATTTTGTGATGCCCAATAACTCATGGTAAATATTACATTTATGGCGGTGTGTTAAGTTGTACGCCTCAGCAGGTGGTGATTCTATGGCCTCAATACGTTTCTTCTCGATTGTGTTCCGTTAAGTTTAGATTGTTGTATTAATTTTAGCAAATATGCTATTGGAATTTACATTTGGAAAGTAAAATGCAATCGTGTGTTGTAAAGTATCACAGTGGACTAGCATGCGATCACAGAGTAGGCCACGGCAACAGGTGCGTTGTCTAATAATTCGGAGAAACGAGATCTAAGGATTAAACGGATTAGACAGTGAGTGCCGTTGTTCTTAACCTTAAAGTCATTTCGCTTAGTACAAACTTTATTTTAAAGTCTAGCCATAATAGAGCGTCAGTGATTCTAAATACTCATATCAGTTAAATTAAAACTGTAAAACTCGAAGCGCGGAAGACGTAACTGGTAAATCTTTATGAATGAGTCAACAACCGATTTCAATGTACCTACATACAAATAAGCGAAACCAAATTGCCTATTCAAAAATAAAGAGAACCATGTGTAACTGTACTTTTTATTTTTATTCGAGATGAACAGGACCTCGTCTAATTTACCTGATTTTAAGAAATAAAAATCGGTTAAAGATATAAAAACAATAAACACTCCTTACCTAAAAATAATCATAGAATAATCACGTGATTAAGGTGTAAGTAATATATTCAGCATCATCAGACAGGTTTTAACGCGCCAACCATCCGAACAAAAAACATCACCAACGGAAATATTCAACAGTCTCACTGCCGAGAGAAACCGGTAACACCATAAAGGTAAAAGGTTATTAGCAAACACTAATATTTCTACATTGCTACAATGCATCTCTATATTTTAGAAATATTTGGCCTCTTTAGAAGACAAGATCTTATCGTAAGTTTAAACAGTTTCGCATACTCAGAAAACCATAATCTTAACTTAAAGTATCTTACTGTGTTATCTTTACATTGTGTAATTTGGATATAAAGTACAACATTAATTATTTGTAAATAGCGATAACCATAAAAAAATTGGTAGTTCGCACTTTCGGTTAAACATGATGAGCTATCCAACGGTATTATTTCCAAGTTTACCTTGCAAGCAGTGCCAAAAATAAAACTCGAATCCGGAAAATCTCCATAACGATTATAAACAAAACAGTTAATTATTATACCATATACTCGTACCTACTTTTAATTATATAAAAACAAACGTTGGATATTGAAAAAGAACCGTAATAACAAACGTTTTATTGACTGTTACATACCGACTGTGAAATCTTTTTCAAGAAATATTGTGACCAATAATTTAGCAACCTGAACACGATCCGCGTTCTACCCGTATATTATTTAACGATGGTATTGGATTTCAACAAGTCGTCTAATTACGTCTTCCTCTCGGGATTTGTATCGGATGAGAGATGATCGTTAGTGTTAATGGTCGCTTGTTTGTAACCAGTCGTCTGTGGGAGTCGTTCGAAGAACGACACTACAATGCAGTCAGCAAGCTCTCAAATATTCCGAAACTTTGTTTTCTGGCCATTGAATTGAAATCCATTATAGAAAATAAATAAAAGATGTTATTAACGGGTAAAAATGAGCCTTCATTGACACATCTATTGTGTCCAACGTGGATGGACTGAAAAGTAGATTTTCTTTGAAAAGGGTCCAATCGACTCTGATTTCTATCCTTGGCGTAAACATCCGCGAAGGCTTGCAGGGCTTGTTTGGCGGCTAGAGCTTTCTATTCCAGACCGCCGGACCACGCCGGAAGATCTGATTATAACCTCATTACTTCAACATGTTCTTGACTTTCCGTTTCTCTTTCGCTAAGCCTGCTTTTGTTTCCCCCTTAGGTCTTTTACAACTGCTAAATTTAAAAACTAGTGTAAACAAATCTTGTTCTTTGCCACTACCTTCAAAGTTTTATGCATATTGTCCATCTATCATTTCTATAGTCTTGTGTTTCATACAAGGACTCTATTACAACCAATAAGTAGTCTATGTTACGAAACCTTATGGAGCTTTTGAACTATTAGCTTTGAGATTTGTTGAATGGGTTTACCTAAATAGGTCGTCTAGTACCTACTATCAGCTTGGTAAATAGGGTTAGCATATAGGGCTTCGTTACACGTGAGGCCTCGAACGACTTTCTTTTCTTTTACGCGTGATTTCTTCAGTTCCTAGATTTGAATGTATTTATATTTACTTGGATCTCAACACAATGTCTCTATTTGTCTTATTGTAATAGCTACATTTATCTGTAACAGTACCTACCAATTATTGGTATAACATCTTTATTGCAAACGTTTTTATTTTGTTGACAAATAGCTGATGATGGATTGCAATTTAAGACTTAGCTACCTTCTGAATAGCGACTTAAGTAACATGAAGTCGGTTATTATACACAATTGACCAATTAAAATCACATCATTGCATTATAACGTAATGAATTTACCTTCTTTGCTATTCACTTTCTCCACTAATGTCAATCAACATTCATGAATTTAGATGGAGTAGGAGAAATCAGATTTAGCAAACAATAGTCCTGGCCGTTACTTGATCATGGTTTGGTTAATAAGACCAGTAAAGTTTTTGCGCTATTGATTTCAGTCAGCCAATACCGATTGATCTTAGGTTTTTGCGTTAGGTACGGTTCTTGTTGCCATTGACCCACTGGATTTTCACCAATTAACAGAGGCTTTTTCAGTGTCAAATTACAGTATTTTTTTCATTTAACAGTAGCAAATAAATAATAAATGAACCAAGTAATAACGCTACTTTTAGAACAAAAAACATGAACGTCTTTTGCGACATTCAGTGAGAAAATTGTTAAAAGTATTTTAAAAGGCGCCAGATTTACGCTTGGCACGAAGCCAGTTAACGCGCCGGTAAACAAGCTTGTTAGCAATGTTACAAATCTTATGAAAACTAACATTTTTTTCAAGCTTTAGTGTAATAAAAAATTGTAATTCAAAACAAACAGAAATGAAAATAGTTTAGTTACGTTGAAAGTACAAGATTGATGTTGCATGGAATAAAATGTTCACAATTTTGTAACAAGCAATAGAAACCGTACGTAGGCAGCAAAATTGTTCACGTAATCTATTTTTAACTGATTTAAAAATTGGCTCAAATTGTGTGACCACAAGTGGGCGGAGTCAATGATGCAAGATAAGATTTGTTATCGGTAATTATCAAATTTCACGTGTGTAACTAATTTATCTGGAAGTAAATATCGTTAGCCTGTTTCTGACACTCGTTTCATAACTACTACCCGTTCAAGTAAAAGTTCAAAACGTCTTTATTTCTTTTGGATGTCATAATATAGATTGACATCTCATAAAACACCAGACTGCATTAGGATGCACCGATGCAGTTAAAAATACATGGAAAGAATTTTTATCGCGTTTCAAAGAGAACATAAAACTTTATTCTTTTGAAAAGACAACGTAATTAACTACCATCGCAGGCGACTGACTCTTGTTGAAAATATATTTTACTATCTTTTTTTAGTAAAAAACACAAAAGGTTTTTATGAGCTCCTTAAAAACATAAAATAAAACTCTCTAAAGAAGATATTTGAGATGACAAAAATAGTAGTAAACAAATATTTTGATTGACCTAAAATAACGTTGTCCTACCGTTACTAATAGTAGTACCTAATAGGCACATCGCATCACTAAACCAGAGAAAGTACCTGGTGTATTTGCTTGAGGCCATTTAGAAAAGAAGAAATGTCTGTACATTTTTATTGCCAGTTCTTCCTTGACCTTACCAATTAACACTACATTAAAAAAAGTCAAGACATCTACTTAACACATATCACTGCCTTGTTATTGGTATATTTTTTATAAGGACTCTAACAGAAATATAGTGAATACAGATAATTGATAAAAGAAATGTAACCCACGGGTTTTAATCTTGACTATAATAATTCAAAGTAAGTGGTAAGGTGGTCGAGTGCGGAGAGCAAACGACCGGGTTATAGCGCTCCCATCGAGCGAGGCAACAGTTAGAAACATTTAAATAACTCTGTCACGCTGCAGCTAATGTATACGCAGCACCAACTAACGGGCCTTCGCCCTTCATAACATCTCGAAGTACGAACAGAGCCACCACTATACAGCGCTCCAATCCGATCGAAGCATTTGACACTCCATAAACAGAACAAACTAATGTTTACATAGCTGAGGAGCCGTAACATAAATACTCCAAGTCTAGAGACATAACCGTGGGACAGTAACTGACAAATAACTTTACGAAAATAGGGCAAATATAAAAACATAACACTAAATCTATGAACGCCTGTGAAGCACACGCATTGCAAGATAGATGGATCACAATAAAATAAATTGGTTTTACACTCGTTAATCTTCAAAGATTACTCTGAAATAGCCGCTACGAATTTGAGAGTGGGCGTGTTGGTACTGCGAGTTGAATTAGACATTAAGTTTATCCACAGTAAATAGATAAAAAGGCTTAGTACAGTAAATACAATAGGTAAAAAACAAAGCCTAGCAGGTCTCTGCTTTCACTCACGTCTCGTCATTAGGGGAATGATTACGCAGCAGCTCTTATACAAATCTACGTGCCACTAGATTCAACTATCGATATAACTACTTAGTACTTACTTAAAAATCTAAACAACTTTAAAGCGTAGGTTCAAATCTATATTTCTTAACCTTGCATTGACTACATCTCGAGTCTTGAAATACTCGTAGCAGTAAATCTGACATAAAGTTGCTAATGCATATTTGATGCAGGCTTGCCTTATCTAATACAAGATCAGCAGTGGTTTATCCTTTTTACGATTGAACGATCCCTCGTAGCGGGAGGCTTTGTCAAAGATAATCTCATATTTACCAACCGGTAGTTTATCATTTCGATCAGAATGTCTCCTATAGTCGAAGAACGTAATCGCATCGAGTCGGGTACAAATAGGGAAGGGATAAGTGCCTTCGGGTCAGGAGACTAGACGAGTGGGCAGCGTGGTGGGCCCGAGCGTGACGTCTGCCACCTGATAGCCCATCTCACGACCGACCCACTTGCAGCCAAGGTCACCGCCTGACCTCCTAAACCAGCCATTTCCGTAACCCATACCTGAAACAGACCATTGTGTAACATATGAGAAATACTAAAGCATTTCATAGTGCATTCACCTTACTTTTTTAGTTTGACCTTAAAAAAGTACCTTCCTACGTCAAGCAACTTCAATCTTTGACGGTCCATAAAAACTAGAATTCATTATTCCGAATACCTCATCGATCATGTAAACCGACCAGCATCATCGAATTGGTCCGTATCGGGATAACCGATTTTTATTTTGTTTTTTGGCTAACCATAATATTCAATACTTACAAATACATCAATAATGAACGCTGTCACAAAGAAGAGACTCAATTTTTTTTAACCCTATAGGCGATAACATCTTAAGTGTGTAGGGAAGTCAATACTACTGTGATCTTTTAGTAAATATTCCAACCAAAATCGATAAGGGCTCTTGAAACTTTTGCCTAAAATTCTGGACTTAACTTTGAGCCCTATTTTCTGTAAATATGTTTTGAAAAAACAGCTTTTGTCTTGAGATTTTGGAAGTTAAATGATAATTATAATGGTATAACGTCGGATTGTTGAAGGAGTGTCAGCGAGCTCGGTCGTGAGGCGGCTGCGCGACAGATCCGTAGATAGGGCGGCAATCAGAGCGTGTGCGCACTCCGTATCACGGCCCCTGATACACTACACACTTTCTAATCTACGCTTTTGTCACTGCGCTCGCTATTGGCTAACTTGTCGTTATTCCACACTTTCGCCAATTGTTTTCACGCTACACTAGATATCTTTACGGTTTTCTCGTAAAATTATAGATATGTTGTTTTGACAGTTGCATCATGATAGTTTAAGTATGTAGTCTTCTCCGTCACCGTCGGCACTGAGCTGGAACGGCAAGAACACGTCGGCGGTTTTGTTGGGTGTTTACGTTAATCTAAGCTGCGGTTACACAGGCCATATAATATTGCCGGTTTTGAGTTCGTTCTCAGCTGTGAACTCGATACGCGTCCTGTTCATATGCTGTGAAATAGGAGTGCGGATCGACATGTAGGCGAGTCGCGGTAGTTCTCTTGATAAGATGACGTGTATGCGTGTATTTCAGAAGCACGCAGGGTGAGGGCCGGGCGCGGGCGGGGATTGCCAGGACCGGTCCGTGTACCGGTTTTCGTCGACTTCACTGGCTTAGGACTAACAGTTTTATTAGCTGAGCTATGCTCCACAAACGATGACTACCGATCGGCTGCAGCTAATAGCCCTCAGGCGCCCCATACCCGATGCCACTTAGAAGAGCAGCCAATTATTTATACTCATAGATCAAACTCCAAGCATTGTAGGCACTTATCTGTCTAAAACAGTGTATGGAATTGTGATTGTACATTGTATGCACCTCGTGGTGACTCCTTCTATAGCAATTGTACTGTATACATGCTCGTCACAAACAGAAGTAAACAATGTTCTTGACTCAGGTGTAAAAGTGAAAATGTTACCACATTTCGTTTACGGTTTTGTCCGTTGAAACCATGTGAGGGGATATTCGTATCTATAGTGTTTTATACTTAAAGAATATGTAATTTTAAAACTATGCCATTATAATGCCATTAATTTCGTACGGAAATTTGTGGATATTCTAAAAAGACTTTTCTGTGCTACCGTTCTATGAAATAAATATACTCGTATTATGAAATCAACACTTACCAAATCATTGTTAGAGTACGAGTACCACACGAGTACCACATGTTGTTTACATAACATACGTATGTATACTCGTAGTATGTACTTACTTATTTTTTAAAAAAGGTAGTTTTTCATATTAATTTGTAAGCACGCTAGTTCATTCATAGCTATCTAATCAGTCGGTCATACGTGGATTGTTTAATGTTACATCCTATAATTTAGTGAAATATTTTATGACTTTATTGTAGAAACGTTTAGCGCCAACGCACAACTCACTCACGTGACAGGTAATATCTCCGGGATGATTTCTATTTTCGCTTTCAGTTATTGGCCTTGTGTTTCTATTTCGAAGACCAGATGGCAAGATGCCACGGTCATGTTTTGGACTCGCAACATGGATGGCACACTTTCAATAGCTCGAATCGCGCTTGCATCGTGAGATTAGGCCCGTCTTCTCTTAATTATAATATTATACCGGTAACTGGGTTAACAAAACTAAAAGCTACACCAAAACCGTGTGAAAACACTTGACTTCTTTCGACACATTAACCAACAGCAACACCCATTGTTCACACTTACATCAGTATGAATTTATAATTAACATCGGGTTCACGTGTTTCAATTTTTGGGTAACGTTGATGGTTCCATGCAGATGTGGACGCGTTTTGCCATTTCCCGTCCGTCACGGTACGCACGCTGCGTGAATGAATCACAAACAAAGCTATTTCGAGAGTGGCATCAGTGACAATAGCGGCGCGATCGGTCAACGATCTAAATAGCCTACACCTGAGCGCGTCTGTGATAGCATGTTAAAATGAGAGGCCATGGAATCGTCACAGCGATGGCTGCGGGAGCAGTTGTCACAAAATAATGTTTGGTTGTAGGCGTTCGACGTCGCGGAATAATCGGGAAATATGGATTTGATAGAGGTGGGGCTGAAGCGGCAGAGCGGATAGTGAGATACAATGTTCGAGTCTCTGGTGTCGCGGCTGACGTCGCCGCCGGTGTCGCGGCGCCGGCACACAGTGCACGCAGCGCGTGAGGTGTGCAGTGAGCCCGAGGAGGAGGCGCCGGCGCCGCGCCGCTCCCGAGCCAAGCACCTGCTCGACAAGCGGCGCAAGGCGAGGCTCTCTTGCGCCGATCTAACGGCCGTCACCAATGCTGAGCCGGAGCGCTCCTCGCGTATGGACGCACTTAAAGCGTTCCTGCCACTACGACAGTCCAAGTCTCTCGGACGTCTTGATGGTCTCAAAGAGGTGAGTTTACAAACAATACATTAATACAAAATCACAAAAGCTTAGGGTGCTCAGAATAGGTCAGAAAAGAGCTTGCAACATTTAAAAACGCCAAGATCAGTGTCAGCCTTCGTGCCGCTCTTATGCGCGTGCGCCGACCTCGTACACCTGTTACGGCCCCTGCCCCGCGTTTCCACCGCTGAACCTTCGACCCGGTTGCACAATCACCAACACCCAGCATTATGACTTGACAATTTTGTAAATAGCCACCATTACCTGCAACATGTCGAGCTTACTGAACATCTCTGCCCATAACATCTTGCGAAATGCTGAACGACGTCCGAAGGCGTTTCTATAAACTATGACATCACACCGGGTTCGCTAAGACAATACAAACAATGCAAGGGAATCGACATTTGACGGCATGATGCCGTGACTCGTCGAATTTTTGACATGAATCACAATGCAACATAAGATTCAAGGTGCATATCTCTGAGACTTCGTAATTGTTAATCGAGATACCGTCGACATCATCTGATGTAATGTTAGGAATTTACATGTTCAAATTATCAGATAAAGTAGATTGTTCACAACAACTCTGATTCATAATGGTGGGTAATGGTGGTTGAAAAAGAATCCGTGAAATCTTTAATTGCCGAGTTACTAGGTATCATTAAACTATTTATCACGACTACTTGTGATTGCGAATAACTGCCTACTGGTAGCTTGTAAGTATCCGCAATAGCACTATAAATATTAGTCTACATTCTTTTCAGATTGGTTATAGATTTTGTAAAAGAAATTAGAAAACTGATTCGTTTTGCAATGTTAATTTCGACTAACCTGATTTTCTTTCCTTATAAAGATTTTGAGGTCGGCAGTTCGTGGCACGCAAAGTTAGAATTGAGAACATTTAAAAATGATCACTCACAAAAACAAGTCTTGTTTCACAAATGTCTGTCGAAGAATATAATAATCAATCACAAAAAGAAGGTGCCGATTCTGCTTTAACAATCGATTTTTTTAATCATTCACGAATGTATGTTGAATTCAACATCGCAGTTATTCTCGTATTTTACGATCAGAGCTAAAATATCAGTTGTTGAATTGACTGAGGATCGACTTTATGAGCTTGCTATTCTCATAATGTATCTGATACACAAACAAACTGGCCTGCCTCTTTGTTTACAACGTATACGGGATTTGAAAAGATTTAGTACATCAATATAAATTTAACCACATTATGTTACCCAATGAATAGTTAAATTATACTAAGGTTGTTTTTGTAGGCGATTGTATTTATCTGCTGTTTTTTTACCCTGACAGAACTTTAATAGATTCAAAATTGCGGCATGAAGGTCCCAAGGCTCAGCATTTATAATTACGTTGTCAATCAATGGTAAGATCTGTCAAAGATTGAGAATGATTTGCCGTCGAGGACAGGTCTGCGAGTAAGTAAAGTTCAGCCAGACGCGAGCACGCAAGAACGCAAGCACCGTTACGACACGACTCGCGCACAGATAGTTCGCAGCTAGAACCGCATGCCAAGATGCTCAGCACCTTATGAAAAATAATTACACATCGCGTAAACACTTAGCTATCATTTGAAACAGTTTTCCGTCAACAACTGCTTTACCCAGAGGAGGCGCAACTTCAAACTTCAATCCGTTGCCTTGTTCAAGTCCTTATAAATGTAGAAGCAGGTTACATTAACAGATTTGCATGTCGCACCTGGTTCCAACAATCACACACACAGTTACTCTCAATCGTAAGCTAGAACTACGTTCTCACGCACACACAGATCATTTTGAATAGGCGATTACCGATAACATTGCATGCCTTCTGATTTTATTGAATGCTATCTGTGATTTAAAGGCAAAACAGAGAACAAGGTTGCGAATAATTTATTTTACTACTCTTGAACCGGTTTCTGCTCATTGGGAAATAACTATTTGAGGTTGAGACCAGGAAGGATAGCGCAGGAAGCTTTCCATCCTCTGTCACGATCGTAAAGCCAATTAATTGTCCTAATAACCAACTAAATCATCATCTTTTCTAAAGACCTTTCATATATGAAGGACGATAAAGCGTTCTTCAAAGCGGTTGAAAATTTATCTGGGCCAATCGAGTCTAGATTTTTTATACTTAAAACTTTTGATATAACCGTTAAAAGTATAGAAAAAAAAATCCTTGTTAAAAAAAGAGATAATATATTACCTATTTTAGAAGTTTCAACAGTTTTAAAAGATATGCACATCAAAATTTCATGCAATAGGGCACCAGGCCATTAACCTGATGTACGCCCAAGAAAGCACCAGTGAATCGAATTGCGTGAAATTCATGGTCAGCCACAATGAGCAGGTTGCATGCTGTTTAACTGCACTGTGTGAACTGATCAAACCGTAGCTTTGTGTGAAAAGCTAGCTAACTACAAACAAGGGAACTTTGAGAGTATTTATAGCATTTACGAGTTACTAAATAACTTCTTATCGGTTGAATGGAAATTGCGTCACACGCATATATCGAGATATCAATAAAGTAAGGTAGATCTGCTTGTTTAGCCAATCATCGCTTCGGTGTAATACATGGAGTAACCTAGATGTTGCTCTATAAGCTGTGTCGGTTCAGGCCGGGTAACGTAGCCTTGGCGCTTGGCAGGTAGCCACACCTAAATTCATATCCACTATTTTATCTGTGGCCCTTTACAAACTATCACATAACCTGTCGGATTAGCACCAGTTTTGAATCAGCTACGTTATTGAAGTTTGTCAGTAATTGATATTCTCGATAGCAGTTGTGGAACAGCTTGACTAGTGCTAAGGGTGTTGTGCGCCGTTGCCTCACGCGCTGTTTGCTCAAGTCATTCACAAGCAAATGCCACCACGCGAAGCGCATCTGTTAATTCTGTGGCAGCTATTGTGGTATTGAGAACATCTGTGCCGGTAAAAAATGTATTAATTTCTATCGCACTGACGGAAGGTATGCTGTAATTACTGTACAGATGCCACTGTATCGTCTCATTCATTCTGTTAGTTTAGTTTACCGATATTAATTAGTTCTTTTGTTTGTTCTTTCCATATTTTTTCAATCTATCTGCTATGTAATAAATAAGTAAATATACCTACAAAGCGGTTTTTCTGGAGATTCTTCGCCAAACCTGTTGTGAAATTAATATCACACGACTTTTTTTTCTTTAATTTATTTTAGTATCTACAGTCAATAATAATTACATTTATAATTCGGTCAATGAGGAGATTAGTCTGTTACGTGTGTATATAGATTATAAAAATTTCACAATCAACTAATATATCTAGCATACTTTTTTTCTAGTAGGTATAAGGCATTTCATTTTAAATGCTGACTACGTTTTTGCAACGATGCTATGACGGCGATGTGAATTGACGTCAGATTCTCAGTACCGATTGGCGATCTGCAGATAAGGTACTCTTTGTCAATCTGTCGATGGTGAGTGGTAACGGGACGTAAACTCTCGTCACCGACTTACGGAAGATCAATTAACCGATTGAAGATAGGCGCATTGATTGCCTGCGAACATTCAACGTCATCGGAGTACAAAATACTCGATGAGAATCTTAAATTGAAACATTAAGCGCTGTATAAATTTGTGACAACTTTACTAATACGTTCGTGGAAACTTTGTCAATTATTTTCCTTGCGTCAATGGCAGTTCAAAATTCGTGAAACATGTCCCACGTCACTTAAAAGTGCAACACGCGTGTGGCATTACAGGACAGAGGCACTGGATGTCTGTCTAAACAAGATCTCTACTAGTAATAAAAAACAAAAAACACCTAAACTGGTATTTATTGTAAAAAAATAAAAAAGCAACTGAACGTAATTGAAAATAGATTTTAAAACCATCATATAAAATTTTTTGACTTTTTGTATAGCCTATGTCACTCTTGTGATCCAGACGAAACCAAAAACACTTCATTTGTCAAAATCGGTCTAGACGTTTGGGCTACAGTGACAGCCAAAAGAACTCGCTTACATACACCCCAAACACATTACCCTCCTTCGCTTCGTAGTCGGATAAAAACTTGATTGTATAGTTATTATTGATTATTTATGCATAATTTTATTATTACCTACGCCTGCACGTAATGTTATGTAAAAATACATTTTCCGTCTTTTGTTTCCAATTAGTTTATGGTCCCAATTATTTCAATAGTCACGTAGAAAGCAAATATTACAATATACTACGTCCCATATTCCTATTTACCTACAAAATTGATTAACGTGTGGTTATTTGAATAATAAAATTAATGTCTATCAACAATAGGCTTACAAACTGGTTTTAACAAGAACATTCTACATAACGTAAATATACAAAAAATATTATTGGATGTTATTTGGCTATTCTAGCTTAGTCAGAAAGTACTTTAAAATGCATTCAAATACTAGAATTAGTTTAGGTACGAAGGTACTAAAACTCTAAAATTTTATTGATGTTGATTTGGTATAAACCTGATACCTAAATGTATCTAGAATTAAAGAATATTCACTCGAAAGACACAAGATAAATCCTATAAAATATCCTTAGTTCGGTATGCACAAATGATCAACTTAGTACGCAAGCATGTAGGTAGGCACTACGCAATTACACTCGACTAAACTTTTTATAATTCACTCTAATGAGCAATAATTACGAAAACCTCAGACAATCAGGACCCCTAATTAGGTTCATCCCATGATTTCTAGCTACATAGGTACGTACGTAGATGAATAGGTATGTACATAGTATACTGCACGTGCATCGCACCGCGGGCGGTCGCGGGGAGAGGCTGCGGGTGCGAATTCCTCAACTGCCTCCAAGGAGGACGGGTGTCACACCGACAGAACAATATAAGCACAGTAACTCTGCTCAATATACGGTGCGATAAACGCACACAGTTACAATAAAACGCATATCATTGTAGCATATCATGTTACAACATAAAGGTTGTATTTGCTGCTCAGCTACTGTTTCCTATCGTTATACTGTAATGTAACGGAGACGGGAGAACTAAGAAATCTCAGTTATTTCTTCGTCGTAAGATTCAAAATCGCTAAATATTAAAACAGTCATCAAAATATGATAGTCGTTTAGAGTAGGAGTTGGTGGAAACTTAAAATAGCCGATATGACCAATGTTGTTTCTCTCCTGCCAACAAAATCTAATCAACGTCTCTTCATAAGTTTGCTAGGTTCATGTGTGCCAAAATAAATAAACCATAATGAGCGTCAAGGACTAGGTACTTATTGACCGACTGAGCGTTTCAAGTTTCAACTATTAGTATGGCGTTATTTATTTTTGTAAGACCATAGCCGAAAATTTCCCATTTTTTTAATCTGTGGCGATTAGGTACTCACGTAATGTTATAAAATAGCTCACGTCACATATCAGTTGGAAGTAGCTCTGCCTTCTTATTTACGTACTAAAAAAGTAAATATATCATTATTATTCTATCAGCTATCTGGTTTCCTTTTTTCTGATTTTTTTTCTGATACGTTTGCTTAGTTTGAGGCTGGGTAGCGTTGGTGAAATGTCTACGTAAACAAGGCTCTCGTTGGTGAAGTTGCGATACCGGTTCAGTGCACGCTACTGTGGCTAAGCAAGGAGGACGAGTGTCGCACCGACACGGACACGTCCTGCGGCATTATTTAAATACTCCATAGTACAAATAGCTGGCAAGTCCTTATGGGTATTTGCGCATTTTATAAATTGTGCGGTCGTGAGCTTTGTTACTTTGTACGCGTTGAAAAGATGTTAAGCGCTATAAAAACAATCCAGAAAATGTTTGGCATTACTAGCTTGCGTATTTATCATACTTATTTACGCTATCAACTTGATGTGTTCCACCAGTAGGCTAGACCTAGTGGGATTATGAAACACATTTTAAAGATAAAATATGCTTGTGTTTTGACGTAGAGCATATTCTTTTAAATTATTAAATAACTACCTAGTTTGCTTTTGAAACCCAATATCGGTGATGTAATTGGCTTGGCTCCCTGATTATAAGATTATACATTAACAATGTAAAAAATAATAAGACACATGACCAGCCAAAAAACAGTCATAAATCTAATCAACTGATTCCAAGAAACGATGCCATATGTAATTGTTACCTATACCTGTAACTTCATATTAAGGATCAAAACAAGATAAGGCTAGAGTCCACAAGAGCATCTTGGACTTACGAGCAAGCTGTTACTAAATAAAATTTACGTCATGTGACGATCGAAAACCTACAGCATAGAACGACGTAGAAGCCACATATAAAGCATTTTGAGTACTTTGTGTAGGTATTGTCGTCCACCAACAGCCCTAATAAGTCACAATGTGCAAATGAGCTGAATTAAGTCGCAGACAAAAATTTTAATTTTTGAAACAAAAATAGAAAATAATTAATGATTTTTTATTTTAGACGTGCTATACGGACCGCTTTAGTGCAAATCTACCTTTATGAATAAAAATGAACATGTAAAAACAAAACTTGCCAGCGGATGGGTTAATTCTTCGAACGATGTTTTGTCCAGCTCACAAATGAGCCTGGTGCCTGAGAAGCTTAGCCAACGAGCTATGATATAATGCAACTCTACGACAGTGGAGGTACCTATTTGTGGTGAGTTTGTTTGCTTTGCCAGACGGATGGGAATTTAAGGTTGAGCTGAGTAGTTTTCGTTTAGTTTTGAATACGTACTTGGTTCGATCGAAATTTTCCAAATTGTATTTAAAAAACCAATGTAGGGAAAATAAAATATTTATTTCAAAACCAAGTACGAGTAAATTTGGTACTGTTTTTATTGTTTGTTTCTTGGTTAGTTTATTTTTAGACCCCGTACAATGAGAATAATTAAAAGCACTACTTAAATAATGGTTAAAACTTGCAATAACAAATCTAAACTAATATTATAAAGAGGAAAACTTTGATTGTTTGTTTGTTTGTTTGAAATGAATAGGCTCCGAAACTACTAAACCGATTTGAAAAATTCTTTCACTGTTGGGAAGCTACACTATCAGCGGGTGACATAGGCTATATAATATTTTCAAAAAAATTAGGGATTCTTACTAAAACTTCAATAATGTAAGCCAAGGTGTAAAAAAATTACCTAAAATATTCTTTATATCGCGTGCGCTGCGAAAACTATTGACGATAGAATAAAATAATGTACCACGACTTTGTAGAACACATCATTATTTACATAAAGTGTCGCGATAGCATATGTCCAACTGTTATAGTTATGCCACAATAAGAGTTCTTTTATTTTAAAATTGTATTGAAAGGCTACTCTTAGAAAAACGCTCTTTATTTGAATCTTAGTATTAATCCTTATCAAAATAAATCACATCATATTCTAGACTGCTTCAATACCTTTATATACTTTTTTGAATTATTCAATTCGGACATTCCATTCAAAAGATACCATTAAATTAAAAATGTAAGCAATAGAAAAAAGTTGCGTGAGAGCCACGCTAGCTTATGCACTGTAGGCGTCACTGGGTGTACCCTCTTTATATCTTCGATATCCTCAAAGATCAAAGTAACTAGAGATCTGGGAGATATCTACCGAGCCTGGGAATTACAGTCGTGACCATTTATAGGTATATATAAATACCCATGCGAAGCCGGGGCGGACTACTAGTACTTATATAAAACACAATTGAATTGAGAACCTCCTCTCTTGAAGTCAGTTAAAAATACGGCCAGTAATGAACAATTGAAACACTTACTTTTTTCTAAAAAAAGATTTGAACGCGCACCCCTATCTTGTTCTTTTTTTACTATTTGAAAAAAGGACATAAGGTTTTATTAGGACCACTTCTTATCTAGTCACTTATTATTTTCAATTACATAGTGTGGTGAAAGGATTACAGCGCGCCTCAGAGGGCCATATAAGATATTGACCTTGGCAAGGTGACCTCAGAAGGAAAGTGATATACTAATTACTAACAAGTGGTTAGAAAACTCCGTCAATAACTCGTAATGGTTTATTTGTTATTAGCATGTTTTATGAAAGGCGACAAAGTAAACGGGCGTATTATGCAACAGTGTATAACATCTGTGATTGCTGAGTCATTTTCCACCATCAGGGTGACTTAGCTTTTTCAAAAATGCTGACAAACATGCTAGCTCTTCATAATTCGTATTAACATTAAGTTACGGGTCCTATTACACTACTAGTATTCCCCGCGGCTTTGTTTGTGTTATGTTTTTTTTGTTAAAACTTCAACGTTCCACTGTACCGAGTTTGAATTTTAGGAATTCTTTTCTTAGCAGGCCCAGAAAAATTCCTACTACCCTACCGATTTTCAACCCATTTAAAAAATAGATGGTAAATGTTGTGAGTTAATTTGAGAAGTGTTCATAAAAAACCCAACATTCTCTAGTTTTGTTGGCAATTGAATAATTGAAGTGCTCATGGGAAAGAAAGAGTATTATCAACCTCTCGTAATTAAATAATGACTTGGAAGAATGGACGATACCAGCACTTAGATGATGTAACAATGGGTGTCTGACTTTTATAGGAAATGTTTCGAAAGGAAATGGACCTCTATCAAAACTATTGCGAGTACGCTAACTTACAGTTCCCATTTTAGATTTAATATTTGAGGTATATATTTTGTTACGGCAAACGAACTCGCACGTTTTTTTGAAATGGGTAGGTTAGTTACTCATTATAACCTATATTTTTGAGTGATATGTACTCATTCAATTTTTTTTTCTTTTATTATTCTAATGTGTGATTTGTATTTATGTTATTAGACTGGAGATCATTTCGCAAATATTTCTGTAACGCGCACGCAAACGTTTTTTGTTTGAGCTCCAATTGCACATAAAATTTAACAGTTATCTACTATTTCATTTCAATTTAGATATAGGTTATAAAACATTATATAAAATAGTACCCAACAAGACAAAGATTTACTTATACATTACAAAAAAATACGTTTATAATAAATTAACAACAACAAACAATTGGAAAACTGAAATATTTATCCTAAGGTACAGAAGAGAAGGAAGGTAGATCTTTGCCCTGCTTCCCACATGCTCATAATAATGAAGTACAGAAAATAAATTATATATAAAAAAATTAACACATGTTTTTGAATATTTACTGTTTCGAGAGTGTTGCGTAATCCGAAATGCATTACGATAATAATTATAGCCGCTTGAATGCATGTTGCATACAAAGTTATATAACCATTGAGTCTACATCTTTATGAGCATTATAGCCCGCCCATTGTTACATTTGGTAGTGACAGGTGCACGGTGTTGGCACAGTATCGATATGAGTACTAAAGTGTTGGTCCATAATCCCATAGCTGTGTGGAAATGGCTAATTCACTTGAAAAGCTATTTTACTCGCGTAATATTCATATTTTGGTAACGCTGGTATGGTAAGGTATAATAACAGAACTTTCAATTGTCAGAAGCTTTTTGATGTATGAAAATGTTATTCTACATTTTATTTAGCCATTGGAGTCGTAAAAGGACAATTATACAATTCCGTAACATATCAATGAATCGTCAAATAAATATCAATTCTTGTCCGCACTAAAACAGTAGGTACATGACCAGTCACTGACCCGTACTACGTGTCGTAAATTCAGAAAAATCGAATTCTTAGGTTATTATTTAGGTTCACCAATCGGTACGCAGCGCTTTATTAACATTATTATTTTTTACCTACAATTTGTAAAATCAAGTTTGACTGTGTACCGTTGCTGTTCTGTTTGAGCTGTATCATAGGAGCAACGTAATCATAATTTACGACCACCTCTCATAGTGCTTGGCTTTACGTAAAAGCTTACAATATACAATTAAGTAAAAGTAATAAAAATGACACACTATTGCTACTTAAAACCTGAATTATGGTCACTCTTGGACAATTTTATTCTCTAAGAAGTAAATCAAGATTACATCGTGCGTTTAAATTGTTGATTGCGCAAAGTGATCTTTATCTTCTTGTAAATTAAAGGATCTCAACGCGAAAGGTGTTTATGCCAACACTGCACGGTTAGTAGTATTGTTGGTAGAATTGCTTCTATTTTACGTAATAAATTTACTGAATTTACTTATTTACTTTTTTTTTAAACCTAGAACTATAAAGCGTTGCCCCACATTCGGTCGCAGTCAAAAGATAGTTTTTTTGCAAACGATTTTTGTATCATTAATAATCTCTAAGTCTTGAATCACCTTTTTTAATTGAGTTTATAACATTTAGCAAAAGTGGACTGCAAAAAGCGTTTATTTTCTTGTAAGTTCAACTGCCTTTTTGCTTGAGGTATTTATAATCTTACTAGCTTCTGCCCGCAACTACGCACACGTGGTCGCCTTCTACAAAAAGTTACTTATATACAAGTTATTCCAAATTACAGGCTATGTATATTTATTTCAAATTACCTACAGATTCGTCCAGCCGTTGAGGCGTGATTACGAGACAAACTAACCTCCAAACTTGCACAAAATTTGTATATGTTTGGATTTTTAAAAGTGCAATCCTTTTACCACATTGATTCGAAAAAACTAGTGACACGATAAAAAAGAAAAAGATAAACTTTATATTTAAAATATTATTAGGATGCTTATACAAGTTCAAAGGTCAAGTTTCAGGTATATGGCCGTTACTTCCAGTAGGTAGGAGCTCTTACTCGAGTTACAATATGTGAGGTAACTTACCTATGGTTTAAAAACACGTAGTGACTGTGACTCATCTGCCATCATAATAAGCAAAAAGTCAACATATTCAGAATAAGTAAGTCAACATAAGCAAAAATCAGTGGTTTCCAAACTACTATCAGCCATCCAACCGAAATTTGGCGAGAAGATAGATAAGATGATATACCTAATATGTAATTTTAAGGTGTCTCATAGTCTCATAGTAGAAACCAGTAGTGTCGCCTGCGACACGTCATCCCCTGCTGCCTTATGTCGTCCGCTGCCAACTCGTACCTTTGCAGTTAAATTGATAGTATAATTTTGACACTTCAACGTAACGGGCAGTTGTTGATATTGTTTTTGCGCCTATTATGTACAAACGCAAGTGCTGTAAAATACTTGTGTGCTTAATGCTTTTAGATAGCGATATTTACCAGCATCAATACAGGATCTAAACAGCCTGTAATACAGGTTCCATTTGCATGTGGTTATTACTTGAGTCGGTTTCTCCCGCGGTGCCTGACTCACTACGTTTTTTTCCGTCACATATTTTATTAAAAACTACTTTAGCTTTATTAAAGTTCTGAGAAGCGAGGGACTTTCCTGTACAGTTTGAGGCTCATGCATTATTTATACACTAGTTGCACATTTTTTCCGTTACGTGATGATGGAAAATGGAGGTTGTTTTTCTTCCGTTATGTAATTCGCGTAAGTGGGCATGTGATACTATACCAACACATATCTTGTACCATTTCTAGCTGTCAAGGTATTCAATTGCACGAATTACTACGAATTATTAGATTATGAATCTTATCTCAAAGTTATAAATATCTTTATGAATTCTATTTACTAATTCTACCTACGCATAATCTCCTATTAAAAGGTAGTCGCTAAATGAAACAGTTGCTATAAAAATGTATTCCAATAAAAACTTTGGAGCTTGATTTTCCCTATATATCTAACTTTACATAAACTATTTCTTAAAAAATTTTTTTTCTTAATATTTAGCTAATCAAATATGTTCCATCCGGTCTGTTCTAACAACAAAAGTAATGCTATCGTCTTATTTATAAACTATTGATTGTCGAAAGGTCACAATCGGATGCTGTTTCTAATCATGAAAATATTCATAATATTGATATAGGCTATTTCAAATCATAATATTTATAATGCAGTGCTATTTATTTATAAAACACACGTGCTGTGTTGCAATGTGTGTGTGTACCGATCACCTGATTCTGTACTTGAACTACAGAAGTACACAAAAAATAGATACTTCAACAAGGAGAAAATTACCTAACACCATTGTATGAATTTATCCACAATCTCATCGATATCGAATTTGCAATTGTTGGAAACATTAAGATTATAATCATTCACTCATGTGTAAATATAATTCAAGCTGTGGTTGACTACGCCCATACTCAAAATATAAATGAGTTAACAGTTAGTTGATTTACAACTTAATGTTTCCAACATACATGAAAAAGGAACTTCTTAGTTCTTTCGTTGGTAATAAGGGTTGTTTTTATTTAATAATTAATTAATTAAAACACAGAACGTGCGGATGGCTTCAAGTAAATTTTGAGAAGGGGTTTGGTCAACCACAGCTGGAATAACATTACACATGAGTGAATGATTATAAATTTAATGTTTCCAACAATATGCATGCAAATTAGCGGTTCTTCTACATGCAACCTCGCTAGTTCCAAGAGTATACACCGATGTCCACTTGTACTTTGTTACCACGTGATCCTCAGCTCTACGAGTATACGTGGGCACGGCACGTGCCGTTGCGCCACTTGGGAGGTAATACATGTACTTTTACCTGATACACCTTGTTACGTAGTATTTTGCTACTTGTACAACTTTCTATGGGCAGCAAAGCCGCTGGTTTATTCTCAATTTTATTTCATCAGCAGCCAAAAGTCTGGACATAGACGTATTGGGCAAAACTCAATAAAGGTGTCAGAATAAATTAGATGGACTTGCGACTTCAGGGTAGCAGGAAGGAATGGTTGTATAAAGCTCCAAATAGTTTGTTATATAAGTGCCCTATGATTCAGCATTGGGTAGTTACCTACCTCATAGATAAAAGAAAAGAAGTAGATAAATGTATTAAACATTATATTCAGCCTGCCTTTTATTTTGTAACTGTGGATCGCAAAGTTTCTAGAAAAATCGGCATTGATTTCTAATTGTGTTCCACGGGTTCCACCAAAAGATTGCGTAAAATATGCGTGGTACACCGGCATTTAGCTTAGTTAGGTATGGTTTACGCGTGTGAACATTTACTAAGATTAATCCATTCACATAAAAGGCCGCGTTCACGATTGTCGACTGTCGAAGGAGACTGTTGAATCTCTAATGCATGGCTACGGTTTTAGCCATTTTGCGTAAAAAGGAAGTTGTACTAATTATATTTTCAAATCTTTTCTCTTTTGTCTTTTTATGCAGATATTATTTTTTGCACCGTTTTTATTTGCGTGCGCCTACACGCCTGCCAATTCTGACTAAAATAATAACCTATCTTACATCACAGTGTATTAATCATAGAAATCTAAAATAATATTTACTTGTTAGTTTGTTGCGTAACAGCTTTCCATCGGCTCCTTTTAATTTGCGTGTCAATAGAATGTCGGCGTGAGTGAGATGCTTTGTATGTTTGTATTTGCTAACGAGTAGATAGTTAGCACTATTCGTTTCCGCGATATATTCGGTAAATAGTCTCGCTTACTCATTTTGATCTTCGAAAAAATACTTAATATTTTTTTAATATTTTGTAAAGATTATTGTGGGACGGGATTCTTCCCTCATCCCCCCGGCACGCGAGTTCCAATAATCTTTTTTTTTTAAACACGAGCTTCTTAGCAACGAAATCATCACAAGATCACAGTCAGGAACATTAAAACCATGACAGATTATTATTAGGACGAATTTTAACAAATCCAGTAAGTAAACTCGTTGATTTTTCTCACTGGTTCGTTCCTCGCCACTCATAAATAGAATCAAAGCTAAATAACAGTTAGCAGTAGCAGAAACAGTACAAAATCAGCAGTGCCAATTGGTGATTGCGCATGTGATTGGTTTCCCACGAGCAGCCGTGCCACTTACACCCCCAGGGCATCCAGGTCAACGCGATGCGATTGTTTATTGTATCGACTGCTACTTTCAATCCAAACATGATTGCTGTCCTTTAAAAGCTTCATCTTGTTTTTCATCGTGAGATTTTTTTAATATCTTGAATATGTATTATGTTCCGTTTCTGTGATGTTGTAGGTACATCAACCTTTTTTTGTGTCATGGTGCCCGTAGTTTCTGATACCCGCAATACAGGAAACAGGTTATTATTTCCAATTCTAATGGATTTACTAGAAATTATTTCAAATATCTCTGTTGACAGTTTTTTGCTTCTCTAGATAAAATTTAAGGCGACCGTTCGCATTTGTTTTTACTTCAGCGTAGGACAATTTAAGCTGTCCTTGCTTTTAAAATAGTATAGATACAGCAGAAAACATTTAAATACATATTTGCCAGCCTTGAACATCAAGATATCATCTGTTAAAATGAGAACAAATGTACCTAGCACTAACTATTATCTCCAGCACGCCAACACGCTAATAACTACGGTTAAAAATTGTCAGTTGTACGATACTCACGCACAAACAATGGTGCTGAGTAAGTTGAATAACGTCTAAAGACATCGTCGATAAATACTAGTCGGTCCCTTAGACGAGTGACTATTCAAGCGTTAGCGCAATACAAAAGTGGGAAGTATGGAGATAATAATCGCAGTATACTCTATGGAGCCAGACAAATGTCAAACTGCAAAATTCACGTTGGATACACGCCGATTTCTTCGAACATTTACTAAGCTTTTTTGTCACTTAGTTTTGGATGGAGGCTTGTCCAAGGGCCCCGTTTTTTCTTGATCAAACAGTTTCCCATAAACCACTTTTCCTACAGTTCTCTAAATGTGCGAGTTTTTACTTGTGACTTACTTTCTAACCAAGCCGAGCCCTGAAGCCACAGATGATATAACAACTACAGAAATCTCTCTTCATTTGAAAACTGACTCAATATAAAATATTGTGCGATATTCAGACATAATGTTAGTAGTATGATGATTCAATTTTCTAAATTAAATTTGAGCCTTTAATTTATTGGGTAGATAGGTACTAGTGAATAGTAAAAATACGCAGTTTCAATGGGAACTTTGAATTAACAGTCAGCGACATAAAGCTCATTCTACACTGCAATCTGATTTGAAGTGACACACGCCTGCAATAGCCGACGGCGCGGCGGCACGTCGCGGTTCGACTTTGTCGCCTTATTAGTGTTTACCGGCACCAATTACGCAGTGAAAGTGTTTTTAAAAAGCTTATCTCACGTCCATCTGTATTACGATGTTGGCTTGTTTGAAATTAACTATCGAGATTCATCTCTACTAATTTAGTTCATAAATATGATGTTGTTTATAAGATTATGTGCCTACGCCTGTGCCTATTTATCTACAAGTTCAGTCCACTTGCACCAGGGAGCATCAACAGGAAACTCCCCTTCTAGGATACTCATTCAATTTGCTATTAAACATTTAATATTACCACGTCCAAGCATTCCTGGTTTAAGTGCGCTGTAATAATAAGGTAACAGTTAATACTGAGCTAATCCAAATTAGTTATCCAATATTGCGAGATTGCCACATGGCCATAGCAATTGTTTACCATTCTGCGCCTTGTTTATAGTGAGTAGTAGTTAAGCTGTGGCTAGGTTAAGAATCGCGTTGATTGAGCAGGAAATGGGGGAGATGCGACGGGACTATAACAACGGGATTTGCATTCCTTTATGCACGCCGCCTTACATTTGCTTGTCGTTTACGATATCGGGTTGTCTGAACTAAATCCACTTTCTAATCGAATTGTAGCTTTTTTGTTCCGCTTGTATTCGTCTGACAAATTAATTAAGCTTCTTTGTGTGCATGTTTGCAGGGCGTCCAAACAAACCGTATTTTAACTGACTTTAACAAAAGGAGTAGGTTGTGTTATGTATACCTATACCTACCGATTGCTTTCCAATGCTGTATGCAATTTCTGATTACAATGGTTTCATCACTGTCGTGTTGAGAATGATTCAACCGTATTTTTGGTAGATTTATACTTTTTCATACAAATAACAATTTGTACCGAATATTAACCACTCTAAAAAATGTGGTTTTGTGCCAAATATCATGTTTGGACGTGCTTCTGACTACACTCTTTAGATATCCTCAAAAGATCTAAGTAACTATACACCTGAAGAGGTATCTACCGAGCCTGGGTATTACAGTCGTGATCATATTTGCTTTTTTTTATACTTCGAAAGACCGAATGATACCAAACATTGAGAAACTTTATAATTCAGGTATTTATAATTATATTGATCTGTTGTGTACTTTTAAAGTAATGGCAGCGGCACTATCTTACATTTTATAGACATTAGGAAACACTCAATCAACATTCTACTGCGCACACTATTTATTACTTTCGGTATGTACAACATTAAAGATTTGCATATTCACGTGCATATTAACTTTATGATTGCATCTGGTAATAAAAAAATATTACCGTACTTTAATTAAAATTAATTGAATGTTTGTTTGTTTTTAATTATGTATGTTCAGTTTTCAGAGCTGAATCGATGATTTTTCAAACCATCACTTACTATTGATGTTTATCAAAACGAATGCTACTTTTCCTACATTATGCTTTTACAACTTTAGCAACTAATTTAGCGCCCAAGGTTTTCCTCAATCTAGAATCACATCGCTAAATAATGAGTATTTTTTTATGAAAAAGCTAGTTATTTGTTATTTAACCCTTGGTATACGAGTGCAATAATGTATATAGTAGTATTTTGGGGACGCTTGTCTTTGGCAGTGACCTAGATAAGTTGTGATATCTCTAGATCGTTTTAACGGTCCTTGATAGATCAACTTTTAGACATGTATATTTTACGTTTTTATTGATAATTTTTATGCTAATATTTTTACATTATTGTAAATAAAATACCTTGTTTATAGTTTAGTATCGTCTAATGTGTATAAAATTAAAAGGGCACATGATATGTACCGGCTATTAAAACGCTATTAGTTTAATTTGTTTGCTCAATGCCCATGTTGCCTACCAGCCCCGGATCTTCAATTTTTTTAGGCGGGGCAAAAATTGAAAAATGCTGCCCCCTTCTTCTTCTTCTTCCCGCCTTTTTTCTTACACCATGTGGGGTCGGCACAACACGTTTTCTTCTTCCATTTTCCTCTATCATCCGTCATCTCAGTAGGTACCTTTCTTATTTTATCTTTACTACTATATACTCTATCTTTCACACAGTCCATCCATCTTTTCTTTACCCCTACCCCTATATCCATCCAAATTCATACCTAACACTCTCCAAGTTGCATGGCATTCATCTCTTGTACGCCCGAACAAGCTGCAGATACTTCCCTAGCACTCCTTTCTCTTTCATACTCCACCCCAGAACTCCACGGCGTACTGTGTCGTACGCCTTTTCGAGATCGTCGAATTCCATGTGTAAGTTTTTGTGTGCACGTCTGTATTTTTCGCACAGTTGGTGAAGCGCAAATATGGCGTCCGTTGTCCTTCGTCCTGTCACAAACCCGAACTGGCTCTGTGATCTGTCTAACACGACAATTTTCCTTGCATTCTTCTCTCTTTCTCTTGCCATTCGATAGGTTTTTTTCCCACTTGGGCTTTCCAGTGATCGTACAGTCTGTCCTGTACTTTGGCTCTTGCATAGAAACTGCCTTCTTGGCTCTCCTTTTACACTCCAAATATTATATACTGTCTTTTTATTCTCTCTTATAACGTCATCTCATCTCACATCCCTTTTCTATTCCTTAAACGCAATCATTCCACCACCAAGTTTCCTTGTCTATTTTACCTTTTCCTTTTGTTTCTCTAAAAACTTTCTCTCTTTTCGTTAGAAAATAATAGATTTGTGTCATGTGATTGCCACTTTTTTATGTTACTAGATGTTGATCCAGTTTTTGAAAAAAAGTGTTGGTAATAGCCAAGGCAGAAGCCGCTTCCGTTTCCGAAGCCCTACCATGCACTCTTTCATATCCTTCATTCGTTCTTCCCATATGATCATTAAAATCTCCCCCAATATAGATTTCCTCACATTCCGGTATATCTACCCATTATCATTCAATCAAAATCCTTCCAAAACTTCTTTCACTTCGTCGTCACATCCAGTCTGCGGTACGTACACACTCACAATGTTTAAAACAAAATCTTCTAATCATAACTTAACAACTATTAATCTATCAATCATCCTCTTAGCATTCGTCACACATTTTTTAGCTCTCTATCTAGGACAACTCCCACATAATTTCGCTTACCGTCACTTCCATAATAATACAATTTACAATCCACCCCGATTTCTCTAGCTTTCGTCCCCTTCCATTTCGTTTCTTGCAAACTCGCTACATTTTTTCGTCTTCTTTCTAAAACATCCGCTAGCTCTCTTCCTCTTCCAGTCATCGTTCCTGCATTACAACTAGTAAACCTCATTCGTACTTCCGGACTTGCTTCTTAGGTTGCACCCGTCCCTGGCGCAACAACCCTAGTCCATTTTTCACAGCCGCCAGGTACTGCGTCTGCGCGTCGCCTCAGGGGTACGCCCTAACATTATCACTATTTCCATTTATTCCAAAATGCCGCCCCCACCCTCTTATATCTATTTTTACCTTTATGTCCACTAATTTGGAAAATTGTGATTTGGACATAGGCAATCCGGAAATAATGCATCCATCGATGTTCTTTCTGTGTTATACCTCTTTATTTACAGATATATAGACATGAATGTGTAAGGTATATATGTATTTTATATACAGCATAGGACAGGATTAGAAATAAAAAAGTCAAAGTTCAGTTAATGATGTGTTGTCCATTAGTCTGTAAAATGTGTATTTGGCGCCCCCCTGAACTTGCCGCCCGGGGCATGGACCCCGGCTTGCCCCCCCCTAGATCCGGGGCTGTTGCCTACTAATGCTCATAAATAATAGACTAGTCGTCGAAATGAACTGCAGATAAAATATATTTACCTGTGCACAATTTTTATAAATATATAAAAATCTTGCATGATTAACTGACTAACTGACGACTAACATATCAACCCAAAGCCTAAAAATCCTAGAAATTTCGAGAGTAGTTTTTGTCGTTGTCTAAACGTGCACTAAAAAGAAGAAATAAAAGGCCAAAGAAGAGATGGATGTTTGTGTGAAAGACATGGGTAAGAAAGGAGTGAGTACTGAGATGACGAATGATAGAGGGAAATGGAAGAAGATAAGATGTTGTGCCGACCCCACATAACGTGGGAAAAGGGCAGGAAGATGATTTTGATGAAACGTGCACTAAAAAAAGAATTTCCGAAAACAACCTCTAGACTAGAAGATTAAGAAACATTACGCGAACAAAGTCATGGAGAGATCCATTAAATAAAATATTAGCGGATATTTCACACAACACCATCTAGTATTAAGCAAGCTGCTATGGCAACACATAGCTGACAGATTAACTATATACCTTTTTGCAAATAAATACATAGTAAAGCCGATTCCGGACCCAATAGATTTTCTGTTAGTACTGTGTGTGCACGCACCACGGTATGCGAAAGTTTATAACGCTGTACTGTTCTTAGTTTTATCATGAACTTGGCATAAGATATGAATTTGGTTTACGACTCTCCCGGCAGGTGGTCCGATGCGATTTGTCTGGAGAAAACGGTGAAGTTTGACAGTTGGTTAACCGAACACCATTAAGCAAAAGAGTCCGGTTAGCTCGCTACAGCTCATATGGAATAGCAAGGTTATTTTCACAATCTTATATTATACTAGACATTAGACGACCTCAGTGGCGCAGCGACGCAAGAGGTTGCGGGTTCGATTCCCGCCGCGGAACAAATTTGTGTACGATCTGCAGAAATTTGTTCCGTTGGTCTGGGTGTTTTCTATGTATAATAAAAAATAGATGATGCTGTGTGGTTTGTCCAGCATTATTTATCTTATTTTACTTACTTACAAATTCTGGATCACCCAAGCTAAAGCTAAGCCTGAACGTAATGCGAAGTTCAACTTACCATTAATACCAATACCGATTCCCCGTATTTTAGCATCGATTTATCCGTTCTGGCGGACACTGACTTATCTCCTGATCTGTAAGAATGCTTGAAACTTAATGCCTGTTGTGCTTTATGGCGGATGGCGTAGTGATGTCGTTTAGCCAGGTGCAAGCGTTAGATAACGATTTGAAAATAAACGATCAAACTTTTTATCCTTTATAACCCAGGCACCGTCACGTTGTGCCGTCAACTTTAGGTACATTGTGAAGCTTTATTTACCTTACTAGCTTCTGCACGCGGCGTCGCCCGCGAAGTACCTACATAAAATATAGCCTATGTTCATCCTGAAAGTTCATTCTACACATTGGTGAAAGAATTTTTCAAATCGGTTCAGTAGTTTCGGAGCCTATTCAATTCAAACAAACAAACAAACATTCAAATCTTTCCTCTTTATAATATTAGTATAGATAAGTACCGATTTTACAAATTTTAAAGTATCTTACATACTTATTACTTTATATAGAAGGTTTACTATTGATTTTGATGGAAAGTGTATAAGGGTCAAAGAAAATCAAAACAATCTCCACCTAATAATGTGGGTGAACTTCTGAGAAGTGTCAAGTAAAAATCTTTATAATTTGTGGATTCACTGGCGATGTGAAAACGCCAGAAACTAGTAGTTAGGGTTTAGGTCGCAGGTCAGTTACATCAGCTGCACTTTCGATGCGCAGTGAAAGGCGCGTCCTCGCAGGTGCATAGACCTGCAATAGACCTGTTACATCGGTCACGTCTCTAACAACTACGATTCCACGTGATCAAATCTGATGACGAAGTTTTCAAGCCTTTCGAAAGCCTCTGACATAGACTAACGACATTTTGTAGCCAGTACTTGTCGGTTTTAGCTGCAAAAAGTTCTAGGCTTTTTCGTGGCTCAAAATCCATTGATCCTTTATTTAATGGCGACAACGCTAAAAATTCTATCCCAATTTATCTGGACGTCGATCACTCCTAGTAACTACTTTGTTTTATTCAAGGATGATACTTTTTACTGTTTGATTGACTGTGAAATTTTCTACAGGTATGAAGGTATGTAATTTATCTCGGAAAACAAAATATTATTATTAATTTCAGGATTAAAATACATTTAAAGATGCCGCACTCGAGTTATTGCCCTGACAAACTATTCGTTAGCCAAAGTACACGGAATGCCACTGAGCATACAGTGGACGCTGATTGTATTTTATAGCCGCTGTTTGTACGAACGACGTGTACGGATAGCAAAAATACTCTCTAAATAAACATAAAAGCTTTATTGAAGTACGGATGGTAAAAACAATAATAGATAATGGTACAGCTTTACTAAAACACAAACATGTCTGAGTCGAGTCCATAGCTCACACCATAATCACGTTCAAAACATAAAAACATCAAATATTATTAATTGATCGTTGACTTATCAACCTATTTTTTATTCCTTTTATTAAAACAAACTATTGTAACTCCCCGTTCGCGTATTTTCATGCAAATTTTGACATCCCGTTTAATTCCACCAGAGATTATCTTTCATGATAAAAAATCCTAGGTAGGTTTTAATCTAGGTCAAGAGTAGAGGCTGCGTCTATGTGAAGGGACATAAGATTTTGACCAATAACAGTATATTCTTCCTTATATAGACAAGTCAAACCACTTCTATCTTAATGGTCATTCACAAGTAGGTTATAGTTACATCACATAAAAACTCTAATGTCCATTAAAATACCGTTTGGAGGAGTTTTGAGAATTGTTGAAGAAACCTAGGTGAATCAGGTTGCATTTGGTGTTAATGTGCTTAATGCCTTTATCATTATCGTTATGTGTGCTGTGTCACACTTGGTCATCGCCGGTTAATAAATAAATGCTCTTTTATGTAACGTAAGGCATAAACTAATAATATGACTAATGTCACGCTGCGTTGGAGTGACTAGACGATTTTTATGAAACTTTGGGCCCAATTTACTTATCTTACTGACTTACATAATAAGAAAATAAGTACGTATAAAATTGTACATCTTGAAAATAAGTATGGAAATACACCTAATTTAATTTACCTACACACCCTACTAGCTTAGCTCGAAGACTCGATTGAGAGATTTATTTACTGGCTCCCGTAAATCTAGCGATCGTGTTGTGTAGGGCCTCAGCGATTCTATACCTTTTCTATTACTTAATTTTATTAGGTGCCTACAACAATCTACAGTGCAATTCACTGACAGTTTTCGTAGAGGTCTTTCGTAGTTTTAAATCTTAGTTGAGTGAAGATTTTTTAGACACAGATACATACGTGTAAATCACACTACTGATGTAAGTAGTAAAAGTCTTTCAAAACATAGAACAAGCCGTCTCTAGGTTAAGAGAAAAGGAAATGTTTGACCAACTTTGGTGACACGTGCATCAATTATGTAAATTGGCTATTGAATAATTCCGTAAATCTTAGATTTCTCGCAAAAAAACAACAAACTTCGAGGTATTGATTATCATATAAATAAATCTCAATTTACTAGAATCCACACTCTTATTTGTAGAAATGTTTATTTCCTAAAAAATTTCATTAAAACCTAAATATTTTGTTTTTTAGACTTTATTCCACAAAAAAATTAAGCTCATGCAAAAAGTAGTTGTAGAAGATGCAGTACCTAATAGACGAGGTTAAAAACTTTGAATTTTTAAGAATGCTTACAGTTGCACAAAGCAGGAATAGATTAGTTCATTCACACCATCATCGAGGCTGCTTATTATCCTATAGCCACAGTGTAAGTAGGTACTAACGTTCAGGCTTCTTCCTGATAAACAGTATTCAGAGTTCGTGCTCGGTGTCTCTCATTACTGAGAAGCGATTGCCTATCGCCGTTCTTTCATTTGCTAAACTGTGATTATGAGGTTCCTAGGCGTGGCTTTTGGTACCTAGTAAGTTTGCGGTATTCTGTGAATCTATTGTTGCCATGTCTTGTCTTTCACTTGTGATGAAAATCATATTATATAAACTGATGTTTTTGGGTGTTGCCACATCCTCCACAGCGACGTAGCGCATCGCGTTTCTATTTCAACAGTTATCATAAAGTCGCAAAATTTAACTCATGGGGGACTTCAAATAAATAAAAAGTTTAAAATACAATAGTTTTAAGATTCTCATTTGATTCTAAGTAGGTATCCATATTTCCGGCTTTACAAAATGTTGAACTGCCAAGTCTATCATTCTCTGAAGAATCAACCTTTCATCTGCTAAACCGTGATTATGAGGTACCAAGGTGCAAGTTACACAGCTACTCCTCCAATCTGCTGTTGTAGATTATTGTCCTAGGCGCTGCGGTGTGCTAACGGGAAGCGAAGAAAATTATAACGTCCGTGATTCCTCTTTTTGCCTCTCTAACAATGGCGCTTGGCGGAATCTTTTATAATAGCTTATAATTGAAAAGATTCGCATGCAAATTATGAGGAAGTTAGCTATTTCGTGACAGCAATGGTTTCGAAAGGTTAACTGTATAATTGTACATTGATTAGTGGTACATCATACCAAGGCATTACATTTTACTAGAATGACCTACGCCCGCGCCCGCCTCCACGTGTTCACTCTACCATGCGACTCTGCTTGCGCACACACCGCTTGGTTCTACACCAAGAAATATATTTCCGGGGACACGCTAGTATTAGAAATTGTTTACTCAAATATGCAAAACGGTATGTTCTTATAATAGTGGAACCAGTGTTTATGTTACTACGGTTCTCTATCGGCATAACTCTTACACAAGCACTTTTACTTCCTTTTGTTACACACGTTTGAACACAAAATACTGGCTCATGATAGTGATCGAGATAATATTAAATTACGTCTTGTTTCTTTGTTTACCTACAATCCCTTTCTATCTAACCATTCTTGTGTCCACTAAAGTTTAAGCTATTTAAATTTATCACATTGTTTACCAAAATTCGAAGGTAAGTATGTATTTCTATGGTTTGTATAAAAAAAATCGTGAGAAATTCCATTATTTCTTTCCATTATTTACTTTATATTATCACAGTTTAAACCTTCTTTTTATTTATGGCAACCTAAAAGATCATTTTCGGATAAAGGCTTTGATTTCAAGGTTGTTAAAATCCGTTTTGTTGTTTTTACCACTAAAATGGCTAAGTGAATTAAAGCGGATAAGTTTAGTGGCCTTCGACCTAACCTCCCATACAAATAAATCTGTAAACAAAATGTTGACTGAAAAAGTCCCTCTCGTCTAGTTCCTAAAAGTTACAATGCATAGGTACCTACCATAATCAGATTGTAGGCGCCTTATTAAATCTTATACAAAATGGTTCACATAAAATCGGATACAAGATCGTATGCCTCTATGATACCCGCCGTGTATCGCATTATCGCGACACGATCCATAATTTTATTATGATTATGGGAACACTAACAAAGCAGGAAGTATAGTGCCGTGTCAAGTACAATGGCGCTACTGTACAAGCCATTGAGAATTCCACGCGTGTATACTAGATAGATGCGAATTTTATTGAGAGTGAAAAATGTACAAGGATTTTAATTGCTAAGCGTAGGTTTTTGTGAATGAAAGTCATTGAAAGTATATTAAAACGCCACCTAATTATTTTAGAACACCCTCTTATTTTATAATGTAGGTACACTGAAATATCATAATAAGTAGTCTCGGTTGAATGGTGTTTCAGTATTCGACGGTTATGTTTGTCTTTATTATGTCCACCTATTTTCTATGAGAGTAATGCTAGTAGATCAATTTATATTTTCTGGACGGGGCATCGCAAGGTAAATACACAGTTATCTTATACCTACCTCAATCTTATAAACTACTCGTACTTAGCACAGAAACAGGCCTGTACGGTGTTGGGGTGCTAACAAAATTAGCAACCTCGCAATAATTCGCGTCATTATCATCTTTTCACAACAGTGTTTGTGCGGAAAGTAATTTTATTTTTAGTTCAGTTGAGCTTAGATGTAGTATCTCAACTTTATTGGGCGGAATGTTGTGGAATATAAAAAGGCATTTTGGGCATCTAAAACGTATACCAGGAACTTGTTAGTGAAAAAAAGGCGGATTCGACCAAACTAGTTTAATACTTTAGTAACATTTATATCGATTGAACAGACTCAGAATAAACTGTCATTATCAAAAAGTAATGTGACATTTTACTTACATTTGACATTACATTATTTTGACAGAGTATAGTTCTATCAGAAGTTGGTTGAATGCACGAAAACGAATAAAAAGTAGAAAAAAATCCGATCATTGTTCTGTAATTTATTCTCGCTTTTACAACACCAACAAATTATTATGATTAGCTGTATTAGTATAGTAGCCCTACTGTTGCAATACATTCTTCGCGAAATTGATTTTGAGTTATTGTGATGAAATACAACAGGTACAGTTAAGGCAGTAAAGTAGATTGCTCTTGATAATCTGTCTAGGGTTTGCAATTTTATGACCAACGGTTGTACACGGCTGAAATTCCCTTTGTCCAAATACATAAACCTGTTCAAGTGAAATTATTATTTCTGCGCAAACACGATGGAAAGCGATCAGGTTACAATTGAAAATGCCGACAAAACTTACAGTACAGTCAGTGATAAAATTATGGTGAAGTTATTAAACTGATAAAAATAATGCAATGCGTTTTTGAAAATTATAATTGATATCTACTGCGTTATAGAGATAATTATTTCCAAGCAGAGCTTTTAAAAAAGCCCTTACGAGGGACTTTTGTCATTCACTGTACGTTTATGTGAATAATTATACTCGTAAGATCAATTCAATTACACATTCAAAATTTTTGATATACTTATTGCAATGTTTCAGAACAAAATAACAAGATAATTAATTATTGTTTACCTGCTACACAACCTTGATTAATTTGATGTTAATACAAAAGAAACAAAAGATTTCGGTGCACCTTTTGTAACATAATATTATTTTAATAACAGACAACACGACGTATTTCTTAGCACTAGTTGCTGACGTTATCGAATTTTTAAACGTCGTCGCCCTTATAATATCAAGATTTTAAGCCACGCGCCGATGTTTTTAGTCGATTTGAGACGCTAACGACGATACTGTCGAGAACTGGTGCTTAAAGTTAAGTTACTTTTATCGGGTGACGTTGGGGATGAGGTATGCGGCCGTATTTCAGCGCAGGGCAGTAATTAGCTGTAATCGATCTCGGAGTTTACGCCTGCACGTATATGGTATGAGCGAGCACAGACGCCATCAACTTCTTTGAGAACGCATCAGAACAACTAAATCCATAAAATGCACAAAATATATCGAAGATAAACAAGATATCAAATAGGGGTATAGTATTTAAAAGTAGGTATATAATTAATTTATCCGCTATCTGGTTCCCATAATACAAGCTTAGTTTGAGGCTAGATGGCGTTGTGTGTAATAGTCCACCAATATTTATTTATTTATTAATTACGGTCATGGTTATAATATTTGCACAACTCTATTCTACGCTATGTTTGTGGTTGAGGTGTACCATACGATAATAAAAATTACTGTAAAATTATCGTCGTGGTTTCTAATATCTAAAACCCTTTTGGCTTTGATTTTATTTAGTTACGTAAAATAGCCGCTTTTCTTTAATCCATTCGCAGTGCAAGTGGACCGTTTGACTATTTTCGCCAGTATTATTATATTAGCTGCCTCCAAAAAAATTTTAGGGATTACCTGTACGTTTTATGTATTCTGATTCAGAGCGCTTCTATAGAGTGCGTTCACTTGCTTCGAGAGGAGCGCTCAACTAATTTCTCTATCTTTAGCTCGGTTACTGACCCGCTCAAAGAGAAAACTGCATTAGATGCGTCCGGTTTATACGCATGCGTCAAATTGCAAACACAGGAAGTCCTCTCTTCAGGGGGCTTAGTACGGGTTTTGATGGCTTATGAAACTTTATTTCATTTCGTTTTCTTCCATGCATTAACCTGCAGCGACCCTAGCGGAAAATTTGGAGACATTGAATCGTCAAGTGCAGATAAATATAAAAGAAACGAAACAAAATATAGTTTCGAGAAGTATCAAAACTCGTACTAAGACCTCTGCACTTTAAGCTTTATGAAGAGACTGTAGACTGTGATTACTTTATAATGAGGTCTGTGATTACACTATGATAGGTACTCTTATTTCAGTGATAAACGATCACCGAGCGTCAAGACATAATAAACTTGTTGTAGACAAATCTGCTTTTATTTTGCAGTCTGTAAGGTCTTTAGACCAGATGAATATATTATATATATACATAATTATAGTTTTCATCTAAACAGAGCAAGATTCTGTCTTTGCTCGTAATTTAAAGTACCATTACCTACTATTATCTTTGTGATCACGATGACAATTTCCTTCTAAACAAGTCACTGCAATTTAGCTGAATAAGCAGCTTCCAGACTGGCTGGTAATCACAGTTTCATCCACGTTTGAATGTTTGGCTGCCAGTCAAAAGCACGTGTGGAGAGTTCTTTAGCTATATAACGGTTCCTGGAAAACGGAGCTCGTAACTCGGCTAATTTACTTGCATTGCTCGAAATAGTGAGTCTTGAGTTTAGACGTAGTCTAGCTATATACAAACCAGGTATATTTGACAGTTCAGTGCTGAACAGTCCTACTACTAGCAGCACAGAATAACCTCCTAGTAGTTCCAATAGAAAGTAAACCCTAGTAGGAATAAAAATTAAATAAAATGCGAAAGCTTGAGAGAGCTTGAGAGCTTGCAGTTATGTACCATGTAAATGAAACCTCAATTAAACATACAAAAGCAATACTTTGTGTTGTCCTTGTCATCGGCAGACATTTTCCTATTCAATAGATAAAGACGCAAATATTAACAGCTATTCCATGGCTGTTCCAGATTTATTTGCCTGAGCCTGGCGGCCACAACTGTGCCACTGTCGAGCACAACACATAAACATCTCAACCTATCAAAACATGGCTTATATTACTCAAACAGCGAATATTCACACAACTTATTGACTTTCGCTTTAGTGAGAGTGCCTGTGTACTTGTAGTCGTAACAAGAAATATGTTTAATGGACCTTATGCACACACATTAAGAGCTACTGAAAAACTTGCATTATTAACAAGATTCAATCACATCTTTTTATGGCTGGCTAGAAAACTGATTTATCCAAGCAAAAGTGAACATATAAGTCTAGACGAGTTTCTTTTTGCCTTGTACGGTATCGCTGATGTAATTTAATTTATGAGTAGAGTAAAACCAGGTTTTTTTTTTGAGATGAAACATGTTTGCGAACCTTAATTTGGATTACGTAACCTCGTTTCTGTGCACGGAATTAGCATAATTTTATGTCAATGCCAAATATGATTAGGTACTTACATTAAATTTTACATCATATTTAGAGATAAATATAACGAAATGCAAATGCACTTGTAAAAATAAATTACCTATACTTGTAATATATTGAGCTATGGTTTACTAACCTCTTCACTGTCTCATTTTTACTTGAAACAGAGTTTTAGTTTTCACTGTGATAACATTCATAGGTATACGAGTTGAAGCTCGCATATGATATGCGTATTATTGATTTCATCCAACGGTCTAAAATCATGGATGTCCTTTTATTTTAACGTTTCGTAACTGATACACAGAGCATAAGAAAATGCACGCGATATATCAATAAATAGTTATGTCATCAAAATAGTTATGGAATAGACCGCAATGTTGTCGCTCGTTTGGCTAATTAATCAAATCTATCTTGACACGCCACGATCTAGATTGTGAGATCGTGAAACAAAAAGTAGGTAAGCATTTTGTGCGTGACTTGGGTGATTGTGTCCGCATAGATTGCAGTCAATGAATTTTCAATTTATCATTAATGTATCTTACCCACTTTTGGCGCTATACAAATAACGAAGCAAAATAAAAGACATGTATAGAAATAATCTAAAATGAGAATCAAGTAAATAACATAAAAATAAAATTAATATAAATTAATATAATCCAAGAAACCATTGTTTTCAAAATTAAAAATTCCATACATCGATCGAATACCACTAACTCCTAAATATTATATTGGTCCGATTAGAACATTTTGCATATTATGTAATTAGTGCAGTTTTCTATAAGGCTAAAAATATTTCGGTGCTTCACAAATTCCTCAGGATGTCGAATCAAACAGACTACTCGTATTCTGCATTTGTGTGAACAAATCATCAAAATCACGTTGTGAATCACATTAGTAACAGGATAGGCGCACCGCTACCTGACCAAGTAATTACTAGCATGTGCAAGTCGTACTTAATACTGTGGTCGTGCATGTGTCCAGCAACGTGCTGATCGACGGATGTTGTGCAAAATGGTCCCTTGTGAAACTGTATGTTTAGATTTGCAATGTGGACCATATGCGTTTATAGAGCTATGTTTGTTATCATAGCGAACATACTGATTTATATTGCAAGTAAACTTCTTTTTACAATAATAGTCAGCCTTAAGAGGGTTGTCAAGCTGTAAATTTAATAGCAATACTTCTTTAAAATAAAAACGTACAGGCCTAGTTTTTCGTTGTATCTACAATATTTCCAAAATTATAAATATTGGACTAAATTAAAGGGGAGCAAAACGCTATCGCTTTTTGTATAAAATTTACAGCTTCACAATCCTCTTAAATATAAGTTAGTTTTATTAACACAACAATATCAAATATTAATAGTTCTTTTTTTTTGTTTTCAGGTAAGCATACTTGGATGGTAAAATGATGGCGCGCTTGGTAAGGTTGCAATGCAACAAATAAATCAGCAACACAAACAAATAAAGCTACATATCTCTTATTTATGTACCAACTAACGCTTTGTATCTCAATTATGTTTTTATCAACGTAATAACTGAATGGGACATGTTCACCAGCCCTTATACCATCGGATACAAACCCTTTTCAAGGCCAAAGTATTCTAGCTGGTCGCTGACCTTCAGTGACCGAGAAACCAATCACACAACGAGGAGATGCAAGTGGGTCGAAACATAACAAATTTCCTTATTACGTCATCAAGCTTATCGTAATGACCGCACTCCACCCATCCATCGTATCTTCTCATTACCGATCCTATTACACGCCGATGCATATTTATCTACGTTAGAAAGTCTAGGATGTTATTAATATGGGAAGAGGTTGTACAGCCGACGTATAGTAATTTTCTACTACTTATCAGAGAAAGTTGAGGGAATGCTTGATAAGACTTTTCGATGGGCTGACGTTGATGATAGAGGCTTTGGGAGAATTTTCTGGGCTCTGGAACTGACGCCTCGCTAGATTGGGTATAAGTTTATAAGAATTAGCGTGCCGTAATATTGTTTATTATAATGCACTAGCTGGTGCCCGCGATTTCGCCCGCGTGGCGAAGCTTATTTTTTTCCGACACCAACAAATATCATTATATTTTAGCCAATATATATAAAAACTCTATCCATTGGTGAAAACAGCGTGAAAATCTGTTCAGTACTTTTTGAGTTTATTGTGAATAGACAGGCAGAGGAGGATTTTGATTTATAATACGAGTATGTAGTGATATCGGTACGGTACACTAATATGATTGAACTAGAGAGCAGGTTCAAAACAAAAAAAGCAGAAATTTTCGCAGCAATTATTTTTTTGATTGGTTTATTGTTTGAATATACGAGTAATGAACGCGTAATGTGCTGATTGTTTGCACTTTCAACTGCCCATGTAGTACCATAACAAGTCTAAGCAAAATCACGGCTACCATTAACTTGAAAGAACAGTCAAATTTATAATAAGACTGTCATAGTGACGGTAACTGTCACTAAAGGAGCAAAAGCTTCTCGAAAAGTGGCCATAAAAGAAATAGCTTCTGTTAATGTCCTTTTTGACTGACTTTATTGCTATGTAACGGTATACCCTCGTGATTAATTAAATTCTGGATAATTAATGTTTTGAAAATAGTTTGAAATGCTCATTCGTAAATCCATAAAATGAGAATAATAAGAAATAGGAACGTATCTTGGCGTCTATCTTGAAACATTCGCAACGCTAGTGAAATGGTAGATTAACTCGAATAAAACCTTGATATCTAAACAAATGGTATAATGATTATGAATAAGAGGCTAAAGCATAACTTATACCCAAGTTTACGTTATATTAAATTACTTAAATAAACGTAAAGCTTGTAGTAATATATAATAAAGGCAAAAAATAAAAAAGCTCTGCAATAATTTGTACAGAGTTGCAAAATTACTGGAGGAGCGAGTGAAGTTTTTGCGATGCCAAGAGTGCTCCACGCGAAACATGTGACCGGTAGTTTGCAATGTCTCATAAATACTCGTATAGGAAATACGCACAAACATGTTAAAGTTAATTATAGTTATTTTTTTACCAAATCATTATTTCATAAGTGTACAAAAACAAGAATTATTAAATTGGCAACGCGTTTATTTTACCTGCATTCATTTTGTTTAAGTTTTATGCATTTTATATTTAACTTATTCGGATTATTACATATTTGATTTATAAGTAAAAAAAAAACCATGGTCATGACTGTAATTCCCAGGCTCGGTAGATATCTTCTCAGATTTCTAGTTACTTTGATGTTTGAGGATATCTAAAGAGAGTACTCAGAGGCACGTCCAAACACAATATTTGGCACATGCCCACATTTTGCACAGAAGATAGTATTCCGTACGTGACAGGTTGCATACCCATCGCCGCTTATAAGAATAGTATGAGATACACATTCAAATTAAAATTAGTGACACCCAAATAATTCATCGAAATTTTATGATTCATATCTCGGAAATGAAAATTGAGTAACAACAGAATAGGTAAAATGAAGGCCCTAAAAATGAAAGTCCGATGTAACGATCACTAATGCGCTTATCTAATTTGCCTCACTCAATCATGTAGCGGAGTGGTAGACAAAACGAGCCGTGACACTAAGTACCTAATATATTTTAAATATCACCTGTCATTAGCATTATGCATTATCTATTACAGTCATTATGTAATACTCGTGAGGTTGAGCGTACCCCCGAGCACAGTTGCATCGGTGTACCTTTACCTACTTGCTGGCATACTTAACGTAAGAAAGCTATGGAACAATGCATTATATCGAGATGAACAAGAACAAATGGCATTTTATGATTACGGTGGTTCTTTAGACGACATTATAGATAATATCTCCAAAAATTGCGATCTCTTACATAATTTTAATTTAGCTTTTGATAAACTCTGATAAATCATTTTTGTTCATTAACAATTTCTCTTGTTTTTTCGATTATGATCAGATTATGCCATTGTATTAATGATTCGTAAAATACCTACATTAATATGAATTTATTTATATCTGTGATGTACGCAATATTTGCATTTGCATCGTAACTGAACGATTTATAGCGATTTGTACACGATTAGTAAATTAGTATATTTTATATACCCTACTAAAAGCGACCACGCTATTATGGTACCTAATGATGTCAGTAGTAATACTCATATGAAAGCCATTTTAATATTGACAAGTATAAAATTCATTACTGATGATAATAATCTGGTACTTTATCAATTTTGGTAATTAAAGGTTGCAATATCTCACAGCGAGTACAAGCTCTCGATTTCTCAATGTAGTGAGATGACGTTTCATATCTCATCAGGTACTCCACACGCCTCCGAACTGCTTATTAATTTACAGATATTGTTTCACGAATGTCGTTCTCGTTATTAAAGTGAAAGTGATCCCTTTGGATCGAGATTAATGGGTCTCGTTAAACCGATCATTCATTTTGAGAGATGGGTCGGAACTAATGACGTCACAAGTTATCTGACCAAGGAATTATTTCTGGAGTTTAACTGACGTAACTCCATTAGAATATTTGGAATATAAATAATGGTATTGGTAGGTCTACGATATGAAAGAATTATTGTGGTTTGATGTCTAGTAAATTACCGTAACTCACGATGCTTCGAAATGCGATTGGAATGCTTATTTTGTGAAAGATGCTTGTTAATATCAAATGAGAGAGTACAGTCAACATCAAAGTACTCAACTGACGATTGAACAAAGTTTTAAACTATACATATGTCATTTTGTGCAAGTATTCCTACAGTTAATCAAATCTGAAATAAATTAAAATTAAAACAAAATAAAACATTAGGTACTACTTGAATAAAATGTGTAGTTAGTAGTAGGTACTTACTATGAGATGGTTAATGACTTGACTGCCGTATCCAGTAAATTCACATTAATTTTCTTATTGTGGGGAAACTTTTCTTCTTTATCAGTTTGCTTATGGATCATTTTGCAAACATAGCGTTTTATAAAATAAAAATAAATAAATATATATGATCACGACTGTAATCCCCGGGCTCGGTAGATATCTCCTCAGATCTTTAGTTTCTTAGATCTTTGAGGATATCTAAAGAGGGTAGTTAGAGACAAGTCCAAACATGACATTTGGTACATGCCCACATTTTGCACAATAGTATTAGTATTCCGTTTAGTTAGCGTTTTATAGTGTCATATAAATTGATGTTTATGCTTTGGCCAGTCTCTCTGTACCAGTAGTACCTAGCGGTACTCTTTCCGGATGTTACCACACCGCAGGGGGTTGGCTAAAATGTCTGTGACCTACCTTTTCTAGTCTATTTTTTTTGTTTTTTTTTTTGCCGTAAATCCCAATTTCGTTTATATTCTTCGTACAAAAGCAATAATAATCAGAATAAACCCTCAACATTAACAGATAAACGACTATATAATTTTGAAAACAATAGACATTTTATTAATGCCTCGAATGTTCTTTTATTCTCCTTGTGTATTCATGAGCTAATCAGTCTATTCAAAGTTATTCTAACGTCATAACCATCCGTCAAAGTCGATATCCCTTCTAACCCTGCGTGCGAGTGCGTAAGATCGTGACAAAACTCCTGAAATGGGCATTCTCAATCCGTGTGGCCAGGAACGGTAAGGCACGCTACTAATTTCCTTATAGCACACGTAATAGGGAATAAATTCCGATGAATATGGAAGTTGACTAGTTGTACAAATGCGTGTATCAGTAAACAATCGATAGTGCCGACCGGCCTCGTCGTGGACAACGCGTCCCATCGCGCATGCGTAATGCGCAAGCGCAGCCACGCTGCATAGTGATGAGGGTGAACGCTGGTTAAGGTTATCGCATACTATGACTTATTAAAAGAATCTGAACAAAAAAAATATATTGAATTAACTATTTCGTCCGACAACACGTTCTTCTCTCTCTCTACGAAACGCTGCGAATGACAGCTTTATTTCATTTTTTGAGAAAAATGATCTGTGTGCGCCTGTCCTTAAACTTAAGCTAGGTTACGAAACTTTATTTACTATTTTATTACCTCATTTGTATTTGATGCTTCTTTCACAAACCAAAATCCCTTGAAACGACACTTAGTTTTGTACACCTTTTAGACACCATTTATATCTGAGTTAAACCGGATTATTCGAATGACAAAATCGAACTATGAAATTAAAGTGGAACTTACAAACTCCTGGTTTAACTTTTAATGCAAGTGGGACTAAGCCAGTTCGTAATTACAAATCGTCACAGTACTTAATCTCACAATATCTTGGATTTAGCACCATTTAATTTGTATTTATTGGAGAAAGTCATTTCGAAAGCGAACGTGAAGTAAGTTGTATTAAGATCGCTTATTACCGGATTACTTAATACTCGTATCTACAAATCTTTATATATTTCCTTGACTTATTGCTTAGATAGAAGAACAGGTAGAAAATATTGTATACTAGCTTCCGCCCGCGGTCTCACCCACGTGGTACCTTATTAAATTATAGCCTATGTGCTATTTCAGATTATAACCTATCGCTATGCCAATTTTCCAAGATACGTTCAGCCGTTTCAGTGTGATTCAGTAATAAACATCTATAGATGTATAGATCCATCCAAACTTTCGCATTTATGATATTAGTAAGTATATTTTCCAGGCCATTATACTCGTATTTCTATTATTGTGTGTGATATTTGTGAGGGCAGTAAGAAGCGTTTTTTCTTGATTCAGCATTGCTCCAGATCTCTACTTTCATAAGAAAGATTTCATTGACGCGCCCACGACTTTTGCCTATTGTTTCATACAAAATTACCGATTCAATTATAGTCTAGACAAGAATGCCCTACATTAAATCGTTACAAGATCTGCAAACCTAAATACCATAAAGTTCATACGGTACATTTTATTACAAACTAGCTTCCGCTCGCGGCGTCGCCCGCGAAGTACCTACATAAAATATAGCGTATGTTCATCCTGAAAGTTCATTTTACATATTGGTGAAAGAATTTTTCAAAACGGTTCAGTAGTCTCGGAGCCTATTCATTTCAAACAAACAAACAAACAATCAAAGTTTTCCTCTTTATAATATTATTATTATTATTATAGTATAATAGTATAGACTAGCTGCCCGCCTCGCGGTTTCACCCGCGTGGAATACTTCATAATCTCTAAAATATAGCACTCAAGAATAACATGGTATTTTTTAGAATTGCTTCGGTTGTTCTTAAGATAACACTCTACAAATTTACTTTAGCCTTACAAAAATACAAACTTTACCTCTCACAATGGTGAAATCTACAAAGGTATTGATTGGCCTAGAAGTCTACAAAATAAATCTTAATAAAAATATCCTCTTTACACTTTAGTTTATGTTCTCTTAGTAACTTGTCTGTCAATTGTTAACAAATAATAAAACGCAGTAGACTATTCAAAAAAAGTAAACCTTTTGTTATAAGAACAAACGGCAAAATATGTATATGAATACTAATTTGAATGAATAATATTATATACAAGTATGTTCGGGATGATTTAGATATTTTGAATAATCGAGCATAGATTAAGATGATTCATAACATTGCTTTGCAGGAATGTAACAAACTGACTTGATTAAACCACCCACGTGGGAGATCATCGTAGGCATAAACAGTCTTTGTTTGTCCCCTTAGACATTCTCTAATAACTAGGTAACTAGAGACCTGAGGAAATGTCTACCAAACATGAGATATACAGTCATGATCACGTTTTTAGTTTTGTCTCTGTTTAAGACCGTCAATACCCGTGCGTGAAGTGTGTTTTAACACTAAGTGAATTCACGGCCACTGGGTATCAGAGAATTTAGAAAATGGAGGATTGTGGTCTAATGCAGAACGTTACAGATCGCGTGCGTCTGTGCAACCCAACACGCACGAAGCAGAAGCATTTATGGAAGAATAGAAAATTGGATAATGATTCGCAAATAGCCCAGTGGGTAAAATAACTTTAATGTGGTCGACCTATTTCTAAAACTTAATATCCATTTTGGACTGGATTAATAAAGCTCAAAAAATAACTTTCCGTTATGTTTATTTTAGTTGCTATAGCGGATTAGCATCCGTGAACTAAATGTATCAGGTTGGGTGATTGCTGACAACTCCAGCCATTGCAATTGTAGGTTTGTATATTTCACAAGGGTTGTCGCATCAGGAATTCAAAGTTGACGAATGATAGGGGTGTGTGAAAGAAGAAAACTGACCCCACTTAGCGTGGGATAAGGGCAGCAGAATGGTGTTGATGTATGTATATTGGACAAGTATGTTGCAACCGAGCATGTCTGCACCCTAGTGTCATGTCATCCCATACTATTAGACGTGTTTTATGACCACCTATAAAGTGCAAAAATATACGAGGTACTATGACCCAATGCTACAGTATAATGTCAGTTATCGTGAGACCGTTTCCTAAGTTTCGTGATAGCTATTTCGCAGATATTCCATTTTGTTTGCGGTCGGCTTGTGTCGAAACTAGAAATGCGTGAAATATCTTGCGTTTGTTGGGTGTCATTCATTTGCAATGAAACACGAAAATAGAGCAGGGTTTTATGTAATAGCCATCGATGAGTATAAAAAACCGAGTTATAGATATAATGGTACTATAATAACCCAACAACAACACTGTGCAACCAAATTACTAGAAGAGTTCTAATTCGAAGCGTATTTCAGGATATGGTTAGTCTGATCTCGTTAGCCAGTAGTGTTGAAAACTTTTACCTAGTTTTCATTTTCCATTCATCCGACTATAATGTTGGGCTACAAAGATTCTTATAAACGAGTCTTGAAGTCTTACAAAACGGAAAAGAGGGAAGCGTAAGCTAAAACACTTGCATAATAATATACCTACTCAAAATTGTTTAAATAATATCATGATACGTGCACTCAAATAGCATCATAACTACGTGCTAAATTACGTACACAGCACTAAGCATCGCGACCCAAATCAGCAAAATCTACGATGACCCACGTCGTTTTGCTTTCCATCTATTCACGTAGCATACCTGCACTGTAGAAATACATACGTACGAAAGGCTGTCGGTGCTTTTCACCATAATCATCACTATCCATCTTTTATTCAGGAAATAGCTAACAACCATTGTAAAATGACCATGGCGTAACTTTTGGCGGTGGTTTTTTATTCTTAGTAAAATTGTATTGGATATGAGGTAATTTTTTTTTGACGACCTTAGTGGCGCAGCGGGCGAGAGTTCGCCTGCGACGCAAGAGGTTGCGGGTTCGATTCCCGCCGCGGAACAAATTTGTGTACGGTCTGCAGAAATTTGTTCCGTTGGTCTGGGTGTTTTCTATGTATAATAAAAAATATCTATCTATGTATCTAATGTATTAAATATATCAGTTATCTAGTACCCATAACACAAGCTTTGAGTAGCTTACTTTAGGGCTAGATGATGTTGTGTGGATTGTCCAGCATTATTTATTTATTTATATTTATTTATTTCTCTTGTTCCTTCTATTAATTTATAATACTGGTACGTAGCGCTGGTTGGCGCCGGCAATCTGCTTTCTACACAAATTTGCCTTGATGCTTGCACCGCAAATTAACATAATCAGCCGATAGTTTATTCAGCGTTTTGGCCATAGACGGTTCTCTGTTTCACCAAATTGGATATGACACATGTTTGAGGACTTGTATGTGAGTGAACATAGACGTAGGCAGAATAATAATGTGCAAAAATATGCAGTCGCTCAACATTCAGTTCGATATGTCTGTACTTATGTGTTATTTTGAGGTGGATAATGATGACAAAAAAGAAGGTCTGAAAGAACGGGCAATATTCTTTTAATAGTACAGCTTATAATACGTATAAAGCAATACGACTAATACTTACACGTAAGCAGATATAGTTCAATCGAATATGGTTTTGAACCAGAGAGTTGTAAATTGACGAAGAGAAAGGACTATTAAAGGAAATGGGCGTCATCCAAGCGTCTCGTGCGGACGTTAATCGAATTAACCGCCGTCAGACGGTCAATGATACAATTTAACTGGCTAATTCAATCGGACACAGTCGGGGTCAATGAATTCAGGTTACTTTAAAAAAAATTCGTGTACAAGAGTATATTTGGGCCAACTAAATATTTTCTGTACTATTGTTTGGACGATTACTAACTTTTAAAAAGCTTATATTATCTCGTATTATTTTCTAGTTTTAAATCCCAAACCACTGGTTATTTACAATCCTCCCACATTGTAACACTTTCACAAACCAATTAGCTAACCACAATAAACTTCGTGACAAAAGTTCGCTAATGTATTAAACATTTAATTAATTAAATAAGCCAATTGCCTAATACGTTATCCAACTAGATAAGGTAACAACCGAATAGCAATCGATAGTGCGGCTAGTTGCTGTCGGATGTTTCGACACCGCATAGTAGATGAATTATAAATATCGGTGCTAAAGCGTTATGGTTATAATTTAGTTGATTAGCCGGTTTTGTGCAGAACGTTTCCTGTCTAACCTGACCATTGAACGATGTAGGTCAAATATTTAGTAATCTAGAAACGGATCAGTTTTGATTTGTATTAATGCATTCTATTCAGATTATCTACAAACTAGAACAATATGGTAATAGACTTTTGAAGACATCGAACAATAGCGGTTTCACATTGTATATGAGAATCTAAAAGCCTTTTTCAGTGTATTAAACTAAAAGTCCTTTACCCTGCAGGGGGACAATATTGGCTGAAAGATCAATAAACTAATACCTACGTTTGCGAGACTGCCTAATCCATGAAAGCAACGATGAATTCATCTCAAGTGAAACGTTGGGTGCTTTGCACTTTCTCAAGGTCACACCATATTTTCTATTAAGTGCTTTACGCAGTCGTACGATGTCTGTTTTGTTACGTTCCTCCAGTGCTATGCTTTGATTGATGTATCGCGACATACTCCACTTCCCATCGCCTCCGGCCGCGTATCGGCGCGTGTACGCCATCACGAAACTCTTTATTATAAGCACTTACATTACCATTGCATTGATATGTTACACGGATGATTTATACTCTATCTGTCACTGGTAAATAACTTTGACCTACAGTCCATTGTATAAAGTTTTTAACATCGCGATACGCGCCTATTTTCGCAACAACCGGTTTTTGGGACTGTTGTTCTGTGATTGTACGATATCATATGGCTTATGGCTTATTATAAATTAAAGCTGAGTTTTGTGTTTTATTCATACTCTTACTTTTTGTCATTAAGGCCGCTTTCTATGACCCATTTTGTTTTTACGGCCAGATAAAACTGACCCATAAAAATAGGGAATAAGGTCGACGTTTTTATTTTTGTGTGTGATAATACAACCATATAAGAGTTATACAACAATATTAAGAGTTTTAAGACCATATACGAGAATGTGTGTATTGAAGGTTTTATAGGTGTAACATAGTAGGTGTAGCGCACAGTCCGTAGGGCGTCCGGTGCTCGTCACGGTTCGGCTGCGTCGGCGCTGCGCTGGCGCAGTCTTCCTCGCGCAGCGCGCCTAGCCGCACGACTCGCGTGCTATATCACTAAGCCAGTGGTAAATAAGGATCGGACTTTATTTTTTTCTGTGGCAGCACGGTTTATACTGAGCAGAACCTGTGATGTACCCGTGTTAGTGAGCACTGCTGCTGCAGTTTATCAGGACTTTTAAATGATGCATGTGAGTGCGCCTGATTACATTATTTTATTTCCTTAGGATTTCCCCAGGAATTATAAATTCATTAGGTTGTTTGGTTGGATGGTCGCAATAGACGCGGACCAATTTTCTTGTTTCTATATTGTATTTGATCAATTGATTGTGGAGACATCTACATTAACATTGTTTGTTATTAACTCACCAATTTCTTCGGTCACTTCAGGAGTTTGTTTGTTGTCAAATGAGCAATGGGATTTTAAAAATTATTACTAATTGTCTATATTCTTACATAGACAGACAGTATAGTCTACAGGAGAGCAAGCTTAATGTAATGTCAGTAGTATAACGTTTTTTCTAATTACTTTTTAAATAGGTATTATTTTTATCTTTCCTCCTGACGCTATCTGCTGTCTTGAATCTTCACGAAGTATCTTGTTGACTATTTTGATGTTACATCACAGAATTTACGACGCAAAGGTGTTGAATGGTAGACATTTAGCTTAACTTTATCTCCCATCCTGTCACATCGTATAACATCTCTGCATTTGCCTAAGTAAAATGACTACACCTCACCATGATCCACAGCAACATCACGAATGTATTCCATTGCGAATACAATGCCTGTTTATAAAACATGCAGCGTGCAGAGTAATGGTTCTGCGCATTCAATGTAATGCTGGTTTAAAAATGGTGTCGCGATTATGTGTACCCGATGATTATCGTGCCATGTACATTGTCCACAACAATACCGCTGTAATTCACATGGAGGCTCAGGTATGATTAAAGATCAATCAGATAAAATACGCTCGTTAAAGGAATGGCAGGGAATTTGCATCTGTAACGTTGAGTTGTTGCGTTAATAGCTATACTATATCACTCTTCAGTAGAGAATTTTCGTAAAAGAAAGCAATCAAAAATACTTCCGAAACAAAACCTTCACAAATATACTTTGAAATAGGAGCATCATCTTGTAAGCTTATTGTTACCCGTGGGATAAAAAAATATCATAATTATCTAACGAATAAACCCAAAATCTGCCCGAGGCCAAATAGCCCAATTTAAAATAACTTATGCGTGTTGTTTATATGAAAGAACCGTTATGGCATAAAACTATTTAGGTATTTTTTAATTATAAAAGTAAAAATAATGTCGCATTTTGTAGATTTTCACGGTGTATCTTCGAGAATCGGGGTTTCTTTATTTGGAAAAAAATAGATTGAAACTCAAAACGTTAAAAATCTAAATTTCAGTTTTTGGTAAGCACTTAAGTATTTTCTCTGGGGACTCTTTCAACGTTGTACAATTCTAAAATATGATTGCATCTTGGAACATTACATAATGTAATGGAAAGCTTCGATGCAATAGATTAAATCGTATGTCATAATGATCGTTAATTATCCGTCTGAGTATTGGACCGCATTTTGTGGACGAGTAACCTAAAAGTCCATATATAAGCTCATTTATGCAGCTTATAATATACGGCTTGTTCTTTTAATACTTCAATACGGTAGCGATAGCGTATGTACGAGCTGAAGCCACTGCTCATGCGTTTTGATTATAATTTAGTAAGAAGTTCATGGACCTTTTTTCACGGTCATTGAAAGTGAGTTAGCTATCCTCGTATGTCTCAACTCTCAGTAGCAATTACGTGATTGATCGAATTAATTAAAATACAGTTTTTAATTCGGATGTTTGATTATAATCTTGCCAATATACGAGACATACAATTTATGATCACAAATGATCTTCTGAATATGTAGAGTTTTCCATTCAATGAAAATGAGCTTGATTTAAATTATGCAGGCGCTTTTTGGAAAGTTTTTCCATGTCAAATCAGATGCAGTTGTAAGCCCCATATTCACATAGCGAACAGGATATCAATAAAGATTTAAAAAAATACTCTACTAATATTATACTCGTACAATGTTTTCTATATAAATTGATTCTCATGTAAGTAATACCTAAGCAATAATTATCTTTTTAGAATTAATTATTATTTTAACTAAAATAAACTTCCATAATCTTTCTCCTACCTTGTTTTGCTCAAAGCTTTTTTAAAAGTTACAAAAAATTACATGAGCAAAATTGTTGTTATCCCATGGACTCACGCGCAGCATAGTTTATGGCAGCCCATCAGATGACGCTCGTTTCATTTCTAATCCCAAGATGAAAGCGCATCTAATCGAGACCAACCTCACAAAATTAAGGACTGCATTTAAATTATGTTTATGGCTTACACAGATTAGTCAACACTCACTATGGTAATATCACAGTTCATTCCATACTCGCTATGGTAATAATACCACAGCTTATTTAGTATTTTGTACGCTAGATTGATCCGAAACAGGTAGTATCGTTAAGCCCCAAGGGTTTGATATTATAGATCCTTTGATTAATTTTAATAGCTTTTCCGACTATCTAGTAAAGTAAAATTGAATATTGTATGTTTATTAAACAAGAATCTTATATAATTAATAATGATTAATGATGTAAAATTAATTGTTTAAATTAGTTTACCTTGTACCTACCTACCGACTAAATAATTAACATTTTAAATAATGATTGCTTATTGGTACGAACATTATTTTCTATTGACCTCGGTTTACTTGTAGTTTAAACGAAAAGCGTCATTATTATTGTACTATCTAGTTACAATATTGGTAAGATCTATCATTATGTATGTAATAACTTTATTTGAAACAAAAATAATAAATAAAAAATAAATAAATAAATAATGCTGGACAATCCACACAACATCATCTAGCCCCAAAGTAAGCTACTCAAAGCTTGTGTTATGGGTACTAGATAACTGATATATTTAATACATTAGATACATAGATAGATAATTTTTATTATACATAGGAAACACCCAGACCAACGGAACAAATTTCTGCAGACCGTACACAAATTTGTTCCGCGGCGGGAATCGAACCCGCAACCTCTTGCGTCGCAGGCGAACTCTCGCCCGCTGCGCCACTGAGGTCGTCAAACTAATAATAGGTAGGTAACTTATTCATTGGAAGTCGATGACATCTGCCGAGGTTAAAAAACTGTGTCGCAGACATCAACGCTTCCTCTAAATGTTATTACTGTGTTATACTTTAAAACAAAAAAACAAAGTATAGCAAGATGATATCCATGTACAATTGTAAACTTATACGTTGCTGTGCAAAAACTAGCTTCCATATTTTAAGATGCATCTTGCTAAGCTTGGTCTGGTCAACCTGCATCCAGCTGGTACTCTTTAATTGTTTTAAAAATAACCAGAAAACCTTGAGACTAATTCCAAGAGGCGCAAACTGCAGCGTGTACGAGTTTTTTGGCAAAAACTACGCCCGGTGCGATGCGCGCGCGCACGCTTCACGGTAAAAACAGCAATTCGATGATTGCAATTAACGGACTGAATAAGGATCGTGCATCTGCTACTCTATAATGTCAGGCGGCTGTTAGCACTTTGAATTTCCAAGGACGATAATAATAACTAGCTCAACTTGCTCTTCTGGACAAGTTGCTATACTTAGTCAACTACCTAATGAATACTAGACAGTGTATGCATGTTTTTAAAAACGGTCAGCTTCTACTGTAAGTCAAATATTCAAATAATTGACCATAAAGGTTATAACAAGGACAAGTTTTAACAGTATTGAAATCCAATAGGTAAAATAACAAAACACATTCTGCATTTTAATAATGCAAACACCGTACATACAGAGTTAAATTTCAAATAACCCATGGCATGGTATGGTATACAAGAGTAGTTGCGCCATGCATGGTAATAAGAAGACATTACAAAATTATCCGCCATTGTTCTGTGTTCGCGGAACGGTGTACCGATCGGCTAATAGGCCCCGCATCATTGTACCGCACGTATTGTACATCTCTAGTTCCCATCGCACAAAATGTAAGGAAGCGCTGTAACTGGGTGAAATTCTTTGAAACCGCTCCATATACCAACTATGCCTTATTACCGAAGAAGTCACGTAATTCGTGAGTGTGAACGTAATAGTTGCGTGACGCAGCACAAAGGCGTTGATCAACCCTATGGGATAGACGGAAATAGTTCTTGGCAATCAAATTCACAATAACATGTGTTGGAAACGAGGTGACTGACCGACTGAGTCAGGATCGGGAGTATTATTGGCGTCCTGCAGAGATATTCTGTGTTCCGCTACGATCGAACAAAATGCGGTATTGTTTCTCACAACAAGGCGCCTTTGAAATATTTACTATACAATAAACAATACAGCGGAGTAAAAAGCAGCAATCTGTTTTCTCATTATACAAAGAGTTGAGCACGGCATAATGACACAAACAAATCATCGAGTTTCGCGCTAAAGAGTCAACCAAATTTGGACTTGCAAATTACATTGCCTTTAGAAGATGGACGTGACTGAATGAAAAGATTCCTGGCGTTGGACCAGTGACCGACCAATGTCAGTATTTACGTAGGTAATCTCCAAGAATATCTAACTAAGAAACTTCCTCTCTGCCGTTTCTCCAGGGGTTTACGTGATCATAAGCAGGCAAAAAGTTTCACATCTAAAAGTTTCAAAGATATCGTCCTAACAAAATATTTACTGCACGTACTGTTGTGATAAGGTTACCGAGAAAACAAAATCAGTGCAAGTGTTTGTAAAGAGGTGTGAAAAACTGGAGAAGAGCTGTTTACATAGGTACTCACACTCCCTATAAAATGTAGGGATTAATATATAAGTTTCTATTCAGGACAAATATTTTTGAGAAGATAATCTGTTAATTTAGAAATAGGGTAATTGTTGCACCTTCTCTTAGAGACATTTTGTGGTATTCTTTGGTATGTTTTCAAGTAAATGTAGTATTTTCATATAGTATAATGGGAGCAAAAAAGCGGGAAATGCGTAAAAAACAAAGTTGTGACCAGCGTCCTCACTTTAATTGTCGAGGTTGTTGTCCATTGCGTGTGTCGGAATGACATTCCGGAAAGCACAGAGTGGTTTGCTTCGCTCGAATGCACCCTCGGGCGTCCCCTTCGAAAGAGTCCAACTGCGTATTACCAACAACTCGCATCGGAATTTACTAGTACCTACACGAAAGCATTTGTGGTCACTCCCTCACCACACCGAAGAAACTAGCGATACGATGAAAAAAAGAAGCTTGAGAATTTAAAATTGTGAACATAATTATGTTTTTTTTTAATACCCACTATCAGAGTACAACTCTGAATAAGTATAAATAATGTACCTAATTGGGTTGTTGGTTGACTTGTATTTCTGAAGACAACATGGTAGTAACACATTAACCGAATAAACAAACGTGATTATGCAAGTTTATGTCTCTATTACCACCAGCCACATAATTAAATGACCTACTCTACCTTTAAAATAAACTATTCAATTCAATAATTATTTATAATCGTTTTTTTACGTAATTGAACATAATTGGTGTTATAAGCTCAAGGTGACCGTGTCCTTTGCAGATAATGATAGAGCCATGTGTACGTTGTATTTATATTGTCTTATTATGCTAACTCTATTGTACTATTAAAGTTAGTACCAACAAAAGTACAGTCTGCTTTAGAAGTGGCTGGCAACAATTCTATAAATTAAATCTTTATTAAAATTCAGCTTCAATCAATGAAAATATGAAGTAGACAAGTTGATATAATCTAAGAACGATTTTTTGTAAGTACCTTAGCAAAAGTATTTCATGACTTGCTTACAAACTGTGTAGGTATAAATCATTTCACGGTAAGAAGTTTTACATAATTCCACTCGTGGTTTTGGGAAGTAGGACGAACCTCCTAATGTCTCGGTTTCTCAAGAAACGGTGGCCGTCACAGAAGTGCCGTAACATGTCGGTATTATTAGGTATTGATACAATTATTGGTTGGTATTCTTCTTATAAGGATTCTTAAAAAAATAGTAAGCTAATATTGTGCCATGTGATTCATTTGACTGGTGAGTAGTAGTGAGTGTATACTCACTCGATGTACTGGTTCAGTCGATTGAGGTATCAAAAGTCGTGAATCAATCGAGCACACGGCACGTTGATGCGAGACCCGATGATGTAAATTGATAAACAATGCCGCAGCTTACGCAATGTGAAAGTTACCACCGAGCCAGTTATCGATACTTTTCCGAGCTACTGCCCACTCGCTCTATTGTCTAATAAAATATCAACGGATTTTATTGTGTCTAGATGGTCAAGTAGCTGATATTACAAAATTTCATGGCCAATTCATCACGCTCATGTTTGTTTTTCAATGTTGCGGCTAGACTCTGCGAACATGCAAGCGCAAGTTCGACTGGTGTATAAACTCACAAGATCCTTGTAATTTCAATGAATATTTACTGAATTTCCTATTATTTAATACTAAAGACGCAGCTATATTTATCTTTATCTCTAAAAATAAATTCTAAGCGCAGGCAGAGTTAACTCCATATTCATCTCGTATTATATTCAGTTGACGCAAATCCGATCAAATATTTAACGGTGTCCGGATTTCATTACTCTGCTTCGGCTTTCGAAGATAAAAGGTGGATGGTCGTCTAATGTGATTATTGCGTAAACTAATATTTTTCTGCCATTCGTTCTTAGGATAGAGTTTTTTTCTGGTATTTTTTTAAAAGACAATAATTTAACTCTTTTGCTACACCAAATTAATTTTAGTCACTTATTGACTAGATAGAATATAAACGAAAAACACGCACATAGAATTCCGTTTTAAAAAATATCACAAATACGAACAAAATAAAAATGTTCACATAAAAAAGGACATTTTTATGTAGTTAGAACATAATGGTGTACATAGAATAGGTATTTTATGTTAGGTTTTTCATTTTACACCATATTTAGATATTTACGCATGCCTTCGCCCCCACAAGTCATCCGCAGCTTTGAAAAACAAACATGTCCAAGGGATCGTTTCAAAAGTGATCAAGGTTTTGTCGAATCAACTCGTTCTCTTATGAAACGTCAGGCCAATCGACTTTTTCTTATGCACTGCTTAACTGGCAACGTAAATGTCACTTATCAATCCAATCAGGGTTTTGTAACTTGGGTTGATGCTGCCTGAAGCGTGTGCTACATTTGGAGAGTTCTTCTAAAGATCAGTCTGATTGACCGCGGGGTGTTGGCAACCTATTTAACCAGCCTACGAGAAGATAAGGTGCGTGCAAGGTTTCAGAGCCCAAATCATGGGTACATTTCCATACAGACACAGGAGTACTTTTGGTTCGAGTCATACATACACTTGGATGAAAATGTTATGGTGCACTCGAAAACATATTTTTTTCAATTTTAATTTAAAGTTTCGTCACAAAAAAACACTATTTTAGTGGAACGTAGTAGAGCGCACCTATTTCGAACAGAAACATTTATTGGTTCACGACTGGATCCCAACCCATGACCTTAGATCGGTAGGGGAGGCGACTACCACTAGACTCCCAGTGCTCTTCTTTAGTTTAATCAAATGGGGACGTAGGTTGGTATGGTAATGGGTCCGAAGCGTAATCTTAAGGCGGAGTGCACACCGCCGCGTTACGTACCCGCCCGGGGCAAAGTACTTTCTCCCATGGACTTATTTAAAAACGTCTCCAACGCGTGATCGACGCTCGATCTATTGTTGAATAAAAGTTACATAACCCAAATTTGATGTGCCGTCACTCAAACCCACTAAAGAGTAGGTTTTGTTAATGTGTAATGATGCGTATTCTTTGTGCTTGCCATTTAATTGTGAAGCAATAGATATGTCCGTTTAACCTATGTTCGAAGGATTGCTAAAGATGTGGGTCTACTTATATGCTTCATTGATAAACTGTCAGTCATTGAAAGAGAGCATAATGGAGGTTTGGCCAATCAAAACATGACCTTACAGTTTTGCAAACTCTTGCCATTCGTGTGTATACAACACAATGCTCAAAAAGTGATTCTTATTCAAAGACAGTTTAAGCTTCACGAATTTTTTTCTCATCCTTGTTTCAAAAGTTAAGTAGCGAGCACAAGCGGGCCGTTGACCGCGATCCTGCGCATGATTCGGCCCAGAATGCATTAAGGTGCTCTCACACGGGCAATTTAAATTGGGCAACAACAAACGATTTTGTCGAGATATCATAAAATCTAGTCGTGAACAATTACAACTTATTACACTACATTTTAACATTGTTCAGACATTTATCTATGGGATTAAGTAAAATTAATATATCGAATTTTTTGTCTTCTGCTTATCTACATCACCCATATAATATTTATTCATCGATCCACATAAAATATCCACAAATCGCTTGGCTTAGGTATAAGTAAATCATGCGTACTGAGCGTCAGTAACTGGGAAAGCACTTTAAAATTGCCCGTGTATCGCTATTTAAAATGACCGCAGCAGCCCCTACATCATTCCCAATCGAGAATTCCACGATGAAGTCTTCTTTGGTTGCTTTCTTTATGATTAACGACTTACGAGGAGCGTCTACAATTACAAGCATTATTTCGTGTCAATATTCCGTGTAAGTGATTACTGATTAGTGTACTTTGAACATTCTAAAGTTATATTTTTGTAACATTTACTTGTAATATAGTTCCTAAAGCAATAGTATCCAGTACTGTATTTGTAGTATCACGTTGATGATTCAACATTTACAAAACAAAGAAACCTGCTACACAATGCACTTACTTCATTTGGTGCGAAGTCGTAAAACTACAAATTGAAGTAATTCGTCTATAATTTAGGTCGTATTCTAGTTTAGTGAGCCATAAAGCTTTAAGAAAACAAAGCAAAATCACTTTGATCTTTATGAGAAAGAAGATCAAAACAATTTTTAACCGTTGCACTGGCACCATTTTAAATCTAGATATTCTAAGCGACTTGTGCTGACATTATGTGAATTTCTTGGCAACATTCCAAAGGCCCAAGTGAATATTATTCCATCTCCATTTACGACAAGTCAGTAAATCGTTTTGAACTAAAGAGATAATTCGTCTCAGTTTCTAACCGTGACCTTTGATACATATCACTTTTACTAAACGGTACCTATTCTGCCCAAAAGTGAAATGAATTATCATTAATCGGAGATCTCTGGATTGTTTTCACCAACAATGAGTCGGCAGTTTGATCAACAATGCCGCGGAACAGGGTTCAAAGTCATACAAAAGGCATCAATGGAACGGAACAACAGTTCACTGATTTAGAAATTCGCGAAATCAATACCTACTTGAGACGACGTACTTGAAATGTTCATGACTATTATTTAATAAGCTGTAAAAAGGTTTTTTAGTGGTTTTGTACTCAATATAAAACTGTATAGTGTTTATTTTGGTTCCTTCACAATCTGTGAATTAGGGTCTATTAATAATACTAGAAAGCAAATGAAATAAAAGATAGTGAAATAACTGGCACATAAAGTAAAAGGCTTCGGTACTTTTTGTAGAGCTTTTTTTGCGCTGTTTGACCTTTTCCTTCTTTCTGTCAGACCCAACCCTACCCAAGTTTCTTAATTTATCGACATACTTACAACAATGTTTAGCCAAATATTTTCACCTAAGTATGCCTACTAACTCGATGTTCCGGTTTGGAAATGTTTGGTCAAAGAACTTTGACAAAAGCTTTTTGTTTGTGTATTTTCAATATTATCTCTTTTGTAAAAGTCTGTCTGAGCATTTAGCTGATAAACGGTTTGACTCATACATTCCTAGTAAAAAGATGCCTTCCTGGCATTCAAGATACAAATGGCACTCTCAGGTGTCTGATGTGCTTTCTTTGCATACGAGCTATGTGGTGTAGGGTATCATAACGTGTGTCTTCTCAGATATTAACTACCGAATAGCGAGAATGAAATTCAATCTTTAATATTAGTCCGTGCATACGTTTGAGGGTGAATCGCACAAGTTAAAATGTGCCTTAGTTAACGAGTGCGTACAGCTACTTTTGCTAAGACAATGCTATTGTTTGTACAAATAAGCCTTCTGTACAGTGGATAGGTTTAGTACCGGTAGTAATTATTATTTACTCTACGGTTGGACGGTGAAACAACACCAAGTGTAAAGTTACGACTGAGGTTGCGTGAGTTAAAGCTCACGATTGTATTGAATCCAATTTCTCTAGTGTTTATTGCATTGATTTAATACTGTTTGTACTAATCGCGTGCAATAGTTGTACGAGTTTTTTTAATTACAATAAAGAAAACATCAGTATCGAATCCGAGGCAGTAGTAAAACACTACAGAAAATGCAACAAACGCTTGTGTTTTGTGAAAACCATGAATAAAAATATCGTAGGTTTTTAATTCAGGTATAATTTTTGTCTATTCACTGTGTTTCTTTGACATATTATGATTGCGCACCACCGTCACCGTTTGTCCGTTATAATATAATGATGGCCATAATTTCAAAAGAAAAAAAAAATTTGAAGCCATCTAACGACACGAAGAACTTAGAACTTATGGGCAATAATTCATAACCTACGAGTATAGGTAGGTCGATACTAGCGCTTTTTTTGTTTCGGCTGTTCTAAAAACTTTTTAATAGCTTAATAATTTTAATGGATTCGCCCAAAAAAGTGTTGAGGAAAACTTAATGTTTTTAGCAATTATTATTATAGTTTATTGCCAGTTTAAATTGTGTTTAATGCTTCGTTTAATTTTTCGTTATTTCTGTTTTAATTGTGCAAAATTAACACCTTTCCACTGAGCACAAAAACAAAATATTTTTTTTTAATTTGTAGTTACTCTAACAGCTTTTTCTATGTACCTACTCCTAATGGTTTATCAAGCAATGGCATTTTAACAAAAACGAAAAAAAAATCAGAACAGTATTATTATGTACGTTGCAGAAACTCCATCAAACGACATACCGACATTAGGTAAGTACATTGTAAGATATACATATGTAGGCACATTTTATGAGACACTAGATGATCCGATGAACTACGTAGGTACCGTCTAAAATTAACATTGATTTAAAAAAAATGTTTTATGAAACTTATTCAGATAATTACAAACACAACAATAAAAATCATCCATTCGGTTGAGCCATTAACGTGTTTTTGCGAGTCTAATGCACATCAATTGATTTTTATATATACGAGTATAGATAAAGATAAAGATAATAAAGTTACCGTAGTACTGTGCTGAATAGTTGACATCCTCCTTTCAATCTCACAGGGGTCCAAAGATGACTCACGCTGTGATTGCATTCTGGGAATCAGCGTACCACATACCGTTAATAACCTTTAGCGCAGTAAATTTGCTTTAATACCAATGTCAAGCAATAATTTGTGGTAATTATGGCGCCACAAATGTAATACAAGTGAAAAGGGCTCATTTGTTAAGTAGGTCTTGACTGAGATTAGTGATTAACGTGGTTTGAATTCCTGGGTTTTAATGCTGAACGATTTTTATAGGTATCTTAACGTTTCAAGAGCTTTCTTAAATATATCAGATTGCACATTCATCAGCGAAGGTATTTTTTGTAAAAATATGAACTTATAATACAGATTTAAATAGGAATTACATTAACATTATAGGTACATTAAAAAAACAAAGTAATTTTGTGGCTTTTACAGAGGTATTTGTTAGAATCGTCTAACCAAAGTGTAATAATTTTAAAGCCTTTTACACTGTCGAGTAGGTGTGTCCACTTAAGAAAGTAAAGAACAGATAAAGATAATTTGTAAAGCGCAGGCGCGGGCTTACGTAGCGCACTAAGCTCGTGCAACCAGCCCTATCAAGTTTAGGACAGTTCTCCTTATCTTACCCACTCAGGTAGGTACTCCAGAGTAAATATTGAAAGTAGAAAGTGCAGTTCCGTGTACACACAAACGTTTACCTAAATTTGATGCTCCGAATTCGTGGTACTTCAAACTAAGGTGAGGCAAACAAGTGCGCAAACAATAACAATCTAAGCTTTTAAAATCCGACTGATCAGTTTTTATGAACCTTCTTATCTGGACACAAAATGTTGGACTTTAATCTTTAAAAAAATGTATCCTAGCAGGAATGTACAAAAAAGTAAATGGTTCTGTGTGGTGTCGCGTCGATGCGTCCAGACGGCGCTTCTAGACGCTATAAAATCCATTGTTGTTGTTTCAGACGTTTTATTGCCAAGATAGAGCTCCTAAGAAATACAAATGCCAAAACAAATAAAAGACTGCATTTTTAGCTATTAGAGACATGTAATAAAGAAAACAAATAAGTATTAGTGGGCACATCATATTCGTATATTCTCATAGCACCGTCTCGCACCAAAACAAGAAAACTTTGTAGATCTACTATGAAACTAAATATTTGCCAGTTGTAGATGAATAAAGTAAATATCCACATAATAATTTATATCCTTTCGTAAGTTATTATGTTTATTTATTTATATAACGACAGTGTTGGCATGTTATGATGTGACCACAGTTGACCACTTTGATCGAGTAACGGTGCCTGTCTGTCCATTCAAATTAAAATCACAATAATGCGTCGCGGTTGTGCGCATTTTAACATGTAATTATTAACAGTACAATAACTCCACATCACCAGAATACAATGACGATGTAACTAGGTATTCCTAATGGTGCTGTTAATAATATTCTCATTTTTTGCGTGGGCATCCGTCACAACCGTCAATCTGTATGAGCGGAAAAAATATCCAATTTGAACTCAAAGTCGTGGCAATGTCAGGTCGGACATTTTAGAATATAAACTAGATATACGAACGTTCTAGATACGAAACCCGGCCAGCAGCCACTCATGTATGAAACACAGGATATTGCACAGATAAGCCATGTTTTGCTATGATTTCCTAGAATGTAGAGTATTGCAATTTGCGCGTAACGCCTTCAGTGGTGCCGAGTTGTGAGTCAAACGCATAATTTTATGCCTCACTGATCACTGTCCTACTTAATCTCAATTTGTTTCACAAACTCTGTACTCTACACACCTATGTTAATAAGGCTTCTTTTTTCTGTAAGTAAGTAGGTAATTTAATTCCGGCAAGCAACGGAACAACAAAGGTTTAATTAGTTAAATATTTTTGAGAAACGTTTGCCTTCTCTGAAATTAAAAATACCTACAACTTAAGACGTTTTTGTGGCATCTTTTTTTACTTCAGGGAAATAATGTTACTTTACGTAGGTAGAAAAAAACAGTTTCTAGGTGTGTTTGATGATTCTTGTTCAGAGTGCATTGATGTAGGTACGATTAGAAACAATGTCTTGTAAGACTCTCACGGTCCTTTGTCCTTATAATAAGGTATCATTGTCGTGGACACGGTCGAGAGCCCGTGTGCTGGGAGTCACCCCCGGGAGCACGTAGCTGCCTGATGAGAATTTAGATTATAAGTTAACTTTCAATAGCTGATTCTAATCGACTTAATCATGCCCGTCTCGATAATAGTTTCCTGTTTGTAAACGATATTTGAATTAAGTAGACGCAGAGTATAGTTTTATGGTAAGGATCTTTGTATAGACTCTGCCTGAGGAGATGATTCTAGTTTGTGCTTATGTATTTTGCCGCCGTCTTATACTGCTTATAAAAGTGGATGCGCAAGTTTTACGATTTATAATTTTTAAGACAACATCTCTAGAAAAGAATAGAATTCTGGTTCTAGGCACATTGATTACATGAACCTATTGGTACGAGTTGTACATTTTGAGTTACATTTGTTTTTTATTGCATCGCGATTTCATTTATTTCCCCCAAAAGTGATTGTGGTGATCCTAATTTCAACTCAATAACCTCCCTCTTTCCAGATCGAGCGTCTTGCCCAGTATGAGCGGCTGGTCGGTAGTGGCTGCGGGAGACGGCGGGCGACGCGTCTCTCGGATCTCGAGAGGGTTCAGGACCTGTTCCCTCACGACTACCTTGCACTACATGATGCCGACGCACCCTCAGCACTTCTTTCGCACCATGCGCAGGTAATCTTTGTTCTATTTATTCAAGACTTTCGCAAATTATTGAAGATCACCTTAGAGTTAAAAGAACAACAAAATACTGCCATGGTATAAAAATACTATCACTACATTTGCTATTTCTCTTTCACAGAAGCAAAAAAGCCTCCGCAAGCGACCAAGCTTGGACATAGGTGCGACAATTAGCGCCAGCGCTACTAACCTATCCCCCCGAACCTTCATCATGGAAGCCCCAGTGCAGCTGTCTCCTCTTGGAACCACCTCCCCACCTCTAGACCGCCATTTATTCCTCTTCTCTGACTTAATGCTCGTCGGCAAGTCCCGCGGGACAAACTGCTTTAAGTTGAAAGAGAGTGTGAGACTGGCAGAACTGTGGCTATCAATGCAGGAAGGAGAAGAGACAGGGTTTTTGATTGGATGGCCGACAATAACTGGTGTGGTGAACTACCTCGCGACGTATCCTACCCAAGCTGCTAGAGACACTTGGTTTAGGTAAGCCAATAGTTTGATTATTGGACCTATTATTGACTTCTTCAACGCGTTCAAATTCGTGATACTCATTACTGAAGGTTAAAATTAATTTCCATCTGCTAAAGCACGATTTTGTTGAAGATCAGCACAATTATGTTTTACTTTGTATACAAGAGTAGTATAATTATTGATTTGTAAAATCGCTGCAAAATACACGCTTAAATAACATTAAACCAAAATACGAATATAAAAAAAAAAAAAAAAAAAAAAAAATATGATCACGACTGTAATCCCCAGGCTCGGTAGATATCTCCTCAGATCTTTTAGTTGCTTAGATCTTTTGAGGATATCTAAAGGGGGTAGTCAGAGGCAAGTCCAAACATGACATTTGGTACATGCCCACATTTTTCAAAGTAGTTAGTATTCCGTACGTGACAGGTTGCAAGCCCATCGCCGCTAATAAGAATACTAACCTATGACACATACCTTCGAATTTTTGGTTCTAGGGTATGCCGGTTTCCTCACGATGTTTTCCTTCACCGTTTAAGAGCACTGGCATTGCGCACATAAATTTTTCGAATGGAAAAACTCATTGGTGCACGACCAGGTTTGAACCCACGACCTTCGGATCGTGAGGCCGGGGTGCTACCACTGCTCCACCAGCGCTCTTACGAATAAAGGAAATACGAATATACCTACATATAAATTGAAATGAAATAAATTGTTTCATCATTCTGTTTATTCAATGCGTTACTTACTATTAACAAATCTTTATTTTGTTCCAGAAAAATCCAAAACGCCCTTACGTCTCAATTAGCGACAGAACCCAAGTCGACAAATATCCAAATATTTTACAAAGACGCGGCGAGTTCCATTGAAATCGTAAGTACTTCCACGTTATTATTTCGTAGTAAATTTTTATAAATTGTTCTCAATACATAATGACTAAAAAACACTGCTTGACGTCATTGCCAATGTTCTCAAAGGCCAAAATCTCGCCCACCAGACCGAAACACACTAGTTACAAGTCATGACCCTTGATTTACAAAATAAAAGTTCTGATTTACTTCGCGCCTATTAATCTCATAATTCGTATTCCCAGTGCAAAACGGTATTTGTAAACCCAGAAATGAGTGCGCGCTGCGTCATACAACACGCGCTAAGGGTACTTCAGAACAACCATGATGGAGATGGAAATGATGGAGAAGGGGAGAACGAAGGGGATGGAAGATGGGGAGCTATCAGTGAATTCACTCTCTGCGTGAGAACTGGAAGGGATTCCCCACCGTTGCCTTTACGAGGAATTGAAAGGCCACATGCTATTCAGGTATTTACAGCACAACATATAGCGTATGTACGAGTATACTATTTGGGTTTCTGATTGCTACGTATAATAAAATATAACGTGAAAGCTAATAATGTACTGTTTATTTCAGATGTCTAGGATACGACAAACGCTTTCAAACGAAGATGGATTCGACTTGGAACACGTGAACGCCAAAAACAATCCTTGCGGTCTACTATTCGAATTACGCAAAAAGAACCAGAGTATGAAACAGTAAGTACCAAACCGTAACATTTTGCGTGATAAATAAAGTGTAATTAATGAAAGTTTAAGAACCTGTTAATATCTGAGAATAGTTTTTAAAAGATGTCTTTTTACTTTCAGTGGAAACACTACCCCTGGCAGAGGCCTTCGCTTACTCCGCCGCAGCGGTCGTCTCTTCGGCGTATCATTGACGAGACTCTGCAACGGAGCTCCCCCTCCAGCGTTGCTACAAGCGCTGAGAAGACTGCGATCAGTTGCCCCTCTAACGCACGGCGTTTTTCGACGTAGTGCCAACGCCAAAGCGCTAAGACTGCTGAGAGATAAGGTGAGATGCTATGAAAAAAAATAACTTCTTTCATAGAATCAAATTACTTTTATGATGTTAAAAAATGTTTCCGTTTTATGTTACCGCACTGTTTTTTTCACTGTTATAGTTGGACTCCTTGGGACCTTGGGCAGAATGTGCAGAACTGGATCGGGCACCGGTCTTACTTCTAGCGGCACTTGTCAAAGAATTTTGCCGAGCCTTGCCCCAGCCCTTACTCTCTGCAGACTTGTACCCGTCCTGGCTGCAAGTACTAGGTACGTCTCAATTAAATTCTTGGCTATTTTCATCCAAAGATATTCAAGAGAGTACCTAAGTAAAAACGTAGGTGTTTTTATATCTTTCTCTATTTTTATATTTACTACAATTCAATTTCTTTTCTAGGTTTACCTCAATCCGAAAAAGTTGCAGCAGTACGCTCCCTTCTTCTCCAGCTTCCGAAGGCTCACTACGTTTTATTGACGTACTTCGTCTGTCTTTTGCAAGCCATCGCCAAGAAGTCCAACATAAACCTCATGTGTCCTATGAATCTTGGAGTCTGCGTTGGTCCGAGCCTTTTGTGGCCCCATACACCCTGTGAAAAGTCTCCTAAAGCAGTGCCAATGGTAGTTGAACTTCTAATAGTAAAAGCTGAAGCTTTGTTTGGACCTCAAATGACCGGTCTTTTAGGAAACGGCAGTCCGGAATCCTCTAATGCTTTATTGGATTCGGGAGCAGAAGAAAGTGATAGTCTACACTCAGTAGGCATATCGCTAGACTCAATGGAATTAACGACTCCAAGAAAAGAGAAGTTATCTCTTAGTCGAGATTCTGGGTTAACTCTTTCCGAGGACGATTCCAACAGTAACGGAGGAAACAGTCCAGCACCACGGAACATCCCTCATAGTCTGTCTACTCCTAACTGCAACATACAACAAGTTCCAAGGTACGCTGATAATCACAACGTCAACGGTCTTCCACAAGTGCCTCAGAGACAAAATATTTATTCAAACAAAACGGAAATCTACAACAAAACTAATGAAGAGCTCTACAATACACCGTATATAGGCGAAAGGTATGTTCACAACTCAATTAACATTGGAATCTCAAACGGTATCGACGAAAGGAACTATGTATCCAAACAGGCTCTGCAACGTTCCACAGCAGATATTTATGCAAAAAGTCCCACAATATACATCACAGGGTTTGAACCCCAAAAACCACCTAGAAGCCTCGTCTCCAAAGCAGCCAGAACCTCTAAAGTTTACAGTATGTTCGCAGAAACACAAGACACTGACAAGAACATAACGCAAAAGAATTTCAACAGAGCAAAAAGTTCTGACAACCTTTTAGAAGCAAAACAGAAAGCAGAAGCATTAGAAAATAAGCATGACCTAGTATCTAGTCAAGAAAACATTGTTTACAGTAACATACACGACCTAGCAATGTTCACCGAAAACATTCAACGACAAAATCAATATCAGACTCGTTCAGAAGCTATAACAAACACGAACTACTCCCGTGTTTACAATGGATGGGATAAAAAAAGTGCCAACTATAACACCAAAACTGCAGAAAATATTTACGGGCAAATGAGACAACCTCAAGGAGAACCCTCGAAAAACAAAGAAGTAAGTGGATCACCGGCAGCCACCATTTTTACTAGAAATGACTGGTCTCGTCAAGCAGCGAGAACGAAGAGCTTAGAAGTAAATGAAGGGCACTCCACCAGCACCGACAAAATACGCAATGGCAACTACGAAATGTTGAACGGCACATGTTGCAAGAGGCAGTATGATCCTTCGCACTTGTGCACCAAAAGCTGTAACGGAAGCCCGATGACTAATAACAGAGAACAGGAAAAACGCAATATGGTCCCGCTACAAAATTCATACTCCTATATCGACCACGTCCATAATGATACAGAAGAAGCGCAAAAGTCCCGATTACGGAACTACAATAACAACAAATTGAACCAATCAAAATCATTAGCGAATATTATGACGCACAGTGACTCGAGCAGCAGCGACACGTTGTACCAGCCTCAGAACTCCGCAAAAAGCAGGTCCAGCGAATCGCCAGCAAGCGAGAACTCATACGAAAACTGCTACACGGCTCAATACATGGACCCCATGTACACATCAGTTTACCGCAACCTAATGGACAAGTCGTGGAAAATATCGAAGACTTCGGATATGTACTCTGATATCTACAAGGCAACTCCAACTACTGTACAGCCCGAGTATCAGAGTTCAGAAGGTGAACAAAATAGCAAGAAGCCACCGCACATGCCACCACCAGTACCACCAAGGAAAATGGTGTACCAGAGAGTGCTGAAGAAGTTCCAACCGGTGCATGTGAATAAGGATGAGAAGAACTCGCGTTCCAAATCCGTGCCGCGAATCTACCGGGACGGGAATGGAGTCGATAATAAACCGCAAAACGGCTTAGCTCTGGACTGCTCAGAGTCCGACACCGAGTCCGAATCATACGTTTGAGTAACGACCATTCAATAATGGATCTTGATGCCAGCTATAATCTAACGCGTCTAGTATCCTGGTATTCTTGTGTTAACATTATATTGGAGATGTTTTCGACTTTTAGAGGTTACGTTATATTATGTAAGGTACACTTCGGGTACTATTATTAAATTATGCCATCATAGTTATGACATTTATTTAATCCCGCCTGAAATTTTATATTGTGACCATAACATCAGCTGATTTGGTGATGTGATTCCAAAGACGTAAAGATAATTTCAATCTTATTTTGTATTTTGTAATGAATTTTAATTGAGAGCAATAATTATTATACATACCTTTTCAATTTTTGTAAGTAATAACGATGAAGAATATTCTTTAAAAATTTATTGTTGAAGTGAAATTAGTTACATAAGTATATAAAGTTAAGGTTACATGTTTGGATATTTTATGTATACGTATGGGTAGTATCTTATTTCGAATACTAAAAAAATATTTCTCAAGTTATTTAAAAAAAAATTGAAAGTCTCTACATTACTATTAATAAATAACAGCTTAAAAATGGTTTCTTGATAATGATACTACGATAACATTATTTAATCTACCTATGACTTTTTTGTGTCATGTTATGCATGTTCAATAAATAAGATGTAGTAGGTATTATAAAATAGATTTTATCTTTACCTGTCTGTACATAGAATATTGTATATTAATTGTACCTAAAATGAATTAAATGATGACTTGTAACTTATATATTTTTCTTTTATTCATTCGATCGTTCATATCCAGTTCAAGACGTTAACGTAAGGTTAATTTAATGTTATTCACAAAAAAGGACAATAATGAAGATTGGTTCTCAGCTTATCACGTTTTCTTTTACATTTTGATCAGTTTTCTCTAGATTTTCTGGATCAGAGTCCTCCCAGGGTTGTACCTCAGTTGATCCAAATAGTAAAAACTGCAGTCCAGTAACCATGTAAATAAGTCCACCGATATAAAATACGGGACGCCACAGCTCTTCATTTGTCTGAAAACAAATGCAGTAAAAATTTAAACCAAAAACCATTGATAAAGATATCAAAAATGTTTTATGACAACGAAAATGTTTTATGATTATGAGGCTACTAGCTTCTGCCCAATACAATCTACAATATGTTTGAAGTAAGTGGTTTTTTAAATAAAAAAATATTTACTTTAAATTTAGGTTATTTCGGTACTAATCACACCCGGCTCACCTCATCATCTTTAGTGAAAAATGCTGTTACAAATGGTGACATTGTTCCTGCCAAAGTAGTGAACGTCCCAGCCAGTCCAGTCAGTGTTCCAATATATTTCTTAGTCAGATCGTGTGGATTAGCTACACTGGATACTGTCACAAAGCCATTCACACCCATAGCCACTATCATCAGGGCCACATAGAATAATGGCTGGTAACCAGGAATCGCCATGCAAATTACGATACAGCCAGGTACTATATGAGAAAAAATACATGCAATTTTTCTCAGATTTTTTAGAGACACTAAATTATTTTTCAACAATAAATCTCCTAAATAGCCGAATCCCAATGCGCAGGATGACCTTATTAAATATATCAGTCCTGATAATACTCCAGTTGACGATGTGTTATATCCCAAAGCACTCGCCAGATAGTTTGGTACTGCAGTTATAACGAAGTAGATACCCCAACCAGTCCCAAAATTCAGTATAGCCAGTGACCAACATGGTACGGATAGCAAAATTTTGGTGTACGGTGGTATTTTCTAGAACAAAAAACAATAAAATTAAGTGCACTCTACGTATTTGTTGGCTTAAAGCCACCAACACCACTGCGTTGTAATGTATGGTATATGGCAGACCGCTAGCGTGACAGATACAGGATTAGTTTTACCTTAATTTGCATGTTCCCAGCGGAATTTAACAATCCCATTTGAATATAGTGCAGTTCTTTAATTGAAATTCGCGGATGTTCTTCAGGGTTATCAAAAACAAAATACCAGAACATTAATAGCCACAGTAGACTTATGATTCCAAATACATAAAATCCCCATTCCCATCCAAAGGGTTCAATTATGTATCCACATATTGTCCATGCGAAGAATGTTCCTATAGCTCCTCCTATTAGCATACCCAAAAACCGGCTTTTTTCTACTGCGACAGCCCATTTGGATATTAAGGCATGTAGACTGGGGAACGTGGTGCCCTGGAACAATAAATATCGGTCTGACTGGTGGTAAGAATTATATTTAGCAAAGATCAAAGTGCAAACTTACACAAACCAAACCAATACTCAATCGCAAAACTACCATAGCAATGTAACTATGCTTAGCTGCGGCTGGACTCAGAAACGTCAAGGCACCGCTGATTAGGGTTGTTAGCGACATAAGGAGTTTTGGTCCCAAGAGTTGTATGAAAGGTCCGCTGAATCCGGAACCGATGAGGTAGCCCCAGAAGAAGCTACCTAGCACTTGGGCTCTCTCGTAAGCTGTCCAGTTTAAACTAACTTGCGTATCCTGAAATGGTGATGAACTTGATGATAATGATGAAATAAAACCTTGGTGACAATGAGTGTTTCTATCAATATTTTGCTCTGTTACTTTTTTGTTCAATATCGGTCAAATAATGGGCATTGTTGTAAGTATTTATTACTTGGATGCAATAGCACTAGAGCGGAAGCGCGTCTTCACGCGTATGTAAATCATCATCATTCTCCTGCTTCTATCCCACGCTAGGTGGGGTCGGCGCAACATGTTTTCTTCTTCCACTCACTTCTATCATTCGTCAACTTTGAGTCTACTCCTCTTACATTCATATAATCTTTCACACAATCAAACCACTTTTTCTTCGGCCTTCCTTTACTTGCGTACCCAGACCCAGATATACTCATACCCATCACGCGTGTGTAAATAAATAATTGAAACTTTTAAAAGACTTAAAGTCACTTACCGAATACGTGTTATTGTTCAAAGGTACCATAAGTACCAGATTAACGCTCAAATTGACTCGCATCATGTAATTCACACAAGACGCGCTGAATATCATCAGAGCTATCACCAAGCGACATGGCACTTTCTCTGCACATCTCTGAACTAATTTTCTCATGGTGAAACTTTGTTGTTTTATTTGTCGAAATTGCACTGCACATTCGTTTGTTATTATTAGATATTTTGAATTTTATATTCCACCTACTCTATTTTCAGGATCAATAATGACTAAAAATATTATTGTTTAACTATATATCCTGATCCACATAAAACATACTTTAAGTATACTTTCAAGTAGTAGGTTCAGAAGAATGCTGATTTTCAATTAATGATTTAATCAAACTTTTTGGAAAACAAAACCATGTTTACTCGTAATAGTAGGTACCTAACTAAATCTCTTAATAGTATAACACAAAGAGAGAGATTCGCATGAACTGTAACCGCAGTTTTATCAACGAATGTTATGTTATCTAATCTATATTACGTACAATCTATACACTATAATATATATAGTGTAGAGGTCAAAAAGTCTGTATCTACATCAAAATTTATTATTGCTATAATAAAACTGTGAAACATAAACATAAATTATACCAATTTTGGTCTTTTTTTGTACGCTCTTTCTACGCTTATTGGTTTTGAATTAAGCAAATTCAAAAAAATATTTATTGATATATAGGTAAGTACTCATAGTTGTTTTTTTAACCGCGCAGACGAAGCCGTGAGCGAGTCAGTTAGTCAACACTTCTATATTTTATAAAGAGAAAAGATTTGTATTCTTGTATGTTTTTAAACTCAAAGACTACTGGACCTGTTTCAAAAATTCACCAGTAGAATGCTACATTATATTTTATGTTATATTGATGCATTTTTGCGGACGAAGTCGCAAGTAACAGCTAGTAATAGATAAAATAATAATAACAAATTCAAGATGCACAGATCTGTTTTTATCTTAAGCCCTGGTTTCAGTAACGGTACCGATTACAACCGTCTACGACACCGTAATAAACTGGCGACAGCGGCGCCCCAATTGTCACACAGTTCTGACTGACCATTCGCACAATGGACTACCTAGGACTATGCAAGTTGTACTGCAAGCAAAAGTTGTAGTCAAAGTCCCATAGCCGAATACGCGTCTTAGCCGAACTCGCTCGCTATGCCAATGAGGTTTCATTATAAATTAATTATAGGTAAATAAATTGCTGATGCCCGTGGCTTCGCTAAACTTGACAAATTATATAGGTACTAAAACCTTCCTCGAAAACCACTCTATCCATTGGTGAAAACAGCATGAATGGGTGCAGTAACTTTTGAGTTTATCGTGAACGGACAGAGAGACGCGGCGGAGAACTTTGTTTTATAATATTAGTGTTAAATAATTTCACTACAAACGCGGTTAGGATTTCTAAAATAACCTTACAAATCTTCAAAAATATGTTTGTATTTTTGTATATATTATAGGATACCTGTATGAAAGGGAGTAAAAAATGTTCTGAGAAAGAAATGTGTTGTTTTTGGTAAGCCAAACACAATGTGCCAAAACATACTATTACAATGTTTTTAATAATTTATTTACGTTGCAATTATTTAATACATTTATTATTACCATCATCACAGTCATACTTACCTACTAAAATACGTAAATGTCTAATTTTAAATTACCTACTGTACCTAATATAATAATCAAGCTGGTATCAACAAACATATTTTCTTAGAATATCGCGCTAGCGCAGCGTAATTACACCATTGCATTGCGTCTGCGCAGAGTGTAGGTACGCTACGTGACAGGTAGACCACAACCAACGCTCGATTCAAAGACGCTTTTATGAAAATGTGAGGAGCACCGTTTTTGAGGAAACTAGAGTTTTAGTTGCAAACAAAGTTGCACCAAAGCCGCGATTGCAATGCAATGATAAGATAAAAAGCATCTTGAGATTGATAATTAACAACGAACTATTATTTAAATACTGTGACAGACTAGCTTTTGCCCTCGGTTATGCTTTCATTATAAAAATAATATCTTTGTCACTAATTATAATCTATATTCCCAACTTTATCCTAATGTCTAGAAATAATTACAATAATTAGGTATGTAGATACGGACGGCATGATCGAGCCACATATCTCCATTCAAAATATTCTATAATTTTTTCGCATTTTTTAGATAGCCCACGATGCTAAATGGGGATTTACTCGAGCGTCGTGGGGTTCTAGTTTGTATTCCCTTTCAGCGGTGGTGGGAGATTAGAGGATTTAAAAATTTAAAAAAAAACATTTTACATGGACATATTCGAGCGCGTCAGATATACGCTCGAGTAAATCCCAAAATTCCTTCCTTGTTCCTCTACTACTCGTAGTAGGTACATATTGTATCCAACACAGATCTTTAAATTATGCCACATACAAAGTTATCGTACCTCATTCTATCTGCCGATTATTCTTAAAACTTATCTTCGAAATCAGTTATGTACCAAAGTAACATTGTTTTTATGTTTTCAAGTTTCAAAATTTAAATTGTAGTTATGTAATGTTTTGGACCAAAAACTATCAACTATAATAATATGATGCTTAATTCTACGTTATACTTGTTCATTTACAAATATCAAACTTTAAAATACCTATCATAAAGTTACTGTCTTAAAATTATGTAAGTTTTAGTCAATCTATTTCTTAGCATTACATTTTTAATATTATAAATTCGTTCCAAAGCCTTTCGGCTCCCAAGTTATTTATTCCTTGACATTTTGATTCATATAAGCAACAAAGATCTCACAATAAATAATCTATCTCTTAAAGTGCAATACGATTTCATACTGTTTTATTGAAGTTTCCTGGAATATCCGATTGTATCCAGAAGTAATTTGTTCATGACATGACACAAACACATTACACCTTGTCTTCTTAGTTTATCGAAATAGTTGAATGCAAAAGTAGTGGTCGAGCCCATGAGTAGATCGAGTCAGAGAATAGTGCGATATTTAGACATGTAACATCGTGTAATGCGAATGTTACTCGTAAAAGTATTCATCACGATCTGGATTGAGATGTTATTTATTGATCCGTACTCTAGTTTTCACGCTTAGTAAATATCACGACAATGATATAAATAGCTGCGGGTCACGATATTTATTGAGCGTGTAGCATGTGCCTAATACTTGCCTAACACTATCGAGTATGTTACGGGCTACGTTCAATTCTTATGACGTGATCTTCGCCCAATTTTTGCATGATTGTACTGGAAACTAATTAATATTCTATGCATTTCAGCTCAAAGTTATGTTCAGATAGTTACTGGGTCAAAAGCATCTAAAGTATTTCAAATGCAAAAGTACTTAGTTCTCTAAAAACTTAATCTCTACTCTTGGGCTGGAGTTTTATATAAATTGCATTTATATCCAATTTCTAGCTGCACTATGGTCTATGTTTTAGCGGGAATAGTGACGGTTGTGTCCGTGGAGTTAGTGCTGCTGGAAGAACTGCTGGATGGCTGAACTGGAGGCCTCTTGTCCTCTTCGTCCTCTACCATGGGGACGTAATTCCAGGACTGCGTCTCCGCTGTGCCAAAGAGAATGAAGTAGCCGGCTGATGCTATATACAGTGACGCTCCAGTTATGAAGACAGGACGCCATTCGGCGAAACCGTTCTGGATAGAAAACAAAAATTATAGTATTGAAGATTTTGGTATGATCAATATTTGATAATAATGTAAATTATTGTCATGGTTTGTCAGAAAGCAGCAAGATTGAATAGTATATCTTTTACAAAAAGTTAAAAACCGATTTCAAATATAGGTACCTACCCTGAATACACTTATTATAACCTCAAACGCGTGATGACGCAATGAGACATTGATACTAATTTCCATCAAAGATAATAATTAGCATTCGTAATTACCATAACAAACCAAAACCTCACAAGCAAGTACTCACCCCATTCTTTGTAAAGTGCGCAGTCACCAATGGCGTTACAAAACCAGCTGTGTTTCCAATTCCATTAGCAATGCCGTACAGCGTGGCTGCGTAGTTCGGAGCCAAGTCCTGGTGGTTCACCAGATTCGTCAACGTGGCCGCTCCGTTCGAGCCCATGGAGAATGTGATCAGGGCTATGGAGAGAATGGGAGCACAACCAGTGTAGCCCAACGCGATGAGAAGAAGCCCTGGCACCACGTGTGAGAACAAACAGAAGAATTTCCTCATGAAGGTTGTCGAAACTTTGTTTTGCTTGATGATTCTGAAAAACAGACAAAAGATTGTAGCAAAATCTGTTCCTAAAACTCTTAGTGAAATAAATACAAAAATTTACTTTAACACAAAAACTCAAAGTTATGGGTATGAGTGTATCTGGTCACGCAAGTAGAGGAAGGCCAAAAAACAAGTGGTTTGATTGTGTGAAAGATGATATGAATGTAAGAGGAGTAGACGAATGATAGGAGTGAGTGGAGGAAGAGAACATGTTGTGCCGACCCTACTTAGCGTGGGATAAGGGCAGGAGAATGATGATGAAAAATTTCTGCACAAAGCAAATTAACTCCTTAATAGTTTTGTGATGCCTAAAGTGTTGCCTGCTACTCGTGGTACAGCACGATGGTATTCATTAATGGTAGACCAAACTAACGCCACAAAAGCGACCGCGACGCGGGACCAATTCTATTGTGCGTTTGATACTTACTGACACGTGTATATACATACCTACAATAGGATAATGTATTACGGTAGCAACAACATGTATAATACCTACCTCAATGGACACCAGAGACTACTGAATGATCCTGCTACACTGCACACAATACACCTATACATCAGTGCTCCGGAGCAAAATCAGACCATTTGAAAGTTGCTGGTTGCGGTCGCTTTGTCGCGTTTGTTAAAACGTTACTTAAATAAGCGAGTAATTTACCATCATAACTATGAAATTAGTTATTTTTCCATAGATAACTGCGAAGACGGTCAAGTGCAGTCGTTATGTAGGTCAACATAATCAAATAACTATTGCTACACCATAATAAAGATTCAAGTCTTCTTAGCGAGAGACTGTATAAAGATGTGATGAGTTCACTTCTAAGAGACCAAGAATAGCTTTTAGAGAGAACGAGGTAAAATTGGCTAACCTTGGTGAGTTCATAGGGCCGTCAAAATCATGAGTTGATATTGACTGACAAAACAATTAAGTATTTTAATACAACTCACCTATCACCAACAGCTCCAAATACAACAGAGAATATCATCCTTGCCAGGTACGGCAGAGATGCCAAGGTTCCCGCAGAAGTAAGGTCGTAGCCCAGAGCACTGGAAACGAACTTGGGTGCCGCCGTCATCATGAAGTAGAGACCCCAGTTGCTGCCGTAGTGAAGCACCACCATGGCGAGGAACGGGAACGATGTGAAGATTTTTTTGAAGGGGGGGACAACCTGGAATTAACACATGTAACGGTTGAAATTTCATGAGCAATACATAAAGAACCTTATAAATCACATTACTTATATAAAATTTATTAATTACGCCCGTAAGTAATAGGATTATTGAATACTAGCTTCCGCCCGCGGCTTCGCCCGCGCGATACCTTGAAAAAGAAAAACATCGCTATCCCATGGGAACAGTACATTTTTTCGGGATAAAATGTAGCCTATGTGTTATTCCAGGCCATAATCTATATCTGTGCCAAATTTCATATAGATCTATTCAGCCGTTTTAGCGTGAAAGAGTAACAAACATACATCCAGACTTACTAACATAATAACGTTACTAACATAATGTATGGATGGATGGATGGATCCATCCATCCATCCATACATTCTTACAAACTTTCACGTTATAATATTAGTAAGAAGAATTTAATTTGTTTAAACAAATCGTGATAAATGTTTCAGTTAATTTTCATGACTTTAATTTAAAAAAATCTTAATTATTCCCTGGATTACCTTATTTTCCTTGGAGCTTTGCTGAACTTTATCGCCGATGGCTTCCAAAATGTGCTGTTTCTCTTCCTCGGTGATGCGAGGGTGCTGCACAGGTGAATCGTACACCAAGAACCACCAGAATGCACACCAGAATACCGCGATCGCACCTGGTAATTCAAAACAAATTGCTAGAAATCGTTTATTAATGTTTTATGACCCAAAACTGTTGTAACCTCTAGTTGTAAAGTGGATTCACACAATTTCTTTTGACATCAAATAGGATAAGTTAACCGATTTAAAAATGAATTAGGTCAACTCATCCCGCGGGCTAAGTTGACCAAGGAGCCAAATTATTCATTGGTTGTCATCACGTTGGAAAAACAAAACAATATTCAGAAAAATTGCCAAAACAACTTACCAGGAACATAGAACGCATAATCCCATCCAAAGTTCTCAATAAGCGGTCCCGTGAGAGACCACGTAACTACAGTTCCGATTGCTCCTCCGAGTAGAGCGCTGACAAATTTCCCCTTCTCATCAGGGGGCGCCCAGTGCGCCACTAATGCGTGTAAAGCCGGGAAAAGGAAACCCTGGGAATAAAAATAAAATTATCGTTAGATTAAAGCAATTCAAATCTGACAAGGTACAACACTAGGTTAAAAAACCTAATGGCTCTTTATCAGGGGGGAAAAATTTTGGAGTCACAGTCATCATAAGTCACCAAAGAATTGTTTAAAGTTAAAATCAGTACCTGTCTGAAGTTTATTTTGTCTAGATCATGCACTACTGAGCCACGCGCGTATTTATGCTCCCAATTAGATGGTTATTATCTCGCGTAGATAATGACGTCATGTACATTGTTACCATAAAAAAAAATACATGTTTAATGGGCCATACATAACATTCTAGTTTATGTATGATTTCATTAATATTTTATTATTTGCGAGAACAACATCTGGAAAATTTTATTCCATATTGTTCCACATCGCTTAGCATTCTAACGTCTGCAAAAAGCTCCGATGATTTTGTATTATAATGAGATTTCTTCGATACGACTGAATAAAATGTTTATGAAAAAAATACATACGGAAAATCGAATTCTCTTACTTGATCCCGTTTATGTCTTATGTAGGGAGGAACGTAGCTCGTAGCATTTTCGTAGCACGGGTTACATTTAGTGTGTTATATAATAATACAGTACCTGGGTGACCGAGCTTTGCTCGTTTTTTTGGGGTAAAAGACGTTTTCTAAAAAGAGCGCTGAGAGCTAGAGAGCGCTGGTGGTGCAGTGGTAGCACCCCTGCCTCACGATCTGAAGGTCGTGGGTTCAAACCTGGTCGTGCACCAATGAGTTTTTCCATTCGAAAAATTTATGTGCGCAATGCCAGTGCTCTTAAACGGTGAAGGAAAACATCGTGAGGAAACCGGCATACCCTAGAACTAAAAATTCGAAGGTATGTGTCATTGGTTAGTATTCTTATAAGCGGCGATGGGCTTGCAACCTGTCACGTACGGAATACTAACTATTGTGCAAAATGTGTGCATGTACCAAATGTCATGTTTGGACTTGCCTCTGACTACCCTCTTTAGATATCCTCAAAGATCTAAGAAACTAAAGATCTGAGGAGATATCTACCGAGCCTGGGGATTACAGTCGTGATCATATTTTTTTTTTTTTTTTTTTTTTTTATACAAAAATTGCTCGTTTAAAGGTATAAGATTTCGAAAAACTCGGAAATCATCTACCGATCATTTATAATCCGTAAACAAAGTATTGGTTGTCAAAAATCATTCACACAACAATTCACACAAGTCACAAGCAAACAAGCTAGTTTATACAAACAATGTATAAAAACGGGGAAGGTATGAGTATGAGTTCACCAACCAGTCATTACATCAGATAAATAAAAAACTTCATATTTCTGGTAAAAAAAACTCCTATCAACAACAAAAGGGACTGAATGATCTTTGAATACATAAGATTAAAAACTACAAGTAGGTACCTATCTATTTGTATAATGGTCAATTAAATGAATTATCTAGGTACTTTATTTTTATCTTACTTGAAATCACACACACGTGAAGAATGAAATAATGTATTTCAAGTAATGGTTGGCTTTGCTCATCATTGAGTAGGTACGAATAAATTCGTTCCACTCAACAGGCAAAAGCTAAACCTAACTCAAAGGTATTACTGTTTTCGAAAGCAAAAAGTTGAATAACTACTAAATAAAATGAATCCAATTGAGTTATACCTACACAATAAAGTTATACAGCGGCGAACGTGACTTTTATTTTACCTCATCGTAAAGGTACTTACCTATGGATAGGCTAATGGGTTAAAAATGGCCAAAACTGGCACCTAGATTCACCTCGCATAATGTGAGGTTTCAAAAATATTCTGTGATTTTTACTGAATACTAGCGTCCGCCCACAGCTTCGACCGCGTGGTACCTTGAAAAACAAAAACAAATCTATCCTACGGGAACCGTAAATTTTCCGAGATAAAAAGTAGCCTATATGCTATTCCAGATTATAATCTATATCTATGCCAAATTATATCCATATCCGTTCAGCCGTTTCGTCGCAAAAGAGTAACAAACATACATCCATACATCCATTCCTTTTTACAAACTTACGCATTTATAATATAAGTAGAATATTTTTTTACTTTGTCTTAACATACTTACCTACAGCAAACGGAAAAATCTACTTTAAAGAATTGACATGGGTAAGTATCTGATTATCATCCGCTAGCTTGCTTTGTCTCAACTATTTACAACCGCCATGTGACGGTCGATGCTTCTTAGGAAAACTGGAGTAAATTCTATTATGATAAATTCAATATTTAGTGATTGTTTTCACGAATTAACAATTATGTTTTCCAAGGTTTCACGCATTCCTTCCTTATCGAGCTCCGGATTCCTTGTCGTGTAAATATTAGTACCTGGTTGACCGAGCTTTGATCGGTTTTTTTTTGTTAATTTTGTTTTTTGGAAAATGAAACCTAGCTAGATCGATTTATCGTCCCCGAAACCTCCTCCATACTAAATTTCATGAAAATCATTGGAGCCGTTTCCGAGATTCCGATTATATATATATATACAAGAATTGCTCGTTTAAAGGTATAAGATTCTCTATCGAACACACGAAGAATATCTATGTAAAAATCGTTTCAGTTGAATGAACTGGTGGTGCGATGTTTCTAGAAATAATGATGCAAACAATGCCTTATTTATACTCAAGGTGTTGTAACGTTTTATTTTACAAAAAGTATTCACACGATGATTTGCTGCACATCTTTGTCAGATAATAGTGGTTTTATACTTAGTTGTATTAAGTATATAATTAGATATATAATAATTTAGTTTGGGTAGGTTCCTACTTCCTAAGTGTCTACGCGTTACGAGCCACGGCTACACAAAAATTTCCATGTAAATACAAACCAATCAACCTTCAAAATACCTAACATTGTTATATTTACGATCATATTTTTCTACAAAACATAATGAAGCGTAGACATACAAGATGCATATTTCATTGTTCTTTTGAGCCTGTTATGTGTGCTATCTACATGAACTAATAGAATATTGAATCACATAAGCGATAAAGAAATACCACGGTGGTACCTAATTTACCTTATTTATGACTGTAACGAATCATTTGTGGTTAACTGAGAATTGAAATAGACTGGTATGTATGTAGGTAAGTACACTTACTCGTACAAAAAAATATATAAAAATTCTAAATTTTGTATAAGTATTTTTTTATATTTTTTTTTTACACTTACAAACATGGATAATAATAAAATAAAAGATCAACCCTAATACGCATAGATAGGTAACTATTTTGGTCGAATCCGCCCCTTTCTTTCGCACTAAGCGGTAGATAGGTACCTACTTACGTTTTTTTGGTACTACAAATTAAACTCACCGAAGCAAGTCCAATAACAAATCGAAGCGCCACCAGCACTAGATAGTGCCACTTCGCAGCCTGAGGGCTCAGAATGGTGAGGAATGCGCAGATCATCATGGTCACGAAAACCAGCTTCCGCGGGCCCCAGAACTCCGCCGCTGTTCCGCCTACGAGGCAGGTGATGGAGTAGCCCCAGAAGTACCCAGACAGCACGTAGGCCTGCTGTTGCGCTGTCCATGTGAATGTTGTTACTCCATCTGGCTGTAAAAAATGTGTAAATAGATAATTTATTATTTTCTAGTTAAGTTACATACATTGCATGGGTACTTTTTACCCAAAAGAAGGCGTCCTAACAACTTTACCAAATCTATTCACTACTCACGCGTTGCCGGTCTTAAATAAAAAACATGATACGTTTTATTAATTTACAGAAACATTTTGACCATTGGCCAAAAGATTAATGAACTCTTTTAACAAACTATTCAACCTATTTGACGAACTGCCCGTAAATAAGGCCATATTTTCTAAGAAGGTTTACATTCAATTGCAAACGTTCAATGAAATGACATGTTATTCAAAATTGGAACACAAGAACACAATGTTCTACGTAACAAACGTACCAACACAAATCAAACAGCAGACAAAAGAAATTATATAGGTAGGTACCTAGTACGCGGAACACTTGAGTTAAGAAAAGTAATTCACACATTTTTCTGCACTAAGTATTGAAACTTCTCATGACCTCGATATTATAACAAATTTTTAGTGCACCTTGTAACTAATAAGTATTTACTAAGATACTTTTTTTCTAAAAGCTAATATCGAATATAAGCTAAGTATATACCTACCCTGGAAAAACCAAATTCACAGCATTATGACCTATTTATTCTATCTAAGAAGAATCATCAGAACAGAAACGTTTAACAATCGCTTTATTCAAAAAAATATAACAGAATCCTGCTACTTTTGGAGACGGTTACATTAAATTTAAACTCTCAGGTCTCTCGGTTTTCATTGAGACTATGGTTAAGACATGCGTTGATAATCTGTGATGTGAGGAAGTTTACATAGGAGGCTAGGTGGTGTTGTTAGAAAGGTTACCTGCCGCAGTTCCCGTTTGGTGACCGTTGCATTGAATAGCGCGCTGTCGTTGGCCACTATGGCCTTGCATTCGCTTTTCACCCTGTTGACAATAACGTAAGTTTCAATTATCGGCTGAATTGATCTTAATTAAATATTATGCATTATCATAGAACGCCTATTTCATGCAAAGAAAAGAAACCTAGGTGGGAATGATTCAGCGCAGAAGGTAATAGAAAGATAACACAAGGTTGGTACATACTTTTATATACTTATTATGTTGTAAATATTAATATCCAAGTAGTTCAGTCACGCTAACTAGATAATCACGTATGAAACACTGTGAAGTAGTTAAAACTAGTACCTCACAGAAATATCACCTCAGTAAAACCTGAGTAGGTATCATTCACACGTCGTTTTCTTTATAAAATGGTAACTTAAAATCAAATAATTATTCTAAATTGCATGTTTGATAGAACGCTATAGCGTCAGAATAAATTTTGATTGAATTAGTTATGCCTACGCGCATAATATAATCTAACGTGAAATATTTCGCGACCGGTGTTCGAACGATTATAGGTAGATCGTTAAATTTTAATCTAGATAGAAGCTGTCGTGTATTGGCCTCCAAATGATTCTCATCCAGCTTTCACCACACTGGCTGGTTTTACTAATGGTTGGAAGCTACTTAGTGGTATCTATCTACAAACAATTCTATATTAAACTTAGTTTAGACTTGTTTGTAGTTATGTTAGCCACCTCAGTGTGAGTTAGTTTTGCCGGCGTTTGAGTCTTTATTAGTTTGTTTACACAACTGATAGGCAGAGGCAGCACTCACACACATCGGTGGCTATAACGAATCTTTTATGGTTTATAATATACCCCGCTGCTCGCGGTTTTGCTGGCGTGGTAAAAATTTGCAGAATATACAAAATATTTATCTCGCCGCGGTGTTGAACCTACATTTTCTCACTTCTCAGCCGAGCAATCGCTGAACCACCGAGACCGTAGCTACTAACAAAGATCCAATCCAAACTTTCACATAATATTTGTATGTACCTACCAATAATAATATTTAAAAGGATTTAAAATCAAAACACGTGTGCTAAATGCGTAGCGCATTGATGCGATTCGCCTTATATAAGGTCAAGCGATCACGTTTTTGCTCAAATCTGAATAACACGATATTACGAAATTTTAACAATTTGTGATACATTTAGAGATGTAAAGTGTAGGAATTTTAACTCAAGAGCACAAAAAGTAGGAAAAGTGAAATATTGAAAATTAGAAGGATTAGATGCATAAGGAAACCACTCATTATTTTTTAATTCTTGTCTATTTGTCTCTATTGATCCCATAAAATTAATTGACCAATTTCGAGGGCCGATTTCATTCTCAAAAGACTAAATAGTATTATTTCAAGCTCACCTGCATCACGCCACAATTTTGTACTAAATATCTAGTTCGACATAATGGCCTCAACAGGCAGAATGCAAAATACTTACGCAGTGGCAGTATTTTCATCAGGCACCATAGCAATGATGTTGACGCTCATGTTGACCCGAAGCATGTAGTTGACCCAGCAGGCAAAAAACATCATCACAGCTACGTTCAGCCGCGTAGGGATCGCATCTGGCAACAACACAATAAATAAATACTAAGAGACCACTCCATAAAAGGTAATATCTTCAGATATACAAGAACCTATAGTCTGAGATAGTTTCCAAATCTAGACCGTGGAGTAAAACAAAGGAAAACGAGCAAATCCAATTGAGCACCTATCGCGTAGCTTAAATTGAACATAGCATTCAAAGCTTTAACGAAATGTCTCAAAAATTAGACTCTATTAGCATATTTTGAACAAATAATAACAATCTAAGTTTTCCTTATTGATTCTACATAAATGGATTTCTCAATACTTTTTCAAGGGTGTGTTTAGTATGCTTTGACGTAATAGATTTGGAGTATGACCATAAAATATTAATTGAATGATTTAGATATTTGCAAAGCCTTGAGAGAGGTCGGTCGCTAGACTGGACAACAAGAGTGAAGGCTGCTATAAACTGGAGCGTAATTCATATTTTTTTGTCTTTGCTTGATGTCAGTTTAGATCTTTTTATGAATTTAATTTTTCTTTATTTAGCCTTTAATGATGTGCGATCGGTGCTCTCATCAACGCTTTAGTGGACGTTATTTATTTGTTCATCCTTCAGCTTCAAACTTGGAAATCAGCCCAAGCTTTTTGACAAATGGAGTTGACTCAAGCGAAAATGTCCCTCGGAGGCTGTTTGCGGCAGATTAACTTTCGAATACAATGTCAATACCGAGCAGACGACAGACAAACAGCTCTGTCCCGCTGGACTATCCAACTCGTAATTTATATTATACTAGTTTAAGCTTGCGGCTTCGTTTGCACAAAAATATATTTATATTCCTTCCCACTCAACCTTATAAGGACTCCATTTCCGAAGTTCCTTTTCGAGAGCATTCCTAGACAACGAACACGAATCCTCCTCAAGTTTTTAAGTATTTTTGGATTGACAGTCAATTAGTAATGTAACAATTTTATATAGATAGGTATAAAATTAAAATATTAATGAGATCGAGGTGAGGCGAAAGCGAAAGCGTTTGACACATTAAACACGGACTAGTTAGATTGGAGATTATATATTTGACATTGCGAGTGAAATTAATCAGAGCTAGTAAATACCTTTACAAAATATACTTAGGTACCTACTAAAAAAGCCGACGCCTGCTTCAGTTCTTCGAAATCGCTGTTAAATTTTTACTAATACTTGGTAATTTGGAGTCTTAATTTTTTTGTTTCATAACCGTGTGTAACAGATTTTTTTACTCTTTTAAAATTTCAAATAGGTACGTGCGTATCTTGGTAGGTAATACCGTAATTAATAGTAAACTATTATTCTATTGCGGTATAAAAGTGTAGTTTTCAACCACGCGGTTGATGAAGATAGCTTTTGCAACAATAATAATTGGTTGAGGCCTTCAAGAGAATAAAAACAGTTGGCCACTAACTTTACGTTTTTTTAGTGCTTTAATAGTATAAATATGTACATACTTAGGTACATAAGATCTCCTATATTTTTTACTCTGCAAAAATAAGTATTTTCTATAACCATGGCCTCAAATCATGATGAAGATTCTTCGCTTCAGTCACGAGATAGCAATTATAAACATAACTATAAAGTTATTTTACAAACTAATGACCTCGGAACCAAGAGAGGCCAATGGTGAACTTTCAATGAATTTGACAATAAAATAAACATTGGGTATTTCCAAAGTGCAACTAATAGAATACGAGCGCATTGTAGGTAGGTAGGTAAACCAATCATTATTATAATCACAAATGATCCACACACTTAGTCTGCTATACAGACTTGGTGGGTCTCTGTTACCTTCGCACTAGCATCAAATACTTTTTCGTACCTACTTACCTAATAGCAGGTACTGTTAGTACAAATAGATACTCGCAATACCCACAATCTATTATTAGCAGTACTAAATGACCGAGCAGGTACAGTTACCATTGTATTGTTGCATTGTTGTCCACAACGTGCCATCATTGAGTCGCCACCCATCATGAGTATGTATTTGCCTAATGAATGTGTATGAATTTCAATCTGCTTGCTACCATCAAGTATCATGCGAGACTGAGGACCTAGACTATTTAAAGGAATAGCAAAAACTCGACTTGAAACGCTAGTATTTAAAAATAGAGGTTGTGGAAACCGACAGGCAGATAATTTTCAAACCATAAACGAAGAGGATACAATCAAGATTTAAAATTTAAATTCTTAATCATTTTAAATTTTCACTTCTAGGTTTAAGGAAAAACAAGTTCAAAAACGGAAAGCATAAAATAAGTAGGTACTTGTCTTCTTATCATCTCATTCTAGGTAGAAATATAGAACTACTTAAATATTCAACAGATGAACACACAGAGAAAAAACAAATTAATCTAAATACCTTAGACGGCCGAAGAAATAAGCCAAATGTGCAGAAAATATTTACATAAAGTACATTATTTGAAAAGATAAACGAAGTTTATTGTGAATCTGTTAAGTTTTTGCAGCATGTTATGGCCAACAATAGAAGGTATAACTTTCTTACCTTTTGTTCGACTTCCTAGACTTTTTTAAATATCAGCTTAACTTTTTGTAAGATGAATGCATTTCCATTTCTGTTGCATACAGTCTCGTACATAAACCTACCTACTCAATTATCCGCAGTGAATTGCGGTTACAACTAATTCATTACAATAACCATTCCCATTTGACTTTCAGAACTTGACATGAATTCTTTAAGCTGATAAACGTGAAAACAACTGCATGATTCATTCATTGGAGCATTGGAGCTTTAGGCACAAAGCATACCTAGTCCAAATCCAGTATAGAGAATCAAAAACACATTAAAACTTTGTAATTGAAGAGAAAAATTACAATATGTAGGTAACCTGTTATTATCAGTCAGTGTTTATTTGTTAAGTCAAGGAAAATAAGCTTCAATAATAAAAAAAAGAAAATTTCGATAGGTGTTCAAGGGCAAATATATTTTCGCACAAATGTCAGGGGCTTTACAAATACCTCAGATATTTGTTCGGGGCGAGACAATGTACGATATGCGTCAGTAGATAGAATGTCTTACGATATGACAGATTCATAAAGAACATTATTGAAGAAAAGCAAGTAGGTTCCAGAGGAATACCAAAATTGGAGGAATACATGAGCCACAGAAAATACCCCGCATTGAAGAGAGAGATGTTCGAAATTGCATCATTGCACTGACCAGCGCTAGCTCTAGTTCTACTGGAAGGCTCTTTCATTTAAATAAAATATTGTTTCTCCATTTGTTTATAGATTGATAATTGTGATAAATTGATACGTAGGTACTGGCTTGATGCCCGTAAAAAAACTTCTAAATAAGTAATATTACCACATTAACACGTAGGTAGGTATTCAGCAGGTAACTCTAGCAGCTAAGTATCACGTTTCTAGATTACGTACGGTCCACTTGAACGCCACATCAGTGAAACTCGTTTAGGTACCGAGTGCCGATTTTATTGAAAATAACTTTAGTAACTATATAGGAAAACAACAATACACAGAAACCGCGTCAAAAATACGGTGGTTATAGAAGCGCTGAAATCACAAAAGTTTAATTTGTGATGATGCCTAATGAAGGCATAATCATATAGGTATCTGAGTGAAGGGCAAGGTAAGATATTATGTAGGTACCTAAGGCAACCGCCTATTTGTTTCTTTTTTTAATATTAAAGTTACCTTACCTTAATAAATCCATAGATAAGTAGAGGTAGATCAGTCTAAAAAAGCACGCCCCTCCAATGTATTTGCTACTCTATTTCCTCTACATACGGTACAAGTACAAGTTAAATACTTATTATTTTTTTTATTTTAATTATACTTACCTACTCGTAATTATTACTCGTTATTATAAAACATGAATTAATTCCACGGCGCACAGTAACCCACAAAACAGTCCCAGAGTTGTTTATACCTAAACATTAATGTTCACTTACACAACATGCTAGTGACAGTGTCCTTCATTTACCACTTTATTGCTTACTAGCTTCCTCTCGCGGCTTTGCTCGCGAGCTACCTACATAAAATATAGCCTATGTTACTCAGAGATAACGTAGCATTCTAACGGTGAAAGAATTTTTGAAATCGGACCAGTAGTTTTTGAGTTTATTCGTTACAAACAAAAATACAAAAATACAAAACTTCCTTCTTTATAATATTAGTATAGATATATATTCAATGAAAGAATGCAGCAACACCAGCGTGGGTCAAGCCCACATAATCTAGTAACTCCATAAAAACTAACTAGTAGTTTACTTTGTATCTGTTTCCGCAATATCAGTGCGAACCACACGTGATAGTAACATAACAAGTACTTATAGGTAAATTGGTAGTGATATTATGTAGTATTTTATTATGTGCTCGTCAATATAAAGAACCATACAAAGTCTCAAATGGTATTTCTTTGCTCTTGCAGGCATGTAAAAAGGTATTCGTAGCACTAAGAGTTTCTACAAATGTTCTAAGCATAAGTATATGCTTCGTGCATAGAGGTACAGACCAACTTCCACTGGTTTTCCGTAGTTTATTTCAATTATCCTTTTCTCAAGAAGCGTATAAAATTATTATAATTATATCACGTAGATTCCTCATCTTAAGTCGGTTCCTCTATCTCCGTAGGTATACGAGTAAGTATAAACGAACCTTAACTAACAATAAACTTTCGCGATTATTATCTGCTCCAACTCGTTCGGCATCCATAGCAAAAAAAAGTAAGCACCATACAAAATAGCGCTAAAGCTCAACGAGTTTCTTGCCGTTTCCTTTGACTAGGATAAGTACCTATTAGGTCTGGTCTGCACCTAGATTCAACTAGCATTTGAGAGAATTTAAAATAATCACTATTATTTGATTAAATAAACAATTTTCAATTTGAATGAGTGGGCTAAGTTGCCGCGACTATGCTAACGCTTAGAGCTTTTAACTAGAGGTACCTTTGTCCATTCCTCATGGAAAATGTGCAATTGAATTAGCTAGGTGCCTACTTAGCATCGCTAAAGTTTATAATGAGGCGAGACGTTAACCATTTGCGTAACGACGTGGTCTTGCTGGTTGACTGGCGGTTATACACAAGCATTTTTCTCAACATCAAGCACATCTATTATGTCACAACTTTTAATAACCAATTCTTAGGATGTTTGTAACAAAACAAGTCCATAGTGGTCAAATCTAGAAATATCTATCCATAGTCTGGCTCTTATCTACGAGTATTTGTAGAAAAAAGTGATGTTCTTACGTAAGTTACGCCGTGTGATAAACTGTTCATCAGTTAGAGATAAGAAATAAAAGATACGAAGGAGAGAGATGACGGTGAAGGTGAGATGGACGTGTGATGAGCGCCAAAAACAACTGTTTTGCCAAAAACCTAAGGCTTTGGCGTACTTTATGACGTAGACTGAACTTATCATAATAAAAAGAATCAATCCACTTGTCTCCTTTGTGATGCCTGTAATGTGAGCGATCTAGAACTTTTGCGATGTGTCTTGGTGAAAGTGCAGAATGCAAGGTGGCGCCGGCCGCCACTGCCGCCGCTGGCGCCAGACGCCAATGATAATTAGTAATTACCGGTGCACTTTATTAAAGTCGCTTCAGAGATTTAGCGTGAATACCTACGTCTGGTCTGGTGTATCAGGTAGATGATTATTAGAAGCCCATCGCTACCTTTTTTTAGCCTTTAAATAAAAGCAATAAAGTGGAGACAGACTGACCAGACCACAAACCATACCGTATAATTATGAAGAGAAATTCTTCAGAAACATATTAGTATTTAAATGCTTTTTAATTTGTTAAGTTGCAATGCTGATGGTGGTACTTAAGTAGGTTATTTAGGAGGAGCCAGGAGTCGTAACTTTGCTTTCATTGCTTATCTTGAGCTTTACGCCATTATCTATGCGAAAAGCATTTGCTGCAAACTTTCTTAGTGCTGTTCCAACTGGCGCATAGGTAATTATAATAAACATGGCAAAATTTTAATAGAAGTGGATATTGGTTTTCATTTTTTATTTTCTAGTTAAAAAAACAACATAACGAATGTTGCTCATAAATCGAACTAGCATTTATAGTATGATCTATGTAGATATTGTATGAGAAAGTTAGGCTAAGATAACTCTTTATTGAACATATCCTCATCACACCGCTAAAATAGTAGGTACCTATGAGTACTTAGGTACATTAAATACTGTCAATAACTTTACTTTGCTTCTTGTTTACACGTAAGTAACGGTGCAGCCTACTTGCTAAAATGAAGAATTTAATGATTCATTTCACATGTCACGTCGAATGCAAAAATATATCATTCCAACCGGTTCTGTAGTTCGTTCACCAAGGGTCGATGCAACTGATGATAGCGATTAATATAATACTCTTCAACTCTACAAAATTGATTTGAAAACGCACTGTTTGCTTCAATAAGTGTGAAGTATCAGACCAGTTATTATACTTTTATTTTAAGCTATTCGCATCAAAATTATTTATCCTTACAAACTTTTATTTACCTAAGTAGGTAGGTATTTATTTTTATTTATATTTTTCAGCACAATAATAGTACCATAACAAAAAATTCAAAGCGATGCTATATTCTTTTTTGTCTATTTTTGCCAGCGGGATGAGTTGACCGATTTAAAATATGCATTAGGTCAACTCATCCCGCGGGATAAGTTGGCCTCAGTTGACTAAAGAGTCATAATATCTACTCAACAAAAACAAAAAATCATTAGGTTAGGGACATTCCTCCTACAAGAATTATAATTGTTTAGTACCATTATTTTTTTCTAAAACTGTTGCAAACGTCTTTGTTAGTTTACAAATTTATATATAAATTGGTTCCCTCTGTTCCACTGTAGTCTATAGTGTGATCAATTCGATAATCGTGAAACACAGGAAATATGGTCTTTTCAATGTTTACACGCGAAGGACGGATATACCCGTACTAGCAGCTGCGTCAGCATCGGCCTGTCGGTCGCCTCGTCGATCTACGTCATTGGACTTTGCAAAAACACATAGGTCCTCATCTAGGTACCTACTTTCAGCAAGTTTTAACGGCGTAATTAGGCTAAGCTGATAGAATACATGAGGACAGAGACAGGAAATAAATACTTGGGTATTAAGTAGGTAGGTACTTACTTATTACGAGCATCGCTGTAACAATGGATTCTAAAGTTTATGAGAATAATTTTATGCAAGTAGCTATAAAAGTATAAGAGCACTGAGTATAAGGTGGTGTAGTGGTGGCACCCCGGCCTCACGATCCGAACGGTTTGGGTTTAAAAAACTGTTCGTACACCAATAGGTTTTTCTGCCCGAAATAAATATGTGTGCAATGCCAACGGTGAAGAAAAAGATGTGAGTCGACCGGGCACCCTAGAACCAAAAATTCGCAGATGAGTGTTATAGGTTAGTATACTTAAAAGCGGCAATCTGTCACATATGAAATACTATCTATTATGTAAAATGTGGCCAAGTGACAAACATCATATCGGACATACCTATGACAACCCTCTTGAGATATCCCAAAAGATCTAAGTAACTAGAGATTTGAGGAGTTTTCTACAAAGCCTGGGGATTACCTACAGTTGTAGTTATGTTAGTTTTTGTTTTGTTTTTTGTATAGGTAAAGGTACTTACCTACCTGCGAAGTGTGTTTAAAATGATGATTTGTAGGTACCTATTATTTTTTAAAGCTTGGGATCATCGAGGACCAACAAACAACCATCAATAAGCAGTTAGATTACTTATTCTAAGTACTTTTTACTTTATGTATAACGGAACCTAAAACTTTTTTTATTGTATTATTGAAGGTTATTATGAAAAGTCAGCGTGTCTACGTAGGTAAAGATAGTGAAGTAAGTACCTTATTTATAAGCAAAGTCATAGATACCCGCTTTAGAGATAGCAAACAAAAAAAACACATGATCTGTAATCACGACGACTGTAATCTCCAAGCTCGGTGGATATCTCCTCAGATTTCTAGTTACTTAGATCTTTGAGGATATCTCAAAGAGGGTAGGTACCTACTCAGAGATAAGTCCAAACATGGTAGGCACATGCCTATATTTTGCACAGTAGTTATTATCCATACGTGACAAGTTGCAAGCCTATCGCCGCTTATAAGAATACTATGTATGACACACACCTTTAAGTTTTTGATTTTAGGGAATGCCGGTTTCTTCACGATGTTTTCCTTCACTGTTTAAGAGCACTGGCATTTCGCACATACATTTTTCGAATGGAAAACTTATTGGTGCACGACCAGGTTTGAAACCGACCTTCGGATCGCGAGACAAGGGCGCTACCTCACCAGTGCGAAACGAAGAAGAAACTACCTATCTGGGTGGGCTATCACAGATATGTATTAAAGCAGCTGTAACTACCTAAGTAAAGTAGAGTAGGTAGACGTAAGGATCATAAACATCATAAAACAAATACCATAAGTACCTACCTACCTAACTACATAACTATGTAGGTACTTTTGTTTTGATGCGAAACGGTGACCCTTTGCAACGACTCTGGCCACTCACCCGTTAAATCTTAGAGGTCAATTATTTATCTCTTTAAGCCTATTCGCTATACATTCAAATTAACTTAGTGTTAACGAAAATTCGGAACATAGTTAAATTTTTCTCACAAATTTACTTCGTACCTACCTACCTATTGCCGTTAAGCAAAACTTATAAACTTCTGCATGATTACTACTAATTAAACCACAGTACCTAATGATTACCTACATCATAGGTAGTTATGATTGAAGGTATGTTAACCCGCCAATAAATCATTAAAATGGCATCAAGCTGTTACATCCACACTTATAAAAGCAATCAATCAAACAACTTAAGATCGTAATGTTTTAGCAAGGCAAGATCTGACGGTCACTCCTCTCACCTCAAAATGATCCCAAAATTTTATAAAAATTGACTCAATATTAGTATTCAATTTCATAATAATTATTGTGTAAGTCAACACATAGGGTTATAGGTATCTACTGTACCTACCTATACATACATACCTGCTTAACATAATTTAGCTTTATAAATTATTTTATTCTATTTTAGACAATAAATAGCGTAATAACTGATATAAAATTGTAGGTAGGTAAAATAATAATTACCCCAGACAATATAATTAACGCGTCTTGTTTCTTAGCTAGCTACCGCGACGTTAGCAATTTGAGGTTTGAATAATTACATTAGAGAAAATAATATATTATTAACTTACCGAATATTTTGAAGTGGAGCTTCATGTTGTCACGTTATCACAAGCACGATACAGCCTAGTCGCACAAATCGCGCGAATCGTATCGTAACCGCGTAGCGTACTGCGCGCGCGCCTGTATTTCCGCGACTGGCTGAGATCCGCACATTGCATCGCATCGCCTGCTTCGCCTCGCGTGCCGCTTCTCAACATCCGATTGTCAAATTGACATTGTCAATGGGCATTAGCGGTGGTACGGTGGAACTGCCAGAGTGTAGCTGAATTCAGTACTGAAATTGTAGAGTAAAACAAAACTATTTTCTCTCCTCAGATCGGAGTCTACAGTCGGGAAATGTCATAGCTATAGAAGTTTCGGCTACTTACCTAGATCAGAATTATGATGCAAGATCATTCCCGAGTCCCGACTTCTAGGGAAGAAATTAAATTCGTGTGCTACGCCTGCGTAGCACTAGCTACGTGTGTCGCACTCGACATTAATTTCGCGTAGTAATAAACATTCCGAACCCAGTCCAGTTATGAATGGTTAGTATTATTCAAATATTATAAAATAGGGGTAGGTACATAACTAACTACATAGTATGTAAATTAAAAAAATACGCTAAAATAATTTGTAATAAGTATACAAAATGCTTATGCAGTCAATTGCGTTAAGGTATGTTTAACGACGACGATCTTCTCAGTATTCTGCATGGTCGGCCATAGTGGCACGTTCAAATATTTTAAGAATTCGAGACGCAGACCTTGTGTTGTGTAAGCCAGCTTTTATTCGCTTGAGCAATTTTAGTAGCCTAGACATTTGAAGCAGTGATTTGTTGCTAAAATAACCAAAATAGTAATTGCTGACTGTTGTTCTTTTATCTGCCTTTTATTAATAGTACCTGGATGACCGAGCTTTGCTCTTTTTTTTTGGGGTAAACGACGTTTTCTAAAAATGAAACCTAGCTAGATCGATTTATCGCCCCCGAAACCCCCTGAATACTAAATTTCACGAAAATCGTTGGAGCCGTTTCCGAGATTCCAATTATATATATATTTGAAATTTCCAATTATATATATGATACAAGAATTGCTAGTTTAAAGGTTTAAGATTCTGAAATAAGCTGAATAATACAGAAATACTACCTACATACCGAAAACTAAGATTTTAAACAATGGAACAACAACTAGGTAATTAGGTACTTACCAATTACTTACATAACTGAGATTGATAGACGACCCCATCAACACTATAATTAGTAAGAAGTTAGAACTATTTATCCTAGCAAAAACATAATTCATCTGTGATAGCACCTATGTATCCACGTATGTACGTATGTACCTATTAAGACTCTTGGCGTAGGTATTCTAAGTCACCTATCTATCTGTCAAAGATCATACAAAATGTATGCTAATTATACCAACACACGCTAGTATGAATCCCCTTAGCAAAAGTCGTTAAGGTAGCAACGCTCTCAGTCGTTAGCAACAAGCTTTTTTCTTTTATTTATATTATCGTGAGAATGGCAAGCTTATTTATAGCTTTACATCAATTATAATGCGAATACCTGTTCTGGACACAGGACTCCGCATGTGATGTATTATGTTACGAAAATAAATTACTTGATAATCGAGGGCCTTAACCGCGTGTGATGCAATAAAGTAGGTAGATAGAACCTTAACTGGGTGTCTCCTTCGCAAAATGATTAACGATTTAGCAGCATAATAGTCGTAATCATAACAGTACTTGTTACATCGTTTCAATTGTTATTTGATCGATCTATCGATCTTTTGATGATCTATTTATCGATCTCGTAAATATACCTAGTTTTTATTTTTTTTTGTTTTACGGATTTAAAATAGATAGGTATGATTTAAATCAAAAAAGGTTTTGAAACAACACGTTTTATTGAAAAGTAGGACAGGTTACTCGGAAGCTAAAAGTAAAACCTTAAGACAATAATTAAACGTGACTAGTTATCAACAAACAAACATTGAAACTATCATAAACTCTTAAGATACCTGCGCTGAGAGTCAACAAGTAATATCAATTAGGTGCTCTAACATTTTCAATGTTATATTACATATTAAATTTCACAAAAATAATAGATAATCTATACGTACTTAATTAATTTTCACATTGAAATAAGTCTATGTTAATTAATTTTGTACTACGTATTTCATATTCATTACTTTATTGCACAGATGAAAAGTTTACAAAAGGTGGGCTTAATGCTAAAAGCATTTTCTTCTTGCTAACCTTAAAGGTAGAGAGGTAAACGCAGCGTACCCTATGCGTTTTGGCGACGGTTCATTAGGTGTCGGTTGCCAAACTACACGTATCTGACGCGAACTTAAAAGAATACAAAAGATATAAACCTAAAATTCAAGATTGTAATGCCAAATAAATTAGTCTAAACTTGCATTGAGTCGAGAACCTTTAGCGATACAGCCGCATATTTTTAAGGCTTTTGTTTACTAGCTGACCCGGCAGACTTCGTACTTATTTAGAAAACGTTTGTATGGGAAATAGAAAAGGGCTATTTTTAGGGTTTTCCCGGCAGTTATTCGAATTTTTCTTACCTTTTAAACCTTCCCTAGACCTCCACAAACATTTCAAGATCAAGATAAGATAAATCTGTTTAGCCGTTCTCGAGTTTTAGCGAGACTAACGAACATCAATTCATTTTTATATACAGGGTGTCCCAAAAAGTAGTGTCAAGCAAAAGTCCAGAGATAGAACACCCCTTGGGGTACCCGAATCACCCCCATGTATGTTCCGCGATTTTCATATAGTTTTCGAGTTATTAATTTTTTTCCCAATTTTTGAAAAAATTACGACTTGAACAACTTAAAACATTCTTACAAAAAAAGTAGAAAACTTTCTTGAGATTTTTTTTTTGCTACTAAATTTTAATGAGTTGTTCTTTTATGCATCAAATAATCAGCTACGTGACTTTGATGTAAACTATGAAAATGTTGGTGTAAAGTCAAATAATTACATTCGGTGAATTACGACTTAAATTTTGAACTTTAAATTAAAAATCTTAACAAGTGATTTCATGGTTCTTAAATAATTCCAAAGAATTCTCCAGATTCTCAGCTTTCATAATCATTAAAAAAAGTAGTACTTAATAGGCTACTTTGGCTAAAATCGGCTTTCAAAGACGGTAAGGTGGAAAATTCTTAAAATTAGCCACCTGATTAAAAAATAAATTTTGGCCATTTTATCATTCCTAAGCTTAATTTGTTTGTTAACTAACCAAAAATGACTACAAAGAATTAGTTTATGCCGAAAAAATCAGCAATATGGCCGAATTAGGAACAAAATTAGGCGGGCCGAAAAAAAAATTAAGGCACTTAAAATAGCTTTCATACGATTAAAGGAAACCTTTTTAAGACGATGTAGGATTTGTATTGACTAAGAAGGTTGACATTTTGAAGACTTTTTGTAAAAAAATAATAAATTTTACTAGTTGCTTTATTTCACAAATTTAGCTAAACTAAATAAATAAAACCTTCAAATATTAATGAAATCTTACTTTCCTGCAGTCATTTTTGGTTAGTTATCAAACGAAGTAAGCTAAGGAATGATAAAATGGCCAAAATCTATTTTTTAATCAGGTAGCTAATTTTAAGAATTTTCCACCTCACCGTCTTTGAAGGCCGATTTTAGCCAAAGTAGCCAATTAAGTACTACTTTTTTTTAATGATTATGAAAGCTGAGAGTCTGGAAAATTCTTTAGATTTATTTAGGAACCATGAAATCACTTGTTAAGATTTTTAATTTAAAGTTGAAAATTTAAGTCGTAATTCACCGAATGTAATTATTTGACTTTACACCAACATTTTCATAGTTTTTATCAAAGTCACGTAGCTGATTATTTGATGCATAAAAGAACAAATCATTAAAATTCAGTAGCAAAAAAAAAATCTCAAGAAAGTTTTCTACTTTTTTTGTAAGAATGTTTTTAGTTGTTCAAGTCGTATTTTTTTTAAAAATTGGGGAAAAAATTAATAACTCGGAAACTATAGAAAATCGAGGAACATACATGGGGGTGATTCGGGTACCCCAAGGGGTGTTCTATCTCTGGACTTTCGCTTGACACTACTTTTTGGGACACCCTGTATAAGATTAGTATCGATCTTGTTAGTCAATAAAGAGTTAAGTATCTACACTCAGCGGCACGGAATCTTGGCCAAGCACGAAACATGCGATAAAAAACAATTCAAGTGTTTCTGATGAATGGTTACTATGAAGGTAGGTAAAAGAAGTATCAGTTTACGTTTGAGAGGGTAATTCATTTAGCTTGAGTGGAATTTAACACCACTTTTTGAGATTTAGTCGAAACAGGTCATTTCAGCGAGTTAGACGATTTTTCAATTTTGTGTGTTTAAAATCTTTAGCTAAAGGTTATCATTTTTTTTTGATTTTGTGTTTCTTGTTGGGTATCTTAACAACCTGTATCACAAAAAAAAATGCCATTAACAGCAGACCAGATCGCCCAAGCCGTCGCATTAGTCGACCAGGGGCTGACACAGCGTGGAGTGGCTATTGTGTTAAACGTAGCACGTTCCTCCATGCAGTATGCCCTGAAACAATATCAGGCAACCGGGAACTACACCCGGCGACCAGGTAGTGGTGGTGGAAGATGCACATCAGCTCGGGACGACAGGTTTATTGTCTTGGAAATTTTGAGAAACCGCTTCCTCACAGCCTTTGAGAGACGACAGCGGCTCCAAAACGTCAGAGGCATTAATGTGAACGAGCGTACGGCGAGAAGACGAATGGACGAAGTAAACTTAAAAGCTTGTAGACCAGTGCGTGGCCCAGAACTCCCCAGGCAGCACCGAGTAGCTCGTCGTCGTTTCGTTTCCTTTGAGTTTTCGTGGTTTTCATATGGCATGCCTTATTTTTCATCTAAAGGCATTAAACAGTTTTGAAGGCAATAAAGAATACTGTAAATTATTTTTGAACCTCTGACTATAATTGATACAAAAGAAGAAATAAAAATTCGTAAAATTTCGCAAAAATTTCGGGTGGCCAAGTTTCCGTGCCGGTGAGTGTATTTTTCAATCCTATAATTTTTAGACAAGTTGATCTAAGCAAGCAAAAGAGTGATTTTTTTCTTTATTTATTTAAATATAATCCAAATGCTTAGTTATATAGATTTTGCGTTATTTGATAATGTTCTAATACATAAGCTAACAAAACAAGGCAAGCAAAACTTTGACATTTGGAATTCTAAAAAAAAATGTCCCGTAGGTAAGTATATTGTCCTTTTAAGTGCAAGGGACGGATTTCATTAGTAGAACCGTTAATCTATTAGAACTTAAAAACTGTTACAATGGAGAGTGAAACTATATTCTATATCTGCAAAAATATAAATCATTTAACCTTTGGCCTAACTAATATTATATTTTTAATTGTTTTCGCGCCGACCAACTGAGCATATTGTTTTACATCATCATCATTCCCTTTCTTACCTACCTTCCTTTTGTACAATTTGTATGGCATAATAGTTCCCTTTACCCAGCATGGTATAAAGTTTATATCAGATTCTTTAGGGAAGTTTTCATCTATACTGTCTATGTTATCATTTAGTCTCGAATAAGGGGCATTTTCCAGTTTAGGTATACATTCCTTCAATGGAAACCATTTATATGTCTCCGGGCACACCAGGTCTGATGGTGAAAAGTAACCTTTGTACCTCATTTTCTTGCAAGAATGTATGTAGTATCCCATGTAGTAATACTGCAGGCTAGGGCATACTTTGTGTAATTCTCTTGTGAAGTCTATCTCTCTGAAAAACCAACGAAAAGTTTAGCTTATTAGGCTACTATTAAAAAAGGCATTAATCTAGAAAAAGTACTCTGACTTTTTATGTGTTTATCCCACTTGGAAACCAAAAAGGAGGGATTTGTGTTTGGGTTTTATGTTTGTATGTATGTAAGTATAGTTGGGCTTTTTAATTTTGGCAATAAACAATATTTTTTTATAATTTAATTTATACAAATATAATCTTTATAGGGTTCATTTAGCGTTTATTCTTTAAGGTTTAATTTTCTATGAGCCTTTGTAACACTTAACATTTTGTGGCCTGAACTGAAAAAAAACAAATCAGCTCAACATCCCAGGCTTCCAACAAGGATCCATAAGGAAGTTGTAAGTATGTAGGTACCTTATACCAGTACCTCTTATGTTTGAAGTTCTGAACACTAACCTCAACGCGCCATATGTACCCAAAGTCAAGTTCATATACTGGGGGTCATAGAAGAAGTAGACAGATGAGACACATTTGGGCAAAATGTCAATAACGCCAACAGCCATGAGTTTGCCGCTGAGCCAGTATTGCTGATGGAAGGACCCGTAGCCCAAGGGTGGACCGTTTGGGGTGTATTCCTCCTACAATTAATGTTTAGGTACACCAATCTAATAATTTAAAAAAAATCTAGTGAATTTGGTTTGGATGTATGTAAGAATAATCATCATGTTACAGAAACGTGAAAATTTCAAGCTTGAAGTTACAAGCATGGTACTAGTTAAAGTTATATAATTTTGATATTACCCAAAGAGCTTATGGTAAGACCCCAGCTCTATTATACTGAGATAAGCAGCAGCCATTTTGAATTAATGCTACATTACATTATTCAAGACAGAAGAGTAGAATTCAATGTCTTTTCATATACCTTTTTTTTTATATATCCAGAAAATGTACAAGTAGTGTTTGGGATGAATTTTAGTAGATGAATACATACCAACAACGGACTAACAACTAGAAAATCCTTGAATTTCTTTTCTGTGCATTTTTCAAGTGTGTCATTGTGTATTGTTGTTTGGTATTTCACATATACATGATGAGTTTCTTTTGCAGTGGCTAAGTACTCTGCACTCGGTGGGTTAGTACGGACTAGCTTTATCTGAAATATTTCAAATCACTTTTTCAGAATAAAATATGATCCTTATGAGAAATAACTGGGTATAGGTAGTTACAGACAGCATTACCAACCAACAACACAATCAGTGATACATTTTTAGTATCATTTTAGTAGTTCAAAATTAGACCACAAAAATAAAATCTTAAAATTACTAACTTTACCTCTATATAATATTAATAACGATGGGTGACCATGTTGCTTCATAGTAATCCTCATCTTCCTGCCCTTATCCCACTAGGTAGGGTCAGTATAACAAGTTATCTTTCTCATCTCTCAATCTCATCTCATCATCAAGCATCATCTCAGTATTCACTCCCTTCTTACACATATCATCTTTCACACAGTCCGTCCATCTTTTCTTAGGTCTACTTATATCCATCCACATTCAAATCCATCACCCTTTTTGTAACATGACTTTCCTCTCCTCCCGCCGCATAACATGCTCATACCACACCAACCTATTACTATTACCTATTACCACAACAACCTACAACTTTTCTGACACTGTTGCTACTTTTAAACTGTCTCTAATATTATAATAATAATACAATGATGAAAAAAATACTGATGCCAAAAATTATATACTGACTTCTAACTTATTTTTATACTGGTCTGGCAGCTCATTTAGGTAATCCTCGATTTGTTTTTCCTTGTTTTGTTTGGTGGGCAAAGTGTCTATGTCTATTCCTTTTTGTTTCAGTTTTTCAAGTGTTCTTTCACGCCTCAGTTGTTTCGCTTTCTTACATGGAGCTTTACTAGGGTCTGGGCCAGAGTCTGCAACAAATAAGTACTGGAGTGTTTACAGTATACTTGACTTGGTTGTTCCAACTGATCAATGAAGATAAGCGGCATTCAGCACAGTCACTACAAGACATTTACATGCTGAGCAGAGACCACTTCCATGTCTTATGTTATGTCATAATAAATTTATTATAAACTCACCTTTTTTCGTTAGCTTCAAATCAACTTCAATATTTTCATCTGCTACTATCCCTCTTATAACTTTAGATTTGTCTGTAACATATCAATATTACCAGTACATAGGTAAAAGTATACTTTTCAATAAATTCAGCTTACTAGTATGTACCTAAGTATATTTAGATTGCTAACCTTCACAATCTGTGTCTAAACTCTCCTTAGTTTCCTCAGTATTCATAATATCATTGACATCAATTTCCTGAGGCTTAATAGTTGACTCTATGAACTGCTCAACCCCCTGTTCCTCTCCATCATCAGAGGCACTACTGCCCGTAGACATTTTCCTATCATTCGTCTTTGACACCACTTCACCAGATACAAATTTGTTAAAACGCTTCAGTATCTTCTTTTGGGATTTTGATGCCTTGAATTCTAGAACTCTGCATCTAAAAATATAAATTAGTACAATTAATCACAATATCCAAGGACAAAATTTACCTATTAATCTAATACCTTTAAATAGCATACTAGCCTCTTCGCTGTTGCCCACTCTGTCACCAACTATGCCCAGAACTCATTAGTTAATCGGTTGCACAGGAATTACAATAAAATATTCAGTAGCATTGATATTTTTCACACCAGCCTATGTGGTTTCAAACGGGAGGTTCTTAAGCTTTTAAATGAAAAAGTTGGCATGTAGGTCAGTGTGTGAGGTTATAAAAATTAACATTCACTTTAATTTCATATTTTATAATATCGTTTCAATTTTTATTTTTAGTTTTTCTATAGAGGTATAAGTATATTGTTTATTATTGTGTGTTTATTGTTTATTTTTGGTATACTTCTCTACTGTAACCATATTACTTTGTTTAGCGACTGTTGGTACCTATATTTTATAAATTAATGTTTGTAAAATGTAAATCCATTATTGGCTGTATGTTATGTTACAAGATCTGTATAAACTTTACAAATGAGAGCTGTGGATTTTGTTAAATAAATAAATAAATAAATAAATAAAAATAAATAAATAAACAAGACTCTCGGAAACGGCTCCAACGATTTCATGAAATTTAGTATGCAGGGTGTTTTGGGGAGGATAAATCGATCTAGCTAGGTTTCATTGCCCAAAAAATACGATTTAGCAAAAAAAAAAAACTAGGTAACTTACTAGACAGTAGGTACTTAATATTACAGGTAAATGTAGATGTCTCCTAAATAAAACAAACCTTATAGTATACAAAGGACAGCAGGTCACGTCCATTGTAGGTTTGTAGCAATAACTACCAGACCTGCGCCACCCTCTGTCAATCAAATCCTGATAGTCTGCTACGGTCAAGGAATGCGCCCACAACCCTGCAATGATAAGAGATACATAACTAAGAAAAAGAATATTAGTTGTTCGAATCTAATCACATAAGTACATAATATTCATTTCTATCCATTTAGTACATAATATTCATTTCTATCTATTTATTTAATTTTTCAAATTGTAGTGGAAAACTTACCATGACTGAAATTAGTGTTAGGGCTCCCGCAGTACCCACATTTGTATCCTTCGTGTTCAGCATAGTATTCCACAATACTACGTAACATTTTTTATCACAATAAAAACAATAGAAAGCAAGGAAAGAAATTACTGGCCCGAACGAAATTCGAAGAAAAGTAAACACAAGACCGCACCACCGCAGTGCAGTGCTGACAATCAATCAGCCAGCTAAGCCAGCTCACACAGCACAGTAGCAGCAAGCAGCAAGCAAGCCTCTGTTTCCTTCTTCTTCTTCTAATATTTATTTATAATATATGCCATCTGTTTCTTTTGTTTGAGATCAATGTTCAATGTTCCTATATCTTTACTCTGAGAATGTTCCCATCCCAATCTAGTGTTGTCGAGTTTGACATTGATAGTATTGTATTTGTCGAGTTTTTTTTATCTAAGCGCGATCGACGAACGAACACGGTACATAACTGAACAAATCGCCACTGTCAACGTCAGTCAATTGATTTGACGTTGACGTTTCATTTTCTCAGGTGCATCTTTTGCAGAGTTTGACTTCATCGGATTTCTTCTGTTTCTTCGAGTTTTTTTTTTCGGATTCCCGCCAAGGAGAAAATGGCGGTTAGGTTAGGTTAGATTAAGTTAGATTATAGAAAACGGAAGAAATTAATTTACGCAAGACTAGGCAGTAAGGTCTATGATGACTATAAGCCTGCTCAAATGAGCGAATAATTTAAAAAAAAAAATTCTGTTTCTTCGACTTTGAATTTTATCGCTATAGTTTTACATTTTTTCCTCGTGTTATATTGATTGTCATTTTTGTTAACTGACAATGCCATCACCAAATTTAATTAATCAATTTGTAGGTAACTGTGCAACCTAGTACCTACCTACCTAATGTACCTAGGTATGGGTAGGTGCCTACCTACCTGCTACAAATAGTTGGTTTTTAATTACTACTAGTAAGTATTATATTATTACGTATAAAACCATGGTACCTACATTACATAATACTATGTCGTTACTGATTACCTAGGTATCACATACAATCATGGTATAATTTTAACGTGTCGCGGCCGGTATAACTTGCGAAGTTCGAATAGTTCCACTATCTTCCTCCACTTCAGTGATATTGGACATGACAGAAGCTTTTGGAAGAACAAACTGTTTCCGTCTATTTCTGAAAACACGAGAAAACTAATTTATTGAATTATGTAATTTTACCTACTCGGTTTATTCTTTGTAACGTTAGGTAGGTAGAGATGATTCAGTCTAAAAATGCATGCCCCTCCACTATGTAGGTACCTAATCTCAAGCCAAACTTTACTCATAATTTTATTTTCTTTTACTTTAAATTAAGTATTGTATCATCAATGCTAAAGCGTTACACTACCCAAGTTTAAGGGACTCTTACCCGCCCTAATTAAGAGTGGTGTAATAATAAGAGTTAGAGCGTAAGCCTAGCTCTCCCCTAAATACCGTGTAGTGTTATACCTACCCGTGTTTGAATTTATAATTAAGATTTCAAATAATTAAAAGTACCTACCTACCTACCTCATTTCTTATTGGGTGTGTAGATTAAGTAGGTTACCTACTTTAGGTACTTACCTACCTACCTATTTCTACTGCTTTGCAGTTACTTTTAAAAGTAGGTAGGTTTCTACCTAAGTAACTACTTAGATAATATGTACCTACCTGAATCTTCTGAAATTCCAAGGTTGCACTTCAGTCTCTCCCCATATTAAAAACACCGTGCCACTAAGAAAAAGAATTGTTGCATGAAAACACCAAATGTGCTTCCAAGTCATCAGGGAATTCTGAAAAAAATGTGTAGGTACTTATATCAATAATACTAACGCTTGGCGTACCTACCTACCTACCAACCAACTATCTACAGAACATACAGTTCGTGGACTGGACATAGGTAACCCCTAAAAAAAAGAAAGCCTTCCTAATAAACTACTTACGGAAATGTTATACTTAGGCATATTAAAAAAACAAGGGTAGGTAGGCACCTATAGGTAGGCAATAATCTTATACCTTTAAACGAGCAATTCTTGTGTATATAAATATAATATAATCGGAATCTCGGAAACGGCTCCAACGATTTTCATGAAATTTAGGAGTGTATCCCATCTGGCCCGGTGACTTGGCCCGGTGCCGGGCCACATGGGAAAAAAAAGTTTTAACTAGCCCGGTGATGTGTTTACCGGGCCAAATGACACAAATCAAGTGCCATCGTCCCCGGTAAGGTGAGAAAAGAGGATACGCCACGTTATTTATGAAATACTAAATACATGCATCTACCTACCTATGAAAGGGACTGAACTTATAAATCAAACTGCTTAGTAAACAAATTTTTAAGGCCCAGCATTTTGAAAATTGCAAGTATTGCAACCCTAATCATTCTATTACCGCTTAATAGATTACATTGAAATTGAACTACACGATACTGAAGGATATAAATGTAATCAACCGGAGCTAAAACACGAATTAGTTAGAAAACCTTGGTTAAAAATCACGTCAAAAACACCTCTGAAAATTCAGAAATTCCCTAATTTATCCAGAACAGTAAGGTATTTTGAATTTCTATTTCACAGGAATATAAATCAGTTAATTTGAAACAAATCAACCCAGCCCTTTTTTGAAATAAGCTAATTACTTGAACATAATTATGTTTTTTATAAATTGTCGCTTTCGTTATATAATTCAGAGCAGCCATATTATCATGCCGCACTCTACTTACTTGTCATTTGGGTATTTCGCTTCGTGCTATGTCTGATTCCGCGGAGATCCGCGTTGCTATACGGACCTATGTCAGTTTTTTTTTGTAACTTTTACGTATTACTATTCCTATAGTGTGACGAGTATTCTGGGCCTTAAACAACATTTTTCCCATGTGGCCCGGCGCCTGGCCAAGTCACCGGGCCAGATGGGATACACTCAAATTTTGTATGTAGGGGGTTTCGGAGGCGATAAATCGATCTAGCTAGGTTTCATTTTTAGAAAACGTCGCTTAACCCAATAAAAAAAACGAGCAAAGCTAGGTCATCCAGCCAGGTAGGTACTGGTTATTGATAACAGGTACGTACTTACCAACCTAGTAGGTAGGTAGGCTGCTACTTACTTTGAACCTTTGTGTAACTTGTCCAACGCCCAATGATACGATTATACCAGATGTGTTTCCAATAATTTTGATGATGGTGTTCACAGAATTCACAAAATTGGGCGTGAGTTCCTAAAATAATATATTATAGAATCACAAAAAATAAATCAAGCCATGAAATATATTTCTAAGTAGGTACCTACATGGTCCATACTTATGAGTACCTAGGTAACTATCAGGTAACAAAATATTTTGACCCATCATCGAACGTCGAATAGAACGAAATAAGAAAAAACTTGTTTGAGGCTTTATGGGTGATACCTATTACCTACCTAGGTATATATTTTGCCAATGCGTGTGGCACGTGTACCTAAACGTGAATAATCAAACTCACGTGTGGCTTATGTACCTCTACCTGCCCAAACATTGTTATACCTACCTTCATAATAGTTAAGTCCACCTGCTGTGCCCCGTGGTTTCACCCGCGTGGCGCACGCCAGAATAGCTCGTAGATGGCAGATTTTTGTCCTAAGTACTTAATGACACTACTTACTAATTCACACTAATATCTTTATAAATTATAGCCTCTGTGTTATTCTAATGTGTAAGCTATAAGTATTATTGTAAAGTTTCATCAAAGTCCATTCAGTACCTATCTAATAACAAACATAGGTACCTACATCCATATATTCTTACAAACTTTCGCATATAATACAGGGTGTCCCAAAAAGTAGTGTCAAGCGAAAATCCAGAGATAGAACACCCCTTGGGGTACCCGAATCACCCCCATGTATGTTCCGCGATTTTCTATAGTTTTCGAGTTAATAATTTTTTTCCGAATTTTTGAAAATTTACGACTTGAACAACTTAAAAAGTTCTTTAAAAAAAAGTAGAAAACTTTTATGAGATTTTTTTTTTTGCTACTGAATTGTTATGAGTTGTTCTTTTATGCATAAAATAATCAACTACGTGACTTTCATGAAAATTATGAAAATGTTGGTGTAAAGTCAAATAATTACATTCGGTGAATTATGACTAAAATTTTCAACTTTAAATTAAAAATCTTAACAAGTGATTTCATGGTTCTTAAATAAGTCTAAAGAATTTTCCAGACTCTCAGCTTTCATAATCATTAAAAAAAAGTAGTACTTAATTGGCAACTTTGGCTAAAATCGGCCTTCAAAGACGGTGAGGTGGAAAATTCTTAAAATTAGCTACCTGATTAAAAAATAGATTTTGGTCATTTTATCATTCCTAAGCTTAATTCGTTTGTTAACTAACCAAAAATGACTGCAGGAAAGTAAGATTTCATTAAAAATTAAAGCTAAATTAGCTAAATCAGCTAAATTTATGAAATAAAACAACAAGTAAAATTTATTAGTTTTTTACAAAAAAAATTCAAAATGTCAACCTTCTAGGTCGATATAAATCCTTCATCGTCTTAAAAAGGTTTCCTTTAATCGTATGGAAGCTATTTTAAGTGCCTTAATTATTTCTTCGGATTGTCTTAATTTTGTTCTGAATTCGGCCATATTGCTGATTTTTTTTGGCATAAACTAATTCTTTTTTGGTTAGTCAACAAACAAATTAAGCTTAGAAATGATAAAATGGCCAAAATCTATTTTTTTATCAGGTAGCTAATTTTAAGAATTTTCCACCTCACCGTCTTTGAAGGCCGATTTTAGCCAAAGTAGCCAATTAAGTACTACTTTTTTTTAATGATAATGAAAGCTGAGAGTTTGGAGAATTTTTTAAACTTATTTAGGAACCATGAAATCAGTTGTTAGGATTTTTAATTTGAAGTTGAAAATTTTAGTCATAATTCACCGAATGTAATTATTTAACTTTACACCAACATTTCCATAGTTTTCATCACAGTCACGTAGCTGATTATTTTATGCATAAATGAACAACTCAAAACAATTCAGTAGCAAAAAAAAAATCTCAAGAAAGTTTTCTACTTTTTTTGTAAGAATGTTTTAAGTTGTTCAAGTCGTAAATTTTCAAAAATTCGGAAAAAAATTAATAACTCGAAAACTATAGAAAATCGCGGAACATACATGGGGGTGATTCGGGTACCCCAAGGGGTGTTCTATCTCTGGACTTTCGCTTGACACTACTTTTTGGGGCACCCTGTATATTAGTAGGATTATGACAGCTAGGATAACAACCTCAACTAATAGGTAAACTCTAATAATAAAAAAGTACCTATATATACTTTTTTATTATTAGAGTTTACCTATTAACATTAACCCATTAACATTATAGTACCTACCTACATATACCTAACTAATCAAGCAAAATCATCGTTAGAATCATTTAACGATCGCTTTTGTTCTAATCGGTAACCATTTATGAAATTCAATGAAAGTGTTGAAAGCTGCTTACATAACACAAATCGAAGGTGAGGTCCATGCCTGCAGCTGTCAAAGCGACAGCTAGAGTCAGCAAAATCGGCCCAGGAATTACAGGAAGCAGCCACGCGACAGCCACCAGGAGTCCAGGAATTACATGTGCTGGCACAAAGTTTTTAGGATGAACGTGGCATTGAAATGATTGTTCTATAGTGCTTTTCTAAAGATACTAAACTAGCTCCAGTGTGGTAGATCTCTATATACAAAACATCGATAATAATTTACTACTAGGACGGTGTAGTCAATTATTTATCGATGTTTTGTCTAATGCTAATGTATATTAATGTGGCGATTCTCCTCAACGGTTTTGTCCTTGTTCTCAGTAAGCTAAGTATTCGTCATTGTTCGCAACAAATAATTTTGGTTATCTTTATAAAATATTAGTTAACTAGCTTCCGGCCACGGCTTCGCCTGCGTGGTACCTTGAAAAACAAAAACAAATCTATCCTACGGGAATCGTACATTTTTCCGGGATAAAAAATAGCCTATGTGTTAGGAGTAACAAACCAATCAGCAGATATAGATTATAGTCTGGAAAGACTATAATCTATATCTGCGCCAAATTTCATCCAGATCCGTTTTGCCGTTTCAGCGTGAAAGAGTAGCAAACATACATCCACGTATATTATTATGATTTTAAACGTATCTACCCTTTGTGAAATAAGTTATAAATTAATATATATTATCAACCAATATTTTTTGCTCCATCTTCATGCTATCAGCTTGAAAGACGAGCTCAAAAATCAAGGATAGTAAAGTTTTTAATTTAACGGTAAAATAGCAAATTGAGGATAACTACCCAACTAAATCTACGTAAACTAAACTGTTCTAAATACTGAAAAAACCAACTCCTCCAGTAAAAAACTTACATACAACAATAATATATTTTCTTATGTGCTTTATCCTCTTCAACCTTGTATTGTGCTTGTACCAATGAAAGGTCTGTATGACGACAGTTCCCAAAACTAATCGTAGAAAAAACGGTAATGCCGTCAACAGTGATGCCTGCCGAAAATTCATTATATTAATGTACCTAGGTAAGTACCATTTGATATACAGGATGTCCCAAAAAGTAGTGTCAAGCAAAAGTCCAGAGATAGACCACCCCTTGGGGTACCCGAATCACCCCCATGTATGTTCCGCGATTTTTTATAGTTTTCGAGTTGTGAATTTTTTTCCAAATTTTTGAAAATTTACGACTTGAACAACTTAAAAAATTATATAAAAAAAAGTAGAAAACTTTCTTGAGATTTTTTTGCTACTGATTTTTTATGAGTTGTTCTTTTATGCCTAAAATAATCAGCTACGTGACTTTGATGAAAACTATGAAACTATAAAATTCGTGGAACTACATGGGGGTGATTCGGGTACCCCAAGGGGTGTTCTATCTCTGGACTTTCGCTTGACACTACTTTTTGGGACACTCTGTATATACTCGTAGTTACTAATGGGTACCTAGTGTCAAAGCTTACAGTACTGGGATGTTGATACTGCACAGCACAACTTGGACAAAAAAGTTATATCTACCTACTCGTACCATGTAGCGGTAACATCGGAAACTCATGGATTGATTAGACGTTTGGTTCATCAGCAATGAAGATTTGTATGTTTTTAAAGCGTAGATTTAGGTACAGATGTATAAAGAACCTGAAGCTGACGCAATATTAGAGTCAAATCAATCATGAAGACCATCTTTAAGGATATGTGCCAAACCAACAGCCGACAACAGCATTGATGAACAAAAACAATCAACAAAAAGACTAACATCATAAATATTGTACTCAGCAATCCTTGAGTAGTACAGTGGTCCATGGATAGAGAGAGATATAATCATCCAAGCGTATCCAAAATTCAAAATGCAGAGTGCCCAGAATGGAACCGATTTCAGAATTATTTTCCACGGAGCTTGAGAATTTGTGAGCTGAAACGAGAACTAGGTACTAATCTAAGAAGTTGTAGTTGACTTTTTTTATCAATCAAGAACTTCAACTGTGTACTTATCTACTATGGTTAGGTATACTAAAGATGCAGGTCAAAATAAAATAAAAACACCTAACCTATTTATAGGTTTACCTGTAGCCACAACTTTGTATAGGTAACACCCATTATAACGCAAGTAAACACGCTGAATTTCTAACAAACCTATCTACTTGTAAAAGACACGTTGATTTCGCTGTCGTAGCAGGGTCATTATCGCAAGTAAATAGTAGCTGCCTACCTCTAGACAATGTGGTTTGATGTACCTATCTATTGTGAATCACGGTCTCAAGAACATACGAGTAGGTTCCGCATTTTTTTGCGTATCTCTTGTCTTCGTCTCCAAGAGGTCATCAACAGCACGAACGATTTCAAGAAAGGCTAAACGTTACTACACACTAATGAGGGCAAATCCATTCAACCGTTGCGAAGTTCTGTGATATCGTGTGATAATTTGTAATCCCATACTTCCCTTATGAAATAGGAAACGATGTCAAATTAATAACTTACCTTTATTGTGAATACATTGCCAATGGTATTGATCAGATATTCCAGCTCCTCCTTAGATATGAAAGAGTGTGCTTTAGGAAAGTCGGAGACTAGTAAAACCCATAGGATTGACCAGACCATTAGAAAGCCTCCAGAAATGTAAAAGCCGACTGGCCATTGAGAATAGTAGTGGATTGCAGCGCAAATGAGAAAAGTGCAGCATGTGCCCATTGTTATACCTGAAGTTGAGAAAACTCGTGAATGAAATCCCTGAATCATTTGCCTAAGCGCAACTGAGGTACTTATTAGAACGTTTTAGTAGGTATCCGATTTTGAAGGATAAAGAAAGTATCACTCAAATATTTGAGACTAGCAACGCGGCTCCGCTCGTGTTTTACGTACCTGCCCGTATAGTAGGTAGCCTATGTATCAGGTCATAAATTAAGCTTTCAAGTTTCATCCAAACCCGTTCAGCCGTTTTAGCGTGATTGAGTTACAAACATCCATCCATCCAAACTTTCGCATTTATAATATTATTGAGATGTAAGTAGGTAGGATCTTTTTAAATAGCTAAGTGGTGTTTCAGTATTTGGGCGTTAGATTCCTACATACTTAAAAGTCGTAATAAAATTAATTTTGTAGATATTATTATTAAGATCAAATAAAGATCAAAGGTCAAAATGTCACTACGCACCTTATTTGCCAGAAACATAGGTAAATAGGTAATATTTAATGAGGTTCCTCACCGCAATAAGCCCACATAAAATGATTCCTTTCTATTGGAGGAACCCAGTGCCTCAGGACTTGGACCATGCTTGGTTGCATAGCACCCTGTCAAACAACCAAATGTTTATGTATACAAGTGACCAAGCTAAAGGAAAAGTAAGTTCTAAGGCAAATAGTTACTAACAGCACAGAACCCTGTGAAGATCCTTAAAACGAACAAAGCCCAAAAGTTGTAATAAGCAGAAGCTGGTGTGAGGCAGCTGAGGACACCAGAAATCAATCCAGAGATTCCCACCACCCAAGTCGGGCCAATTCTATGAAAATGCATTTAAAAGTTAGGTAGGTAGGTACAACACATAGTACCTACCGAATAAGTATAAAAAAAATTGGGTAATAATAGCTACCTACTGAGTAGGTGAATAAAAGTCTAAGCCTTACTTGTCGCCGAAATTATGGAATATAGGAAAGCATACACAAAACCCGATATGGTATGCTGAAAATAGTTTCCCGATTTTCGTATCATCCCAGCTAATAATATCGACTGCCTGAAATAGATCATCTCATAAATTTAGGTAAACATTTTTGTACTTTAGTTTAGTCAGAATATTTTACTCACTAGTAATTCATTCAAACGGTGTGTAAGAACCTACTTACCCCAGAACGAGCTCGATTTCCAACCCTTAAAATGGTTAAGATTGAGCCATTAGCATACTTGAAACCCAGAATATTATCGTCTCTTTTCGATATCTGAGCCATCCCCACAATGTGGACACTGAGGTTATATCTAACCAGATATATCAAGAAATATCCAAAGAATATCATCACTCCTATCTGCAAAACAAATACAAGTGTGAAAGTCTGTTATTTCTCACGATAATTCGGAAGAAAATTAGCTTACCATTGCTCGCACCCTAATTTTGATCATCACCAATGCCAAAATGTCGAAAAACAATAAAATTTATAATCAAATCGTGGCCAAGGTGAAATAAAACTGCGGTTCATCACATCAATCAATTCACTTAACCTAAGATGATGAATTATTTATTGCCCTGTTTCTGCAGACTAAATATTATGCTCACAATAAAATGAAGAAAATTTCAAGATTTTTGAGGGAAACGGTTGATCAAAAATCTTTGTAAGAATGAATACCTATTCTTAGGTACTTAGTATTATGTTACAGGTACCTACCTAATAATAATGAAGATTTCAAGAGTTGTGTTGGCCCTGGCAAAAATAGCACCTATAACTCCTTAGGCGTTACGGAGCCCTAGAAACCAAAATTAATAGAAATTCGTTCCAAAAGTAAAAATGAATAAATAAATGAACCTACCAAGTCATGGTGAAATAGAAATAAAAAGTAAGTAGCAGGCAATAATTAAACATTTATTTCTTAGCCTTGCGGCCACAAGTCGATAGATAAATAATTGTGACAATAATCAAAGTATGAGTACATTTAAATAAAACAATATAATAATAAACAAGTACGAATAAATTAACATCACACACTTATAATTTCATGACCTTTTAAAACAAATCACTTAAGTAATAGGTACTGTAACATTTACATTAGAATGCCACAATTGTAAAAATACGCTAAAATGTCTAATTTCTTAAATATTGTAAAATAATTAACTTTACTACAAGTACGAGAGTAATCGGTGTGTCATTTACAAACTAATTGGTAGATATTTGTATATAATGTATGTATCCTATAATGTATCGTATCACAGAAACGTGAGTAGAGAGATGACCAAATTATAGAAACTATCTCGGGCAAGGTACGTCTTCGAAATTTAGAGGTCAGAACAACTTCCAAAAAAATTTCATAAACAAACAAACAAGAAAAACGATGCCACCTATCAATCGACAGGTATATCAAACATCCAGCTTTAAAAATTCATAGAACTAAATATTGTATAAGTACCTACAAGTTTCTCCATCGATCGCTTAAAATTCATCGCATTGTCATTATAATTTACGAATTTCAATGTTTGAGGATATTATCCTCGCATCACCGAATTCGAGTCAGTACGCAATCCATTTAGAACTCGTTTGATTATAAATATATTTAAGTGACCGTATCCTCTCCTTATTATTTTAACACGATGATATAATTTAAAATCCAAATATAGATATTTTAAATGCAGTTTGAGGATGTTTGGACATTTTTCGATTCAAAGGCTTATTTTTTCAAAGCAATGAAAACGTTTTTTTAAATAATTCGTGGTCTGAAATAGTATGACCGTAAGAAGTAGCTTGGTACCTACCTAAGCTACTAAGGGTTATAGTAGTAGGGTAGGTTCCAAACATTGATTACCTACTAACCTTTTGATATTATTTTCCTGGACGGAATTTTTAAGTGAGTAGGTACATAACTAATTAAGTCCCCATCTATTCTTAAACGTGTTTCTAAAACTGGTATGAAGTCAAACTAGAATTTATTGACTGTCAAAATCTGTTCATAATTTTATGGCTAATCAAATCAGAAATCATTATTACTTAGTACAATATTCAACGCACTATAAGCTCAATATTCGTCGCACTATAAGCTCCTACTGGAATGTAATATTGCATCATTTTACGTGACTCCCTATACCTAGATCTAAGAAATTCGGTACCTATCTATAAATTCAGTTTAAGTAAATTCATAATTCAGTCAAATGTTACAAAGACACCTCTTTATATAACGTTGAGATTTACCTTATTAAATAACACGTATTTTTTGTATGCTACGTTTTTAATTCAAGTGACCACACTGAGAGGTGTTTCTTTAACATCTTTGACATCACCGTTCTTAACGTGAACTCCGTTCATTTCTTTAAGATCGCCATCCTTATCTTTTTTCTCCGTATTTTCTGGATAGTTCCAACGCTGAGTGTCAGCAGTTCCAAAGAAAAGGAAGAACACAGCCGAAATTATGTAGACCGAAGCTCCAACGAAGAAAACCGGCCGCCATTGCTCGAAAGTATTCTGGAAGGAAAAAACAAAATTAAACCAAGTGAAAGTGATCCAGCGTGTTTGTGGAAATACCCACTTGAAAAATGTTGGAGTTTATTAACCAAGCTAACGAGAGGTTTATCCGGTATGTATGTATGATCTTATACCTATGTCAATAAAATTCTAAGGGTAAACGCAGATTGAAGGCGGAACAGATAGCGGAATCTGCTGAGCTCGGTTTGCGTCAAACATTGTACCTACTATGAGAAAATGATCTTACCCCATTTCTTGTAAAATATGCCGTTATCATCGGTGTGAAGAATCCTGCAGTGCTTCCAATACAGTTTGCAATCCCATACAAAGTTCCTGCATAATTCGGTGCCAGATCTTGGTGGTTTTGCAAATTCGTCAATGTTGCAGCTCCGTTGAATCCCATAGACATCGTAATCAATGCAACTGATAAAACAGTTGAACATCCAGCGTAAACTAAGAACACGAGAAGAACTCCAGGAATTATATGAGAGAACAGCGTAAAGAACTTTCTTATAACTGTCGTTGTCATGGCCTTTCTCGCCAGTATAAAGTCCCCGATAACTCCAAACACCGTGGCTAGAGATAATCTGGCAAGGTATGGTAATGCTGATATCGCTCCAGCACTGGATAGCTCAAAGCCGAGAACGCTGGATACGAATTTGGGTCCAACTGTCATTATGAAGTATAGGCCCCACATATTGCCGAAGTGCAGGATAATCATAGCCAAGAACGGTATTGACATGCTAATGCTTTTGAACGGTGGTAGACTCTGAAAAGGTGAAACTCGGCTTTAGGCAATCAGTTGTGTTTTTAATCTGTATTGTAGAAGCACAAATGGCAAGGCTCTACAATTTTTAAAACGCTCCTGCAGCGTTAATCTACCCCTATAAAAGACAACAATATTATTGACTAAATATTGTTATTATTTGTCCAACACATCGCTGTGATTATTGTCATTTATTTCCGACAGGTATGAATTGACATGCAAAGTATTACGTTTTATTTTCTGGTCAATATAACAGTTGATTAGCGACTCGCTGTACATGGAAACCTTGAGTCAAAACGATTCTAAATAAGACAAATCAAATAGTAGCATCCCATATTATCGGTAACAAGTTACAAATATAACACGTTAATGCAAAAACCATCAGAAACTATTGGCGTTGTAGGTACTGGGCAAATATTAACTCACCTTTGATTTGACGACCTTGTCTCCTAAAGCATCGGTAATATATTTCCTTTCAGCTTCTGTAATCCTTGGATGCTCAGACGGCGAATCATGGACAAGATACCACCAAAATCCACACCATATCAGAGTCCCCACGGCTGGGACGTAAAATGCTGATTCCCAACCAAATCTCTCCATGAGTGGCCCGGTGAGAGACCAGGTGACAACTGTGCCCAGAGTTCCTCCCATCATAGCGCTAATGAATTTTCCTTTCTCATCTGGTGGTGCCCATCTTGCGACTAAGGAATGAAGAGCTGGGTATATGAAGCCCTAAAATTATACACCAAAATTATAGCAAGGAAAACATTTAGGAATGTTTTAGTTAATTTTAGTGCTCATGGTTCTTCTTGGTGTCACGTTAGGTAAACTAAGTTAAGGGCCGATTTGTGCATTACAGTTTGAGTAGGTACAAACAGCTTTAAGTTTTACAAATAGTTTATCTATCACGCTTACGGGCTCATCGAAAATTGGGTACATACAACAGATATCTGAAGTAATTATGTGACTAGGTACTGCAAATAATATATATCTGTAATAAAAATACTGAGTAAGTTCGATGTTTTCAAAACCTACCCCTGCAAATCCAAGCAAAAGTCTTATGATGACTAATGCGATATAGCTCCAAGTAGCTGCTACAGGACTGATAGCCGTCAAAATCCCACTGGCTAATGAGCAATAGAACACGACATATCTTGGACCCCATCGTTCAGCCGCCATGCCTCCTAATAGTGACGTCAGAGGATACGACCAGAAATAAGCACCGAGTACCAGTGCCTGCTTAGATTCCGACCAATCAAATTTGGCACTTGTGTCCTGTAAAATAGATTAATTGAAAAGCTACTTAGTACATTCAAACATAGAACCATCACTCACTGTTTTTACACAATGGGCAAAAAAGGAAATGACTGTATCAACTGACTGTAGGTTACTTACAGAATAGAATAGTATAAGTAGGTATCTACTCGTACTAAGCTGTTTATATGAACCCTACCGTGTGACTTTAGAATTGTTTTAGAAGTACCGTTGCCAAATTTAAATAACCGTGCGTGTTGAAGTTACATACTACAGGGTAGTATATTTTATAGTAACCTAGTGTACCCCTACAGGGTTCTTTCAAACTTGTTTCTTAATTTCTTGAGCATAGCTTTAGAAAATTAAATGGCAGTGGTCATACCTTCACGCCTATCGTATCCAAATGTCATCCTAAAATCAAATGACGATGACCAGACCCAAAGGCGTATTGGAATTGAAAGCGGTAACTTTGGAGTATTGAAAACAAATGTGGTTTACAAAACAAGTAGTATGTATAAATACAGACTTTATTGGTGCAAGATAAATAATGTATGTTCAAGTACCTGTGGATGTCTTGGCGCTTGTCTAACATCAGTAATGTCCACATGCTGCAAGGTAACATTTCTGACCACGTCATTACTCGGTTCGCATTGAGATCGCAGTCTGGTAAAAACGGTGAATTAGTTACGCTAGCCACAATACGCACGCAAGATGAGTTTCTTAGATGGCGTAGAATTAACATCATGAAGAGGATGTCATGTGATGACTAATGAGAGGTGATTGAGATAAAGTAAGTGTGATTGTTTATAAAATGATGGGACAAAGCAATGTCAGAACATATTAGAGGCAACGAGGTGAAAAACAAGGAACAAGTTAATCAAGCTGAAGGTATGGTAGGTAGGTAGTACGGATACGGATCACTGAATGTCGTCCGCACTGTCAATACTCATACAAATTACCTACCGAGCTGCCTGTTTATCTCAATGAAACTACCAAGAATAATATGGTTTATACAATTAAAACATACTATGACGATAACAACCATTGAGGCATCGGCTAGCTATAATAATTATGGCGGTTGATTTCAATAAAATAAATTAAAATTTTAAAAACCCCCGTCATCTAGTTCCCTTATTTGTCACGCTTCTAGTCGTAGCTTTCTGATTTACTGTTTGTATCTGTTAGTTATTTATAGATAAGTATTGATGATGTACTTACGTGCTGTTTTTCTCAACCTGCGGCACCATTGCTATGAGGTTGAGGCTCATGTTCACCCTTAGCATGTAGGCCACCCAGCAGCTCGTCAAAATCATCACCCATAGGTTGAACCTTACTGGGATTGATTCTAGAAATAATCATTATTTATTAGCATTTGTATTATTTATATATATTATAATTTTATAGTCTGGAATAGCAAATAGGCTGCTTTTTATCCAGAAAAAATGTTCGGTTCCCGTGGGATAGATTTCTAGATAGAAGTCGTGGGCGGAAGCTAGTACCTACTTACCTAATAGTAGTGCCTGCTTATTATTAACACGTTTTTGGTATGTATCTATTATTAGGAAGATCATCAAAATCATAAGTGGTAATAACTTATTGTTTGACCAAAATGTTAAGTAGTTACTAACTTTTTGTATTTTCCTCGTCATTATTGGCATTACTCTTATCGTCAGTCATGATTGATGGTGAATTCGTTTCATTTTTATAAGCAACAGTGGTTATTAGGATGTTATTTATTTTGTAAAAAAATACAAAATTACTATTCCTAAACAAACTATTGTCAAATCTAGTCTGACATTGAAAAACTATTAATGATTGTCAAAAAATCTAGCAAGACCGAAAATAAAATAAGTAAGAAGGTCGATTTAATTTTTGAGATTTCTGTGCCTCAGTAACCCCTCGAACCATCTTTGAACACTATTAATCATTGTTAGTCCTTATTACTAAGATAACGGAATAGCGTACAAACGACCACTTTTCATGCAGTCTTTATTGACAAAATCAGTGTAGGTACCTACCTAGATCAAAAAAATACCTACTATTCCGAAAAATGGGCTACCTGTAAACTTTATTTAAAGGAACTTGTGATTTTTATCCATTAGGTACTTTCATAGTATCAGACAAGGTGAACCCACGAAACAAATACCTACCGAAAGCACCCAAGTCTACTGTAATTCAAACAGAAGTTTCTAGAAAGAGTTCTACATCAAAAAATAAATGACTAAAGCCTTTTGTTTATTCAATTAAGAAACAAATTAGAAAATGAAATTAAATAATTAACTTATTAGGTAGTACCGAGGTGGTACCGTTCTGTTAAAGAACCGCAATAAAATGAATTAAATTACTGACACAAAAACAGAATTTCATAACATTCTTGCGTTGAGGGTTTTTTCGTGCACCTACCGAATTCCCAAAATACTTCAATGAAAGCCACATATTGCACAGCACAGCACTTATCAGGCAGAGCTGCGACAATTTGGATGGATGTATGTATGGATGTTTGTTACTCTGAAACGGTTGAACGGATCTGGATGATGTAATAGCAGGCTACAATTTAACAAGGTAGGTACCATGCGGGCGAAGTCACGGGCGGAAGCTAGTGATAGATAAAAAATGTAAAAATATAACTGAATCGCACGTTTGACTTGACTATAGGTATTTTACGAGTATTGTGTAGTTATAATAGTACAATTGTAGGTATACTTATTTTATTTTTGTTTTAAAAAAATGCAATATTTTGACAAATCTTTTATTATTTACAATAAACCAGTAAAACACATTGGAATATTTGGTTTTGAAATTGTTACTTTACTTAGTTATTTTCATAGTAATTTCTTATGATCTTATTATAAGTTTTTTATCATGAACTCACACCGCCACCTAGGTAAGTACCTACACCTAATAAATTTAAAACCCCCTTGATTTATTCAATTAAATTAAACACGAAACCTTGACGGAATGTTATGTTATCGGTTAACCATAGCTATTTTAAGTACCTACCTAAGTAATTCGAAATTGCATACCTGTATGGCTTTAAAATTTCTTACATTACCTACCTACTTGGTTGCCTCTTTACTTTTCAAACAATCAAGGTTGTGAAGATAGTTGTTCTATTTATGTCCTACGTCAAACAGAAAAGTCACAGACCTTAACCAGTTTCTACTTACTTATTAGAATAAAAATACCTGGGCTAGGATAGGACACCTAGGGAGGAGTGAATACTCCGTTGTTTTTGAGATGGACAACCTCACAACATGCTTGTATCCTCAATGCAAGCGGAAATTTGGTTCCAGATTCCTCGGAAATTCTTAGAGCTAGTTCTACCATGCTCTGTTAATTAAACTAACAGCTTGTTAGCCTTTTAATCGCCTGTTAAATTTGTTTTGTGTACCTATCACCATGTCCTGACAAATAATTATTAGTAAAATTAAATGACATAAAATAGATACTTAACGATACTTTTACTTAACTACATTCTTGTTAATTTTGCCGATCAGGTAATGCTTTGTTAACAAAGCTTAAATTGGACCTTATTGCGTTGTTTTGTATCTGCACGTTTTTTACTACTTACCTACATGAAAAAAAATACTAAATAGGTATATACCTACCGCCGAGTAAGACGTTACTTTTTCAGGATACCTATAATAGGTAACTATGGTAGGGTAGGTAATCATGGTTATTTACCCAAAGTAATGCTACATATATAAATGAGTGGAGTTCAATGTCATGGCGATTTACCGAGCGACCTTGATTACGCATAGGTAATGCTTTGAAACTATTATCTTCGTATAATAAAGCGCACAATGTCGTACTACTGTGGTACTACATTGTTAATGCCAACATATTTAATGGGTAAGTACCTACTACCTAGGTAGGTTGTTAGTTCCCTGGAATGATTGATTAACAACCGAAGCCTTTAAGTAAGTAGATTTGACATTCGAAGGGGCACTTTCCGCCACCCTTGAACAAGCACCCTAGACAAGCATTCATGATTTAAATTACACTTTCGCATTATCTTTGGTTAAATAAAGAAAATTAAGGGGAACAATGACAAATGACGTTTCAAATTAATGTTTTTCCTGAGTTTCTAAAGAAAATTTTGAAGCCCGTTTACACCATTCGAAATTTATATTTAACTCGCCTGTAGCTATGCAAAACTCAATATTCTTTTTTATTGACATCCGCGTTAAAATTACAGCAAAAAGGTTTGATAGAATCATTCGTCATGTCTATTATAATTTCGGTATGTTCAATACACCATGCCCTAGTGGAAGATAATTCAGAGTTGTAAACTAGTCCCTTATATGCCAAATTCGTTTACATCTCTCATATTCGGTAAGTAGGTCCTTATTACCCCCAAATGGGGCTTGTAGGTGACCAATTAGCGCTCTAGGGTAATAATGTAGCTAGAAAAGCCCTAGGGCGGTAAGTAATTAAAAAAAAAACTTCACTCTTTCAAAAAGTTCGCGTACTTACATCTAACCATCATACTGGCAATAGACATCACGCATTCAGCCCAATGACAAAAGAGGTCGCTTCGCTATTCAACCTTGTCTTCGTATGAATATAATAGTCATCAATTTTAAATATCGAACGGCGAAGCTCAATATCGTTCTTGAAAAAAAATAGCGGGAATAGAAAACTTTTACTTTAAAATGTTTTATTCTTGTAATGCCGGTTTTTTTCTACTTACCTCACAATCGAGATGTAAAGCAGAGTAGTTAGCTCGGGTGTAAGCATCAATTGCACCCTCGAACTGGCGCCTCGAACTATGGTGCAATTGAACTATAGGCGCCCTCGCCTGCGCTCGGGCGCCTAAATATCTCGGGCTGCAATTGATGCCTTACAACCCTTGTCTACTAATCTACTATTATTGCATTCACGTAACATATTAAAAGGCTACTTTTACATTTATATATAAAACTAGGTGTCCCGCCCGCGACTTCGTTCACTTAAAGTATCTAAACTGATTTCAAACAAATCACACTAATAAAAGATCACATTAATAACTTTGACACCCAATTTTACCCTTTTTAGAGGGCTATTTTGAAATATCCAGGAATACGTTTCCATTTATTTTGCATTTAAAGTATATCCTATCCAAACCAAAATTCAGACCAATCGCACCACCATTATTATTAGTATTAGACGGGTATTTATCGCGTTTAAATTACCGTTTAAAAGTACAAATCGCACCACCCTTTAAAAAGTACCCATAGAAACATTGACCTCCCATTTGACCCCTTTTTGAAGGTTATATTGAAAAATCCTGAAACACGTGTCCATTCATTTTGTATTGACAGTACCTACACAAAAAAGTTTTATGAATATCGCTCCACGCGTTAAAAAGTTTCATACTAATGTTTTCACCCTTTTTCACCCCCTCAGAGGTGGAATTTCCAAAAATCCCGCCTTAATGGGTGATTTTTGTTATAAAAGGAAACCACCTTCCAAATTTCAGCTTTCTAGCTTCAGCGGTTTTGGCTCGGCGATGATGAATCAGTCAGTCAGGTTAAAATTAAAAAGAAACAAAGTATTATGTTCTATTTTATTTAACCTAAAAAACTTTATTGAACATAACTTCGGTAACGTTAGATAAGCACACAGGTACCTATGTACTTATACATTTTTTCATTTTCACTCTTAAATTTTTATTCATTGACTGTTGAATTGAATGAAATCCATAATAATTTACGGTTGGACCTATATGGTAACTCGACAACATGAGTCATGGGCAGGGTCAGTAGCAATCAAGGTTTTGTTTGGTTAAAACTTACCTAACAGTACAGTGAAAACATAGGTATGTGGTACCTAAGTAAAATTGTTTGCATGGGTTAAAATTACAGCATTCGTTTCTCGCGTCTGCGTCTCGAGATAAAAATCCAATAAAAAATGTTAGGTAGGTATTTATATCGATTGCCAATTTGGTATGCATGTAATGCTGCATGCTTCTAGTATTACGAATAATCCCATCTAATTAAATCAGAGGGTTCCAAAATAATATGCAAGAATATAACTAGAACCTCATTTGCATGATGAATTAGTGATGGTGGGTGAGTGACCTAACAAAAGGAATGAGACGGAACGTTATTCACATGTTTCAGTAAAAATTTTAAGTTACTTAAATAACGAAATAACGTACGTAGGTACAACCCAAATCCAACATAAGAATGTAATTTAATACATTGCACTGGTGGTCTAGTGGTAGTAGGCTGATAGGCCTTCCGATCCTAAAGTCGTGGGTTCGAATCTTTCGAATTCGTTCGAATTCGTGCAAAAAGGTTCGAAGACAAGGTGTTAAGTGCACTTACATTCATTACATTATTCAAATACTTACCTACCTTTGATTATTATATCAAAGTCAAAAACATTTTTTTTTTTTTTTTATTTTTTTTTTTATACCCTCGTAACTACATAGTTCTACTACTAAGGTTTATGTTAGTATACTTTCAGCCTACTTTGCAATTTATATTGTTCGTTTCTGAAAGAAACAGTGTAATTCTTTATCGTTCTTGGTGTCAACAATGCGAATATTTGATAACACAGTGGTTGCACGGTTCCTAATAATTCCAAATGTTGACATAACTTTAGATCGGCTGCGAACGCTTGGGTACGAAAGAAGTGGTTGTATTTCCCGTGCATTGACGCCAATTGACAAGTCGGTTTGTTATTATTATTGACATTAACCGGCAACTACTTAGTGTAGTTAGTCGGCTAATGGTAACATAGTAGCGAGTAGGTACCTACGTAGGTACTTACCTGGAATTCGTTAGGTAGTAATATTATGTAGCTAATGATAATGAGCGACAGTAGGTAATTATTTAAAAAGTTATTAGTTCGTATGCAAAGATATAAATCTTTGTTCGTATGATGGAAAAAGTAACACAGAATTTGAATTAAGTAGGTAAGTATAAGTACTTACGTTATGTATCTAGGCAATTTGTGAACCAAACTGTAGGTAGTTTTAGATTTTATATGAACAGGGTCTATTGGTTTCCAAATCTAAGTAAGTACTTACCTACAATTTGAGCTAGATTTTAAAACCGTTCTAGGTTGAGTAAGTCACTCCTTTTGCAAAAGACCAACACGAATATCCGAATTTATTACGGACAGTAACTGGTTTAGATGACCCGGCGGACGTCCAGGCAAATAATGTTGGTGCCTGGTACTCAAAACCCCGAAAAGTAGGTACGCTTAGCGTTCAAAGAACCGGATGAAATAAAGCCGTGAACAATCAAAGAGGTTAAGGAGAGATTATTATTATTCTGATTCCATTTCGCGTCATAATTATTAGAATGTGGTTTGACTCGTTGCCCGGCGAAAAAAACTGTATTATTATGTAGGTATACCTTTAAATTTCTGGAAAATTTTGCTGCCAGAAGTGAAAGCTGAGAAAGCCATCGCGTTCGTACCATTACAGTACAGCACTGGAATATTCAAATGTTTCTCTAGAACTTATATGGGGACTGTTATGAATTGATATTATATGCACTGCATTACGAGATGTTATGTACCTAAGTATAATGTAGTGATACCTACTGACATCGACACAATGGTGTTATAGTTATCACTATTCCACGATGATTAATTATTGGGTGCAATGTTTTTTCTAGTTTCTCTATTTTACCATTTAGTTTACATTTTTCATGATGAACTCCATTGACTTCAGCTGTGTATAACTCTAGAATTCCCTTAACAATAATCTTGATGTCATACTTGTGGTAAACGCGCGTGTAAATACTTACCTACACTTAGACCACAAAGATTTATATGTTAGTAGTATTTATCTCGATGTAAGACCATGACAATTGTATTGTCTCGCAGTTAAAATCATTTATTCAGAAACTACCGTTTCGTAGGTAAATTCTAAAATATGTAAACATAAAACTCTATACCACGTCACTGTGTTTCTAATCAAGAGTTCGTTTACGTCATCATTGGTATAGACCGGACCTTCTCACACTAATAGGAAGAAAGCCGTCTAGCAATGGGGACATGTCATCTGAATAGCCAATGGCATGATGGTCGTCCTCGAGGATTCATTCGAAATCACAAAGGCGTGTTATGTTTACCAATATCCTCTACTAGACTAAGTGGTACCTAATTATAAATCAAATCTGCAGCAGGTACGATAAGCCAGTGTATTTTTTATCGGTAAACAATATGCTGTTATTATACTAACCTACCCTAAATCTAATGGCAAAACTATCAGCATCGCCAAAATCAGTTCTTTAAGTTGAATTTCAGGTGCATGTACCAGCACGTACATGGGTATTGCCATTCTTTATTATGTACTGTTATGTTACTGTTGTAATTTATATACAAGATATGCCTTGTGTAGGTACCTATATCCTATGTCATGTACCTAAATCGTTTTGGCAAAGCTTTATTGCTTGGCCCCTCTTTGCATACCATTCAAATACCTCATCCATACTTATTATTTTTTTGTAAACGATTTACCGTTACGTCCAGTCCTTACGACTCGCCGGCCGCAGCTTCATCGACTCTTTTTATCTGACTTCAAAAAAGATGAGGTTCTCACTAAGGGTTTTTTTCGTTTCAGAAAGTGTTTTATGTAAATATAATTATTACGATTCAGTGTTGTGTTGGCAGAAAAGGTACTTACCTAATACCTACCTAAGTACTTATAACCTATTACTTACCTACTTACAGTGTTAGCGTACAGCTAGGTAGGTATTTGCAGGAAAATGGATTATGAACATAACCAAAACTTTTGAAGTTATTGGTACGTTATTAAGTTTTTACATCAACTATTTTATAACAGAAAATATGATACTTACCAAACCCATTAATTACAGTGCTCAAATAATTGCGAGAAAAATTTGTAACAATGAAATCACCGTAGCCCCGAGCGAGGGCTCCTCCGGTCAGAGAATCCTGTGATTATTTCAAAGAGTGACCCAACTGACCCATAGAGGAGACCCACCTACATCGGTCAGCAACAATAAGATAGACTGCAAATACTGGCTCTATTACATAGGTAGTGTTTAAAAATTATGCATAATTATTTAAGAGTTGTTTTTGAGTTCAGCATCTCAAAACGAAAAGAAGGGACGAATAAGTTGAACAAGTACTTACTTACATTATGCTATCTTACTAAAAGTTGATTAATAGAGTCATCTGCTCCAACCAAACCATTCTAAACTTACATAAATCGGTATTGCCAGAAATTGGTTATTTTTTCTTATATCTTATCTTTGTACATTACATTAGTTACTATGTAGGTAGGTATATTTTATTAACATGTATTTAATTTAAGTGTCATATAGACAGACGGTCGTGGCGAAGCTAAGGGTTTCCTTTTGAACTTCGCATTAGTCTTTCTTTTGACAAATTAACACTCGGGCGAATGTTTGATTATTATGTTAGACAAATGGAGCCATTTTGATCCAAATTACGGTGGCAACCTCAATAGCCTCAAGGTGCGAATCGTGCTCACACTTGTCCATATTCTTAATTATTATAAATTTTATTATCGTCGAACAATGTAGACATTTACGGGTTCTGTACCTACCAAGTTGTGTTGTACCGGTTATTTTTTGGACCGATTTAGTGACAGAACAGGTTCGCTGAGAAAATTTTGACTCCACACAGTTTTCCAAATATATTTCGATCCACCTGCTGCTATTCCCGTAATCATTCCCATGCATTTTTTATAGTTTTCTATTCTATTTTGAACATCGAATGTTACTTTTGTAAGATGCTATGTTTTATGTAGCCGAGACTAACTTTAAGCCATGAGCTATAAAATATAGCTTATGGCATGTAGATAAAGGGTAAAGGATAAAGGGCACCTAGCCCAGTGGCGGATTTACACATTTGCCGCCAGTAGGCTATTAAATTTAGCGTTTAGTTATTTATCATGTAAAATCGTTGGATTATTTGGTATAGGTGTATAGTATTAAAATATTGCAATTTTGTTAAATTTTTTCTCCGTGTATATTACAATTTTTATTTATTATTTTGTGTAAGGTAATAAGCCAAATTTGCCGCCCCCTAAAATTTGCCGCCCTAGGCTCCAGCCTACTCAGCCTGGTGATAAATCCACCACTGTAGGTGCCTAACCTACGCGAGAGTTCCATGATGAACTGCAGAACCCAAAATAATATAAAGTATTTACACGTGTGAATAAAAACCTGGTTTAGCTCCGGATTTTTTACTAGAATGTTTCTAAATTATTGTGTAGGTATTTTTTATTTATATTATATAGGTAGGTATATATATGTTTATTATTATATTTCTTTATATTTATCACGCCTCACCATCATTCAGCACACCCAGGATGACTGGTAGAGAATGCTTTTAGCATTAAGTTCTCCTAGCATAAATAATTTGTGTGAAAGTGTTAAATAAATAAATAAATTATATATAATGTAATTTAAAAGGTAATTTATTATTCTATTTATTTTATCTCGTATCTAGGTAGTACCTAAGTGCGCACCGCAGTGGTAGGTAGGTATACCTACCCTTAGTTAAAGTGACGGTGCTCATCAAAATATGTAAATAATTAATAATTGATTAAATACCTAGTTGCGTACCTACCTAACTTCATAGTCTGGTAAGTACCTACTTACCTAGGTATCTTTTTTTTAAAAACCTATATTGTTTTATTTTTACACGCACCTTTATTGTTTTATTTTTATGCAATACGAATGTTTTAGCGGTTTTATTTTGATGGATAAAAATTGCGGGTAAAAACATAAACTTACTAAAACTAACTATCTACCTATATTACCTACACTTACATCCTTTACATCCTAATAAAAAAAATAACTTACCAAAAATTTTTAACGCGATCACTGCCATTTTTACAGTTATTTTATTATTTATTTTTAAACACCTTCAGCCAAAAATCACAAAAAAAAATATTGGTCACTGAACGAGTATTTTGCAAATGGACATAGCGTTGAGTGAGATGGGTCCTCGCTCTAACTTGATAGGCTAAAGAATGGCTATATCGCTGTGTTAGACCGGTTCAGTACAACCGCTCAACGAAGTTTGCACTGTGCAAATGTTTCGTACTTCCGTCTGCACGGTCGTCGCCGTCCGCCGCTGCTGTCGCCGCCGCGCCGTGCGTGACAAATCAACACTAGGACTTTTCTACTCAATTTGATAATTTACCGTTATTTTAAAAACTTTTTGTAACCTTGATTTTAGAGCTCGTCTTTCAAGCTGATAGCGTGAAGATGAAGCATTAGGTAAGTTTGGTGGGTAATAAACTTATTTACGCAGGTTAGCAGGTAGGTTACGCGCCGTTTGTATTGATACGAATTTTCCTAAAAAATACTTGAATTAAAAACGGTTGTTTTGGGCCAAGTAGCGTAGGTACTTATCCTAAAACCATCGATTTTGAAAAAAACGTCACGTCATACTCAGGAATAAAGGAACATTCTAATGGTGAAAGAATTTTTGAAATCGGACCAGTAGTTTTTGAGTTTATTCGTTACAAACAAAAATACAAAAATACAAAACTTTCCTCTTTAATATATTAGTATAGATATAGTAGAAGAGACGTGGAAGAACGACCTTCACCGATCTAATAACCAGATGAGACATATTTTATATCAGATATAATTTAAAAACAAATATGCCTATGATAGCTTGCCTATTAAAAAGCAACGCACAGCCTAAACCGCTGGTCGTACAGATTTGAAATTTGGAGGGTATGTTTGTCTTGGTATGTAGGCGCTCGATAAGACGTAATTTTTGGAAATTCCACTTTTAAGGGGGTGAAAAGGGCTAAAAACGTTTGTATTAAACTTTTTAACGCGTAGTACGATTTTCATGAAACTTTGTAAATACAAAACAAAATGTACACGTGTTTCAAGATTGTTCAATATAGGTAACCTTTAAAAAGGGCTAAAATGAAAAAAAAATATATATATATATCGGATACAGAAGGCTTATCTTTACTATTCTCGGACATTGTGGGCGAGATGGATGGGAACAGGCAATAAAAATAACGAACGAACGGTAATGAAGGTTATAAACTCACTTTACTAATCAAATACAGCAATAATTAAACTTAGACTATAACTAGGTACTTTGAATCACAAACGGAACACGGGACGGGTTCTAGAGACCCGTGTTGACTCGACTGAGAGCTGAAGACGACTGAGCAGAGTCTAGTCGAACACGGATTTATATAGACTCCGCCAAACGACGCCATCTTGTTGTTTACGCCGTTTGGTGCTCCGTTGTCGACATTATGTCCGTACTCATGACCGGATCCGACACGGCCATTCTGCGATGACACACGTCCTCGTGTGTTACTCTGTAACAAATAACCAAAGCACAGTAGGTATTCTAGGTTCGGTCATTCCTGACCTTCTTAACTTAAATCTTCTGATAATACAATGAAAATGTAAACAAAATTTTACCACCAACAAGGTCCAATACCAATTCTTACTGTTACTATTAATCTTTGAAATAATCTTTTCTGACAATCACAACTGACCATATAGCTACTTTTAACTTCAACAAGAGTTGATCACCCCATGGATCGCCGTCACAGTTCATGTGACATACACAGTCTTCACAAGACCCGACCCCCGCCAGAGCTTCTCGCTAGATGAACCACATCTACAGAGACAGTCTGGTGCGGTCACTGTTACAAATTAAGTGTCAGTTAAAAATGTCAGTGCACTAAAAGTTTATTCAGAGTCATTCTCTGTGATTTCAATTGGTATTTGGCCTTCTGGCATACGTCTTACTCTATCATGCGCGTATTTGTAAGTACGCCTTGAACTTAACGACTTAAGCTCGTAACGATCCCCATCTAACACTTTCATAACCTGGAAAGGTCCTTTGAACTTGGGATCCAGCTTAACTTGGTTACGCTCCTCGTTTTCTATCAATACAAAGTCACCAACAGATATCTTATCAAGTTTCACCTTAGTTCTATCGAAATGTTGCCTATCATAACGCGCATTTTTGTCAATTCCCTCTGATGTTAACCGTCTTACTAGTCTTGTCAAGGTCTATTAAGTCGTTGCTGTCATTGGCCATCAAGTCTATAGTAGGTAGGTACAACTTTACTAAAATCTCAAATTTACAATCATTGAGAAACAATGAGTCAGGACAATGTGTCAGGGCCTGTGCCAGAGTCTGTGTCAGGGTTTGTGCCAGGGCCTGTGCCAGGGTCTGTGTCAGGGTTTGTGCCAGGGCCTGTGCCAGGGCCATGTACCATCGCTTTCACATCAAAATCAGTTAACACAAAAACACTCGCGTATAGGTACTCCCATCACCACGGCCCTCACCGGCCGACCAGCCTAAGCTGCCATGTGATCCTCCAGACTCACATTACGGTCTCAACAGACCCCGACCTCCGCCAGCACTACTCGCGCACCGCGCACCCACGGACTACTTGAGTTGCCCCAAGAGACACCGATTTCTACCGGGCTACGGCTACGAAATAGCTACTAGTACGGTCGACTTTACTACGGCTGATGGAGTACGCTACACTCTGAACATTAAGCTTGTTCATCATTACTGTCTACTTCGACTGGTACATGTCCCTTCGGCATAGGTCTTGACCTATCGTGCGCGTACTTGTAAGTACGCCTAAAGTTGAAAGCTTTTAATGTGGTACGATCACCATCCAAAACCTCTATCACTTTGAATGGACCTTTGTATTTTGGATCTAACTTTGTCTGATTACGCTCTTCGTTCGCTAACAACACGAAATCACCAACGATTAAGAATTCATGTGGCGATGCATTAGTAACGCGGTTCATAGTACAGTTAATCGCGAGTTGAACTTCACCTATTAGAGTCTTGCCAAGATTTATTTTCGCTAGTTTCGACTACAGTCAACATTGATTTTAGGACACTCATAACGCGCTCTACCTGTTGTCACCCTAGTCGTTGAAAAGCTGTTTATGAAATAGTCAGTGTATTGTTTCAAAACTTTAACCAGTTCATGTTTTCGGTCAGATTGTACATCAGTGTCAATACAGTCAAAACTATTTGTAAGTACACCTACTTACATCACTCGATTTACACGCGTTTACGGTCCTACCTTTCGACAAAGTAGGTAAATTCAGTAGCAGTCATACTAACCCGGAAACAGTTATTGTCGGATCAAATAGATGTCGGGGCTGCTGGTATAACTCACTACTACAGAAAAATATTTCATACTTCACCAGGGTCGACTTGCCACACCACTGAACCATAATGTTCTGCGGCAGTCAGAGTCTTCTTTCCGTACAAACAGCCAATAGCTCGAGCTCGTATCGGTGATACGGCAACGATCACACGACCTCACAGGGACTGCGCAGTGCGCATCCTGGAGTTCAGCTTCGCTAGGACACGTGTGATCCTATTAAATGACTGCACTGCAGGCTGGGTTTGCCCACAGCTACCGCTCGATAGCGCAGCGTAAGCGCACAGAACGTTGACCACCTCGTAGGGGCCACGCACTCTCAGATCTAACTTCCCTGTGAACAGGAAAGGTTAAGCACGAACACAAAGTCATCACATCACATCAAGTGCAAACCGTCTATTCCGTTTGGAATACTCGTCTTGGTAAACTTGGTTCTACTCGAGAAGGTGTCGAGTCCGACATCTAAATATTTTACGCAAGGCTTTACAATTTGGCCTACAGTTTTCAGTTGTAATCTCTAACCTGTAGTTCACTCTACCAGTTATTAGTCTCTGTTAATTTAACTTTAATTTGGAAACGGCTAACCATTGTTTCTCAATAAAACCAAACAGTGAATTACCATGAAGTATACACGAAATAATGAGACTAACTGCAAACTGCACCGATAGCAAACTTACTAGACACGCTCACTGTGCGGTGTCTCACATCTAATTTACCCAATAACGCCAGCGCGGCGGTATTTATAAAAACAATAGGAACACTTAGCTTACCAACATACCGACGATTATATCGTCTACCTGTTCTAGTGTTACACACTAGCCACTGGTCTGCCAGACATGAGTTCATACGCACTGAGAAATGCGTCTGCTTGGATTACACCTGTACTCGTTCAGAAACACGTCTGCAGGGCCAGAAGTCCAAGGGAAGCATCGCGCGCAGTAAGTAGAAAGTTCGCGTCGCATGCTCGTCCCACCACGCGAAGCGAAACGCCTCACGTATGCCATCATACACACCGCTAGGATATGTGTGATCCAAATAAGTGACTGCAACATAAAACATTCAGATTAATACACACTTAAAATGCAGCAAACCTCTTGGGATACCATTCTCTTTTCAAAGGAGTACTGTACTGAGCTGCGGCTTGGGTAGTTTTACCCCGCGCACCACTCAGTAGTTTAAGTTCATAACGGTCACTTGGCAAACCCTTGATAACACTGTACGAGTAGCGACAGCAGAGCGACGGAAGCAGCAAAGCGACAGCGACCGCCTCGCGATCGGCCTGCCGTACTCCACTCCTCAAACGCTCGGCTTCACCTGACCTTGTCTAATACCTCTGAAATCTCACAAACAACGGTTATACGATTGTCAACATGTTTACTTTGATCACCAGTAGTGCGTAAGGCTTACAATGCCTTCAGAGTGTTGAGTTGTCTCGTTAGACGCGAAATCAGCTGGTGTCGTCAGTTAAGTCAGTAGGTACACGTTATATAAGCGGGAGAAGAAAGGTCATTTCGACTCGAGGGTAGTCGAAATACAGCACGGCTCATCGGAACGGGCATACACGATGATTACCGTTCTCAGATACGCTCGCGACACCTTTCCCGACTAGGAGTAAGAGAGCGGCGATATCGCAAACTAGCTTCAAGATAACAACTGCCATAGATCACGTCCTATGAACGATCAGCGTCACGCATCGTTCGGGAGTATGTAAGACGCCTGTTGTCGTTTCGAGAATGAGACTGAAACCCACTCCTACTCCGTGGAGCCCTATATGTGCGCCACGGCGTTCGACGATGTGACACATCGGGAACGGGATCGTGATCTATTTAATTGGACGAGAACTGCCTCGATATGCGAGACATGTGACATCTGTGATGTTAACGAGGACTACGTGTACGGTTATGTGAGGGTAGTTATAAGTCTACCAGCATAAGCTGCCAGCGTTTCTTTTTCACTTGGCCGGTCATTAAGAAGGTTAATAATGGTACCTGCATTTGTCTCCAGACAAGCAAACCTGACCATGAACAAATCACGGAATTCCTCCCACGTGATGTTCACATAGGTGACTTGAGCCAGCCACGTGGACGCCGAACCCTTCAACGCCTTGCTGAGGATGCGCACGAGGTGTGATCCCTGCAGTGGGTTATCTGCGACGCACAACTCGGCGGTTGCGCACCATGCACGCGCGTCTGCGTCGGCCTTGTCGGGGTTGAACTCGGGCAGCTCCAAGCGATGATCAGCACTTCCACTCGCACGTGTGTTATTTAAAGCTATTGTTCGCATCGTTATCATCATTGCCTGTCTCGATCCCACTTCTGATATCGGATACAGAAGGCTTATCTTTACTATTCTCGGACATTGTGGGCGAGATGGATGGGAACAGGCAATAAAAATAACGAACGAACGGTAATGAAGGTTATAAACTCACTTTACTAATCAAATACAGCAATAATTAAACTTAGACTATAACTAGGTACCTACTTTGAATCACAAACGGAACACGGGACGGGTTCTAGAGACCCGTGTTGACTCGACTGAGAGCTGAAGACGACTGAGCAGAGTCTAGTCGAACACGGATTTATATAGACTCCGCCAAACGACGCCATCTTGTTGTTTACGCCGTTTGGTGCTCCGTTGTCGACATTATGTCCGTACTCATGACCGGATCCGACATATATGTATATATTTATTTAGGAACTTTAACTAGGTAGGTACATAAACAAAGTAGGAAGCGATGCGATCTGCAGAAGTAAAATACTGTGTCGCAGATTGCAACGCCCACCTCCGGGAATGTTGTAATATTAGTTCCAACAAAAAGTAGGCAAAATAGAATATAATAAAGTAGTAAATAATTAAAGGAGTAAATAATTAAAGAAAGATGGATAAACCTATGTACCTAAGACTGTTATGATGTGTAGTGCGTGTAAGGGTGTGAGGGTGTGTGTGTCACTCCTGTGGGCACCGGTCTCGGGAGAGACCGGGCAACAGGAGTTAGCAGTATGTTTGTGTGTGTATATAGTTATTAAAATTACCTGAGAGTAGGTAGTCAGTAGATCCTCTGTTTGTTGGTAAGAGAGTGTTTGGAGCCATGATGCTGTTTTCAGTTTGCATTTTGTAGAGTGTGAGTGGGTAGATCTCTATTTTTTATTGATTCTATTATAGAGTGATCCGCTCAGGTAATGGTAAAGCCTGGAAACTGCACCGGTTCCCCATGACTCTGTCACACAATGAGGGCTCAATGTTTATATGGGAACATTTTAACAGGTGGTACGATTGGTCTGAATCTTGGTTTGAATACTTCAAATGCAAAATTATTGAAAACGTATATCTGGATTTTTCAAAATAATCCTCCAAAAAGGTTGAAATGGTGTGTTAAAGTTTTTTCAACGAGTGGTGCGATTTGTTTGAAACTCGGTTTAAATACTAATTAGGCAAAATAAATGGACACATATTTCTGGATTTTTCAAAATAACCCTCCAAAAAGGGTTAAAGTTTTTTTGACGAGTTTTAATATGATTTGTTTAAAACTCGGTTCTAACATTTAACTCCAGGACGGCTGGACCGATTTTCATGGTTTTTGATTTGTTGTATTTGTATTAAAAAAAACCATCTAGTAAATTATATATGCTAAAAAATACGTCTCATCTGGTTACTAGATCGGCGAAGGTCGTCCGTCAGCGGCTCTTAGACTAATACGGATTATAACTTTTTGTGACTTGACCACGACTATGTGACCCCCCCCTGGCACCAAAGCTGGATCCGCCCTTGTATCCATCCCACAATAGGTTCTCTTCTCCCACTCTCCCCTATCATTGTCATCTCATGTCTGTATAGTAGTACTTACCTACACGTAGTAGTTAGTATGTCTACATTTTCTCATGCGTGTACCTTATGTAAGACGTGCTCTTTAATCATAAACTTAGCGTATTATTTACAATGATTATTGATAACAGTTGGTATGTGCCTTCTATTAGGTTATTTAATGCGTGTTTGTTACCTACCTAGATAGGTACCGGAGTCAGAGCCTACACTGTGTCAATCTGTCTGTGTAGGTAGTATTGTACCTAAACTAACTAGGTAGGTAGGTACGTGCCAAACTATCCTACTAATTATTATAAACGCGAAAGTTTGTAAGAATGTATGGATGTTATGGATGTCAGGATGTCTGGATGTGTATGTTTGTTTCTCTTTCACGCTGAAACAGCTGAACTTATCTGTATGAAATTTGGCACGTTATAGTTATAGTCTGGAAGAACACATATGCTATATTTTATACCGGAAAATTTTACGGTTCCCGCGGGATAGATTTGTTTTTGTTTTACAAGGTACCACGCGGGCGAAGTCGTGGGCGGAAGCTAGTTTACAATAATTAGTAGATAGGTATTAAGATACTATAGGTACCTATACATTAGGTTAGGTTTTTTTTACGAAAAAAAAGATGGTCACGACTATCCCCAACCTAAACAGGATAGTCAGAGGCACGTCCAAACATGATATTTGGCACATGCCCACATTTTGCACAGTATTAGGTACGCGACAGGTCCATCGCCGCTTATTTACAAAGTTGACAGTCGAATGCATCACAGAAAATAAAAAATAGTTGCTACATAATGCTTGACATGACATTTGAAATTGGCAATACCAGTTGTATTCGTTTCGTTCTTTCAGAAAGATGTCAAAGTGTAGAGAAAGAAGGTAGAAACCTCAGTAGAAACTCAGAGTAAAGATAAAGGTAGAAAGAAGTCGTCATAAAGAAGTGAAGTGAGAGAAGTCGTCAATCAATTCAACTCAAGTCGCGCACGCAGCGTAAAAATAGGATTTCCTGCGATGCGTTTGACTGGCAACTACGTCTCTCTAGTTTTTATATTTGGTGGTTATTTTTCCAATAAAACCCGGGTTCTTGACGCGAGTGTAAAATATGTGAATTAAAGTGAATAGTTTCCTTCAAAATCCATCGGAGGAAATCCCGAGAACTTTGAACAAAACAGCAATCTTTTATTTAAAATAATTAATAAAGTTCAAATTGACTACACATTTTATTTAGAAAACGTTTGTATAGGAAATAGAAAAGGCCTATTTTTAGGGTTTTCCCGGCAGTGTTTCGAATTTTTCTTACCTTTTAAACCTTCCCTAGACCTCCACGAACATTTCAAGACCAAGATAAGATAAATCCGTTTAGTCGTTCTCGAGTTTTAGCGAGACTAACAATCGGCAATTCATTTTTATGTATATAGATTGACTTTGACAACTTGGCTGACTCTGTGACGTTGACAGTACTTATATAAAAATACACTTGGATTTTCTGCGGTGCATTTGCCTGACAACTACGTCGCTCTGGTTTTTATATGTTTTCTCGTGTTATTTTGAGTTTTATTGCGTAATTTTGGTGGTTATTTTGCCAATAAAGCCCGGGTTCTTGACGCGAGTGTAAAGTATGTGAATTAGAGTGAATAGTTCTCTTCAAATTCCATCGGAGGAAATCCCGAGAATTTTCGACAAAACAGCCATCTTTTGTTTAAAATTGACTTGACGACTTGACTATGACTATGTGACGTTGACAATACTTATAAATAAATACACTTGACACTGGCAAAATTGTTCTATAGGAGACAGATGCCATAATTGAAGAAGAAGAAAAAATACACTTGACACTGGCAAAATTGTTCTTTGAGACAGATGGATGCCATAATTGAAGAAGAAGAAGCATAAAAATAATGCAATGCAAATGCAAAACCGAACTCACAAAATCCAAAATCCACATTATTATTATTATCTACAATGTACTTTACGTCTATCCATTAAAGCAGCCAAAGTTCATTTTTGCCGTCAATCTATAGTCTTGAGCTGAGATAAGCACACGACAATACCAATAAATTTAAATCAATTTCATTCGAATGATAATATTTACCACGGTTATAAAGACAACAGATATCGCAGTAAGTTATCTGGGGGCTTGGTATCAAAGTTCAGCTTTTACTTTACTATCATTTCATCTGAACGTATCTCGTTTTAAAAACTAAATTATTCATCACCATTACGGATTGCAAAGTACTTAGAACATACCTTATTTCATCCTTATTTATTTAATTATAATGTTGTTAGGACGTCTAGGACAACTAGTCTTTAGAAGGTCTATTCACGTCTCGCAAAAACTAAACCAAGGAATGGGTATCGACGGGAATACAATTTTGGCCGAGAGCTTGAAGAAGCAGGTGAGTCTACTCAAACTAATCTTAATACTGTTTCCAACTAACTAATCTTTACTTAGAAATAAGTCTACCTAAATATATATTTACCTAATAACCTTAGTTCTGACTTGTTTTCAGTCTACACTACAAAGTTATTAGGTACCATTCAAACTTCATTTTATTCCTCAAAATCAATGGAACTGTATTACTACTTTTATTATTGTACTTAATATATTGTGGATTATCATTATTGTGACTTATCTCTACAATGAATTTCAGGGTGTTGAATATGTATTTGGCATTGTTGGTATCCCGGTCATTGAAACGGCTCTGGCCTTCCAAATGGCTGGCCTCAAGTATGTAGGCATGCGCAATGAACAGGCAGCTTGTTATGCTGCACAGGCTGTGGGATACCTGACAGGTAATATTTTGAAACATAATGGTTCATAATGCTTCAGCAACAGAGTGGTTCACAATTGGAATGCATTGCCGAATGACGTTACTGCTACTTCCATTTATGAATTCACAAACAAGTTCAACAACTGGCTCTGATCAAATAAATCATGTATCGAAAAAGTTAACCAAACCTAATTAAAATTATCATTCGAACATAATGTGTGGACATGCCTCTGATAGCTCCTCTTAAACGTCATCAAAAATATAAGTAACTAGAGATCTAAGATGTTTATCTAACCTGAGATTACACTTCTGCTCTGCCCTGAGTATGTTTGTAATGTCATAGATAGAACCCTAATAATCATATGATTCACTGTTACTCCATCACTCCATAATGCCTGAACTATGTTTGGGAATAGATGCATAGTTGGGTAACTAGCTTATTGTGTTATACTTTGGAATAACATAGGTTTCTTTTATATTTATCTGTTGCCGTGCCAATATTTAATAGTAAGATGATAATGACAAAAACCCTCACCACAAACTTACTAAGCCACACAACATCCTACTATTATTATAAACGCGAAAGTTTGTAAGAATGTATGGATGGATGGATGGATGTATGTTTGTTACTCTTTCACGCTTAAATGGCTGAACGGATCTGAATGAAATTTGGCACAGATATAGATTATGGTCTGGAATAACACATAGGCTACATTTTATCCCGAAAAAAGGTACAGTCCCCACGGGATAGATAGTTTTTGTTTTTCACGCGGGCAAAGCCGCGGGCAGAAGCTAGTATTTTATATTTCTATTTACTAGAAAACATTAAATTTATTGCTACCCCCCAGAATCACTAAAGAGTTGAGTGAAACATTATCATTATCAGAGTTATCTGATAAGGTGCTTATAGGTGTGTGGATACATTTTTACAGCAATTTGTAGGTTTATATGTATTTTGAAAACATCTTATTCCACACTATGTTTATAGGCTTTATCCACTAACTAAGGAGTAGAGAGATGTGAAATCACCTACCTATCAAACTAATATTTTGATGTGATTCTGTTGATTCTACCAAATATCTTCTCTAATTCTGTGGTTAATTTTTATTTTATTTATAAGTCCTTTGGTTGAAAAACTACCCCAAAACAAAATAAATTAACAAAACAGCATTAGAATAATAAAATGACTAAGTAAAAGACTATTCTCTTATTGATATTTTGATACAGATAGACTACAATGACCCATTTTATTCTAGACCAGGTGGATCTTTAATAGAAGAAAAATATATCATAATCTATCTTTTTACCAAATTTCATCAAAATCAGTTCAATCAGCTGTTAAAAACGATTGAGGGATAAACATCTAAGCTTTTACACTCATATGTATTAGTGAGAACTCAAATCTCACTCAAATTTATTTTGTTCCCTCAGGTAAACCGGGAGTATGCTTAGCAGTATCAGGTCCTGGCTTGCTGCACTGCATTGGAGGCATGGCCAATGCGCAGGTCAACAGCTGGCCACTCGTAGTCATCGCCGGCTCCTGCCCTGAAGACCACGAGGGTATTGGTGGTTTTCAGGAATGGCCGCAGGTAAAGCTTTTTACTTTAATTTACGCCATTAAGAAAAAGTACAGTTCATCCAACGAATCTAGGCATTCGTGAAGTTAGCCACAGGTGCGAGTTTGCGCTTGTACAGTTCCTTCCCTCCCTCCTCATACCTCCAATTGCTCCCGTAAAACGATACTGCACAGCTATTGCGGCTAACTTCACGAATGGATAGATTCGTTGAGCCAACTATACCTGGGTGATTTTTTTTGTAAACAACATATTCTAAAAATGAAACCTAGCTAGATCGATTTATCGCCCCCGAAACCCCCTGTATACTAAATTTCATGAAAATTTGTATGAGCCGTTTCCGAAATTCAGATTATATATATAATATTAGAATTGCTTGTATAAATATTAATAAGATAAATCAACACATTATTACCTGTTACAACAAACATGTCAAAATTGTTAATTATTAGGCTTGTATTACATTTAGATTAAGATTAATATTAATCTTATTATTCAATGACAAACTCAGATAATGTACTTAGTACTTACCTAGTTCGCTTGGAGACTTGTAGGATTAAGATATTATTTATCACGCTACTCTAAACTTTGTTTTGTTACACATTATATTATAATTATCGCGTGAATAAAAATTATGTTGAATTATAGGTACATTGAATATTTTCTGAAATAATATTTATATTATGTACTTACTAAGATAATTATTCTTTATCAATTTGAAAAAATTAAAAACAATAAACCACCTGTTTAAAGATACAAGAAAGTACATACTTGTAACAATGAAAAATGAATTAATTAAGCCTACTTACTTTCAAAGTGACCTAATAAACTATTCATATTTACTACCAATAGGTACAATGCATAATCAAGCACAATACACCTAGGTACCTACCTACCTACCTAGAACTATAGCTAGCACCGCATAATGTAGATAATTAGTAACTACTTCGCAGTAAGTATACCTACTGCTAAGTACACTCGAGAGCATAGAAATCGCACACCCCCTACATTTTCATTTTGACCCTTATTATTTTTTAAATTAAAGTTTGGTTGCAATTATAACTTAAATTAAATTAAAGTACACACTGTTAGCTTCCTAAAAACCCATAATGTCTAGCCTTGAGCACTGCTCAAAGTCCCACAAACCGAGCTACCTGAAACGAGCTAATTTAGGCCATTCTGTTGTTAAGTTGCCATTGTTATGATTTCGAAGGTCAAGGCTAGACATTATGGGTTTTTAGGAAGCTAACAGTGTGTACTTTAATTTAATTTAAGTTATAATTGCAACCAAACTTTAATTTAAAAAAAATAAGTGTCAAAATGAAAATGTAGGGGGTGTGCGATTTCTATGCTCTCGAGTGTAGTTCCATTATGCGTGTGCACTGAACTGTGATAAAATTATGGTACATACATGAAAATAATGTATGTCCTAGAGTCTAATTCTAATAGATGGTTGTATGTTTTTACATACACTGAATATATGACAAAACAGTCTTAGAAATCAAATTAAATACCATAAATATCATAAATAGTCGTATCCCCCATTAAGTTGATCTTTAAGTATCAAAAACTACGGTAGGATTCGCGTACCACAACACTCCGACCCACAGAAGTAGACAGCATAGGTACTGTCTAGCTCAAAAGTACCTACATAAAAAAACGATCACTACTATAATCCCCGTGCTCGGTAGATAGGTATCCTCCTCAGATCTTTAGTTACTTAGATCTTTGAGGATATTTAAAGAGGGTAGTCAGAGGCACTTCCAAACATGATATTTGGTACATGCCCACATTTTGCACAGTAGTTAGTATTCCGTACGTCACAGGTTGCAAGCCCATCGCCGCTTATAAGAATACTAACCTATGACACATACCTTCGAATTTTTGGTTCTAGGGTATGCCGGTTTCCTCACGATGTTTTGAGCACTGGCATTGCGCGCATAATTTTTTCGAAAGAAAAACTCATTGGTGCACGACCAGGTTTTAACCCACGACCTTCGGATCGTGAGGCAGGGGTGCTACCACTACACCACAAGCGCTCTCAAAAGTACATTATATACAATAAATACCTAAGAACCTACCACTTTAATTGGCATTATTTTTTGTTGGAATGAAGTCGCCATTTTATTTGTTATTTCAGGTGGACTCTAGCCGTTTATACTGCAAGTATACCGCTCGGCCACCTTCACCGCGCCTCATCCCGTTGCATGTTGAAAAGGCGGTGCGTCTTGCTTCCGTCGGACGCCCAGGAGTTTCCTATCTAGACATGCCCGGAACTCTGCTCATGGTTTGTTTCTACCTTTATAGAAAAAGAACAGGATATTTGTTCAGAAGTAAAATAGATTTTTTGTACCGTTATCCACACTACTGTATAACCTAAATAAAACAATATTTATTACACAGATACAATTTATACTTATTTGTAGGTACATAAAAAATCACGACTGTTATCCCCAGGCTCGGTAGATATTTCCTCAGACCTCTAGTGGCTTAGATCTTTGAGGATATCTAAAGAGAGTAGTCAGAGGCACGTCGAACCATGACATTTTGTACATGCCCACATTTTGCATAGTAGTCAGTATTCCGTACGTTACAGGATGCACACCTTCGAGTTTTTTGTTCTAGGACATGCCGGTTTCCTCACGATGTTTTGCTTCCCTATTTAAGAGCACTGGCAGGTAAGTAAGTAATTTTCATAATTTAATTGATTTCAGGCTGAAGTAGAAGAGTCAAAAGTACCTCTCGACTTTTACAATGCAGAGCCAGTCAGTTTGGCCCATCCAGACCCCGCTTTGGTTGACCAAGCGGCGGAATTGCTGGCTAGAGCTGAGCGTCCACTGATCATAGTCGGCAAGGGTGCGGCGCACGCAAGAGCAGAAGAGGCTATTGGCAAGCTTATTGAGTCCACCAAACTGCCTTTCCTGCCTACTCCCATGGGTAGGTGTCCCTACCAGTAGGGATAACTGAGTAGTGATAAGAAATTTACTGTGCACTATCCCTACCGGTAGAAATCGATCTACAAAAACGTGCACTCATCCCTACCAGTAGGGATAGCTTGGTAGGGATAAGTGTACCAGCCGATAATAAGGACATTTATTTTTTTGAACGTAGGTTCTCTAGCTTAGGTTTGGCTTTTGAAGTAAAACTTCTTTATGCACGCTTGACTTGGGGAGAAAGCTGGTGAATGCGTGATGAGAGCGTTACGAAAAGTGTGATCGGGCGAGGCGAACGGAAGTTGTGAGGAAGATATAAGTTAGTGAAGACAGAAAGAGAGAGAGTTACGTTTCGTATATTACTGTAGGGGCAAGAGAGAGGTGCGACCACACATTTTCTTTCTCTCTTGCAAGAGAGAAGTGCGAGCATACATTTTCTTTCTCTCTTTCTCTCATAGCCAGTTACGTTTTATTTCAGTCGTGTGGTCTAAAGCACACTCGTTTTTTTAAGATTTCTATAGGCTCACACTAAGATACCTAGGGTAACACCCAGATTCGGAACAAATACTTGCAAATCACGCAAATATCGCCACAGGGATACAATAGTAATAGTTTTTTAAAAACAGGCAAAGGCGTGGTGCCCGATGAATCGTCGTACTGCGTATCGACTGCTCGTACCCAGGCCCTGCTGAAGGCCGATGTGATACTACTGCTGGGAGCGAGACTCAACTGGATGCTGCACTTCGGACAGACCCCGAGATACTCGCCAGAAGTTAAGTTTATCCAGGTAACAACACATATTTCTTACAAGTAAACAGCCAGTTAAAAAGCCATTGCTAAGTAAAGTCATGGTAAAACTTGGCTAGTCATTCTTTATAGGACAACTTAGTTATCCAAAGTGTGATGATAATATGTATGTGATTTAAGAATGATACTAAAATTGAGATAATGTGAATGTTAGTTTATATTTCATCAACATCCAATCCATACTATAATAGTAATGTGAAGGTGATTGTGGTCCTCTAGTCACAAACTCATAAGAATATTATTTTCAGGTGGACATATCTCCTGAAGAATTCAACAACAGTGTGAAATCCGAAGTGGCGATACACTCCGACATCAAACCTTTCACAGAAGCTCTAACCAAGAAACTGACTGAAAAGAAATTGTCTCTGCAACCTACCAGCAATTGGTGGACCGCGCTCAAGCAGAAGCAGAAAGCTAATACTGAGTTTGTAGCTGTTAGTGCTTTTGGTATTTTGTAAGGTCTCGATACAGTATTTAGTTGTGGGAAGACTTCATAGCTCCTTATTTAAACTGAATAATGATGATTTCAGGCACAAGCAAGCAATACAGCACAACCTCTGAACTACTATGCAGTATTCAAAACTGTGCAAGACAATATTCCGAAAGACTCTATCATTGTGAGTGAAGGAGCCAACACCATGGACATTGGACGTGGAATGTTATTGAACAACAAGCCAAGGCATAGGCTGGATGCCGGCACTTTCGGAACTATGGGAGTAAGTGCACTATACATACGTTAAAGTTAGCAAGTTCACAATTAATTATCTCTACCTGATGTAACAAAGAGAATTAAGACTCCAGTTTATTTTGAAGTCAGATCTACATAGACCTACTAGTGAACCTTTAGTAAATATCAATCAGTAGGTAGGTGCATATTACTATCAATTATTTTATGAACTCTTCATCTGATTATTCCTCTAGGTGGGTCCAGGTTTCGCAGTAGCATCAGCCATGTGGTGTCGCGACTACGCCCCTGGAAAACGCGTCATCTGCGTTGAAGGGGATTCGGCATTTGGCTTTTCGGGTATGGAATCCCACAGAAGTGAATTTTCCCACGTCATTATTACTTATCCTTGTGACGGTTAACTATTTAAATATTAAAACTGTATTTTGACTGGACATAAAATTACAGCAGTTAATTTTGTTTAGGTATGGAAATAGAAACAATGATGCGTTATAAGCTGCCAGTGATCATCGTGATTGTAAACAACAACGGCATCTACAGCGGCTTTGACAAAGAAGTTATGGAGGACATACAATCTGGCGGCGATATTGCGCAATGGTAAGGGGTTTTCTTGTCTACTATTCACCAATTATTGATAAGCATTCAACACACATTTTTAGTCAGGCGCGCTAGTAGAGCGCGATATTATAATACGAAGTGCTTGCTTACGTAAGTTAACTCTACTTGTTTCTATCTTCTACAGCACTCCACCTACTGCCCTCGGCTGCCAAGTCCGTTACGAGAAGATGATGGAGATGTTCGGAGAGACTGGCCATCTCTGTCGCACCACGGAAGAGATCAAGGCTGCCTTACAGAAGGCGATCGCCGTGACTGACAAGCCCAGTATTATCAACATACTGATCGACCCGCAGTCAAATAGAAAACCGCAGACTTTCAACTGGCTTACAGAGTCCAAGTTGTAGAAAAAAGTTCTGAATTATTCAGCAGGGACAATGATGTTTTTTAGAGGAAAGCGTGTACGCTTTGATGGGTATTTTCCTTATGTTATGTATAGAATACTTTCATAAGGTTGGGTATGAAAATCGAAAAGGCTAGTCTTAATCGTAAATCCAAGTAAATAAAGGGATAAGGGACCAATACAATAATTAATACTTAAGCTAATTTATTATAAATTCTTTTTTGCCGTCACATTATTTATAATGCTTAATATTATTAGGGAAAGGTGCTACTAATTTATTTTAATAAGTTAAATTGTTTAACATTTGACTGATACTACAATTCAACAGGTTTAAATGTTATAATAATGTACCTACTATCAAAATAGTATTCATTAAAGTTGCATTGTATCTATTTACTTAACAGCCAGTGAGTTATATTTTTTTATGAACTGTGTTATTTAGGTGTAAGTATGTATTCTTTTGATATTATTTTATGGAACAATAATAAACACCTGGAGAGGTTGATATTGTCTGTATTTTATGGTCACATGTTGTCGTATAATAAACTTAAAAATATATATTAATTTTACAATTACAAACTAAATCCCTGTACTTTCATTTAATCCTTTGAGGCTAATGAATCTGCATTTGGTTGGCCGAAACATAACGAGTGGTACTGTGGGAAACATTTACATCTTGTTCAGGCATCCAATCAAAAAGTTCTCTATAGCTGTTTGCGCTGAAACAAAAAACATTTTGAAAAGTGGGATATCAATGCATTGAAAGGAGTAAAACAAGAAATTGATGCTTACCTAGAAGTTAACCTTGTTCTGGGAAAAATAACTAAGTATCATTGCTTGTAAGGTATCTACACCCTAGCACTCAATTGTCACTTGTCATCTATTCTAGTCTCACCAACAGTTTGCTACACAATCAAGTGTAATTGAGCAATCAAAAATGATAAATCCTTCCTTGGAGTCAGAGCACTATTATAGTGCATGATTGAGCGGTAATGAAGGTTAGGCATACAGCTGTGGATATATCCGGCACAAGTACTGTTCCTTAAGACCTGGGGCTGATCGATAATAATATTACATTGTTATTTTGTACCATAACCTATGCAAATTGTATGGAAGTAGTGACGTTTCATGGAATCATTCTGGAAGACTTTGTGGTAAGGCCTCTGGACCGTTAATAGAGGTTGGAGGGTGTTTACATGGTTTTACAGGTCACACTGACATCAGAAAATACAAGATTTTAAATTCTATGATCAAAAGAATCCTTACCAAGTTTGCAGTTATTAGTAGTTGTCAAGGTGTATGCATCCTGATCATAGTCATTGGTGAGAGTGAGATCAGCTCCACGAACCAGGAGCTCATTGCAGGTGTAGGGGAAGTCTGCAGATGCTGCATACATCAAAGCTGTACTACCCGACTGAAATTACAAAGCATTACGTTATGAATCCAAAACTAGTATCCCCTGAACAAAATAATCAAGGCACTAAATTTTTTTCATCTGCTAATTGTCTCAATAAAATAAAGTATGTAATGATAACTTACATCATCCTGTATATCAGCATCTGCTCCTTCATTCAACAGTAGCTTGACTACCTCGTGGTGCCCACCTGCTGCAGCCAGGTGGAGTGCTGTCTCTCCTTCCGGACCCCGCATGTTAACATTAGCACCGCACCTAAGCAAAGAAAATTGGATATCTTTAGAAAACTATAACTCAACACCACTACATGAATAAGATTCAGTAGGTAAGTTACCTACAGTATCAATTCAAACTATTTGAAAGATCTCAGTTCACAAGAACAAGGGAAGACACCATTTTTCTGTGACACAAAGAACAAAGGGACAAGATTTCTAACTTACCACACCAGATCTTGACAGGTAGTCAGTTGGCCATAGCTGGCTGCCCAGTGCAGGGCAGTGAGGCCATGCTCATCAGTGATGTCAACATACTGCTCCAGTTTAACGTCTTCTCGACTTATCTCGCCACGTCCAGACTTCGCGTGGAAGCTACTGTCGGGTTGGGGTAGCTCCGGAACCCGCGCCTGCGTATTACCTGAGAAATCGACCTTGACGTTACCCAGTAACGCTCACACAAAGACTCCCCATCCCACTAACCGATCGATACCTACTCTCGCTAAAGATCTCGGCAATATCTAAGTAGGTAGATATACTTAGCTACAGTAACAGACACTTACCCCGCTGTAGATTAGTGAGCGCGGTACACTGCACAGACTTGTATGGAGTAAATGCACTTTTTCGAACGCCATTCAAATTAGGCGCCCAGCGTTGGTAGCCTCCACTGCCACTCTTACTGCTGTCCTGGCTGCCTGAATCGAATTCATATTTGAAACTGTCGATATTGTCTTGCTTTTCCTGTTTTATATCCATGTTTTTTCCTTCATGCTTCACGGACACCGCTTCTTCCATTTTTTAGTTCAGTTTCTTTACTTTATTTATTTATTTATCTCTCATAAAGAGAATGTTATTTACTTGCTCCAATACGATGAATGAATGAATGAATGTCAAATTGTTAAATTTTAGGTAGGGTGAGGCATCTTTACTCTAAGGGTGAGGCACACAGATTTATAACGGAACAGTTAAAAATAACAGGTTTCAATAAATAACAGTATGGAACTGTTGTCTATACCTTTGAGAAACTGTTCCAGTTCCACAACAGCCCCGAATCTGCCAAAACATGCTTTTTTATATTCTAGCGTATGAAGCTTACTTTGGTTAGAAAGAGATAACGCCACGGAACATGCTCTTCTTTAGCCCAGCTTACGCAGCTTACCTTTTTTGGAACGAGATAGCAGTTGATATGCTTGTTACTGAGCCTGTTACGAACCGAGAACCAGGTGTTGCATTCGTTCGGAAATGTTAGGCTCATTTTTTACAGAAAAAAAACTGTTGTATACCTACATTTCATTAGGATGGTTTTCATTTCAGGAACATACACTGAAACTGTTCCTCAGCACTGTTACCCTACCAAAATGATTATCTGCTCATACTATGTTACAATACAACCACTGTTGTTGCTGTTATTTTGGAACAGGTTTCAGGAACTGATACTATACTGGAACTGGAACAGTCGGAACAGGTTTCTTTTTTTACCTGTTACATCCCACTCCTAGGGTAAGTTAGGGTAAGTTGGTAGGTAGGTAGGTAGTCGTTACCACCAGGTTACACCCACCCTCACCCACCCTATTGATTGAATGAATGAACAACAATGAAAGCAAAACAGGGAAGCAGGGTCCTTCAAAGAATGGCTTACAGATAAATAATAAATAAGCTTTTAGTTACAGCTGGAGCTGAGATTACAGCAGAGAACACAAAGGTACACTCCTCATTCACTTTGTGGAATGAACTTTGAATGATTGAAGCTAGAACCAGAAATATTATTGTCAATCTCAAAGACCTTACTAAACTAATTATGTAGACTGGCACCATGGTGAAAAAACCGGTCTACGTGAGAGGGTCACGTTGGTAGTGTGTCCTTTTTTCTTCTTCTTTTGTAGTCTTCCTAACTCTTCTTCTTCTTTATATAAAGCATTGTCTTTTTGCCAATGTCAAGTGTTTTTCGTAGAAAGCCCTACACGTCCCGAGTCCTAAATTCCAGCTGTCAAGTTATTATTTAAAAAAACAAGTGTCTGTAATTTATAGTAACCTCCTTTTTTAATTTTATTTGTGTCTTAATTTGATATTTTCACTGTCAGTAATGCTTAAATTTTAAATTTTATTTTCTAGTAATAGGTATATACTAGTTTTAGGAATCAAGTGATGATTCAAATAAAAAAAAATACAGGCGGACGGCGGATTAACTTTAATCCTTTACAATTTAATAAAAATTAGACATAAAGATAACCAAAAGGAATCAAATCAAACTTACAACAAACCACAGTTAAATTTAACATGAACTCAGAGTAACTTACTCGTAATCTAACCACATAGGTAAGTAGGTATACCTACCTATGTGTGCTCACAATCACCGATAATCCTAACTAAATAGATGTTCACTCGTCGAAGGCTCGTGCGCAACTCGCTGCAGCTCGCTTTGCACCCGCTTTTATAGTTTTTTTTGAGTGCAGTGCAGTGCGCGCTCGGAAACGGACGCGCTTCATTCAAGCACTGTCACGAATTTTATAATTCGCGGTACGCGCGGCTCGCGCCGCTGCCCGGTCCTATTGCGATGTCTACTGGCAAGGCGGTCATCGTGAACGAGCTGTTGGCGTTCATACAGAATGCCATCGACACAATGGATGAGATCAGCATCCTGCAGATCTGCAAGTCCAATTTCAAGGAAGAGGAGATCTGCAGTGGGAAGGCGCTGATCTTCCAAACGTTGGGCAAAACTGCCCAGATGCCATCCCGCAGGAGGGATGGAGGAGAAAGAAGTCTCCAGGACATCATCACCGTTCTGAAGGAGACCGACCCAGACGACGTGCCGGATTTCGTCGCGAAGGAGCTGCACAAGCTTCCACCGGTGGGATTCGACCACGGTGACGTCACCAGGCTTCTGAAGGACATCACATTCCTGAAGGCAAGCTTGGTCGAAGTTCAGGCTAGATTAGAGGCTTCGGATAATACCATCTCTGGGCTGCGTGCCGAGCTGGTGTTACTACGTAACACTAATTCGGTATTCAGGTCACCCGAGGCCTCTAATAATGTGAACACACGTCGCGGAGCGCTAAATGCTTCGGTCTGCAGTTTCATGTCAGCGGATTTCGCGGAATCGTTGGAGTCGCCGGTCGCTGTATCTAGTGCAGCGAACGTGAGCCCACGTGCCGCCGCCCGCTGCCCCGCGCCCTCGTCGGTCACTGCCACCGCGGCCCTGCACCCCGCGCCCTCCGCCCCGCACGTGCCGTCCCCCGCGACGACACCGATATCTGCATCCACCCCACGTGGATACGCTGCTGCTGCCGCCAGCAACTCGAACAAGCGGCAATCGACGACAAACGGCGGGAGGGAGATTCGTAAACCTCCCCGCAGTGCGGTATCCCAGGGTCCTCAAAAGACCCAGGAAGATGATGAGGGTTTCATCAGGGTTGAGAAGAAGAAGAAGAAGAAGGTGCCCCTTCGTCGCAACCAGTGTGGAACCGCGCCGACCGGACCGAACCATCTGCTGCGTCCCGCTCTACCTATGACGTTACTATACGTGTCCCGACTGCACTTCGCCACTAAGCCTACTGACCTGGTGGAGTACATGAAGGTGAAGACCAACGTCATATTGAGGGTGGAGAAGTTGCATTCGCACAACAATGTGAGTTTCAATTCATTTGTTGTGCGAGTGCCGACTTCAAATCTCGCCCTCTATATGAAAGAGGATTTCTGGCCGAAGGGTGTCATATTTCGGCGATTCCGTGGAAGGCTTGGTGACACCCCCCCACTTCCAGCTCCCAATAATTAAATAATTAGTTTATTATTATGTATGTTAGACTGTAAGGTATATATTTTATATGGGCCGTAGTTTTTAAGTATTTTCCATCTTGTACACTTAGACTAATGTTGCCTGAAATAAAGTTATTATTATTATTATTATTATTATTATAGGCGCGCTGTCCCCTATTATTCATCGTCGGACGATATTGCTAACACTAGTATCTTGTTGTGTATGTAGGTATGTAAATGTAAGTAGGTACAAATAGGTATGTTAGTACCTAATTTATAGTTTTTAATTTATGTGATGCCTTGCAATATTTTCTGTTCTATTATAACGCATTGATTAACAATATTTTAAGTTATTTTGAGTACCTACCCCTATTGCGTAAATTAGGTACGCTATAGATAAGTAAAAATACCAAATGAAGAAAAAGATGACTTTACTTCATTCATTCATTCATTCATTTAACAAACATGTTTGTTTTAAATTCAAATTCAAGTTCAACGAAAATCAACAATCAACATTTATTTGACAATAATGTTACATACTTGTAGTTGATCACTAAATAAATATTTATTACGGATAAATAATAAACATCAAAACATGTCATCTATAGCCGGTCAAACAGCTCAACAACTTCGACAGGATATTCAACAAGAATTGACCACTGCTAACCAGCTGGCGAGACTAATGTGAGTATAGGTACCTTCATATCCACATAAAAACTCAAATTAATTCGTCATAGCGCTTACAATACAAACGTAGGGGATCAGTAGGTACTATAAAGGTACCATACCTCCTAAGCTACATTTTTACGCTTCTAATTTTATTATGGGGTTGGCTTTACTTAGGTACGGACCTACCTACCTTACTTGAGCTTGTTTACAAGCTCAAAATATCTATCTATTACAATTCACAAATTCTCGCAGAATTAAAACACTCTTCATATAAAAAAACTGGTTTATTCTGAAGAAACTCATGAAAATTCCTTCATAAGTTCCTACCAATAAGTGACTACTTACCAGAAAAATAAATTATGTAAGTAGGTATAATCCTGCCATATAAAGTAGGTAAGTAAGTGTTATAATTACATTCTTAAATTATTTTGTGATTGTCAACTTTTTTCAGATCTAACGAGCTTCAATTAATTAAGAACTTCACGAACCCTGGTGGAGAGTTTGAGAATAACATCAAACAAGTGAGTTCCATCTTGGTATATTGTACTACTTTTATAAAATCTTATCTTTATTTTAGAAATGGTAGTTAAAACAGTTATCTAGTTTGCTTAATTTGCGATTAGATGATGCTGTGTGAAATGTTCACCAATATTATAATTTTTTTGATAGCATAAATAATAATAAACCTTTTTCTCAAATTGTAGGTTAAGGTAAATTTCAGATATGTATAGGTACTTAACTTTTCTTTTCAGAATGCTAGCCTCATAAAAGAACTAGCAAATACATGCCACATAGACATGACAAACATACCACCATTGGTAAGGAGAACCATTGAGTTGAACACACATGAGAATGAAAACAAATCTTATGAGGAACACAACACATTTAGAAATGAATCTGAGATGGATGAAACACAATAACTATTAATTTAACATTCAGTACTAGGTATAGTCACTAACCAAATATCAGACTTTAATGTGGTGAATTTCCAACAAGTACCAGTGTTATTCGTTGGGATTTTTTTTCATTAAAAGACAAACACCAAATTTTTCTCATCTTACTAGCTTACTATTACTAGTAATCTGCTAGTAATATTAAATTGTTTCCTTATAAGTTCCAATTTACACAACATTAATTTCTCTTTTAATGCCTGTAGGTAGGTAAGTTGAAAATAAACAGACACTAAATCTTACATAAAACTTTTATTTCATTTATTAACTTGACTTAAAATATACTTTATACAATAAACATCACATACAACTTAATATATACTATTAAATTCTTAACAATACACATTAAAAATAATTAATTCATAAACTCAGTTATAAAAAAATGATTTTGTTAAGGCAGATTTTATTTGGACTGAACAATGTTTAGACAATTCAAAACCATCTTTCAATTTATTGAATAAATGTATTTTGAATCTTAATTCTTAATCGAAACGTGGACACTCACGGTACGGCTAGTTCACCAGTTTAAAGTCGCTCAGCGAGCTATGGAACGAGCTACGAGTATGCTCGGAGTTTCTCTGAAGGATAGAATCCGTAATGAGACTATCCGACACAGAACTAAGGTTGTCGACATAGCTCAGAGAATTAGCAAGCTGAAGTGGCAGTGGGCTGGCCATATCTGTCGAAGAACCGATAACCGTTGGGGTAAACGAGTTCTCGAGTGGAGACCGCGGCTCGGCAAACGTAGTGTAGGATGCCCTCCGGCTAGGTGGAGTGACGATCTGCGAAAGGCTGCTGGTGGAGGCTGGATGCGTCGAGCTGAAGACAGGGCGCAATGGCGCTCATTAGGGGAGGCCTATGTCCAGCAGTGGACTGCTATAGGCTGATGATGATGATGAATCTTAATTCAATTTGCTTAGATTTTTTTACATTCTTACACACTTCAGCAATTCTGCTATGGAATAGAAGAGCCGCAAAGTTTTTGTAATTAACACAATGACATAAATAACACATGAATTATTTTGTAAAAGTTAGGCTATTCAAGTATTTATGTAGTCTTATAATAGTACCTACTTATTAATTATCGTAGTATATTCGTTAAATAGTTGTAGATTATAGTAGTTAATAGTTTGTATAGTAGCTAGTGATCACTGCATTAAAATGCCTTTAGCAATCTTCTCACAAAGCTTTGTGTCTGTTAGCTTAACTGAACCAGTTTTTTTTTTCATACTAAACAAATCTACAGAACTCTGTGAGAATAGCGCTATAACGAATTCATAAACTTCAATGTAATGGTAACACCTTACATGCTAGATATTCTAAATTATTCTTTGTTAATGTTGAAATAAGGCAGCTTTCTCTTTGAACATTTGTCTTCTACGTGCCTTTTCTTCATTTTCCCGTCGCTTTTCTTCTTGCTCTTGAATGATTTCGTCGTGGAATTTATTTGTTTTTGACAGTTCTTCTATCTTGGCTTCGAAGAAGTTCTTAGCGCCATTTACTCCTACTTCGTCTACGTTGACTTCAGTTAGCCGGGCAAGGGCTTCTAGACCTGAATCCATTTCCAGTTCCCCTGCGCGAGCTTTCCTGAAAAATAATAAAAAACTGGGTTACTTGCCTCAGTTGTAAGCAGAACTTATATTAGGTACTAGCTTTCGCTCGCGGCTTTGCTCGCGAGTTACCTACATAAGATATAGCCTATGTTACGCAGGGATAATGTAGCATTCTAATGGTGAAAGAATTTTTGAAATCGGACCAGTAGTTTTTGAATTTATTCGTTACAAACAAAAATAAAAACTTTCCTCTTTAGAATATTAATATAGATATAGATTAGTATAGATTACTGGATAGATCTAGCTAGATAGATAGGTAGAGGTAGATCAGTCTAAAAATGCACGCCCCTCCAATGTATTTGCTAGGTATACTATTTCCTCTTCATACGGTACAAGTACAAGTGGAGGGGCGTGCATTTTTAGATTGAATCATCTCTAGATAGGTAGCATTTATTATTAAAAAACATAACATTATTAATGGTGGTTAGTCTCAAAAAAAAACTAGGTTAGGTACTAGGAGTAGATTACAGTATAAATCAGATAAGTAAGTAGAAAGTATTTAATTAAATAAACAAAGCTTGAATTTATTGCCGGCCAATTTACAAAAGTGACCTTGGGAAGTCTCCGGTATTATAAAGGGCGCTATCACGAAATACCAAAGAGGTACCTCTACCTACTTAACGCCCTTTTAGACGAAAGTTATACCTATCATATTATCGGTCCCATCCTGTGGTCTCATCATATCAGTGATCATTATATCATATCTGGTTCCTGTAGCACAAGCTTTGCTTAGTTTTGAGTTGTCGTTGTGTGAAATGTCCACCAATATTTATTTATTTTATTATTCCCGTTAGTAAATGTTCTTTACAAGTAAGCACAGAAAGGGGCCTAAAAAGCAACATTTCAAAGCCTAACAACCTTACGTACTTCTGGAAATCACAAAAGGAAATATTTACCTATAGATAAGTAGGAATTCTCTGAAGCTGATCTTGTTGTCTCCATCCTCGTCCACCTCGGAGATCATCGCCTTGAGACCGAGGTGCGTCTGCGGCGCACCCAGCCGCTCCATCATACGCTTCACCTCCGTCAGGTCAAGGAAACCATCCCGGCCTTCATCGAATCTGAAAAAATAGAAAAAATCTGGTAAGGTGAGGTAGAATTGGAGACCATCTTAAAAGCTTTATTGAAATTAAATGGCAATAGGTAGCATATACTGTAGGTACCTACCTAAGATCTTTTCGTAGGTATATGGGAAAACGTATCATAATTCTTGCCATTTTTAACAGAATTTATTGTGTAAAAAATCGACCACTCCCTACGAAGTTAACAGGGGTACGAGGCGGGTAATTTATAAAATAAACCTTAATTACTTTTATTGCCATAATCCCCACCAACCAGGTTTAAACATGTTAGTGGGGAAAACGCCAACGAAAATTAGAATTGGTGGGGACAACTTAGTGGGGATTACGACTATAGACCAAGACAGATATCGAGTCGAGAATGTGGCGTCAACAGTAATGCATAAATTATTAACCAAAAAGAAAATTTGAATTTGAAATTATGAAGTACCTACTTAGTTAAAATATTAAACATCAATTTGTACATCTTATTTATTATCAGCCAGCCCCGCGAATTCACTCGCGTAAAGTAGACACTTATTAATTTTCTTTATAAATAAACGTTTAATATTTTCAAAATTCTTTACGCTGCCAGGCACCAACTAACCAAATACGCTTGTTATTATTATTTATGTGTTAGAGTTTCTCTCATTATTATGTAACAGACAGTATTTTGTCTAAGTACCTGCGTAACATACCAAGTTGTACAAAGTTGGCATCGACAATAATAGAACGAAAAACCGTTACGTTATTGTGAGTGTCAAAGAGGTACCATAGACTAATGCTAATTCAATAGCATTTAAATGTGCCACACTTTCGCGTGTAAAGCCTCTTTGTAGCAAAATGACTTGTAATGTAAAATTTCAATGAGACTCTCTTATGCTAAAATTATCTCTTCGATTATGTTGCCACTCAGCACACTTATTACTTTATTAACTACCTAGGTATTAGTACTATCTATCTCTGAGAACATAGCAAAATATAAATGTTAGAAAACTATAGCCTAAGTTCACAACAGGCATCATAGCAGTCTGATAGACAGCCCATACGTTTACATCAGAATCATCTAAGCGAATAGCAAACTACCTAATCAGTTTACTAAACATCAGCACCTAAATGTAAACTCGTTGATAATAGCTCGCGGATATTCCTTCCTTATGTACCCAACGCGTAATTATTCTCCAAGTATTTTTGAAAGTGGTAATACTTATCAAAATAACATTAGGTACATATTTTACACAAGACGTTAGAAAGGAGTCAATGCTACTGATCGCATTCGCATTATGTTGATCGATGCAGAGAAAAGTTTGCGTCTTGCATAAAACAACATACTTAATCGTTTCGCTATAGCGGCATGCGGCATCGTGAGGCTATGTGTGGTCCATCCAAGTCAGAGACCCAAGGAAGGCCTTGAATGCTGTCGTACGAAATTGCAGGATTGGCATTAGGGAAACATTTGTAGTTGAATTTAGACTCAAAGACTCCGTTTGAAACCCCAGAAATGACAAGACCGTATCTGACAACCCAATAAACATTTGAAAGCCCTGTCCAATATGAAACACTGTCTTTAGTCCATTGAAATGTTACATTTTTTAGGCCTTACCTTGCGTTATTTAGAGGACGCAATTTTATTTTTTTGATGTGTAGGTGGGGTCAGTGTAAAGCTAAAACCAAGTTTGTGGGGTCGCCACCCTTGTCCCACGGCCGCCATCTTGAAAATAGGGGTTGAAATGGTTTTTACGGTATATCTCTTAAACTATTTATTTGATAAAAAAAATTTGTTAACATTTTTTGTTGCAAATTAAATTCTCTACAACTTTGGTCCAGTAACTTTTTGTCGTAGAACTATAAATAAAAAAGTTATAAGCGAAAATCTTCAGAAATTTGAGAAAAAAAAATATATTTTTCGATGTAACTTTTTTATTTATCATTTTACGAAAAATAGATATCTGACCATTTTTGTAGATCGTTTTTTGAGGAACAACTTTTATTCGCATCATTTTTTCATTAAGTCAATAGCTAAGGTTTTACAGCGCTCCGAAGTGAGTACTATTTTTTTATCCTGAAGACTGGGGCTGGAAAAAATGTGGAAAATTATTGATGCCAGTGCAGAACTCTAAACCTCCAGCACCCCCTGAGCTTCTAAAATTGATCTTTTGCAAATGCAAAAGAAACTGTGGAGCAATGTGTCGATGTCGAAAAGCAGGACTGAAATGTGCTGCAGTATGCTTCCATTGTTCTGGAGAGACTTGCAGCAACGTAATGGAACTCTCAGAATTAATAAATGAAAATGACTTTGATGATGAACCGCCAACATTAACACCCCTTCCTTCGCCAGTTCTCCCACTGGTATTTAATTCAGAAAGCCGATCAGATGCTGAGCCGCAGCCTGGTCCATCGAAACGACTGAGGACGGAGTAGTTCTAATTTAGAAAATCACCGTGGATTATGACTATTGGGGATACCACGTAAAAAAAACGCGCCTCTAGACTCTACCTCGTGGGTGGTGGGGAAAAGAGTCAATAATTAATTATTAATAATATTGCAAAATTTGTAATTAAAAAAGTTATCAAAATAAAAAAAAAAAACCGATGACATATTATTAGTACACACGTATATTATAGGTATAGTTAAGAGTACTGAAAAATAGGACTCACTTCGTAGCGCTGTAAAACCTTAGCTATTGACTTAATGAAAAAATGATGCGAATAAAAGTTGTTCCTCAAAAAACGATCTACAAAAATGGTCAGATATCATTTTTTCGTAAAATGATAAAAAAAAGTTACATCGAAAAATATAATTTTTTTTCTCGAATTTCTGAAGATTTTCGCTTATAACTTTTTTATTTATAGTTAACGACAAAAAGTTACTGGACCAAAGTCGTAGAGAATTTATTTCGCAACAAAAAATGTTAACAAATTTTTTTTATCAAATAAATAGTTAAAGAGATATACCGTAAAAACCATTTCAACCCCTATTTTCAAGATGGCGGCCGTGGGACAAGGGTGGCGACCCCACAAACTTGGTTTTAGCTTTACACTGACCCCCCCTACACATCAAAAAAATAAAATTGCGTCCTCTAAAAAACGCAACCCCAAATGTAACTTTTCAATGGACTACTTCGGTCTTCGCTATTTGAATTCCGACAAAAAAAATTCTACTTAGTAAAGTATATTATCAACGGAAGGAACTCAATGTTAGGGTAGGTACTTTTTTTTTCAGTGCTCTAATCTAACATTGTATTGATTATCCTAGAGAAAAAATAAACCAGCCAGGACTGATTGAAGTAATACCTCCTTGAAGATAGTAATACCTTCTTGAAGATCATAATATATCAGCCATTATGACTCGTTATGGCAGAGCGGTGTGATCTGTGAAGGTCGGTCTGCCGCCTGTCCCCTCGCTTCGTTTCATTAGCAGTAGCATGTACCTACCCACACTGTTGTACAGTGATATGGTCGACGTTACAGGAAGCGCTAAATTGTTTATCATTCAACAGTTGGAAGTAGTATGATAGTGTCCAGTAACAAATGGTAGTAAGTCTAAGTACATACATAATAGCTCCAAAATAATCTTAAAATACCTTTAGGTAATACCTAAGTACTTAGTGCAAAGAAATTTTATAATTAGTAGGTATTTATTGCAACAAAAACTACCTAAAAACCGCCTGAAAGTAACATAAAATAGATTTACAGCTGCCATATTCGATTTTTTTACATTTTGTAGCCTATGTCATTCTTACGAGCCAAACGAATCCACCTCATTTGTCAAAAACAGTCCAGCCGTTTGGGCTACAGTGACAAAGGAAAACGCTTATATACAAAATACATACATACCTACTAAACTTACAAAACACACCTAAAACACATTAACCTTTGCTTCGTCGCAGTCGTATAAAAAATATAATCTAATTAATTAAACTAAAATGTTACTTAGTACACGTGCTCGATTCTTTCTACAAGAGCAACTCAATTTATAGGTATTTATTATTTATCTCTAGTTCTGTAGAGCTAGAGACAATGCCGCCGCTATGCTAACAAGCTTGCGTGCTCCAGCCTTGAAACGACACGAAAGACAATGCGATTTGTAATCTACTACCATAGACATTCTGTTCACATAGGTAGGTACGGCTAAAGTTACATTTTCCATGTTTTTGCCAGCAGGGCACACATTGCTGTGTTCATTTCGTCCGCTTTGTTTAAAGTACCTACTTACCTTCCGGGAGAACTTATTTTTTGGAATAGCACTAAATGTCCTTTCATTTTGTGTGCAATAAACTTCATATTGAAAAAGAAAAAACCTATCTTACTTACACCTTTTATATTCCAGATGGACATAAGATGGGTTTTCAGGCAATTTAATCATAGAGATTGTAAGAAAAATCTTGCAATGGTAAAACGTAGCTATCTAAAACAAACTATCAAAGAAGACCTAGACAGCAGGGCCATGCCTATTGCCTACCATAATAAACTTTTGGTAGAGTTCAATTGGAGGGTTGAGTTGCGTTTTAGTCCAAATATTTTGAAAAGTGGTAAAAGATTTGTATTTTGGGATCCCCTATTTAATTAAATTTTGCTATATTGTTTATCTTAAAATTCAAACACGTTTTCCTGTTAAAAGTTAAGTAGGTAGATACTTATTAGGTATTTTGCTTCGGTTAACTGTAAGTAGGCAATAAAACCGATAATGAAGACGATAGCGGATTAGATTAGGTACCTACTTAAAATAGTACATATTATTATTAAAGTGATTGATAATTCCAAACTAGATATTTTTGAAATAGGTACTTAACTCCGTATAAAGTTTATTTTTGCTACCCAACATCATTCGTTGTTCCCTGAGGAAAAAGGTATCTCTGCGGGAGTCTTTGTTTTTACGATTTACGATGTGGTCTGCTCACGCATAACTAGCTTCGCATGTGTAGTAAGTAGGTATCTAAATAAAAATAGCCATTACGTTATTTATTTTATGTTATTCCAAATCGCAGGCTATAATTCCAAATTCCATCCGTATCGTCCAGCCGTATTGGTTTGAGTCACAAACAAACATTTACCTACAATGTGTGTAGTAGGCATTAGTAGGATTATCTTTTGACGTAAGTACGTAAAGAGTTAGTAATTTCTTAGGATGATTTTATATGGGCTAATGATGAATTTATAAGCAGTAATAAATAAACATACTTACAAAAAAAAATATGTTATCCCTGTTTCATTCAATATTATTATTATTATTATTATTAAGAGCCTGTAGTGTCCCACTGCAGGGCAAAGGCCTCCCTTCCTTCTCTCCAATCATCACGGTTTTGGGCTACTGTGGACCAGTCCTTTCATTTTCATTCAATAAGGAACATAATATTTTATTCGTCGTTACCTTATAATATAAAGTACCTACCTGTTTGCATTATAAAACTAGTTGACCTTAGCGTCGATGCAAACTTTTAGTCCCATAGCAATAAAAACTTTGATCATTATAAATATCTACGGAAAAATATATCAGACACCTTACATTCGAACTATTAGGTACTATAAAAAGTGAAAGTTTTTGTAGATGATTATAAGTTAGAATGTGTGTGAGTAAGTAAATTAGTTTGTGGTCCAATCACGCTCTAGGGACTTGAAGGATTTGGAACAGATACTTACCTAATTAAAATCTATGGTCTGACATAGCATTTCATGCAAGTACCACGCGTGCGAAGTTGCGGGCAGAAACCAGTGTATAATACATTATTCTCAGTCAATAATCTCATAAGCAGAGCATGACCTAATAAAACTTGAATGTATAAACACACAATAAACATGTCAATGTCTACGTGCGAAACTATAAGCTTCGGAAAAAATGAGGCCAATGAATGATAATCGAATGACATAACTGCACCCTATTCCATTTCAATTGCCAATTTCTCAACTTCTCTAATCGAAAAAAACGAAACTTATTGGTAGGTGCACGGCAGTTTTCAATATTGCACACACAATTTCTATAGTGCAAATAGTTTTTGGAGCAATTAAACAACTTGAAATGAGAATGAAAACCAGTAAACTTTATCTTAATGCAATTATATCAATCACTACATTCACTATGGGAATAATATGGAACTCATTAATAGGTTGTGAAAAAAATGCTCTTCCAACTTAGCCGGATCTTGTTGTTTTAAAGGGACAGAAATTCTCATTAGGCTGAGCTAGTCTTGCACTAAATCTTGCGTCTATTACCAACCGACCAACCACGCTATCCACCTAGTTGGACGGGTAGTAGTCTTGCCATATTTCCTCTTGATCTCAAGTTACCAACTTCGTCGTTTCTTAAAAGCTAATCCGTTTTTTTAGAATGCGGTAGTTATGTCTTGGTTCTTCATAAGTCTTCATGGTAGATCACCTACACTTCTATAAGTACTCTTGAACATAGATTTCACCATCATCTACTAAGACTTCCAATTTCATCATATTCTCTCAGTAAACCATATTGTGACCATTTTGCTTACAATGATTAGCTCGATTGGCTAAATTAATATTAGGTACTTGTTGTCCAACGGTCTTTTTTTACGACCGTCTTGTCAACATTGTTCTAGTTTATTTCATGAAATTGTACTCCTGCCCCATCTACCATACCGATTAACGATACCAATTATACCGCAGAAGTATTATACCGCAGTATTTTTTTGTTTTAAAGTGTTTTCTATAATTGGGTTTACGTCCAAAAGATTCAGGTCGATATGGAGTTGCGTTACGTAACAAGGTACGAGTACCTACCTAAATATTTCAGTTTATCTGGCAAATTTCCAGCCAGGCTGGTGGGTAAATAAATGGAAAGCGGGTTGGTGCCACATAAAAGGTTTTTCTGGCAGTGGAAAGTAATGAACGTTATGTACATTGGAATATGATGTTCTTGTTCTAATGACACCTTGCTTTATGATTCTGATTTCTGAAGAAATAAATTCTTATCTGATTGATCGTATGCCATCACCAACAAATAGGTAGGTACCTACTGACTTTAAAACCATTCTGGCCATACGATTATTATAATGCATTGTTTAGGGAAAACCTGTTGTTACTGCGGAATTGGTAGGTTTATTATTTGTTATGATCGTAATACTATAAGTATAGAATAATTATGAAACAATATTGTGATAATTATCGAGTGTGTAGCAGGCGCCAATATCGTTACAAACGCGTAGGTAATCAGATTTCGCCAGAACACCTTATAAATAGGTAGGTACCTAATGTACCTACTCTGCAGTTGTGTAAGGTGTTGTTTGTGTATCCAAACTTGTCCTACCTATTTAGTTAATTACTAACTAGGTACCTAGTTACTTACGAATAACAAATAAAGGTGTGGTCCATTACATAATCAAAATTACCTAAGTACTTAGTAAACCTTTCATATTGTATTAAATAAAACCAACTTTTGAGAGTCGTACCCACGTTTAAAATAATTTCAGAACTGGCGCACTGTTATGTACCTACTCGTAACTACACAACAATGGGTCAAAAGACTCAAAAGTTAAAACCTATTGAAATTATATCGGTTTGCGTTTACAGTTAATAACCCTTTGGTTCTTTTGTTCTTTCAACCTACGTTACACTATATGGACGGTATCAAGTTCCCGATATGCCTGAGTCACACAGCACCCAACTGATTTGTCCCCTCGCAATGCAATCTGGTTTATTGCACTTCCTCTCGAATACGCTGACCGATTTGTAACGTGTTCTTGAACTCTGGTCTCGCATTTTAATCAGTCATTGTGGTGTTGATCCTAAAGAAAAGGAAAGGACGTGATGTCGAAACGGAGAGAGGACTTTAAGGTTCATTCAAATAGTTTTTTCCTTTAAGATTTTCACTGATCACTGTCTAAGGGTTTGTTCACACATGTACATCAATGACGAATCGTTATTTCTACCGTAATGAAAAATCACAATGAACATAGCCGTAATGACGTCCGAAAATGTACATAGCTAGGAAATTGTAAACTATTAAAAAGAGACAAATTTAGGTACAATACAATACGATGGTAGTAACATGACGGGCACTAGTTAACTCTCATTTATGGTATCAATACCTAAGTAGAGATGATTCAGTCTCAAAATGCTCGCCCCTACACTTGTACTTGTACCGCATGTAGTAGAGGTAAATACATTGGAGGGGCGTGCATTTTTAGACTGATCTACCTCTACTTACCTACTTACCCAATCCTACTAATAAAACTGGGAAAGTTAATGTAGATATTTAAATATTTGTGACGTACTATCTCACTCATACAATCTCGCCTATTTTAGCTTGACGGATTTGACAGATGAAATTTAGAATAGATTATTATAGCCTGTGATCTGGAATATCATAACATCTACTTTTAAAAGCCAAAGGAAGAAGCTATTAAGCTATTTAATGATTGGTAGAGATATAGGAATTGATAGGAGAACGAAAAACTTACTTGGATAGCTTGAATATCTTGAATAGCGGCTGGTTCAACAGAAATCTCACCACAAGTATCGCGCGTAGGCGGGTGTAAGCACTTATTTTGTATTTATATGGAATTCTACCGGTAGATAAGAAAGATTTAGATTGATTTGTATTTTGTAAATTTGAGCACAGTAGGTACGTATATAGTTTTTAAATTTCGATGCGTATTGGCTCGGGTCAGAGGCTGAACTGAGCGATGAGAGCGAATGAGTGAGTCTTCAATTATGTTCCTTTGTTCATTCTTGCGTATTTCTGTCTTCTGATTGGTTGCTTGAAGAAGGTTGACAGTTTTTCGTTCAATAAGGAATGAGTGGAAAGGATTGGATGTCACAGATAAATTATAATTTGTGTAGTGTTGACAGATGGCGTAACCATTATTCCCCGGGCTGAAGGGATACCTTCTGAAGAACTACTAAAGTTAATATAAAGTGAGAAGTTAGAATCAAAAAATATTAAAAGCTAAAAGTAGAAAGAATTTTAGAAGAATTTGAAGAAGTTAAGATTATTATACTAAATTTAAGGAAAGAGGCGTCAAGAGTTTATTGAAGAGGCAATCTATATAGTTTGATAGTAAAAGCGCCGCGCACAATTCGAGGCGCGGTAATGTAACAATATTATTTGAGGAAGCTACTTTTGATTTTGCGCAGAGCAAAGTGACTTGACCTAAGTCACTTTCACTGTGGCTAACCCGTAGGTAGATAGCGGCACCGTAGCATTTTTCGCTCGCGTCGGCGAAACCGATTAGAGAAATATTTTTTGTATTTTGAAAAATACCTACATGGCGCGGAATTTTTATATTTTCTAAGACACTAAGTTCGTTTTGAAATTGAGACCATTGATCAGCAATGTACGCGGGGACATCGTCATCCCAATCCAAGTCGCGTTTCCAACATTCTTGGACAAGTAGTTTGAGTAGCGCGGTGACCGGCCCGAGCAGAGACATCGGATCGAAGAGCCGAGCGGCCACCGAAAGTATGGTGCGTTTAGTACATTTTGAGTTATTATTTGGGTTGACCTTGAAAAGGAAAGCGTCTTCATGGGTTTTCCACTGAAGACCAATGATTTTAATGTTATTATCTTCATCGAACTTAACTACACCTGGAGCCTGACGATCCATCGGAATGCGTTTCATTAATTCAGTGCTATTCGTAACCCATTTGACACGATTGAACCCCCCGGATTTAAAGAGCTCCGTTAGTTCGTGAAACAGCTGTTCTGCTTCAGAGACTGAGGATACGGAGGAAACATAGTCGTCCATAAAGAAATGGCGCTCAGCCGCCCACGCAGCAGCTGGCCAGCGCGCGCGCTCATCATCAGCGAGCTGTCTTACGACCCGCATTGCCAAGTACGGCGAGCTAGAAACGCCGAAAGCGACGCGGGAAAATTCGTATGTAGCGATAGGATCGTCAGAATCAAAGCGATATAGAATGCGTTGGAAGCTATGTTGAGTTTTATTTAAATTCAATTGAAAAAACATTTTTTCAATATCTGCGGAAATAGCAACCGGAAAAAGTCTAAGGTTAATCAATAAATCGAAGATGTTAGTTTGCAGGTTCGGACCTGTGTATAGAACGTCGTTGAGCGATTTTTTTGAGCTTGTTTTACAACTTGCGTCTAGGACGATTCTTGTTTTAGTGGTTGCCTTGTCCGGGCGATAGATGGCGTGATGCGGAATGTAGTAGCACGGACCGGGCGCGGGTTTATCGATTTTATTGAGATAACCTTTGTCTATGTAATCTTGCAATGTAGCATTATAATCCTTACGTAGTTCGGAATTAGCGTTTAAGCGTTTTTCTAGATTTAGTAAGCGTGTTTTAGCAATATTTTCGGAGCGGCCGAGCTCAGTCGGTTCGTACTTGAACGGAAGCGAGACCGTGTATCGCCCGGTATCGTCGCGAAAGAAAGTGTCTTTGAAAATGCGTTCGCATGCCTCATCGTCCGGACTTAAATGTTTTTTAGTAGGTACACTCTCGAGTTCCCAGAACCGTTGGGTTAAGTCTTCTAAGGTAGGTTCAATGACCGCATGAAATGATTGGTTATTATTACTACGAATAGAGTACGGAATACAATCCGCCCTACCCATCACTACGTAACCCAGTGAAGTCTCGACTCCAACGACGGCGGAGCCTGGAGCGGTTATTTTGCGATTTCCCAACAGGAACGGGAACAACTCGTTGCCGATTAGACAGTCAAAGTCAGCGGGCGAGTGATATTCATCATCTGCCAACGGTATATCTCGTAAATGATTCAGTTCGGACGTGTCTATAAAAGCGTTAGGCATTTTGTCGGTGATCGTATCTATGACTCGAGCATTGATAGTGTAACTACAACGCGCGTCGTAGCGGGAGTGAATCGTGAACTTTGCGTAACCCATAACAGGTTTTACTGAAAGACCTATGCCTTTAACAGTAGCGGGAGCGTGCGTTATATTTAGATTTAAGCGATCACAGCAAGATTTTGTGATAAAGTGACACATGGAGCCACTATCTAGAAAGATTCTCATTTTAAAGCGTTCACCTGCGTCGTTGTATACGAAAACGACTGCGCTAGGCAAAAGTACGGTCGTCGTATTTACGTTACGAGTCGAAGTCGTAAAGGCGACACTGTCGTGCGTGACATGCGTGTGCGGCGGAACACAAGGTTCGGTATTGCGCGCGCCCGCTTGCGGAGGCGCGGGCGGCGCGGGCGCGGGCGCGGATCGCGGCGCGTAGCTATCGTTGTCTGCGCAGGCGGCAGCGGCTGCGAGCGGCTGCGAGCGCGCAGTGGCGGGACGGCCGGCACTCGCGCCGGCGCCGGCGGAGGTAGCGGATTCGGACCGGCTTGAATCATTATGTAATTGCGTGTGATGCATTCGATTGCAAACGGTGCATCTATTGTGTGAGCGGCACGAATTTATATTATGAAAACCTAAACAATTAGTGCATAGATTGTTAGATCGCACGAAGTTATATCGCGCTGGAGCGTTTAGTTTGAGGAAGGCTTCACACCTGTACAACGGGTGTACATTGTCATTTTTGCAGAAGGCACATTTTGGGAAGTTATTATTATTACTATTATCATTTTGAGCGACAAACGCTTGCACGGCCGAGGTACGCGAGTTCGAATTGTTCGTTTGCGTTTTATTATTAGAGTAGGTAGTCGCGGATTTAGTAGGTATCCCGGTACCGCGTAACATGTGAATCTTGCTCTGTTCTTTAATGAATTTAGTTAGCGAATCGAAAGTAGGTAGCTTTTCGTCGCGGTGCGCTTGCTCGAATAAGTTGACGGTTTCTTTATCTAGCTTAGATATAGCGATATGCGTGAATATAAAGTCCGAGAGGTCGTGAATACCTAACTGCTTCAGTGCGCACTGAGCGGCACAAAAGCGCTCGATGAACGCGTCTAATGAGGTACTAGACGGAGATTGGCTACCTTTGAAATTAAGAATTTGTTCTAGGTACATTGTAGCTAGCGTCCTTTTATCTTGGTACTTGTCCTTGAGAGCAGAATTTCGTAGTTACTAGCGATCGGAAGAATACCCGCGCAAACGCTGAGCGCTTTGCCGGACAGCCTGCCGATAAGATATTGCACTTTTTCTGCGTCCGATAAACTTGTATTGTTATGTATGAGCGCGGTGAAGTTTTCATAGAACATAACCCATTTATTGGGCGAACCATCAAAGGACACTAACTCCAAAGCAGGCAATTTACGTTTTAGAACATCGAAGTTATTCGAAGTTGGCGTTGGCGGTTTAGATTTACTTGATTGAGTGGCCGTACAGATGAGTTCAGTTTCTACGGCTTTTATGTGACAATAAAGTTCGTCGAAAGCCAGCAACGGCGCGAAATCTATGACAGTTTTTGGATTCAATTCTAACTTTGCCATACTTAGCTCCTCAGTTACACTACTATACTCTTGACGAACCTTTTCCAAGGATTTTATTCGGATAAGAAATGAACTAATCACTTTATCGTCACTGCAACGGGTACTCATGTCATACATATTTTGCACCAATTGGAATAAGCTTTGTTGTTTAGCAGTGAGCATTACGACTTTATTTTCCAAAATGGAAGGTTTTTCTTCCATATTATCATTAGCAGCGGCTTTAGGCATTTTGAAAAATGAATTTTTACGTTCTAATTATTATTTTAATAAGTAGACACAGGTAGGTACTTACCCAAGTAAGTAGGTAAATACGCAAAATCGGTGAAAAATACGTATGCACGGGTATGTAACACAAAACACAACAATTGGAAAGGAGATAATATCAGTAAATGCAAAGTAAAATTATTTAAAATTCTCAACCCGAGAAAATAATGGCGGCGTAGTGTAGGTATAAACAGGTTACAACAGGAAGTATTTGCGTATTGAAAATAAGTGCAAGTTTGGCGTGTGTATGAAATGTAGGTAAGTAAATAGTAAGTTGTATGCGTGTAGCGTAAATATAAATGCGTTTGTAAAGTATTTTAGCGGTGCGGGTGCGTGTCGTAAGTATTTGTGGAATGCGTTATGGCGTAGCGTGTATTGGTAAAATTGTAAGAAAAGCGGTATGTAGCGTAAATATAAATGCGTTTGTAAAGTATTTTAGCGGTGCGGGTGCGTGTCGTAAGTATTTGTGGAATGCGTTATGGCGTAGCGTGTATTGGTAAAATTGTAAGAAAAGCGGTATGTAGCGGTATGTAAGGAAGGCGGGGTTGTATAAATAGGTTTAGAGGATAGAATAAAGGGAATCCGATGACGAAGGACCAGAACTTATGGTAGAGATATAGGAATTGATAGGAGAACGAAAAACTTACTTGGATAGCTTGAATATCTTGAATAGCGGCTGGTTCAACAGAAATCTCACCACAAGTATCGCGCGTAGGCGGGTGTAAGCACTTATTTTGTATTTATATGGAATTCTACCGGTAGATAAGAAAGATTTAGATTGATTTGTATTTTGTAAATTTGAGCACAGTAGGTACGTATATAGTTTTTAAATTTCGATGCGTATTGGCTCGGGTCAGAGGCTGAACTGAGCGATGAGAGCGAATGAGTGAGTCTTCAATTATGTTCCTTTGTTCATTCTTGCGTATTTCTGTCTTCTGATTGGTTGCTTGAAGAAGGTTGACAGTTTTTCGTTCAATAAGGAATGAGTGGAAAGGATTGGATGTCACAGATAAATTATAATTTGTGTAGTGTTGACAGATGGCGTAACCAATGATGATGATCGTCATTCCAGTAATATAAATCCTATTGCTGTTAGTAAAAAAGTAAATGTTAAGTCCCTAACGGTAAAGATAATGAGAAAGCAATCATACAAACGACTGACTCCAGACTTCTAATGAGTTTACTTGAGGAAATCTAAAATATGTAGCTCAGCCAACCGTAAGTCCGTAAATCTTGATTCATAATTTACATTACGCTACATCACTGTGACCTTTACCGTAACCGTAATTTTCTTGAAATTGTCATCACGCATGATGACTAAACTGATGACGTTACTTGAGCGTCCTACGTGAATAATATCTTTTGCAGGTGTTTCCGTACCTATTCCGATTCTTTTCAATTTCTTCCGCTGGTTTATCAGTCATAGCAATGTTTTGTTATGATCTATGTTGTTGTTACTTTGTTGTTATTTTTAATACTGACAATGAGTGTTTATATTTGAATTGTTTACATTCGCGTGTATCTTAATGATGTCAGGAACAATTCGTACCTACCTATCTAGCTAAAGTTGAGTTACAGTTACAGCTCAAGATTGGTGGTTTATTCATTTGGTTTTATTCATTGTGGTTTTAGGTAGGGTAGGTTGTTAGATGCACGATACCGGTCCTGATAATAGTGTCTGTTTTTTCAAATTTTGAGAGAGGCATCTTCAAAAACAAAGCTATTACTTAGGTACCTACTAGATAGGGTTTTGAATAAAATAGAATTGTTTGCATTAGTTTTTATTTTTATCTCTGATATCAGAAACTGCCTATCTAGATTCCAGATAAACAAACTGTCCTCAAGGCAAAGGTTTTACGTAATATAATTTAAATTTGTATTTTAAATTCAATATTATAAACTAAATCAAAATAAATTATTTAAAATTTACTAGGTAGTATAATGTAAGTAAAATAATACTAATACTTTTATGTAAGTATACTTACATAAAAGTATACTTACTTAAGAAGGTAACTAAGTAGGTACCTACCCACATAAGTAATATTGCGGTTCTTCAAAAGGCATCTCTGAAGGAATTTGATGTACAGATAATAATTTAGGGTTGGGTTTTGCCCTTAGCCCGGAGCCAGGACAGATAATCTCCAAAATATAAAAAATGGTAATCGGTTCAGTAAAATAAACGTGTACAACGGAACGGATGCGGGTTGTCAAGGATAAATACAAAACTAACCGAAATAGTTTCTCGTTTGTAACGTTCTAAATTGACCCTAATTCTCGTACATACCTAATATTAATTGGATAAAACATTTTTCATAGAAAAAACCAAGTTAAGAAATAGATAGTTTATCAAACAGAGTAGGCATACCTAAAGCCTAAACGAAGAAAAAGTCCTAATTAAAAGTACCTACCTATTTAAATGTTGAAGATGTACAGCTCTTTTAAACGTCATAGAAGGACGGAATGTTGAGAAGGGGCATGAATAAGTGTTTGAGCCAAATACAAGAGACAGTCGCTGATTCGCTGTCAATTCATTTAAAGAGGTAGAGGAAGCTGCTTCAGATTATAATGATGAAACGATCACAGGAGCTTCACATTACCTACCTCAGTATTTATTTAGGTAAATGTGGAAAAGTTATTTAGCATAATTACCTAAACTTTGACTAAGTCAGGTCTAGCAGATAAAATAATGTGACATAACTGCATGTTATACCAGTGTGAACATTCGATACTAAATAATAGGCATGCAATTGAAATTGAAAGTCGGGATGATGTACACATAAGTAAAATTATAATTTTACTCTCATAAACATAGCGTGACTGCTATTCACATTTGTCTCCCACGACGCAGTACATTGTCATTCCACCTAATAAATTAAAGTTTCTTGCTAATGTGACGATGTAATTTGAACCTTTTATTTTACGTTTGTACTTTCACTAATAAAGTGACTAGGTAATTACTTTATGAGTCAAATTAGTTTTATAGATAGGTACAAAATATTGTTTGTCGTTTTTAATTGGGCAGTAAAAATTACCTACCAAGTAGGTACATAACAAGAGGATTGGGTTTTAATTATTATCGCGAATGTTATGTTGTAGGAACTGTAGTTTTATCGGGTTTTGGTTATCTTTCTTATAACAATATCGTAAGGTGCCGGGATAATTAGGTATGTTACGAATACCTACAATACGCACAACCTTTATCATCTAACCACTATGCTAGGTGATGCTAAGTGACTAGCTAAGGTGATCTTATTAAAATAAAGGAACTTTAATTAATGAGGGTAGTCAGCTTTTTTAATAGTAGTTAGTTTGTCAAAGGAAGCAATATAAGAATCCCACCTAGTAATGATTATAATAATGTATCTAACGTTATCTAAGTATCCTTATTTAAGGTAGCTATCGTTCTTATGAGTAAGTATTATCTTAAAACAAACTTTCATGAGTGTTGGCCTACTTTTACTACTTTTTTGACTTTATTTGAACAAAAAATACTGCTGCTTCTAGTTGCTTAATTGCTATTTTCACTGATTCCATCTATGGGAGCAGAAATATGAGTAATTAGGTAATATAAACAAGTAGGTGGGTTAGGTAGGTGCCTATAGCATTTGAATAATTAACATTCACAAAAAAACAGTGTGTTTATATTTTGAGGTTCCAACTGTCAAGGTCAAAATGCCTTTCAATAAAGAGTTCAAAACAATCGAAACAAGCATGTTTCCCGAGTTATAATTCTAAACAAAGTCCTTTGAAAGGACGAAATCATAAAACAAAATAATAAAACCACTTACTTGTTAAAGGTCACTTCGTATTGCTTTATTTCCTTCCTGGAAAATTCATGGAACTCTGTATAAACGTTTTGGAATTTATATTTGGGTTTAATTTCGACTCCTTCTTCCAATTTATCGTTGATTTCTTGTCTTCTGGACAGGATTCCGGTGAGTTCTTCTGTAGCCGCCATCGTTTACAATTTGCGCGGCAAAGAAGGTTGTAAAAATGATTATTTGCGAGATAAACAAACGTCTTCGCGAGAGGCTGTCTGCGGCTACGACCTTAGGAACACTGGCTATACGAGTCGCTGAGCCGGTCGCGGGCAGTCAGTGCCTCGCACTCGCTCCCTCGCAATCAAACCGCGGGGGACGTATGAATCGACTTGCCTACTATACCTTTTGTGCTATGCCGCACCAACCACCCATTCCACGATTTACCTAATCTTGCAGCAAGCGCAAAGTCACCAACAGACACGAAAGAATTACTCAAACAAATCTTAATATAGATTTATAGACAGATAAAACACTTGCAATAAGTATTAAAGATAATTAATATACCGCTAACAGTTCCGTAGCATGCAAATAAGTGGTCATTCTAGTGGCCATTTAGATAGGTACTGGTATATTATTTGCCAACGCTATGTTAAAATATTTGCAACTACGTTTTCCGCACAATAAAATGATGAAGATAGTCAAGTTTTATACCAAGCGAGATTTATGGCAACTGTTGTAAATAAATAAACAGCTGAACTAACTAACACATTATTTAAATACAAGGCAAACAAATATAACAATGGTCTGAAAAACATCCTCAAAAACAGCTCGTAGCAGTAGGTAAGGTCTATATTTTATCACTTTAAAATGCAAATTCATGCATTTTAGCCTGGTAACTGCCCCATTTCCAAATAATAAAATACTAAAGTACCTATTTAGTAAATGATGTAGCTAGGTACGGACCATAATCACTTGGCACTAAATTTGTAACCAACCAACTCTTTTCTCTTTGGGTTAGAAGTAGATAAAAATATACTTAGGTACCTACTCGTAGTAGGTAACAACATCACTTCTTATTAGCGAGTGATTGTATGAATTCTATATCACTCAAAAGCTGATCATCGGTTTGGTCATAATATAAATTCACAGCGGAATCAAATTGTCTAATTAATTACGCAATACAAAGAAGCGTTTGCTTAGGTATACACTATCCACATAGGCACTATAGGTATCTATAATCTATACAAATAGGTATCTATCTAATACCACAATACGCTATTGTGCCGCAAAATTAATAAGCATGAACAACAAACGTGTTTTGAGAAATTTAATTTCATAATTGTCAGGTGTCCCGCGGGATGACTGGCCAACTATGCTTTTACCAAGCCTAAAATAACATGACTTTTGAAAGCACAATTTAGTCACTTCTTTGCACTATGCGGCGACACTCGAGGCAAATATTTTAAAACTCATTTTTTATTTGCAGGCCAAAGTTCCCCTAATCTTTCACATCTCTTGTAATAAGCGCCTTGCAATGAGCTTTTTAAATAAGTATAAAAACAAAGTCTGTTTTCAGATCGGAAAGTGTCGGAAGAAATTCCGAAAAAGACTTGGAGCAAAATGAGAAATTCGATATCGTACGAAGAGAATCGAAGTATGAAAGAAGGCGTAATATTGTGAAGGAGTATCTGATAGACTATACTTCGAATTCTAATCTTCATGGCCTGAAATACATTGGAGAGAAGGAGCGCACTTTTGTGGAAAAGTAAGTTATGCCTAAGTACAATTACATTCGTAATACAAGAAGAAGAGAGAGCTAGAAATAAAGAGACATTTTCAAAAATAACTCACTGTTATAGAGCTAGATTATCCCCGAGTTAATGCAAGATGTGTGTTGATGATACTGATTACGCATTATTTGTTATTGATCACTGATCAGGATTACCACTTAATAACGACTGTTTTTTTATAGGATATTTTGGTTATTTATGTGCATATGCTGCGTGGTCCTTTGCGCTGGTTTGATTAGAAAAGTTTGGATAAAATGGCAAGAGAGTCCGGTCATTGTGAGTTTTGCGGAGAACCCTACACCGGTTTGGCAGGTAATTTACATTTTAAAATTTTGTTCCTTATTTAGCCAAAATAGCGTAGCCTATATTGCTAAAAAGTAAAAATATTGTAAAATATCAAAAAGTTTTGTATCTTTTAGGTATAGCACTTATATATATCAAGCCTCTTTACTTATTTTGGACAGACTTTGTCCTGTCCTAACTATGAATATTGGTTTTTTCTTTGATAAAACTAAAAAGTAAAAATATTGTAAAATATCAAAAAGTTTTGTATCTTTTAGGTATAGCACTTATATATATCAAGCCTCTTTACTTATTTTGGACAGACTTTGTCCTGTCCTAACTATGAATATTGGTTTTTTCTTTGATAAAAACCATGTCCTTACAAAAATAAATCAACTTAAGAATTAGCGAAATTGGTCTAGCCGTGATGCCGTGACCAAGGAAAATAGTTAACCTTTTTATATGATTCATTTTATAATATTATATTCTACCTATAAAAAATAATTTAATTTCAAGTACAAGTAGGTATGTACAACATGAATGTGTATGTATGAACATTGCTCTAGGTGTTTCCAACTGTGTGGGAAAATACAAATGATTATTTTCGATCACCTTATCCTACTGGCATTAGTTTCATAATAAAGCGATGGAATGAAATTACCTACGTTATTGTTTCGACTTTGAAATGTTTTTTATTTGTAGATACCATATCCAGCAGTGACGGTATGCTTCGAAACCAAGGCAATGCAAACTAAATTCAACTTCACGGAATACTACCATTTGTACAATAACAACGAGACTTATTTTAATTTGACTGACGAAGAGTAAGTATAAATTAATTTCAATTATCAGAATGTAGATAAGTTCAGCCAGTCATTTTGTACGGAAACCCTTAGGTACAAACACGAATGCTATAGTACCTAAGCAAAGGTCCGTTGGTAACATTCGTAGGTTATTTTCTTTTAAGAAACTGAACGGACCGTTAGCTATTTCATTTCCTAAACTGACGGTTTTCCAATTGTTTTTTTGTAATAAAAGGAACGGATATTGATAATGAAAAAACATCAATTAGGCATTTACTTATTTTCTGAAATAAAATTGACTAAACAGAGATTCGGATGACGGGTTTAGTTTACAGGATATGAAATTTGCATACCTATTACCCTAAGTAATAGTTCTGAGTTCCTATACTTATGGTTAACTTTGGGTACCTACCTATCTTAATTGGCCTATTGCAATATTTTAGGCGTCATCTTTTCGAGGACATTTCAATGGTTTGCGACGATCACCTCGCTCCGATAAACGGCCGTCGGTTCTCATCTGGACTAGAAACTGTTTTAAATATCAAAGAGGTAAACAGATAATCAAAATATTTACCTCATATAAATCTATTCATGATGCATAAGACGCCACTTCAACATGCCATTGATGGCAAAAGGAGGTCTTTATCCTATGATGTAAGGTAGCTTTTAGATTGGCTTTCGAAAATTTTAAGGTTTCACCGAATCTGACTGATGTCTTCTTTGGGTGCAAATGGAAAGACGTACCCAGTGAGAATTGCTCCGATTTATTTTCCCCTATATTGACAGAAGAAGGACTTTGCTATACTTTCAACACGTTGGGCGCTGATGAGTTATTCAGAGTGGAAAAGTAAGCCATAACTACTAATAAGTAAATCTATTCCTACTTTTATAGCTTGGCTTGAGAATTTGAGTTGGTTTGCGCTATAAACTTTTGTCTCATTAGTAAGTGCTTAATTATAATTTGAGTGTTTATATGCTACTATCATAGTGGATTTACAAATACCCATAAGCCGCCTAAGTTTAAATACGTTGCATGTATAGCTGTGTAGCTGCAACATTAATAGTTTTAGCTGCGTCTGTGCAAACAAATTGTAGGTATATAATATTTTATTTCAGTCTGCACACTGATTATCCCTATTTGGAAACGAGCAATAAAGCACAGGACTGGAGCTTGGAGGAGGGTTATGCACCATCGACTCCCATAGAAACATATCCACATAGAGGCTCCGTAAGTTTTTATCAAGTTCTTTAGGTTTTTTTTTTTCATTTATTCTGAAAGTATTCGTATAACTATTGTATTTCATAGAGACAATAATAGAAGTTCCAGCAAGGGCGGATCCAGGGAGGAGGGTCATGGGGGTCATGACCCCCTGGGCTCGGTCCAGGACCTAGGTAGACCACTAATTAAAATTATATTTAATAAGGATTATAACCTTTTGTGACTTGGCCACGACTAAGTGACCCCCCCTGGCACCAAAGCTGGATCCGCTCTTGAGTTCCAGGTGAGTATGCCGAGGTAGTTGTAAATAAAAAAACAAAATCACTAAGATAGAACTTATCATCCACAAGTTACGTACTGGTTTATTTTGTGTAGCAAACAACAGTGTATGGTATTTTACTATTTCTCTCTGCCAAAGTAAAAGATAAACGACCCCAGTCTTAATTGTGCCATAAAAAGTCTGCGGATGTTTGATGGCAGACCTATTTAATGATTGTGTTTTAATATGAGCTTACGATCAACAAAACTTTGTTTCAGGGGTACGGTGTCAAATCGGGGTTAACATTCTTGCTGAAAGCCTATGAAATGGATTTGGACTATTTGTGCAAAGGGCCGGTGCAAGGTTTTAAGGTAAGTATATTTACTTGCTTAAAAAGATCAAATTATTTGAGTTGTAGGTTCACAAGATTAGTACCTAACTACTGTGCAAAATGTGGGCATGTGACAAATATCATGTTTGGACGTGCCTCTGACTACTCTCTTTAGATATCCTCAAAGATCGAAATAAATAAAGATATGAGGAGATATTTACTGAGCTTGGGGATTAGAGTCGTGATCATATTTTTTTTGTTTTATTAAAGTTATTTACCTACTGTTGTTTTAGTAGTGTTAGTACATGCTTTGTCTGCTTTCCGCATAAACTTTCAATTATTTTTTTAATGAGACGCGATGCGCTAAAATGATGTTTCTAGATATTACTACACAATGCTGCGGAGTTGCCAAGGCTTTCGCAACAGTACTTCCGTTCGCCTCTCGCCCAAGAAGTTGTGGTCGCTGTAAAGCCGAAAATGATGACTACTTCTGAAGGATTGAAGCCCTATGATCCTAACAGGTAACCTGCTAATGCTGTCATATATTAAAATCTCGGCTTTATCCGTTGTTTCTTAGCAATACGACTGACTTTTGGCTCGGCGAGGTCCCGGGGACCTGAGTTCGAGCTCTAAGAATATCTTCAAAACTGTTTTTGCACTCTGGTTCTTGTCGTAAGTATTATTGCTAGCAGATGAGGTGATAGATTTCTATAGTTTTTCCTGTAAGCGTCACTTGCATGCCAAGTAGTTCTTGTGTACACCACTACAACGTACGGGACCTACCTCGTTTCAACTTTGTCGCTACTAATACTAACTAACACTCCTCACCTTTCCCAATTCCCTTCTCTAAGTTCGATCAGATTTCAAGGATGCTTTTTCTCCCTACGCTTTCACATACTAAATTGAATACTCCGAACAGCGGATTGATACAAAAAAAATAATAATTTCGCGTTCGCCAGTGGGAGTTGTAAGTTGCAACACTATGCCCAAAGTGAAGTATCGAATGGTTATACATCTAAGTGTGTTTTAATAAGGGCACATTTTCCACGTTCACAGGCGTCAATGCTACTTCCCCAGTGAGCGCTACCTCCAATACTTCAAGGTTTACACGCAAGCTAACTGCGAGATGGAATGTCTATCCAACTTCACGTATTCGAGATGTGGTTGCGTGCATTTCGGAATGCCACGTGAGTGGGTTGATTAAGTATATCATTGTGACATAAATTCCTGTTGCCGTCAGGTAGGTACTTGCACTGATTATTAAGACATGCCTTAAGTACGATAATAGAGTCCTGGTGGTGTATTGTTAGCACCTCTGTCTCACGATCCGAAGATCGTGGGTTTAAACCTGGTCGTGCACCATTGAGTTTTTCCATTCGAAAAAATTATGTGCGCAATGCCAGTGCTCTTGAAGAAAACGGTGAAGGAAGACATCGTCAGGAAACCGTCATACCCTAGAACCAAAAATTCGTAGGTGTGTCATAGGTTAGTATTCTTATAAGTGGCGATGGGCTTGCAACCTGTCACGTACGGAATACTAACCACTGTGCAAAATGTGAGCATGCGCTAAATGTCATGTTTGGACGTACCTCTGACTACCCTCTTTAGGTATTATCCTCAAAAGATCCAAATAACCAGAGATCTGAGGAGATATCTACCGAGTCTGGGGATTATGTTTATGTTTTTTTTTTGTTGTAATAAATAGGTAAGTTTATATTTTCTATAGTTTTTTTACTTTTTGCTTGCCTTTGTAATTTTAATTAATTTGTAAGTTTTATTAAGTAATCAAATTTTTTCCATTTAAATTAAGTATCTCATTATTTTATATTCTATTTTTAATTAATTTTATTATTGTACACAATTTTACTATATTTGCATTGCTGTTTGCGCCTATAATTGAGGTGGCACTTAATTTTAATTTAGTTTTGTTATTATGCATGCAATGGTGTTCACTTTGTTGGTGCAACTAAATAAATAAATAAATAAATAAATAAGTAAGTACATTGTTCTTGTCGGAGAAAACGCAACCGAGGTCCAGAACAGGCTGGGAAAATGGCAAGGTAAACTAGAGAGTGTCGGATTGAAGATCAGCAGAACAAAAACCGAGCACTTGTTCTGCGGTGGTCCCTCTAGTTTTACCCCTATTGCCTTAGATGGTGTATCCCTACCAGTCTGTTCCGATTTTCGGTACCTCGGTTCAGTAGTACAGAATGATGGTGAGATTGATCGGGATGTAAGAAATAGAATAAATGCGGGATGGATGAAATGGCGACAGGTCACAGGAACCACGTGTGAACTTAAGGGGCAAATCTACAAAACGATCATAAGATCTGTCGTATTGTATGGGTCTGAATGTTGGGCCACCAAGGGAACGGACGAGAAAAGAGTGCATGCGGCGGAGATGCGAATGTTGAGATGGATGTGCGGCGGAGATGCGAATGTTGAGATGGATGTGTGGAGTGACAAGGATGGATAAAATAAGGAATAAGTATATCAGAGGAAGTCTGAAAGTGGCACCGGTGACAGAAAAGATGAGGAGTAATAGGTTAGCGTGGTATGGACATGTTATGAGAAGAGATGAATGCCATGTGACAAGGAGAGTGTTAGGTATGAATGTAGAATGAATTAGATGGATACAGGGGTAGAGGTAGGCCAAAGAAAAGATGGATGGACTGTGTGAAAGATGACATGGGTAAGAAAGGAGTGAGTACCTACTGAGATGACGAATGACAGAGGGAAATGGAAGAAGATCACATGTTGTGCCGACCCCACATAACGTGGGATAAGGGCAGGAAGATGATGATGATGAAATAGGTAAGTACATAAGTAAGTATATTTCGCTATAACCTCATGTGAAGCGATTAAGGCCCAGCATTTTGAAAATTGCAAGTATTGCAACCCTCATCATTCTATTACCGCTTAATAGATTACATTGAAATTGAACTACACGATACTCAAGGATATAAGTGATAAATCAACCGGAGCTAAAACACGAATTAGTTAGAAAACCTTGGTTAAAAATCATGTCAAAAAGTAGTGTCAAGCGAAAGTCCAGAGATAGAACACCCCTTGGGGTACCCGAATCACCCCCATGTATGTTCCGCGATTTTCTATAGTTTTCGAGTTATTAATTTTTTTCCGATTTTTTGAAAATTTACGACTTGAACAACTTAAAACATTCTTACAAAAAAAGTAGAAAACTTTCTTGAGATTTTTTTTTGCTACTGAATTGTTATGAGTTGTTCTTTTATGCATAAAATAATCAGCTTCGTGACTTTGATGAAAACTATAAAAATGTTGGTGTAAAGTCAAATAATTACATTCGGTGAATTATGACTAAAATTTTCAACTTCAAATTAAAAATCTTAAAAAGTAATTTCATGGTTCCTAAATAAGTCTAAAAAATTCTCCAGACTCTCAGCTTTCATAATCATTAAAAAAAAAGTAGTACTTAATAGGCTACTTTTGCTAAAATCGACCTTCAAAAGACGGTGAGGTGGAAAATTCTTAAAATTAGCAACCTGATTAAAAAAATTTCGCTTCGTGCTATCTCTGATTCCGCGGAGATCCGCGTTGCTATACGGACCTATGTCACTTTTTTTTGTAACTTTCACGTAAGGAATAGTGTGACGAGTATTCTGGGCCTTAAGTGGTCGGTGCTCTAGATAAAGTCATAGGTTGTGAAATACATTTTTCTTTACAGGCGCACCTAATATGACTGTATGTAATGCTGGCAGTATGGCGTGTATAAAAAAATCTCAGAGTGAGTAATTCACACAATTATTGAAAACTTGATTCTTAGTCATAACATAACATAACAAACACGACACGAATCACTTCGAATGAATCATTTATGTAGTCAATTTGAGATTTAAAAAAGTATTGAACCGCGCGATCCCACTTCTGAATTAAACTAGGGCACAGGTTATTATGGGTTGACAGCACCTTATCCTCATTCGAATAAAATGGTCACGCCCTGGGGCCTCACTACGAATTCATAATATTGAATGAATATTACATTGTTATTTCGTACCATGACCTATGCAAATTGTATTCAAGCTTCAAATGTGACGTTTCTAAAACGGAATCGTTCTGGAAGACTTCGTGGTATGGCCCTAGGTTTGACGGAAGTCCACAGAAGTCGTTGATCTACTTATTTATTCTTAGTACCTATTTGTTTTTGTTTTTATAATTATCTGTCAGATTAGTAGAATACTATCTAGTAGGTATTAACGGGTTATTTATTACTAGTATTAAACGGGTATTTTTTTATATTAATAATAATGTGTTCAGATCGCGTAAGTTTGAAAATATACATTATCGGGCTATCTAGGTATATATTGTGCACGAAAGGTGCACTTTAATCCTTTCACCACACAAGAAGAAGAAGATGACATAATTATCCTAAAATGATGAGATTAACGAACTAATTAAAATTTTCAGTGGAATTAGTGACGATAGCGATTCAGTCCGGCATGAACAGTGACGTTGGAAACAGCAGTGATGAGCTGGACGACGCCAGGGAGATATCCTCACATTGCAAGTGTCTCCCGGCCTGCACCTCCATAGAATATGAGGCAGAAACGTCGCAAGCGGACTACGATTGGCGCGCCATCTTCCGAGCTTACAGACTTAACGTGTCTGATGATATGAGCGAGTAAGTTGATCGAATTAAGTATTGTAGATAGGTCAAGTTACCATAATTGTATCCATCATTATTCTCCTGCCCTTATCCCTCGCTAGTCGGAGACGGCATAACATGTTTTCTTCTTCCGCTCACTTCCATCATTCGTCAACTCTGAGTTTACTCTTCTTAAATTCATATCATCTTTCACACAATCAAACCACTTTTTCTTCGGCCTTCCTCTACTTGCGTACCTAAATACACACACACACATACATTTATAATAGTATCCATCTGATGGAAAAGTAAGCCTAGGAAATGGATTGTGTACCTAAAATATGATAGGATAGGTAGAGCCTACACAGTGATGACAGGAACTGAGATTGTTTTTGGAATTAAGTAGCAAAAAACAGCACTTGTTACAGCAAAAAACTGTACTTAAGCACTTGTCTTCATTAACATAAAAGTATAATTTGTTTCTTCCACACTCGACTGAGTATGGGGTGTACGACCTCCCGAAAATAAACCTTCAGGTCAACAAAGCTGTTTCTTTCAAATCGTTTTGAAACGTTGAGAAAATAAACGGATACTGAAGCGGTTAAAAACGGTCGGTAGACAGGCAGGCGATATCAATGCAACTCGCCGAGACGGTGGTAATAAACAAATTATAAAAAGAAACTAAGTAACACGTAACTACTTAGCAACGAATACGGTAGGCACATAGGAGTATCAAGGAATAAAGGGCCGGTGAGGGTTGATAAAAAGGCACGGATAAGTGCTCTCAAATTCAACGTACCGGATGTAGGTACTACCTCTTACTAAATACCTACCCTCTTATCCGTGGTTTCATTACATTTTCGTGGTGTATCCACGAAAATTTCAGGTTGTGAAAAGTAGTAGGTAGTAGACGTGAATGAAGAACTCTTCATGTTATGGCTATCCTAGCAACGCGAGTGTAAACCAGTCCTGGATTTATAAATAGGCCGTATAGGCCGCGGCCTAGGGGCGGCAGCGTCCTAGGGGCGGCAGATTTCAGAGGACGGTCACTTGATAACATTCGTTTATTTAAATAATAATTTTCCATTTGTAGTAATTTTTAACTTAAGTGGGATTAGTGAACTTTTTAGACTTTTTACGAGTTCGTATCAGCGTCAAAGGGGAAAAGTGAACAAAAAGTTCACTAATCCCTGTTAACGGGTATTAGTGGAATAAGCCTAAAGGAAGCCCCTTTACTACAAATGGAAAATTATTATTTTAGAAAGGTATGTACCTACATGGGGCGGCAGAAATAAAGTGGCCTACACTCATAAAAAATATAAATCCGGCACTGGTGTAAACGGCCGCTTACTAACTATGCTCAACCCAGATATTACCTACTCAGCTTAGCTAGCTGTATACTAATGAAAACCTTGTTTTATTCCAGTCTGAGCTACGCACGCGTTATGATATTCTTCAAGGAGGCGCAGTTTATAACTTCCCGCCGCTCTGAGCTGTACGGACAGACGGATTTCTTGGCCAACTGCGGGGGTCTCCTGGGCCTGTTCATGGGTTTCTCTATCTTGAGCGTCGCCGAGATAATCTACTTCCTCACTTTGAGGTACCTACCTGTTAATAGGTATCGCAATAAATAACTTAAGTTCCTGTTAAGTAACATAGGTTAAGGATTTAAGTACTTAAAAGTTATGTTACCTAACAGGAGTTAAGTAACATAACTTTTAAGTACTTACTTAAATCTACATAATAAACCAGCCTTAAAGAATTAGCCAAAGATTTAAATCTTTGAATTTAGTGACATAGATACTAGGAAACTCATACTATGTTAAGTCACGTCCAGTTATTAGGATGGTTTGCTTTGCTCGACGTAACTACTTACCTACCATTACCAAAGATTTAAATCTTTGACCATTACATTACGGGTCCGAAATATAACAGTTTGCTACGCTCACTCCGCTACAGTCTCTATATAATATCTATGTATACTTTTAAACAAAGGAATTTCATTTCATTTTCTCAGTAACTACCTACCGACTTGCTTTATTTAGGTAAGTAGTTGGCCGTCAAATTTTTGTTAAGTTTTATTTAATTGCATTTTTTTTTCTCAGACTTTGCTGTGTTTACTGGCGAAAGCGCGGGAACAAGAAACAAGAAAACAAAATATTCGCTAAAGAAATGGCAATCCCAAAACTAAACAAAGAAAAGGAAATTTACAACGATTGAATTAATAAAATTAAAATACTTACCTACTTCCATAGAGTACCTAGGTATTTGTATTTATGTACTACCTACCCTACCTATCTACTGCACTTTTTGGAGGCTCTTTGTATTTCTCTACTAAATATATACCTACTTATTCTTATTTAAAAATGAAAGTTGATGTTTCATAAGAATGTGTTTAATTTGTGATGTAGTTAGGAAAATAAACACGTTTGTTTGATAGATAGTAAGTAAATAAAAAACTTTATTCTATTGCTTGAAGGGCGACACATAGATGGTATTTTCATTTACCTGGGCTTATCAATGTTACCAACTAATCTTGAATATTAAAACTCTTGGTTTTATATCAAAACTGTTTTATTCGATTGATCCATAACTTGCGTAAGTAGGTACCTACGTTATGGATAAGATTAATCCAACTCAATAATGTTAAACAGGACTGGGCCCATTTGGCTTCTTTTTAGGGGCGTACCCTATTCTGTTATGGATCTCTTCTGTAGTTTTGGGTCCTGTACTCAGGGATTTCGGAGTTTCGTCTTGCATTTCAGAAGTCAAACTGGAATGGTTCGCTTGATCTCGTCGTAATGTTTCATATTCATGTAAATCGTCAAGCTTCAAAGTAATCTCGGTCAAAGGTCTTCGAATCATCGCGGAATCTGAAATAGAAACTCATCTATGATGATCATATCCAAATTAATTTTCTTTGAACGCGTTTTTATTATTTTTATGTTGGCTAACATGGCCATTTTTTGTAGTGATGTACCATAACTGGTAGAAGTAATATCGACGAAATTACAAGCAAGATGTTTAATGACATCCTCATTAAAACATTTTGCTTGTATTTTCATCGATAACAATACAAAAATATAACAAATATACAAAACATAACAATTAAATTTTGGCACACTAAATGTATACGAAATTTCTGAATTTTAGATATCCTACATTCATTTCATAAAAATTTTCGTTTTCTATTTACGCGAGGAATTACAAATAAATGAAGAGGCCTTTTACACCGGTTATAGGATTTTAAATAAATAGTAGTTGCTCTAAAAATGATACACATCTAGTAAATATAATAAATAGAATCTTATCTATCCATAATCACGATTTAGAAAAATATATATTTCCAAACATTCATCTAATTATATTAATATCATTTACATGTAAGGCACATGTAGGTACTTTTAATATTAATTTCTATTAAATATAAATATCTTCAAAATAGACATCGACGTGGTAAAACATCGATTCCATTGTGCCTCCAAATCGACAAGTCGACTTAAAATTGAATTGTGCATAGACAGCACTATTTCTGCTTTGCGCGTTGGGTGTGACGTGATATTGAGAAAAATTACACGTCATTGCATTTTAAAGCTAAGTTCTGCTACAGTTTAAAGTTAAACTTAAAGAACCATTTATTATTTTGTGATAGTTTATCGAATAAGTTACCAAAACTCACCAAAATGCTGTACCTTGAAGATTATTTGGAAAGTAAGATTCTTTGTTCTGTAAACGATGACGTAATCTGTACCTACGGTTGGCAGCAGTGGGGCGTTAGCAAAGAAGCGCGCGGAATTTCTAAAATATTGATGTAACTTTTAAAGTTTTACACTTGCTTGTAAAAATAATTATTTCATTAATTTTACTTCGCAGTGATTGAGCACCTGCCTCAAGAGCTCAGAGATAGGTTCACTGAAATGCGCGAAATGGATTTATCGGTACAAAGTGAGTATATTACTTACATAAATAAAGAAATTTCATAGTTAGTGCACTTTGAAACACAAGTCAGTCCTAGAGAAAAGTAAAAAGTGAAGTAAATAATATAATAGGTACATTATAATAATATTATATTACATTACCCATAACACAAGCTTTGAGTAGCTTACTTTGGGGCTAGATGATGCTGTGTGGATTGTCCAGCATTATTTATTTATTTTATTTATTTATTATCGCCTTCAAGCAGGTAATTATGAAATATTACCTTCTATGTGTAAATAGTAGGTAAGTACCTACTTGCCTTATAGAGTTAATACCTTGCCTACATAACAAATAGATAATAATATGTAAAAAAAGTACATAATAAATAATACATGCCTGAATAATATTTTGCAGATAACATGGATACACTAGAAAAGAGAGTGCGAACTCTCTTTGGTGGTTGCCGCAGAGGCGAGATTCAGACAGAGCAGGCCAACACAGAGTTCACTGACATAAAGCGGGGCTACAATAAGACTATTGAAGAAGCCGATGAGAAGATGGCTTTGGCCAACCAGATGTATGAACTGGTTGACCGCTATTTGAGAAGACTGGGTTTGTATAATTTTGACTTGGAAAGACAATTCAGGATGGAAAAGTTTGTTACAAAAAAACAAATTGGTTCACATTTCACACAACACCAATCTACTTTCAAACTAAGCAAAGCTTGTAGGTTCTATGGGAACCAGATAGTTCATAGATGAATTATGTATGTAGGTATATATTTTATTTTGTACAATATGTACATACAATGCCCAGATACAGAATAAACATCTGTGTTTATCACATAATGGTTTATTCTGGGTGAGCATCAAACTCACAACCTACAGTGCAGAAAGCTACTCTACCAAGACCAACTGAGCTGTACCTAAAGCTAGTAGGTAAAAAAATATATTGGTCAAAAGTCAAAAGTCAAAATATGTTTATTTTCAATAGAATCACAGGGATCACTTTGAAACGTCTTAACACGTTAATAATATAATTTTCTTATTTGCACAGATACCGAGTTGCACAAATTCAAGTGTGAATTAGAAGCAGACAACAAAGGCGTTACGGAGGTTTTAGAGAAACGTTCGTTGGAACTCGATGTGAATACCAATCATACTACTACACCAAGCAACAATCATTACAAAGAAAATAGGTAAGTTGCTGAAATAATATTTAAGATATTAAAAGAGTATTTTTCAAATTCAATATTGTTAGGTATTATCTCATCTGGTTGGTGGTCTATGCCCTTCTATGTTTAGCACTCAGAATACAGAAAGTATTCTGAGGTTTACCACAGTCCAGACAGAAGTAAAATAAATAATATTCGGATATGCTTTTAACTACACCCCTTCAAAGATCTAAAATAACTAGAGTTATGAGTAGATATCTATCTATTATCATCTACCTGCCAAAGGTACTGGAGATTAATAGTTGTGGGGTTATCTATAGGTAGGTACTAATATTTTAAAGAGGAAAGCTTTGTATTTTTGTATATTTGTTTGTAACAAATAAACTCAAAAACTACTGGACCGATTTCAAAAATTCTTCCACCATTAGAATGTTACATTATCCCTGAGTAACATACTACGCTATATTTTATACCTATATAAAAAAGTTGATACACTTTTGCTACCCGTGTGAAGCTAGTTGCTAGTGTTTTTATAAAATGTATCTTGCTTACAGCCGTTACAAGATCCGCAATGATAAGAGACAGCGGGATAGCAGTTGGGCAGCGCGCGAGTCCCGAGGACACTCCTCATCCAGTAACATCTCTAGGAATGATGCTATTCAGGTAACCATTGCATTCCAACTGCTATGAGTTCTATTTGGGAAGAATTTAATAACAGGGCCCTTACCACAAGCTCTTACTATAATAAGATCTAAGGAGATATCTTCCGAGCCCAGGGATTATAGTCGTGATCATATTTTTTTTATTTTTTTTTTATTCTATATTAGAACGGTATTTTGATGTATGCGAACTCGTAACGGGGATTAGTGAACTAAAAAGTTCATTAATCCCCGTTACGTTATTAATAAAATACTAATATTTGGAATAAGCCTAAGAATCAAAGGTGTTGTGAAAGGATCAAAGTGCGCCTCTGAATCTTTTCTATTATTCTATTGAAATGTGATATGTGTTTATTTCCAGGCGGCTCTGGGGCGTGACTCGTATTCTCTCGGTCATGCCGCGGGAAGCGCTATAGCCGCTGCAGCCAGCCAAGCCATCGCAGCCACGCAACAGGTCAGATTATACTTTACATATATTTTAATTTAATGGTGCCGCAAGTAGACGCAAACGGTGAAGAAAAACATCGTGAGGTAATCGGCACACCCTAGAACCAATGTGTCATAGGTTAGTATTTCAAAACCACGTACGGCAGTGTTGCCAGAAGGTTACTTTTGTAACCTTTTAAGTGATTTTGGACTCCTTCAAGTTTCTTCTAGGTTACACGACTCAAAAGGTTACTTTTAGGTGATTTTCCGGAAGCTCAACTTAATTTTTGATTTCTACATGAAATGGAAGGCAATGTGGGGCATTTCTCCTTTTTTTTACCTAAAGAGTCGACTATTATTGGGAAAAAAAGATAAACCAAAACTTAGCCGTTGACTCGAAAGAAGAAGAAAGAGGTCTTTGCCCTGCAGTGGGATAACATTGGTAGAAAAATAAATAAATATTGTTTTTTCATAGATGCAGCATGGTCGTCGCACAGCGTCGCTGAAAGCCACCTACGAAGCAGTGGCGGGCGGGGAGTTGGCTCACCACGCTTTGCAAACCCACCACAGTACCAACCATGACCAAGGTAAAGATATGACATGACTGTGCTTCCCTCAAGAAAGCAATTATACTTGCCATGCAAAGACTGTGTTTCCCACAAGAAAGCAATTACACCATGCTAGCGACACTAGACGAATGCGGTTCTAGAAATAAAATTCAACCAGCTCTTAAATGAACTAGAAAATTCTATCTAGATCATTACATTACCTACATGCCAATCTCTATGTCAAGTTTCATCAAAATCGAGACGTATCTACAAAAGCCACTAAGGATGGGATCAGCAGAACGGAGAATCACCAAAACTTGATATTAATATAATGAATAATCTTCTATCTTCTATCTATCTTCTTATATATAAAAATGAATTGCTGTTCGTTAGTCTCGCTAAAACTCGAGAACGGCTAAACAGATTTATCTTATCTTGGTCTTGAAATGTTCGTGGCGGTCTAGGGAAGGTTTAAAAGGTAAGAAAAATACTAATAACTGCCGGGAAAACCCTAAAAATTGCCCTTTTCTATTTCCCATACAAACGTTTTCTAAATAAGTACGAAGTCTGCCGGGTCAGCTAGTAAGTAATAAAAAATTCATCATATGATTAGTGACTAGGATACCTAATAAAATGTTTAAATATTTCCTCAGGACACAGCAGCATAGCATCATCGAGCCACAACCAAACAAATACAGTGCACGGCCACCATACAACTGCTCATGGACAAAGCAGCTCATCTTCTTCTAACAAACGGAACAAACAGAAGTAATTACATTTACTTACTTTCGGACCAAGTTTCAAATTAATCACGTCACCCATAAAAAAGTTGCATAAGTATATACTTACCTACATTGACACCCCAATTTACCTTTTTTGTTGGTAAAGGTACGAGTTGGCAGCGGACGACATGAGGCAGCAGCGGACGACGTGTCGCAGCGACACTACTGGTTTCTATGTATTTCTATGAAATGCGTCGCTAGCTTCGTGTCGCTAACTACGGAGGGAATTTCATAGAAATACATAGAAACCAGTAGTATCGCCGCGACACGTCGTCCGCTGCTGCCTCATGTCGTCCGCTGCCAACTCGTACCTTTATTTTGAAACACATTTCCATTTATTTTGCACCATACGAGTATTACCCTGTTTAATACCTATGAGCCCATTTCTGGTAAAGGCTTTTCTAAACGCGCCACTGTGCGGCTCTTGTCTATATAATATTGCATTTGCTTATTTATTTTCAGAAAAAACAGTTACAGCGCCGCTTCGGGGGTAACTGCGCACGCGCAACAGGCTGTAGCTGCAGCGGCTAGCCGATCATCGTCGCCAACTGTTGTGTATGTATTATAATTTAATTTAAAATATTAGTGGCGCAGCGGGCGAGAGTCCGCCTGGGACGCAAGAGGTTGCGGGTTTGATTCCCGCCGCGGAAAAATTTGTGTACGATCTGCAGAAATTTGTTCCGTTAGTCTGGGTGTTTTCTATGTAGGTATAATATAAAAATATTAAAAAAAAAAATATCTATCTATGTACATATAATGCATTAAATATATCAATAATCTAGTACCCATAACACAAGCTTTGAGTAGCTTACTTTGGGGCTAGATGATGCTATGTGGACTGTCCAGCATTATTATTATTATTATTTTTAAGCGATCGGTCGCTTAGTATTTGATAAGTTAATTTACTTCAGACATTAGGTACCTATTTACATGGGTGATTGCTGTGACATCTCTTGGGTCCTCAAAAATAGCAGTCGGGCGTCCTAGGTGGTATCTACGCCATCGGTTATTGCCACGGTGCTGCCACGGGAGACCAGCGCTGGCAAAATAAACTTAGTTTTGCCAGAGCACACGCTGATTGGTAGCCATTTTTGTTAATACTTCAGAATTAAATATTCGCATAAAAACGCTCGAATCGTCGAATTATGAATCATAAAAAATATTATCTGGTATTTAGTTAGCTAAATGTTTGATTACTACGTGCTATGTTTTATAGTGATAAAAAAGGAAATTACGAGCGAGACAACAAAAAGTAATTCAAAAAATATTTCACGTTATTCTCCAGTGCCATGAACGTGGTAGCGAACGCAGTGGAAATAGCGGAGCCTATGGAAGAGGAGTGGACCTACGACCCGAACGAACCGCGCTATTGCATCTGCAACCAGGTCTCATACGGCGATATGGTGGCGTGCGATAATCAAGACGTAAGCATTTATTTCGTATATTATAACAAGTACCTGGGTGACCGAGCTTTGCTCGTTTTTTTTGGGGTAAACGACGTTTTCTAAAAATGAAACCTAGCTAAATCGATTTATCGCCCCCGAAACCCCCTGCATACTAAATTTCATGAAAATCGCTGGAGCCGTTTCCGAGATTCCAATTATATATATATATATATATATACAGTCGTGGTCAACTAATTAGGGACACTCTTTGGTTAAACCGAATTGTGAATTTATTTTTTATTTTCCAACGAGTCTAAACCATATTCCATATCTCTTACATGTAAGTATAATTAGTCATTTATGTGCCCGATTATACAAACAATAACAACTTCTTAAACATTAAACCTCTTTACAGTATAGCTGATAGATTATCGTAGTGCTATTTGTTCAAATAATGCTGGCTGGCCATTTAATTAGGGACACTGAGATATTGCGTTCTATTTTCAAAATTTGAATCTCAATACTTTTTTACTTCTTCTCTTATTGTTTCGTGGTAGTTTTGGCGGCAATCCCGATATTTATTTTAAGTTTTGAAAAATATTTTGAAGAAAAATGGGTAAAAATAAAAGTTGCGATCCAACACTACGAAAAATTATCATGAAGTTTGTTGTCGAGCATGGTTGGCCATACCGAAGGATAGCAGAACATTTAAATTGTTCAAAAACTATGGTATACAATGCAGTGCAACATGTCAGACGCAATAACACAGATTTAAATGTGCCCAGAACAAAAAGATCGAGAAAAACAACTCCGCAAGAAGATAGAATGATAGCCAGGTTAGCTAAGAAAGATCCGTTTCTAGGCTCTATTTTAATTAAACACGAAGTGTTTGGGACAGACGAAAGAGCTGGTGTCTCAGCTAGGACCGTTCGACGACGTCTGGTAGAAGCAGGGTTGTTCGGAAGAGTGGCTCGCAAAGTACCGTTGTTGAAGAAAGAACATAGAAATGCTCGTTTGGCGTTTGCACGTAAATATGGACATTGGACCTACGCCCAATGGCAACATGTATTATTCTCTGACGAGACCAAGGTTAATTTGATTTCTTCAGATGGAAGGCAATACGTACGGCGTCCAGTAAAAGCGGAAATGAATCCAAGATTCACAAAAAAGCAGGTGAAACATGGCGGTGGAAACATTAAAATGTGGGGTTCATTTTCTGGACGTGGAGTGGGACCTGTGAGGAAAGTTCAGGGTAACTTAGACCAACATCAATACAAGGCAATATTGGAGGAAACGATGCTTCCCTATGCTGAGGAGCATCTCCCTATTATATGGACGTTTCAGCATGATAACGACCCAAAACATACCGCCCGTTCAGTCAAGTCGTTTCTTACCAGTCAGTCAGTATCGGTGCTAGATTGGCCAGCAAATAGCCCGGACCTTAACCCAATCGAGCACCTTTGGCACGAAATCAAGAAAAAAGTAGCCACTTATCGTACCACAACTTTAGATGAACTTAATGAAGCTTTTTGTGAGGCATGGGCAAACATTCCTGTCGAAACATGCCAGAAACTGATAATGTCTATGCCACATCGGTGTCAAGCGGTAATTACTAACAAAGGTTTTGCTACTGGGTACTGATTTTACACGTAATAAAATGGAGCTGTTAAAGATATTATAATACTGCAGATTATTAGTTTTGTTTAACTCTATTTTTCATTATAGTTTACTGTCCTTAATTAAATGTCCAGCTACAGAATTATACCTTAAAATTGAATACATGTTCAACCTTTGATATTAAATACTTTTTTCTATTTATTTATTCTTTTATTTACAGCCATTTAAAGCATAATAATCGGACCAAATTATGCAAATAATAGTTACTGAGAAATCAATAGGGTTTTATATTTGTATGTACATAACCGGTTATTGTTCTTCACTATCTTGCATGTCCCTAATTAGTTGACCACGACTGTATACATACAAGAATTGCTCGTTTAAAGGTAAAGAACAAAAGGAAAAAGTAGCCTATGTGCTATTCCAGAGTATAATTTATATCTGTGCCAAATTTCATCCAGATCCGTTCAGCCGTTTCAGCGTGAAAGAGTAACAAACATACATCCAGACATCCATACATTCTTACAAACTTTCGCGTTTATAATATAAGTAGGACTGAGAGTCGCAAAACTCAGTACAATTAGTATACAATACACTTAGTATGTAAAAGTACATTAGGAAATTAATTTCCGAAATTCAACCTTTAGAGGAGCAGCGCGGTTGAACTTTGTACTTATAAAAAATATTACACAAACCGTCATGGGGTATTCCACTAAATCTTAATCTTAATCGAACTAGAATGTTGTAGAAAGTTTCTGAAATGATCTAGAAAGTTCCAAAGATGTCTTATTATCTAAGATAGAAATCTATAATAAGTATCTATCTACTTTAGAAAATGGATCCCTAAATATTTCTTATACCATTTAACATGCGATGTATTTTAACCCGAGCAACGCCGGGTCTTGCTGCTAGTTAAGTTATATTTTGTTTCAGTGCCCCTACGAATGGTTCCACTACCCATGCGTGGGTATCACCGCTCCGCCTAAAGGCAAATGGTACTGCCCGCAATGCCAGACCAATATGCGCCGAAACCGCGCCCACAGGAAGAACTGACTTAAATATTCCATTTATTAAGCTTACCTTACCTTTTACTGTTTGTATCATGCATTATTTTATTATGGCGTATATCTCATATTTATTAAACGTACGCACGATAGATGACCTCAGTGGCGCAGCGGGCGAGAGTCCGCCTGCGACGCAAGAGGTTGCGGGTTCGATCCCCGCCGCGGAACAAATTTGTGTATGATCTGCAGAAATTTGTTCCGTTGGTCTGGGTGTTTTCTATGTATAATAATAAAATATATCTATCTATGTATACAATGTATTAAATATATCAGTTATCTAGTACCCATAACACAAGCTTTGAGTAGCTTACTTTGGGGCTAGATGATGCTGTGTGGATTGTCCAGCATTATTTATATATTTATTTTATTTTTCTGCGTACCTATGTACCTACTCAATGTATGCAGCCACGCGTTGAAATTAGGTAAACATAAGTAGGTAGACGTAGATCAGTCTAAAAGTGCACGCCCCTCCAATGTATTTGCTACTCTATTTCTTCTACATACGGTACAAGTACAAGTGGAGGGGCGTGCATTTTGAGACTGAATCATCTCTACCTATATACCTACTTTTTATTCCATTTAGTTAGATACTTAACTTACGAGTAGCTCGCCTTTGTCTTGTATCTATCATGTTAGATTGATTGCCGTAGGCCGTGTACGAATTTGATTTAACAAACGCAGTCTTAAACGGTGAAGGAAAACATCGTGAGTAAAACCGGCATACCTAGAACTCAAAATTCAAAGGTGTGTGTCATAGGTTATTTTTCTTATAAGCGGCGATGGGCTTGCAACTTGTCACGTACGGAATACTAACCACTGCAAAAAGTGGGCATGTGCCAAACATATGATTTGGACGTGCCTCTGACTACCCTTTTTAGATATCCTCAAAGATCTAATTAACTAGAGATCTGAGGAGATTCTACAGAGCCTGGGATTTAGTCACGCAAATTTTATTTACGCCGGTATCTAACTTTTCTAAATAAATACATAGCACTAATACTGCAAATCCACCAGTGTACGGGAATATAAACAGCCATTTTGTCTGCTTTGCTGTTAAATGTATAGTTCGCTCAATGAATCTAGGCATTCGTGAAGTTAGCCGCAAGAGCTGCGCAGTATCGTTTTTCGGGAGCAATTGGAGGTATGAGGAGGGGGGAAGGAACTGTACATGCGCAAACTCGCACCTGTGGCTAACTTCACGAATGCCTAGATCCGTTGGATGACCTGTAAGTAGAGTAATTTCTAAATGTATGTATTTGTACAGTGAATAGCCAACTTCAGCCGTAACCACATGTACCACATCCACACACTGAAAATCTATCAGTTCTGTCAATTAGATTGCTCAGTAATAGCTACTGGATTTTTATTATTCCTGTATAGGTAATCCTTGTTCTAGCGTGTACAATAGGTACCCGGTAATATATTGCACGTTCATATAAATCTCGTTGAAACCATCAAAATCTGTTGATTGTTGTGTAGAATGCTTTGGTGTTTGTATGTACCTATGTGTAAAATGTGTTGTGTAAACCAATTAGGTTCTTTTTGCCTATTGAATAAATTATTCCAAATCCACGTGTGTTTTATTTAAATCCACATTTGTTATTTAAATCCACATTTGACCTAAGTAGGTAGTAAGGTAATCTAAGCGTATCCACACACAAAGAATGGTCCCTGAAGATTTACAAGTGCTAAACAGTTGTGTGTGTCAATTATAGGTATTGATAGTGGCTGAAAGTTTGTACAAGGTACGTAGGTACCACTACTGGGTGGTGGAAACTTTAGGTATACCTACATAGGTACCTACTTTGTGGTCTTACAAGAATATGGCTGAGCGCAGACTTGAGTCACGAATTCACGATAGTTTTAAGACAGACTATTGCTTTACAAAATTTATGAAGATGCGCAAACTTCAAACAAAACGTCTCATAGACAAAATTGTCTAATACCTAAAAGAACTGCACGGCGACAAGTCTGACTAACGATTGTCGGCTTCCCTTTTGTATGTATGCGGGCGCGCACATCAAAGACAAAACAGTCTAGTGATATACCTCCCTCTCTTTTAGTCCCGTCCGAGCGTTCAGAGAGTAAACACGTCGCATCATGTTTACTGATGAAGAACTCGTAGAAAAATTAATTGACGAGGTTGAAAAGAGGCCTGTACTTTTTAATAAAATGTGTAAGGAATATTCTGATGTCAATTTAAAAAAAAGCAAATGGGATGAGGTTACAATGCAACTAGTCGGTGCTGTGAGGTGGGGAGAAATGACGGCTGAAGAAAAGACACATTCATGTAAGTATACTCGTACTTGCCTTTATTAATTATATTATGATGTACGCATATATTTACTATATTTTATCATATTGCCACGGCAATGAACCTTGGGTGCTCACAAAATAACTACACAAATACTGTCTAATATCATTTCCAGATGACATAGCAGAGTTATTACTGTTATAATCAGTCAGTGGACAATCGTAAACGGTATCTTTAAACTCTATTCCGTCATGATCACGAACGTAATTATGAAGAATACAACAAGCTTTGATTATGCTGTCACAAAATTCCCTGTTAACGTCTAAAGGTCTGTGTAAAATACGCCATTTATTAGCTAAGATGCCGAAAGTACATTCGACGTATCGGCGAGCTCTTGTAAGGCGGTAATTAAATACTTTCTTAACTATGTTCAAATCTCTTTTAGCGTAAGGCCGCAATATGTTTTTGGATAGTCCAAATGCTTCATCACCGATTACATAATATGGCAGAACCCGACCACTTTCATCGCCTGGCAGCGTATTTCCTGATGGAATGTTCAAAGTCCCCTGTTCTAACCGTTTTCCCATATTAGAATTCTTAAAAATCGTTGAATCTGATGAGGATCCATATGAACCGATGTCTACAAATACGAATTTGTAATCAGCATCTACCCATGCCATCAATACCACCGAAAAGTATTTTTTATAATTAAAGTCTTCCGAGCCTGCATTATTGGGTTTTTCTATCCTGATAATTGCTTTCCGTCTATGGCCCCAATAACATTAGGAAAACCAGCTCTAATATTGAACTGTTTCGCTATTTTTATCCAATCCTCATTGGTTTTTTCAGCCATGTACAAAGGCTGTAAAACACACCATAGCTTGTCGCATGTCACCTTTATTATACTTCTTAATGTTGACGGTGCAATGAGATATTCAAGTGAGAGGTCATAAAAACTTTGTTGTGCTGCTAAATATCTGAAACAAACAATTTTATTTTATCATTTCAGGTAAGGAAACACAAAAGCGCTGGCTAAATCTACGGAATTGTTTTTCTAGAGAATTAAGATTACAACGCGAAACCAAGTCGGGGCAGAGCGCTAAGAAAAGACGAACCTATTTATACTTTGAACGGCTGATGTTTCTATTGCCTACCATAGATCCAAGAGAAACTGCAAGTAACATAGGTAATGATAGCGAAGATGGTGAAGGGACTGATTCTTCAAATACCGAGCGAGTGCGCCCTCCACGTCCTTCACCTAACAATAATTCATTTGAACAGTCTCTATTAAATGTGTTAGAGAGAAAAAATCTTATTGACCAGAATAAGACAAATGATGAAGATCACAACTTTGCGTTGTCGCTAGTACCCATGCTGCAACGACTTAGTGCTTATGATAAAATAGATGCAAAAATGCAAATTTTAAATATATTTAAAGAAAAATGTGCCCCACAACCTGAATTGCGAAAAATACGTATAATAAACCAGCAAATAGTACCTCCAAAGACGATGACCAATTCATGGCGAGGAGCACCGCCTGCGATCTCGCCCGGGCCTTCTCAAGCACAACATGTTAGAGACCAAATGCAGGGACCATCTCAAGCACATGTATATTGCAGTTAAAAAGATCCGTCATTTCACCGACGTAGAAACTGCTAGACTTGTATATTTTAGCTACTTTCATAGCATTATGTCTTACGGTATTTTGTTGTGGGGGAGTGCTGCAGATATTAACACCATATTTGTGTTGCAGAAGAGGGCTGTTCGTGCAATTTATAACATGGGTCCCAGAGAATCTCTTAGAGATAAGTTTAAGGAAATTAACATTATGACAATGCCATGTCAGTATATATATGAAAACTTGATGTATGTTCATAAAAACATTAATTTATTTAAAAAAAATAGTGATTTTCATAATGTTAATACCAGACATAAAAATAAACTAGCTGTTCCCACGGTTAGGCTCACTAAAGTAAGCAAATCCTTTATAGGGCAATGTGTACGCTTCTATAACAAGATCCCAAGCGACATGCTTGATCTATCGATTGCGAAATTCAAAAATGTAATTAAACAAAACCTGTCTCGTAAAGCTTATTATAGAATATCAGAGTACTTAAATGACAAAAAAGCTTGGGACGAATCAGCTCCAACTCTGCTAGGTGTCCCTAACAATGTTAACAAGGTTCATAATACAAAAAAAGCGCTAGGGCCCAGCGAGTTTCTTGCCAGTTCTTCTCGTACTGGGGATAGGACTGGAATTGGCACCTAGACTCACCTAGTATGTAAGACGATTCAAAATGATCCTTGTGATATTACTGAATAAAGATTATTGACTATTGACTATTGACTATTCACCTCCGCCAGCGGTCTCGCCTGGGCCTTCTCACATACAACAGGCATTACCTGAAGACCGCATGCAGCCAACTCCATCACCGAGTACTTCTTGCGATAATAACGACTCTGCCCAAAACTATTACTCTAACTACTTACTAGATGATTATGAATAGGTAAATTTGATTTTTTACTATAAAAGGCCCCAAAAAGTGAATTATTTGGGGTACAAATTTAATTACGAATTACTTACCTATGTAAGTAGGTACTATACCAAATTAATACTACCTATTTTTGTTGAAAACTTTGTACTGATGATTTTTTTTATTACTGGTAATTATCTGTGTTACTAATTAAGAATTAAAATGATTATTGTGAGAGAATTGTAAGATTGATTAAACGTACTACCTTCTATAAGCAAGTTAGTTTTACTTACCTCAACGTCACTGCTAGTCGCTCAGGAGCAGGTATAGCTTTGCGAAAACTTGTATCTTGATAAGTAATGTAAGGCTCCATCAATTTCAGAAGATTATCAAAAGTTGACACGTTCATTCGGAAATACTTGAAAAAGTTCATGGGGTGTTGTCTTAATTTATAAAACAGTGTATAAAATTTTCCTTTTATCAGTCTTTCACTATAAATGGGATGCACCCAATATTTACGTCTGCGCCGTTTTGCAAGGGAACGCGTAACTAGGACGCTTAATACAACAGTATCGATAAAAAGAATTGACGCAGACGGTGCGCGATGTCGTAATAGACAAAACAATTTCGTTTTAAGTGTGCGACGTGACGTAGACAAAACAGTTTTGTTTTCGTTTTAAGGCAGACTTGTCTATGTGAGGAAAGTCTGTCTCAAAACTGTCGTGACTCAAGTCTGCGCTCAGCCTATTTTCATAATTCCTGCCATCCCTGTTAACATGCTGCTAAAAAAATAAAAAATAAAAAAAAAGATTTATGTAGGTAGCTACTCAGAGTAAAGATAAAGGTAGCTACGAGTATATATTCTATAGCAAAGCGTTTCGAAGACGCGGGGCGACACATACTTAGATACAAAAATGTGTCTGGTACTACCACTATATTTACTCTGAGGTACTACCCAAGTGTGCAAGTAATTTTTGAAAAGAAGAAAACTTAGAATTTGTGACTAACGCCGATGGCCTTGCAACCTACGGAATACTACCTGTGCAAAATGTAGGTATATCCAAATATAATGTTTGGACGTGACTCTGACTACCCTATAAGATAAATCATAGAACCAGCCTGTACAATACCTACAAATCTAATTCAATTCTTCTATGGCTTTTGTGTTGAACACAAAAGCCTAAAATAGAATTACCATGAATTTATAATTTTAGATTTGTGTCAACGTCAATGTCAGTTAACACTAACTATCAAATCAAGAAGCCAGCCATTCTCAATTCTCATCTTTCTCATTTCATTCATTCCCAGTCCCTCCCTCCTTTACATTACAATTTACAAGAGATTAGGTACTTTGTTACCTGTTTTGCTGTATTTACGACGGTATTTTGTATTGGTATTCGATATTTTATTGCACGCTGAAACTAAACTAAGTAAACATGTCGGAGAGCAAATTGGCCGAGGTAAGTTATACACCTACTTACATATTTTTTATGAACAAGTTTCTAGAAGGTACGATCAGACCACCTTTCCTGGTCCAGCTCGGCTCAGCCGACTGGCTGGCGGAGTGGAGGCATGGCAAATGTCTACCTTCTAGTGACCCAGGGCCATGCCGCTTTAAACACACATGAAACTGCAAGAATGAGTCTTTGATACTTACTTACGCCTTTGTCTTCTAGCTTCGCGCCGACGTTGACGAACTCAACCAACTTCTCAAACAGGCGAAGCGCAAGAAAGTACAGGACTTATTGTCCATAGAAATTCGTAAAATTGAAACCGATTTGATCAAGGTGAAAGAAACTTTAGAGGGACAAAGGGCTTCTGTTGACACTCCTTCTTCTTCTACATCAGCCTCATCAGTTCAAAAACGATACCAGTTGAAGTTAAATGGATATGGTAAGATCTCTATCACTAAAGTTATATTTTCTTACTGATTACTTACTGTTTTTTCACACAATATGGTGAAAAACTAGAGCTATTAATTACATGTCCAAATAAAAGTATGTATTGGAATAGAACAAAGCTATCCATAGTCAGAAAAAAAACCAATGATAATATTTGTAAATCTCTACAAACAGCCAAAATGTAGGTATCAGCACCATAAATTCTACCTTAACGCTGGGGGTGCATTTTATGTGAAACCACTAGTACTGTAAGACTGTTACGGTACTGGTAAGGTAGATTTTTTGGTGATAGTAAAATAATATAGTACATACACTCACCATTTCTCACAACTTTACAGGCTGGGACCAATCTGACAAGTACATCAAAGTGTTTGTTACCCTCAAGGATGTCCAGAACGTACCAAAGGAACAGGTTTACTGCAAGTTGACGGAACGCTCCATGGAGCTCCATGTGGAGAATCTTGACAACAAAGACTACTTGCTGACCATCAACAAACTGCTGGAGCCTATCAGCGTTGAAGACAGCCACTGGAAGCAGAAGACAGGTTAAAGATTTTTTAAGTTACAATCATCTGTTGGAAACTGTAATTCAAGTTCTACTCTTTATTTATAAAAATAGCTGTAAGTAATTCAAAGTTAAGAGGGCCAAAATTGGTTCAAAAGAAGTTGTGTTAGTCCTATGTAAAATATCTTGCAAAATATTTGAGACCAAAGGGTCGTCCCGCTAATATGATGATAGTTTTTCAAACAGAATTTAATAAGTTTAATTTATTTTTCAGACATGGTTGTTATTTTCCTAGCCAAATCTCAACCCAATGTCAAGTGGTCTCACATGACGGAAATTGAGAAGAGATTTGATGACCAGAAGAGCAATAGATTCAAAACTGACCAGACAGATATGGAGAAGAAGGATCCTCAGGACTCTATTATGAGCCTGATGAAGAATATGTAAGTTTAACAGCTCTGAGATTCAAATTAGGTCTTCATAAATGACATCTACTAGGTATTTTACTAACAGAAGAGAAAATGTATGGGATTGAGATTTCTAAAATTGATAGTCACTTATTCACTCCCATACATTTTTGAAATATTCTTTCATAGCTATGTTCAAATGTCACATTGTCTAACTCTGAAGTTCTCGATGTACAAGAAAAAACTTTTTGAACTGTAAAACATGGTTGGAATTTTTCAGGTATGACACTGGCGATGATGAGATGAAACGGATGATTTCCAAAGCATGGTATGAAGGGCAGCAAAAGAAAAAAACCGACGTTGTTGATCTGTAGGCTAAGATATGTGGAGAAACTATTGTGTAAGTGTAAGTGTAACCAAGTGTAATTGTAAGCATTAAATTTTATGTCCAGCTAATTAGTCTTTCCTTTCAATGTATGTAATTGAATCAACCATAATATTTTTTAGTGTCTACTTTACAAACTTCATGCAGCCTAAATGCTAAACTAGAAAGTAGAAGGTAGGTAAAGAAAACAATTTTATGTAACACATAGCAATCTATATACTTTATTTCTAAATTCTACAACATCACAATAAATAGGGCGCTACATATGTCTACAAGTTAACATTTCAATTTAAATATTTTCGTTGGCTGCTTAGTCGATCTTGATAAGATTCTTGGGAGTAGACCACCAGTTGAAGGTCCTGTAAAGAAAAAAACCATTAGAAATCAGGATGCAAAGTCGACAACAATATTGATATTGGTATTTCGTCCAGCTAGTAAAACTGTTAATTATTGCTATTTGTTTCCGTGTAAAAAGCGTCGGTAATCTTACCTCTTTTTGGTTTTGTTCGCGTTTTCGGTCAGCATTTGCACTAGCAGGCCACAAAGGTAAACTCCTTGCAGGGTATAGAAAACCATCGGCCAGTTACTCAAGACTGGTTTATCAGAGTCCTCTACTAATGTGTGCCGGGAGTTCATATCGTTAATGTTTCTGAATCGAGTTTCTTCACGCTTTACATCATTTGTGAAACGATTATCTCGCCTGTCCATACGTTCCATTGCTAAGGCTTTATGAGTTCGTATGTCACTCCTAGACTCTCGCCGAACTGCTGTTCCTGCAGCAAAGTTTTGTGACCTTTCTGTCAATCGTTCAGTGATACCGAGAGATTCGCGTTGTAATGACTTTCCTCTGGAATTCGTGATAGAATCACGCTGACGATGGGAATCGAACCCATCATTCCCACGAATTTCTCGAACATTCCTCGATTCACGGTTTTCTTGTCTACGTCCAGTTAGGACACTTTCACTTCTAATTTCACCTCTGATGTTTCGAGGTTCTTTAGTAGCGTCACGAATTTCCTGTCTACGTTCAGATAGATTCTTTACGTTCCTTCCTTCAACTGAATTCGTTTGGACTTTTCGGGAATCTTTAGGAGAATCGCGGTTTTCTAATCTGCGTTGTGCGAACATCCTTTCGTTTGATCGACGGTTTGAAAGATTCCAGGTTCTATCATCATCGCGTTCCTCACGCTCCATATCGCGTCTTTCGTTTTCTCTGATATCTGCACGAACACGCACAGGGGTGCTTTCGGCTCTTGATTCTTGGCTCTTGATTTCGGTTCTGCGAGCATAAAGGGGTGTAGCCGCATTGCGTGTTTCTCGCTGAACAGTCATCCTCTCAACCCTAGCTTGGATGCTCCTTCTGACATCACGGTTTCTTACAACTCGCTCAACGCGGAAAATCTCAGTTTGGAATGATCTTCTGTTGCCAAGCTGTTGAGGTGCAGTTATTGCCATGTTATGCTTTTCAATATCATGATCACGACGTTCGTCTCTTTGATTCGTTCTCGTATTTTCACGAGTTATAGTTTCAACTGACAGGGAAGCTTTTGTAGTCTCGTGGACATCGTTACGTTCTGCGCTAGTGCTGCGAGCCATACGGGCTCTTTCCATGCTACGCTCAAGTACCTGACGCCGCAAATCTGATCTTTCATTACCTCTGGCATCTCGACGGCTCGATAGACGGTTGGAGTCACGGTCTTGCCTAAACTCTGAAGATGCCCTGGTACTTCTACGTGAATCTCGTTCAGTATTGCCTCGTACTTCTTGAAGTGAGTCCTTTGACAGTTGATTGTTTTCACGTTGCAGTCGCCCTTCTGAGCTAACCCTTCTAATCCTTTGCGTGTCTGGAGCTCCACGCATTGCAGAAAGTTGTCTGAATTCGCGTTGTTGCCTACGATCTTCTGAAGATTCCTTGGCATTATTACGAGTGTCAATCTTACGAGATTCTTGCCTTCGTTCGAAATCATCCCTGACTTTACGCTGTTGCCTTGGTTCTTCTGAATATTCCCTGATATCGTTACGACTGGTGGTCTTGCGTGACGCGTGTCTTGGATCATTGGTTCTATCTCTTGATAAAAGCTCGGGCTTTCGCTCATCTGAATTTTCATTCCTGACATCACGAATTCTGGCAACCCTTTCATCGCGAGTATTCCTTTCGGAAGCATGTAATAGCCTAGAATCTCGGGTTTCACGAAGCATTAAAAGTCTGTCCATTGACACTGGTCGACGTTCCATCTGCTCAGCATTCCTCAAAGATCGTGTTTCACGAGAATCCAGGCGTCGTTCTGACATAATCCGTAGCGAATCAATAGTGCGTCTACTTTCATGACGCAGTGGTCTCTGCTTATTTATTCTTTTGTGATCCCTGGTGTCCATTCTGTTCTGATCAAGCCTAGTATTTTCATCCTCGGACTCACGTCGCATTCTGTCTGTCGAAATCATGGAATCTCGACGAACAGCACTCACTCTGCCCCTCATTTCCATATCTCGTTGACGACTTCTTAATAATCCCATCCTCACTTCTGTGGAATCACGATTATTTCTTGCATTTTGCTCAACACTTTTCTGCTCTCGGACCTCTCGATCCTCAGCATCGATTCTAGTATCTGAGAACCGCGGCCGTCTAAATTCAATACCGTCTTCTGTTGTACGGCGTTCGAAGACTCGGCGGCCTCTGTTTTCACTAAGCTGGATTTTACCATCAGTAGTGCTGAACCTTGAGTCACGTCCAGTATCAGAGCGAGTTATGTCTTTGAGCTTTCGTTTGATGATGACCGTTTCGCGATTTGGTGACACCCGACGTTCTTCGATGCTTCGGCTATTGCGAATCGGTAAACGAGACACTGAATTCCTTGACTCACGTTCGACTGAGGCCGTTTCTTTTGCATTTCTTGAAAGAGAGCGCGTGGCTTCCAAGTTGTAACGACTTCCTGATGTATGGGAATCCCGCTCATTTTTATCCAGAATATTCCTGGATTCACGTAGCTTGCGGTTCAGGTCTTCTCGGGCTTCTCTGTTCGGAGAATAAGTGTCCCGATGACGACGTTCCTGTTCCCTTATCAATCGGTGTTCGGTGGACCGGCTCAGTTCAGGAGTAATGCGTCTTTCACTTCGCTCTAAAGACTCCGAACGAGTTAGAATGGGACCACGGATAGTCTCATAGCGTCGTTCGCGGATTCTATCGAGTGTCAAGCGACGTTGCTCGTTGTTTATTCGACGATCTTCACGGTTTTCATCTAGTGAGCGACGTTCTTCGGTTTTGCGATATTCATGTAGTCTAGCGTCTTCAGAACGTTCACAACACTCGCGGCCATTAATGAGATTGCTCTCAGTGAAGGACCCGATGGGCTGGACAACCACGACAACCGCAAGTAGCAGCAAACGCCAATTATTCATAGTCACAGTACTTTTTATATTGTTTGTTCTTCTTTCGCTGTTAAAAGTGGACCTCCTGAGTCGAAGGCTGCTGTCGATGTGAATATTCCTTTGGAAAGCTGCTCTTTTATACTAGTTCTGAGGGTGTGTTGATAAAATGGCTATTATGCGCTAGAACGCATTCAATTTTCACATCCTACGCAAGGCCTTTTCAGATTTTGGCTGAGTAGTTTTGATACTAGAGGTTGCCAGCAATGTTTTTGCTACACCAACCACAACCTCGACGGCTGAAATGCTGAGGTGCTGGGTTGATTCCCGCTGCGTGAGATATATTTGTTCTGCAAATGATATTATAATATTTCTTTCTAGTCTGGGCGTTGTGGTACCATGGTACCTGTCTTCCTAGTTACCTACCTTGTATTAGAGGGTAACCTAAGTAGGTAGATATTATGTTTTATAATTCAAGATTCCTACCTACTTTTCCTACGTGCTACTAAGCTCCAATATGACCAACAACGCAAAGAGATCTAGAAGTAAGAATCCATTGAAAGGATCAAGAACGCTTTCCCATCACTACATGGAAAGCACTATCGCTGGTCGCAGCTGCACATGAAGATTTGTCCCCGCGCGTAAAATAATTATCTGAAAGAATCCATCGGACCAGAAAATGGGAACCCATAAATTGATTTTGTATGACGTCAAAGGAAATTGCTATTCTGGGACATTTTTAAACTAGGCTAAGTAGAAGGTAATTAATCGTAGGTATGTAGGTAGGTAGGTACTTAGGTAATCTAGTTTCCTTCTTGTTAAGGTAGGTATAGCGTAGGTAAATACATAGTTAGGTAAGCTATCTTCCAGTATCCTTAGATTATGTTTATGCCTCGTCACGCCATATCAACACGTCAAAATAATTTGTAAAAGGCAAAACCTCGAAAAATATTATTTTGTCGCAGCCAGAATCGAACCCGCAACCTTTCGCGACACAGGCGCGAGAGTGTAAGATCACTGGGCTGAATAAAAGTTTAGAAGTAAGTTTCAAAGTTACTATCTATGTAGGTAAATGTAGGTACCTAGGTACCTACCCACCCAAACTATGGATGAAATAAACTTTTATTATTATTATAAAATGCTGCAGAATCGCAGCAATAGGTACTAGATAAGTCAAGGGCCTTAAACAGATTCAAAATGCTGTCCATTTATGCCTTTGATAAAGTCTACTGTGATTCTAGTTCCTACCTACAACTTGCTTACCTATTTATTTCTCACTATCAAAACGCTTACGAGTTACCTAGGTATATAAAATATACCTAGCCTATGTTCTTCCTGAAAATTCATTTTATATAATTGATGGTGAAAGATTTTTTGAAATCGGACGGATAGTTTCGGATTACCTCCTACAAACTTTACCTCTATAATTTTAGTATAGATGTAATGCAATGACGGAAATCTTTGAAGCACTCTGTAAGCAGTTAGGAACTAACGCATACAACTTTAGAGACTAAGGCAGCGCCCTAACTGGCAAAGATCTTACGATCAAACGATGCGTGGTCGTCTCACACACACATTTCTTTAGTGTCCTAATTGAAGCTTGCTAGTCATCGCGCGAGCAACGGAAATGTACGTACGATCATTTTGAACGCGCTGAATACGCGTCATTTGATTGTTGCCAATTCGGATGCCTAAGGGTGGATTTGACTAACTCCACTAGCAGTTAAAGTCCAGACTACCAAGTCAGATTGGTTTTTGTGAACATGATTTTATTCTGGGAATACTGCTTATTTTATACTAGTTTGTTTGAATCCAAGCTTAGTCTCCTGACTAATAATTTGTGTCAAGGTAAGGATTAGTCAATGAAATAAATTATTGGGTAACCAGAGGTTTATTTTTTATAATATCTTATCCTAGTTGTATCCGTAGGATTGGATGACTGATGTGAATGGCGCTACAGCCTTCGCCACCTTCTCTCCGGAGTCCTTGGTGATTTTCTGGAACAAGAAATACAGTTTAAAACCAATTCTATAGTATAATTTCGTAGGAATAATTTCAGATTGCATCAGTTGATAGGTTTTATTTTCATAAACATCAAATAATGTAGGTAAGTTGTTATATTCATCATTTTAGGCCATGCAATGCTTAGTCTACCAGAAGGTTTAAAATGACTTTATTCTTCTTGTTATTTGCTTGGAGATAAAATGTTTTCTGGATTTCATAAGTTGTTACTAAAGATCAGTCAAAACTATAATAGGAAGAATAGCTTCAGAACTAATTCAGAGTTAAAAACAGAGTTTCACCAAAATCTCCTTTGTTGGCAAAGTTTGATGAGCTAGCTATCTTAAAAGTATTAACCCAGTGTCATGTATAACTATAATAGTATTAAAATATTACAAACCTGGAGTTTCCTCTCAAAGGCAACCTTCTTTACGGCCTTGACCTTTCTCTTGTCTTCTAGCTTGCGGACAACTTCACGGTACTTCCATCCAACCTCATAGGACAGACGGCCAACGTGACAGTACTGAAGAAATAAAGGAAATTATAAAACTGCTTAACGATTATGTTAAAAAGATGTTGTCAATGGGAGATCAGAACTCTTTAAGTTGCAACATACGTGTGAACATTCAGTCGCAAATTACCCAAAGTATAACATCATGTTAAAGATTTTTGTACATATTAATGGATTTCAAAAGGTGAAGGAAAACAATGCATAATTATGATAGACCCTAAGAGGAACTAGTGATTGAGGAAGGATTGATTAGTTAACAAAAGTTACCAGCAATAAAAGCTCTGCATTTGGTGCTTTAATAAAAACCTGTAATATTTTCAGGACTTCACTGTGTGCTTACTTTTTGTGGTAGTTTCCACCATATTAGTAAAGCATAACCTCAAGAATACAAGCAAAGTTAAATTTAAATGCTCAAAAAATTTCTTCTTTTTTAGTTGTGCTATTCTACTAATATTATAAAGGCGAAAGTTTGTAAGAATGTAAGGATGTCTATTTGTTACTCATTCAGATCAAGATATATAAGGATTAATAAGAAGATATAGATTATAGTTTGAATTGGCACATAATAATAATAATAATAATAATAATAATGCTGGACACTATCACACAGGCTACTTTTTGTCCTGGAAAAATGTAGTTCCCGTGGGATATATTTTTTTTTTCATGGTGCCATGTGGGCGAAGCTGTGGGTGAAAGCTCATCATCATCATCATCCGCAGCTCGATTTCACCCACTGCTGGGTATAGGCTTCTCTTTGCAAAAGGGCGGAAGCTAGTAAATAATTATTTAAACTGTTATTACCTTACGGCCAGGTTTCAAGCAGAATACCCTAAGGGCAGCAGGAACAACCACGCGACGGCGGTTGTCGAAGGGAGGGGGACACCCGTCATACGCGCGAAGCTTTCTTAGTGCAGCCTTCCCACGCTCAGTCTTGTGTGGGATCATTCCTGATAACAAATATAACTTTAGCAAGGAGAAACAAAGTTGAACAGTATGTAGTTTTAGGTGAAATGCTTCATAATAATAGTTTTATCATAACACATCAAATAATGTAGGTAAATGGTTAGAAATAATCATTTGCAAGTATTATTGGTTTAATTAAAAATAATTTTGGAGTAAACTATGGCTACCCACCCCCAGCTATTAGAGGATGTCATAATCTTTCAGGCAAACTGTCAAGTAGATGAAGTAATATTTGGATGACAAGTACTGTAATTACTGGGTGATGTTTTTGAAATGGAGTCTGTCTATTCAATAGACATAAACCCTCGCACTTGGCTGGTTGAGGAGAGTTGAATATAATAATTAACATGATCCTCGTGAAAACTCACAACTTCAAGAAATCAGCATCAAAAAATATGACTTACAATGCCATTGGTGGAGAGGGGCTGGGTTAATAGAATCTGGCATTAATTAATTGGAACAGATAGTAATTTTAATTTCCTTTTTTTTTCAGTCAAAACAATTTTAGTAGAAGTTGCTGATGGAAGATTTATAGCCTAAACTTAAATTCCTTTTTAATTATAATATTCTTTAATTTTCCTTTTTGTCCGTGGTATATTATGTTGCAGGGGCAGTAATATAAATAATGGTATGCCTTACCTCTGACTGTTTTCCAGAGGATTTTAGAGGGGGCTCTGAAGTGGAAGGGTCCGCGGGCCGGGTTCACATTACATCTCTTGCGCAGGAATGACATGAACTTCAACTTGTTCCTGAAAAATATTTAAATTTAAAACTGCGAACTAACTAGGTGGTGGTGATTAGTGATTATTGTCATCAGAATTTTAAGAATAACAACATTTTGACATTCAGTCGCAAATTACCCAAAATGTAACATCATTTACCTACATGTTCTATGACTTATAATGATTTGAATCAATTGATAGTAGGTTTATTATCATTAAATTGCATGATATTGATAAATATTTAGTATTTTTTTATTTTTGTCGGCCTTACCTGAAGAAGTTGCCGGAAATATTCAGCTGTTCACAACGAACAACCGTAACTTTGTTTCCCTCCAGCAGGACCTTAGCAATGACTGCGGCCAGTCGGCCGAGGAGATGGCCACGGCCATCGATTACTATGGCCTGAAAGAGGAACAAAAATTACTCACGACTCGCTTGCCGCCTAACCTCAAACTTAAAAGTCAACACTGGTTTGTAAATACGGCACATTTACATTGAATACAGCACCCTCAGTGCAAAATATTAGACATTTTCAAATGGATGACGAGAACACGGTTGCAATTGTGAAGAAAGTCTCCCAACCCAAACACGAAGCATGCACGTGTGACTGAATACACTTTGAATACGAATTGCCACGTTCAGTAACTGTACCGTAACAAATGAAATATAACTTGAAACCACTCCGAATTGAAAACGCTCGTTTCAATTGCAGAAATTAGCGATATTTTCCTATTTTTCTTCTCACCTTATTACTAAAGCCCGTCATTTTTCACGACAACGAAACGGAAAAGAATGTTTTTTAAAACAATATGGCTACCGGAAATAGAAAAATTGTTGCCAGTTTCGAACCAAATCGATGGAATCGTGTGCGAGTATATTTCACCTTTTTATAATTTAGTCGATTATTATAAGAAATCTTTTTCAGCTGTTTCCGGCGGAACAGTGGAAACTTTCCGCTGTTCTGCCACTGTCAAGTCAAGTGTCAGTAACGTGCTCCCAAAATAACAAACATTTTCAAAAATTACGTGTTTATTATTTTGGTTTCGTTCCCGATGAATTAGTTTTGTTGCATTGCTGATATTATGTTGGATTGTGTTGTGATTTAGAAAAAAATACCTTCAACATGGAGATTCCATATAGGAAAATATTTATTTACATTCTTACCTTTGCCGCCTATGCGTATACTGGTATAGGATCGACTATGCTGAAAAATTTAAAAGATGCAGTTCTTTCAGCTGAATCAGTGTTTGGAGACTGGTTTCAAAATGCTATTACTGTAGCTGAAAAATTTAAGTCATTGCACGAAATTTTTGATGCTGCTGTAGAAGAAGACTGTATATACAGCTGTCCAGAAGGTAAGCAAGAATTTATTATAGCTAGTACATTATTAGCTATGATTCTATGATTCACACTTTAATTTTAATCCATATCGATTGCAGGACAAAGGCCAGTACGTGATAGAAATCATATTCCAAAGTCCAATGGCTGTGGATCCCTCGGTTTTGATATATCATCAGAATATTTACCTTTAGAAGAGATGACAAAATGTTGTGACACACATGACATCTGTTATGATACATGCAACAGCGGTTGTTAACGCCTACGAATTATCTGTGAGCAAGACCTGACTACATTTTTCACAACCACCGTCACTTTATTATTCAACTTTCTACTCGCAACGCGAAACATTGTTCCTCAACCCAAATTCCAAAAATTAATTGTAAAAAGGACAATACAAGCCTATATCAAATTCGGGAGTTTTCATTTGTGTTCCCCTGTGCACAAACATCTGGCGACCGTGACAGGACCGTCAAAAATCTTCGGAAAAAAGAAGCAATTACAAAAACAAATTACACCTCGATCACGGGCGGTCAAGTTGTGCCGTTGCGTCCCGTCAACAGCGAAGTCAACTGCCGTTCCAACTACAAACTATATTCCCGGGACTCCTGGAGGAGCATCCATTGCAGCCCTCGCCGGTCGATCAGCAATCAGCATCGAGCCGCAGCCCAGGCCAATGCAGATAAGTGCCCTTCCTTTTGTTCCGCCATTGTCTATCCATTTTACCCAATCCATACCTAAAATTCCCGATCAATTTTGCCTATTTCTAACGTGTATTGTTCTATTACTTGTGCTACTTACCATTAGACAATATCAATAAACATAAATCAATCATTCAATAAAGTTAAAATCATTCTAAAACTAGTTTTAAAAGTAAATTGTTCATATTTCATGCATCTAAACTAACCCACGTCATTCATTTAACCTTCACAAAAGGATTTTTTCTTTGTTCATTATTCTCAAGCTCCTCAACCTATGCAATTTCTAAATTTAAACTAGGTGCAAAATTATAAACGCACAAAGTACCTATTACCTATTTACCGTTGTTTGTTGGGTTAATTATAACCAATCCATTAACTTACTAATTTTATTTACCCATCAGTTTCGTAACTTTGTGCGCGGTTATTTACCTACAATCAATTCACACCTTTTCGCCGATCATTCCAGGGCAAACGTTGTGTATTCACACGTTCCTACCTATTCTACGGGCTGCGATAAATCGAGCTGCGCTGGCGCCGGCCGGCCGGTCAGTCCGACGCAGCGGAGTTAGAGTGCAGCTAGTCCAGTAAAGGTGACGCCTAGTGGAGGAGCGTGAGCTAAATATATTTGTTTAATTTAATTTAACGATTTCTGCACTTTGTACTGAGTTTCACCTCTATATAATTTCACTAAGTAAGTATACTAATTTCATTCGATAAACTGTGATTTTATTAAATACAAAGAATCTGTTTTTTCATTCAATATGGGAGGTGAAGCTAATGCAAAGGACTCTTTATTACTCGAGCAACAAATAGTCAAACGTAGTTCTATAAAGGGTCAAATTACCAAGTTCAAAAATTACATAAGTTTTATTACTACAAAGGAAACTTTAACCCCGATTGAGCTAGCTGAAGTGACGCTCAAGCTTGGTAAGTTTGAGTCACTTTTTAATCGGTTTGACGACTTGCAGAATCAGATAGATGTTTTAAATTCTAGTAATTTATCAAGCGAAGTTGATGAGCGAGATGACATTGAGCAGTTATTTATTACAAACATTGCTTTAGCTCAAACTATAATTCAAAAACACAATACGAGTAAACATGAGGAAAGCCATTACAAGGATCTCAATTCAAGTCAAATGTCGTCAGCTCAATGCAATGTCGATCATCATGAACCATTGGGTTTTAAATTGCCCCAAATACAAATTGCAAAGTTCGACGGATCATACTTCCGTTGGCTTGAGTTCCGTGACACGTTCTTATCTATGATCCACAACAATGAGCGTATTGCGCCGATACATAAGTTTCACTATTTGATATCCTACCTGTCAGGTGATGCAGCGCGCATTATTTCTAACTATGAGGTTTCCAGCGCCAACTACCAAAACGCATGGAAGTTATTATGCGATCGTTATGATAATAAGCGTCAGTTGATAAATCATCATTTAAATTCATTGTTAAGTATTCAACAAGCAACGCGTGAGTCTGACAGGTCACTGAGGTACATGGTGGATCACATTACAAAAAACCTGCGCGCATTGTCCAGCCTTGGGCAACCCACGAGCAAGTGGGATGTCTTGATAATCCATATCATGAGCACTAAGCTGGACAATCACACTCTTTTGAAATGGGAGGAGCGTCGTAGCGCGTTAAATGATGTTCCTAATTTAGAACAATTTTATAAGTTTTTAATTGAGCGCGCCGACGTCCTCGAGTCTATAAGCCGGAACTCCAACAAATCAACACAATCGAAGGTTACGGCCTCTAATTCCAATAGTAACCGGGCCCAAACCAAGTCTTTTGCATGCGCGAACGATGAAGAGTCAGCTTCTTCTCCACGCATTACGTGCGTAGTCTGTAATGAAGGGCATCGCATCTATGACTGTCCCGCTTTCATAGCCAAGAGCGTAGAGGAGCGCATAGCTGAAGCGCACAAATTGAAGCTATGTACTAACTGTTTGAGGCTCGGTCACAGAGTACAAACTTGCCGCCTAGGCCCCTGCCTCAAATGTAAAGGTAGGCATAACACTCTCATACATAAACCATCCAATGCTAACAATGAAACATCCACATCCACTTCCAGTGCCGTCACCACCGAATCAGACCAATCTAGCACTGACGATACGATTGTTAATTTTTCCAAACAAACTTCTAATCAAGTCCTGCTGTCTACCGCCTATATTGAGGTGGCTAATCCTCGGACGAACCAGACAGAGAAGGTTCGTGCCCTATTGGACTGCGGTAGTCAGTCTTCATTTATAACGCAGTCTCTCAAGGAGAAGCTGTCGTTATCATCCAACGCCAACTGCCTTGTCAACGTCATTGGTATAGGCAATCACCAAACCGGTAAGGTTACCGAAAGCTGTGTGGTACAATTGAAGTCCTTAATCAATCAGTTCACCATGACTTCAAGCTTCCTTGTGTTACCCCAGTTGACAGGTCATATTCCTAGGTTTCCTATCGATACAAAAAAATTACAAATGTCTAATAATTTTAAGCTAGCAGACCCTATGTTTCACCAGCCAGCGCCGACTGAAGTACTCATCGGTGCCGATCTTTTCTGGGATATTCTTGGCCGCAAGCAACATTCGCTCGGTCCTAACAAACCAAAATTAAGAAGCTCCCAGTTTGGTTGGATTATTTCAGGTCCCATGCATACAAACATTCAATCTTACAACAGTACTATCCAATGCAATCATTCCATCATTTCAAGTCAGTTAAATGATGACGATATTCAAATTCATCAAGAACTTACTAAGTTCTGGGAGCTAGAAGAGGTTCCCCTAAGATCCAAACTAAGTGAGGACGAGAAGGCATGTGAAGCTCATTTTTTACAACACACCCTCCGTCTTGATTCAGGTAGATTCTCTGTTGGTCTACCTTTAAAGGATTCACCCGATTGTCTTGGAGAATCTTACAATCTTGCAAAAAAACGACTTCATAATTTAGAAAGGCGTTTCAAAAGACAACCAGAAATCAAATCTCAATACGTTGAATTCATGCGTGAGTATGCCGAGCTAGGTCATCTCTCGGAAGCTCCTATACCCATACCAGATAATTCTTATTTTTTATGCCATCACGCTGTCTTCAAAGACAGTAGCGAATCTACAAAAATCAGAGTCGTGTTCGACGGCTCCGCTCCAACTTCATCAGGGCTTTCTGTCAATGACATTCTTCTGATAGGTCCTAACATGCAAGACTCACTTTTTTCCATTCTCATAAGAGCTCGACAATACAAATATCTTCTAACAGGTGACATAGAAAAAATGTACAGACAATGTTTAATTAATAATAATAATCGAGATCTTCAACTTATATTATGGAGAGAGGATGAGTCTGAGCCTATCAAAACGCTGCGTCTGAATACTATTACTTACGGCATGGCAAGTTCTAGTTATTTAAGCACGCGCTGCCTTTGGCAATTAGGTGAAGAATGCTCAGATCCCACAATAAAGGAAATAATACAACGAGACTTTTATATCGACGATCAAATAACTGGAGCTAATACTGAAGCTGAGTTACGCTATATACATCAAGCAGTTTCTGCAGCTCTCCAGAAAGGCTGTTTTAACCTTAGAAAATTTAAAACCAATTTGCCTTCTATATTAGAGTCTACCTCATCAAAATCCAACGATAAATTAATCATAAGCGAATCGTCTTCTACCCTAGGCATGGGCTGGAACCCATCTACTGATCAATTACACTTTCCATTTAAGGTTCCACCCCCGTCTGATGATAATCTAACCAAAAGGATTATCCTATCATCTCTGTTCAAGATTTTCGATCCTTTGGGATTGTTGAGTCCCTGTGTAATCAAGGCCAAAATATTATTACAGCAGTTGTGGTTGCACAAATTATCATGGGACGATCCAATCCCCAATGATATCCAAAGGGATTGGAATAAATTTGCCAAATCTATACCCACTCTTCTAGACCTAAAGGTGCCTAGATGGGCACTCTGCGAGGAACCTACATCTGTAGAACTTCATTCTTTTAGTGATGCATCCCAGAATGCATACGGAGCTTGCATCTTTTTGCGCTCCGTAAATTCAAATAATGAAATAACTGTAAGGTTACTTTGTTCCAAATCTAAAGTAGCTCCAATCAAGGCCACTACTATTCCTCGTCTTGAACTTTGTGCCGCTCTTTTGGCAGCAAAATTGTGCAAAGCAGTAAGGGAATCACTAAGACATGACATACAAACTCAAGTACACTGGTGTGACTCGACAATTGTGCTAGCTTGGCTCCGTAGCAGCTTCCAAAATTTAAAAACCTTCGTCGCAAATAGGGTTTCAGAAATTTGTGAATTAACCAACGCTGTTTCTTGGCGCTATGTGCCGACATCTTGTAACCCAGCTGACCTCATTTCCAGGGGCATCAGCCCAGATCATTTAAGCACAACAACACTTTGGTGGTCTGGTCCATCATACCTGCTTCAACCAGACAGTACTTGGCCTGTCCTAAGTAATAAATTCGATGATACAAACTTACCTGAAACTAAAACTACGGTTTCTAATACTAAATTTAACACTACGTCGGCTATTACTAATGTATCAACTAATAATGATCCTATTATACATTTAAAAGATTATTCTAACCTGTCTAGGTTAAAGCGAGCATTTGCATATTTGTTACGCTTTATTTACAATGCAAGAAAACCTCAAACTCGACTTACTGGTCCTTTGTCAGTTGAAGAACTAAAAAAATCATTTCTTCACTTGTGTCGTTTGGCCCAACAAGAGTCTTTTGGTCATGAATATGACTTACTTGCCAAGAAAAGGTCTCTAAGTCCCAAATCTCATATTTTATCATTGACTCCGTTTTTAAGTGATGACCATGTCATTCGAGTTGGTGGTCGATTGGAGGCATCCGATTTTAATTTCGACAAAAAACATCCTGTTCTTTTACACTCTAATCATCATTTTACTAAAATTTTATTTGAACACGAACATAAACACAATCTACATGCTGGTCCGCAACTGCTATTAGCTATCATTCGAGAATCTGTGTGGCCTATCAATGGTAGGCATCTAGCTCGTCGCACATTTCATAATTGTTTTAGATGTAGACGACTTCAAGGAAGGACTATGCAACCTATGATGGGAAATTTGCCATCGCAACGCATTACGCCGAGCTTCCCATTTCAAACTGTAGGCTTAGATTTTGCCGGTCCATTTTCAATTTTGAACAGAAAGGGACGTGGTGCTACCGTTACTAAATGCTATTTATGCCTCTTCGTTTGCCTACGCTACAAATGCTTACATCTCGAAGCCGTAAGTGATCTATCAAAGGACGCCTTTGTCATGACCTTTCGCCGATTCGTGTCGCGCCGCGGCAAGCCAACGGAGGTGTTCTGCGATAACGGTCGCAATTTTGTGGCCGGTGCCAAAGAAATTAACCAATTTTTTAAGACTTATTCCGATACTTTATCTGATTTTGCAAGTGAAGACGGGATAAATTTTATATTTTCTCCAACGTACGCTCCTCACTTTGGCGGCATCTTTGAAGCTGGTGTTAAGTCCGCTAAATTTCACCTAAAACGCGTCATGGGTAATTCTCACTTAACCTTTGAAGAATTATCAACTCTTTTCGCACAAGTAGAATCAATACTAAATAGCCGTCCATTGTGTCCGCTATCTTCCTCTCCTGACGATTTCCTTTGCCTGACTCCTGGGAACTTCCTCATTGGTCGGGCTCTCACCGCTGTGCCATCCCCGGCATTGGAGGACTGTAACCCAAACAACCTGAAGCGATACTCTCGACTGCAGCAAATATATCAACATTTTTGGAGGCGCTGGCAGCGAGAATATGTTGCTGAATTGCAGCAACGCCGCAAGTGGAAGACTAACTCTACGAACCCAACCGTAGGAGACTTGGTGCTTTTACAAGAAGACAACGTTCCACCACTCTGCTGGAAACTCGGTCGAATTTCAAGACTGTTTTATGGTCCGGATGACCAGATACCCCGAGTAGCTGACGTGACTACTTCTAAAGGATGCGTGCGCCGTCCATTAGTTCGCCTCGTCGCCCTGCCTACACCTGAAGAATTAGATGGTTGAAAACCAATGCTTTTCAACGGGGGCAGGATGTTAACGCCTACGAATTATCTGTGAGCAAGACCTGACTACATTTTTCACAACCACCGTCACTTTATTATTCAACTTTCTACTCGCAACGCGAAACATTGTTCCTCAACCCAAATTCCAAAAATTAATTGTAAAAAGGACAATACAAGCCTATATCAAATTCGGGAGTTTTCATTTGTGTTCCCCTGTGCACAAACAGCGGTAAAGAAGTCTGTGACTTAGATTTTAAAAGATGTCTATACAACTACTGTGATTCCTACAAGTCTGTTAATGTCGCTGGAGATACAATTTCTAAAGGTATTTTAGTTTTTTCGCAAATTTATCAAACCAATTTCTTTTATTTTTAGCTTGTGTGTCCTTTCTTATGGTTAAATTATAAGCACAATCCTAATTTCATAATGCTTTTTATAGGATGTAAAGGAGCAGCCAAATTATTATTCACTGGAACACTAACTCTTGGATGCAAGTCTTACTTAGATGCACAGAAAAATGCATGTTACTGTCCACCAGCCAGGAATACAAGATACAAAAAATATACCGGAGATGGAGAATTGTAAAAGTGTTAAAATATTGTGATATCGTTGTAAGAACTCGCTTGTGTTAACTGTTAAGTTATTTTTGTATAGTGTTAGTTTCTTTATTTCTTTTTATACTTTTCAATTATTATTTTTTTAATTATGTACCTTGAATGAAAAGATTATCCACCCATTGTGTTGTGTTGCATCTGTGTTATTTATTTGAGACAATAGGGCTAGATACTAAACCTTGTGTTATAGGATTGTGAAGATTGTTTACAAAAAAGAAAATAAACAGTACCTTTTAAATAGTTTCATTATTTAGCGATAAAATTACATCTTACATGGAATTATACCTTATAATATAAAATAATTTATTTGCTAAATTTAGAGAATGGGGCTTTCACTCTTAAAGCATGAGTGTTCTAGTCTTATATTATTATGAAACAGCCCAGGCCTTGAATATATGCCACTAAACTATGGACGCATGATGAAAAATACAAGATACCATAATTCAATAGGTTTAGGGTATAAAAATAATTCATTACAATGTAAATAAATGCATGTAAAAATATGTTTGATGGGAGTTTGGAACTATCCATTTTAAGTGATTTTATCTTAGCATTAGAAAATAAATATGAGCGAATCCAAATGACTATGCTGCTTAGTAATGTAGGATACTCCTTATGTTAGGAGTTCCTTGATCTCTTCCTTCTCAGCTGCTTCTAAGTATGGAATGCCATCTGGTGTCTTCCCAATTTTGGCAGCTCCCTGAAAAGTTATTTCTAGTTAAGTACGCCTAGCTTTTTCTATGATGATAGCATAGGTGCTGGACAAACCTATTCCATCTAAAAAACTGCCCAGCACTACATTATACTTACATATCACCTGTTTCCTGATGAGGTAGGCAGAGACCATGGATCTCCACTTGCTATGATCGTGATATACCTACCTCTTTTGGTTCATTCACTCTCATTATATTCTTCATACATGCCGAGGTCTTCCCCTTCCATCTGTCCCATTCACACTCGCCTTATGTACCTGTTTTGTCAATCTCCTTTCATCCATCCTTTCTACATGCCCAAACCATCTTAGCATACCTTTTTCAATTTTCATCATTATTGTAAGAGTATGTTGTAGAGCGAATGAAGATGTCTTCATTCACTCCACAACATTCTCTTCAAACTGTTCTTCAATCTATCATTCAAAGTTAAACCATATTAATCCTCAAAGCTCTCATTTGTATTACATTACATTGTACTTAAGTAAAATAAAAGGTTCTACTTGCAGTCTCTATGTACTTAATCTAAATTAAATGCAAAGGCTTATTTTTTAATGTGCAGTGTTTATCTATCAAAGCCTGCTTATTTCCCATTTATCCTGTCATAATTACTTACATTTTTCAGTAAAGATTTCACACAATCAGTATGACCTTCCCAAATAGCAGCCAGCAAGATTGATATGCCATGTTTGTCAATCATCTGAAATTATAATTGTATGTAGGTATCTAATTTATTATGTGCGCAAAACATAAAAAAATATGTCAGCATGTACCAAATGTCATATTTGGACATGCCTCTGACTACCCTCTTTAGATATCCTCAAAGATCTAAGTAACTAGAGATCTGAGGAAATATCTACCAAGCCCGGGGATTACAGTCATGATCATTGTATGTAAAATATTATCAAATAAAATTGTCTACAACTCTAAAGAATAAGCAGACAGCAAAACAGTTAATGACTAATAGTACAAATATTAAAAAGTAAGGTGATAAAAAATGTTGGCTTAGAAGGTTCCGTAACTTAGCATGTGGAAGTTAACAACTCACATTGGGATCAGCGCCTTTGTCCAGCAAGTAGTTCAAGACCGCAGTTTGGCCATAATCAGCAGCATAGTGAAGAAGTACTCTTCCATCTATAGGTGCATTTACATCGATTTTCTGAAAAATACAATAATAATATTGTTTGAAAACAATTATGTGCCTACCAACATAAATCATTTATGTCATAATTTAGATAGTCATATTAGAGACATAATACCATTATAATGGAGTGTACAGCTGTACCTACCTTCCTTCCTATTATATTATGTACTCCGAAATACTAATTTATTGTCCTCTATAGATTCTTAGACAAAGACATGAGGTAAGAAACTGATGGAGTGGGTGGCGTGTAAAAACACTAATTAGAGACTATGTGTCACTTCTAAGGGTGTTGTTGGGGATTATATTGAATAACTACATTTATACGGAAGGGACCGCTCTCCCTCGCTACGTAACAAGAGAAAATTTCTCTGTATTATTCACATCATTCAATCCAAATTTTAGTCGCATAGTACTATATAAGTACCTGTGTTTCTATGATGTCCTTAACCTGATCAATATCGCCGTTCTTAATTCCCCAAACCAATTCCTTTTCCTCGCTCATCTTTCAATACTTTTGTCTGGCAAAAGGTACAAATAAATCGGCAACCGAAAAATACAACAATGAATGAATAAAAATGGCGTTCCGTTCCGTTCCGTTTGTTTGACTTTTGCTGTGTTGTTTGTTTTGTTTGCTTGACTTGACAGTTGACATTGACATTAAAAATGAATTGCACTTATGTAGGCTCTACACTTTTCCAATTGAATCACAAGGCGGATTTTCTGCGGTGTATTTGCCTGACAACTACGTCGCTCTGGTTTTTATATGTTTTCTCGTGTTATTTTGAGTTTTATTGCGTAATTTTGGTGGTTATTTTGCCAATAAAGCCCGGGTTCTTGACGCGAGTGTAAAGTATGTGAATTAGAGTGAATAGTTCTCTTCAAATTCCATCGGAGGAAATCCCGAGATTTTCAACAAAACAGCCATCTTTTGTTTAAAATTGACTTGACAACTTGACTATGACTCTGTGACGTTGACAATACTTATAAATAAATACACTCGACACTGGCAAAATTGTTCTCTAAGAGACAGATGCCATAATTGAAGAAGAAGAAGAAGAATCACAAGGCTGGGCTATTTTACTATCCTTGCTTTGTTGCTTTTTGTACGTTTGGTTGAGTAGATAGGTACATAGTTTTTATTTATGCACTATGCAAAGAAGGATTATTATTGTGTGTTTATTATTTCACCATCTACACTACAGCATCTTTACCATACACGACTACACGATCGATTACGCTACGTACTTTTCATCGACTTTGTAAATTAAACTTCGATCGACACGGCAACATTAATTGAATATGAGTGAATGAATGGAATTAAAAACTCTGACAGACACACACATTGAACGACCCTCCCTAGTTATTATTACGTTAATTTCAATTTGAAAATAAATAAACAAACCGACACTACGAAAGTCGACTGACCGACGAAACCGGCGTCATTTGATTTGAAATTATTAATTTTACTACTGTAGTACACAATGAATTTAGTGGATTCTATAAATTTATCCGGAGATCCTTGTGTCGCGACTAGGCAACTATTGGTACCTATGATATATATAATATTATAACTAAGCGTTACTTATACAGTGTAAACAAAATCTTTATTATTTATGCATTTTAGGACAAGTTAGTGACTAAAATACATCCTGATATCAATGGACTACGTTCTAGAATACAAGATTTTATTGAAGACGATGAAGACGCTATAAAAGTCAACGAAGTTTTCTCACTGTGTTTGAGCCAAATTACGAAATGTTTGTTGAACTTATTTGATATATTTAGACTGGAGTACAGCCGGTGTATTATTCTTCAGGTAAGTACAATTTAGTACTCGTAAAATTATACACTACCTACTGTTTACGGTCTCATCACTCACCATAACATCACTATAGTAACTGGTTTGCATAAGTGGTAGAGTGTAGTATCTCCAGCTGTCTCTAAGTCCCATTAGGAATCTGGGTTGGATCAGTTCAGAAGTTCTATAGATTTACCTATACAAATAAACATACATTACAATTATATTATACTCTACTAGCTTCCGCCCACGGCTTCGCCCGCGTGGTACCTTGTAAAACAAAAACAAATCTATCCCGCGGGAACCTTATATTTTTCCGGGATAAAATGTAGCTTATGTGTTATTCCAGACCATAGTCTATAGCTGTGCCAAATTTCATTCAGATCCGTTCAGCCGTTTTAGCGTGAAAGAGTAACAAACATACATCCAGACATCTTTACATCCATCCATCCATCCATCCATACATTCTTACAAACTTTCGCGTTTATAATATTAGTAGGATTGAATTAGTAGGATGTAGGTATCTACTAGCTTGGTTTGTTTGTTATTTTTTTAACTTCCTACTTTCATATTTCAGGAGAGCCGCCAATGCAATCTTGAAAGACTATCATGGTGTCTTGGTAGACTTGACACAATAGAGAAATTTCTAGAAAATTGTCAACAAAGCCGTGAAAGTGCAGATGAGCCTTTTAATGTGACTACTTTACACTTTGTCAACTGGATAGACAATGCATTTGAAAACTTGAACAAACTGTCTAATGTTGTCTATAAAACTGATCATAGAGATACAGAGGACTTGTTTGAGCAATGGAAGAATGAGGTGAGCATTTACCATAATTATACCTACCTACAACAATAAAAAATGACAAAAAAATGTTAAAAATATGGAATAAAAAAGCTTTTTGCATCAATAGTGTAAAAACATCAAAACATGATTTAAAAATATTCTTACTGTGTTTTGGCACTATTATTGAATGATGAGAAAAATATAAAAACTCCATGAAGTGAGGCATTTCATGAATACTTGTCATTATGAAAATTAGATGGACATCGATATTGTTTTGTATTTTGACGACCTCAGTGGCGTAGCGGGCGAGAGTCGGCCTGCGACGCAAGAGGTTGCGGGTTCGATTCCCGCCGCGGAACAAATTTGTGTACGATCTGCAGAAATTTGTTCCGTGTTGGTCTGGGTGTTTTCTATGTATAATAAAAAAAAATATCTATCTATGTATAATATAATGTATCAAATATATCAGTTACTAGTACCCATAACACAAGCTTTGAGTAGCTTACTTTGGGGCTAGATGATGCTGTGTGGACATATTATCCAGCATTATTTTATTTTTTATTATTTTATTGTGTGTAAACACAATAGTCTTAACTCTGTTTTCCAAACAATTTCACAGTGTTTCCTTTATAGATGGTGGATTGCATCAGTGGTCTGCACATATCAGTTGATGAGCTGCTGCTGTGTGCCATGACGCTGTGTAGGTACTGCCTACCAGGAGACCAGCACATTGTCAAGGCTAGATGCCAAGTAGTAAGTCAACAAGCTTCTAATCAATGCAACAGTAATATAAAATTGGTGCGGACAAGCCAAAGCACATACAGAAGATAAGATGTCCCATCCACCTACGTTGTGATACCGTGTAGTGTAAATGTACGACGTGTATTGTAAAATATCACGACGCCATCATGTCGTTTTTTACGATGCACGGTGTAGGTTTTCACGATACGACAACGCACCACAAAGCGACGTTTTAATTATCTGTGTTTTGGTCCCTATGGTCCCACATTTCAAGTGGCAAGCTGATTTGAAGAAAGCCATGTAAATTAGTAAAATAAACTATTATTATTTCAATAATTTCAGGTCCTACGAGAAACCAAGGCGTTATTAGGTGAGCTTGTTCACGGCGACGTCAGTACCACAATAAAAGCTACAACGGACTCATTGAAACTTCCAGTCATGCCTTCCAACGTCAATGTGACTATTGACGTGTTAAAAGACGTTCTTTACGTACTAGAAACGAACACAAACACCGCGTTACTTGGCCTTCTTATCCACTGCTTTAGCAATAACGCCTCTCCAGTTGACGTGTTAAAGTTGCATTTTGCTGATGGCTGCTCTTGTGTGGAAACTGCAAGTGATGAGGATATGGCTGAAGCTTGTGTGTTTGTGAAGGAATTTGACTTCTACAATGAGAGATTGCTGCAAATTGGATCTTTTGCCGTTTCTTGTTCTTCTGATCAGAATAGTAAGTCTACTCTTTACGTCACTAATAGTCCTTCATTAGGTGTGTGGCTAATACGATAGTACCTAAGTTCGTATTGTAGGTCTTCTCATAATAATATGTCACTGACTGTACCTATTATCTTTGGCTATTATTAAAGTAAGTTCGGCGTAAATTCTGGCGATGGAGTTCCATCCAAGGCACTTGAAGGCTTTCTGGGGTATAGTTATCTAAATTTATATCATTGACAGTTGGATGTTTTTGACCAATTTCAAGATAAGGTTTAATTTTTCTTCTTTTTAGGAATACTCTCCCTTCGAAGTGGTTTAGCTAGCCTAGAGGCATTAGACCCTCACTTGGTGCCCGCTCTGATGACGTCACCAGACAGTTGCCATTCCACGCTGCTGATAAGGTCATGGAGACAGGAAGTGCAGGAAATCAGAGATAGCGTCTTCCTTATCGTGGATCCAGCTGCATTTTCTGATGTAATACCCTCTTAATATTGAAACTGTTTTATATACATAAGCTTTCTGGGTTGGATGTCACCGACCAATTGATTTCTAAGCAGCATGATGATGTAGTGATGCAAATACTGTCAGATTCATCAGTCAGTCAACCTGTTGGCTTCCAATATCTTTGATTTCTGATAACTCTGATTTTCTAAACATATTTCAGAAATCGAAGCAGATGATGCATCAGAAACTTCTAGACACGCTGAAAGAAGAGACTTATAATAACAGCTCAGTCTGTTCCGTGATCAGTATTGGATCTGTGGTACTTGACTTGTTCAATGTGTACCTCAAAATAGAACCGGAGGCATTGACACACCGGGAGGAACTACAGCCGTTATTGGCCGATTTAAAAAAAGGTAAATACTTAATACACTTGGGCTGCAATTATGTAATTCTGATACTAACAAAACATTATTACTATCAGCTTCTATTTACTAGCGGTGAATTGTTTTATGTAAAGTGTTTTGCCATAAAATGATTATTATTATTTTTGGTTTATTGCCTTAGGTTTATTGTTTGTGAGTATGAGAATTACGTAATCACAGCATTGTTGCTGATAGACATTGTAATTGATTGCAACTGGAGTTCCATATCTACTCTGGTAGGAGTCTTCAGCAAGAGTACCGCCATAGTGCGAAAGATTTTTCCTCTAGGCATTATTTGCAATAATTACCTACTGTGTTTAAGTTTAGAAGTAAAAGCGAGTGAGACTAAAAATAACTAAGCATGTCTTGGGGGGTCACGATCGTAGTGCAAAGCTTTGGATAACATTGTATGCTTGGGTAATTTGAGAACAGGCGAGCGACCTTACGGCCTAGTATCTAGTTAAACATTGTATTAAGTAAAAGTTTTGCTTTTTGTTTACAGTTCTAGCAGAATGCAAAATAGTCTCCAATCTCCTCAGGTCTGCCGCCGACTTTACCTACGACATCGAAATGCCTTCAAACAATACTGTCTCCCTGGATCAACTGTACAAGCGATTGAAACTTCTCTACACTCTAGTCGGCAGAATAAACAGCCTTCTACAGCCGAACGAAAACGATCAACTATTCGATGATGAGGAACCTAAGAACGTGACACATACGATCGCGAAGAACGGTATAACATACGTGAATTCTCCTAAGAAACATAACGTTTCAAGAAGCATGTTCGCACGCTCCAACGTACGCTCGTCAACTAGAAACTTCCCCTTATCAAAACTGACGAAGCATCTACGTGTGAAATGTACAGAGCTGAATTTCTCAGTGCAGCTGGATGAAATGTTCAATCTGTCGAGGGAAAATGTTAGTAGCTACACGTTTGTGAATAAACGATTGGAGAAGTTACGAGAGCCATCGGTCTTGTATAATTTTTCTCCGATAAAGAATAGATCGTCTTTGAGGAAAGTAGTGTTGAATAGACATTTGCAAAGTACAAATAAAGGACAAGAAGATGCTGGGCAAAGTGGAGTTTCAGCGAAAGAAAGTCTCTTCAAAGAGAATGAAAGCTTACAACTTACAGGTGAACTTTTGTTAAGTTATTTTAAGGTTACTTACAAAGGTAACGTTTTAGACAAATGTACAAAACATTTCGTTAAAATTGAAACTTGCACATTTGCCAATTTCCCTCTGATAGTTTTTTCTTTTACATTTTGATAATTAAATTGGCTATAATTATTTCTTATGAACCAAAGCTATCGTGAAATCAGCTGATGAAAGATGGAAAACTTATGAAATGGCACCTGGAAAGGCTTATGCAGCAGTAGATTTCACAAGTAGACAATAACTATTTTTTGTGTTGTTTTTCAGAGGTCCTAAACGACATCAACGATATGACAAGTGTTCTGTCTACCCCAAGATCTCGAAAAGCACTACGCGTGAACACTCAAGACAAAACCGGCATACTCACAATAAATATAAATAATCAGAATACAGTCTTCAAGCAAATATGGAATATTCCCGTTAGCTCCAACTCGATAGAAATGTCGCTAGACGAGTCTCTGCCTAACGCCTCGAATGTCACTCAACCGTCGAATGTGACAACTTTGGAAAGAATCACTGATTTAGATTTCGTAGAAGATAAATTAAATAGTTTAAAGTCGCAGATAGAAACTAGTTTGTAAACTAATCTGAAGACAAATTGAATTAATTTTTGAAGAAGAATTAGGTATGTAAGATTTAAGCCATTATTTTATTTTTAAGAATTATCCGTCCATTTGTGAGACTTTTTGAATGGTGTTTGGTATAGTATGTATTTTTATGGTATTATATTTTTACACATACTCATCGTTTTAATACTGACGGTATTAACAAAAGTAACCCCAGTCTTACAAGAAACGATAATATACATACTAGTTAGGTCCTATCCCTTGTATGATTTTTGATGGTGGTTTTACCATTTGATCAAATTGTAGTATAACTATTCTCAGAATAGTGTTATGTCAAATCCAAGTAAAATTACAGTTTTGTCTTCAATAACTGCGATTTATTCTTAGGATAGTGCTTAATATACTAGTTTGGTCGAATCCATTAGCGCCCTTAGACAATTAGACAAGGAATGCCCTCAATATAGTCCAACCGGCTTCGTCCACTGAATCTCCACTGCTTTCAACGTTATCGGTCCATCGAGTGGGTGACCGAACAAAGAATGTCTTTTCCGGTTCGTGCTCATACAATAGCTGCATTTATTACCAACTGCAAAAGCGGCAATTTCGTTCAAATTACATTACGTTTTGTAAAAAACTTCATGAATAATTGAATGTGTTTGAATAACAGTTATCGTGCGAAAGTAATCGGAGACAAATTGTGATTTATCAATCTACTTATTACATAATAGGGTACATACATACCTACATAGTGTATTTAGAATAGCTGGCACACTGTATAAGTTTATAAAATACAGGTATCTGCCAGCGGCTCCGCTTGCGTCGCCCTTACCCGGCTAAAAAAGTAACTAAGTTTGTAATTCTAGGTCACAAACATTTACCCTTTTCATCTCCTTGGGGGTTTTTCCGGGAAAGAAAGTAGCCTATGTGTTAATCCTGGGTTAATCTACGTTCATACCAAATTTTAACCAAATCCCTCAAGCCGTTTAAGCTTGTAGAAATAATTTTCATTTAATCCTTATTGATGGCTCTGCCCTAATTACCGAATTTGAAGAAAGGAAAATGAATCTTTAGATGTGCCTACAAATATAATATTGATTAAGTATATAACTATGTGTACATAATAGGTATATTTTTGCATAATAGTGTACATAGGTAACACGTATTTATTTCAAAAATCAAAAAACCCGATAAAGTAATTGAAAATAACAGCCGCCGTCTTGTTCTTTTTTGACATTTTGTATAACCTATGTCACTTTATGTAATCCAGGTAGACGAATCTCACGACATCTCATTTGTTGAAATCTATACAGCCGTTTGGGCTAAAGCGACAGCCAAAATAATTCGCATACATACATACATATATACCTGTACCCTCCTTATTCGCAGTCGGGTAAAAAGTTGTGGGTAATGTCGCACACGTGTGTGTGAGGCGCCGTTGACATTAGCATATACATAGGTAGTATTGAATATTCCGCGGTATATAAACGCACTTCGACTACCGATTTAGCCCAAACTTTCCCCGCTGTACAAAGAAATAGCATGTTTCAATAACAGTTTAAATAGTTTTTGTTAATTTAGTTATGGCGATGCGTGAAATATTTTGTGCATTTGTATTTGCGGTGAGTATTGATATTATAATTATTGGTATGTTACATTTAGTATTCTTCAATTAGAATTCTTATTCTTTAAAAAGTATGAGTACCTACTTAAGTAATTTTAATTTTACCCTAAATAAAACAAACATGATTATGATGGTAATCTACTTGAGAGGAGGCTCGGTAGATACCTTCGAAGTTTTAGTTCTAGGGTATGCCGCTTTTCCTCATGATGTTTTCCTTCACCGTTTAAAAGCACTGGCATTGCGCACATAAATTTTTCAAATAGAAAAACTCATTGGTGCACGATCAGGTTTGAACCCCGTAAGGCAGGGATGCTTACCACTACACCACCAGTGCTCTACCTTAAACAGGCTTTTGTTTTTATTTATTTTGTCCTAGATAAAGACTACTAAAACTGCATTTATTTTCAGGCCAGCCTCAACCTAATTTTAACTATAGAAGATACTGGTACGAATTTAATTGATTTCATAATTTTTAAAACAAACCAATCTTTTTTTTTTATTTAGCTTGTTTGTTTCAGATGTTGACTACCAAGATGAAAAAGATGTAAGGGTAGTAGGTAGAGCGTATTCACTAACTGGATGCAGCTACGAAAATCAGGTAAGATCAAAATACTCGTAGTAGGTTAAAATGTAGAGCCATCTTAAGACTATAGATATAGATCTATGTATCTCTAGACTAGATAACTCTAGTTATCTAGATTCTAGATTTCACGGTACTTAGTCAAGTCTAAACATTTATAAAACTAAAAGTTTACCTTGCAGTACGTATCCATTATCTACCCTTGATTGAATCCACTAGCTAGACTATTTTTGGTCGGATTTTGTTCAGTAGCACTCATCTCTACAAACACTGGAATTATGGTGCTTCGCGCGACGTGGCCTCGCATAAATAGTGGAAAGCAAAATAGGTGCATACTAAAACACTGAAGCACATACATAGGTACATAGTTTTTTGTTAAATTCGTTCTATTCTTATCCAATCCTACTAATATTATAAATGTGAAAGTTTAGATGGATGGGGTATGGATGTTTGTTATTCAATCACGCTGAAACGGCTGAACGGATCTGGATGAAATTTGGCACAGAGACAGATTATAGCCTGGAATAGCACCTCGGTTATGATTTAACAAAGTACCACGCTGGCGAAGCCGCGAGCGGATGCTATTTATTCATAAAAACTAAGCTAAGATAGTGCAGTCAAATCAAGATGAAAAAAAGGTAGACTTGGCGTTTTGTAGCCCTTACATTTTATAGACAACTATGCGCTGTCTATTGTTTCAACCATGACACGATGTAAAAATTGCTCTTACCTGTTTTATGTTCTGTTTTTAGGCGGGGTACACATGTATGTCCTGTCACAGAGCACTTCATTGCTACCTTGGCGGCGCCGCTATCATGGTAGATTGCTATGGTATGTTCCGCTATTGCCGAGACGGGCGCTGCTCCAGGAAGCAAGGCGAAAAGTGCTTCGAAGAAATCAAACTGACCACACCAGCAACGGACACCAACGTATCCAGTCATACCAGTGAAAATGATAATGCTTCATTGAACCAGTCAGGAAATCAAGTGAAATAAACGGTTTTAATTTTACAATGAAAAAATATGGTAATCCGCCATTTAGTGGCGGCGGCCATCTTGGACCGATTTCCATCAAAATAGCTAAGAACACTCCCGAATAGTTAACCTTTCAAACAAAAAAAAAACAAAATCAAAATCGGTTTATTTGTTCGGGAGTTATGATGCCACACACACACACACACACACCCTGACACGTCAAACTTATATAAACAAACATGATCACGACTTATCCCCAGGATTTAGGTAGACATCTCAAAAATCTTGTTACTTAGATCTTTGAGGATATCTAAAAGAGGTAGTCTGAGACACGTTCAAACATTATACAAGGCGAGTTTTGCGCAGTAGTTATTCCGTACGTTACAGGTTAGAAGTCCATCGCCGCGTAATAATAAAGTTTTTATTTTTTTCTAAAAAATATGCAGTTTTCAAGAAATATAATAAAAATACGCTATAAAATAATATACGCTTTAAGTAATAGGTAAGTCAACTCCTCTCTTGAGATTGTATCTATGAGCCTAGTACGTTCGCGTCGTTAGACTCTTGTAGAGGTCCCATAGCGGCCAATCATAGATGATTGGTATCTGTGGCGTGCCATGGGAACTGAAGATAACACGATATTTATACCCATGGATTGGTAGCAAATGTGCTATGAAATGTTGAAATGAACTAATATTAGGTAGGTAGATACTATTTATTATATTGATAGATAGGTAGCTAAAAATAAATATTTTATTGCGATAGTTAGCTCTTTTGTAAAATATGTAGGTACACGAAATCGCAATCCTGACAGATTAGAAAGTAGTAAATGACAGACTAAAAATACATAGCCTAAACCGCTGGTCGTAGAAACTTGAAAGAGTAGACATAATAACTAGGTAGATAGGTAAAAATATTATAATTTTATCAAACTTAGGTCACAAGTTGTCAATAGATTAATTTATAGGTTTAATTTAAACCTTATCTGGCATTATACTACATAATCTACGAGTATCTCTTAAGTATTTTTATTGTGCTAACTTAACAAAGATGTGTCTCGTATCTAAAGGTTGTGTGCGATAATTTCGACGGAATTGTTACTTGGCTCGTTGGTCTAGGGGTATGATTTTCGCTTAGGGTGCGAGAGGTCCCGGGTTCAAATCCCGGACGAGCCCAATTTTTGCATTTTTTTTAACTTTATGTTTTCTAATTATGTTCGGGTCTGCCGTCCTATGCAATGTAGTCGTTTATTTATTAGTAATAAATAAATTCAATACTTTTTTTCAATCTTTATTGTTAAATTAACCTATTCGCTGTGTTATCAATGCTTGATAGCTAGTGAACGCAAAATAATGGCTATTACCTTGCTTTTACCAGTAACGTAGGTAGGCATGGTACCCGCGTTGTTTAATTGTAGGTAGTAAGCTAAAAATGGCATAGTTTTACCAGGCTCGTGCTGTAACATACCAACCTGCCCACGCAAACGAAAAATCCCCATCTCACTCGTAAACTACGTCGAGTGCTTTTGACACAAATTGACGCTTTTAAAACTCCCATGGTAAACCTTTTAACCTTTCCACTCAAATTGAAGTGCAGTGCTAAATAGGCCCCTCCTTCGTGGCAATTTGTTTCTGGACGCATGCGTGATTTTCCATCGGATATAAAAGCTCCCGTTTCCTTCGTCCAGCCACCATTCCCACTGAGACAGAACCAGAGACGAAGCGGGAAACTGGGTTAGTAAAGTTTGTAGTTCCAATAAAGTTTTGAAAAAGTGATATCTGGCTGAAGTTAAAACGGATTTTTGTAAGTATTAATTTTTTGACTGCGATATATGTTTCTTGAAAACTTTACTTGTATGCTACGAATGCATTTAATTAATTTTTCTTTATTTCTATGTTGACAGTGCAGCGTAATCAAAATTGGTTTTGAACATAAGTTTAGTAAAAAAATTGGGCTGTTTATGGTAGGTTCTTTAGCGGAATCTTTTAATATTTTAAACTTAGTATTTCGGTAATGTAGGTTATTTATTTAGTTACTGCAAATAAAACAATTGCAACATGTTAATAAAGCTTATAGTAGGTAGGTATTCTTGCAGCTTTTATTTTCCGGGATTTTTTTTGTATAGATTAATATTATACCTAGGCAGCGATGGTCTTGCAACCTTTCACGTACTGAATACTACAGTGCAAAATTTGGGCATGTGTTAAAATGTTGTTTAGAGGTGCCTCTGGCTATACTTAGATCTTTGAGGATTTTTAAGGCTCGAAGGCTCGTCCCAACATGATATGTGGCACATCCTATGCACTACTTAGGTACTGACGGCGTGTATACGAGGCGAACTGGTTAGACCTACTGCGTGATATCTACGTACTTACATTAATATTATGTTATAACTAGCTTCCGCCGACGGTTTCACCCGCGTGGTACCTTGAAAAACAAATCTACCTCGCGGGAACCGTACATTTTTCCGGGATAAAAAGTAAACTATGTGCTATTCCAGACTATAATCTATATCTGTGACAAATTTCATCCAGATCGTTCAGCCGTTTCTGCGTGAAAGTAACAAACATACATCCAGACATCCTTACAAACTTTCGCGTTTATAATATTAGTAGGATCTACATAGGTAGATCACTTACTTAAATATTTTTGTTATACTCGTACCTACCTACATAGAACATACACATTTTTTTCATTTTCCTTTGACAAACCCGCCACACGGGTGAGTCTTCTAATGGTCTAAACAAGCCAAAAAGCAGATAGGATTAGCTCCACCTCCGAAAATCCCCTTTGTTAAATCGTCCTATTCTGCTTTGAGCTATCAAGCATACGTATTCCATAGCCGGACCTTTCTACTCAACGGTTTCATCATTGTTCTCACTTACGTAATTGTTCGCAACAAACAATTTTGTTTATCTTCATAAATATTAATTAATTTTAAATGTAGGTATCCTTCGTGAAATAACTTATTGTCAACCAATCTTTTATTGCTCCATCTTCATGGAAGACAAGCTCTAAAATGAAAGTTAAAAAAGTTTTTAAAGTAACGGTAAAAATATCAAATTGAGTAGAAACGGCCCTGCAATTGTAACACATGTGTAACATAAATCCATTTGCGTTTCAAAGCCCGGTTCGAAGAAGCGTCTAACTGAAACCTCAGGTGTAATACCGGAGCACGTTCCTCGTAATTGAATCTGCCAAGTTTATATCTGACATGTCTATTAACTAAACCGAGCAAAGCGACACGGCAAATAAAACTCCGTGGCGTAACACATTTTGTGTGTTATGAATACAAGATTCAGTTATGGTTCGGGAAATTGAATTTGTTGCGTAAAATAGGGAACTTTTTTATCAAAATGAGAGTCAATGGAAACTTTTGATTACCTAAGTACCTTATGTTGTTTGTTAATTAAGTAGGTTGTTGGCAGCAGCTGTTTGTTAATAAGTTGAGTTGACCTGTTACGAACGAGTTCTGTCCCTTGTCGTAACTTAAAATTTTGACAATTACTATATGAGCTTAGGTTTACTTACTTACCTAGTTTGGTATTTACTTCATGTTTATTTTTAGATGAAGGGCACAATGGGAAGACGGTTCGGTGCCCATTTTTTACTGGTTGCTGTTTTAGCAGTGGCATTTTCAAACTACATTGAAGAGGTAGGTATATTAATACCAGTAGCACAGAAACTTACGACCAACGCTTTTAAAAATGTTGTTTTCCTAGTTAATTAACGGTTGATGAGGAAGTTGAAGAAATATTTTTGGGGAAATAGCGCAACATTAAACTTAATATGCTCATGCAGTAGGAAATGTGGAGTTATGCCAACGCTGAAGCTCGGCTTAATGAAATTCCACAATTTAAAGCTTGCTACACGTAGGCATTCTGTAATTAATATAGGTACCTACTGTACGTGAAGTTACAGTATGTTTAAAAACTTTGTTGAACAGACTTTATTTTGTTAGGTCGCGAGCTTGCCCGTCGAGGCTATAAACCAATGGCCTACTTTTCCGAGGAGAAACATAGCAGCTCTTGCTAGAGCAGGCTATTTAAAAGGTTCTTCGCTTGGCTACAAAAGGAGTATTTCCACATTAGCAAAGAACGGACAGCTTCCAACATTCAGATCGCCATACACAGACGGAGATAAACAGGAAAATGAGGAAGAGCAATCTTCACAAGAGAAAAGAAACATGGCTTCCATAGCCCGGCTACGAAGCTACACTGACATGAAACGAAATATCCAGGCTCTAGCCCGGGACGGGTACCGCGTAGGCCGCGGACAATATAATCAACAAAACGAGAAACGAAACGTTGCCGCTTTAGCTCGGAACGGAATGTTTGGCAAACGAGATATCGAAGCTAATGGAGACGAATATTACTATCCGTTTTATCAAAATCCTATTCCACCGCTATCGGACCTCGATGGACCATTCGATTATAATGAGCTGTATGACTTTCAGCAGTCTGTTAATCCCGATATGTTCCCACCCCTGTCGCAAGTTTACAAGCGCAGCGGGTTCGTACAGTTCCCAGGCTCGAACGATGGACAGGGGCTGATCGACAACTGGTCCCTCAAGCGAGCATCGGTAGGAATGCCGGTACATGGCTTGTACCGGCCAAACTATGTGGACCCAACAGTCAGGACTAAGCGATACATTATGTCTATGCCAGATGCGATCGAAGAAAACGACATCGAAAAAACTGAAGAGAATGAAGATAAGCGATCAGTTGGTAAGTTGGTAGACTTCGAGCAGGTGGTTCTAGGTTTGGCATCGGGTAACATTGTTTTCTTTGTTGCGTCTGTTACAGATGAAGAAGCTCGCGATAATTTTCAGAAGCGCCACATTGGCTCGCTGGCACGATTAGGCTTACTTCCGTCTTTTAGGTTCTCGGGCGGACGATACAGTAGATCTGGAAGGGCTAGATTACTGTGGCCCACCCAAGAATTGTACAGGTCTCCTAGATTTCGTCAAATGTGTGTTACTGTAGACAAAATGTTTTGTGCTTTAGTGCTTCGGGAGTTGATGGAAGATAGAAGCATGATACATGTTAGTGCATCCACGATCGATGGTAGAATGTGCCGTTCTATGGATAATACGTAATGAAGTTTGATAAATAAATGTGTAGGATATAGATTTGCTTTCAGACAGGGTTTAAATCTAAACCAGCGATGTTTAAGTCGCATGTTATAGCGGTCCGTCCTAGATTTTGTGATGATATATATGTTGAAATAATAATTCTGTTTCATCTGTTGTAAAAATGTGCTTTTCAGTGTTTTCTCGGTGTGTTGATGAGGTATTAATATATTTTTTATGTTTGCAGGAAGTATTCCAATGACCAGGATTTCGGAATTAGGTGAGTTTTAAAATTATTTGAGAGAAAACAATCTTATTTTTTTTTATTCTTAACCATAATTAACAAAGTACCAACTTGTGTAGGTACTAACTAAGTGTGTATTGTGCATTTTCGTTTCAAGCAAATTTAGTGAACCCAAAGCTTATCTACGTTACGTACCTACTGTAAAATGTTCAGTTTAAACTTCTAAACACATTATTCTGGTACGAAATAATGTTGTCCCTGTATTTTCTCAGCGTAACTTCATGTGGGCTACATTCTCGGTACGTAGCGTTCTCCGGATGCTCGAGTGGGTAGTACCGGAGTATTATAGATACGTCCAGTTTGTTTTGTTCATTTTGTTACGTAGTCTGAAACTAAGTTGGTTTGGCGGTCGTTTTCTGTCACATATTCTATTATAAACTACGTGTAGGTATCTGTTTCTCGTAGAATTACTTGTAGATATTTTCTTCAGTATTTTTATTTTTCTTGTAGGTACTTTTTCAAACCAAACAGGTGTATCTGTGAAGTTCAAATTATTTGATCTAAGCAAAGTAATTAATCGTAATAACTTGAGTGCTTGAATCCTGAAATTGCATGACCTTTCTTCACCTATATTTTGAGGCAATGAATAAGTATAGCCCCTCCTTTTCTCGTTAAGTTTAATGATTTAAACGGTGATTATTTCTGATTCCTTTCATTTATTGTTCTTTGTCGTCCCATTTGCGATCTATGCCTGAGGAGACCTTTAATTGGCGCATTTATCTTACAATTACCTACGGGCAACAGCATGAACAATTCCTTTTACGGGCTTTTACTATAGACAATAACATTGTATGTACCTGTACTGCTTAGTACTGTAGTAAAATTGACTTTTAAACGTATTACCAACTCTACTTAAAATACCACCAATCGCGTTGGATCATTCTACTATAATGTCAAGTTCTCTTTTCGTCTTTGCTATAATTCACCTTTAGATCATTTATGAAAGAATCTCTACCTCAGGTAGGTACTTGGAAAAAAGCAGCAAAGATTTGAAAAAAACATTCTCTGCTGGTTTTTTGCAAGTAGATAATATACCTAATATTGAAATATCGAATTGTCTCCAGGGAACATATCGCTAGTCCCGAAGTTGAGCCAGCAATCGATTCAGACGACTCCGACTTATCGCCGCCGACAGTACTTGCTCACTCGCACCCAACAGGGCGGCTCCTCCACCGACCGCTGAACAACGACATACCCAACTCTAGCTCACCACCGAACTACGCAGACGCTATCCGACCTCGCTGGCAACAAAACCCAAAAGTATCCCCCAAATTCTACTATTTTAGATCTCTGAAGGTTCCATATGTGCCATACCATTCGTCCGGGAAACGCTATTTGATCCAGCCGGCTGTCGACAATATTCTTCTGAGGAAAGGCTACCGTAACGCGAACCTGCCAAGTCGACTCAAGAACCAATAGCTGTGTAAGTGCTCGCTCCGAGAAGCGAGGCCGCGTTTCAGCGGTAACGGACTGTAAAGTGCTCGAAACTTCAGACCTTGTTTAGCTCTGCGCAAGCGTCTTGGCACAACGGACTCCGGCTAGCATAGACAATAATCTAACCGATAATAAATACCTTATTAAATATTACTAATGTTCAATGTTGTGATTTAGTAGTTCTAGGTTATCTAGACACCTACAACTATAAGGGTCTCATTTGCATAAAACGACTTTGGCCAGCTCATACCAACATTGAATGCTGTTTAAGATTTTAAGATGTCAATCGCAATTAGATATGAGAGTTTTAGTGAACTATTTATAAATTGTTGTAATTGCAAATTTACTAAATTTTTAAGGGTTTCATTCTATACGATCTATACTAATGATACTATGTTATGAATGTTGTCTTCAAACGTAATCTTCTATATCTTATTGACTATTAATTAGCTGTGTCTGACAAATAAATTGATCTTTGAGTCTATTTTAAGACGTTAACGATTTTTAGCTAAACTTATCTTAACTTTAATAACGAAACCAACGGACTCGTAGTCAAATCAATGAAGAAGTGAATTTGAGACTTGAAAATAATAATTAAAGATGTTAAAATCATCAGAATCTGCTGTTGATATTCTGACAATAAAATATTAAATATTATGAGACCATTCTTGATAATAATTTTAAATAATAAGTACTATCTATATTTTACTGTAGAATGTATCTTTACCTATGTAACCTCTAAAAAAATGATACATAAACATGTTTTGAACATACATTATATAGTAACAATTAGATTACCTACCTACGTTCTATTGTCCTAATGTAGGTAATTTGAATGTAAATAAAGGTAAATAAAGAAATAAAACTGTGTCATACATAATGGTGTTTAAATAAACAAAACCTTTTACCTAGGTAGGTACCCGTTGTAATTAAATAATCTTTAAATAGGTTTCGTACTTATGCAGCAGATAAATTAAAATTCCTATGAGTAGATCTAGATAGATTATGTTATTCTTAGATAGATTTTGTTATTAAAAAAAAGGATTTTTAAAGATTACTTAAGTTCATTAGTTAAATAAATATTATATTAAAAGAAATAAGAAGATATAGAATAGAACGTCAAGTCGACGAACCAAACCAAAGTTATACTTAGAAATTGCTAATGAACGCGCTCACTGGCTATATCTATGTCTTTGGTTCTCTGATAGATAATCTTGCTGGAGATTTCATCCCTCAAAGAAACTTCCAGCTTAGCCCGTTCTATATCTTTTTTATAGATTATTTATGTATATGCCGTATTTATATAGAAGAGACAAGTGAGTAGTAAATGAATGTTTTTTTTTAAAGAGAAACCTAAAAAAATAAACTGTTCGTGTAGTATTAGCACACCACTTGTATTTTTATTGAAATATAGGTAGTAGGTATATTGAAAGGATGATTAATCTTATTGATCACAAAAATAGCATTGTTTCGGATATCAGGATACTCGACTAGTTTTGTGTGGTCTCTGTAAGAAAAAATAAACAAGAAATTGAAACATAAGTATTTTTTATAGAAAGTAGGTACTTACATAGCTAAAACAAAATCCCCTTTTGGCTTTACTGTAGATAGGTAAAAAGGATTAGATAGGTCATGAATTTACCTTTTTTTATTATCATAAACGTTTACCAAATGCATTCAAGGAATACCTACGATTTTTCTTAAAAATGGCGTTACTTACCCTTTTTGATTGTGATTGTGATTTATCTGAGGGAATCCAACAGTACCTACCTACTATCAAATTAGGTAGGTACTGTTACTTACTTAATAATTTACAGTAATTTACCTACCGATATAATTATGGAGTTGCTTGCCTCACAATCTGACGTAGGTAAGTAGGTACCTACCTACGTATATGGATATAGCAATGTGACCCACTTACCTACTTCGTACTTATTAACCAGTAGGTGGAGTGGTTGTGGTACTAGTAGTTGTAGTAGACGTAGTGGAAGAAGTGGAAGAAGTCGACGAAGTAGACGAAGTAGACGAAGTGGATGAAGTGGACGAGGTGGTAGACGTAGTGGCATCACAAGCAGACCCTCGGTAAAGAGAGCAGATCCCATTGTTGCAGAAACGAAACAGGCCCCGGCAAGTCCGGCTCAGGCCAACGTTGCTTGGCAAACAGGTTAAGGTTTGAGTGCAGCTGGAGCAGGTTCTTCCAGGCTGGGAAAAAAAGGTTAGGTATGCTATTATGTGATCAATTTCTAAAATACCTTAGGTATTTTTATTGAAGAGTGACACTTATATGCTACTGAAATTACGCAATAGTAGATCGTCTTCAAGCTTGAAGACGATAACTAGTTAATTACTAATGCGTAATTTTTATCTAAGCTTTGTTTACCTAGGTCTACCATCGAACGAAGCATCAACACCGACGGTTGCAGTTACCTTTGCTGTTTACAACGTGCCGCTCGTATCGACGCTAAGTTTCTCTATCTCAGAAATCATAGTAAGTACATATTAGATTAAAGTACCATGACACCAAAAATAATTCCATAACATAGAAGCATTTTTTATTTCAGCACCTGTTGCACTTGACTGTTGCCACTTCCTCAATTTCCAACAAAACACGATTTTGATTTTACTCGTATGCTCCAAAACGAATAGGTAGGTACTTTTCGATATTGGATGGGTACAGTAATAAATTAATAGCTTACATTAGTAGTATAGTTGCATGCCGTCAAAGAGGAGAAGAAGGAGAAGAAAAAACGGTCTTGATGCTCTTGCGCAGGGTCGTGCTCGTTTGCTGGTGTCGATAGATCATTATGTTGAGGAGGTGCTCCTGTACTTTCAGCTTGTCGGCGTGTTCTAGACACACCAGGAAAAGACGGGAAACCAGGGAAGCTTGGGAAACCAGAACCGAAGCTTGGTATGCCAGGAATGCTAGGAATGCTAGGAATGCTCGGAATGCTTGGAATGCTCGGAAAGCCAGGAATGTTTGGTAGGCCCGGAATGCTCGATTTGGTTGATTGCTCTTCTGTTAGCACTGCGGAGAGTGAGAGCTGTGGAAGAAAGGCAGTTATTAGTTATTTACATATCTTAGTCTTAGGTAAGTATAATGTGACTACTAAGTATATTTATATGAGTAAACAGTCTTTTGACACCCAGTAATTGTAAGATGTAAATAAAAGTGGTGAAAATTCCTTAGATTAGATTGGCCTGCTAGATAGCGCTTCTATTTTTCTGATACTGCGATACTTTAGGCTGGTTACAGTGCTCGACCGATCGTCGGTGCGCACGGTCGGTCCTGACGATACGCAGTGCGCACGGTCGGTACTGGCGATACGCACGGCCATTCAGTGCTCTCCTGACCAACAGACTGACCAGATGAAAATTGATACAGACATCCGTCGTCGGTCCGTACGGTCGGTCGAACGATCGGTGCAGCACTGAACGCGTTCATTCGTTTCCATAGCGCGTCGGTCGACCGACGGCCGTATGCGGACGCGCTCGACCGACGGTCCTCGTACGCAGTGCGTAGCAATATACGCGTGCGTACGGTCGGTCCAGCACTGTACGAATTATGGATTTTCATATTAATGACAAGCGCGACCGACATACGGACCGACGATCGGTCGAGCACTGTAACCAGTATGTCACTGTATCAATTTTCATCTGGTCAGTCTGTTGGTCAGGAGAGCACTGAATGATAACAAACTGCCGTGCGTATCGTCAGGACCGACCGTGCGCACCGACGATCGGTCGAGCACTGTAACCAGCCTAAGGAACTGATGTGATTATCTTTAATACCTAAAGGTACCTAACTATATAGGTACGTACTAAGTATATTCGTATACTTAGATACCTACCAGAATAGTAAAGATGCACCCAAAGGATTTAACGGCAGCCATTTTCAGTGGATAATCTGCAATGATGTATCTTGAATGACGGCTTCCGATGATGGATTAGATCGAGGTGACCACTGAGATTCGTCTTGTGTATTTATATACGAAGAATCAATCATTAATATGATAATTTCTCTAGTTCTTGCTGCAGGGGTGCTTCAGGTTTTACCTACTCTTTAAATATCACGACGCTCACAATCAGAAAATCGGTGCGAGATAGCTACAGGTTTACCAACTATCGACTGTTGACTTATTTAACTCTTGCGTTAACAAATTCGGTAAGTAACAAACTATGTGAAAGTGTGTCTATGCACCAAGGTACCGTAAAGTTGGTAAGATAAAATAAAATTAAAAAAGTTGAAGCAATTTCCTACAAATTCGAAGTACTTGCCTATGAAATGACACAGCCCTACGCTGGACGTTGTAAGTTGAAAGCAAACAATGAAGAACTCAGACTTCGTGTAAACAAAGTGTAGGTAGTCTTGGCGGTGTGGTATGAAAGCCTTTCAAAAGAGGGACGTTACCTACTCACTTTGTGTTACACAATAACTTGCTATACAATGGAACAAGATATTATTTCTCGAGTCGTGATATTTACGAGGATTTAACTGAAGGAAAATAATAGTTAGGTAAGTACCTATTTTGTAATGGAAAATTGTCAGTAAAAGTTTACTCTCGAGTGAGTTGAGAGGTTTCCATCGGTGTACATCCATACAACATAAAATAGAAATAGCGTGTACCTAAGTATCAACCCACCTTTTGACTAATTAGCTGAAGTATTTCAAGTAAGAGTTTTAGAAAGGATACAAAATCTAACTACAATTAATGTTTATAAGTAAGTACCTGTATTCGACTGTGAATGCAGTTTCTTACGAAAACACTGCGTAAAAGTAAGTAAATAACTGATAAGATATCTGATGATATAGGATGAGTTTTTATAGATACCTGGCTACTATTATTGACATGCTTATCGCAAATTACTGAACTCAATTAAAATCATACATTTTTGCAATGGACAAAGAAATCAACCAACCTAAGGGTGTGACTAGAAAAGGTTAGGTACTTAAAAGTCGTGGTTATAGCCATATTATACAATTTATTATGCGATATTTAGAGAATATTATATTAAGCAAAATGTTTTGCTTAATATTATGTAATAATATTAGTATTTAGTCCAATATTAAAACAAGTTGTGCGTTTTCCGTAGAAACGGCTACATTTTCAGTTTCAGGAGTTATTGGAGCTGGGTGGGGGTGGTGAACCAGGGGATGGGGGAAGAAGGGATGTACCAAGTGAGGTCTGAAAATCTTCCTCTCTTCCCTGTTTATTGGAGAACGTAGATTGTTCAGACCGTGGTAGAGCCTTGTTACTGGATCAACGCTATTTTCGTCTGAGACATGGTTGTCGTTTCTGGAGTATTCGTGGACTCCGTCTTGTGGTAGACGTTTGGCCTCTTCTTCTACTGCGGTAGCTGCTACACACTGCAAAACAATATTGTTATGATTATAAAAAAGTCTTACTACCACAAACATTATATTGTCATGACAACAAAACACGGCGAATGAATGAAGCCATGGATGGAGATACCTACTTATGTTTGAAACAAGCATGATTTGACGCACAAATAAAAAGATTTACAGTCACAAAGGCAAAATAAAAATCAACTTCGGAGAAATGTATAAATAAGTGGCATGATATTTACCAACAGTATTTTTGCTCGATGAATAAGTAATCTACAAAGTTAAATATTGATAGCAATGATGGAAAATATATCCTTGTTCTTACCAGCAGTGCTAGAAAAGTCACGGTTCTCAGGCGAGCCATTGTTTGTCACTGGATGTCTAATATTGGTACAATCGGAAAAAGTACCCACCTATCTTAGTTATTGTTTTCATCTTATCATGACATTGTTTGAAAATAGAAATGATACGGATTTTCGATGGTAAAACATGACAATTGAGATAGCACCTTCGCGACATACGGAATCTTTTGATTTTTTTCATTTACCAAAAAATCCTTTATAGTTCTTGCAAGATATTCAAATTCAGATGACCCTTTCAGACAAGGTGAAGTTTCCAAAAAAGGTGGTGGTGGTCATCACTTAATTAATCTTATTAACTTATTGAATCAGATAGCAGCTGCTTGTGTGATTTTCATTTAACCATAACGTTTCCGTAATTTAAGTTGGAAACCTCAGGTACCTAATATAACATTTTTTACCTAGGCAATTAATATGGGCATGGAATAAGCTAGTGTAGACATCGGAATTGTTATTATACACGACGGTCTGACGTGGGTTGTGGAACTATGCTAGTTTCGGGAAGAATTTCATTTGAAGAGGGTTATTCTTCATCAGGGCCGCGCCGACCCCCCACAGCGCCTGTGTGCGAAACCTATGAAGCGCCTCTTTTTTTCACGAATCTTCATGTTTCAACTTAGGTACCTAAATGTCGCCTGACACGGGAAAAATTTTAAATTTGGTCTATGAAGTGGTGTACATTTTTTAGGTTTTACTTATAGATACTCCACTACAAAGAAATGTTGTTGTGTAAGTGTATCAAAAATAATTTCGATGGCGGCGCCTCTATTGTCTTGGCGCCTGTGTGCGCCGCACACTTCGCACGGCGCGGCTCGGCGCGGCCCTGTTCTTCATTCTGTGGAGCTCTTCGTAAAGCTACGGCTTGTTATAAACGGAAACTGTAATATGATGATCGTTAATAGCAGTGGATGCGACTGTCAACCTTCTACCAATGCTATTACGGACGTTTGCTGCGGGTCCGCTTCACATTTGCGGTCACACAACTTTATTTATAAGGTGTAAGTAAGTACTTACCTACTTTAAAGTCATAAAATCCAATATTTATGGGTTTGCCGTGCGTGAGGACATCATCATGGCTCTCAGTCAGTATCTATTTCTCGTGGCTACTCTTTCATGGCTTGTTGAAATTATGTTCTGTTTTTTAATAAAACAACATTATGAATTTAAAGACTTTATTGTTTACAAAAAATATTTTTATTGAAAACAAGAACACAAATTATTTTATACTTTCGATTTTTTTAATTTGGAGCTGACCGAAACATAATTATGAAACAGCTTTATTCTAGCGAAGATAAGCATTTTGTTTGAGTGTTGTCTAAATACGTAAGCCAAAGTATAAAGCGACTTTTAATTTATCTGCAGCTTTTGGTAGATAGGTTATTAAGCTGAGTTTTAAGAGCATTCTGCACTAGGAATTGGAGAGCAGACTCCGTTGACGCAGTATGGCCTGTAAGGGTTGGAACACTTGACCAGGAGACCTCCAACAATCTTGCATATCAGACGAGTGTTGCAGTCGTGGCAGGACAGGACTGGGTTGGTGGTTATGTCACAGGAGGTCCAGTTTGCAGCTCTCAGGGCTACCTCGTCCTCGTCCAAAGCCGCTCCTTGAACATGCTGGACGAACGTCACAGCGACCACGGCAACCTGGAAACATCATTATTATATCACCAACATACTCGATCGGTATTAGGCAAAAAAAAAAATATGATCACGACTGTAATCCCCAGACTCGGTAGATATCTCCTCAGATCTTTAGTTACTTAGATCTTTTGAAGATATCTAAAGGGGGTAGTCAGAGGCAAGTCCAAAAATGACATTTGGTACATGCCCACATTTTGCACAGTAGCTAGTATTCGGTACGTGGATGCTACCACTACACCACCAGCGCTCTCTTAGATAGGTACCTATAAATAAATAAATAAATATGTACACATTTCACAGAACGCCATCTAGCCCAAAACTAAGCAAAGCTTGTACTATGTGAACCAGATGGTTGATAGATTAATCATATACTCACGCTACTACCAACTGATTTGTGAGGCCAGTCAATGTGTGTATAAACCGAATTTAACCCTAAATGGATGCTGGCGCTAGGATTTATTCATTTATGAAAATAACATTTATTAAACTAAATTGCGAGGAGTTTCACTAGTAATTACTTATTATAAATCTTTTTCAAATTTTAAACACAATTTTTTTTATCAATTTATAACCGACAAAAGCATGAGGTTATTTTTTTCACTTACCAATGCGACGAAGACGATATTCTTGAAAGCAGTCATTGTGGCGAATCAATTGTATCAATTCAATCAAACGCATCGCTTTTATATGCTATTCTCTTGCCTTATCTCAATTTGTTTTGCAATAGAAAGGACAAATAGGGAAATAGATATTTTCCTACGATTAAAAGTCGATAACCATGTTTACTGGGAAATTCTAGCGTCACAGAGCAAAAGTATAGTTAGTAATACAACGCGCAGTAGATATAGCACACTTGGAAGATAATATTGAATGTGTTGAACAGAACCTTCTATTCAACGTATTAATGTAGGGACAATTTCCTACCTGTAAACATATTTACGTTATTTTCTACAAACTTTGACCTCTAGTTCCCGAAACGATCCTCAAAACTATCAAATTATGGTTTTTGAAAGTTTATGAAACTTTATTTCGTTTCTTTTCTTTCATACAGTTTTCACCTGCACTACCGTTCTGCTGATTTAGTTCTTCAAAGTTTCCGCTAGAGGCGCTGCAGATAAATCCTACTATCTACTATATAAAAGGATAAGTCCTGACTGATTTGAATAGATACAACGCACAGCCCAAACCGCCGGCGCCGGTTGTACAGACTTGAGATTTGGAGGGTATGTTTGTCTTGGTATGTAGGCGAGCAATAAGACGGGATTTTTGGAAATTCCACTTTTAAGGGGGTGAAAAGGGCTAAAAACGGTTGTATGAAACATTTTAACGCGCTGTACGATTTTCATGAAACTTTGTATGTGTAATGTAAATACAAAACAAATGTATACGTGTTTCGAGATTTTTCAATATAACCTTTAAAAAGGGGTAAAATGGGGGCTCAATGTTTATATGGGAACTTTTTAAGGGGTGGTACGATCGGTCTGAATCTTGGTTTGGATACTTTAGATACAAAATGATGTAAAACGTATATCTTCATTTTACAAAATAACCCCTTTGGGAGGGTTATTTTGTAAAATGAAGATATACGTTGATTACCTTTGAGATATCCTCAAAAATCTAAGTAAATAGAGATCTAAGAAGATGCCTGCCTACCGAAGGGGGATTATTAGTCGTGATCATTGTTTTTGTCTACGTTTGAATCGTTGAATAAAGTTCTATCTGGCTTCCCGTGACCGTTGTTTGTTTCAGGCAGAGCTGGCACTATATTCAGGTTATTGCGTAGGTAAATTGCATCGACGTAAATTGTATTACCTACGTGGAGTGTAACCAGAATTTCAAATAAGTCATACACTGCTATGTGCATTAGGTATTCATTCTTATGAGGACATTATTATTTCAATTCCGCTCATTACGATGCCAGTTGTAAGATTAACAAACATAATTAGAATCATGAAAAAACATTTGTTTATTATGATTATAACTATTTATATTGTGAGGGTACCTACTCGTAGCTATGACGTGCTAAAGCGTACAGTGCTCATAGAAAGTAAATCGGTCTTTTTAAAGAAGAACGAATGTTTTCTATCACTTAGTCGAGTAGGTAGTACCAGTACTGATATTTTTTTGTTATACATCATACGACTAAGTACCTACTTTCTAATTAAACTATGGATTGGCTAGAATAAAATCCTGTAGCAGCTACGAAATTCTACGGCGTAGCACTTTGCGGTGCCTAGAAAAAACGAGTGACTGTTTTATCTAAGCTTATAAGGATTTACTCTTGTTAAAGTTCATCTATTTTACTAATGCTGTGCAATGTTATATTTTATGACATTGATATAAGATTCAAAGTCGACTAAAATAAAATAAATCTACTACAGTTTAGGTACTTAGTTAAGTACTAGTATTTAATTAGGGCATCAGCTAATCTGAAGCGTTGATGTATAGTTACTATAGTGTTATTGTCATTGATTAGATTCTTAGAATCAACTAAGGGCAGACAATAAAATGGCTCAAAGAAGACAAACGTATTTCGTAGGTTGTTTTTCAATGAGTTACAAAAGTAATTTGTTAATAATTTATTTGGTAAAAAACATCGTGAAATTTTCTCATACTAATTGTACAGCCATTTCGTTATTATTAGCATTATTTTATTCTTTTTTCAATAATAGATTTAATAGATACATATTCGTTAGTCCTTTTAATATATTTTAAGTAAATTGAATAAATATTTTTATACAAGAGTATCTAGTTTTAAAATTGGAATGAAGCCTATAAATAGATACATTGCAAAAAAAACAGTAATTAGAACTCCTTGGATCATCGGTAGATTCGATATAGGACCTTCATGATGCATTAGGCAGCGGTGAGAGGAGCCGCGGGCGGTGCACATTCAGCAGACGGGGTAGCGGAGCACTCTCCAAGGTTGCAGTGAGGCATAGTAGAGTCAACGCACGTTCTCTGCAGACTTCCAATTTTCGTGCAGATGATTTTCGTATTACAGTCCAAACAGGTGGATCCGATAGTGGTGCACGGGCCCCATTGCGGGTACCACGGAGCGGCGGAGATCCATGGTGGGATCCATGGGTTTACGGCTGCGTTGGGGGCGGCGGCACCGGCGTTGGGGGCCCAGGCGACGCCTGTGTTAGCTCCCCACCCACCAGCGTTCGCACCCCATCCTCCCCAGGCACCACCAGCTCCACCGGGCATGACTGCTGCTGCTACTGCAAGCTGTGAACGTAGAACATATTTATTAGAATCAATTTGAAAAGTTCAAACAGCTTGAAAAGTTGAAGTTTGAAGTCTATTTGAAAGTTGAACAATTGTAAAGTTTGAGGTCTTTTGTAACTCACCATAGCGCTAAGGGTCAAAACAATTTTGGATACCATGTTTGAAATTACTGTTAGTTTTGTATTTCGTTCGTAGATTGCTATCGTTTCTGTGAAAATTGTTTGAGTTCAAACGTTTATATACCAGCTGTTGTTTAATTAAAGGATTACGCAGTGCAAACGAGTGTCGAGTTGGAAACCAGGTTTTCCCAAAGAAATAAACAGTTTCCAAAACAGATAACGCTTTCGTACAGTCAGTAAGGAAAAATAATGCATTTACAAGATAAAGGTTACCTACAAACTTTATCTTGTAAAAGCATTATTTCAACGCTACTAGCTAAAAGCGTTGAACGAGTTACAATAATGTTTTTATGAATAAATTTTATTATTATTATTATTAATACGCGCTACGTTCATATTTACCACAAAAAAAAACATCAGCCGACAACGTCAATGAACTGCTTGGAATTTTGTAATCGCCTATAGGTACATCCAACAGATATACGTTTTTGTAATTCTACCCTAAGACTGCTTGTACCCACCTCAGGTAATCTAAGCTTCCATAGTATCAAACCACGAGTGTACCCTCCACTCTCTAAATGGGTTATGTATCCATAGTATTACAAAATTCTAGTTATTCTCCAATGGAACCAAGCAGTGGAATGAATCAACAATGCGATACCGATGGTGTTTAAACTTATTGCGGGAAGAGCTTAGCTGCTATTATAATTCGTCGCTTCATTCTTCAGTTATAAAACATGGTAGTATCTTTTATGCTACTGGCAACTTCGCACATTTAAAAATAAAAATAAAATAAAGTCAGAGTTGACATTTCCTTCCTGCGGAGCGGCCTGTGACTGCTCGTCATTCTCTTTTCGTGCGCGGCAACAAGCACACACTTTTACCTGCAAAGCAAAAGTTGAACAAAATGCCGAAACGTAGTGCCGAAGAAAAATTAGAATATTATACTAAGAAAATTAATAAACTTAAGCAAAATACCGCCAAAAAGCGTCGCGTGATTGTGTATTCGTCATCATCGGATTCCGATGAACACCCAGGTGAGTTTTTTACAATTTGTAATTTCTAAGTGAAGTGATATCCTGTCTCATGTCGATTTAAATATCAGCATCTGTAAGCTACCCTGGAGGATTAACTGCGGGTTATCACGATGGGTTAGCATGATGCTTAAAAATTGCCTGGAGGTTCGACTGCGGGTCAACACGAAGGTTTTAATCGTTCCGAAAACAAAAATACCGTTCTATTTTTCTAAAATATTCATATGAAAAAATTAATTTAATTTTTCTTTTCTTCAACTACCCTCAAAATAATAAAAAATATTTCGATTGTTTAGATAACGGAACGCAACTCATAGAAGAAAGCAATCACGCCGATGGTGAAATACCACCTGCGCCTGCTCTCCTTGCGACATCAAACGAGGCCTCAGTGCTACCGCAAGAGACTACGGAAACTGTGCCTGAACTCGATCCAGAGTTATTACAGGCTTTGGGCGAGGCTTCAGATGACCTTCCAGTTTATGGCCCTGATATACATGACAAGCTGGCCCAACTTTGGCTACCAATCCTCAAGAAAGGATTACAAAAGGAAGTAAAAGAAAAACTTTTAAAAGACTATTCTATCCCCAGTAATTGCAAACTGCTGAGAGCACCCACATTAAATGCAGAAATATCAGCTGCCGTCTCCGAGATAGTGAGAACCAGAGATAAAAAAATTCAGGCCAAACAAGACCAGCTGGGTCTAGGCATATCAGCGATTAACAAAGCAATGAATCTGCTGCTGACCAGCGATGATAAGGTACAAGCCGTAAAAATATTATCTGACGGCTGCCGTATACTAACGGATGTTCACTATACCGAGTCTCAAGTGAGAACCAAACTCATTACTCCAGGATTGGAGAAAGCGTTCCTTACTTTATTACAGGACCAAGAAAGAGACGAAACTCTCTTCGGTAGCAAATTACCTGAAAAAATTAAGGCCTCCAAGGCAATTGAAAAACAAGGGTTGCAAATTAAAAAGACTCCTAACCCGAAGCCACCTTCTTCTTCGGGTACTCAGTCGTCAGCTGGCCGTTTTCAACACCAGGGAAACTGGTCGGGCCCTCCTCGTTACCCGCCATCGCGAAGGGGGGGGCGGACAGCTGCATACAAGACAACAACGCAACAACCGTATCGCCGGGCCCATGTAACGACGTCGGCGCAGTCCACGCGTCCTTCGACGAACAAACAACATGCCCCTACGAAGCAGTAACGCAGGTACATGCTGGCAGATTAAAATATTATTATAATTGCTGGATCGGCATTACTAATAATCAAGTAATTTTAGATATTATTCGTAATGGTTATAGTATACCTTTTAATCGTAAAGTTGAACAAAGTTATCATCATTCTAATAATTTTCATGCGATCAAAGAAAAGAATGAAATGAAGTTAGCCATCCAGAACCTGATAGAATTAGGCGCCATTACTAAATGTAAGCCACAAAAAGGTCAATTTGTGTCAAATATCTTTTTAGCACCAAAACCTAATGGCGGCCATAGATTTATACTGAACCTTAAACAGCTAAATAAATTCGTTACTAATACCCATTTTAAAATGGAAGACCATAGGACTGCATCAAAAATGATACCTAATCAGGGATTCATGGCGACCATCGATCTTAAAGAGTCGTACCTACTTGTTCCTGTAGCTAAATCCGATCGCAAGTATTTAAGATTTAAATTTGACAAAACCACCTATGAATTTAGTGCCTTGCCCTATGGGCTATGCTCTGCCCCTCGAACTTTCACAAAGATAATGAAAGAAGTTGTAGGTTATCTAAGACGTCACGGATTTAAATCCGTAATATATCTGGACGATTGGCTATGTTTAGGTGATAGTTATGATGAGTGCCAAAGAAATGTTACTGAAACTCTTAAGTTACTTAACTGCCTAGGTTTCGTGGTCAATTTCGATAAAAGTAATTTACATCCTCAACAATGCTGTAAATTTTTGGGATTTATATACAACTCGGTAAATATGTCAATATCATTGCCATTAGATAAACGACAGAAAATACAACAATTAGTACAGACATTTTCGCGATTACCAGTTTGTACTATTAGAGAACTTGCCCACTTGTTAGGAGTCCTTACATCAGCTTGTCCAGCAGTAAAGTATGGATGGCTCTATACTAAAGAGTTAGAGAGACAAAAATATTTAGCTCTTGTTAAACATCAGACATATGAAGCTAAATTCAAACCATCTATTTCTATATTACCAGATTTAGAATGGTGGCTAAAGAATATTCATACCACAATATTCTATCTTGAAGCCCCAAATTTCGTTCTTGAAATTTTTACTGATGCGTCAAAAACAGGGTGGGGTGCGTATTGTAAGAAAAGGCGCATAAGCGGAGGATGGAAAGATAGTGAACTAGATTTCCATATCAATTATTTAGAGCTACTTGCTGTTTTCCTCGGTTTAAAATTTTTTGCTCGCGAATACAATAACTGTAGTATTCTGTTGCGAGTCGATAACACAACAGCTATAAGTTACATAAATAGGATGGGCGGGATCCAATTCCCTCATCTGACAGACCTAACAAGAACCATTTGGCAGTGGTGCGAAAAACGAAATATCTGGCTATTCGCGTCATATATTAATACAAAAGACAACATAGAAGCTGATCAGGAATCTAGAAAAGTGAATCCTGATATTGAGTTGTATCTTTCACCCTCCGAATATCAAAGAGTAGTAACAGCTTTTGGCGAACCAGAGATAGATCTTTTCGCTTCTCGCACCAATGCAAAATGCGAAACCTATGTTTCCTGGAGGCCAGATCCAGACGCCATAGCAGTTGACGCATTTACTATGAGCTGGAAACGGATGTACTTCTATGCATTTCCACCGTTTTCACTTGTTTTGAAATGCATACAAAAAATTATTATTGACAAGGCTGAAGGTATCCTTATATTCCCTAACTGGCCGTCCCAGCCATGGTTTCCTTTGCTTCAAAGAATGATTCGGTCTGATATTATATATTTCACCAAAGATCCTACGTTGTCCTGTTCCAGGACTGCACCACCGCCGAAACAATTTACCCTGGCTGCGGCAGTGCTCTCCGGACTGCCTTTGAAGAAAGAGGTTCACCAAGTCTATCACTCGACCTCATAATGGCTTCCCTTTCTAAAAATACTTTAGTTCAGTATAATGGAACTTATAAACTGTGGTGGCAGTTCTGTCACACTCATAATCAAAACCCTTACGTAAGTTCACTCTCAAACATAATATTATTTCTCACTGAACAGTTTAACAATGGGGCTGCTTATGGATCTTTGAACAGTCATCGTTCAGCTCTAGCATTACTGTTAGGTAGTAACATAACCTCCGATGACCAGGTGAAACGCCTTCTCAAAGGTGCTTATAAGCTTAGACCAGCTATGCCGAAATATACTTTCACTTGGGATCCTCAGGTAGTTTTAAATTATGTTGCGGATTGGATACCCAATAGAGACCTTTCTTTAGAAAAAATCACTAAAAAATTGACAGTTCTCTTAGCATTGAGTACAGGACATAGAGTGCAAACGTTATCCCTAATAAAATTAGAAAATATTGTTTATGATTCCACCGGCGTTAAAATAGGTATTTCTGATGTGATCAAAACTTCTGGCGTCGGTCGTGAGCAACCAGTACTGATCTTACCTTATTTTCAAGAAAATAGAGCAATATGTCCCGCCACTATAGTTCAGGACTACTTACATATTACAAAAAATATAAGATCTGAAGCGAGTAGTCAAATGATATTAACCTATAAGCGACCACACAAGCCAGCAACTGCTCAATCGATAAGTAGGTGGATTAAGCAGGTGCTGGGCGCGAGTGGCGTGGACGTGTCGACGTTCAGCGCGCACAGCACGCGGCACGCCGCCACGTCCGCGGCACGCGCCTCTGGTCTATCATTGGATACTATTAGAAAAGCGGCTGGTTGGACTAGTACGTCACAGTCGTTTGCAAAATTCTACCAACGACCAATAGTAGATGAGGGTAACTTTGCAAGATCGGTACTATTACCCAATCATTCAATGTGATCAATTGTGAGATAATAATTAATACGCAAGATAATCATAATATTTCTAATATAGTTAGATTTGTATTACTTTCAGTGTTAATTGTAAAGATAATATGATTAAGTTACAAGCAATGTGTAATAAATTAATTTAATATTATACTATTTTTCATAAAACTACTTTTACTTTTACAAAATTTTCATCTCTAAACATCTACCATGTTTTATAACTGAAGAATGAAGCGACGAATTATAATATATGATCAAACGAACTTGCAAAGTGAAGTTCGATCGATATTATATGAGTACGCTTCATTCGAAGTTATACACCCTCCCACCCAAAACCCAATGAAAAATTTTGTAGTTATTCTCTAAAAGAATGACGAGCAGTCACAGGCCGCTCCGCAGGAAGGAAATGTCAACTCTGACTTTATTTTATTTTTATTTTTAAATGTGCGAAGTTGCCAGTAGCATAAAAGATACTACCATGTTTTATAACTTCGAATGAAGCGTACTCATATAATATCGATCGAACTTCACTTTGCAAGTTCGTTTGATCATATATTATTTGTGTAGATCTTCGTGAGCCTCAAACTTCTCAAAAAATAGTCACCCTTCATTCACCCTTCTCAATTTATTTGTCAGCTGTACCTTCTGTATATTATTTTGCAAATCTCGTAGGTACCTATATACCTGTATGTTGTCATGACTGTTTAGTTTTGATAGTTGGTAATAAACGTTGGAAAATTTCAAAGATAAAATTATTATATCAGCATGCTGGGGGTATTACTGTTTGTTTAAAATCTTGATAAAGTAAGTACTTTCTTATTTGTTTAGGATTAGCTTTGAGTTTTTCTCCTTGTATTACGTGTACCTACGCAAGACTATTATCGATTCTAATTGTTAGTCTTGAAAAGTCGTGAATTTCCTTCAAAAAATCCAAAACGTTCATTCTTTATTATGTGCTAGGTAGCTAAGCAGCAAGCTAAGCTAAGATGCTGTGTGACCGTTTCCAGTACATATACCTAGTTAAGGATGCTAAGGTTGGGAGCAAAGGATGGTTTGGGATGCGTGGGTCGTGTAACTACATTATATAGGTAGGTATCTATGGTGCGTAGAGCGCATATAGGTAAGTACCTATTAGATATATCTATTGTCACTATCGTGATTCGCAACTTCCTACCTAAGAAGGTATAGGTATTTAGATATTTTACAACTTTTAGGTCATTCAGGAACTTGGAATCAACTATCTCTCTCATCCGTGTTACTGTTACGCTTACGCTACACATCTGATATAAGTACAATTACCTACCTCGGTATGTAGGTATCTAAATAAGAAAGAAAATGTATAGAAAGTGTAAGAAGGTACCTACTTTACATGGCATGTTTGTTTGTGATTCAGTCAAAAGATTGACGAAAAATAGGGCTTGTAGTCTGAAATTTTTAATCCTAATTTAACCTTCCTTTCTAAATTTATAAATTTATTCTTCCTACCTGTAATCCTCTGCTTGGCAACTGATTCGTACTTCGTTTTCGTTAGTTAGATCAGTAAGTTAGGTACCTACTCGAACTTACCTATTTACTCTACCTAATCCAACGAAAACCGAAATTCGGCATGAAATTACGTACCTACTACGACAGCTCAAGTGTGAAGAGGCAGAGCCACATAAGAGTAGGATGTGGTAGGATGCCGCAATCGTGAAATTATTATCATTGCCGGATGGAATCAGTCAAGTGTGAATTTAATAAGCTGTTATTGAGTTGTTTGTTCGTTTACACTTGGTGCGTCGTCGACGACGCCAGTGCCTGTTAAATTATACGAGCAAAACGTGTTGCTTTGAAAAGTGGAAGCTTATTGAGCAGGAGTTTGTTTGATTTTGGCCAGTCAACTGCACACATTGAGCACTACGCGTAAAACGATTTTAATTCAACAATTCAATATAGCTAGGGACCTACTTACATAATATCTACTGCTCTATCTTACAGAAATCACTTATGGTGTAGTGGTTTCTAGTGGGAGCCTTCTGGTCCTAAGGTCGTGGGTTGAACCTTATCGTGCACAAATTATTATTTTTTAATTTCGAAAAATTGACCTTTTAGAAACCGGCATTCCAAGAATAAAAAATCTAAGGTACTTATTCGTAAGTAGCGATGGGCTTGCTACCATGTTGGCATGTGCCTAATACCTATTTGGACAAATAAAAAAATTTGATCGAAAGTGGATCGCACGCAGGTGTTGACTTTCAAGTAGGTATTGGTTTGACTAATTAGGCATAATCAGGTACCTACACGCAATCATGAATGAGTGATAGAGACGCTCTACAAATAAATTCTATTTTTCTAAAGCTCGATTACTATTTTAAGTAGATAAATATATCTACGAATACCATCATAAAATTCCAAAAACTGTTCATGTAGGTAGGCATGTATGCGATTTCCGTTAAACAATAGACGAAGAATGCAAACAAAGTAATCTTGAAGATAAGTTTGGGACTAAAGCACGTGATAATTGCGTAATTTTTGTCTTGGCTATGACTTTAAGGATTTTACGTAGCTTATTAGGTACCTACCACTAAGCCATGTTATAATATTGATTTTAACTTCCAATGTTTAGATACTAAACGTAGTAGGAATGCAGATACCTGAGTACGCAATGTGCTCTTAAACGGCGTAGAAACACATTGTGACCACGCTTGTTCGGTTAGTAGGTACCTAGAATAGAATAGAATAGAAAATACTTTATTGCACACCATAAATATTACAACAAAATAATAAATTATTTAAAACTATGTTATACAATGGGTGGTCTTATCGCTGGAAAGCGATCTCTACCAGACAACTTTAGGATGGAAAGGACTATACGTGTAATACCTACGTATCTACCTACTTTTAAGTGGCGATGGGTTTGAAACTAGCCATGTGACCTATGTACCAAATAAATGATCATGATGATGATGATGTAACCACCCTTCTAATTATCCCACAGCTAAGACCCGCTACGCCTACCTTTCAAGCTATACAGCACTCATCAAATAAAAACTATTTAAGTTCTTATTACCTATGTCTAATTATTGTGTTGTGTAAACAGACCTGAGGAATAGATTACAAAATAATAATTCTAAGTATCAGGATTTCATAACATCATTAACCTAATTACACTAATTATGGTTCTTAATTTCGTAGCTAGCTGGATGGAAACGTGGTTTGTATGGACTAATGAGTTATGTAATTCTATAGGTCATACAACGGATCTAGGCATTCGTGAAGTTAGCCACAGGTGCAAGTTTGCGCATGTATAGTTCCCTCCCTCCTCATACCTCCAATTGCTCCCGCAAAACGATACTGCGCAGCTCTTGCGGCTAACTTCACGAATGCCTAGATTCGTTGAGCGAACTATACGTTTTATAGTTAAGTAGGTACTTTTAGAATGAAGTATCTGCGTACCTACCAAAAACCGGCGAGCTGCAAACTTTTTATTCTAGCCTGAGTACCTAGGTACTCCAGGACATCATAACATCGGGTCTTCACATCTCCCACACTATAGTCTAACTAAAGTATCGAGCTTTTTTATAAAAAGGCTAATTATACTTCGTGTTTCTTTTTTTTTTTTAATTAAGTCTTCTACGATTGTATTTATTTGCTTATATCGACTTATTTTTAAATAACTTTTTGTGGAAAATGTTAATTATAATTAGCCTTCCGGATAAAATATGTGCCTTGCATGTACGAGTATGATCTTCTCTCTATATAAAAATGAATCCGTATTTACCTTGGTTACGGCATTACGCGTGAACGGGTGGATCAATTTCGCTAATTCTTTTTTAGTGTTTGTAAGGAGAAGGTTCATATCAAAGAAAAAAATAATATTCTTAGTTAAGACAGGACAACGTCTGTCGGGTCAGCTAGTATTTTTTTAACAAAGAATGTAAGCTGTAAGTTTTTGTAAAACAAATAAAATAAAATGAAAATAGCGTTGTTGCAGATTATTTGCCTACCAGTTTATTTTTTGTTTTTCATATTCAACCTTGATCAAAATAGACGCGAATGCCACTGCCTGGCGGTAGCACAAGGCTGAACGAAATCTATAGAATATCGATTCGTTAAACTTGTACATTTGTAGTGCGTGAGCGAAACCTCCTATTTCACGAAGGGGCTCCATACCGTGAAGGTAGCATGCGTGTAGATGTACCTAAATGAATAAATTAGCATTAACTATCGTCTCAGCAAGTGTAACAAATATATAAATTTACGTTACGCTTAACAAGCCAGATATTTATACTAGTTTCTGTGCGCAACTCTACTCGTGCTTATAATTGCTTAAGTACCTACTTTTCATGTAAGTAATTTCAGTCTCACAAACTACAAAATAAATAAATAAGTAATTAAAATATCAGATAAGCTATTTCATAACTTCCTAACCAAAATTAATACATGTGTTTCAATGAACGAGGGTTAGTTATCCTCAAAATCTAAGAGAAATGATTCTGTCTACACACTTACGAGTAGGTACGTACAGTTTTTTCGTTATAAAATCCTACAGGATGTGTTAATACCAGCAGTTTAAAAAGGTTCTTAGTTGAACAGCAAATAATATAATGTGACATTATAAACCTATTTCCGTTGCAGTGCCTGTGAGGCAAACATCCGGCCACATCTTCAGTGAGTTTTCAGTGATAGCGCATTACTGCCATCATTAGATAATTATATTTTTGTTTGTATTGAGTCAGACATGGCGAAAACAGAGTGTTTGTCCAAGACTTTGCTCGTTTTATCTCGGCAGAAGCCATTATCTAATGTTATCTTCGTTAATTGCTAGAGCAGGTATAAAAACGGTATGTCCCCGGTATTTAGCATATTACTACGAACGAGCTCTAATGAAACACAAGTGTATATTCATTTGAAGTTTTTACGAACGAATTTCCCTTTCAATGAGAACAAACTGAATTCACGATGAAGATTGTTTATTTACTTCTGATTGTAAGTTTTCCACTTGTATGTGTTTTAGTGATGAAAGTGTTATAAATCGAATTAAATCAGCTCAGGCTGTAAAATTAGATTTAAAGAAAAACAATAAAATAGTTTATGACAAGGATAGAAGTTTTAACAGTGATAAAAGTTTTTATAGTGTTAAGCAGCGGTCGGCAACCTTTTGGCAGGCAAGGGCCACAAGGTGGAAAAATAAACTAAAGGCGGGCTGGGCTGCACTTGTGATATTAACCTTAGAAGCCCAATATACCTACGTGTAATTGATCATATCCCATAGAAAAAATTTACACGTACACGTAAAACTTAATTATGTTTATTTGTTTGGGATGATCCACACTACACGGTCGATCGCCGTTCGTTCGTGCATTTATTTTGACATTTGTAACTTATTTACCAAACATTCACGGGCCGCAAGTCAGACGCCTGCGGGCCGCGTGTTGCCGACCGCTGCTGTGTTAAATGATGTTTTAGTCTGTGATCGTAGTGTACCTATGTATTTACGGTGAAGTAAACAACACAGACATCGGATTTAGGCTTACGTGAAGTTGATCTTCAATCAAAGCCTGTCTCATCTATCGTTCGCAGTGCGTGTAACGAACTTACGGAGAGCCTATGTTCATGTTAGCCTTGATCAGCCCTTATTATCGTATAGTCAATCACTGTATTTGTTTAAACGTACTTGTTTATCGGCGTCACAATGCAAGTAGATTGTAAATGCGATTACCGCTGACGCCAACTTAATGTTTTGGGTTTCTTGCTTGGTTTTGCCCCATGCCATTAGTTAGAGTAGGTAGGCGGTGTTTTCAATAATAAAAACACTTGTAATAACTTCTGAACTTTTTTTACAGGTTTGCATAGGCATTACCGCCGCAAAATATCTACCTGATGATGACGCGTCAAATGCGCTCATACATAGACATCTAAGATTTGTTCGAGATATTTCAGACGTCTCGTCTGAAAGTGGAAATGATAGTGATGGTGATAATGATGACAATAACAACGACGATGAAAACTCAGCTGAAAGAAAACAAAAGGAACGAGCTGAAAAAGAAAAAAGAAAACAAGAGGAACAAGAGAGAAAACAAATAGAGAAAAGAGAAAAAGAAGAGCAGAAGCGCCAAGAGAAATTGGAAAAAGAAGAGCGTAAACGACTTGAGAAAGAAGAGAAAGAAAAACGTAAACAAGAGGAGCAAGAACGTAAACGTATTGAGAAACTCGAAAAAGAAGAGCGTAAACGTCATGAAAAGATTCAAAAAGATGAGCAAAAACGCGTTGAAAATGAACAAAATCGCCTCGAAGAATTGGCTGAAGAAGCGCTAGGCACTGACGATGAGTCTAATGAATCTTTTGAAACTAATGAGAGCAATAAGGTTGAATTCAAAGATATTTGGAAGAACTACATCTTCTCTAAATACGGATTAAATGTTAACAGTACAAGCCTAGAAAAAACAACAGCATTTTTCAGGTTCATTCAAGAAGAATTGGCTTTGAACGTAACAAGCACAAAGAGCGAACGTCGCCAAGCAGTCACAAACTTTATCCAAGCTAAGTTAGCCAATGAAGAGGCCGACTCATTCAAAACATATCTACAAAGCCAGGTTACAGCTGCTGATGTCAAAGCACTTCAAGTCAAATTAGAAAATAAGATTGCAAAACTAGAAAATGATTCTGCTTTGTTAGAAAACGTTACCATGCCGTGGGCCCCAATAGCCCAAAAGAACGTTGCAGAAAAGAAATCATTACTTCAGACCATCGGCCAATACTTGTCGAGTCTTCTACCTAGCTGGGTGACCGGAGGACAATCGGTTGTGAATGGTACATCTGCTTCTAGCGCCATTACCCCGGTAACTGCAGAAAGCTCTGTCGTTGGTGCTACTGTATTTTCTGCCCCTATTGCTCCTGGTGTTGCTGGTGCTGACGGCTCTGCCTCTGGTGCTCCTGGCTCTTCTGCCCCTGGTGTTGCTGGTGCTGACGGCTCTGCCGCTGGTGCTCCTGGTTCTTCTGCCCCTGATGCCCCTGGTGTTGCTGGTGCTGACGGCTCTGCCTCTGGTGCTCCTGGCTCTTCTGCCCCTGGTGTTGCTGGTGCTGACGGCTCTGCCGCTGGTGCTCCTGGTTCTTCTGCCCCTGATGCCCCTGGTGTTGCTGGTGCTGACGGCTCTGCCACTGGTGCTCCTGGCTCTTCTGCCCCTGGTGCCCCTGGTGTTGCTGGTGCTGACGGCTCTGCCGCTAGTGCTCCTGGCTCTTCTGCCCCTGGTGCCACTGGTGTTGCTGGTGCTGACGGCTCTGCCGCTGTTGCTCCTGGCTCTTCTGCCCATGGTGCCTCTGGTGTTGCTGGTGCTGACGGCTCTGCCACTGGTGCTCCTGGCTCTTCTGCCCCTGGTGCCCCTGGTGTTGCTGGTGCTGACGGCTCTGCCGCTGGTGCTCCTGGCTCTTCTGCCCCTGGTGCCACTGGTGTTGCTGGTGCTGACGGCTCTGCCGCTGGTGCTCCTGGCTCTTCTGCCCCTGGTGCCTCTGGTGTTGCTGGTGCTGACGGCTCTGCCACTGGTGCTCCTGGCTCTTCTGCCCCTGGTGCCCCTGGTGTTGCTGGTGCTGACGGCTCTGCCTCTGGTGCTCCTGGCTCTTCTGCCCCTGGTGCCCCTGGTGTTGCTGGTGCTGACGGCTCTGCCGCTGGTGCTCCTGGCTCTTCTGCCCCTGGTGCCACTGGTGTTGCTGGTGCTGTCGGCTCTGCCGCTGGTGCTCCTGGCTCTTCTGCCCCTGGTGCCCCTGGTGTTGCTGGTGCTGACGGCTCTGCCGTTGGAGCTCCTGGCTCTTCTGCCCCTGGTGTCCCTGGTGTTGCTGGTGCTGACGGCTCTGCCGCTGGTGCTCCTGGCTCTTCTGCCCCTGGCGCCCCTGGTGTTGCTGGTGCTGACGGCTCTGCCTCTGGTGCTCCTGGCTCTTCTGCCCCTGGTGCCTCTGGTGTTGCTGGTGCTGACGGCTCTGCCGCTGGTGCTCCTGGCTCTTCTGCCCCTGGTGCCCCTGGTGTTGCTGGTGCTGACGGCTCTGCCGCTGGTGCTCCTGGCTCTTCTGCCCCTGGTGTCCCTGGTGTTGCTGGTGCTGACGGCTCTGCCGCTGGTGCTCCTGGCTCTTCTGCCCCTGGTGCCACTGGTGTTGCTGGTGCTGACGGCTCTGCCGCTGGTGCTCCTGGCTCTTCTGCCCCTGGTGCCCCTGGTGTTGCTGGTGCTCCTGGCTCTTCTGCCCCTGGTGCCCCTGGTGTTGCTGGTACTGACGGCTCTGCCGCTGCTGCTCCTGGCTCTTCTGCCCCTGGTGCCTCTGGTGTTGCTGGTAATGACGGCTCTGCCACTGGTGCTCCTGGCTCTTCTGCCCCTGGTGCCCCTGGTGTTACTGGTGCTGACGGCTCTGCTGCTGGTGCTCCTAGTTTTTCTGCCCCTGGTGCCCCTGGTGTTGTTGGTGCTGACGGCTCTGCCGCTGGTGCTCCTGGCTCTTCTGCCCCTTCTGCCCCTGGTGTTGCTGGTGCTGACGGCTCTGCCACTGGTGCCCCTGGTGTTGCTGGTGCTGCTGGTACTGCATCTGCAGCTGCCACTCCTGCTGCTGAAATATCTGGCTCTGGTACCGGAACTGCAGCCACCGCTTCTGCTGCTGAAACATCTGCACCGGGCACTGAAGCTGCAGCCGCCTCTCCTGCTGCTGAAACATCTGCACCGGGCACTGAAGCTGCAGCCACCTCTCCTGCTGCTGAAATATCTGCACCTGGTACTGAAACTGCAGCCGCTGCTCCTGCTGCTGAAACATCTGCACCTGGCATTGAAGCTGCAGCTACCGCTCCCATTGCAGAAACATCTGCCACGGGTACTGAAGCTGTAGCCGCCGCTCCTGCTGCTGAAACATCTGCACCTGGTACTGAAGCTGCAGCCGCTGCTCCTGCTGCTGAAACATCTGCACCTGGCATTGAAGTTGCAGCCACCACTCCCATTGCAGAAACATCTGCCGCTGGTACTGAAGCTGTAGCCGCTGCTCCTGCTGCTGAAACATCTGCACCTGGTACTGAAGCTGTAGCCGCTGCTCCTGCTGCAGAAACATCTGCCACTGGTACTGTAACTGTAGCCGCCGCTCCCATTGCAGAAACATCTGCCGCTGGTACTGAAGCTGTAGCCGCTGCTCCTGCTGCAGAAACATCTGCCGCTGGTACTGAAACTGTAGCCGCCGCTCCAATTGCAGAAACATCTGCCGCTGGTACTGAAGCTGTAGCCGCTGCTCCTGCTGCAGAAACATCTGCCGCTGGTACTGTAACTGTAGCCGCCGCTCCCATTGCAGAAACATCTGCCGCTGGTACTGAAGCTGTAGCCACTGCTCCTGCTGCAGAAACATCTGCCGCTGGTACCGAAACTGTAGCCGCCGCTCCCATTGCAGAAACATCTGCCGCTGGTACTGAAGCTGTAGCCGCCGCTCCCATTGCAGAAACATCTGCCACTGGTACTGAAGCTGTAGCCGCTGCTCCTGCTGCAGAAACATCTGCCGCTGGTACTGAAGCTGTAGCCGCCGCTCCCATTGCAGAAACATCTGCCGCTGGTACTGAAGCTGTAGCCGCTGCTCCTGCTGCAGAAACATCTGCCGCTGGTACTGAAGCTGTAGCCGCCGCTCCCATTGCAGAAACATCTGCCGCTGGTACTGAAGCTGTAGCCGCTGCTCCTGCTGCAGAAACATTTGCCGCTGGTACTGAAGCTGTAGCCGCCGCTCCCATTGCAGAAACATCTGCCGCTGGTACTGAAGCTGTAGCCGCTGCTCCTGCTGCAGAAACATCTGCCACTGGTACTGAAACTGTAGCCGCCGCTCCTGCTGCTGAAACATCTGCACCTGGTACTGAAGCTGCAGCCGCTGCTCCCATTGCAGAATCATCTGCTCCTGTGACTGAGACTTCAGCTGCTGCTCCTGCTGCCGAAACATCTGCCCCTGGCATTGAAGCTGCAGCCACCGCTCCCATTGCAGAATCATCTGCCCCTGTTACTGAGACTTCAGCTGCTGCTCCTGCTGCCGAAACATCTGCCCCTGTTACTGAGACTTCAGCTGCCGCTCCTGCTGCTGAAACCTCTGCATCTGGCATTGAAGCTGCAGCCACCGCTCCCATTGCAGAATCATCTGCCCCTGTTACTGAGACTTCAGCTGTTGCTCCTGCTGCCGAAACATCTGCCCCTGTTACTGAGACTTCAGCTGTCGCTTCTGCTGCTGAAACCTCTGCCTCTGGCACTGAAGCTTCAGCCACCGCTCCTGCTGCAGAAACATCTGCCCCTGTTACAGAGATTTCAGCTGCCGCTCCTGCTGTTGAAACATCTGCCTCTGCCACTGAAGCTGCAGCTGCCGCTCCTGCTGCAGAAACATCTGCCCCTGTTACTGAGACTTCAGCTGCCGCTCCTGCTGCTGAAATATCTGCCACTGGTATTGAAGCTGCAGCCGCTGCTCCAGCTTCTGAAACGACTGTCCCTGAATCTCAGGCCTCTGGAACTGAAGGTCCTACCACAGTTCCTGCTGCTGAAGCATCCACCCTTGGTTCCGAGGCTCCTGCCACTGCTCCTATATTGGCCACTTCCGTCCCAGTTGCTGATGTATCTTCATCTGATCCTGTCACTGTTTTTACCACCGAAGCAACCTTTGTGGCTACTGATGCCAGCTTGGTTAACAGTGACGCACTTACTGTCGCCTCAACTGAAGCCAATATTGTTAGTACTGAGGCACCCATTGTGGTTTCTACTGATGCTATTACTGATATTGTTGCTCAATGGGTTGAAGCAAGCTCTACTTCACCCAATGCAGCCAATACTTTCACAGGAACTGAACAGCCAGCCGTTACTTCTAATGCTTCATCTGCCTCCACTGTGGAAGTACCTGCCATTGATTCAGTTGTTACTCCCGCTTCTACCACTGACGCTGCTATCGTTGATACTTCATCGGCAAGCTCAGTTGACGTTGTCATTACGGAAGGACCTATTGCCGCGACTGAGGCATCTGTTGTCAGCTCGACTGATAGTATAGTCCTATCGACTGTCAGTACAGTACAAGATATCCCTGCAGGTACCACGGCTAGCCCCGAGGCAATTGTGACCGACATCTCACAAGCTCAGAGTGAAGCGCCTGTCACTGAAACTGGAAGCCCCGTTAATCCAACTGAAGTCCCCATAGAAGCAGTAGCAAGCACAGAAGGAAGCCCTGTCAGCTCTGTAATTCCAGTAGAAACTGCAGTAAATACAGAAACAGTAGAAACTGTTGCAGTCACTGAAAATGTCGTTATTGCGTCCAGCGAACCTAGCGCTAATCCTGAATTTGTTGTCCTACCCCCTGAGACTGGCGCAACGGTGATCGATGTGACTCCACAGTGATTGAACTAACAGCTAATATTAATATTTAGTGTTTTATAACAATTATGTTTTGTATTGTAAATTAGTAGATGTATATAATTAGATAAATAAATTGAAAGCAGTTAAAATGGTTTTGTTTTAGAATTTATTTCTTATACCTAATAGGACTATGTTACAAGGATTCAGGTTTTATATTAAAAAAGACTTTTCCATCAATAATTTATTCTAATGACTGTCTTAGTAACGTTTTACAATTGTTTGGTAAAATTAAATGGAATGCAGAATAGAGGTAAATTCTCACGATCAACTTTAGTAGTAAGTACATTTAGCATTAAGTAATAAATAAAAATAAAATAATATTTTAAACAATAAAACTATGATAATAAAATCTAATTATAATACTAAGAACCAATTTTCTTATAGTCAGATAACCCAGTGATCCTGTCGAATAAATTTGAAAAAAAATATGAAAATGTAATTTCAAAAGAATTCTTTAGAGTAAGATTACCGGACTACTGAAAACTCACCCCTGAATAACTGTATATTCCTGTCAAATCCAGTATTTGTTGGATGCATTAGGAGGGTTAGGGTAGTTGTGTTGAGTTAGAGGATCGGGTACGTTTGGAAAAGCATATGGATCATTCATATACTTATATTCACTTGAAATGCCAGCAAGACCCATATTCAATGAGCTATTATGAGACGGACTCCAGTTAGAAGCCACCGACGGATCAGCCGAAATTTTGGAAAAATCAGCAGGAACTTTAGGGTAATCATTATCGGTAACTGGTAACGCTTTAGGATAGTCTTCTGTCGATGGTTTTACGAAAGCATCATCTCTGGGATCAATAGCCTCATCACTTGGAACCTTGTCATCTCCCTCCGTTTCTTTGGGCAAATAGCTGAGAGGTTTGCTATAGATATCATTACTTGCGTATCTGTAGTCGTTTCTGGGGATGCCGGGATCCATCAGGCTGTGGGTGCCATTAGATCCGGGTACGAGGTGCCCGAAAGTTGCAGCAGATGTACTGGGGAAGGAGTTTTGGAAGGCTTGGTTCAAGTGTTGAGATTGAGCCATTAGCTGGTTGTAGTTTGCGTATTTTTGATGATGCCACGGATCGGGGTGCTGCGGATGATGCTGGGGCAAAGAAATCTCTGCACCAGGGTACGGACAGGGTATTTGCGGCATCGGCAGCGTGGAGTAGCTAGTAAGACCCGGGCTGGGATTGGAACCAGTTTGCTTGCGTAAACGGGCTCGCCGATTAGAGAACCAAACCTGGAAGCAAAAATAAGTTCGTGTTGTAAACATCGACTTAAATTCATAACAATTAATTTTTAATTATTGCGAAATTAATCTCTTATCAAAATTTGCTTTTACTGTAACTATTATCTCTGAAGTTAAACCTCAGTTAAACAATATGACAGACTCTTAACTGGTGTTGACAGTTTTTGTGTATACAAATTGATATAAGAATTTACGCATGTCAACTATTTTCAGTTTAATTTTGCTAAATTAATAACATTCCGACGGAATTTGTTTTGATTTGATAAGAAGCGTAGTATGGCAGTCACGATAAAGAAATAAAATGCGTCAAATGCGAGTAATTTTACGTTTTTACGTATGCAAGTAAGTGAAATATTTCACAATAAAGAAATTCAGGCTTAAAATATTGCATAATGACTAAAAAAATATGGCTATTTTGTATACAAAAACACATTTCCTACACAAAAAATAATAGAGAGGACATGCAAGGCGAACTTGGTCCCAATAAGAGTTTTCTTACAGCGAACCTTTATGGCTAGAGAGAAGTAATATGAGTAGAACGTGCACAGAATAGTGGCAGAACAGATAATAAAAATAAGAATTATGTAACACTAGCTGACTCTCTTTTTTCCCGTTTTTGCAACATTCCTATTGGTAGTAGCCTGATGTTATTATAGCATAGCCATCGCCGATAAATTTACTATACAACACAACGTTAATATTTCAATTCGCACCAGTAGTTCTTGAGTTCAACCAACCAAAGAAAGAAATAAAGAAAGAAATAAAGAAAGAAACAAATAAACAGTTCAGTTTTATAATAATAGTATAGGTAAGTATTGTTTTTTCCTGTAAACTACGAACTAATTGCTTAGTAACAATTCGCACACGATTCTATCTCGATCAAACAAACATTCTGCTTTTTTAGGGTTCCGTACCCAAAAGGGACCATATTACTAGCTGTCCGTCCGTTTGTCTGTCCGTCTGTCACCAGGCTGTATTTCATGAACCGTGATAGACAGTTGAAATTTTCACAGATGATGTATTCCTGTTGCCGCTATAACAACAAATGCTAAAAAACAGAATAAAATAAATATTTGAGGAGGCTTCCATGCAAGAATTTTGCCGTTTTTATAGATAATGGTACGGAACCCTTACGGAGTCCAACTCACACTTGGCCGTTTTTTTTGATACTAGGGGGCTGTCCATGTAATACTTAGATCCAATATCTGTGAAGCTGCCAGTATAAAAGAATTACCTGTATCCTAGCTTCAGTGAGCCCAGTCTGTAGTGCGAGCTCCTCCCTTGTGTACACATCAGGGTACTGGGTTCTGTGGAAAGCTCGCTCCAGTGCATCCAGCTGTTCCCCTGTGAAGGTAGTCCGGGAGCGACGCTGCTTCCTTTTCAGAGTTAGACCTGGTTCCGATTCGATGTCCGACGAGTCTGAACCTCGACCTGTGAAAAACCATAACAATATAAGAAATTCATAGAACAATCCATATTCCATAAGAAATTCATATTTTTTTAATGACTTTGTTACCTTTTCACGATTAAACTGCTGAATGGATCATAATGAAATATGTTAAGAAAATAGAATGTACATTGGAGAAGGTCATGTTACCTACTGTCTCGAAAACAAACTATTTAGATGAAGAATAGTATTCAAGTTTTGCTAATAGCAAAGCCAGATGACGCTGTGTTAAAAGTCCACCAGCTATGAGTGTTTGTGTTGTCCAAAAGCAAAAATTCAGAAATAAACAGCTACAACTATCAACATACCGAAATAAATGAGACATGGCGACCCAACAATAAGAAGGTAGAGTATTACCGAATCACATTAATTATACAAATTCTAATCTCCCAAGGTGGTATCTAAACTGTCTTCCTTGATGGTCAGAATTATAATTTATTTGACATTATATTACTGCAATTTGTCTTCATCTCTTTTTTGTAACACGCGTTATTTATTAACCGAACCGTTTTTTGTGAAAACCCACATCATGTTTTAATTCGGCTCATCGGCTAAACTAAGATCCGTCTGGACCGATCTCATTTATAAATCGGTAGCGGTATCCTACGGAAACAGATTAAAAAACTGCCTCAACAATGCTTGGCTTTGGCCTAATACTGATTTTAAAAAATGTGGCTTATATTAATAGCCTTTTGAAAGAAGTCAAAATTGAATGAGATGAAAAAATAGGGGCTCAGCGTGGAGCAGAATAAGAACACCCAGCGCGGCGGTTCCTTTGTCGGTCCCTTTGCTTTTCGGGTGACATTTTGGCACCATTCAATATTTGGTGTCGCGATCTGGATTTATGACATGTAAAACGAAAGCGCGAGTCAAATGCGCAAACTCAAATGTTTCATTTGTGGCCGGCCAACTCGTTACCTGTTTGTGTGTTGTGCTTTTAGTTTACAATGCCGACCACTTAAATACTACACTATCCAGGGATACTTGGCACAATAGACGGTCTGAGATTGGAGTTCAAGCAAGACTAGCTAGCGTTGTAGAGACGGAATTTTCAAAAGGCATATCAAATTATCGTTCGGATCTATGCAATTTTCGAACCATCTATTTAAATAGGTGTAGCATTTTTATTTTCGAGCAAAATAATATAAAATAATTGATATAGAAGTTCCTTCCTTTAAAAGGAGATGCACGGAAATAGTATATCACACTCGGCTTACGAATCATTAGGCTACAACATAACCCACCACAAAGGCAGCGACAAATAAAAAACAACGTATTGTAATAAAATGATTTACATTGCTCAAATTCCGGCCGAGGCAGGGATAGATTTATTTAGTTCGTTTTATCCTGATCATAACGTATGTTCAATACAAAATGTAAAAATAAGCTTTAAAACGTGCTCGTAAAGTTCATTACGGAAAGCGAATTTTGTTTTATGTTCGAAGAAGGAGTTTTATGGGAAGGTTGGTAGTGATTCTGGATTTTGGCCAGATCACATTCTGTCCGGCTTTTCAAGTTTTTGTCCGGCTAAAAATATTATTCTAACAAATTATATAACAATATGGTTTGACTAATTGATTCACGAGTTTGGGTTACTAAAGTACGTGATTGAGCAATTCTGATTTGTTTGATTGAAGAGTTAGTTAAAAAAAGTTGTCAGTTCGATCACGCAATTAGTACACAAAGTCAATAAAAATATATCCAGGATATATCAAACGTATCCGGCTTATGTTTTATCAACCCCTAGTTTTTGTGTAGGAAAAGGACGCAAGACTTTGGCGATTGCCGAAATGTGACCCCGTGAAGCCTGCGGCGTAATAATTTGGGAGTTGAAAGCGGCGGTGTGGTTTAACACCTTCATAATCTTGGCTCATTAAAACGGCGGGTCGGCCTTTGTTTCAGCGGTTCGTTGCGATGGTAACATATGGTCGGATTAGCACGTCTGGGCGTTCTTAATGCTTGTGTGAGGAGTTGCTGCATTTTTTGCTGATGATGGCTAATGGAATTACAACTTTTAGAGAAATCGGGAAGCGTTTAAGTTCACAAAAGTAAGATATTCCATTCGAATTTATGGGTTTCGGAATAAGAGCGTTCTTGAATTAAAAATCATAGGCGAAAGATTTAATTTGGCGATATCCTTAATGTTTTTAATTTGAATAAGTAGCAAAGGGGTTGCTACGATAAAAATTTAATCTGCACCCACCTTTATAATTAACAACGACTGAAAGATTAACAATCAGCATATAGAAAAGCGGATTGTATCATTTAATCCATAGGCTTTTAGTGACACGAAACTAATCTGTTACCAGGATAAAGGTTTCTCGGAACAGTTTGTTATTGTTGACTTTGTGGAGCTCAGTAGGAAACTTGAGGAAATTCTGGGGAAAAGTAAAGCTACTTTCTATTCTACAGTTATGCGATGTTACGCAGGATTCGATTTTGGTCGGTTTTTAAACACACCGCCTTTTTCAAGGTTTTCGTAAAAACCAGATTCTCGGTAGTATCACCATTTGGGTTTAATAATGTCTGACTCTTTAGGCTAAACATATCAATTTATCATGTAGAGTTACAAACAGAAAGAAGTGAGTGGTTTTCCCATAAAATGAAGCTCGAAAGATTATCAATTTATTTTCTCTGTTCCATGGTTGATCTCTCTGTTGCGCAGTTGGTAATAAATTGGTATAATTCCACTGTATTTGTGTAGGCGACTCATAAGTGCTCGATTTGTGAAAGCAAAATATCTCTTTTTTTGTCTGGTTCTAGCTGAACATAATCTAAAGCTTGCTGAATATATACTTATGATTGATTTCGTTAGAATAGGTAATACCTACACACTGTAAATTCATAATGTGAAATATTATAATTTTGTATAATGATTATTGTAAATAATAAATGTACAAAATCTTTTGAATTAAATAAATTTTAAATTAAATAAAGAAGTTGGAAAATTAAAAATTGAGGATTAAACACTGATATCAATATTGTTCCATCTAAAGCGAGTAGGGCCCCCCTTTATGATACTTACTAATTATGTATTTATTATTATTATGTTTATTCGTATCCATTTTCCACAAATGCACACATTTTTAATAGCCTTATAATATAGTTATCTAAATCAAGCCACCCCTTTGCTTCTAGTGTATTATATTTATTCTTAAAACCGTTAAATTTTGCTCTTTATACCTAAATCTAAAGTCTATAGGTTATCAGGGGTGCAAAAATATGTTTCAGAGTTGTCTTTGTATAAAATTACTATAACATTTATACTGCCATAGGTTACAGAATATCTTTACTTTATAGTTAAGCATAGATTAGAAATTAGACCACTAAAATATTCAATCTAGTTACTGCCTATTCATTCAACACTCCGCCCTCTCTTTGTCGGCTCTTCAATGTTTTGGATAGTCGACTGCATAAGTCGAAATTGGAGCTTACATAACGTAAGTATAATCTGCCGAGAAAACTTTATTCTTCAAACTTATTCCTGGTTTTATCGATCATTTTTAATTGAAAAATTTAGTTTACAAAAAACTATTTTTCATAAGTTAGAATTTTATTCAATAAATTTTTAAAATTAAATTTTTAAAATGCAATAACTACAAATTTTATAATAATATCCAATTCGGTAAATGATAAATATAAGCAAAAAATAAGCGTTCCTTAGATAATTTTCAAATGGATAATTAGGTAAGTAAATATTTTTCGAAGCAGGAAGTTATTAAAAACAATATCAACTGAGATTGAAATGAAAACACTTACAAATAATATTGGAGCTCAAGATAAAAATAAATTGAGTCTCGTGGCAAGGTTAGAATAACTTTTCCATCAACCTGTACTTCCGGACCTCTTGGGAGGGCTTATTGAATAATGCGATGAGACAAAATTGTCTTCAATGCGGCCGTAACATACCCACTAAACGCTTTGGATGTTTTGTGCATGGTTTACATGGAGCTTAGTTACTTACCTACCTACCTTTAAACAAGCAATTCTTGTATATACATATGTATATATTAAACTGAATCTCGGAAACGGCTCCAACGATTTTCATGAAATTTAGTGTGCAGGGGGTTTTGGGGTAATAAATCGGTCTAGCTAGGTTTCATTTTTAGAATACGTCGTTCACCCCAACAGGTATTAAACTTAATTTAAGGTAAAGATTGACATTGTGAAAGGGTCAATTGACAACTACGAATTTTTTCAACCTTTCTGCGATTTTTTCAAAGTTTTATTGTTTTCATTCTCTATTGTTCCGTGACTTGATCAACTCATATACTTAATCTTACTCATTAATGACCTAACGATGTATGATTTTGTCTCAGCTACGACGTTCTTACTTATTTTTTTAAGGTGACTAATTTTCATGCACATAAAGTTACCGTAACGTGAGTATTTTACACATTTGTGCTGTTTATTTTTTAGCAATTCGAGTTTCATATATAGTTTGGGCGACTTTGTTATTCTTCAAAGGCAAATCTACTCTAATTAAAGCGTTTTAAAGAATGATCGTGTCTTGTAGCTGTGGTTTCCCGTTCTGCCACTCACGCAAACCACAGATAAAAAAACTTTTAAAAGATAATGTACAGTTTACCAGTATCTTTACCCAGCTCCATATAAACCAATTACAATCTCACCTCACACATGCCATAATAACGATTTCTACATCTTGGTCCGCGGCCCACCGAGCGACATTAGTTGATTCTAACGACAGATGTTATTAAACAAATGCAAGATTTTATCGTCCATGCTTTGTTTTGCTCCACTGCGGAGCATGTGTGAAGTACATTACGAGTAATAGCTTTTGAAGCTTGAGAAATTGTCGCTTTGTTATAAGCATGTCGGGAACCTACAGTTATAGAACCGGCTCTTTTACCGATTGACTTCATCTTATTGTATCACTAGTTCTTTAAAACCAGTGTGGTAAAAGAATTATAGTTTGGGTCAAAAACTTTCAGATTTCACCTGTTTGCACGTAACTATAGGCACTTCAGACAATAAAGGTCGATTCACACATATCAGTGAAGTCACAGTTCCGACACAGTACCGGCACAGTGCGAAATATTCTTTCATACATTCTCTAAGGGCACTGTGTCGTCACTGACACTGACAAGTGGGGGTGCGTTCATAGAGAATGTATGAAAGAATATTTCGCACTGTGCCGGTACTGTGTCGGAACTGTGACTTCACTGATATGTGTGAATCGACCTTACCACTTACATCTACTATATTGTACGCCATATTACTTATATATATTTTTGTAAATACATACACAAATATAATTTTAGGCTTTTTAGAGCTTTAGGTATTAAGAGTCTAGCTGTTTAATTGTTAAGCACTTGAACTAAGTCTTTTATTTATGGTAACAAAACAAGAAAAGGGTCCGCGTAAATTCATACCGACAATTGTGAAAAGCCGACAGACAGGTACCGCCAAAGGACAATTAAACTTAGTGACAAATACATGAAAGCAACAATGAGAACAACCAAAACATGTTTACATCAATTGTGTCAATTTCAGCACTATCTATAAACCCCGCGGGCTACCTCAGCCGACATCGTCGGCGACTATTTTGGCACACCCGCCAAAGAACACCGCCTCTTTAAAGCCTCCGCAAGTCCTATATTTCAAATGCCAACAATGACGATGTAAGATTTGTGAGCGGAAATTGATTTTTTGACCCTCGTGAGAAAGCTTTGACAGGTTGCGCTAAACTTTTGAGTGCTATTGTGCAATGTTTTGGTCGGAAGTGAGGTTTGAACTTTTGATATTTGCAGAGCTTGGTGAATAGGATGTTTGATATTCCTTAAATAATTATTTATTTGCATGTTTTTAGAAAAACTTTTTACAAGTTTGCAAAAACAGTCAAAATTACTTACTGTAGTGCCCATAGTGTATTTTAAGCTGTGACTTTAACTGCCCATTTAAACTATAGTAAAGAGGTAAAGTTTGTTTGTATGTATGTAGGGATAATCTCAGAAACTACCCATTCAATTTCAAAAAATCTTTCACCAATTTGTATGATGAGTTTTCAGGATGTTTATAGGCTATTAGTTTATGTAGATTCCTCACGCACAAAGCTGCGGGCGAAAGCTAGTAATTTAATAAATTTCATTAAAAAGTCTACTAAATAAACCATTTATTTGTTAAAACATACATCTTCGGGCCAGTTCTGACAAGCCATCATGTTTACTTTCATAAACGTAAAATTTTCAAGCTTGAAGTAACACTACTTCAATACAACTTAATATGCGATGGTACGAAATATCAAAGTTATATTATCTTGATATTGGCCGAAGAGCTTGTGGTAAGGCTCCTGACCAGTTACTTTTTTCTTTTTAGTAGTTATTTGTATCGCTCTACATCAGTAAATAGGCATTTTTATAGGATACTAGCTGTCCCGGCAAACTTCGTACCGCCTTCTACATTGCTTAGACAACAGTGAGTGATTATAATTTAATATGAACTTTATTAATTAGTGATAAAGTTCAAATAGAAAAGGGCTATTTTTAGGGTTTTCCCGGCAGTTATTCGAATTTTTCTTACCTTTTAAACCTTCCCTAGACCTCCACAAACATTTCAAGACCAAGATAAGATAAATCCGTTTAGCCGAGTTTTAGCGAGACTAACGAACAGCAATTCATTTTTATATATATAGATAGATTTACCTCCAAGAATCCCGTCAATGCTGTAATCCTTCTTGCCGTCGAGGTCTCTGGAGCCACCTCGGAGTAGCCGTGAGATGGATGAGATGCTGGGCGGGTCCGATACGCCCTCCTGTAACCACACGTCGTCGCATTCAATAACAAAAGTGCAATCAGTTTCTGACGATGTAGAAACACATATGAGTTTACTACATATTAACTTGATTTATTTGAGAGTGTTGATTTCTAAAAGGAAATTGACATAAAACGTTTTTTTTGTACTCATTACGAACTCACTGGTGCCTCTTGTTAATTAATTAAAGTTCGTGGTCAATGTTTTAAATTTTGACAGTAAACTCCCAATGCAGCAATTTACTCATCTTTACTCGATTTATTATGTACGGTACAGTACTGTATCATCTAGGTAGTTTATTTATTGTAAGTATGGTAATGGTATTATATTTTGTTGTAACTGTAGAGATAATGAAACCTGATTAAGAAATATATATTGAGATTTTTGCCTTTTTTACGTCTGTTAAATTTCAGCTATCTGTAAGTGCGCACTTAGCTACGTTCTCTACATTTTATTTCTGTCTCTGCCTTCACCAAACGAACATTAATGAAAATTCAAAGAAAATGCCAGCATTCCGTCGCATAAAAGTTAAAGTCCCTCTACATTCTTTATGTGGCATTCATTTCGCTTGTTCCCAAGATTTTCTTTTATAGCCTCAACGCAACGCTTTAAGTTTTTATGAGAGGTTACAAAAGAGAGCATTGTTAAGATGTTTTGTTTTAATTCGAAATTTTGAAAATATTTTATCTAGTTCAATATTGACAGTGTCCATAAAGGCTAAAAAGGTGTCTCCTGATGATTTGTTACCCCCAACACTACGCAAAACATAGCTTTGAAGTTCGCTAAACATATTTGTTTGATGTATTTTGAATCAATAGTGTGTAGGGAGAATCATTTCCCTAAGGCTTTAATTAATTTAATGTTTTTGGAAACGCATTTTGTGATTGATCCATTGAAGTAGGTACCTATAGTTACTATTGGATTAATATACTACGAGTAGACTGTTATTTTTCCAGTGAAATTGTTTTGACGTACCTTTATTAGTTTCTCCCTGATCTCCCACGAAAAAATGCCAGGGTTTTGCCTCTTTAGCTCCTCGATTCTAGCTTCTACTTCCGGTGTCGCGACCCTGGGCTTCGAACCGCCTATCACTCCAGGTCGAATTGATCCCGTCTCCTAGGCAAAAATAATTTGGATAAGTAAGTACAGAAAAAAATGGCATTGGACGAGCATTTTAATTATGTATAGTACCAACTGTTCTAATATTTGTATATTTTAAACCAAAACAATGTTTCGGTAGTACCTATTCGGTACCAATACAAAAATTTCAGCAACCTACAATAAGTCTATTTAAAAACCGACGATAATAAAGCTACCTACATAGACAAACTCATCCAAAATATTTTTATAAAACGTTATTGGCAAAGTAGCTTTATAAAGCTTGAAAATTGGCTATTAAAATCTTTTTTGTAGACAATTTCCCTCCCTCTGTTTGTATTGAGTTTATTAAATCCAATATCTCAACGCTTTGGAGGATTTATTGCTAATGGTATAACATTTTCCTTTTCTTACTTTGTCTTAGTGTCGTATACTTTTCTTATTTTGAGCTACTTAAGGATCTGCGGTCAGTTGTTTAGCAAAAGTTAGTATTATCATAATACCTACCAGTCAAAATGTATCGAAAAGCAGATTATGCTTATTTTTGAACTAGATGGCGCTACGTAAAATTACCAATATTTATTTATAATTTTTTAAAATGTTTAGAACTCAAATTTAAACTTTAAATAGTTCAATAGTAAAACGTAAAACTTAGTGGAACGCAGTACAGCACTGCTCTTTGCGTTTATTAAAATTGTTGCTATTTTTACAATCTATTCAATAAAGTCAAAAAGGTTTTCAAAAGTTCAGGTAGTTTATAATCGATATAATGTAATGTAAAATGTAAAAATAAGAAAAGGCAATTTAACGATTAGGTCTAGATAAAGAAAAACTAGTTTTTTCATAGAATTTTTTTAAGGGTGTTAAAATCTTGTAAAACATAAACGATCGTACTTTTAAGAACTATGGACATCTGTCACTGTGAATTGTAAATAAGGTATGATGGCATGCAAATTAATCTGAAAAACTATTGCTTGCTTTCGTTTAAAAACAATTATTTGGGAGACTAAAAAAATTCAACTGCTTTTTTTTAAGATGTTCAGACCATGTCTCGTTTCAATGTTCGTGTAATGTGATAATTTAACACCCTGTATGAGGATACAGTCTTTTAAGCTCCTATCTAGGTACCGTAGAGAACCACTGTTTCCTGAACGAGACAATTGCTTTATTGTGTACTGTGTGGTGAACCTTCAGGCTTCGCTGGCCTGAATCAATGGCAATTGTCCATATTGACGTGGGCGTCGCACTGGCTTATTGATGGGGTAAAAATTATGAGCAAACTTCGGCTAGCAGTTTAGCTTGTTTTGTATTTCTTGCAAGCAAAAGTCAAATATATAGTAGGTTTGATACTCGCCTACTTTATTACTAAAATTGTTGTCGCATTAAGGTTTTAGTATAGCTTTACTAACAGAATTCTTTAATAGATTTTATTTCCAGTGGATATCCATTTACTTTAGTATATTAAACTCTTAAAGTTCTGGTTTTTCAACAATCGTCAAGAACCTAGAAGTGATGAATGTGGTCCATTGAGGTTAGTAACCATGTATATGTATCAATGGTGACCCATATATATAGCTATAATATCAATATCATAGTGACAAGGCAGTCGTTTTTTTGTAGTTGAAAATTGTGGTCACGTGACGGTCATCGCAAATTAACCAGTGATTTGAATAAATTTATTTCCGTAAATTAATTTTTTATGGTTGTATTAATGTTTCAAGAGTCTTTATAAATTAAAACTTCCTAACTAAATTTCTCCTAGTTGATTTTATTTCTTGTGCAGATACTCGTGAGCAACTAGCAAGTGTAATTATAGGCTTCAATGTAATAAAAAAAAGTTAGCTACTTGCAGCAAAAACTTTTTGAAAAGCTTGATGAAACAAAAAAGATATTCACATGTTACCAAGAGCTCGTGGTATAACTGACCTGGTATCTGTTGAGGATCTTGGAGACGCACCCATGGGACACACGGAGCTGGCGGGAGATGACGCAAGGGCGCACTCCTGCAGCCGCCATCTCCACTATTTTCAATCTGATGTGGCTGGGCAGGGGGCGCCCGTTGATGAAGAGCCCTCCTAACTGGTTCACGCGGCCTTGTCCTGAAGGATAGGATATAATAAGAAAAAGCAATCTTGCTAAAATATTTTATTAGGAAATTCGAGAAAGGTTGTAATACAAATAAAATAATGTAATAAAACACAACATAACATACAAAACACAACATACTAAAACTAATATTATTTGTTTATTTGGTATGTTGTTGTTACCTTTATCTGTTTTTTACTTATTCGACTCAACAGCTTTTGGTAAGAAGATAGATTGTATCCTGGAGGAGGATATAATAAGGACATAGCTTTTTGTCTCAAAAAAATGTAAGCAGACGAAGTCGTGGGCATCAGCTAGTTTGTAATTGCTATGTTGCAGAATACGAGTATTTCTTTCAGTTAGTTAATTTAAGAGGTATGACTTTTCAGTTACAGTACATCTTAACGGGTACCGTTAGTTATTCATTGTTTGGTGAAAAAGGTGCACTAAAAGAACCTCTGAGAAGCACTTAATCCTTTCACCACACCAGTTCGAAAGAAGTAGGGACACTAATAAGAAGAATAACTGTTTGATTTGCAGGGCATAGCAGGAAGTGAAATTATGGGACAAATGAGTGTTACGAATATATAGTACCTACTTTGTATAAATAAAGTAAAGAGGAAATAGCAATGTTAAAATGTTGAACTTCTACGTATACAAGTATCTAGTTTTCTCGAACCGGTGTGATAAAAGAAATTAAGCCCGCCGTAGAAGTTTCTGCCGTGCACTAAAAAAAAGTAAAGCTATTTCACTCCATCTTCTCGGTAAATAGTGGAAACTTTTAGTTATTTTCCTAAAGTATCCATTTAAAAAATTTGTTGCACTGTCTGTAAATAACTAATCTTCATTTCGTTAAAAAAAAATATCTTATAAGATTTTACTCAGTTGACTTAGTACTTACTTACCTATATATCACTCATATCAAGAAAAACAATATAAATTAACATTTTAAAGAATTCAAAGATTATACTTTAGATGTCAAAGGCAAGTGAAACTTACAGGTGAATTTTACATTACAATGCTTAAAACGATTAAAAAAACTTATATACCCTTACCTACCCACACATCCATACCATTTTGGTGACGTTCCATAATGGTATGTGGGATTCAATTCACTGATCCCATCAAAGAACAATCGCACTCAAACTCAGCTTAGCCAAAGTTCAAAAAACACAACCGGCAGATAAAAAACATTGTGCCTAACTTTACCACACCGTAAAAACGTCACAATTATGATTAATATCTGTTTACATTAAATTAACCGAACGAGATCGAAACACAAATTGATTATCACCCATTTGTATTTACATAATTAATATGACATGTTAAATTAATTATGGTATCATAAATTCTTGTAATAAATGTCTATGTGCTAGCGACGCGCTCAGTAGACATGGCGTCTGTATCACTGTGTAACGTTTTTTGGATTTGAAAAAAGATCGATAGATCGCGTTTTTTTTACTGCGCGTGAGTGCAGTAGAGGAGGTTGTGTTGTGGACTGAGAGTGCCGTTGTGTTCGTACAGACAGGGTTGGGTTTGGTGGTGTGCGTGACGAGGCGAGGAGGCTGTGGTGAGTGCCCGCTTGTCTCTGTGTGCGTGAGTGCATGGTACACTCCCACTGTGCAAGTGTGAGAAATGGTAGGGGAGCCATGGGCCCGCGCAGTTTGAACTGTTGTCCTCTATAAATCCTCTTAATCAATTTTGAGTAGAGTTATTGTAATAAATAAGACAAAAGTACGTTAATCTGGTTTTTGACAAATAGGTAAGGTACAAATATATCTATAGTTAATTGAAAAATCATTATCATAACCTTACTGTCCCATAAAAACATTTTTTGCTTAATTTTTCCACATAATTTTAAGAAAATATTTGTCACCCGAGTGATATCGAAACGGCGGCGCTGGCGCAGACGTAGAGTGAAGCTCGGCCCACTCTAAACCGCGATGACTGAAACATAGCTGTCCTTCTCTAGCATCCCTGGTGGCCTGCTTGTTTTTATTCTGGGTATTTTCATAAATACTTATTTCAATTTCCAAGGTATAAGTTATTCATTATTATGAGCTAAGGTGACATTTTAAGATAATACCTTAGAACGTACCAACATTATATATTATTGTACTTATCACATTATTATTTTATTATTTATTTTTTTATTTTTGACATTGACGTTGTTCAAACTTGGTTATACATAGTTTTCATAATTCAGATGTTTTGATCATGAAAATGTCAGAAAAAACGTGAAACACCTGCTCTAACCCGGTAAAATGTCAATCGCTTTAACTACAAAATTGTAATTTGTACGGTATCACTGATGGAAAGCTTACTTAAATTCCATAATTAATTTATTCCAAGCAGAATTTGCCATCAAAGCATTCAATTTAGCATTGAATCTGTAATTTACACGGCACAATAATTTATAACTGTAACGTTTATTTACCGTATACTTCAGTCCACCAAAAGTCTCACGCTTTTATTTTTAAAAAGTTAAGACCTAACTTTCCATCTAAAACTCTAGGAAATTCTAATTGAGGAACGCCAAGTTTTGGAAATAAAAAATAAAAGGCGCAAAGTCCGTGGGAAATACCTATTATGTAAAGTTCAACCTAATTGGCATCCAAAAACAGCAAAAGAAAATGACATTTTTTTTCTCAGACCAAAAAATCTATGTAACTAATCTAGAATCTAGCTATTTATCTATTTTTTATTCGAAGTTTTTTGCTTGAGCGGGTTTTTTTGGTTTCCGATTACTCAATATAGGTTGAGTTCACTGTGCGTGTGCAATCACGTGTAGGTACTTACATCGTTTGGGATTGTACGATTAATTTTCGAATCATGTGCTGTCAGTGCCACCCGAACATTTTTACCTAACTATCAGATAGTATCCACTTCAAACAGGTTAGGCGTATCAGCATCAAACACCTCATTTGTTCCACGCATCCCAAAATGAGTAAAAAATTCGGCGCTAAAAAGATCAACCGAGTCTATTACTCGTATAGCATGTCATCGGCGGTTCATTAAAATGCGATGACTTAACACAAACACCATAGTGGACTTCATTGATAGCTTTGACGTGGGCTTCCAAACTGTCCATGGAAAAATGAACCATATTGTGATGGAAGATGGGTGGTTCGGAGTGAAATATCGTTTACAAAAGCGTTTTATTCCATGGAATCCATTGATAAGTCTGCTACCAGTGTTACAAGCCGACTCTCACGAGCGTACTTCCGAGTGATGGACTGGCTGGTCAAGGGTTTCGATCAGTGTAAGAATGTTAATGGAAAATCCTTGAACACGTTTTTTGTGCATTGTGTCTATGAGCGGCTATTTATAAAAGTTAATTAACACGGGTTAAAAAATATTATTCAATTAACTCAATAAAATGTATATGTTCCAATATAGGTATAATTTTATAGAATACTTCTCTATAGTTTTTAATCATACAGATGCCTCGAGGATAAAGTGCCCATGCTCAACTACATTAGTAAAATTTTGAAAAAGTGCTAGATCTCTATCAGCCAGAAAATTTCCTTTCTTAATTACAGCAATTCTTAGGAATGCCCATATAACTCTGATACCAACTGAAACTCAGAAAACAAGCTAGATTGCGAGCATTGCTTCTAGTAACTTCAATTCTGTTTGTTTGTATTTAAGTTCTTAGTTCAAAAGTTGTATAGTTTTGAAGTTACCAACGCAATGAAAGGCAGGTGCTCCTGTGAAAGTGTCCACCGGAAGCCACAAAGCAGTTGTTCTCAACCTTTAGCTCTATCAAAAACTGTACTAAATGTCTTAAAAATGTTTAGGCACTCATTTTCATAAACTTTGGCCTTCTTTTGAACATACGATATTTCCGTTCTCCACACAATAAAAATAAAAAAATCTGCACAAGCTTTTCAAGAAGGTTCGATTTTTTCTTTTTTTAATTGTTTGGTTAATCGTCTACTACCAAAAAAGTTGAGTACCCCTGTATGGGCACTCTATGCTCACTGGAGCGATACAAGTAATTCCTGACTCATTTCCTCAGAGTTTTTCCATCGGAATACCAAATCCTATTAAAATTCCTATTTTATGAGGTCTTTTCTCACAAACTGATTAACAAAAGCAATTAGTCGTATCTAGTTATTCCTGTTTTAAAACCAATATATTCTTATAAACACCTAATAATTTTTTTAGCCGCATGTCCTGGTTCGATTAAATTATATCACTTTTAATTGACTTCAATATTTAAATTTAAGCGAAATGATTTGTGATACTTTTTAATTCGCTCCAAAAAAGGTGTAAAAACCACAATCATCGGTTTACATCATCTAAATTTTAGGAATTTTTAATTTCCGGTCCTAGTATTTGCCGAGTTTCTTGGTAGCGTCACCAACATTTTAATTAGATTGCCAAAGCTACTATTGCAACGTCGTTTTTTACTTCTCAAAACATGAAAGAAAATATAGATTTTGTCTGCTTATAGCTCTTTTTTTGTCGCCAATCAATGATAATAAAATATTATCCGAGCCTTTTTCGTATACATTATCTATTGTTACTGTTTATTATGGTACAAATTCATATTTCATAATTCATTTTTTCATTGCTAGCACTTAGTCCAATAGTAAAGTTTGCAATACTTGCCACATTTATCAATAAAAAATTTGATAGAATATACTAAATTGTACGAACACGGGTGGGTATAAGTCCTCTCCGAGTTAATAATAATATGTTTGTATACGCATAAAAACTTCTCTATCCGTCGGTCCGTCCTTTGTTAAATAAATTAGTTTCGGTGTCTACCAAATTACGCCTCAAACCTATCTATATGTACTATAGGTAGAACGACGTGTTAAATCTTGCCACAAAAATATGCTCCACCTATTCTTTCAAAACGAATAAATTAACATACTCGAGGCTAGAAACAAAACTGGGCTTGAAACAAAAGAAGATCATACATACATCATTGAAAAAGCTTAAGAACACTGGTAGCCGAATACTATTTGTTTTCATTGATTTATTCATGGTCACACATAAGATAGCAGGCGCCGACAACACTTATTACACCGACATCTTATTCGAATTGGTAATGAGAAATGGAAAAACTTTACAAAAAGAGTCACGTAGTACTCGCTTACCTAAAGTGAACCAGAATATTGTGTAGGGTTTGGAATTTGAAAAAACAAATACAGTTTTTGAAGACATCAACACTAGGTTGCATTTTTTGGCTTCACATGCTCAATCTCAAAATACTCGTATTTGGTTGGTTTACTTGTCTATGTAATTACGAAGATTTTACCATAATAGATAATTGTTAACTATTTCCATAAATAAAAGAAGTTACTAAATATACACCACAGTATTGTTAAAATAAGAATTTAGAAAATCTTTGTCAAAATTTAAATTAACTTTTAAGTAAAGGTACTGCAAAATTTTGCGGTAAATACTCGTACATTTGAATAAGCTACCGAAGTATGAACAACTTTGCTGGCTGAAAGAGCTTATCTTTGCAAAACAGTCGCTAAAAGGGCTACATTTTAAATTATAATAGAAGCTTTCGGTTTTATCCTTCGATATTAATTTTAAAACGTTTTTATCAGAAGAAAGTAGTGTAGATTGTGGAAAATTTAGAAAACAAACATTGTTAATTGATCGATCCAAAACATGTTCGATTTTGTGTTACCAGAAATAAGTCAGATGAATGCATCAATTGATTGTGCGATATTCAATAGTAACTCATTGGATTCATCACAATCGGGTATGTTTGTTGAAAGGAATCGAATAGAAAAAAATAGCCAGTTAGAATTGTGTAATCACTCTTCCGAATCAAATAAGTACCTCGCTGTACTAGTAACTCGAATTTAGATGTCAAAAACAGGCGAATGAAATGTTTGCTCTCCGAAATAAAGTTGGGATTGCTTTTAAACTAATATTTATCGGAATTATTTCTTCTACTCGCAGTATAAAATTTATTTTTCCTAAGTTTACAGAAGAAGCTTTTGTAGTTAGGATTTAAAAACTATGTAACAAAAGTATTTAGCTATGGACATAGTATTTCAGTAGCAGCTAAATACGTTACGTCTCTCTATGTGTATTATACATACTTTGAAGATAATTTTATAGTTTTATGTGTTGAAATTTTTATTACTATTTAGTGCGTGTAAATTAAGTATACTCAGATAATGGTCACATAATGGCTATTGTTTATTTTCTTTTTCATATAAAATTTATCAGTGATATAGGATTCATTTAATTTATATTAGTAAGAGATTTTAAGTGATGTTCAATTTTATTTTTGAATTTATTTGATAATATTTTTCGGCTACATTTTTGGTTTTCGCCTTAAAAATTTCAAATGAAGCTGAAGGTTAATCTTTACTCATAACCATGAAAACGCCATGCTTAAAGCTGGAAAACAAAGCAAGACGAAGTGGTCGATGACGAATTTTTAGCGTTGCAATAAAGAAATTTAGGATGAATTTCTTGATAACGTTAAAGCCGAAAATCGGCTTCGGCCTCAGCTGACCTTCGGCACTATTGATAAGAGCTCATGTCATAAATTGCCTGTTTCATAAGGCATTCATTAGGAGCGTGCAAAATGCGCTCCGTTGCGCCGCGATAAACCTGACCGATAACGATTTTATTGCTTTAAATATTACCTATTTGCGAGACCATTGAAGGTTTTCTTTTGAAAATATAAAGATAATCAGTTTATACACATAAAAATAAATGAAAGTATACACAGCTAATAACAAAACTTATAAATATTAGAACTTGCTACTACCTCTAGCTATATACCCTGTCTTCTTAGTTGTCTGCTCTACCAAAGCGTGAAACAAGTTGTTAAGCTTGAGATTATTTTTTCGAAATTCAAATTTTCGTTAAGAAAATATTAAAATGTCAGTAGAGCATACTTCGTGTTGTCCCTGAAACGTAGATTCATCTTCTCAGGAATTGCACCGCCATAGATGCAGTTCAAAGAGTTGATATTAACTAAGAGTGATTTACTTGAGTGATTTTTCTCGTTGAGCCAGTGTTGCTGGCTCAACGAGAAAAATACATTCCAATACACGCAGAATAATACGTTTTGTTTTATTACAACATGAGTTCTACGGGAATGTCACTAGAGATGGCACAACTATTTAAGATGATGAAAACTGAACTTGAACAACAAACCGCAATTATTACAAGGAGCGTAAATGAAACCATCATGCACAATATAGATGAGAAACTACAACCATTTCTGGAAGAAAACAAATATTTGAAAAACGAGATACAAAGATTAGAGGAAAAAGTAAAATATTTAGAAGGAAAAAATAGGAAAAATAATTTGTTACTACATGGTTTAGAAGAAACAGAAAAGAACCACCAAGAACTATTCAATCTAATTAAAGAAACACTAAAGAAAAACCTAGATATCGACATAGACATATACGAAATAAATAACTACTATAGATTAGGAAAGAAAAAAGGAGAGAGTAAAGTACGACCAATACTTTTATCTTTCACATCATTCCAAAAGAAGTTAATAATACTGAAAAATAAAATGAAAATGACGAAACAAACTTACATTACTGAGGATTTTTCAAAAGAAACGATGGAAATGCGGAAGGATCTACAAGAAAAACTCAAACAAGAAATACAAAATGGAAAGGACGCATTCATTCGAAACAATAAAATAGTTATAAAAGAAACACCAGATGCAGAAAAAAGGAAGAGAGAAGCCTCGATATCACCTAACAACATAAGCACATCACTCTCCAGTGGTTCGAAAAATATTATTATTGCTCCTTCTAAACTACATAAAACAAATGCGTTTGAGTATATGAGGGCAAGGTCTGCGTCTTTGACTGAAAAACCATCTCAACAACAAAATGCATAGGAATTGTCAGACACCGGTAACGAAAGCAAAACAAACTATATAGGCAAGAGCAAAGGAAAAATGAAAAAAAACCCCAATACGGTTGGTCACCGCGGGGTTATCGACCAAACCCCCCAAAATACTACTCTAGAAATAGAAAATAAAATAAAAATGAACACCAAGAAAAGAAGACTCCACATAGCAACATTGAATACAAGATCATTAAAGTCAAAAGAATGTCTAACAGAACTTGAACAAGCGTTAAACAATATTAATTGGGATATTCTTGGTATAAGTGATGTACGGAGATCAAAAGAAAATATTGAAGAGCATAAAGAATACATAATATACTATAAAAATGAAATACCAGGAATATACGGCGTGGGCTTCTTAGTCAAAAAATACTTAATAAATAACATAATAGAATTTCAAGGAGTTTCAGACAGGATAGCGGTCCTCAACATTATACTCCCAGGTCACAAACACCCGACATCAATAGTCCAAGTATACGCTCCTACTGAAGTAGCGAAAAAGGAAATTAAGAATAGCTTTTACGAAACCTTAAATGAGACAATGGAGACCCTGTATAACACCATTATTGTGATGGGAGATTTTAATAGCCAAATTGGCCAACGAGGAAAAAACGAAGATAAAATACTTGGATTGTATACAACCGGCAAGCGAAACGAAAATGGACAAAGATTTATAAATTACGCGTTAGAAAATAACTTGCATATTATGAATACTTTTTATAAAAGAAAACCTAAAAGAAAATGGACGTGGGAATCTCCTAACGGTCAAATAAGAAATGAGATAGATTTCATAACTACAAATAAACCGAAGCTTTTCTCAAACGTGGAAGTCCTCAACAATTTTGACTATTTTACAGATCACAGATTACTTCGAGGTCAATTACACCTAAAGGAACCTAAAAATTCTAGAAGACATATACAAAATACTAAACAACCAATCACACTACCAATACCAAGCCATGTTCTAGAATCCTTAAAAACTAAATTAATACCATTATGTGAACTAAGAACAGTCCAGGAAAAATATGATACATTAGAAGAAGAAATAAAAGGAACTAATAAAATCATAGAAAAAGACAAACCATTTAAAGATAGAATAGGAACAGAAGCAAGAAGATTAATAAAACAAAGAGCACTTCTATTTAAAAACAGGAAGAACAATAGACAAAACATCATTAAAATAAGTAAAGAAATATACACTGAAATAAGGAAATACAGAAATATACAAAAAACTAAACTAATACAACTCCATATAACAAAATTAGGTGGAATCAAGAGTGCGTGGAAAGAACTTCAAGACCACACAAACTGGATTACTAACGTAACACATCACAAAACCAAAAAACATAAATCTAAAAGAAACGAAATACTAAATACAGCAACAGATTTCTATCGCGATCTATATCATGAAGAACCAAGTTCATCAATTACAAGTAGAGAAACAGTTACAAGTACTGAAGAAGAACCAGTTCCTAATATATTGAAAGATGAAATTATTAAAGCCATCAAATCACAGAAAAGAGGAAAAGCACCCGGCGAAGATAACATCTCTAATGAACTTTTAAAAGGAGTATCAGAGACCATCTTGGAAACACTAACAAACCTTTTTAACGAAATTTTAAGAACTGAATATATACCTCTTCAATGGACCACATCTACAATAATCTTACTTCACAAGAAAGGGAGAACAGATGATATATCGAACTACAGACCCATTTCGCTAATGTCAAATGTATACAAAATTTTCTCCAAGATAATACTGGACCGGATAACAAAGACCATAGACGAGAACCAGCCGAAAGAAGACCACATCCATACTATCAAACAAATGATCCAGAAATGCAATGAATATAGAATAAACTACTACTTAGCATTTATAGACTACAATAAAGCATTTGATTCGCTGAAACATGAGAAAATATGGGAAGCCCTCACCGCACAACGGGTCCACAGTAAATACACTAACATAATAAAAAACATATACATAAATATGACAGCCAAAATACGCACAGAAAAGGTAGGAGAATGCTTCCCCATTAGAAAAGGAGTTAGACAGGGAGATCCCTTATCACCCAAACTGTTCTTGGCAACCCTAGAACATATATTTCGACAAATGGAATGGAAGGAATATGGTATAAATGTTAATGGAGTTTTACTAAACCATCTAAGATTCGCAGATGATCTTATATTAATAGGTGGTGATCCAAACACTCTGCAGGTTATGATTGAACAACTGATAAACGAAAGCGAAAAAGTAGGACTATCAATAAATACCAGTAAAACAAAGTTAATGACAAATTATGTCAAAACTCCCATTAAACCTGAAAATGCCGCTGAACTGGAATATGTAAACGAATATACATACTTAGGCCAAATAATATCTCCAACAGACATCACAACAAAAGAAATTCAAAATAGAATAAACCTAGGATGGAAGAGATACTGGGCTCTAAAAGACATAATGAAAAACTCGGATATACCAATAGGAGGGAAGAGGAAAATATTTAATACATGCATTCTACCAAGCATGACTTACGGATGTCAGACATGGAGCTGCACAAAGAAAAATATTAAATCACTAGAAACTTGTCAACACCGAATGGAAAGAAGCATACTCAACATAAAATCAAGGGACAAAATTAGATTAAAAACAATCAGAAAACAAACAAAGATAATAGATATAAAATACCAAACAAAACAACTGAAATGGAAATGGGCAGGACACCTAACAAGAAGTAAGACAGAAAAGTGGACGAATGAAGTGACGGAATGGTGCCCTAGATATAAAAAGAGAAATAAAGGCAGGCAGCACCGAAGATGGGAGGATGATATCAAAGAGGCAGCAGGACCATGCTGGATGAGGATAGCAAGAGATAGATCGTTGTGGAAAACACTTGGGGAGGCCTATGCCAAAGAGCAAGACAATCCATAAACCGGTGTCTAATACAAATAATAAATTTAATTACGTTGCTTTCATAATCAAACATGTTTAATATTAGTAGTACATAAGCAGTAATAAGATGAAATGTAACTTTTAAGATTGTTAATAAAGGCTTTTATTATTATTATTATTATTATAAGAGTGATTTAATACCCCATGCAACTTCAGGAAATCTAAAACCCGGTCAGAATGTTCTAAATACCGGATCCACCAAGTCTTATGGATACTTTATTATTATTATTATGAACGTTTCGAGGATTCGCGATGCGTTAGTAATCCACTGTTATGTGTCAATTTTTAAGGTGGTAATACCTACATTATAGTGAATGCTTAAATATTTTAGAATTTATAAATACGTTTCAACAGCTCTATTTGTTTCCAGTATAACGACGAAGATTGCAGCTGACTTGCATTGCCGCACCTTATTCAGTTCTTTAATTAACTATCAAACCGGAGGCACTCTCGATTATAAGAAGGCTACCCGGCTTTGTCCCTCATACTTACCCGCCACTCAGTAAACGAAATCACATAAAAATGAAACCTAACACATAGATAATAAAGTTCACAAGCTTAAAATCTCCATTGGCGACGGCATGTCTCTGTGATATGGTTTTTTGTATGGGGATATTAGGAGTTTGTTTGAGCGTGATCATTAAAGTCAGATTTGAATATTGTGTAAAATGTTGGTGTGTTCGACATGTAACTACCAATTTCCTTTTGATGTTTTTGTGAATCGCAAATTATTTGTACCTACTTAAAACTTCTACCAAATGAGGTGTAGTGTAATATATATTATAAGTATGTATTACCTATATTTTCTATTTTAACGAACTGGAATTTTATGATCGAGACACAACTTGCAGGAATAAAATTAAAGAACCTGGATGACCGAGCTTTGCTCGGGTTTTTTTCTGGTAAATCGTGTTTTTTGGAAAATGAAACCTAGCTAGATCGATTTATCGCCCCCGAAACCCCTTGCATACTAAATTTCATGAAAATTGTTGGAGCCGTTTCCGAGATTCCGATTATATATATATATATATATATATATATATATATATATACATATATATACAAGAATTGCTCGTTTAAAGGTATAAGATATTGTCAAAATATTTGTACAATTATTTTATTCTGTGATTTAAAGTTTTATATCTACTAGGTGGTTGCCCGTGACTTCGTCCACGTTTCATTCATTTTTAAATGGTTTTGTTTAATAAAAATACATCAAATCAAAAACCATGAAAATCGGTCCAGCCGTTCTGGAGTTGTAAGTGTTCAAAAAAACCCGTCTTTTTCGTATGTAGTGTATTTAAACCAATAAGTGTCCATTTACAAACTAATAACACCTCTCGTTAAAAAGACCAAACAAACTTTGACACCCCATGTAACCCTTTTTGAAGAGTTATTTTATATAATCCAGAAAGACGTATTCATTTATTTTGCCTATTAAGTATTTAGACCGAGTTTCAAACAATTCACAGCACTCGTCGAAAAAACTTTAACTCCCCTTAATTAACCCTTTTTGGGAGTTATTTTGAAAAATCCAGATATAAGTTTTAAATTATTTTGCATTTAAAGTACCCAAACCAAGATTCAGACCAATCGTACCACCCGTTAAAAGTTCCCATACAAACATTGAGGCCCCATTTTACCCCTTTTTACAGTTTATATTGAAAATTCTCGAAACACATGTACCTACATTTGTTTTGTATTTACATTACACAGACAAAGTTTCATGAAAATCGTACAACGCATTAAAAGTTTCATACAAACGTTTTTAGCTCTTTTCACCCCCTTAAAAGTGGAATTTCCAAAAATTCCGTCTTAGTGGGCGCCTACATACCAAGACAAACAGTATTTCAACCGAGTTTCAAACAAATCACACCACTCGTCAAAAGAACTTTGACACCCCATTTAACCCTTTTTGGAGAGTTATTTTGAAAAATCCAGATATACGTTTTAAATCATTTTGCATTTAAAGTACCCAAACCAAGATTCAGACCAATCGTACCACCCGTTAAAAAGTTCCGATACAAACATTGAGGCCCCATTTTACCCCTTTTTAAAGGTCATATCGAAAAATCTTGAAAAACGTGTACATTTGTTTTGTATTTACATTACACACACAAAGTTTTATGAAAATCGTACAACGCTTTAAAAAGTTTCATACAAACGTATTTAGCCCTTTTAAACCCTTAAAAGTAGAATTTGCAAAAATCCCGTCTTAGTGGGCGCCTACATACCAAGACAAACAGTATTTCAACCGAGTTACACCACTCGTTGAAAAAACTTTGACACCCCATTTAACCCTTTTGGGAGGGTTATTTTGAAAAATCTAGATAAACGTTTTACATCATTTTGCATATAAAGTATCCAAACCAAGATTCCGACCGATCGTACCACCCCTTAAAAAGTTCCCATATAAACATTGAGCCCCCATTTTACCCCTTTTTAAAGGTTATATTGAAAAATCTCGAAACACGTATACATTTGTTTTATATTTACATTACACATACAAAGTTTCATGAAAATCGTACAGCGCGTTAAAAAGTTTCATACAACCGCTTTTAGCCCTTTTCACCCCCTTAAAAGTGGAATTTCCAAAAATCCCGTCTTATTGCTCGCCTACATACCAAGACGAACATACCCTCCAAATCTCAAGTCTGTACGACCGGCGGTTTGGGCTCTGCGTTGTATCTATTCAAATCAGTCAGGACTTATCCTTTTATATAGTAGATGACTATTGAAATGTGTTTGACAATTTGACATTCCAAAATATGTCTGAATTTTGTTCATATTTCAATTCTAACTTATTCTATAAAAAAAAACTTTTGTTGAACGTTTTACGCATAACAACGGCAACAATGTTGGTTAACTGAAGAACTATATTAATGTAGCTTATAATAACAAAAAAAGCTTCATATTATATCAAAGGCGACAAATCGAAATAAACAAGACACGCATTCTCGGGATACAAGAACCTTAATGTATATTAAATATGTGGGATGGCATCCATGTGAAAAACATAGCAAAAACAGAGTGCTATCGCCATTATAGCTTATAACTCAATCAGTTCAATCAGAGCGAGGGTGCTAGGCGCGATAGGAATTTTATACTTTTTCACCTATTAGGTAAGTATTGTCGAGGAAATTGCTGTTTGATTGTGTTGATGTTTGATCACCATAAAACGTCAAGAATGTGATAACTTTTACTGACCATCAGTATCTCGCTTTAAAAAACATCAACATCAACTTCAGTATCATAGTTAAAGAACAAATAGAAAAAAATAGCGCATAAAGCTCAAACACATATCATGCAAAGGTGAATTGCAGATTCTCATAGAAAAGTGCACTTGTAATTAACATGCCAAACCACGAATTCGTTTTTAATCTTGTCAAAAACTCGACTTTTAAGTCAACGGGTCTATTCCATATTTCTTTGACAGTACCTTTGTGGTGTGACAAATTCCGATGTTGTCGGATGGCTTGTCAGTCTGGCACAGAGACGGCACAAGGTTTTATTGCTTCTTTACTTATTAATAAAAATAAATTATTAATGATAAGATACACAGTAGCGTATCCTATTATTAAACCTATCCTGTTGATTATAAAACGCAATTTACACTCACGTCTTAGGGTGTAACCGAATTGGTATTAGGTATTATCAGAATAATGTCAAAAGCAAGTAAAATGTCAGTTTACTCTTAGATTACTATGATTTATTCTGGGAATAGTACTTTTGTAAGTTTGGTCGAAAGTGCTCTTAATTTATTAAGTAGGTAATTGTACTTTGAAAAAAAAATCACCTGGTTATTTTAATAATAATCTATTTTAAAAACAAAAAAATACATTGTTTTTTCAAGTACGTATTTTATGTATTTATTGTGTATATAAATTAATAAAAAACCTTTTTTTGACTTGTTTATAAAACCTTATTAAAATAATGTGCTTTTGCTTCTTATTCGCTTAGCGAATAAGCGAATACACATCTAAAAACCGTTTTTTTTATTAAATGAACCTTCATTCTAAGTTCTAATTCCATATCTGTCTGCGTTATAGAGTTCGCGAAGATACAAGATTCCAGACATACTTTTATGGAATTTCTAACGCATACAAAGATTTTAAGAATTTAAGCAAGAAAACTTAGAACAAAGTCACGGGGCTTTACTAGCATGCAATATAGTGAATGATTGTTTCTTGTCAAAGGCAGTCTTGAGAAATAGTTTTGTAAGTGTAGAGTTAGATGAAGTTTGTGAAGTTTGTAGATTCTATGGAAAGTTACCAAAGGCACAAGATTTTCATAACCTCTACCATTTCAAGAATGAAGATATCGATTATCGATTTAATTCATAATCTTATTTTTATTCATAAACTTTCCAAGTTTGTGGTCTCTGGGTATATTCAGATTCTAGGTTTTTAGTTTTCCAAACCTAGATTATGTCGAATTTGGGACGCCATCAATAGGTATCAAATAGTGTAATATATTAGCCCACAATGCGCAATTTATAATAATAAAATAAAATAATAAAATAATGTTTAGTTCAAAATTCACGGCATTTTCTCCGATGAAAGAAAGATATTTAGAAAGGAATAATTAACTTAACACTTTAATTCACATATTTTATACTCGCGTCAAGAACTCGAGCTTTATTTGAAAAATATGGTTATTTTTCCAACCAATCAGTTCAGTTTCAGTTTGGTGGTCCAAACTTACACAATAGAACTCAAAATAACACGATAAAAAATATAAAAACTAGAGCGACAAAATTGATAGTCAAATGCATCGCAGAAAATCCTGCAAATCTGCCTATCAATGCTAACATTATTGTGTTAAATCATTAATGTCAATTTGTGAGTCTGTAAGGTCTTTGGTTCGCCTTTTGAATATCTTGATTACATTTATTCCAACGGCCTGATGAGCGCCACCCGATTTAATTTCGAATACAATTGCTATCTTATTTTACTCTTGTTGTATTACTTACTCTCATTATTCCATTTAATGGATGCCTCGGTTTAATGGGAGGGCCATGATGTTACTGTTTTTGTTGTACAGAATGAATTAAGCTTTGCTACTGTGCTGCTAGTAACCAACGTGGGTGTACACCCACGTTCGTTGTTGGTTATACAGAAATGTAATATGATTAAGAAAATAATCGAAAAATATTTATATTATGTCGAAAACTTACACTGTTAATCCATATGTAGAAATATGGACCTGTAATGTCACTTAGAAATTTATTTCTTGTATAGATCTGATATTTATATTAACAAAAAAAAAAATTTAAGCACCCTTGTATAAAATACCATGTTAAAGGGACGAAGAGAGTGTTAGGTATGAATGTAGATGGATACAGAGGTAAAGGTAGGCCAAAGAAAAGATGTATGGACTGTGTGAAAGATGACATGGGTAAGAAAGGAGTGAGTACTGAGATGACGAATGACAGAGGGAAATGGAAGAAGATCCCATGTTGTGCCGACCCTACGTGAAAAGAGCAGGAAGAAGAAGAAGAAGTTAAAGTATTATTTAAATAATTGTAAGCAGCTATTTTTACAATCGTTCATGAAATTATATCCACGGCCTGGTAACTATCATGCTGACCAAGAAAAAACCAGTGACGAAAACAACATAACGAAATAATTGCCAGTCAAGGTTGGCTGGAGGCTTCACAATTGCACCAAAAGTCGTTATCTCTGCGCCTCATTATTCATTCCTTGTGTTCCTCCGCGCAGCATTGTGAGCTTTATCAGATTCAGATGTCGCAAAAAGTATTTGAAGACACAATAGTTTAAAAGCTAAATTATAATTTTCTTACATTATAATATTTTGTTTTGCCAAAGCTTTTTTAATCGAAGGTGGTTTGGCTCTCATGACGTTTTACTTTATGGACGTTTTACTATGGAAGGTATTTTGGTATTTATTCTGATCCGTATTCAAGAATGTTTCATCAACATTTTCGAATGAGTGGAACTCATGCGTATTTGTCTAGAGCTATTATATTTTTTTTTTGATTAGTTTTATTTATAGAAATATACATCTATCTTAATATAAATATTATGTAAATTACATGTGAAGCAGTTGAGCTATCTAAGAACTTACAAATAATAATGTCGATTGCTATGGCTACACAAACCAACGTGACGTAAAATTAGGTAACATTTTATAACATTGTTATTAGTAGGTATTAGACGGGTATTTATCGCGTTTAAATTACCTTATATTTTCCCGACGTTTCGACAGGTTTGCACGCTGTCGTGGTCACGGGTAGACTGATAACAATAACAATGTGTTCAGATCGCGTAAGTTTAAAAGTACATTTTATAACAGTGAAGTAGAATTTAAATCGCTGTCTCCTCCACTAAGTTCAGTACCTATATGACAACATGTAAGGAGCTGCGAAAATGATGGACGATGCATCGGAGGCTTCCTTTTTTTCAGTCAGATTGAGGATGTAACTGTTGTTAATTTGAAGGGACTTCAAACAGTTATTATAATGAAATGTACACTTTTTTGTGAACTCGACACCGGGACTCGCTAAATAAAAAAACCTGCAGATTATGAGCACTAGACTATTATCAAAGCATAATATTTTTTGTTTTTACCTGATTTTTTTACTCAAGCTATACTCGTATTATTTTGCAAAATACTAAACACACAGTGACCGCCTTAATTAAATCATACTTTTCCTGTATCCATTTGTTTTTGGCTCATAGGTGACCGTATTCAGATGCCAGCTAACTCAACAATAGAACAATATTACATATGATTGGGTTGTACTTCGTTATTACAGATTCCATCGTCTAATCTACTCTACATTTCGAATGTTGGATTTCTCCAACTTCGGATCGGTTACTCGGCTTTGCTGCATCATCGGCGATCTAATCATGTATGGGACGAGATTAAAACAGGTCTGTCGGATGCCATCAAAGGCGGTATCATACTGTTATTTTGACTGATTGATCTCCTACAACAAAAAAGCCTGCATCGCTACCGAGATCGACAGTAGCCGAGAAAAAACAAATTAGCTGACTAAACCTTTTCATAAAGCATTGTTATTATCACCACCTACCCCGTATTATAACTCGGCAAAGTTCGTGTCGGTAATCGAAAAACGTGGTCTTCAGTTAGTCATTTGGTATAAGGTTTAAAATAAAGTCGGAGTTTAACAACGCGGTGGTTCAGCTCGTAATCGCGCTTGTCGTAAGGCAAAAATCATGCTGCGCTTGCGTTGCGACCTTGCGTTCTCGACAAAAAGTACGATTTATTTTTTGGAGAAAAGTTTTTCTGTTTTTCGGTGTCAGATGTAGCGGCTTGCGCTTTGATTGTCGATATTCTCATATTTAGTTTTAATTGGTGGCTTTATCGAGTTTACATTTTACGGTCGGATTCGATGAGAGGTTAATAAGCGGCACTTTGAAAGGTAACTTTTTTTTAGAGATCCGCGTTAATAGATACCTAATAGGAATATGACTGTAGTTTCGTTGTTGTGATTTTATTAGGGTTGCACGTGGTCTATGATTGCCGTGATCTTGCGGTCGTTTTACCACTCGTATCGTACGGCTTTGTTCCTTGATATTTTGTTCGACAAATGTTTTTACATTTTTATGATAGCCCCGAGCAAAGATTTAACAAGCTAAGGATAATCTTCCTTTTTATTGCACGAGATTATGATTTTGATGAAATCATATTCATTATAGCGGAAAAAAGAGGTGAAAATGTAGATCTTATAAAAAATTGTCCATTTTGGCATCGGAATGCCATCACGATTTTTTACGGAACCGTCCATGGAGTATAAACGTAATGCACTATGCCCAATTTTTTATTGTTTAGGCAATAGCCGATATTGATTTCGGTTCTTTGATTCCGACGTATTATTGCTTGTTTTATTGGTACCTGGGAACAGTGTAATTAACCATATCGGGTATCTTTTTCTCATCTCTCCGATCCTTTCGTGTCTATCGCCCATAACCTGCGACTCACCTTGAAAGGCGTATGCGCCGAAAATTGGTCTCATATTGTTCATGGAAGACGTAGTTCCTGTTGTGTAATCCATTTTTATGTTTTTAATTACTTATCCGAAGATTCACTGCACAGTCATGTTCACATGTAGCTTAAAATTTTATGAATTCGTTTTATCACTTTACATTGTTTCCGTAAATTGTATGTTGATCACTTTGGTATCACGGAATGGAATATTTTAAATCGAATCGGGATATTTTTGGTTAGTTTTTGCAACACGAACCGGGACGGACGCGGATGCGTCAGTAGCTCAGTCAAAAGCCTCGTACGGGGACATAAGTGAATCAATTACCAAGTCGCTGTCGCTTGTAACATTATTTTTCGGACCCTACTTTTATCGCATACAATAGCATGTCGCTCCACCTCCCTTCCCCTACCACTTTTTATTTACTACTAATAATACTAAATCACTGGGAACATTCGTATGTGCTCATGTCAAAAGGCTCACTTATAAAAAGGGTGTAAATTTATGTACTATTTTACTGCAGCTTTGAAGCTTATACGACCGTCTGCTTGAAATAATCGTTAAAGAGACGTATCTTTTTGGTCGTGTGATGAATTTAGTTTTGTGGCAGTCGAGCTCATACTTTGTTTTTACTGTAATTATTTTTGTCTTCGTTAGTTTTACTAATATTTAAAAGCTCAAAGTGAAGGGACCATAAACTTTTGCATTTAAGAGAATGGTAAGAAGGCAGGCAATGTTTAATGACTGTCAAATATTCTAAGCATATCTACGTTTCAATTTTAGTTTGAGTATGGTTCTATAATTATGAGTCTTTTTATTCGTGCCCAAGGTGACCTTGGCTGCCTTACCAAAAATTACAAAACTTAGACATTAATTAGTGAGAGTTTATCCATTGAGCAAAGTTTTAGATGTAATGGTTGTATGTTATTTAGACCAAAGTACCTGGGTGACCGAGCTTTGCTCGGTTTTTTTTATTGGTAAACGACGTTTTCCAAAAATGAAACCTAGCTAGATCGATTTATCGCCCCCGAAACCCTCTGCATACTAAATTTCATGAAAGCCGTTTTTCTGAGATTCCAATTATATATATATATATATGTACAAGAATTGCTCGTTTAAAGGTATAAGATAAGTAACTGCTTGGGTAACTGTGTACTAACCCATAGATACGGTATTTATGTAAATAAACAGCATTATTATGACTGATATCTGACTAGTAGCGCCACCGTTTATCACTACTGTGACCGTCACTAGCTTCATAGAATCTGGTAGGTGCGTGACTAAATCTATGACATTTGACAAGATACCTCGCTTCTACTAACAGCTGCAGATAACAAACATTTTCGTAATTGTGTCTTTTTTTGTAAGAAGAAAATGTTGTGTTTCTCTGAAACTTTCATTCGAAGTTTTATGTAAATAATGTAGCATCGAAAGTTTACTTCTTGTCACTTTATTTATGGAGTAGATTTTATCCAGGAACTAAGCGTAAGTTCACACTGTCCTAGTTAGATTAGGTACGTGAAAAAATATCTATTCTTGAATCTTAGCCTAAGTTCTAATGTCAGTATCGCCCATAATTACCGAACGGAGGTGTGCAAAATCAAACAAAAGACTTTTAAAATGTTGTGCATGACAATCCTAATGTTTGATTTTACACTCGTTGCTAGCTAGTTTCTTATCATTTCTCAACTGTACTTTGGTGAATATCATTAGGTACTTGAGGTAAATTACGAACACACGTAAAAACACTGGTAAACCTTATTCTACAGATTCAAACTAGAGACTGTTCAATAAAAAAAGAGTCCTCTGGTGATATGTATTTCAATGACATAAGATACAAAGTGCAATAATTCACGACTCTTCTTTCATTGATCAGACTCAGAACTGTAGCCAATTTTTAGCTCCACTGATAAAGTTTCACAACAAAAATGTCTATCACATATCCATAGTTAATACGCAGCTGCCGGATCGCGCCTACAATGGTGACGGTAAAAAGCCGTCATGCTAATTATAGAGTTTTGTGTTGCAGCGTATCGCTGTATTGTTACTGACCTGATCGACTGTCCTGTGTGCATTTTGTACTGCATGAGCCAGCTGGCAGTGACGTCATAGCCTAATAATTTTTGATAATTTTTCTCTGTTGATCAAAAGCCTTGATCACTTGCATTGTTGATTAGTTTTGCTCTAGCTACTAACTCCTAGTCTTGGCTTCGGCGAAAGCATCAAAGATGTCAATACCACAGTAGTCACCCATCGCAATAATGAATGCTTTGAACGATGCTTGACCTGTAATTAAATTAAGCAAGCTACGCTACGATTCCTTCATCCCATTGAAATATAAGACGATGGAAGGTTAATTAATCATGAAAAACGACGAAATCTGTGATAAGTTGTACAAAGGGCGGATTCAAACAAACTACATACTTGATTTAAGCACTATGCCAAAATGAATTCTAAAGTAACCTGACATTTTACTTTTAACATTATTATTCTAAGAATAGTTATACCAGAAGTTGGTCAAATCTACTCTAAATTTGTTTACCACTTCGAACTTCAAGAGATAACAGGTAACAGGCAAATCCTTTCATTAAACCTCACAAAATATTATCAATCATCATCTTTTTGATCAAACTTGAGGTATTTCTAGCAGAAAACGCATTGTCATCCAGTTATTATATTTTTTTCATTCACGCGTTTCAAAAGTTTGAATGAATAAACAAGTATCTTTTCGGAAAGTCGAGTAGCAGTAACTTGTAATGTCAATTGTGACGTGTGTCATGTGTCAAAACAAAATCGAGTGGTGTCCTGGGATTAGCACGAAGATCGAGTCAAGTGGTTGTGAGAAAACACCACTGTGTAGACAAAGATGAAGAGAAACCTCTTCAGTTTTTATAAGCATTCCTCACCGACCATTCGTTGTATTATGTAAAATATAAACGAATTGTGTTATTGTTGTTGAATTGAACATTGAACGTGACGGTGTTTATAATGTAGCTAGGATATAAAACTATAATAAAAGTTAAGTTCAATACAGACATACCTACATCTAGAGGTATCAACGACACACCGTCACAGTTCCACCTAAAGCGAGGCTAGCGATATTTTTCAGCAAAAAAAACACAATTCACTTAGCATGCAAAACCTTCAAAATGATCCATAAAAAAAAGATTATTTTGACTTTGCCTTGGTTTGTTTTATGAAGGCGACTAAGCTAAAAACGTTTCAAAGAATATAAGATGTTCCACTTTTTGCACATGAATTTCCTTGGCAGCAAAAATAAGCCGTTTTATTGTGTCGAGAAGAACTCAAAGCATTTGCAAACAATTATTTTCTCCGCTTTCACATTTCCTGAGTTATAAATAGAACGCTTACTGCTAACATCCCTTCTTACGTAACATACCACCACGTAAGCAGCCTTTATTGAATAAGTATTTGTTCTCGTTAGTGTACCTTGATATTTTTAAAACCTCATCGATACTATGGTTCATTATTAACGAGTGGATCCGCTATTTATAAAAAGATATTGAACTGATTTAATCAGCATTATGTTTATATTATTGTTACTTATCATAAACTTAATAGATAATTATTTTTTTAGCAGAGTTTGTTCCTTTTGCGACATTTCCTAATGGGTTAACACTTTGGTAGCATGACAGTCGACAATTTTTAGGAAAGTAATGCTCCCGCTTCGGTGGATGCTCTCCCTAATAGGGTACAAAGCTCTATACAAACAGAGCGCGTGTATTGTCCAAGTGCGTGGCTTGTCGACGCATTCAAGAACTTTCCCCGATCTCATGCAGATTAGAAGTTGACTTGTGCGCTGAACTCGTTTGAAAAGGCTTAGTAACCCCACGTATGTAGGTGTGTAAGTATGAGAATTGCTTGGTACACTTCTACTTAGATCTCTCGTTACTGACTTGCCTCACAGCTCAGCCTTCTGCGCTGTACATTGTGGGTTTGATCCCCCACCCATGAGTAACATTTGTGTGATGAACACAGATGTTTATTCTATGTGTATTATATCTATCTAGGAGCATTATATAATTAGTATATCAGTTATCTGGTTCCCATATAGTACAAACTTTGCTTAGTTTGGGAGTAGATAGCGTGGATACCTATGTATGAAAAAGCTATGAATATGTATTTGTTATTATTATTGTATGTTAATACAGTACCCTGTTTTCCTATTTGCTGAATTTCTGGTTGTGATTTTTCAACAAAATAATTAGGTACTTACGTAAAATATTTTTTGGTATAATACGTCTTCTACTTATCATTCTTCTGCGGTAGGTGGGACAATCACCATCACATTTAATTACCCATCATCATCCATACCATCACTCGCATCCCCAAATTGACTGCTCATTCTATCGACGTCAAAACAATTTAATTGTATCCTTTCATAGTCGACAGTTCTAACGAAATATGGGAATGTTAATTTCTGTCATTAGCCAAGACCAAGTTAAAGATGCCGACAGATGAAAAAAGAAAAAATGTTGACAGATTAAAAAAAAGAAGAAAAAAAAACATGTGTGATCGCGCCGCTTCAAGCCACGCCTCGACCGCGCGTGTTTGTGGAAACAAGTCAAATGTGTTAAATATGAGACATATAACACCTAGACATATTGCCACTAGAACAGACTACTTTGAATGTGAGTCAAGTAAAAATATCAAATCAAATATTCTCAATAGTAAAATAGTTAAATAACAATGGAAAGTTTATTATAATCGTTTTTAAACAAAAATACATTTCACTTTAAAAATATCCATGAAGACATTTTTATGAATGTTATTTTAAAACAAAACTAGTTTTGCTTAAAAAATAAAAACCATACAGTTAAAAGCTTCAATTTGTTATGTATAATTCCACTTACTTACCCGTATCTTTACAGCTACCTGTCCCGCACTGCAGCTTAGCTTTCTCTGAAGTATGTAACAAATTATATTGCATCTAACTACTGGTTTCTAATTTTAAATTCGACGTTGTAAAAGGAGTTATTGTATGCCTATCGACTGCAAATCGTAAATTGGACAACCGGCACTTCCAGCACAGATGAAATAATAGTAGGTAGTTGCAATCACTCGCGTCCGCTAATTGAAAACTGGTAAGAATAATTAAAATTAGCATTTCGATGTCGCTTCCATCGTTCTTTATCTATGTACTTCCCATTATCTTATTCAATTTACAGAGCCGTGAGTGGATTGGGTTTTCCTTCGTATTATAGAATTAGGCCTGTCCACACAGAATGCGGGCGCGATGCGGGTTGACCGCGGACCGTTAGCCTTGAAATATACCCACGTGATTCCAGAATGCCGTGTAACCCAATATTCTAAGGTGGATTAAATTGTATTTGGTAGGCTCACTACAAATATTAACGAGATAGAATATTATGTTATTTAAATAAATCTTTTAGAAGCTGTAGAATAAAGCTTGAACCTGATTATATTACGACCAGATTCAACTAAAATTTTAAATATTTTCATTTTAACCTGAAACCGTGAAAGTATTGGTTAGCGTTGTGATATGGCTTATTACAATCTTAATGCTCATGTTAAGCGTCTGGTCGGGGCCTAAGCCATCGTCACACATGCCTCGAGGGCGGTCTAATACCACTCTTGCATGACCCGCCATTACATATTTTCGTAACGGATCATTACAATATCTCATAGTGACATAGAAAAATTTTACATGTCATTTGGACGTATTTTTACGAGTTTGTTTTTCACACAGGGCGGCCCCCTTTCACACGCCGCGTTATGGCCCCATTCGCTGAATGTTTCAGTACATTTACTATTCGGTTGATTATAATCTCTACTAATAGGTTAGAGGATATTGTAGACTTTTTGTTTAGGTTGTTTTTTATTGAGTGACAAGACGGTATATTGTCTGATGTTAAGTGTATTTTCATAAATAGTACAGTATCGCTATAAGTTTCGGTAGTTTGTCGTGTCATGGTTTTAGGATTTCGTGCCTTAACAGGATTTTTTTTTTATGGACAATTCACATAACGCCATCTAGCCCCAAACTAAGCAAAGCTTGTACTATGGTACCCAGATATCTTAATTATATAAGTTTTTGGTAAATACATACTTACATAGGCTACAATATGATAACACCCAGAAGCAAAACAAACATCACATGATTGTTTTTTTTATCTCTGTATCAAATGTCATCGAAACCAATCCAACTGTTTCCACGTGATGAGAACATAACATTCAAATCTATAAAAACCACATCCAAACTATAGTATTAATAATATTTGTAGGATACAATATGTATTATTATATTAAGTAAAACAGTAATAAAAATCTAGCAACATAAAATAAATTATAGAAATCATCTTCCAACGTTTAATTGATGTCCCACAGGTTGTCTTTAAATTACGGCACGGAACCGGGGGCGAGACGGGGGCGAGACGAATGAGACTAATTACCGGACGAGCGCAACCTGTGACATGTGGACACAGAATAATGACATACAGTCACTACTACGTGAAATAGTGATGATGGTGAAATAAATAATACTAATCTATTTATATATAAAAATGAATCCCTATTTTCCTTATCACGGCATCACGCGTGAACGGCTGGACAAATTTCGCTAATTCTTTTTTGGTTGTTTATATTATTGTAAGAAGAAGGTTCTTGTTAAAGAAATCAATGTTCATAGTTAAGACAGAACGTCTGTCGGGTTCGTTTCTGATGAATGCACATTAAAAGTTTGAGGTTTTTGAAGTCGGTACTTAATTCTTCAAGATTGTAATCAGATCCCGTTCTGGAGGCGTAGACGGCTTTTCTCCAGCAAAACTGATTTGTAGCTATATAACCCACTGTAGAACGATGTTTCCTCACCTCTCTACTGGTGAGACGAGGGGCCTTACCACAAGCTCATCGGGCAATATCAAAGTAATATAACTTTGAGTTTTCGTACCATGACTTATAAAAGTTGTATTGAAGAAGTGTTACTTCGAGCTTGTAATGTGACTTTTCTGAAACATGATGGTTTGTAAGAACTTGTGGTAAGGCATCAGATTTTACATAATTAATACAAATTCGCACCTCGTTTGTATTTATTTGCACCTTATTCGAACATTGTACTTTTTGTGTCTCACCCAACGCTTTTTGTCTGCAGCAATTAGCACATGGTCGCGTGGCAACGCATCCGTATTATTCTGGACTATTTATCACATAGTCTAGAAATGTGATCGATGCGGGGGCAGAGTCGAATTCCGTACTCCGAAAGATTAGAGAGAGACGTAGAGAGCTCAATATGGAAGGTAGGTTTCTTTCGCGACTAGATGTGCTAATAAAATGTATTCCAGACATTTATCTAAGAGGTGCAGTAAGTGGTTGAATTTGTATGAAAAACAAACATTACGCGAACAAAATTGTAGGAAACGTCATTAATTTTAAATATCATATTGCAATTAAAGAGCATCAAGAGTTCTCACCAGTTTAAAAAAAACGAGACTTGGTAGAGGCGATATGAGATTCAGACTTTTCGGAGCAGTCACATTATTAACTCATCGGGTTCATCTCTATCTCAGACCACCGTCCGCCCCTCATTAGCGTACGAAACCCGGCATCTTATTTTTGCACTATGACTCATTTTAAATCGATTCGAAATGACGTTTATTGGGTCTATAAACTAAGTTGTGTAGGTACTGACTGAATGAATGTGCTTTTATTTGGTAAGAATATTTATGCACTGTATATGGTCTAGGCTATTAAAAACCTCATGGCACTTTTCTGTCAAGAACTCACTTTATCTAATAGTACCTGGGTGACCGAGCTTTGCTCGGTTTTTTCTATTGGTAAACGACATTTTCTAAAAATGAAACCTAGCTAGATCGATTTATCGCCCCCGAAACCCTCTGCATACTAAAATTCATGAAAGTCGTTGGAGCCGTTTCCGAGATTCAGAAAATATATATATATACAAGAATTGCTCGTTTAAAGGTATAAGATTTAATTAATGAACGACATTTTTTACGAAATATAATAATAGTAGATTAGTAGTGATTAGTTCGAGGGTGCAATTGATGCTTACACCCGAGCTAACTACTCTGCTTTACTTCTCGATTGTGAGGTAAGTAGAAAAAAACCGGCATTACAAGAATAAAATTATTTTTTCCAAGAACGAAATTGAGCTTCGCCGTTCCATATTTAAAATTGATGACTATTTATACTCTTACGAAGACAAGGCTGAATAGCGAAGCGACCTCTTTTGTCATTGGGCTGAATGCATGATGTCTATTGGCAGTATGATGGTTAGATTTACGCGAACTTTTTGAAAGAGTGAAGTTTTTTTTTTAATTACTTACCGCCTTAGGGCTTTTTTAGCTACATTTTTACCCTAGACCGCTAATTGGTCACCTACAAGCCCCATTTGGGGGTAATAAGCACCTACTTACCGAATATGAGAGATGTAAAAGAGATTAACAAATTATAAAGCAACCACACAATTAGATATGATAAAGAAATAAACCAACAGCCGTCGTGTGCGGCCCATCACTGCATAGTTTCAGCTTCAGCGGCGTCTTACACGTGCAATGGGCCCTGAAACGTTGTCGCAGCGATTTCAGCAAGTTTCACGCCTTTTTTGTGCGACATTTGGCGACCGTGTCGTGTGTGTGGAGAGGGCTTTAATAATGCGTGAAGTGTCAACTGTGGAGCTAATTGCTTCTTTGAAATTTTATCAAATTTAGATGTGATCCAAAATTTTCGTATTGCATGACTCGAACTCGTCTTTGCCTGAAGCTGGCTAACGCTAACCTATGCCACCGTTTATCAAAAATATTGGATCCTTGATGAGGGTCTATCGGATATTACAGAGAAACATAAAATAATTATGCCTATGGTCGGCATCGTGCGTACCTTTGCAAGCACTCAGAGGTGGGGTGCATGCTTGTTTGCTAGCTCAGTGGTAAAAAAAATAGATATAGATTTCCTTACTGAACAAATAACCTATGAATTTAGAAGACCTTAGAGATAGCCTAAGTAAGCATTACAAATAACCTTGAAGCAAAGGCAATGGCAAAGTAAATGCGTCTTAATGAACAAAACAAGAAACAATAAATTAGTAACAATGAAATATCGAAATTCAACAGAAATCGACTCATTACTAAAAGCCTTGAATCGAGTTACCAATTTTAATTAAAACCAACCAATGTCTCAACGGTCCGAGTTTACAAAACCCTTTAAACTTAGTGGGCTAATGCGAAATCGTAGACGTCATTTCTTATCGTTTTAGTAAATAAATTTTGTATCATTTATGAAGTTAGTATTATGTGATAACGGACAATGAAAGAGAAGTTATGATTATGACATTAGGTATAAGAAATATGTTTTTCCATTAGAAGTGGATTTTGGAATTTTTAGTGTCAAAATCCCCTTCTACGTGAACTTGCAGCTCCAAAGGGGATTATGAGACTAAAAGTCTCATATTATATTCAAAGGGATTTTTGACACTAGCCTGACATTATAAGTATGTTGAACAATATTTTATTGATTAAGTTTTTCTTGTGTAGTAATAATGTGTTTTGTGTGCCAAATGAAGTAAAGCAAAATAAAATAAATACTGCATCGCTACTTCAAGTAGTACTTCTGCCTCCAGACTGTATAATGTTACGCTAAGGTATATTGTAGGTACTCGTGAGTACACGTAGGGTCGTTTCGCAGTAACACCTCTTACTTTAATGTCTTTACCGCAAGGAAAACTTAGTTTACCGCTAAGTAGTCAGGGATTTTCACTCAATAGATAAATTGCTAAGTAGCCTGGTGTCCCAGATAACTTTTGGTAGATTAATTATGTTGAAATCTTATACTTAATTGCTTTTGTAAAAAATTTTAAGAGTACTTAATGTACGTAGATATTTCGTAAACTATTAGAGAGTTTCTCGATTTAGTCGCTCATTTTTTTTTTTCAGTAAAAAAGTTCAAGTTTTTTAAAGTTGTTTGTAAAGAAAATGCAGCATACGCAAAAAAGCATTTTTGTCGTTTGAGAATTTTTTATTTGTTTTAAATTAAGTCTATGAGTTATATCTACTAGTTTTTGAAAGGTTTTTGTTTGAAACCTTTAGTGTTAAATATAAAACCTTAGCATACTCGCAAACAAAAAATCCAGCACCATAGCGCACCCATATTCCACAAGAAAAAAAAATTACATCGAGTATTGCCTGTGGTACATGAACACAGAGCGACATTGCAATTAACACACACAAACATATTGTTTGAAATTCTTAGTGTGCTCATAAGCTCCGCCCCAAACAAATTTAGACCAATCCCTGAGCTCTGAAGCTATAGATCGTTGTGGCAACACGCCTCATATTTTTCGTCACGGAACAGCGACTCAGGCGCGACTCACACATTGTTAAAGCAAGCGTTCCTTGCTTTGAAGATACCGGATCCAAGCTTCATGCTGTCTCGTTCCCACGCCGGATTAACTTGAACCTGACCGTCTGTACAAAATCGATGAAAAGACTGCTAAATGTCTAGGTTTTTTTAATGTAAGATTTTCAAAACACTTAAATTTCTGCTATCAAAGCGTAGATATTGAGTTTAGACCAGTAACTGACGATTTACATGATAATTCTGAAGCCGGGGAAGTGATGCCCGTTGACAACAACTGTGCGGCAGAAAAGGACAAACAATCAGGTTGAACGGCATCGAAGGCTGTGGAGGCGGCCAGTTTGACCATTTTTTGTTGGACCGCTGATTGTGAAAGATTACACTTGAGAGTCGAAATACATCTTTACATCACACGTCAGTGGGCACTGAGCTGTCTTCAAAGTAACACGGATTAGACACACGCAGTTTCTTCTACGTCATTATGTCTGCGCTCAAGCTGTGATAGTGATATACTAAAATTGTGATCTCTCAGGACTTTTGTATGTGTTTGAACTGATTTCGTGGTTGCAGAAGCATTTAATTCATCAGGCGATTTATTTTCTTCGATGGCGGTATCAACCCTGAACATGACACCGTACTTTACAGGATACTCTTTTCAAGGTATACTTTTTTCAGTTTTTGTATTAAATTTAACATTATCATGATCATAATACATTTCAGGAACAAGCTTTGTTGTGTAACTGTTGTTATTTTTATTAAATTAGGTTATATTTTGTTTATCAATCTACTCATTAACATATTTGATTATTTTGATATTTTTAGCTGAAATTCAACAAATTTATTAATATTGTCATTTTGCAATGTTGTTCATGATTGTTTGTTTATAGAGTGCATTTAGCTGGGAACATAATTATTTATTTTTGTACCTTTGCATTTTAACATCGCAGCCTTTTTGTTCTTCTCTTGCATCAGGTAACCTCAATTTATTATTACCCTCAACAGGTTGCCATAAATTTGTATAATTAAAAAACATGTTTATAACACCGTTAATTAGGTATTTAGCAGCTGATTAAAGATCAATCATTGGATTTTTTCCTAAATGACATAATAAACTCTAATGGTCGCTTTTTGGAATCAAAGGGCCAGAAACGATCATAAAACTATAAACTCACGACGGATTACAAAGTGCCTTTTACTGCTACCCATATAACAATATTTCATCCTCGTGCGTCGGGACCAAAATAAGAAAGAATTATTTCATCTTCATCTCCTTCAGTCTTTTTTTAGTTTATAACTGAACCTTGTTTATGCCACACTTTCTGGAATGGTCAAGGACCGTAAGCTATAGAAAGCGATCTGTCTGTTTCAATAAAGAGTTTTCTGTCACGAATCTATTGTCATAAAAGCCATTAGTAATAATAGACGGTCTTGATCTTAATTGAAGAATAATGGATTTGATTATAAAATTTACTTACCTAACAAGGTATTTATATAAAAAAAACTTTGTAATAACAATTGATTCAATTATTTCATCATTGTAGGAATTATTTGGATTTTGGAGTTGGTAAGTATTATCATCTATTACTTTTCACATTTATATGACACTATCAACAAAATGTTACAGTTCTGTTGTAAATATAAAAATAACAATAGTATCTTCATATCTATAGTTCAATTCAATGTTATAATAGAAAAAAAAAATATGATCACGACTGTAATGTCTTGGTAGATATCTCCTCAGATCTTTAGTTACTTAGATCTTTGAGGATATCTAGTCAGAGGCAAGTCCAAACATGGCATTTGGTACATGCCAACATTTTGCACAGTTGTTAGTATTCGGTACGTGACAGGTTGCAAGCCCATCGCCGCTTGTAAAAATACTAACCTATGACACATACCTTCGAATTTTTGGTTCTAGGGTATGCCGATTTCTTCACGATGTTTTCCTTCACCGTTTAAGAGCAACTTGCATTGCGCCCATAAATTTTTCGAATGGAAAAACTCATTGGTGCGCGACCAGGTTTGAACCCACGACCTTCGGATCGTGAGGCAGGGGTGCTACCACTACACCACCAGCTCTTATATAATAGAAGCTGTTATAATAGAAGCCATCATAAACTCTCTGACTACCTTTGTCTTAATGTTTCTTGTTACATTGTTTATTTTATGACGACCAGGCGACATTTTTTTTGACGCTACAATTTGGCGGACAACCGTTTTAAATATAACTACTACTATGTTACTTAGTTTTTGTGTTCGTTCATTTGTATCATTTTTCTTATCTTCAACATTAGTGGCGACTTACATATATTGCGTTTTTGTCTCCCAAAATATGATCTAAGCTATCTCTCTAAGTATGTATTTATTATCTTCCAGGGAATTGTACTGTTAAAAGTCTAAACAATAATTATACCTACGTTTTGAAATGACAATAGCATTAATCATTTCATAAAAAGATTAGAATAAAATGAACAGATACTAACTGCGATGGTGTGGCGGATGACATTGACAGAAATGTAAGAGGAGCGGGTTTAATCCCCGTGAGCGAAGAAATCTTTCAAGATGTGCAATATTTGTTTCGGATTTAGGTCTTTTATTATGGTCATTGAAGTTATTGATTTACACAGCGTTGAAAATATTAGTGTGGAGATTCAATAACAATTTAATATTATTTACAGCAGATGTACAATTACTTTTCCTACAAATTTCACTGTTTTCCCTACGGCTACTTCCATCATTTCAAAGGCTCAGTATAAAATTAAAAACGGATATTCGAAAAACCTCTCGCACTGACACTTTTACACATAAATCATTACCATACGAAAACATTTCGACCGTATTGTTGAAAATGTCACTTCGACTTACGACCTGTTTCGTCTAAGCTAAATTAAAAAGAATATTTTAAAGGGCTGAGTGAGAATAGGAGCAAGATATGAAAGAATGCCGACGATGTCAGAAATATACCGTAACATATAAACGTGTTCCTAGTGACTAATTAATATATATTGGAAAGTATGTAGTTTTTTATTATTATTAATATTTTTTAATCTGAATGTTTGTATGTGTTCTCTGTAATGTTCATGGCCGTTAGCTAAACTTTTCTTACACAGCGCAATTAACTAAATTAGTAGTATTACCATAATGCAATCATCAGTTTTTAGACTAAAATTTTAATTAGATTTTTGATTGGGATTCAGTTATTATGCTTTTAAAAAAACCTTTCTATTTTTTAACCTTTACTACATAATACTGTTTTTTTTATTTAATATAATTTTGCTACATTTTGCTATTATATAGATTTTAACTGGTGTTTACAGAATAGCTTGACAACTAATGTCTGGTTATTCTGGCATGGCTTCAATGCTATTGCTATACTTTCATGAAAATCATTAACAAACAATAACTTATGCACCTAAGGATGGCACTAAAATGTTTATTGTTATTATGGAAATTAAAACAAATTAAAGATGCAGTGTTTAAACTGAGTGAGTCACCATTCGAGAGCAATCCTGTACTGTGGCACGTTTTTTACTTTTTGTTTGTTAAAATATCTTGAATTATAATACGAGTCTAAATTATACGACTTTCTGTATCATAAGTCGAGATTAATGTCATAACCCGATCTGATGGGTCCAAGAACACCACAAATTATTTGTTTAATTCGTTAAGTTGATAGAAGATTATTTTTTTATGCAAAAGTATGCAAAGTATTAATGATTTGTTAAATTAAATACTCTTTGTTTTGAAAAATATTAACGTCCTACAAAATTCAAAATATCATAAATTTAATGCCAGTCTTAGAAATTTACATAAAAGTTATTGCAAATTTGAAATAAGCAGATGATAGTAAGATAAAAGCCCTTGATATGGAAGTAAATGTCGGTATTAGTTCGCATAATGCGCTCGATGATAGCCGCCGTGATCAGATGAGCCTCAGGCTATGTGACGGCCGCACTGATGCGGATCCCATGCACCTTGTAATTACCTCGCGAATCGCGAACGAGACTGAGCGACTTTTAGTGGTTCTTTGTGATAAAGCTGAGCTGGTGTAGTAGCAAAGCATTTCTATTGCCATCAATCTACTTTTGAGGTCCAGACAGACCAAACTTTTCCCAACTATTGTCTCAAGTAGTAATGTGAGCTTTGCTAAATTTTATTTTAAAGGGAATGTATAGACGTCGAAATTAAAAATACATGACTTCGTTGTCACGTGTCAGGATGACGGTATTACTTCAATGTCGTGCGGTAGGTACATGTCTTTAGCCGGTTATTTATTTATTTATTTTATTTATTTATTTATTATGTCTTAACCTTTGATGTAATTTGGTAGACATTACCGCCAACCACCGTCATTTAATAAAAGAAGACGGTATTTTCATCAAATCTCAAACGATAAATCCAAATCAGCCAAAATCAGACTTGAGCAGCAATTTTTATTTTTAATAACTCCAGTCGTAAATTCCCGCCTCAATTAGGCTTTATTCGATGAAGGCAATTACGAAAACGATACTACCTACATTGGTTTTCTGACCTTTATAAGGAGTTCAGTACCATAATCAAGGTTTAGTCACATTCATATCACGGGCCGACAAGCGGTGCACATCTCACGCACACCGCGGAGCGAGGCTGCGCGGGCGCAGATCAAAGGCACCGACAGGCTCTTTTAGCCGCATAATATGACGCGCCCCCCGCCCCCGCCCGCGGCCGGCGAAATGCCTCGATCAACCTCCAGGGCGCTTACTTGCCATTACTTATACCGATCTATTAATAAAACAAATTTGATGTAATGGATATTCTTAGCGGACAGTTTAGTTTATCTTAAACATTTTCAGACAGATTTAGAATTAACCCTAAAATTTGCAGTATATTTATGAAAAATGTTACACAATTAACATACAACAGAGATAAATTGCTTTGTATTCTTTTGGTAAACAACCTGCTAAAGTGTTTTAAGATCTAATAAAATTTATAATTAATGATTTTGAACGTAACTAAAAAACAAAGACTAAAAACAAATTACCTGATGATGAGGTATAAAATACAATTGATTCACTCATTTTATTCATAGGTGATTCAAATCTTATCCGATTAAGCCATAGGTCATTAACAAAAGGGGTATATTGCGCGTTGAAATCTTTTACAAAGAAAGCAAAAGCTTTGTAAAGATTATCAGATTTATGTGAAATCGAAGATCGGAATCTAAATAACCGCAAGCGCAGTGCGCACCTTTCGCGACAAAGCCGGGGGCATTCTCTCATAACGCTTTTAACATCGCTAAACCTATGCAGCCACTTGTTGAGCATCGGGTTTTGAGAACACGTGAAAGAAGACTGGCGAAGTTGTTTGAAGTTGAGACCCAAGTATCAAAGGCGTCGTTCAGGGTTGAAATCAACCAAGATTTGTACAACATAACACTGCAAACAAAATGATATTAAAACCTACCCTCTAAAAGTTGGGATTATAGAGATATAAAAAAATAATTAATGAGTTTAGGTTAAGACGAGTTTTTGTTATTTCCTATAATAAGCATCAAAATACAACGATTTTGTGACTAGAACTTGACTCCTATGATTTTTTCATTCAAATTTCATAATTTGAATGAAAAAATCATAGGAGTCAAGTTACCTAGCTACTCTAGGGTCATCCCTAGAGTAGCTAGGTAATCTTAAATAATGAGTTTACCTTCATACACCTTCTTTTAAAATACGCGCGAGAGCGAAATCGAAGTGTACAAACACAATGCGCGCAGTCAGTCTGACTTTGACATTTGACACATTTTGACGTTTGAACGTTCCATTACTGGCATTTATTTTATTTCTTCTGCTGTTTCTCTTGCTATTTTAAAAAAAATCTTTCAAAACTGACTAATAATCTGATCTTTTTCTGTAATAAATTCACCATTAATCTAATTATAACAATGTGAAAGATAGTTTTGCACCAAAAATAAGAAACCACAACAAGTGTGTGCGTAGAACGAAACGTTTCTCAGCAGATTTTGTTTTTAATTTATTTTTATATTCCCTGCTTTAAAAATTACCAGTTTTTAGGATGAAAGTCTGACAATAAAAGAGTATTCAAATATTATGTTTTTCACCGTGAACGGTTCCTTAAAATATTGGGTCCACTTTCGCCTATCTTCTTTTCAAATTTCTTTACGCAACTTACTTTAATTTTTTTTTTCAATTGCACTTTTGAGTTTTTAGTGGTAGCCGCCCTACCTCACGATCCGAAGGTCGTGAATTCAAACCTAGTCGTACACCAATGAGTTTTTCCTTTCGAAAAATTTAAGTGCGCAATGCTCTTAAACGGTGAAGGAAAATATCGTGAAGAAACCTGCATACTTTAGAACCAAAAATTCGAAGGTGTGTATTATAGATTAGTATTCTAATAAACGGCGATGGAATACTAATCACCATGCAAATATGGTCATGTGCCAAATATCATGTTTGGGCGTGGTTCAGATCTTTAAAATCCTCAAAGATCTAAGTGACTAAAGATCTGAGTAGATTACCTACCGAGCGTGGGGATTACAGACATGATCATGTTTTTACGTAATTATTCTCGGAAAAAAAAAAAGAAACAAAGAAAATATTGTCTAAAAAATCTAGAGCAAATAAATAATTTCTTTGATAATGATAATGGAAGTTTCTGTAACACTTTCACATTCAAATAACTCTGAATTTCTGTGCCCATTGTCCGGCGTCGGCAAAGTCGACGTCAAAGAGTCCATATAGTGAAAAGAGTCCGTCAAATTAGTACATAACGCGTTATGAATACGAAATGAGGTCAAATAGGGCACTCTATTATATGAAATAAAATATTCAGGCCCATTCATTAGGTAACGCTTGGCAACCAAACTCAGGTATGAAGCAGGTTGTATTAAGGCTTCGTTTAGATGATTTGAGAATTACGTCCAAGCTAGCTTGTGTGACATAAATTTATTTGACCATCTATACTAATAATAATATTATAAAGAGGAAAACTTTGATTGTTTGTTTGTTTGTATGAAATGAATAGGCTCCGAAACTACTGAACCGATTTGAAAAATTCTTTCACCAATGTGTAGAATGAACTTTCAGGATGAACATAGGCTATATTTTATGTAGGTACTTCGCGGGCGACGCCGCGTGCAGAAGCTAGTTGTTTAATAAAGGTGAAATTTACATAAAACATAATTTTGTTGTAACATAATGGCGTATAGCTGTGTACTATTTAATAATAAAAACACAGTCATAGTTCGAACTAATATTCCCTGTTTAGGTACACTGATGGTGTAGTGTTAGCACTCCTGCCTAACGATCTGAAGGTCGTGGGTTCAAACCTGGTCGTGCACCAATAAGTTTTTACATTCGAAAAATTTATGCGCACAATGCAAGTGCTCAGACAGTAAAGGAAAACATCGTGAGGAAATCAGTTTACTCTAGAACCAAAAGTTCGAAAAGGTTAGTATTCTTATAAGCGATGGACTTGCAACCTGTCATGTACAGAATATTAACTACTGTGCAAAATGTGGGCTCCAAATATCATGTTTACCACGTGGTTCTGACTATCCTCTTGAGAATATTCAAAGATCTAAGTAACTAGAGATCGAAGGCGACATCTACCAAGCCTGGGGATTACAGTCGTGATCATGTTTTTTTTTACATTTATTTCGCATCGGCGATGCACGTGAACCGACGCCGATAACATGCTTTCTTCGTAAAAACGGTCCCACGTTGACACGCCGAAAGGAGTTGCCTAAGTTTGTACAGTTGTCGCCGACCTCTTTGAATACTTTTTTTTTTAATAATTTGAATTTGCTTTTCTTTCTCGCCGCTTTCTTGCGCATGTGTTATGTTCGAACTTTACACAGTTTTTCGGTTAAAATATGTATTATTCAACGTGAGTAGTAGCTTCTGTGGTAAATAAGGTTTTCTGTCAGCCATTGTTTTAAAAAACGTTATCTTTTAATACTGCCGCAGTTTTCGTCTCTGTTATTTCAATGAGTCACTTTTTTGTATGTAGGTACTTAATAATGTACCGTGTCCAAAAACACCTATTTTCTGTTGGTGATCTATAATCCATAATTTTATTTACTAATACACTGTGATGAAGGCTTATAGTAATAAAATTCAACTAAAGCCAGCATTCTGAATTCATATTTTAGTTTAAATAATGCATTTATTATCTGAACATTGAAATTTAGTATCAAAATCCGAAGCTATTACTCGTATGAGTATTATCCATCGGAAAGTATAATAGAATTGATTTGATACTCGATTGCGTACGCCACGCGACCACGACCACAGAGCATATAATAGTTTTTACGAACATATCCACAGAGCATGTGTCAGTTTCTACGTATGCACGATCATAGAATAGGCAGTGGTTTCTACGTACACGACCACACGTAGCCGGTCTGAGTGTGAAGGAGGCTTAATGGAATGACACGGTCTTTGTGAACGCCGCCCAATTCTAATGCCTATTGAGATGGAATTTCACCTCTTTGTTGCTTGATTTCTGATAGTAATAGTTTTATTAGAAATCCAAAGAAATCTCCAACCTGACAACTCATTGTTAAAGCCAGAGGAGAAATAAACTATAAAGCTTAGCTATGTCAAGTGTAGTCAGGCCAATCTCTCCTAACCAGCGGTATAAAATATGCAAATTAGACATTCCTCTTATAATTGATAGCTGTTTATACTCGTGCGTGTCCTTACGGTTTGTATGTAGAATTTTTCCTCTTAGCCAAGGAAATGAAATAATATTTGCGAGTTGTTAATATTATTATCATGTACCTTTAAACGTTTTCTTGTCGATCGAATATAATTTAATATGCTCTTTATGATCCCCGATAACCTTAATGTTTTCTAAAATGATTGATTCTTGTTTCGTAAATAACTGTAACTTCTACAAATTGAAAACATATAACAATTTTAGTTGAGTAAAAATAATGTTTTTGTTTTTATTATGGCTAGTGCAAAGGAATTTTAAAGTTTCAGAATATCTACTACTGGGGATAAAAATAAAAGAATTGCCCAAATACTCTATCTCCGAATAAAACATTATGATCAGTAGTGATTACCTCTATCCAAGTCAAGTTTGAAGTTAGAAATGCAGCGAAATTAGTATCCCATAATAATTTATCGTGCAAGCACGTATCTTTAAATGCTAAATTTACATTAATTACATCCTTGAACTATGACCGGGTTCCTAAGAAACGTCCAACGGTTATCGTTCGCAGCTCATATGCATTGCGAGGAAAGCGGTGCCGACAGATCTAGTAGAACGGCTAGCTCTCTATAATTACCATGATGATAATATGATACATACAAGATGATATGATTTATGATACATGCAACATACAATTCCAGAACACAACGGGAAGTGAGCTAGTTGCAAAACATACAAATAGGCTCACAATTTAAATTTTTGTTAAAGAGTAATTTAGAATTAGCTGTTTTTTTATATTAAATTTTTTATAAGAATTTGAAAAAAAAAAATGACAGATCGTATACACATATCATATACATACATATCACACTTTGCATTAAAATACAAAATTAATATAAAAAAGAAAATTATAAATGAAACAAAAACTGTTATGAATCGAAATAAAGCAAAATGGTTGTGTAAAAGAGAGCTAAATATACAATCACTGGCGTAGTAAAGAGCACTCTTGGTGTGTAGAGTACCAGATGCACTCTTCATAAGCTATGCCATGACGTAAAGCCTCATATAAATTTTACTATAGGCACATTAATGTCGCGTCGTGAAATTGATTTGCAGCCTGAAACATATTATGATTGTGAAAACTGGGTTTACGATTTATTTGCTCTATACGATATCGACTTTTCCACTACCACTGCAAGCTGTTTGCTCGCTCTGTTTATGGTGTGACTGCGCCTATACGGTGTGACAAGTGAAACGTACGTGCGTTAGAAAAATCCTATTTCGTGAAAAAGCTGTGGAAAATCTTTTCAATAGACACGAGTCTTATTGTGCCAAATTTATCACAAAATCTCATGCCTCAATAGGTTGGATACAAAAAGAGTTTTATATCTAGTTATATTTCCGATAACTTCTCAACTCCGTTATAGTGTGGTTTTGCGCTGATATCTTCACGGCTGTTGCGCTCGGTCCTTTTATTAGCTGCCATTGCATTGTCGTTGATAAACTGACTGTATGAAACGGTTTTATCAAAACCACCAACGCGACAAAATACTCCAATATGCAGAAAATGGGAAATCGCCGAGGCAACAGATTAAAGTGAAACAAAAGAACGATTGCTCAATTGAACTTGAGTTACGAAACCGGGATTCGAGAGTCGATGCAAAGAGGGTTAAGAAATCCAATCACCGTTTGACAATGCCAGTGATAACTGAAAAGTACTGCAAAGGTTGATAGAAAATCTGATTGCTAATTAAAGTTGACACAGAAATGCGAAGTGAATTCAAAAATCTTCATTTATTCGGTCACGGTTCGCGTCTTACGTTTAGCATTAAATGATCGACTATGTTTCAATTTCGTTTAACACGAATGCGTCGGTTGAACGAATCGGTACACGATTATGTGATTGTGAGAAAAAAAATATGAGTTATAGTGCATTTTCTGCGCATGCCTAAGTTTAGTGTGTGATTATGATCCGTGGAGAGGACTTGAAACTGCCATGAATAAAGCGCGTAAGTTTCAAATGCTTTGTCGAAAATGCAGTTTTGAATGAGCTTATCTTAGTTATTTTTTTAATTCAGCTACCGTATACCACCCGGGTGGCTCTCATTGAAAGCAAGTTGTGCATGATCCGAAAGTGCTTCCGGACGATTAGCCACAAATAGATGTTTGAATTTGTTGTTAACTTCGCCTCCTTTTGCGTTAATAGTGTTACAATGTTTGCGAATTCTATTACGCATTGTTGAGCCGAGGTCGCTTGTTGTGTGAGCCTTTTACTCATTGTTCGACTGACTGATCCTGTTTCTGAATAAAAATATACAATAGTACATATAGATTGAATTGAATATTTTTCTGTGAAATTTAAACCAATGTGCTCTAATTTGAACTTATTCTTGTGATATTTGGGTTTCGAAGTCCGACTAGACCCCAAGTGATCCATCTAAGGTAGTTTTTTGATATGCTGTTACTTGCAGCAGTATTTCAATAAAAATAGAAAATAGAAGGCACAGGTAATGAAGAGATACGTTACCACAAAGCCACCCACATTTGTATAGCCAGGTTATTATGGACACGTTATGCGTCATAAATATTTCGGGAACATAAAATTAACACTCAAAAACATGGCCTTTGGAGGCACCGCAACGTCTGCAGGGTCCGACAAAAAATATGAGGATCGCTTGCAGAAACCACCACCGAGCTCGGACTCGATAAAGCCGCAAAATATTCATCATTCAGCCTTACACACTACAGTTTATGGTTTAAAATTAAAAAGCAGGTTTCACTTTCCTGTTTCTTTCAATTCATATTCTCGTGTTGACCACAAAATATCCATATGTTGTTTGTGTTACGGTTTAGTTTCGACTGTCTAAATACCGCTCCGGTTTTCCATATTATCAAAGGACATACTTGTTGACATGTTGTCTAATTGATTGGTGTTTCCCAGCAGGGGTCTAGAGTCTACATGTGGCGGAACCTTTGTGGAATTATTTGAAATTGATAAACTATAAATGCCTCTACAAGTGGTAGATGCCACTGTTAATTTTTTAGGGAAATTAAATCGTGTCAATCATGTAGAGCTGGAATTTGGGTTTGAACATTTTAAACTATTTTAGATTAGAATCTTATATCCTATATGAATCATGTTTCTAGAAATAAAAATGAGTTGTGTAGAATCGTAGTTTATATTTGATACGATATTTATTGCTCGTGAGATTTCAATCTATTACCTAACTAGAGTTGCAAAAACACTTTATTAAGGAAACAAAAAGTACACAATAATCTCATTCCCACAACATTAATCTAGTAAATCTTTCTTTTTATTGTTACTTCATACTCAATAGATATTAAAATGCATCCCAGTAAGTGCAAAAATGCAGGACCGCAGCGGCGTCCTTTGACGTTAGGTGGTCTACACTTCGAATGATGTGATTATAATAGCGACATCTACACACACATCAGTAAATCCCATCTACCACTGAGACCACTATTGGCTGCTCCAAATTAATTACTGCACGCTCTCGATGATAAAACTTTAATTAAACTTTTGATGACTTTCTTTTCAACTTCAAAACCGTTCGGATATTGCACCGTCTTTTTGCAACAGAATTTCAGAAGTCAAAGGAACAAAGGCCAGAAATAGCTTGAGTGTTATCGTTTAGGCTTGACCGCATTCGTGCTAAAGAAATTGGATACTCTTGGTTGAGAACACTGCCAATGGAACGTAAAATTACGTAGTGATCGAGGGCTACCGATGACGTAATGTGCTATACCTACCGTATAGTTGCTATTGATCTCTCACGCTTTATTTAATTTAGAATGGCTTCCATGTTAGCCGCGTTTAACATTCAATTCAATAATATTGCTATCCATTCCAACGTTCATTCATGCGTATGGACACCACTACTTTGGACGACGAATCATTTGTATCCATTCATTGATTCATATAAAATTGTTTTTTTTGAAGTCTGTACCTACTTATAAAGTTAGATAAAAATAGAATGGCTATATGTAGAATATCTCTACAAATGAGATCCAAAACAAAACACAGCTTAAAAGCAGTATAATGGTATACCTAATTGCAAGAAAGATTATGTAAATTAAGTAGCCTCGACTAAGGAATTCTATCGTTATGATGATACAGCAAACTTTGCAATTTACAAAGGATGTTTTCCGACCCCACTATTTTCTGAGCCAAATGTTCAGCCTGCTAAGGTTATGTTTCCTTTGCAGGTCAAGGTCGCATGAACCAACTCGGTGGGGTGTTTATCAACGGTCGGCCTCTGCCGAACCATATCAGACTGAAGATAGTGGAGATGGCGGCTGCAGGAGTACGTCCTTGCGTCATCTCGCGCCAGCTCCGAGTGTCCCATGGATGCGTCTCCAAGATCCTCAACCGATACCAGGTGAGAGCTGAAAAGAGTATAATTTTTGATAAAGTTCCAATGAATTTAATGACCTTGCTTTTCGTCTAGTCTAACAGTTTATTAGTTTGAAACTAAAAGATTTTGTTGTGCAGGAAACTGGATCAATTCGTCCCGGTGTGATCGGAGGATCAAAGCCGAGGGTAGCGACACCTGAAGTTGAGAACAGGATCGAAGAACTGAAGAGACATAACCCAGGTATATTCTCCTGGGAGATTAGAGATAAACTTATAAAAGAAGGTGTCTGCGATAAAAACACCGCGCCCTCAGTCAGTTCGATATCACGACTTATAAGAGGAGGCCAACGGGACGAATCAGACCCTAGAAGAAATCACAGCATTGATGGCATACTAGGTAAGTAAATACTTACCTCAGTTAATGCGATTTTTCTTAGGATTTAATATCTACTAAACCTAAAAAACCTACTAAATTAAAACGTTAAGCTTTGTGCAGAAGGGGAAACATAACTTGTTCAGAATAGAAAGTTCATATTTGAAATGTTGAAGGCTTAGCTCGTAGTTGGAGTACCGCTTGAAGAGAAATCTGTAGTGTTTACTTAAAACTTTATATTACCTAGATGGTTGTTCTCGCTACATAAAGGATTTCTATTAAGTCTATGCAACAGCTGTAAAATTTAAAAAACACGGGTACTTCATTTTTTAAATACATAAATAATACCAACTTCACACTGCTGTCCGGCAAATAATCTTCCACATAATGATCCGTAAAATTGACCGTGTCATCTGTGACTCATAATCACTTAATTTAGTTCAAAAGAGACTACATACTACTTATAATTTCATTGTTATAATGAGACTGTCGGAACGTTTGCAAACTTTACAAAATGGCGTATAAAGTTAATAATCCACGTAAAGCGCACGGAGCGCGCGCACGCCACGGCAGCGCCCCTTGTGTCGGCTTCAAAATTGTAGGTTATAAAAATGAAATTAGTATCCAAAGGTGTTATTATCCCATCGCGTTTGGCCGCAAGGCTTGCATTACGACAATCTGTCCGTACTGCACGTCTTGTGCCGTATAGCTATCCAATATAAAATGGCGCTCCTAATATCCCGGTTCAGCAACGGAGCGAGATTCTGCGCACCGATAAGATTATGCATATTAAGTTGTGCGCGGCTAAATAATGTCTACACTGGAAAGCCTTTGCAGTCGGCATCGCATTGAAAATTTGCGTTCGTGCCTGTCCTACGACCTAACGGGGGTTTCGGCCGCGAGTTTTTCCAGGAAACATTTTGCATTGCTTCGAAGAAATTTAACCGTCTTTTAAATTGCTCACACTTTATAATCAACTTTACAGAAAACTTGTAAATTAATGAGGGAGAGGGTGACATAAATTGACGGATATTTGAGAAACGCTCATAAAATAAGATAAAAGCATCTTCGAACTCATGAGTTCGTAATCAACTAGCGTAAAGTAATATTTATTGAGGCCCCAAATTCATTTGAAGGTACACATAATGTAATGTGGTTTAATTTAATCGAGGCCGCGTGTGGTCCGCAGTAGTCGGACAGTAATCGACGGAAAACAAAATAAACGAGTCGCTAGAAAGTTACTTTAAAGATTACGATGACAAAAATTTTATTATGCTTCTATTCGCACCCACGTCTCTAATGGTCATGATTCGTCACGTAATTTTATGAGTTATTGCTGTAGGCTTTCAACTGTTTTTCACCGCAGTTAATTCACCAAATAAACACCACCTACAAAACTCTACTAACAACAAGTTCTCGTTTGTCCGCAGGTCCATCATCATGTGAAGACTCTGACACTGAATCAGAACCAGGCATAACCCTGAAAAGAAAACAGCGTAGATCTAGAACTACCTTCTCCGGAGATCAACTCGAAGCCTTGGAACGAGCCTTCACTAGAACTCAATACCCTGATGTGTACACTAGAGAGGAACTCGCTCAGAAGACCAAACTGACTGAAGCTAGAGTTCAGGTAAGCATCTGTTTGAAACCAGTCAAGCGTGTCTATGATGAATCGTGCCATCAAATAACCCATTGTAATATCAGTTCAACTTTCCGCCCCTACAAGCTGGGCGTGAAAAAACACCTCAAATTACTTTTGTAATTAATTACAACAATGTTAAGTAAGCTACCATATGCCGCTACTGTTGTCTTAATACTTTTTGTACAATTAATATTCCTCATTAATTCTAAAGTGTAATCGAGACTAACCCATTATTATGTAGTAACGAAATTCACATCAGTCTAATGAAACAGAATTTTCTGCTATGTCGAAGTAAATCAATTATGTATTTGGAATACATTGAGATGCACGAGAATCAGCTAGGGAGATCGTGTGGAACTCTTAGCTGATTAAGAAAGTTTGCATAGCAACCTGACAATATGTGTTTTTATTTAAACAACTGTTTCTCTTGTTTAGGTTTGGTTTTCAAACCGAAGAGCTCGCCTCCGTAAGCAACTCAACTCGCAGCAACTAAGTGCTTTCAATACAATGTCCTTACAATCAGCCTTTCCATCCGTCCATCAACAATACGAACCCCCTTCGACCTTTAACGCTCAATGCGCGTCTTGGCAACAATCTTACTCTTCGGCTCTTGGCTCGAGTTCTGTACTAAACTCGGCTCTTGCGCCATCGCTCCACCAATCTGCGCTAACGGCTCCATCCGTTTGTCAGTCTGCACTTGCCTCATCACTGCATCCTCCTACGTCGACTTCCTTCTCATCTGGAAACTTGACGCCTCTATCGCACTCCTCGGAGTTGCCTACTCCTTTGCAAGCCCCAACTGATACACCACCCAGTTCAAGTCCTGTGACATCGAGTCCATCAGTGCATCAAACCAGTGCTCTAACCTATCAGCATCCGACGTACGCGACTCCCAGTGACCCCGTCTCCCATCCCTATGGATACGGAGATTACGCAAAGCAAGACCACGCCTTATCAGCCCACAACCACTGGACCTCGCGACAGCTGAGCGGCCATCCCCAGAACAAACTGGCTGAAGTCAGCGCGTGGCCAGAAAATTATAGGTATGTACATAATATGTTTCGATTTTATGCAGAACAAACAGTCATAACATCTCAATAATCCCTGACGGCGACTAAGTAGCCTCATGAATTATTGATGATCCCGCTACTCATACTCTGACTCGGATTGAACAGTGAACATGCAATCACAATAAACTGACCTTTACCGGCGGCAATTTAAATAACTATCAATTAAGCGAATACCGCGTGTACCCGGCTGTTTCACTAATAGTATGTTTAGGTTCTTTGTGTGCAATGACATCATTTCGAGTTACTCATTTTGCGTTTCATGATGTCAATCTTAGATGATGTAGGGTTTATAGATGGATGAAATAATAGCGTCCGGTGGCTAAGCGAAGCGTGGGCATCGATTGCAAATCTGTGCTCGTACGTCTTATTTCTTTTCACCTTCCTTTATCATTAGCCGAAGCGGCCGCTAATCAATTAAGAGTGTAAGAAGTTGGCCATTATACGGCGCATGGGTGGTTATTACAGCGCTTCGTAATACGCGATCCGATCGTGAACGCAATAGGGCTGCGAATTTATGCCAGATTTGATCGGTTTTCAATTAAATTTTTAGTTATTTTTCAATTTCTTATCCTTTTATTAAAACATCTTTCAAAATATCGGATCACAGATGATCGTCACACTAGAAAAAATAGTAAGTTCTAAAGTGTAATGTAGAGTAATGGCGACAAATACACTGTCGCATTGTGCTGTATACGGCGAAGACATTTATCCGTGTTATCTAGACAAAGCACATCTATAAACCTCGATGGACCACACAGGCACATACAATATGGTCTCACAATGGCGGGCAAACTAATAATATATGGGTTAGCCGCGATGGAGTGTCGGCCTGTCTTATCTAGTCCTTCGCTTGATTGACGTAAGTGTGTATGTACCCATTCGCGTCTTTTGTCTGCCGAAAATAATAATATTTCGTGAACACCAGCCTCTTCGAGTATTTTGCCGTAATTTATATTTTGAAAGTGTTGGTTAATTATCGGCTAATATTCCTATAAGCGAAAATGAGCTTGTAACCTGTCACATAAGAAATACTTACTAGAGTTCAAATCGTAGACATTGTGCCTAAAAAATAATGTTTAAACGTGCCTTTGGCATTCATTTAGATATACTCGAAGATCTATGTAACTAGAAGAGATCTGTTGAGATGTCTCCAAAACCTGGTGATAACAGTCGTAATCATATTTAATTTTGTTTGTTTTTTATTTTGTACTCAACGTGCTTTATTTTAATTCAATGTTCATTTAATTTGAAAAAAAATTAGACAATCTCATAGAACGTCAATTACAGCCGAGTAATTTGCTCAAATTTAAGGAAAACTTAGAAAATAAATTAATTTCGTGTAACTTAAGATTACCTAAGTTTGTAACTTGAAGTAACTTTACCTGTAATTAAATCTGACAGTTATTGGCTCTAAATAATCAGCCAATCTAGCTATCACACTAATAAAGGTAAACGGGAAAGTATGTTGATCTGTCTGTGCGTATATAAAACTGGAATTACTTCTAGTAGGTTCATTAAGATTGTTTCAGTACCTATTGGTGATTGTTACACCTAAGAATACTAGCAATTTTTCACACGTTTTCATTCGGTATTCTAATAGATATATACAACTTAAAATACAATTTTATATAATAATAATAATAATTTAAGATTTTTATGTTTCTAAGTAACCAGAAACTGAAAAAAAATCGGTGTTAGTACTTAGAGGCACGCCTAAACATTATATGCGTATATGCTCGCTATGAAAGTATGTAGCAAAGTTAAATATATTTTGAAACTTTTTACCTCACATCGCGCCAAAGATGAACCCCTGTACATCCATATTTCCATCTGTCTTCGTAAATTGGCCTCAAATTATGGACACCATTAATTCTGGCTATCGGCCGAGGGCTTTTATCAAGTAAATAATACACTGATACTGTAATTTGTACATGGTTTTGTTAACTGTTTATACAACGAATTAAACTGAATACTCTGGATATGTATGCAATCTATATAAATTCGGCAGAGTACTTCTCTTTTACCATAATGTTTCAACCCTGTCATTATTTTTTTCGATTCAACCCAATTTGGCAAAGATCAAATTTCTTTTCTTAACTGATTATTTTTAACTACGGAATTATTTTACGTGCAACATTGTTTACGATTGAAATCTTAAAGGAAATCAGTACAATCTAAACCAGCAGATACCACCTTACGTCATAGTTTTGTACACGAACCAAGTGTACAATTAATAAAAAGGCCGAACGTGACATTAGTGCAGTGAACTCGCACATTACTGGCTCAAAGCTGGTATTAAAACTTATCTTGCATACTTCCTCGGCTAGCGTGTATAGGTTAGCAGCCGTTTCTGACGTTATCGAATCAAGCATGCACAAAATACAAATAACTAGGAAACTTTAAACATATTTAGATTTTAAATGTACCTACACTAATTAAATCAAGATTAGCGATAGGAAAATTAACTTTTTACTCACTTATGAAACACATTATTGCCTGGTGATGGTTTTACATAGGAGATACGTAATCTACTGTATCCCAGGAAAGATTAGTCAATCAGGGTCTGACTAAGTAGTGGGTTACCTCACGATCTGTTTCTGCATCGTTTGAATGCCCTGGCACCGCCCATATAAATTCTTCAAATAGAAAAATTCATTGGAAAACCACGGGCTCCGACGATCTTATGATAGGAATACAGAGATGCTACCACAAACCCACCAGTGCTCTTTGTAAACTAAAGTTACGGACAAATAAATATTGCGTGGCAGTACCACCAACACTAGCCGATAGTCACACATTTAGATAAGCCAATAACAAACGGTTATAATAAGTTAGACGTAGCATTATTTATCAGACCTTTGATTTAAATACTCGTTCATTATCTGAACACTAAGGAACGCCTACGGCTTCACTCGCATGTATTTTTAACAAGTTTTCAGATTGTGTCTGTTGGGCTGAATTTCACGTCAGGTTGTGTTGAAATTCATAGAATTTCGTAAGTTAGATGCACAAAGGAATTCCATGTGGAGGTAGAGAATTCTTGATAGCATTAGGTACAAACTTGTGCTTAAGGAATACTGAAAGACAAAACATCACAAAATATTTTAAAGGAAATATAGTTCAGCTGTTTTTAAACCTCTAATCACTGACAAGCACTTCCGTTGCGTGTTTCCATCGTCTTATGACTCGGTTATAATTTTGCAAACATTAAATTAATTACAACTTTAATGAGTCAAACATCTGTATAATACCTGCTACTACTACGCCTACCGTTTCACTAATATCAAACTGGGTAAACTTTTTTACTCACTTCAAGTTTAACTTACTGTAAACTGTAAATTTATTCACAGTAAATAATATTTTTTAACGAAAACGAAATAGATTTTTCCAGTAAATATAGTAAAAACTTACGTCTGTTATGCATGTTTACCTTACAGCGGCCGTAAAAAGTCGGTCAAAGCTCTTTTATGAACCATAGTATAAGAAGATCAATATATTCGGAACAAAAGGAAGTCTTTGGTACGGTTTTGAATGTTGAACTTTACTTTCGACCTTGCTCAATATGTTCTACGAAATTAGGTCTAATGATGTATTAACCACTGAATTTAATGATTATGGTTTTAATGCTCATTTGGTCACGATGCGCTTCCGTAAATGTATGTTTCTAGTTTTTTTATTGACCTTTGAGAAAATTATATTGGTATGAATTATGAATGCGGTGGAGTAGTAATCATTGGCAATACTGTGATTATTGACTTCTGTTCAGGAAGGTCCGAAGAATAATGTCTTTAGCGAGATGAATTCAACCGTGACCGTTTGGTCGCTTAATATAGATTAAGAGCTAAATATAGATCGTAGCTAGATTAGCCAGATTTAATCGTATAAATTGTTCGAAACATTTTCAAAATCTAATCTTTCTTTCCATTTGTTACAGTTCATTTTTCGGAACAAACGCAGCTCACTACACATCGCACGCTCACTCGCCCACTGAGGCCAAGTCTGGCTACCCTTACATAGGACAACTCGGTGGGATGGATATGGGACGAGTTCATTAGTTTGTCTCTAGGTTATGTTTACACCGCGCCAGAAACATAAGTATTTTAGACCATACATTATAAAGATTTTTCTTTAACTTTCAGCACTACGTTTGTTGTGCTAGTAGATAAAGATTTTCAAGAGTTTTCAAAAGTTTCAAGATTTATCTATTATTTAAATTTATCCACGACTGAAAATTTTAACGTTTCTGGTGCGGACTATGATTTTATGTTGTATAGTGTGTTAGCATGCATGTATTTGATTTGTCATGTAAAATAAAAGGAAAATATTATAGAGTTTTCATTAGCGAAAAAACGTTTGGAACCATCAATTTGATATTAAGAATGTTTTTATTTTGTCACTGAATTTGTATTTGTATTAAAGTTTTTGGATAGACATATCACAGCGTGCCTTCGTATATGCAATTTTATATAAGTTTTATGTACAATGTAGGTACTTACTTAACTAATTATTTTATATTGTTTAAAAGTCACTGTATATAGTAACTAATAATAAAATTATTTATCATAAGTCTTTCACTTGTGTCGTAGAGCTTACTAAATTCATTTCGTTAGTGTATGGTTAATAATAAACAACTCGGTTCCTAAAAAAAATTGTAATTAAGATGCAAACACTAAATTTTACATTGCACTAGCTAAAAATGTTGACAATTTTGAAACATTTAGTACGTAAAAACTTTATTAATTAGATTTTTTTATCATAAAAAAAATGATATTATATCCTTTATTCAAAAAAATTACTTTCTAACTATCCTGCCTTTTTAGTATTTCAACATAAATTGCCTTACAATGTGATAGAATACTGTATATTTATTTTAAGTAAGTATTTTTATAGAAATATAATAGAAACTAAGCACTTTGTAAAGTATTTTACCCAAAATAAATGGTATGTTAGTTGAAATAAAATTTGTATGTTTCATTGTTCTGTTCTTTATGGAAAAATACATCTACATTTAATTGCAGTGAAGGAAATTTAATGTATATAAAAAGAGTCGTAGCCAACTTTTTTTTGGTTCCCTAACAATAATTTCTTTTCCGTTCTTCAAATTGTACCATTTTGTTTTAGATTGGTACTTACAAAACTGAAGCTAGCGATGAAAACAAAGCCTTAATAACCCCAATCAATGTCAACTGCAGAATTAGACCAAGCTAGTTCTGTTATTGGAGGCTTTGTAGGTGTCAAGACCAGATGGTCTGACGGATCCTGTCGTTAAAAAGTACTCGCATTAATGAAGCTCCGCTTAGACATTGGACAATGAACTATAGATAAAAATAATAAGCATTGCATTTCGTTATTTCAAACAAATTTTGACTTATCACTAATCGTTCGAGTTGATTTTGGAAATAAGTCTAATGAATCACACTCAGTTTCATTTAAATTTCTGCTTTCTTTATGGTTAGGCTGGGCTCTAATAATCAGCCTTATAAATTCTACTAATATTATAAACGCGAAAGTTTGTATGAATGTATGGATGGATGTATGTTTGTTACTCTTTCACGCTAAAACGGCTGAACGGATTTGAATGAAATTTGGCACAGATATAGATTATGGTCTAGAATAACACATAGGCTACATTTTATCCCGGAAAAATATAAGGTTCCGCGGGATATATTTGTTTTTGTTTTTCAAGGTACCACGCGGGCGAAGCCGTGGGCGGAAGCTAGTATAATATAGAAATCAAAACTAAAAACAACCTATAAAGTTTTTTTTCTTGTCAAGTCACAGTTTTTTTTTGAATCCGTGTGGTGAAGATATTAAGGTAAAACTATGAGTATACATATTATGTATATGTATATAAAGTTATAGCGTAGGTAGTTCTAGAATGAAATGACAATCTATAACGACGTTTTTAACTTACTTAATGCTTTGCTACGCGTTGTTTTTAATATAAAGTTAGACCCAGAATATACCAAAATTGCTTGCTAGAACTGTGGCTAGTCCAGATCTTCTATAGACACAAACAAACTAAAGCCTTATTAGGATTTCTGCAAAGCCTTCTAGTTACGACAGTGGTTCAGCTCCACATGCGATTTAGGCTGTGTCCCCAGTAGGCAAACTGGCGAAAAACAACAAGGCGCACGTAACGCTGCAAACTGCGTAAAGTGAGCGCAAAACTCGCAAACTGTGGACACTCCATCTCAAATATATGGAAGGGCGTACTAAACCGATACGCCGCAAACTCAGTCGGTCGCTAACAGTTTGCCTACTGGGGACACAGCCTTAATTAGCCATTCAAACGCATGCTCGCATTCAAACCCAATAGACTGTTCTGGCTTCTTTTATAGCAAACCACCGTAATCCCAAATGAAAATTGGATATTATTTCATTTATTATTTTTTGTGATCCCAAACGAATATCACGAAAAAGTACTAGAGGAACTCACCGCAACTACGTTTATGTATTTTTCCTTTAAACAAACTTTAGTCGTCAACTTCCATGAAAGTTGTTTTTCGGAATAAAAGTATCCTGTTTGAATCTATCTCACCGAATTTCATATAAATAAGTTTAGCTATAACGAATCGACTGATTGACAAACACTTTCGCATTTATAATTATTAGTGTTATATGACCCTTGTTTTTAATCAAAAGGGCACCCACGTTATTTGGCTTTTATTTGCAAATGTTAAGTCAATAAGAACAATGCTATGTTGGTGGTATTGTTACGCAAATTAGCTGTTAGATGTTTTAATAAAAATAATAAAATACTTTTTAAAACATCAATGTATTAATACTCCCAATATTCTCGTAATGTAGTGAGCATTTTAATAAAGTGAAGTTTTTAAACGTCGATATTTAGAGAACAGATTATTCACACCGTAGTAATATTTCGATAATTTACGTAATATAATAAAAAAAAAAAAAAAAAAATATGATCACGACTGTAATCCCCGGGCTTGGTAGATAACTCCTCAGATTTTTAGTTACTTAGATCTTTGAGGATATCTAAAGGGGGTAGTCAGAGGCAAGTCCAAACATGACATTTGGTACATGCCCACATTTTGCACAGTAGTTAGTATTCCGTACGTGACAGGTTGCAAGCCCATCGCCCCTTATAAGAATACTAACCTATGACACATACCTTCGAATTTTTGGTTCTAGGGTATGCCGGTTTCCTCACGATGTTTTCCTTTACCGTTTAAGAGCACTGGCATTGCGCACATAAATTTTTCGAATGGAAAAACTCATTGGTGCACGACCAGGTTTGAACCCACGACCTACGGATCGTGAGGCAGGGGTGCTACCACTACACCACCAGCGCTCTTAACGTAATATAAACCCTGCGTAAATCTTACTACTTACACAAATATAACTTTAAAGTTCTTAATTCAAAACAAAGCATAAGCAAGTTTAATTCTGAACTGAAGAAACTATGCTCATGGTTGAATACGGGTTTTAAATTTGTATTTAAACAATAAAATAAACTTAATTACCTACCTAGAGACTATCAGAAGGCTATTACATCCAATCGCTGTCAGCCCATCCGTACATTGGTTCAATGGAAAACGTGATTAAAGTCCGTTTTTTCCGTAAAAACAGTTTTTTGACGCAAAAACTGTTCGGTAAGGCACACGCGTGGGAACGGATGGCGATGATGGCTGAGTTGTCGACGTTTGGTGACGGTGATCAGAAAACCGGTGGATCGGAACTGCAATCAGATAGTTTTTACTTTGATTGTACCTAACTAGTAAAAAAACAATAATGTAGGTTCTGTACCCTACGACCTTATAAGGTTGATAAAGTAAAATACTCGTCAAGGGTTGTCGTTTATTTGAAGTTATAAGGTATGATCGCGATAGTACGCTATGACGTTACGACATTTCGCCGTATGATGTCAACAACCGTGCACTGGAAAACCACGTCATAGCGTAAAATGATGATCTATGAGAACATGTTGATATGGTTTAAATAAACCATAGGTACAATGAACCAAAATGCCATATCCAGCAGTACACCATTCCAGGAGCTTCAAGAAAAATCGTGCCTCTGTTTTAATTCGACATGACGAATCAAGTTTGCTGAATAACTGGGCGGGACTGTTTGCGGAGGCGGATATCACAGGTTTTGACTTCTTTTGACCCTGTCATTGTCATCATACGAGACACATTTAGACCTCAGTGATAAAACCTAGTCTAAGCTAAATATGATAACAAAATACTTGGCCATTTTATAATATACACACCCCGGCTTCACACGGGTAGCAAAGTATCTCTATTTTTATCTAAAACTAGCTGACCCGACAGACTTCGTACTTATTTAGAAAACGTTTGTATGGGAAATAGAAAAGGGCTGTTTTTAGGGTTTTCCCGGCAGTTATTCGAATTTTTCTTACCTTTTAAACCTTCCCTAGACCTCCACGAACATTTCAAGACCAAGATAAGATAAACCCGTTTAGCCGTTCTCGAGTTTTAGCGAGACTAACGAACAACAATTCATTTTTATATATAAGAAGAAGAAGAAGATATAGCCTCTGTTACTCAGGGATAATGTAACATTGTAATGGTGAAAGAATTTTTGAAATCGGTCCAGTAGTTTTTGAGTTTATTCATTACAAACAAAAATAAATTTCCTCTCTAAAATATTAGTATGGGTTAGCACAGACAAGTACCTAGTAGATTCCATTTTACTATATTAGCTTTACTTTGCAATAATTCTGAAAACATTGGTATCGCTCAACTTCGGTGAACATTTTGCGAATATTTAATTATTAGTTTACAAACTCATTGGGTTTGAATTAATAGACTAATGAAATAGTTTATTCTCAACATAAACGTACGCCATACAAAACACGTTTTCAAAAAACTATTTAATAACAATAAATCGTAATGCCAGAGCTCGTATAGCAGACAGTTCGACGCCTCAACCACTAAAGCCATTAAGTTAATATGACTCACAACACAATATTATTTAATTACACTAAATCTATCAGTATTTGCGTATCGGACCAACGTAATCGTGTCTAACAACATGTAAAACTCTCCCGACGATTGTTCTCACAGAGCGCGTGAGAAAAACAATCATAGAATTGTTAAAAAAACAAATTGAACGGCTAACTGTTTAGTAATTAAACATTTAAAAATGGCAGCGACAATTAGATTGTTTTCGACTTAAAAGTATGGAGATGTGGCATGTCGTGCTGTTGGACAAGTAGGAGTTTTTTTTAGTTGTTTTAGACATAGCTTGAGTGTATCTTTTTGAAACCTCAGATAAATTAGTTACCTGAAATAATTTTGTAAGTACTTAGTTAGGTAGATAAAAATAAAATAAGTCAACTGATCAAAATCACTGGAAAGCATCAACAATAAGGTAAGTATCTATATACAAATAAATCACAATTATACATTTTTTTTTCTACCAACAAAACGCGTAAGTGAGAACAAAAAAAATATCAGTGAGAACCAGATGAATAATAAAAAATTATGGATATTATAACTAAAAGCTTCAACTTCACTTGCTGGATAACTGAATAAGCAGTATGTAATGTTCTACGACCAAGTTGACAATCAAGCTACGACTAAGTAGTCATTATAGCGGGATGGAAACGCAAGCACAGGTCATGGCGTCAAAAACCGTCAGATTCGTCTGTAATCGGACGAAGACTTAAGTTTTTCGGAAAAATCGGTATCGGTGATCGATTTTCACAGCGAATAGTTCACGCACGTGTCTAGATCCGACTCGACACAGATTCGACACACCCTGTAGTGACAACGTCTCAACCACGATTGATTGGGTTAGGACGGTTTGTTTAGGAAAATGAGGCCTTGATTAATTTATATTAAGTGTTCTCTAAAAGGGTTTGATTTGGATTACTAAACATTGAAGTAGAGTGGGTTAAAAATAACTTTTTAATTAAAGACTTTTATTTCAAATGAGTAAAGATTATTTATTAAACATTAAATACCCCAGCTGGAAGTAATTAAAAATAGCTAATTGTAGCAGCCATATTAGATTTTTGGACATTTTGTATGAATAAGAAGAATTTGTCAAAATCCATAGTCAACGGAACTCACGGTCGAAGTCGCGAGCGAGACAGTAGTATCTTATAAAACAGTGAATCAAATGTACGACCGTATCAATCCTAAAAGCTAATAAAGTATTGGAAGAAAGTAGCGACACAATTCACAAGACCTACGTAAAACGCGAGACGACATTTATTAACACCAGTAGACATTCCAATAGCTGAAATTGCTTCTCAAGAAAGCTCTTGAGTGGCGTATCGAAAGAATTTGCTTAGCGAAAATTCACAATCACCCTACAATATTTGACTACGGCACTTGACTTCCTACTGGTAGTTTCTATCGAAGTTTCTCACGAGAATTGAATCGGCGGCATTCCTATCAAATGTCCACAAAATTCTCGTACAAACGCGAAAGTCGTGCATGTCGATTGATCGTTCGACCAAAAAGTTATCTTTTCCTACTTTTTGTACTGCAAGCTTCTGTAGAGATCTAGAGATAATGCAGTAATACTTTCTTTATCTTATACCTTTAAACGAGCAATTCTTGTATATATAATCTGAATCTCGGAAACGGCTCCAACGATTTTCATGAAATTTAGTATGCAGAAGCTTTCGGGGACGATAAAACGATCTAGCTAGGTTTCATTTTCCAAAAAACAAGATTTACGAGATAAAAAACCGAGCAAAGCTCGGCCAACCAGGTACTAAGAATTATAGTAAAAATGCTGTTTCAAAACCGGGTACTTATTTACAGAATAGTCAATAGGTGGTATACCTGCACAAGTGCACACTCATATTATGAATGAGTACTTTTAGTTCTTAAAGTTCTTGAGCTCTTTTCGTATCAGTAGAAGTATTTTAAAACCAAAGCGATGGGAATTTGGTAACATTAGTATGACAACAAACAGAGTGACAGTAACGTTTTTGCAGGTATTAACAGCCGAAGTAACTTAGAACATCTAACAGTGTGTTAAGTTACCTTTAGGTACGTACCCATTGTTTTTTCATCAGTCTGGCTCGTGCTTTAGAAAAGCAAATACGTTTATTTTCATGCAGCACTTATTGTTATTTTGTAAACATGTAAGTTATATAAAAATAACGGCGTTCATTATAACGAGATGACAAAAGAGCTGTCATTCGTTCCATGTTTTGTTTCACATTTCGACAGTCTGCTGAGGAATTGTAGCTCGTAATAAAAGAAACGAGGGTGTCGACACGGCGCTTTGTTTTCTAATCGACAATAGAGCAAACTTTGACGTTCCTCAGGCAAAGCAGACGTCACACTGTGACCCTTTAGAGCTGTAGCGTGCCTTGTTTTGAACAAATTATGAGTCTGGTTTAGCATAGAGGGGAGAACAAGCGGTCCTGATTCCTGTTAGTGAGTTAGTAACAATGATTTATTTATAGCTATGTGAGTCATCGGTAGCATTAGTTGGATACATTGTCTTACGGATAGTTAGTACAGCGAGCCTCTCAGCTGGAAGTCTTTGCGTGTTTACAAACATTTTATAGAGGTGTTATGTTTAATGGCTTCTTTAGAAGGTGGAATTTATTGTTCAGTTGACAACGATTGAGCGTAGGAGGCTGTGATAGAAATAAAACAATGGAATTCGCTACAGTTATGTACTTGACTGTAGATGGTTTGCCAGTTTTATTTGAAGTGCTCGAGGTGTAACTTGCTTATCGTAAAGCTAAGTAGCGTTTGGTGTAGTCAATGTTCGGATGGGTGATGGCCATTGTAAATATGTTACTGACTAAGAATCGCAAACAAATAGCCTAAATCTAAAATCCCAGGACAGTGTTCCAGCACTGATACTTAGAAGGCAATCTGGATGAAAAACTATCACAGATATAAGCTTACGTCTTAACTTGAGTTAGATTATGGTTCAGAATACGACCACTCGAGATAATTTCTTCTTAAATTTCTTTAAAAACAATCTTCATGTTTCAAAATGTAGTAAATCTTTTATTTGCATGATAATATACAACACTTCCATATCCATATTCCCAATCAATAACATTTCATATATAATCGAACCTCTCCTTTTTACGGCGTCAATAAACCTGCAATTATCATCATAAATATTCCACTTTTCTCCATATAAAAGTCTTTATAATTTCACTGTAGAGACAACAGTGCCGATCATCACAAATTCGTCATGAGAAAAAACAAACGACATTCTCATTTTAAACTTTCTGGGAACCTAATAAACGGTTGTAAATCTATTTAATTGCCCCTATTTTCAAATGTTTTTTTTTCTAGGCACGTATTTTTGTTCTTCAACTTTTTCCGCTCAATGTTTCTGGATGCTGCCTCCTGCGGCTTCAGAAGCTGAGCAGTAAGGCAGTAAAACAATAAAATTGTCCTGTTATGTTACACCCTTTGTCTTGCGTGACAATTGACGATATTGGCCCTAACTGCCTGCCTTTTGTTTTCGAATGATAAATGAAGACGTTGGATAACTTGGAATTTACTACAAATGAAAGAGCCCTTACGCCCTAATACTGCTTCTTCGTACCCTATATACTCGTAGAAGCGTTGTTGATTCCATCACAAATGTAATAAGTATCGAATTTTTTATTATCTTCATATCAAAATCTTTAATAATTACTCGTATATAATAGGTGTAGGGATCCGTAATTAGAAATTTATAACAATGCAAACAACTCCAAGGTCACATCAAAAATTTACAGTTTCATACCCAAAACTGTCAATTAAATAGAAAGGACAAGGAGAAAGGACCCAAAGTTTTGAAATTTACTAATGAAGTCTATTTTAGTCGAACCATTAGATCAAGCTCACCAATTATGTACTAAATACGTCTATTCGAAACTATATGAAATGCTTTCAAACTGTAACGTGAGTAAACCCGATGACGTCCTTGAACCAAGAACTTTGGCCTAGAAACGTGATACCAGTGTGCGAAAAAGAAAATTAAGGATGAATGTCGCGTGTACCTACCGCATGAACTCACAAGATTTATCCATGATTTTGTTATCTGATTCGAATTGGTCTTTCTAAACATTAGATAATTTATATTTTTACTCATAATTTTACCTACCACAGAGTTCGAAAGAAAAACGAGACTGCAATCACTTTTTTTTACAACAATATTTATATTTCACCGAAGTCCATTTAGAATTTCGTCTGTCACCTTCAGACATCTCAATTAGCTACGCGACTAAATCCCATAATGTGTGGATTGTATGGGCAACCGCACAATTAGGACCTCATGTTGGCTTAAGAACAAAGGTTTACAACTACTGTTCAGTAGCCAGAGCAACCCCTGTGAAGTCTTCTGTTCAATCAGAAACCACAAACAAGACTATTGAAGCCAAAAATGTTAGTCATTCCTTTGTCTCGCAGTGCAAGTAAAGTGTAGTATTGTTGGAAACCAAACTATGATGGTGTCAGTGGGTGGTGGAAGGTCTTACCTGATGACAGGTTTATTGATAACTTCCTGAATAATGCATGGAGTAGGCGACTTACAATGCATGAGCAAAGGCAATCTCAAGTTACTGGCCCGATGATATTAAAAGTATATCGTCGTGGTTTTATAATAAATCATGCAATGTAAAGTTTCATTTTGTGACCCATAAAATTAAACTGAGACATCAGTTCATCTAAGAATGACGCATGACTATATTCTAATAGACACTATAACTCAATCTAGTATCTTAGTAGAAATAGTATCTATATAATATTATGACGTGATTTCATAAAGATCTCGGAATAAAAGCTTTTAACAATAACCTATCTACTCGTGCACAAAGCGTATCATTATGGAGCACAAAGCATTTCATTCGCATTTTAAAAGTATTACATTATAAAAGTATAATGGAAAATATCATAGGCAAGAAACTAGCTTCTGTGGGCGCATTTTATCCTTTCCTCAAACAACGGAACATCTATCACCATTAATACATACATAGAGTTATTGATCGAGCGAGCGAAGATCTCAGTGGCAGCTATGCGATTTGGCGTTGTATGTTTGCGTGTATGTTTGTTAGAGCATAACTTAAGAACCGTACATCCAATCTGCATGAAACTTTGAGGGTTTAGAGATACTGCTAATCAAATTTACTGGGAAGCATATGAGCTTAATCGGTGTAGTATTACTATTTATTTCTATTTATAAATAAAAACTTATTATAATAAAACCTTTTTACTGTTATCTCGAACTAAAAAGCAAATGAAATAACGTCATATTTGAAGGAATGAGCAGAAAAAGTATAATATTTACATCGATCGCAAAAATGGAAGATAAACATATAAAAAATCGGACGCTGGTTTTGATCTCAAGGTCTGAGTGAAGAAACCATCCTAAGAGGAATCGATGAAAAATTTCTTCCAAGGATTTCTTTATCTCAACAACTCAAGTCCTGAAAAATATTTAAAACCTTGACCAGTCCAGTGCTAACCCCGTTAAATTTCAGATACCTACTGTAATACTATAAAGCATAACTAATCCTGGAACCAATATCTTGAACAAAGCCTGGTGAGGCCCTGAGGACGAAGCTTGGAACGCTTGAGGAACGAACCACAGTAAATTGGGTTAGTTTCTACCAGCGCGACCAACAGAGTCATATAGAATCTTAAGGGACTCTCGCAAATGAAATTATCTACCCCGAGGTTCTTCTGGAGACAGATAAAGTCTACTCTGCTCATATTCTGTGGTCCAGTGGCATGCGAGACCTTGAAGCAATAGCTATCCTAGATGCTCCTGCTAGACAGTCCTGGACTCTGAATAACATTTAAAACAGAAGTCTACATAAATATTGTCCTCAATCGTTTGTCTGTATTTTATATCTAAACTCTTTAATTTCTATTAGCCTCAGTTTCATTTTTATTGATTCACTGTAAATAGTATAGGTAGGGACTAATTTGTAATATACTATTTGTTAGTTAAATAGCAGTAGTTAGATAGTTTTCCATTCTTAGGTAGGATAATCAAATATTTGTTTGTGATTAGGTTACGTGGCATAGTACATAAAGCGTATCCAAAAACTTTAGGGCATGAATACAAATAAGGATTGTGGACATCGCGCGCGAGATCTCAGTTCGGGGCGAACTACTAGTTTAACTCTATGATTACATGTGCCAATTTCGTCTTTCTGGTAAACTATTTTACTATTCACATGTGCTTCAATTTTTTTAATTAACATCACACTGAAGTCTGGTGTTTGCTATTTTTTTTAAGAAAGATAATAAAAAAAGGCGCTAATACACTCTCGTGTCTTTTTCTAGCTGATCACTAAAATTACACTATTTTGACTTTGACGAGTTCATAGACTGTCTTAGAGTATCTTTCATGGTTTACTAAGAATAAAGCAATGTTACAGAACACTAATGAAAATGACTGACGAGAGTTTGTAATTCTCGGAACTTTGGTTAATTTATCAAAGGAAAATATCTCAAGATAAATAATGAAAGATGCCTCATAACTGGCATTTTCTCACAACTAGTTACTAGCAAGTTATAATGAGAGTAAAGCCTTCTTTAAGACTCAAGAGAATACAATCTCGTCTAATATATTTTTTACAATACTCTTAAAACCTTTATTTACTATCTTATTCGCTTGAGAAACATGGAGCTAATACATTGTATCTAAGAAAAACAAATAAAAATAAACTTCACATAAACGAATAAAAAATCGTAAAAATTTCCTATTATTTCAAAAATTTTCATACCTATAAAAAATAAATATGATCACGACTGTAATCCCCGGGCTCGGTAGATATCTTCTCAGATCTTTAGATACTTAGATCTTTGAGGATATCTAAAGGGGGTAGTCAGAGACAAGTCCAAACATGACATTTGGTACATGCCCACATTTTGCACAGTAGTTAGTATTCCGTACGTGACAGGTTGCAAGCCCATCGCCGCTTATAAGAATACTAAGCTATGACACATACCTTCGAATTTTTGGTTCTAGGGTATGCCGGTTTCCTCGCGATGTTTTCCTTTACCGTTTAAGAGCACTGGCATTGCGCACATAAATTTTTCGAATTGAAAAACTCATTGGTGCACGGCCAGGTTTGAATCCATGACCTACGGATCGTGAGGCAGGGGTGCTACCACTACACCACCAGCGCTCTTACTCATACTTATAAAAAGTATAAATTTGCAAACGTAGTGTTGAATTTGTTGATGAACTTTGACTATTGTAAAATATGATGTACTATTAGGAAGCTTTATTTACTACAGAACGTTAAGAAAATGTTTTTTTACTAAACATCGTGAATGATCTAGCTAGCTTACTAATACCTAGGCACAAAGTTTGGATGGATTATCCTTGAAACTAGGTTGTTTCTGAAAAGATACTTGTGGACACTGATAGGTACTTAAGCTACGTGGTAGGTGGTACTTCCTGCCAGTCTAAGAATACGCAGCGTGATAGATGATGACAAAGCGAGACTAAAGCAAATTGGTTCAGTAACGTTGAGATTCTTCATAAAATAACATTAGAAGAAATTCTTCATAAGCAATTTTCAGCATTCGTGAGACGAGAAGAAAGAGTGGATCTAATTTTTTCAAATGATCACCTTACAACCAAGGTCGAAGCCACCCGTAGGCTTATTTCATTGCAAGTCTAGACCCGAAAGTTCCTCAAAGCTTTTATATTTATTTTAATTTTAACATTGCAATAATGTGTGTGGCATTTTAATTCACTATCAGTTAAACTACAATGTGCTCTTTAAACTTCACATCCTCATAACTCACGTACTCTCATACCTACCTGGAGGACACAATAGGCAAACACTTCACACCTATTAGGCCACTCCTCCATTCATCTTTGACGCCACACACAATGATCATCTAACACAAACGTCAATATCTGGGTCCTGCCGGCATTTCCCGAACCATTCTCTTTTTGATGTATGAGACACGAATTAGTCGGCCAGTTCTTTCATTTGGTACATCATCCCTTTATGCCCTCGCTTCCCTTTGCTATCTGAATTCACTATGTGACAAAGTAGTTACGCCCAGCGTTTGCGTGTGGTAATTCCTGGGTGGTTCATTGAAGATGTAGAAATATTATGTTGCGTAGCATTTTAGTCTATAGTAGGTATCTGATATAAACGTTCTATCTTTGAGTGCTTTTTTTTAATTGATGCGAGTCTGAAACAGATTAAATACATGTACATGTAAATACAGTAATTTCTTTTGGTTTATCTAGTTTTAGCCCGCATTGTATAATCGATGTAGAAAACTCCTACTCGACATCAAATACCTATGTGAAAACAAATTAGCTTGAACGCCGTAAACTGTATTTACAGTATCCTTGGTGAAATTCACATTTACACTCTAGAAATTCAAAGTTTATGAAATTAATTTATCCCACGTTGGGTATCAATTCCCGCATCGTCACTCAGCATCAATGTCAATGTCAGCGTTCAGATCGAACATGACGTACTGCGTGGAAATTTCCAGCTCTCTGAATAGAACAAAGGGGTTATATCCCGAGCTTTGATGAAATCATTGAAATTTCAGTGATTTCGTTTCGTGGTATTGCATTTAATGTAGCATTGTCTAGCTTTCCCCACAATATTATTACATGATGAGGCTGGTTTTACATTAGGTAAAGTTTTAAATTGATTAAATATTGTTACCCTGTTTTCCATAGAGCAAGTAAGTAATTAAATTATAATGCACGCTTCTCTTGTCTATTAACCACTCGATGATGAAATTTATTATGCCCCGATGAGGTACTTGGGGCTCACAAATTGAGTTTGGGGCTAGGCATGCAGTCTACAGTAAGGTCAGGCTACAGCGAAACGTTTAACAACGTAATTGAATTGAATTGTTGGTTAAAATATGGTAAGCTGTTTGAAAACTTCGCGGTGCCATGACGGAAATTGACTATAATACGATTTTTAACCTTTAAAGTGTTATTTGTTGGTGCTATTTCTAGCTTTAATATTGTAACAAATTCATATTTGGCAGCTGTTATATTTTTGGTATCAAACATTACCACTACCCTTACAAGTTAGGTACCCAACTATAAATGAAAAAATAAAACCAAAATGGCGTCTGTAGTTCAGGGGTTGAAATAATCAGGGCAGTAATGGTGGCCGTTTATTTACTTTTCACGATTTATATTTAACGTGGGGTGAATTTATTCGCTAGGGTTTGTAACGTTTCGGTCATGCCTTGTTGGCAAGGGTGTATTGTTCAGGCTCATTATAGTTTTGTAAAATGGGGTCCGAATGTTCAAAAGTTGTAAATTGAAATTTGGTGCATTCATGAATTGCCATAAAAAATGCAGTATATTTTCGATGTCTAATTCAAACTACGTTTTGCTTAAACAAAATTTTGTAATAATCTTAGATTAGAGTTTAGATGAATCAGAAGTGGTTATTATTATAGTAAGAATTAAGTTTGTTGAGAAAGAAACTATAAAATAAATTCTGCTATAAATATAAATTCGAACCATGGGTTTCACTGAGTCTAGTAGCTATTGATTATTTTCTTATTATTCATATCTACCAGACGGGACAGACGAATTTTTTCATGTGCGAATATGAGAAAGGTATTAGTATCTAATATTCAAAAATACTCGTAGCTATAAATAAATTGTTTACAAAAAACTCATTCCGTTCTAAATATTATAAAAGGGTTCATAGTAAATGCTGAGCATCGAGTGGGTGTTTTTATTATGATGTAGGTATCATATTTTGTGAAATCAGGTATTTTATTTTTTTGTGTTATAACTAGTTATTATTTCATGCCTTGGTTAATTAATATGAAAAGGGAACATTCAGTAAAATTATAAAAAGTGTCCAGTTCACTAGAAATAAATAATCCGTAGCTTAATTAATAACCATTCAATTAACCAACGAGTAAAACTTCGTTCATATTCATGAAAGGAATTAATTGACAATAAACACAACGTTATGTTTTAATCGCAAATGAAATAATAATATTGGTTAACTTTTAGGTGACACAAGGTTATTTTCAATTATAATTAAGTCTGGATTTTTAGGCTACACAAAGTCTCATTTAAGGGGTTAATAAAACAATAGGAATACAATGATTATGACCGTTCAAAGTTTTTAACTGGCGCAGTAGTTTGGAATATCAAGAATATCTAAAAACTTTGGTCTTCAAGTGACTCAAACGCCATAAAATTATGATTTAGTATAAAACTAATATTCCCACAATCACACCAGACTATTAGGTATGCCAATAAAATATATTTGTTCAGTGATTGCTGATAAAAATTGACATTAACGACTCCTACATAACTGTGGAATATTCATGAGAATCTTCATGGTTTGAATGCATGAAATCATTGAAAACATGAATGGAAAGAGGAAAGGAGAGAGGTATATCTAACTGTTGACATTCAAAAACAGAGGAATGTTTATAAAATAGCAAAATTAATAAATAATGCTGGACAATCCACACAGCATCATATTCTAGCCCCATAGTAAGCTACTCAAAGCTTGTGTTATGGGTACTAGATAACTGATATATTTAATACATTATATACATAGATAGATATTTTTTTTATTATACATAGAAAACACCCAGACCAACGGAACAAATTTCTGCAGACCGTACACAAATTTGTTCCGCGGCGGGAATCGAACCCGCAACCTCTTGCGTCGCAGGCGGACTCTCGCCCGCTGCGCCACTGAGGTCGTCAATTATATTTATGTTTGTGGTACATTCGGTGCATATGCCAAATCGCGTGCTAGCAACTATGTATATTAAGGTTTACTGAGTATTGAAAATTACCGGATGAATGGGACAAGGTTACACGAGAGTGTAACATACTTCTGATGGAAAGCATCTTTACCTAACCACCGTAATTACAATACTAGCGACTTGTCTAATGGCGTTTTAATTAAATTCACCATTGTACTGGTGGTCCCTATTTTTCCACAACTTTCCTTTACATGAACGAACCATTTCACAGCTATCCTTTCCAACTTCTTTTGGAAGCCAATCTTTGTTACTTACTGGACACATTCCTTGTTTTATTAACCTCGCTTCCGTATTTGCCGAACGTCCTGACCTGTTTATGTCGACCTGGATCAATCTTAAGTTGGTTTACGACTTTTGTTAGAAATACTTTCGATTTTATTTCATGGGATAAACGTGGTATTTCTTGATGCCTCCGACAACACCGAAGCTAAGTTTTTTATGTTGTCTTAATAATTCTTTATGTTGGTAAAACTTTATCACCCACATTAGTAATTTCGTAAGTTCAGCAGAGACATTATTTGTATGTACTTTTAAACTTACGCGATCTGAACACATTATTATTAGTATTAGACGGGTATTTATCGCGTTTAAATTACCTTATATTTTCCCGACGTTTCGACAAACATAAAAAAAATCGACAAACATACAGATCAGCAATAGCTGATCATGTTGTAGACTCAGGACCCAATCACTGGATTGAATTACACAAACCACAGGTCATCTGTAATGAAAGGCATTACTACAAGAGAATGGTTCGGGAAGCGATTGAGATTAAGAAATATCCTAATTTCAATCGTGAAGACGGTTTCAGACTCTCTGCCTCATGGAATCCAGTGCTAGCTAAGTGTACTCGTCGTAGACCGGTTATTCAGCGCGTCGCGGATACTGTTAGTGTTGTGTGTCGTCCGAGTGTACAGATGGACATCCCTATTGTCGAGAACGAAGTGAGGGTAGTTGCAAATAATGCGACCCCCGCTTCGCGGAGGCGGTAGCTCCAGTACTCCAGTCTACCCGTGACCACGACAGCGTGCAAACCTGTCGAAACGTCGGGAAAATATAAGGTAATTTAAACGCAATAAATACCCGTCTAATACTAATAATAATTATTTGTATGGGTGTCTGCTATTGGCAAAAGCTACCGGTCACATAAAAGAGCTCGGTTTTCTCAGTACGAACTTTTTCTTATACTTACCAAATATTATAGCCAACTAATAGCGGATTTGCCTTAACTAGTTTAAGCTCTATTCCTAGGATAAATCGTAGTTATCGAAGTATTATCATTATAAGAATAGTTCAAATCTACCCTTAGTTAGTAGGTGAGTAGGTTTTGTTCTTACTGACATTATCTTTATAGCGATGCGGGCGCCAATCAAGCTCAAAATATTAATTAGGTCTATGTAAAAGACATTGTCGAGTGAGTGCCGTCGTCAAAATTAATACACTTAAAAAATACACCATCATCGTATGACGTGCCGTGCTCTTCATGTCGTGGCAGGGGGGACATGCTTCGCTTGAAGTGTAGGTTCGTACCCGCAACGAGAAAAATGATTGAGAGATATGTATGTAAATAACTGGCATTTGAATAAGGAAAGTCAGGCCTGAACTTTTATTGAAATTGTTTTCATCCAATGTTTCAAAGTTTTTAGGGCTTCTTACGATTTGCTAAACACGTTATTTTCAGTTTAATGGTGAAAAATGGTGGTTCGTCATGTTGGCAACACTCAAATGCCACCAGATCCAAATTATTCGATAAACTTCGGAACTAATGGAAAAGTTTTACATAAGGTTACTACTTTTATAAATCATTTAATTAGCTATGAAAGCATGATACCCGATATATTATAATTACTAGAACTAAACCGTATCACCGAGCACGCGTAAAATCGAATGTACTCGGTAAGATACGTGTAAAATCAACTGTTCAAAATAAGTGTAGAAATCCTGATTAGCTGCAGGTATTTAGCCCGGTGCCCGATTGAGTGGTCACATTTCTCCTAGACCGTATCTGATGCGGCGTCATATCACGATGTTATGCTTCGTTTGTTCCTTTGTGGTGGCCGTTGAATTCATGTCATATGCCTAATTATAGCGCACCTAATTTCGGGTATGCACAATCAATTCGGAAGGATTGCTTGGCTGTTGAGATGTTACCTGTCAGTATCTGGTGTTGCCTCATTTTTAGTCATACTCGTACAACGTTTACATAAAAAGAATTTTAAAAGGTAAATAATTCATATTAGACCTAATAATATGGTATAAGGTTCGCTTTTGAGATTTTAGTTGTAAATTAAGCGAGTATTTTAGGTCAACAGATCTTTGAATAAAATCGCTGAAAATTTTCATATTGTATAAAATTTAAAACAAGGCATTTTTATATTCTTCCATAATCTATTGTATTCTAAAATAACACATTTCCTCAAATTACTAGGAATCCATAACGTATTGTCTTGTTCACGGCCTTGTTTGAACAAAATGGTATTCTTCGCTACAATTGGATACAATTGAAATCTTAAGCAGGCTCTCTTGACTACTGTATTACACTTGGGAATCAGCAATCAGTCTCTGACGGTTCTGAGGATTTCTGACGTGCAATCCGTCTTCGACCACAGAAGTCATTATAATCTACAGACATCAATATATTGGCAGTCATCCATCATTTTATTGAGATTATTTTTCATTTGAATATGGAAGTCAATTTAAATTCTTAGTCAGCCTTTATAACGAGTTGTTGTTTGAGAAGTATTTAGCTAAATAAAAGCAACGAATATAAAAATCTTGTGTTTTTGTAATAGATACTATTTTAACCATAATTGCTTAAATTATATGTAAACTAAAAATAGTTTCACCAAGAGTTACATTATTTAAGTAATTAAAGCAATTTAAAGCTTGTAGTAAGAATAAGTTACATTTGTAAGCAATTTATAACAAAAACATTTATAAAATTGTTAATCAGAAATATCGTTTTGAATTCCTATTCAAATAAGGGTACCCCTACACAATACAAATACATAATCACAACCAACAAAACAAGTCAGGATTCAGAATCATCAATATCATGACGTAATAAAAATTGAACGTAAAAATTAATTATTCGCCATCGGCACGCTATTCTAATAATCATAAATAAGCTTCAATCGGATCAAACGCGGTAGGTCCGCGAACAATGTGCGAAACATTAAAAATATCAACAAAGGAACTTTTGACTTTCATAGTACATATCCCGATACAAAACTAATACCACACTTCGAACACTACTTTTCAAAGTAATCTCAACCTTATTTTAATTTATACAGTGCTCATAAATTGTTGAATGATTGTGAGTTAAGTGTGGTTGGTAGTTGTCGCAGGCGACAGCTGGCGTACCGTGGAAAATCGATTTTCACGTGGGACCGACGGATGTGGCATCTGCACGGCTGTATCGCTCGCCTGCACCCAAAATACGCGGTGATCTGTAAAGGAAAACCATGTTAGGAGACTTGACGTATGAAATGAAATATCACACACATATTATTTGCTGTACATTTTTCAATTATCTTCTATGATTACAAATTAAACAATGCGTTTATTTACGTAGGTACCTACAAGAGCATTTATTAATAGCTTAATCAGATTTATAAACATTAAATTTTTATTAATTTGTACTTGTTACATAGTAATTCGTGATTGGTATATTACGAGTAACTGTTTAATAACCTAACAAAATATGTAGCTAAGTAAAGGACAACAAACAAAACAACAAAATGTCATATAATCAAAAGGAAAATAGTTTTCGTGGGAAAACAAAAACAAATTACTAAAAGTCACAGTCAAATTAAAAACGAAAAAAATGACATTTTGTAGACCACACAGGGGCAATACGAAAGCAAAAGCTATCACCGTTTCGAATCGTTTTAACGCAAACGTATAATCGGTCGAGCCATTCTATTTGTTTTAACTTGGCCGTAACAGTATTTGTAAAAACATCAAAGAGGGAGTGAACCCTGTAGCAATTAAGATTTGTCTCGGTTTACCGGAAATAGTTTTGTCGTTAATCGCGTATTCCCGGAACGGGAACGCATTCTGAAATTTAATTAAGTCTACACATTAATAGAGGACAATTAAATTTTTATTCAGAAAGTGAGTCAATCATCAAATTTCCCGCAAGAAACTATCGTTCGGGCCAGTTGACGATTATATCACTGCAAATTGATGGCTACCTATTTTCAAAAATAGATCAACATGATCACGCCTGTAATCACCAAATTTGGTAAACAGTTTTCCTCAGATCTCCCAGTTACTTAGATCTTTGAAGATATGTAAAGAGGTACGTCCAAATATTATATTGTCACTGTCCATATTTTGGATATAAATAAGAATTTCATACAAAACAACCAGCTTGCAAGCATTTCCCTGATTTTAGGAATATCCAGTGAATGGCACACACCTCCGTAATTTTGGTTCTAGGCTATAACAGTGTTCAAAGATATCAAATTGGTACATAACAAAATCATAATCATAATCATAATCATAATCATTTATTCATAATTCCAGGTCCATACAAAAGATCTTAAAAACTATTTTGCTCAGCCGAAATCTGCCTTTACAGGCGTAGAAATTAATTTAGAAATATTTATATAATTTAAAGAAAATAAAATAAAAAATAGGCATTAAACATTAGAATAAATTAATTCAAGTTGTAAAATGTCAAATATTAACACACCATAATCAAATAAAATAAAAAAAAAAGGCAAAGGTTTTGGTACCTACCATGATAATTTTATCTTATTCCTTCTTTTCATTGGTGATAATAAATTGTTCCCAACTTTTGTACAGTGTAAGTTATCTAATGTTATTTTAAGACCAATCTCGTCTAGGGCTTAGGAAAAAAAGCTTTAAAAGCTGAGTGAAAATGAAATTTAATCTATTTACATTCAGTCGCTCAACGTTTTAACTTCTAAAGTTTTCTGCAGTGATTGGATTGAATTATATTCAAAACTATGTTGCGAGTACTTCGAAGAAAAGAGTCACTCGACAATGTAACCCTTTTCAGTGAATAATATGCTAAAACAATTGGAGTACTTAATTGAAAAAGGAATTTTTACTTAATCAATAAAATAAAAGTAAATTTAAATTCTGAATCTATAATTCAATCTGGCATCACATGAACACGAATGTAATCTCCAGGCTCGGTAGATATCTTCTCAGATCTCTAGTTACTAATTACTTATCTTTGAGGATATCTAAAGAGGGTAGTCAGAAGCACGTCCGAACATGAAATGGCACATGCCCACATTTTGCACAGTAGTTAGTATTCCGTACGTGACAGGTTGCTAGCCCATCGTCGCTTATAAGAATACTATACTAACCTATGACATACACCTTCGAACTTTTGGTTCTAGGGTATGCCCGTTTCTTCACGGTGTTTTTCTTCACCGTTTAAGAGCACTGGCATCACGCATACAATTTCGAATAGAAAAACTGAAATGGCACAAGCCGACATTTTGCACAGTAGTTCGTATTCCGTACGTGACAGGTTGCAAGCCCATCGTCGCTTATAAGAATACTAACCTATGACATACACCTTCGAATTTTTGGTTCTAGGGTACGAGTATGCTCGTTTCTTCACGATGTTTTACTTTACCTACCGTTTAAGAGCATTGGCATTACGCATTTTTTTTTTCAACTTATTGTTGCACGACAAAGTTTCAACACACGATCTTCGGATCGTGAAGCAGGGGTGCTACCACTACACCAACGCTCTAAAAACAAATTCAAGTGATTATTATTATTGTGTAGGCTGAACATGAGACCATGCGCCATGATAGTATGAGAGCCAGCGTGCGGCGTCCAAAGCCCGGTGCGTGGATCAGCGTGACGCATTGCGATTTCCACGCATCCATCCCGGCCGCGAGTCGCCATTGTCACAAAGGAAATTAACTAGTTATATATAGTGTGTATGTGTGTGTGGTAGTGGCAGCAGAAACAGCACAAGTAATGTAATTTGTAAGTAAAACTAAACAATCCGATTGATCTTCTTCTTCTTCTTACTGTAACGTTATTTTTAACCGGTGTGGTGAAAGGACTATAGTACAATCAGAGGTTCCATTCGTGTGTTGGATTCCTGCAAAATCACGCCAAAATCAGTCAACTATCTAAAAGGGGTATTATATTACTATAGGTACTAGTATTATATTATCTGGGCTATATAGGGGAAGTGAAATTGAAAAAAAAAACCATTTTATACTACTATCCAATTTAGTAGTAGGCAACGAACGGACAATACACAGAAACATTTATTCAAGGGAAATATCCACGAAATATTATATCACCTAATTTCTCACATCAAAACTCTTTAGTGGATTTGCAAAAAAAATGATTAATGTTGACTTTAATAAAGTATTATCTCGACGTTTGGGTTTGAATTTCCGTGTAACGTGAAATAAGCTTCTGTTTTTTAATATAAAATATATATTTTTAAGATAAAATATATTAAAAAACAGAAGCTTACTTCACGTTTTGGCAAAATTGACAAGCCACACCTACCAGGGCTAAATTTTTGGGGTAATGTTTTGGCTCAAGGAATACTTCCATGTTTTTTCCGTTCACTCGTAGTAGGAGTAGGTAATAATGAATGTGAAAGTTTGTATATAATTAATTTATAATATTTGAATGAGAACAAGCCCGGACGGCTAGAAGGATTTAGATGAGAAATAAATGTGGTGTGTGATCGAGAATAGCTTAAATACTATTATTATGTTCAACTGCGATCAGAAATTAATTGTTTAGTCAAATAAACTTGAAATACATTTCAGTATACGTAGTCAAACATTATGAATCAGATAGTCATCAATAACTATTTCAAAAAAAAAGTGTTTAAGTCAGCCTTACAATCATTCCAATCCTTACATAAATAAAAACTATTTTTTTCAGTTAGTAAGTAGGTAACGCTGTTATTTACATCTTAGCAAATTTTATCGAATATTGCTCAGTAAGATAAAATTATTTATTTCGTTTGACCTTTAGCTAGCCATTTTTGCTGACCTTACATAAGTAATCAACCGACAGTGTGCCAATGAAGGAAGGGCTATTGTTGTAAAGTTGAATGAAAACTTCTATTTAGGTAGACATGGGTATATTTTTTTATATTTTAAAAAATATTTTCAGCAGATGTTCTTTTTGATTGATCAGGTTTACCAAAAACCGTATTATCTTATACCGTATTACGAGTATAATATAATGTTAGGCATGAAATTATTTTTTTGTGAAGGCGCTATCCTTCATTTGTCTACGATATTTTTTAACCTGTAGTTTTTTTATTGTAAGTACCTTTAGTACGAGTTACTATTAATTAGTACTTTGAAAAACCTTTATAAATTGATATTCGTTGGTTTAATACTCCCTAACACGATTACTACCTACGGTTTTACTAGCCGTGGGAACGCAGCGACTTTAATTTTTGTTTTCCCAATTTGCAAATGATTTTTTGCAAATGACGGATCCGACTGACGGAGCAATCGGTTCTGCGATTCACGATTGCTATAAAAATAGGTAAAAAAACAATTATATTCGAAATGTTTGTGAAATATTTCGTATTTCGAGTTAATAGTGCTTAACATTGTGGCACTATTTGATGTCTGTAAAAAACGGAATGGATTGATTTCGCGACTATTCTAATTTCGCATTTCAGATTTTTTTTCTAAACCTAAAAATAAAAAATATTCAAACTAGGCACAATTTTCAGGGACCAAGATTATAATCATTGTGTTGCAAAAACCTACCTTTTTACTTACTTTAACTACATGCCTGCAAAAAACTATCTGCTTTTCAGAAATATTGAAAGCATAAGTAATCACTATCAAATTGATACGCGTCTAAGCTGAAGTACTTGAATAGACCCTTAAAGGCCATGTTTCTCAACATTGAATTTCACATATAATAAACCAGCCTGGATGAGGGTTATTAATTTATATCAACTTATTTTCAAATATAGAAATCGGAACTAGATTTCCATAAAAATCAAGAACAAAAAGGTCAGACAATTCATGAGGTTTTCACCTTCTACTAGTTACACATTCTCTTATTTCCATCACATTCTTTATAAGAAGAAAACAACGCTTCTATTTCACCTGCGACTTCTAATTTTTACTCTCAATATAAAAAAAAAGTTTGACTGAATAACATTGATTCTAAAGTTTAGGAAACACTGTCCAAGAATATTTTATCGAAGTTACGAGTTTCATATTTTCCTTTTTACCCTCTCATTCCGTTCCAATACAAATATAATATTTTGGCAATATCAAGGATTATTGAACGCTATAATATTCATTTACTATTTTCAGTAAAAAATATTTGTCCGTCTGGATTTGGGAATGCCTAATAAATATTGAATTAATTATTTACCCTCTTATTTTGGTACGTAGAACTGTACTTATTTATTTTAAAAATATGAATGATGGCTTGGAATAATAACTCATTATTCTAATCTCTCTCGGGCCGGACCTGGATGAAGCTAGCAACAGACTGTGGACCATTGTCTATATTATGTTGCGTATTATGCATATTAATATTATATTGGCCTTTACCCAGCAGTGGGTGAAGTTGGGTTGCAGATGATGATGATGAAGCTAAACCAATTACATTCAACTTGGTAGCCAATTCATAAGCATACCAATGGTATTTTTTTGTCTATAAATATTGAATTATTCTTTTTTACTGGGCGGTAAGTTGAAACACATCCAAATACTAACAATGTCGGCGCGAATTTCAACACAACTCTTCAATATTATTGACCTCTGTTCTCTGCTACAGCTCTTTACCAACAATACCACTATAAAAATTATCGTTTCTGAGTCGTTTGAATGACTTTGTGTACAGTTCATACTTTGAGCATCGGGGTCTAAATTCCATAACCTACTAATATTATAAATGCGAAAGTTTGTGAGAATGTGTGGATGTGTGGATGTATGGATGTATGTTTGTTACTCTTTCACGCTGAAATGCCTGAAAGGATCTGGATGAGATTTAGCACAGATATAGATTGTAGTCTGAAATAGCAAATAGGCTACTTTTTATCCCGGAAAAATGTACGGTTCTCGTGGAATAGATTTGTTTTTGTTTGTCAAGGTACCACGTAGGCAAAGTTGTGGGCAGAATCTAGTTCATTTTGGAGATCACAAATGGAGATTTCAAGGAAAAATATAAACGCAAAGGTAAACTTTTAGAAAATAATGGGTGAGAACTATTTCACCGACCTTCGGCATACAACCCTTTTTTTTCTACTGTCCAAGAGAAAACCAGTAAACAAGGTTGCCAAGTCACAAGTCTGTAATAAAAATATGATATTCTGTGACTATTCTACAATATCACTTTTCACAATTCTTCATAAAACTTGGTGTAGGAAGAAAATCTTAGGCAAGCGTATTACGCTCAAGAGCCAACACTCAGTAGGTAATTTGCAATATTGCTGTTATGATTTTAATACTTATAAGCAGAAAAGCGTTTTCTGAAGGGCAGGGGCGTAATTTGAGACGTTTCTAGGAAATCAAGGCTTAGCTATTTATTGGAAAAGTCACTTTACCTTATTTTGGAAATTATAAGTGAGGTGGTAAAAAATATACTTATATACAAAGCTTTACTTCCAAATCGTGATGAGTCTGGGTATCAGCATAATCGTAGCACAAGTTTTTGGCACAAGTTTGTTAAAGAAATCAAAACTAATTGAATCATTTATCAAGTGACATTGCAATTTCTCTAAAGTTTGCGATTTTAACTGTTAATTGATACTGAGGTTTATTTTTGCTGTTGTACCGTTGATGTTACAACAAAATATATTTTACCATTCACATATGAAATGCAAACAGAATTTTGCACGCCAAATTGGTTGTACCACCTTTTTTAGATAGGTACCTAAAACATTTAAGTTATTGAAGATCCGAGAAAATATCTACCAAACATGGGTATTACAACATTATGTTTGTTTCTTTGTCTAGGTTTAGCAACAATTCAAACGTTTTTTAACTCAAAACGCGGCAAATGTGTTTTTTTGTCACGGATTTGCCTTGTAACTAGTGCTAACTCAACAATTCTAATCTTCGGATCGTGTCATCACCCTCGTGACAGCTAAATCTGAGGCTAAAGTGAATGTAATTGGCATAATAAACTGCTATTTGCCCCACGCCTCTACGTGACGTTGACGACGTCCTGTATAGGGTATAACGGTGTGATCCATGTTAACCATATAATAAGATGCCAAAGCATAAGACTTTGTATAAAAGATATCTGGACACTTTCACGTTACTCAAACGGCGATAAAAAGCAGTCAACATATCTTTCTGACCTAGATCTCGTTTTCTATGTGTTGACATATTGGATCAGTCTATATATTTCAAGCTAGTGAAACTCCGCAACTTTGTCTGCGAAATGTTATTTTCATTCATACCTTTGCTCTCTGCTGCAACCCGTGGGGTAGTGATTGTGGTAATTACATCCCTCAAAAAGAACAGACTATTCAAATTTTAGTTCTATTTAAGTGTCAGTCAGTCACCAGATTTTGAAAAAAAATGAAAAGAACATCAATCGATTTCAAATTATGTGAAAATTTGTCATTGCCAGAAATGGTGATTTTTCAAGGTAGGTAATACCAGACGAAGGTATTGTTTGAAATGGTTATGTTTAGAACGGGACATTGTAAGTAGTAGGACATAATTATAAGTGGACATTTTAACAGCCGTAACGTTATGGGAGTCGTTGCAATTAATTGTCAAAATGTCAAACCTGAAAGAAAATACATTGAAAAGAAATATTTGAATTCTGTTATATATATGAAAAGAGTGGATTTTGTAGGCGGTATGTGGAAATAGCATCGCAGGGTACAAAGGGTTCGTAGAATCCTTAGGACCGCAGAGAAATGTCAGTTTCAAGATAACCGACCTTTTAGAAAATGTTTATAAACGTCGACCTCGGAAAACCTTATTAAATGCACGGCAAGTGAATGCCTGAACGAGAAATGCGAGTTCGATTTCCTTTGTAGCAAATATTTTGCTTATCTTATGATGCATGCTACTATTATACCTAAGATTAACCAAACTTACCAAGTGAAGTTTTATCTTAATTATTCCAAAATATCTTCTTGCCTAATTATTTGCCTTAGGTCGCGCCTACAAATCAAATAATTGGCCTGAGCCCGCGTAGACTACTAAAGGTAAAAAGTAGAAGTAATATGATATTTCGTCAGCTTTTTTATTTATGTTTTCTGTCTTCTAAGAATGAAGATTCTAGAAATCGTTTATTCTTTTTTACACTTTATTTGTTTTTTTTTAATTCAATGTACAGACACATAAGTCTTATTATACCTTGTATAAGTATAGATAGATTGGATATTGCCTTAAAATAATTGACAGAATCAGTGCTGATCGAATAATGGAGTCATCAAGATGGCATTATAACTAAAAGATTAATTACTCATTGCAAATGCATGAGCCTCGCCTCGCCTTGCCCGTTTTCTTAGAACTAAACCTATAAAGGCCCTTGATTAAATGCTCAGTAAACCAAGAGCTGGTAACAGCTACAACGAATTTATAGTGAACCTTTCGTAAAGTAGGTACTCAGACTAGTATCTGGAGTCGAATATAAGAAAAATAATGTGCAATATACCAGTTATTGCCCACCGTCCACCTCCTGAGTCCACCTGGGTGAACTGTGGAAAGTTTTTTTTTCCACAGTTCACCTCTGTTCACCTGGGTGAACTGGTAGCTTTAGTAGCTCTCAGTGTTTCCACTGAGGATTTTGGTTTTGCCATAAATTCATTGCAAGTTATCGCTAATAAGGCGCATGAATTATAATTAAAAAACACTTTTTGCACATTTTAATGCGAAAAAAAGTGAAACAAAACTAATTCATTCGAAGACTCAGAAGAATAAGCATCACTTTTGCAGGCTTTCGCTACTTCTCTCCTTAATCTAGACTTAGAGATGAAAAAAGCTACTAGCTCACTCCATCGTGTCATCCATCACCTAATAGGTAGAGCATAGAATAAAAAAGTTTACCACCTCATAGTAATCTTTGCCCTAAAATTCCCTAAATCCCTGACGCAATAAAAATAGCACAAGACGTACATGAACTAAGTAGTTTCGCCCTAAAAAAGGGCGAAACCTCTAAAAGTGGAAACATTGGTACCTTTTAAATAATTATCCTCACATTATAAAAGTCCCACGATAAGAGAAAGAGATAATTATCCTGAATGTAAATAAATGCCTAGTCTTAATATCTCCTCAAATACCACTCCAAACGATCTTAAACTATTCACGTCCAGTTCTTACCCTCCTGGGTCAATGCTTATAACACTAAAAACCGAGTTTAACCCAACATAGAAGTTACGCAAAACCAATTTCCGCTTAGTCGGATGTTAGTCAGCGTCGTAACAGAATGAATAGCGTGCTAGTTTCTTGATTCGGATGTAGTCAGTTTTGTATATAGATGGTGTAACTTCTATGTCGGGTGATACTATACCCGCCCGCGTGAGTGACTTGCAATCCTCGATATTAGGGTACTAAGGTTAACACACTTAATGACAGCTTATTACGTGTGGTTAGGCAAACGACCCCTAACGAACCGTCGCCAAAACGCATCGGATACGCTGCGTTTACGGACTGACGTCATTTAAGAGTGTTTATTATGAAAACAGGTTGTCGGCGGCGGCTCCTGCAAAATATTTTGAACTAGAAATAAGCGATTAATCTCACTCGTCTTCACGCTTTGTCTCCATGGGGGAACAACGGTAAGTTTTCTGAAATAAGGTGCGGTTTTCTAAATAGTATAATAAAAGTTTTTTCGGAAAAAAAAATTGCTGAAACATAATGGGTTCTTCTACATGTTCAATATTTAGCCTATTTATATAGCCTTTTTATACAAAAAAGCCTTAGGACCAAGACAAGTTTCTTGTCCGTTTTTCTCGGACTTGGATTAGGCTGCAAATGGAACTTAAATGTAGGTACCTATATGAAAGACATTTTAAAATAGTCCTAGTGATTTTATTATAGGTAGATACTTACCGGTCCCCTTATGAATTGGATGTAAGTAGGTATTATTAAGTATTAAGTAAGTATTGTATACGAGTATATTAAGTTTTGCAGGTCAAGAATTGTCAGTATAATTTCAGATAAGCACAAGAAAATTATTGAAATTAATGATGTATCGAAAAGACGTACAAAAAAAGTATACTAAAATTTTTGCAGGTTTGTGCTTGCAAATTCTAGAAAAAAAAGTTTTTAATTTTTATGTATTATTGTAAACAAAATAAATATTTTTTATTTCAACTTTCAAATGATGGCGCCTTTCAGCCTGCTTTCTGTGTAAATGTGGATACACTGGGATAAGTTACATTGTCATTAGTGTATTTTGTTGTCATTTACCCTAAAGTGATGATAGGCCTCCAGTTTACCAACGATGGAAACGTCTATGATTAATGAATAGAAATTGTCGTTGCGAATCTTGAATATCGGCTGTCCTCTTAGAAAAATGGATCTTCTGATATGTATATTTGGAATATAATGTTTAAGTTTTATTTTATATTATAAAATAAAAATATGGACATTTTCTTTGTCAGTCTCTCTTGTTGTCCAGAAGCGAAGAATACGTTTTATAACACAAATTATCACGACTGTAATCCCCAGGCTCGGTAGATATCTCTTCACATCTCATGTTACTTAGATCTTTGAGGATATCTAAAAAGAGTAGTCAGAGGCACGTCTAAACATGATATTTTGCACACGCCCACATTTTGCACAGTATAGTTAGTATTCTGATATACCTATATAATTTTTTCGAATAGAAAAACTCATTGGTGCAAGACCAGGTTTGATCTCACTACCTTTGGGTGGTGAGGCAGGGGTGCTACCACACACAACCAGCGCTCTTATGTTTTATCCTGATCTTATATTTAGTTCGAAGCTAGGTAAGTTTATATAGGCATTTATACACAATACACGATGCAGTCATAAGCCTTCGTTCACCTCATTCCTCATTAGTTGTTCATCCCTTCATTAGCATAACATTCTAACTAATTAATTTACCCGGGTTCGCTCGGGACGTGTCCATATCTCATGCAGCTGACAAATGCGACCGCTCCATCACTCAGATAATATATTATTAAAACAAACAAATGAAGAAAAAATATTGCTTTTCGAAAGAGCCGAAATCAATGTGCGAGCTGTACACTCTATTCCTAATTCAGAATAAGGTTATATTTCATAAGTATAAACCAGTCAAAATTGATCTCTATTGTTGGGGGTTTTGGGTGTATTTTGGGTTAAAGGTTGTTGAGATAATAGGTTCTAAAGGTCGATCAGTTCCGTGGCAGTAATTTAATGTAACAGTTAATATGACAGCGGCTTGAGGATGCCAGCGGGTCGCCTGCGCTTTATATTTATGCACTCACACCTGGAGGTCTGAAGAATATTTTTATTTTATGCCAAAGTTTAAATCAGAACAGCTAGATCGCTTACCCAATCAGTAGTAATTATTTTTATTGAAGTTTAATATTTGAACTTTAATACACAGTCATATTTCACTGTAGGTACAAACAGTTGGTAACAGTCACATGTTTTTAAAGAGGAAATTTTCACAGAACTTGATTCAATTTGATTTTAATCAAGAAGGCTGGCATTTTTCTAATCCTCAACCTATAAGTTATTGGTATTTTGGCACTGATCAGGCCAGTCTGACCTTCTAGCGATACCTAAACTTTAACTTTGAAAACTGTTTGCTATTGCCGGATAGTATTATTTGCCATTATAGATACCAATACAGAGTAAACCAGCTATTACTTTAATTGTCTGTGACTCATCCGTTGTTGTCTTGATAGGATAGAGAGCGCGATGATGGTATTTATGTTGAGCACGTTAAATATGGACTATTAATTACTAATTGTGCGGTTCTGTTAATTTATTGTGATTAATGTATGTCGGATGAGCGTTTGATTGTCGTTTTAATTTCATTTGTCTTCTGTATTCAATTAATATGCGCAAACGAATTACGTCACTATTACGTTATGCTCTAGATTCTAGATGCTTCCAATACTTACCTCGCAAACTTTAGAAAATATGATTAGGCAGGATGATGTCACTTCGTTTGATGTTTGACGTTTCCAATTATAACGGCCACCGCTTTATAGAAAAGCAAAGCTCAATCGATACTGATAAGATTTAGATTTGTTGAGAAACTCTATTATTAAACAATCTAAAACTAATCTACAACTAATCAAAGTGGAGAAACGAAACGCAAGTCGCAACAGAAGCAAGTGAAAGTTAACGAAACGCATTACCTGAACGGAATTAAAAGTTGTATGCAATTTCAATGACAAAGAACTAATTCGGTTATACAAGATATTTGGCTTATTCCACTAAAGAGCAAATTGTGATTGTAACATTCATTGAGAAAATAATGCTTTGAATTGAAAATTTAAATTAGGCAACAAAATTGTATACCTAAGTAACGTGCCATTTTTATCTGCTGTAGATTCATCATCTTCTTCCTGCCCTTATCCTACTAGGTGGGGTCGGCACAACAGGTTCTCTTCCTCCACTCTCCCCTATCGTCATCTCAGTAGTCACTCCCTTCTTACACATATCGTCTTTCACACAGTCCACCATGCTGTAAATGTAAAAATAAATATGATCACGACTGTAATCCCCGGGCTCGGTAGTTATCTTCCTCAGATCTTTAAGGATATCTAAAGAGGGTAGTCAGAGGCACGTCCAAACATGACATTTGATACATGTCCATATTTTGCACAGTAGTGAGTATTCCGTACGTAACAGGTTGCAAGCCCATCGCCGCTTATAAGAATACGAAATAAACATATGACACACACCTTCGAATTTTTGATTCTAGGGTATGCCGGTTTCCTCACGATGTTTTCCTTCACCGTTTAAGAGCACTGATATTGCGCACAATAAAGTTTTCGAATAGAAAAACTCATTGGTGCTCAACCAGATTTGAACCCGCAACCTTCGGATCGTGAGGCAGGGGTGCTACCACTACACATCCAGTGCTCACTAACGACACGATAAGTTTAACGTTTCAGTGTGTTGTAAGCAACTGGTGTTCTTAGGTCGATGTCCTTTCTTAGTTTTACCTTTTACAAAACTGACAAGCTATTTGTCTCTCCAACCACCCGTATCTGCAGGTCGTGATCGACTTAAAATTACGTGGCAGCGGTCTTCAGAAGAAAAAAAAGTACAGCGGTCTTCAGAAGAAAAAAAAGTACTACTTGCATAAGTTCAAATTTCTAGAAAAACGATTTCTAGAAGCTGTTGAAAGTTCAGTTTTTAAAATCAAGCAGACAAGAACGGTAAATCACCTGCCGGTTGACCTTACTGAAACGCTTGAATAATTTGGTTCTCTACGGCGGCGGCATCGGGGATCATAGTGTTAATATCCATGGGTAGTCGTGACTAGATACCTTTTTAGTCTGTCTTTGAAACTGTAGGTTTCACAATTGCAGCGTCATGAGACGGCCGTGAACAGTGCCTTCAGTCTCGAGGAACCCCAAGTTCACCCTTTAATGATGTACGTTGAATGACGGTTATTGCTTCTTGAAAAATCAAGAAAGTGTTTTAAACTGTTTATTAATTCGTTTTCGAAAAGAGGTTCGCCACAGATTGCAACACAGCTTATGATATCATCAAAATATCTCTGTCGGTACGGCTGAACCAATTTCAACGTTATTAAAGTCTCATGGTAAGGCTGTGAATACTGAAATTTAGGTACAAGTATAAAATTTCCAAACTTAATACCACAATCAAATAAATGTTTACTACAAAAATCAAGTTATTTCTTCTGAAGTTATGAATGAAGTCATCAAGTAGAAGTGTCTTACGTTTATTTGAAAATATTTTAGTATTTTAGCAATGGCCGAAGGCGAAATTCGTCGAATACAGGAATTTCGTAACATACTTGAACTTGAATGTTGTGTTAAGGTGGAGTTTGACTACACAGAGCATATTCGTTTTTACACACTATTACAGAGAGTTAAAAATATCAAGACCTGATTATTTCAAGTACACACGCAGTCTTTATATCAATGTTGCAACAAAACTACGGAAAAATAACGCGGAAAAGTGTCAAATATAATATTTCTATGTGCCTCTGACTACTAATAAATAAGCTAAAGTTTAGATACTGGTACTGGCACCTAAAATCACCTAGCAAGCAAAATTATCCTGTATAAATAAACGCGTGGTGGTTTACGTTGTAAATCAGCATTATCATCAGAGACATCGTGTCTAATGCGAACGAGACCTTACGCTCCAGTCAAGGCCCTCCTTAAGCACTCTAAAAGCATGCGTTATGAGTGTTCGTGAAATCTGAGATGAAATGTGATCCAATTGATGTCTTTGTTCAGTTTGGCAGGTTTACAGCCTGCCTAAGGGCTGCTCAAGCAAACTTGCTACATTGTTTGGTACGTGAGCTCAGGGTGATTGTTACGAGAGTAAAAAGTATAAGTCGTAGGTTCGATAAAAGTGTCTGACTTCACTGACACTTACACCGGAGTTTTGAGACTGGAGCCGATTTTAAAGTTCCGTACCTCAACAGGAAAAAAAAAACTTTTATCGCTTTGTTGTTCGTCTGCGTGTTCGATTTTAAAAATCCTGCCACTGGTAGAAACTAGCAGTTATACAATCCCCTTGGCTGCTCTGTTAAGTGTTGAGAATGTTTTTAAATTTTTAAATGGATAGACGGAGTCGCGAACGTTACAGCTAGTTCATATGAAATGTCCCTACATCTAAAATAAGCTCAAAATATGCCCGAGTATTGAGCTTAGGCGAAATCCTAAATAAACAAAGCTTGTAAACATCGTTTAAATATTTTCTTGCTTTGAAGTATGGTTACCTTGCTTTAAGTAGCCTACTTGAAGAAAATATTCAGTGCAAATATTGTTAGTACACTTCAAGAGATCGCTATTAAAGGATTGGATAAATTAGTGATACGACTATAGGGACAATCTTCAAAATCAGCGTATTCGGTTGACCTCTCTGGTGCTTTTTGAATACTAATATTACAGCTGTTCTGTATTTTTATATCGAAAAAGAGGTGTTTAAATAAGCGTATTTTGATATTCGCCCCTAATTTTCTCAACCAGTTTTCGAAATATTAAGGTTTGAAAATTTTGAGACCATAGCAATCAATATTGATGCCAGAGCAGTCAATAAAAGAAGGATTTGTATTAGAAAAAATATTATAAAACAGTTAAATTGTTTATTAAATTATTCAGATATTATCTTAATTCTAATAAGATCATCTAAAAAGTAAAATTTAGATGGAATTTCCACTTGGTTGGTAATTTTTATAGCATCAATTAGTAAAAAAATAAAACAAGTTAAAAAAATAGGATCTAAAAATATAATTATTTTATGATTATATATAACATTTTCAGCCTAGAGAATCTGGCAGCATCTGCATTTTGTAATATTTTATGACTTTATAGTAAGAAAAATGCAATTTTTTGATGGATCTGGTCTTTTTGACCACAGTGATCAATACTATATCAATCAAAAAAAGTTACTAATTCAATGATAATGCAGAGATGCAAAAAGATAGAAAGCTATCACTTGTACAGGTTAAATATATTCCTAAAACTGTTCTAATTATTGAATTAAAACATTAAACAAAGTTAAAATCAAATGAGAAAAATGTACCATAGCAATCAAACATTTACAAATTGAAAGCCAGAGTAGTCATACGTTTACCTCTTTATCTCAGCACCGTGGCAAAGCAGAACACGCTCGTCCCCCTCGGTAGATAGAGCAAGCCTATTGGCAGCGCGCATGGCGAAAACCAATTGTCCAAAGCGTTCAGTTGGAGATGTGAGCACGAATTCGTGTCGCTCCAGAGCGATAAACAAAAACACGCGGACACAACTTAGTTTTAGAATTGAAGCTAAATTATGCATTTATTATTGTAATCTAATTGAATTTCATAAATAATAACTTTTCTTTATGTTAGATAAATAAAGAAAATGTCATAATGTTTCAACACAAAAAAGTTACGATCATTTTTTTAAGTCAATCTGTAGTCAGGACAGCCCAGAGCAATCAAGTTTTCGAGGTTTCCGATTTTTTTTTATATGTTTACAACAATGTTAGAGAAATAATTCTGAGTGCCCAAGGTAGCTTATAGGCCAAGCTATCCAACAAAAAAAAACTCCTATTCAAAAATATTATTTTAAAGTAGACTTCTTCACTCGGACACGTAATTTTTTTGTTTTGGAGATTGAACCTATAATCCTTAGATCGCCCTTACATATATCTATAGGAGGTTAGAGACACGTTCAAATATTTGAATATTTTTAAGTGAATTGTTTTTCCACATACTCACATATTGCCATGGTTTATATTTGAAATAAATTGCAAGAAAACATGCTGTTTGAAAACATATTTATTAACTTTTATATATTTGGTTCCATCAAGTTAAAAGCACGTCATCAAACATCGTAATCTATCTAACCAGAAACATTAATTACTTAGATTTCTCACGAGCATCAAAATAACTAACAAAAGACTTCCCACAGGACTTAATTAGGTGCCAAAACGAGACTCAAACACGCGTGAACACCATCAAAAACTACATAGCCGTTTAATTGCTATATAAGCGTCAATAGGATCAGCCGAGAGCGTCAAGCAATAAAGAAATCAATCAGTGAATTAGGTATTTCAAATCAATAAAAATCAGAAAAAGTCATAATATTGGTTGGGCATTAGTGAAGATATAAAGTAACTGGAAGTGGTTATAGTAGGGGAGACGTGGAAGAAGGACCTTCGCCGATCAGATAACCAGACGAGACGTATTTTTTATAAAAAAAAAAAAATATATATATATAATTAAATAATATATTAAAATAATAATAATAACATATTAATAATATATTTGATATATTTAAATTTTTTATAAAAAATACGTCTCGTCTGGTTATCTGATCGGCGAAGGTCCCTCTTCAGCGGCTCTTAGACTATTAGGCTTTGTGTCAAAAGATACAGAACTCAAATTCAAATTCAGTTTATTCAACTCAAAATAACATAACAGATAATTAATAAGTTGACTAAACACTACATTTAAGCAGTGAAATGTTCGACAATTAAAACATTTGACAATTAGCGACAACCCAACTATGACTGGTTGAAATAAACGACTTATAAAATTTCTCTAGAACATCTACACTAATATAATAAAAAGGTAAAGTTTGTTTGTTTGTACATCGGAGGTAATCTCTGCAACTACTTATCCAATGTTTAGAATTAACTTTCAAGATGAACATAGACTATACTTTAAGTATCTCTAGGTATCTCGCGGACGAGGCCGCGGGCGGAAGCTAGTAATTAATATTTGTCATTCTAATAAGTTTATGGCTATAATACTTCGCACTTCCGGAGGAGGGGTCGACCATGATCACTCACTGTCCAGAGTTCTACGACTAAAAACAATAATCGCTATTAGTAAGCAGTGTTTTTGATTAGCGCCTCACTTACTAGGTATTAAACATTTTTTAAAACAGATATTTGGCTCCAGGCCACATCTAGTAGGACCTACTTCTGCGTGATCGTATAGTTCTCATGAGGCGGCTCGTGTGAAGACTGAGGAAGGGCGGTTCTTTTGATGGCACAGGTGTGATCTTACTTGACTGTAGGCCAGTTTGTATACCTACTCATCGTTGCATCAATCATTATAATAATATACTTACAAACCTAAATAAATTGAAAATAACCTTAAATTTTCTATTTATTGTAACTTACATAATAGCCAAGTACCTGGATACCGAGCTTTACTCGTTTTTTTTTTGGGGTAAACGACGTTTTCTAACAATGAAACCTAGCTAGATCGATTTATCGCCCCCAAAAGCCCCTGCACACTAAATTTCATGAAAATCGTTGGAGCCGTTTCCGAGATTCCGATTATATATATATATATACATATATACAAGAATTGCTCATTAAAAGGTATAAGATAATATATTAAAAAATAATTTCAATTTTAATAAATTAACACTATAAAACCTAAATTATATTGCTAAAAAAACTAGTTATAGAAAAAGGGTAACTGAGAAATTCAGGTCAAGATTGTTTCAAAGAGTTGGATTAGGTACCTAAATAATAAATACCAAAAATCAGTCATCTCAGTTAGGGCTATCGCTGCAGGTCAAATACTCGTATTTCAGATTACGCGGTCAACCCCTAGGTGGTAACGATTATCACCACAAACGTCAAAACAATTATAATTAAATACCAAACGGAAAATAACATGTCCTAAAACACAGACACAAACATTTCTAGCTTGGCCTCAAAAAGAGTTTTTTTATTAAATTTTCCACTACCCCAGACACTATGTTATTAATGAGCGAGTGTTTATGTCAATCCAACAATGACAATGAAGCTATCTCTATTTAACAAACGAATTATAGGTAAAATGCTCTGCCAAAAACTGCCAAAAAGCATCTCCAGAATTCTGGCGGGATAATTAAATCAAATTTAAATTCAAATTTAAATTATGTTTATTCAATAACATTACAAGGATCACTTTAAAACGTCTTACATGCTAAGTGAATCTATGTGCCAATTCCAACCCAACCCAAATGGTACTTTAGTATTGTGTGAGAATTTCAAAATGACCTAAACTTCACCTCAAAATTCGGATAAGGGAAAGGTGACCGAGTGATACGGCAATGTTTTTTTATTGATAATGTTACAGCCAAAATTATAATACTAGTTAAAAAAATTCAAAATTAATCGTACAAAAAAAAATATGATCTAGTTAAAAATTTTCCTGGTCATTGTTTAATGTAAGCATTTAGAACCTGATTTGATGATTTTCTATCATGAGTTTTCACAATCTACACTCGCTAGTGACTGTAGTTAAAAAAATGTATGAAAACTTGCCTACAGCGCCTCTAGCGGATAGTTGGGTACTAAAACCTCACGTAGCTAACTATTCTACGTCACAGCGTACTTCAGCGACTATAGTTTGCGCTCATTAATTTGCTTAGAATTTGGTACCATGAGTAACAGTTTTGACAATGTCATAGTAACGTACTATTACTACTGTAGTAACGTCAGCTAATCTAAATGTGACAACTCATGGTAGACCTGCTGTAGAAGCGTTCTTACCTGAACTTCAATATGCAATGTCTTCATCACATTTTCAAAATTTTACGAGTCTGCAGTGTTATGGTCTCGTATCACGAAACAAGTCTAAAAATATTAAAGCATTCCGATGTTCCCGTTAAGAGAATGGGACGTTTTAATGAGTGGCCGACACGGCAGGGAAATAAACTATATTGGTGCCAGATCGAAAAATTTTGAAAATATCCTCCAACTATTGTTTGCTATTGCTTGTTTTAGAAATTAAACTATAATAAATATTGAATCATAAGTTAAAAATAAAACCAGGGCTATTAAAAAAAACAAAACAAACATTATAATATATGACATATTTAAATCCTCATTCTTCAAAACATATCTTCTTCTTCTTCAATTATGGCATCTGTCTCTTAGAGAACAATTTTGCCAGTGTCAAGTGTATTTATTTATAAGTATTGTCAACGTCACAGAGTCATAGTCAAGTTGTCAAGTCAATTTTAAATAAAAGATGGCTGTTTTGTTGAAAATTTTCGGGATTTCCTCCGATGGAATTTGAAGAGAACTATTCACTCTAATTCACATACTTTACACTCGCGTCAAGAACCCGGGCCTTATTGGCAAAATAACCACCAAAATTACGCAATAAAACTCAAAATAACACGAGAAAACATATAAAAACCAGAGCGACGTAGTTGTCAGGCAAATGCACCGCAGAAAATCCCAACATATCTTCAGATCTCTAGTTAATTAAATCTTTGATTGTCCAATATGCAATAATAAAATACGAACTTTGCAGATAGACAAAAAACAAAAAAAACATAATGCAATAATAAATACTAAGCAGGTAAACGACATGTCGTAAAGTAACTAATATGTATCTACTGAAAATCATTTTTGCAGGAATTTACAGATTACAGTTGAGCTATTTAAAGATCGTAACCGATTATCCATAACTAGTTCAAACCGTTTACGTATACAAATAAGCACAGAACATAATGTACAGCACTACAGTATTTTCTCCACTTTAACATTCCCGTTATTCTTTGTACCTAGAGCCTTTTCTACATTACGGTTTCACCACACAAGATCACAGTCTATTTACACAACACAACAATGAATCGGCGACAAATCAAAGATGTCCAATCGAGTGAAAGTATCTTTTCAACACAACAAAACATCCCCATTGTCCTTTATCAGATTAAGTAGATCTGAGTGTCATGTTGACAAACCAATTTACAACTTTTTTTATACCACCCTTACAGTTTTTAGAAAAAGAAAGTATTGCTTTGAGAACAAGAGGATAGACCACCAGTTGTGACAAAAATTGGCAAAATATTATTGCCTTAATCTGCTTATTTTTGAGAGGATTAAGATAATCTTTTGTTGAATATTGAAGTGAGACTTGATATTCTGCGAATTTAGTGTCGAGTAGGTACCTACGAGTATCTATTTGTTCCTTTAATGCGCAAATTAACTTGTTAACTAATTCTGTGTATATAATATTTTATGTAAATATAATTTGATTATGATCACGACTGTAATTTTCAGGCTCGGTAGATATCTCATCAGATCTCCAATTACTTAGATATTTGAGGATACACATAAAGGGGGTAGTCAAAGACACGTCCAAACATGATATTTGGCATATGCCCACATTTTGCCGCTTATAAGAATACTAATTTATGACACACACCTCCGATCTTTTGGTTCTAGAGTACCTATGCCGGTTTCCTCACAATGTTTTCCTTCACCGTTCAATAAATTGGTGCACGACCAAGTTTGAACCCACGACCTTCGGATCGTGAGGCAGGGGTGCTATTACAACACCACCAGTGTTCTATCTAATCTGATTATGATTGTTTCTAATTATGTAACATAATAATTTTCAATGTCTACACGCTTTAAGTATTCCTATCACATGATTATCGTTTTGTATGAATTTAAGCTTAGGTCTACAAGTTATTAAACTTTATACACTTTTCGCTGATTGTTCTCACAATGAAGCTTGTAATTCTCATAATAGGTGCGTTGACACGCCTGTGTTAACGAAAGATATCGATAAACTGTCAAGCCAATTGCTATAGCAAACACACTGGATAATTGAGTCGTATTGTTTTCACTGACATCTCTTGTGATAGTGCATATCACCGAGTAACTGTGATGAATGATAATGAGTCGGTAATCATTGTTTTTTTTTGCAAAGGTCATTTTTATCATAAGTTTACAAAAAACATAGAGTATATCCGTGAAACCCCTTTCTACTCGTATATCTACCTTTATAATCAAAAAAGTATAAAACATACGATATAGATGCCGAATAAGCACTTTTTAGAATTTTTGTCTGTCTGTATATCTTTTTGAAATTGCATACTATCAATACTACGTGATCGATTTTAATAAAACTGGAGAGAATAAGATTTTAGATCTATCACGCTCACTCACGATGAAACATTTTCGCGTTTCGCAGACAAAGTCGCAGGTACAGCTAGTTCAAAAAATAAATACCTACCAAACTAAACTCTATGAACTCCATTTTCCACTTGCAGATGTAAAAATGAGTTCAGAAACCTCTTTACATTTCTTTATATTGTATTTTTCTTCCAATCCACTATTTTAAACCTTATTTCTTACCTTTAACATTAGAAGAGTTAATAAAGTCGAAAATACTCTACCTAATAATGACTGTCTACCTGTCTACATAATAAAACTGAGCATTGTCATATTACTAAATTCAACACAAGCAGCTTTATAGTCGGTAGTTTAGCCAGTTTCAGCTGAGAAGCAAGCGGAATTTAGCTTGCGTTAGCTTTGTGCTTCTCTTTATCTAAATAATTTTCACGTTAGGTAATAGGTAATGTTTACGCTAATTTAGTCTTTGGGGTGAACACAATAAGGTATTAAGGTGTTTTTTAGTTAGTCCGTGGAACAGCAAAATTAACACCACTGATTATTTATTAGCACTTAACTGAAAATCTTTACTGTCAAAATGTGGGCCTGTGCCCATGTTCATGTATCATTTTGGGCGTGCCTCTGATTACCCTCTTTATACATTCTCAAAAGATCTAAGGAACTAGAGAGAGGATATTATCTACCGAGCCTGGGGATTACAGTCGTGATCATGTTTTTTTTATTTGTTTTCTGTGGAAGAGTTGATTGTGACAAATGAGTGTGACTTACAAGTTTAAAGATGTCTTGTAATCCCATTAATATTTCCTGGTGTTCAACAGAACAAATTGCCCGCAAACTATTAGTTATTTTAGTGCTGCAAGTAGCACTTTAATACCCCGCCTCGGGCGTTGATCATTTTTTGCGCGTGCGCACCCGAATCAACCACCTTGACTCCAAATGTGTGGGCACTCCGGTAATTTATTTTTTATTCGTTTTCACCCAATAAATTACTCATATGTCAAAACTTTAGACGTGGTGGGCTTTCTGCTTTCGGCGTCCTAAAGGTGATATATTGGGCCTTGTCACAGCATCTTTTTTATCTACCCGATAAATAATTGCTTGTAATAATGAACCGCTTTACTAATAAGTGGGCAATAGAAATAAGTCATTTATAATTTAGGAATTTTGATCTTACAGAGCAATAAATAAACGTGTAGGTAACATACAAAGCACTCGCCTGCTTCCATATCGGTGTTGAGCCCATACTCGCTAACTATCCTAAAACATTTTTCACTAAATCTCAATACGATTTTATTACATACTAAACCAAATTGAGATCTTCATTGTGGTCTGATATCAACCACGGGATATGAGGGTATTATCTCAATACGCTGAACACACAGTACCTACCCACATGCACTTTGACCAATAGCTGCCACTCAGAATGCAGATATTCCGTACAAGATGCTAATTTGTCAAATAATTTAAAAACCTTATTAGGTAATTTTAATCAAAAAGTTTACTATTCGAAATTAATGCTGTTATTTAAAAACGTTGCTCAAGCATGAGTGAAAACAATAGTTACAGATGATATTATTATTATTTTCGAGATGTATTTTTATGGTGACCAAGATGAACTATCGTATTCAATATTTAAAACCTTTCTGGTGATATCGATAAACAAAACGCCGTTCACTTGTTCATGCAACTCAGATAACTTTCATGAATGTGACCCATTATAACTTTTACATTCTTAACAAAGTGACCTTTATTGAATGATAGTGTTTAATACCTAATTACTAGTGAAGCTTATCGCAATTTCTCGGGTATAAAAAGGTAGGGTTGCGGAGAAATGGGCACTGGCAAACATGGCTCGTCTTGTGCTGTGTGTGTTAGCACTGTGTGCCTTTGGCGCTTATGCCGATCCCAGCAACAAGGTAGTGAAATGTAAGTAACAATTTCATTGATTAAATTCATCATGTTTTCTATTGTGATTCAAATTCAGTCTTTGAAAAGACAGTCTTTGATCTGTCTGTCACATCTTTCATCATCATTCTCCTGCCCTTATCCTACTCTAAGTGGGGTCGGCACAACATGTTTTCTTCTTCCACTCACTTCTATCAGTCGTCAACTTTGAATCAACTCCTCTTACATATCATATCACATCATATCCTGCCTGTCACATCTTTATTATGGAATTTGCGATGTGTTCTAAAAATATTTTGTTATTCAGTGGACCATGATGTTCTTCTGGAACGCCAAGAGGAGTTAATGACCCTCTTCTACCACATCAATGAGCCGATTCACATTAAGAAATGCCAAGAAATAATCAAATCCTGGACCCTTGAGGAGAACACCAGCCACTTCAAGGTAAGTAAATTGGTTACACTTCATTGTGCACGAAAGGAGCTTTTGAGACGCACTTTAATCCTTCCATCACATTGTTCGAAACCTGCCATTTTAATCAGCTTGAGACATAAAAAAATATATTTTTACAGAATGTGACTGCAGCGAAGACTTATGTTGGTATGCTCAAAAACAAATGGTACCTACCCCGTGCCGTGCCGTACGCGGTCAATGAGCCCGCCCATAACTTCGAGACCCTCACCCTCTTTAACATCCTCTACACTGCCAAGGACTACGAAACCTTCTACAAGACCGCTGTCTACCTGAGAGACATCGTCAATGAAGGACTTTACGTATACGTCCTCAGTGTAGCCATCCTCTACCGTCCGGACACCCAAGGAATCGCCATCCCTCCGATCTACGAAATCTTCCCATCGTACTTCAACAATGGTGAAATCATGACCACTGCTCAGAGGATCAACACACACGGCCACAAGCTCGTCGAGCACTTCCCATCGACTTACCTTTGGGACAACAACGTTGTCATCAGGTGGAACGCCACCACTTGGCCTTACTACGACAGGAACTTCCCCGTCGCTTACTTCACTCACGACTATGGACTAAACTCTGCCTACTACTACTTCAACCTGATGTACCCTTACTGGCTCGGAAGCGATGTTGTCCCTGGTCTTGCGCACGAGAAGCGCGGTGAACTTTGGTGGTACATGCACAAGCAAATCCTCGCCCGTTACTACATGGAGAGACTTTCCAACGGTCTTGGTGAAATTCCTGATCTGACCAACTACGTTAAAGATGGATACTTCTCTGGACTTCTGTATAGTAATGGAATCCCTTACCCATCAAGGCCCAACAATTTCCACCTGGAACAGCCTGAGTTCACACACCAACTTGAGGCTGCTCTTGAATACGAGCGTCGCATTTGGGAGTCTGTCGACAAAGGTTTCATCATGAACGTAAGTCAATGATTTTAATAACAATGAATTACCTCAGTCATATATGAATTGAGAATGTATATTTATATAATTTACAGAAGAACGGTGAACACATCAACATCTTTACCAACGAAGGTCTTGATATCCTCGGAAACTTGATCCAGTCAAACGCTGACTCTGTCAACTCCCACTACTACAAGGACTTCATCAAGCTATGGAAGTCCATTCTCGGAAACTCCATCGTTAAGGGCCACCAGTACGTCAACCAGTAAGTATAAAAGACCAAATTAATAATTATGTTACATTCTTTTAATATTTAAATAACTGTTTATTTATTTGTTTTTCCTTCAGGTTCGCTCCCCTGGTTCTTCCTTCAGTCCTTGAGAACTACCAAACTGCTCTCCGTGACCCAGCTTTCTACATGTTGTGGAAGCGTATCATGAGCCTGTTTGAGGCTTGGCAGAAACAGATGCCTTTGTACAAAATGGAAGAGCTTTCTTACCCGGCTGTTGCTATCCAGAAGCTCGAGACTGACAAACTGGTCACCTATTTCGACCAGTCTTACATGAATGTTACCAACTACTTGTGGATGGACGATGTTGAAAGTACGTTTTTCAAAGTTCACTGCTATATTTTAATAATAACTCTTACTCTTGAAGCTATTTTAATCTATATATATATAAATGAATTGCTGTTCGTTAGTCTCGCTAAAACTCGCGAACGGCTAAACGGATTTATCTTATCTTGGTCTCGAAATGTTTGTGAAGGTCTAGGCAAGGTTTAAAAATTAAAAAAATATCGAATTACTGCCGGGAAAACCCTAAAAATAGCCCTTTTCTATTTCCCATACAAACGTTTTCTATATAAAATGTAGAGTCAATTTGAACTTTATTACTATTTAATAAAGTTCATATTAAATTATAATCACTCACTGTTGTCTAAGCAATGTAGAAGGCGGTACGAAGTTTGCCGGGACAGCTAGTTCATTTATATAAAATTATATATTTATATTCCAAAACAGTGGGTACGTAATAATGATTCTCCTAAATCTACAGTTGAAGTACCAGATTTAATTGCATTTTTCATTTCAGTCAAGGAAGTCGATGACCACGTCAGCGTTGTTGTACAACACCCACGTCTCAACCACAAGAATTTCAGCTTCAAGCTTTACGTCAAGAGCGAAGTCGCCAAGACCGTTGTCGTCAAATTCTTCCTCGCCCCGAAATACGATAGCCAAGGATTCGAAATTCCTCTGCACTTGAACACTCAGAACTTCTGGCAGCTTGATGAGTTCACTTATGACTGTAAGTGTGACAATATTGGTCAGGAAAAAAAGTTTGTTATAATTAAAGAATTCTCCTCTTGTTATATAAAAGTATTTCACCGTATCCAACTGGTTTTAACATATCAATTTGATTTTAGTATCTGCTGGAGAATCAGTGATCACACGTGAGTCATCTGCCATTGAATGGTGCACCAAAGACTGGACCAGCTCAGTCGATATCTACGAAAAAGTTATGCAGAAGAAGTGGATGCCTGATATGAGCCAGTCTATTGACAAGTTCCCCGCGCGTCTGCTGCTGCCTAAAGGTTAGTTTTCCATAATTTTTTACTTCATCTTTACAAGTTTTATTTATTCAAGTATGAGTCTAAGTAGAGAGAGCACAGTGCTCAATCTTTTTTTCACAATATTGTTTTTCATAACCAAGAATTTGTTCAATCCAGGTCGCGTCAGTGGTATGCCTTTCGTCCTGATGGCCTATATCCAGGAGTACCGTGCGCCCAAGGTTCCCTTCGGCACCGGCTTTGACCCTACTGTCTCCATCGGCCTTGGCTCCGGAGCTCGCTGGACCATGGATGAGCCCATGGGCTTCCCCACTGACAGGCCCTTGTACGACTACCAGGTCAAGGGTGTCAAGAACATGTGGTTCCAGGATGTACTGATCTACCACAAACACACCCCTGAAATCGACGTACCCCACACCGAATAAGCTTAACTTGAATATAAAGTCAATGCTTTGGTAAATGTCATTATTACTGCCTTTATGTATTTTATTAGTGTATGTATCAATTGTTATTATTTATTTACAAGTAGTATAGCTGTTCAAATATATATTTTATTTACTTAAACAAAATCTTGTTTTCTGATATTACCTGTTTGTCAACCCTATTGACTCCCATTTTTTTACCTCTTAACAGTAGGTTAAGTGATCGGCACGGAAAAAAGGAAAGAACCAAAAAAATTGCTATTATTTGTATGGAATTTTAGAGCCAGGGCTGGCGATCAATCCGATAGGTTTCATAGGTACCATCCATGCTAGCTAGATCTGTAAGTTAAAAATATAGCAGCCTTATTTATTCACATTGGGCTTAGGTACAATTAGCCAGCGATAATTCAATATTATGTCTAAGTAAACTGATAATTAATAATCAGGTGATACTCGTACATCAAACCCATTAAATATACGTTTCCACTGCATGGAAAGTTGACTGCTTATTATGATGGAAGTAATAAATAGGAGTACCTAAGAGTGTAATGGAAGTAGTAAGAAAGAAGAAGAAGATGGTAGGAAGAGCTTTTTAGAATTGCCTGTTTTCCCTAATATCGGAGAACAAGGCTTTATTCTGAGGATATTGGAAATTACCCGAAGTAAAACCCAATTTATATAAATACCTAGTGTTTTTTTGTACTAATTACTATATATGATCTGGGGTACTAATCATTAATATGGAGTAACCATTTAAATAAATGACTACTCAATATGTACTCAATATAGTTGTAGGTCATTGAGACACTTTAAGTTAGGAGTAGCTTTATGTAAAGCTTTTTTAAACATGCATACCAGCGCCATCTCTGTTAGCTTATGGTGTAACGTAGAGAGCGCCATCTACTGAAGTTATGCTGAATGAAAATCTTGGTTCCTGAGGCAGCTTACAATGACACCCATGAGGCTTCCGTAGTATTGTGACCCTGCACCAGAGGGCACTGTATAAGTACTAGTAGGTTGGTACGATCATACCTCGAAAAAAGGTGAGATACATAATTATCATTAGATATCTTCAAAGAACGAGCACGTAAAGGGCCTCTGAGGTACCTTTTATCACATTGGTTCGAAAGAACTACTGACACTAGACAGATAAAAGAAGAACTAGATATCTGTGATAATTATCTAAGTACCAAATCTGAAGGTCTATCGTTTTCATGTGTGTTTGTTTTTTATCATTATATGGGCGGATTTGAGTAAACTCGTCAGTATAAATCGTACTTACGAAGGTGGTTTAAAATGATCCCTCTAAGGGAAAACTGCTGTAACTCGAATGTTTATTGCTTTTTATTTGACTTAAAGTGTTTAAAGGTTACCGATAATATTAAACTACAAATTTTGTTTCGCATTTTACAGCATAAAGCTGATAGAAAATTATATATTTAGGTTTTTGTGGAGGTCTACTAAAAATTCACTTTGAAAAATAAAGGGGCAAAATGATCCCGGGATCATTTTACCCCAATGGGGTAATAATGATCCTCGGATCTTTTTATAATCCGCGATTCATTTGAAGATAAGCGGGTTAATATTTTACAAATGATGGGTCACAAATAACGACTATAAATTAATAAACGTGTTGAGCTAGTTATCAACAACAAAACAAAATTTTATTTAAGAATTCCAAGGCAATATTTGTTAAATTCTTTTACAAAATGTTTTATATTGTTGCTGATAACTAGCTTAATACGCGTCATAATTCAAAGTCACGATTCGTGCCCCATCCTGTACAAAGTTAATTGAAAACATCGAAGGATCATTTACCCATCCACACCAAAACCGGGGGTAGGTAAAATGATCCCGGGATCATTTTACCTACACCACCCAGGGATCATTTTATCCCCAATGCCTTATTTACGCAAAACAACAAAATACAACCTAAGAGTTTTAAATGCCGTAATAATAAACGTTTCATTCCATTGCTGAATGACAATAGAAGTAAACACAACTACCACATAAAATGTACGTGTATTAAAACTATGTAAAGTCAAATAATGGCTTACGTTACATTGAGCACAGAAATTTCAAACAATTTGTCCTTAAAACTTTTCCACTGTCACTGCCGCCATGACACTAACTGAGAATGCATGGCTCAGCCTTGGGAACACGAGGTTTCCTTAAAAAATACTAGAAGACGCCTCTAAGTCGGTATCAACCAGTGATCGTTTTACCCGCAGGGATCATTTTAGAACACCTTCCCTACATGCGTGCAAAAAAAATTTGTTAGTAGTCATCGAAGAGTAACATTGGACTTGAGATTACAATAGGTAATGTGAATACAAGATTATACCAGAAGTTGAGGAAATCCAACCTAACCATTGTTAATATTACCTATTATGAGCAAGATTGCACAGGATTGTGTCATCTGAAAATAATGAGGGAAGGGCTTTGCCCAACAATGGGACACACCCGGCTCATAATTATAATTATAACTAAAGATGGCTAAGACACAATGAGAAAAAGTATATTTTATTATACTGTGATAACTTACATAATATATTATGTTGGAAAAGCTAAAGGTTAGAACAGCAGTACACATTACACTTTTCAGACTTTTATGAGTTGTTGTTTTCATGTAAAATCATCTTTTTTTCTGGCAGTATCTTGCCAGCTTCTTCTATACTTAGCAAGGTGAAACCTAAAATTTTTTTTCATACTTATAGTATTTTTTGTAGGCTGACATTCAAACACAAGTTCAGCCACAGCTTATAGGTACCAATTAACATACCGGTAGGTATCTAAAGTAGGTATATCTAAATAAGTTCTTAGGTACCAAATTATTATTATTTTTAAACTTTATAAGTATACCTATATCTAAATCTCGGAAAAGACTTTAACGTTATTCATATAATTTAGTATTCAGAAGCTTTCGGGGGCGATAAATCGATCTAGATTTCATTTTTGAAAAAGGCGTTTGCCAAAAAAACCGAGCAAAGTTCGATCATCTAGGCACTTACCTTTTTACTTACAATAGTGCTGGTAAAATAGAAGGAAATGAAACGAAATAAACATTTACTATCTAACAAAATCCGTAAAAAACATTTGTACCTACCTACTAAGTAAACATGTTGGATAATGATGATGATGATAATATTTATTGTTTAAAAATAAATAACCTTTATGTAGATGGTACCTAGTTGATTATCATCGCCCAACCGTATCATCGAACGGTTAAAGGTTATCTCAATATTTAAAATGAAAGTGTTATCGGGAGAAAAACAGTCAAAACTGCATCTTTATTGCAATAACTCTTTTTATCTTTATTGTAGGTAAGTATAGCGCATATTTTTGTTTTCTGGGTATATTTTTACTGTAGATTAGTTTTAAAATTTGCTAATGATGTACCTACAGATTGTACTCTCGATGTAAACAGAGCTGTACCTACTCAGTGTACATAGTGCTACATAGTAAATTACTCAGAGGTAGATCTATAGGTACATACAATAAAATCGTTTTTCTTTGCGTTTGTGCACGCTAATCTCCACAACAGCTGAACCAATTCAAATGCAGTTTTCACAAATGTATTGAGATAAGTTTGGATTATAAGGCTTTCTTTCATCGAAATCGGATGATAATTAAGAACGATATGATAATTTTATTATTTCTCGCGTGCGCTGGACGCTATGGTGTAAAAGTAATCTAACGCGTTCAAAGTCGCGAGAAACAGCTCGTTTTATATATAGGTAATATATTATATTTCAAACACTCACTCCAACTATGTTTGGTGAACGGTCTTATTCTAATACTAGCTTCCGCCCACGGCTTCGCCCGCGTGGTACCTTGAAAAACAAAAACAAATCTATCCCACGGGAACCGTACATTTTTCCGAGATAAAAAGTAGCCTACCTATATGTTATTCCAGACCGTAATCTATATCTGTGCCAAATTTCATCCAGATTCGTTCAGCCGTTTCAGCGTGAAAGAGTAATAAACATACATCCAGACATCCAGACATCCATACATTCTTACAAACTTTCGCGTTCATAATATTAGTAGGATTATAGTATTATGTAGGTATTGATATGCAGTGATGACTCGTAGAATCGCAATCGAAGTAATCATTAAAAAAAATACAAAACATCTATAAAATTGTATGACATAAGGTACCTTTATACAAATTGGAATAGCATAAAGTAGTATTTTTCAAAATATTTTTTTTTAGCTGAAATCGAGTTATTGTCACAGTAATTTTATTCGGTCGTATTTTCCTGCACGGCTGTAGAACCTAGATGCTTACATATTTTTATCATTTTCTTAATTTCGCTATTGAGTCGAGTTTTTGCTACAGGATGAACACCCAAAATCAGAACCTGACAGGTAAAAAATAAATACATGGTTAAAAAAGCGTCAATTAATTTTGACTTTCCGCGCTAGAGGGCAAATGAAAATGATATCAAAGTATTTAAAGACTTGTTGCTCGTACACTTTGGAAAATGTCATGGTCATTGTTTACACAAAAAACGTGATAAAGCTAAGCTTGATTTCAGAGTAGTTTCACTACCGATGACTACATTCACCAGGTGAAAAAGCTTAATAAATTACAAGTTTAGACAACTGGCCTAAATGCAGTACTTTCGTAGAATATGAAAGCTTTCGGTAGCATTGGGTCCTGTAGAACTCTTTCTATAAGAATCTATGCAATTTAGGTACTTCTAAAAGACTGGTAGACTGGTAGACCAATGATCAAAGCGCTGATGCTCACTTCGGTCAGAGAATCAGTATAGTTATCCAACGAGGTAGCGTTGCCAACCTTTAAGCTACATTGCCCACGGTCAGTGACTTGAACTCTGTTTTCTATGTATAATTAATTTGCTAGTGGTGCAGTGGTAGCATCCCTGCCTCACGATCCGAAGGTCGTGGGTTCAGACCTGGTCGTGCACCAATGAGTTTTTCCATTCGAAAAGATTATGTGCGCAATGCCAGTGCTCTTGTGAACGGTGAAGGAAAACATCGTGAAAAAACCGGCATACCCAAGAACCAAAAATTCGAAGGTGTGTGACATAGGTTAGTATTCTTATAAGCAGCGATGGGCTTGCAACCTGTCGTGTACGGAATATTAACTACTGTGCAAAATGTGGGCATGTACCAAATGTCATGTTTGGACGTGCCTCTGACTACCCTCTTTAGATATCCTCAAAGATCTAAGTAACTAAAGATCCGAAGAAGATATTTACCGAGCCCGGGGATTACAGTCGTGATCATTTTCTTTTGTATTTTCCGTTCGTGCATTTTTTTTTTTTCGTTTTGTATGGCTCGGCTACTAGGCAAATGTGACTCCACACCTTGAAGCGGGTTAGATTGGCAAAAGACTGAAATGGATTACTAAAGCCAAGAAATGGCTATTTCCAGCAGTGCTATGAAATACGCATGATAAGGCACTAGTCAAAGCTACTACTACCTAAGCACAAAGTTAAAAAAAACGATCTTAGATCCTGTTGCTACGTAAACCATTTTTTACCTAATACACCAATAAACACCTCATATTCTTCGACTTATACGAATGGAACAATCAGAGGCTAAGGTCATCAGTTCAAAGATAGTAAAAACAAACAATTATTATAAATCTTCGCGAATTTTGATTCGATAACAGGCTCGTATAAATTGGGGAAGAGATTCGGAATCAGCACAGTTGAATACTCGACTGGCAGCGATGAAGACTGTTCTGGTTTTAGCGGCCCTTGTGGCCATAGCCCTGGGTGGAGCTGTACCACACACCCATGAACACATCAAAACGAAGTCTGGTAAGTATTCTTTACCATATTACTAACTAATTAGACGATCCTTATATTGAACGCTGTCCATTTATTGTAATAACATATTACCTAATTCTGAATTTATTGATAAAAGGAACTTTCTATGAAATGCAAAAAGAGTCACCCATCAAAAGACTGACTGCGCCCAGCGTTGCTTCTCCATACAAACTTTCGACTCCTATTTTAGCCTTTTCAATATTATATATTGATACAAAAGATAGCCTATGTCTGTCGTCTACAGGATATAATCTATCTGCTTGCCAAATTTCATTACGATCCATTCAGCTGTTTCAGTTTCTTGGGGCTTTAGTTTTACTCTAGTTTTATTTATTTTTCAGTTGACAAAGCTTTTGTTGAAAAGCAGAAGAAAATTCTATCCCTTTTCTACAATGTAGAGCAGGTTGACACTAAGAGCGTGTACTACCAAGCTGGTGCCAAATATGATATTGAGGCCAACAGCGAAAACTACACCGTAAGTCAAACTCCATTTTTTATAATACTAACGCAAACTGTGTTTGACCTCTTTTGAAATTTGCAGTGATCAGTAATAGTTACTAAAATTTGTATGTCTTTTTTCAGAACAAAAAAGCTGTTGAGGAATTCCTCTACTTGTATAGATCTGGTATGCTACCGAAATACCACACCTTCTCAATCTTCTACGACAACCTCAGAGTAGAAGCTATCGCTCTTTACAAGCTCTTCTACTACGCTAAGGACTTTGAAACCTTCTACAAGACCGCAGCCTGGGCTAGAATTTACATGAATGAAGGAGTTTTCTTATACTCTTTCTACATTGCTGTTCTCCAACGTGAAGACTGTACCGGCTACGTGCTACCCGCTCCTTATGAAGTTTACCCTGAGATGTTCACCAATATGGCCCAAGCATACAAAATCTGGCGTATCAAACAACAGGGTGGCATCAATTTCCCTGAACTTGCTACTCAGTATGGAATCGTCAAAGAAAACCAAGATTACATTTTCTACGCCAACTACTCCGACTCTTTGACTTATCCTAATGATGAGCAGAGGCTTTCATACTTCACTGAAGACATCGGTTTCAACTCCTACTACTATTATTTCCACGCTGAATTGCCTTTCTGGATGAGCGGAAACGCCAACAAGTTCGCAGCTTACAAGGAACGCCGTGGTGATGGATACTTCTTCTTCTACCAGCAACTTTTGGCTCGTTACTACCTTGAGCGTCTCAGCAATGGTCTTGGTGAAATTCCTTCTTTCTCCTGGTTCTCTACCATTAATAATGGGTACTACCCACAGTTGAGCACATGGAAGTATCCTTTCGCACAAAGAAGCAACAGCTATAACGTCCACAACGAAAAGAACTTCGAAGCCGTTCGCTTTTTGGATATATTCGAAAAGACTTTCTTCCAGTACCTTCAGAAGGGCCACTTCAAGGCTGTAAGAGAAAATTAGATATTTCTACAATGTTTTTTACAAAACATAGTTCTTTAATATATTAATAAGCTTTCTTATTGGTTTTCAGTTCAACCAGGAAATCGACTTCCACAGCACTAAGGCCATGAACTTTGTTGGCAACTACTGGCAGACCAACGCTGACTTGTTCGGAGAGGAATTCACCGAAACGTACCAGCGGTCATACGAAGTCACTGCTCGTCACGTTCTTGGCGCTGCTCCTGCACCATTCGACAAGTAAGTTGTTTTGTTTTAAATTTTTGTCTCACACAAATAATTGATGAAGTAAAACGAGTACTTTTTAATAATTGTTATTTTTATTATTCAAGGTACAACTTCATGCCGAGTGCTCTCGACTTCTACCAGACCTCTCTTCGTGACCCTGCGTTCTACCAGCTTTACAACAAAATCTTTGACTACATGGTCCAATACAAAGAGTACCTTAAACCATACGTCCAAGACGACCTACACTTTGTTGGAGTTAAGATCAACGATGTCAAACTCGACAAATTAGTCACTTACTTTGACCTTTACGACTTCGATGCCCTCAACATGGTCATCAAGGACAACGAAAAGGAATTCACCCAGGACTTCAAGATCCGTCAGCCTCGTTTGAACCACAAAGCATTCACTGTCACCATTGATGTCAAGTCTGATGTGCCTACCGATGCTGCTTTCAAGATCTGGATCGGACCCAAATACGACAGTAACGGCTTCCCCATCCCCATTGAGAAGAACTGGCAAAACTTCTACGAGCTTGACTGGTTCAGCCACAAACTCGTCCCAGGAATGAACAAAATTGAACGCAGCTCCGACGACTTCTTCTGGTTCAAGGAAGACTCTCTGCCAATATCTGAGATTCAGCACTTATTGGACGAAGGAAAACTGCCTTTAGATATGTCTGAGGAATACGATGCTATGCCTGAGAGGCTGATGCTTCCCAAGGGTACTAAGGGTGGTATGCCATTCCAGTTCTTTGTCTATGTTTACAAGCACAACTCTGTTTCAAAGGACGTCACTGACAGTTATGAGTACTTGAGCAAGATGTTGGACGGCAAACCTTTCGGATTTCCTTTCGACCGTCCCGCCCACTCCAACTACTTCAAACAGCCCAACATGTTCTTCGAAGATGTTCTAGTCTACCACGAAGGAGAAGAGTACACCTACAGATTCGCTGACCCGGCTTACAAAGTAAAAGAGCTGTAAACTTTAGTCACCTATTAGGTAGGGAGGAAATGTTGCTAATTATTATGTATGAAGAATAAACTCATACTCACTACAAATTTTGTTTGCCTTTTTTATACATACCATTTATTAGTCAACCACGTAGTATCCCTTATTAGATAAAAATTACACATTAAAAATACACTAGCCAATAAAGTGGAAGATGTTACTCGTAGATTATGGTGTAGATTTTGCGTTCACTGTGTAGATGACTAAAAAAATAATTTTATTTCCCATCTAATAAACGTCTAAATCCTAGCCAATTAACTCGTTAGCTTGTGTAGATAAAACTGTCACCTTCGGATCTTTTATGGTAATATAGATCATAATTTGCAATTAAATCTCTAAAACTCTTAGGAAGGAAACACGACCTAGAACCAAAAAATCTAAGTTGTAAGTGCAATGGTTTATACTTATAAAATAGTGATATCAGACGCGACAAGGTTTTCACACTGCCACGAAAAGGAAACCAGCATACAAGGATATACAATAATGACTTTAGCCAACAAGATTTCGATGAAATTACGAATCTCTGACAACCCTCTCATAGTACTGAAAAGACTAGTCTAAAAGAAGTCACAAAATATCTGAATCTATAATTAATGATTTTATGAGCCTGTGAGCTTGGACGTGACATATCAATTGAAAATAACATTACCATAGATTATTGAAGTTTTCTGGGTTTTTAGTCAACTGAGGCCGCTGTCAACTTATCCCGCGGGATGAGTTGACCTAATGCATATTTGAATCAGTCAACTCATCCCGCTGTCAAAAAAAACAAAAAGGAATGTATTATTTTAAGTTTATGTACCTACACACGATGACTACAAAAGGCGCGCTGTAATAATAAGGTATTTTTACATCTCTCATATTCGATAAGTAGGTCCTTATTACCCCCAAATGGGGCTTGTAGGTGACCAATTAGCGCTCTAGGGTAATAATGTAGCTAGAAAAACCCTAGGGCGGTAAGTAATTAAAAAAAAAAACTTCACTCTTTCAAAAAGTTCCCGTACATCTAACCATCATACTGGCAATAGACATCATGCATTCAGCCCAATGACAAAAGAGGTCGCTTCGCTATTCAGCCTTGTCTTCGTATGAGTACAATAGTCATCAATTTTAAATATCGAACGGTGAAGCTCAATTTCGTTCTTGAAAAAATGTTTTATTCTTGTAATGCCGTTTTTTTTCTACTTACTTCACAATCGAGATGTAAAGCAGGGTAGTTTAGCTCGGTTGTAAGCATCAATTGCACCCTCGAACTATAGGCTAAATATCTCGGGCTGCCATTGATGCCTTACAGCCCTTGGCTACTAATCTACTATTAATGTAATTCAATTCAATATAGAGCACCGTTGGTGTAGTGTTAGAACCCCTACCTCATGATCCGAAAGTCTTGAATTCCACATGATCATGCACCAATGAATTTATCTATACGAAAAATTATGTGCGCAATGTCAGTGCTCTTAAACGGTGAATGAAAACATCATGAGGAAACCGACATATAAAAAACCGACCCGGAAACTAAAAATTCTAAGGTATGTGTCAATGCTAGTACTCTTATACGATGGGCTTGACCCATTACGTTTACAATACTACTACTGTGCAAAATGTGGGCATGTGGCAAATATCATGTTTGCCGTACCTCTGACTACCCTCTTTAGATATCCTCAAAAGATCTGTAGAAGTAACTAAAGATCTGAGGAGATGTCTACCAAGCCCCCCAGGCTACAATACAATCTGATCATGGTTTTTTTTTAATAGAATGATAATCTTCGATAAGCACTAGAAAAGGTTTTCTCGCTCTAAAGTATTGTAAAGCGCGTATTTTTTTATATATATTAAGAATATTAGGAAAACTTACAGCATGCATGACATGCTACTGAGCGCTAATTACAAGTTTCCACATACATTTACTAAAAAAACTTGGGTAAAAATCAATAGACGACGATGTTTCGAGTTTATTACGCTACCTAACTTTGATAATTTAATATGGTTAATAAATAAATAAATAATGCTGGACAATCCACACAGCATCATATAGCCCCAAAGTAAGCTACTAAAAGCTTGTGTTATTTATGGGTACTAGATAACGGATATATTTTTAATACGTTAGATACATCGATAGATATATTTTAATATACATAGAAAACACCCAGACCAACGGAACAAATTTCTGCAGATCGTACACAAATTTGTTCCGAGGCGGGAAACGAACCCGCAACCTCTTGCGTCGCAGGCGGACTCTTGTCCGCTGCGCCACTGAGGTCGTATGAGGTTAGAATTTTGTTTTTTTTTTATTATAAGAGATTCATCTTTAACTGCGTGAATGATAATTTTCTTGATAAAAAAACGTACCCGAAAATATGGTGAAAAACCATTAGGTAAGTATGCAATTTTAATAATGCCACTCAAGTATCTCCGAACTATCTAGATGCATTTTTATCATTGGAAGAGGGGAAAGTTCATGATGATAGTTTGCAGTGATATTAGTAGGTAGGTAGGTATTGGTATCCGGTGTCAGAGGTAAAATAAATATAATTGGGTAAAATTGGTCTAAAACTGTAGGTACCTATTTAAAAATCATGATATAATTTCATGAAAAAAAACATCAGCAACCATTATTATAAACTTCAGAGGCTCAGAAGCTTTGATAATGTTTAGAAATCGTTAGAATATTGTTTAGGGCTCTATATCACCTGTATAGTCCTTTTTTAGTATAAGTCACTTTTTCATACAATAAAACGCCCTAAGTCTTTACCATCCCATTATAGAGAGCACTGGCAGTGTAGTGGTAGAACCTCTACCGTGTGATCCGAAGGTCGTAGGTTTGAACCTGGTTGTGCACAAATGGATTATGGATATTCGAAAAATGTATGTACACAATGCCAGTGCTCAGAACGGTGTAGGAAAACTTCGCTAGGAAACCGGTATATCCAAGAACCAAAAGTTTGAAGGTGTGTGTCATAGATTATATCCTTATAAGCGGCTATGGGCTTGCAATCTGTCACGTACATAATACTTACTACCGTGCAAAATGTTGGCACGTGTCATATAAATAAGGTTTGGACGAGCCTTTGACTACTCCTACTCTAGATATCCTGTAGGATCGAATTAATTAGAGATCTGAGAAGATAGTTATCTACCAAACCTGGGAATTACAGTCGTGATCATGTTTGATTGTTTTTTTTGTTTTTGTTTTTGTATATGTAGGTAAAAAAGATAGATGAAGACAACTTTATTCTATCATAGAACTTTAAACGTTATAAAGCCAAAACAAAAAAATATGTATTGTATAAAACCACAATAACAAAAAAGTATTCACAGACCTTCAAACAAACTTTCGCATTTACAATAGAAGGAGGCAAATACTTAATTACCATTTCGCTAAATAACCGATAAAAAAACTTTGTTTTTTCTTACGAAATGAAATAGATCGTGGAAAAAAACATAATCGTTTTGATAATAAATTGTTTTGATCAGTGAAAAACTTATCAAAAAATATCACTTGTTGTGGTAGTGATAGCTTTCAGTTTATCATTATCACCGAATATGTTTATCTACTACCGAAAGTTTAATTAAGTAAGCAGTGTGGTAGATATCTGAACAGTGATGAACTTTCAACTCAATTGGTAAACACGCTGTAACTAAGGTGTAAAAATCAGTGCTGCCAACTCCAATACACTGCTAAAAGACGGTTTTTGATAAATAGTTGAAAAAGCATCGGTGATTAGAATAATATTGCTTCCATAATTATATAAATCCCACTAAAACATACCCTACTCCGGAGTAGAGTATGCTTTAGTAGGACCCAGTCCTGTATTTTTCAATCCGGTGATAACTAAAATGACTAAAATTTCAAATATCAGTATGTTATTCGAAAGCTTAAACTATTGCAATGTGGTTTTGTTTTTTTTTTTCGTTTATATCTAGATTTTTTTAACTATGTAATCAAAGTATTTTAACGAGAATAATAATTATCTTCTATCTATTAATGCTATATATTAAAATCGGTTCGGCAGTTCCAAGTTCCCTGCAAATAAACTATAATCGTACCTACTATACTATCTACCTTTATGTACCTTTAAAATATTAGTATAGATTTTATCTGTTTTGTGCGTAAATAAACCATCATATTTATTTTCCGTCGTTCAAGTACTTGTTATAACAAATTACATTACTTACATAAAAGCTTTATAAAAAAGCTGTTATTTTTGTATAAATTACACTTTCCGCAAAATTAACACATTAAAAAATAGAGAAATAAGTTGTTTTAATGTTAGAAAACAAACAAAAATAACAGAAAATTTGAATAACACGATCAGCTGGCAACACTAACAATTTGATGATAACGCAAATGTATATAATATGAAAAATTAATATGTTTGATCACAGTTGGTGAGTCGGCTGCACAAGATGAAGACTGTCGTCATATTTGCGGGGCTCGTTGCCCTCGCGTTGGGTGAATTGGCTATGCCTGTTCACAACATCAAAACTAAAAAAGGTAAAAATTCATCATCATCTTCCTGCCCTTATCCCACTAGGTGGAGTCGGCACAACAGGTTTTCTTCCTCCACTCTCCCCTATCATCCGTCATCTCAGTAGTCACTCCCTTCGTACACATCGTCTTTCACACAGTCCATCCATCTTTTCTTAGGTCTACCTCTACTCTTATATCCACCCACAAATAAAATAAATTAAATCAAACAATCAAAGGTAAAAATTCATGACTGTCATATACCACTTTTTACTGACTCGATAGTTAGACAAATAACTAGCCCACTTTCTCTATGAGCCCACGGCTTCGTCCGCTTGGTACTTTTAAATACAAAAACGAATCTTTCCCACGGGAACTGTACATTTTTCCGGGATAAAGAGTAACTTAAGTGCTATTCCAGACTATAATCTATATCTGTGCCAAATTTCATTCAGATCCGTTCTGCCGTTTCAGCGTGAAAGAGTAACAAACATACATCCAGACATCCTTACAAATCGCGTTTATAATATTAGTAGGACAAATACCAAATGCCATAATGTAATTATTAAACTTTTTATAATTCGGTTTGTTTACATTTTAGTTGATGCTGAGTTTATTGCAAAGCAAAAGAAAGTGCTTGGTCTTCTAGAAAACGTTTACCAGCTAAACCACGATGCAGAATACTACAAAATTGGTATGGAATGGGATATTGTGAAGAACATGGAATCCTACACCGTAAGTTTTATATATCTTGTCATGTCATGTCTCACTAAATATAAAGATACATTTTTTATTGAGTGCTTTCCTTTTCGACCTAAGATTTTTCTAGCCAAAAAAATTCAGTACTTTTTTTAAATATTTCAGAAACCAGAAGTCGTCGAAGAGTTCAAGATTTACAAGGAGATGGGCTTCTTACCCAGAGAGAAAATATTTTCAATCTTTTACGAGCAAGTGAGAGAAGAAACTATTGCCCTCTTCAACGTCTTCTACTATGCCAAGGACTTTGATACTTTCTACAAGACCGCCGCTTGTGGCCGCGTCCACCTTAACCCTGGTCAATTCCTGTACGTCTTCTACATTGCTGTTCTGCAGAGACCTGACACTCAGAACCTTGTCCTCCCAGCTCCTTATGAAATGTACCCAGAACTGTTCCTTAACACGGACATCATGAACAAACTTAACTACGTCAAGGACCAAGAAGGCGTTCCATTCCCTGAAGAGTCTAAGTATTACGGTTTGGTCAAGGAAGACGGCAAATACGTCTTCTACGCTAACTATTCCAGCACTTTTGTCTTCAATAACCAGGAACAGAAATTGACCTACTTCACTGAAGATATTGGGCTAAACTCTTACTACTACTGGTTCCACGCTCAATTGCCTTTCTGGCTAAACGGTGATAAGTTTGGCCCCTTCAAGGAACGTCGTGGTGAAATATACTATTTCTTCTACAAGCAGCTTCTTAACCGTTACTACTTCGAGCGTTTGACTAATGGTCTGGGCCCAATTGAAGAGTTCTCCTGGTTCTCCCCGATCCCGACTGGCTATTACCCTATGCTCACTACACCCAGCTATCCGTTCGTTCAAAGACCCGACTTTTACAATGTGAATGTCGAAGATAACATTGAAAGCATTATGTTCTTGGACGGTTTTGAGAAATCTTTCCTGCAGTTCTTAGAGAATGGACGTTTTAAGGCAGTAAGTTGCTAACAGTAATGTTGTGCAAGCGGTTTATTTAAAGTTAATTAAGTGTTACAAAATTAAATTCATCTATTTCAGTTCGACCAAGATATTGACTTCCATGATCCTAAGACCCTTAACTTCGTTGGAAACTTCTGGCAGTACAATGCTGATTTGTTCAAGGAGAACTTCACCAAGTCTTACCAACGCTCATACGAAGCTACCGCTCGTCATGTACTTGGTGCTGCTCCTCACCCTGTCGATAAGTGAGTATAATAATGATTCGCAGACTTATTTTTTTTATAATCCATAGGATGTCAACCCTTATTATTATAATAATAACAGATCGCAGCTGGTAGCTGTAATTTCTGCGCTGTAATTTGTAAGTTCGGTTCCATCCAGGACAAACATTTGTGTAACTAACATGAGAAATTCTTTAAGGTATTCTTTCAATAATATAAGTTTTTATATGTACATAGTACAAGCTTTTCTTAGATTCGGCTTATCACAAAAATCATAATTATAAAATCATAATAATTTCAGATACTCCTTCCTACCAAGCGCTCTGGACTTCTATCAGACTTCTCTGCGTGACCCGGCCTTCTACCAAATGTACAACAGGATCATCAGTTACATCATTCAGTTTAAGAAACACCTTTCTCCTTACAAACCTGATAGTCTTGCCTTTACTGGAGTTCAAATTGAAGACGTGAAAATCGACAAACTGATGACATTCTTCGACTTGTATGAATTCAACGCTACCAATGGCGTCTATTTCAGCTCGGAAGAACTAAACTCTTACCCGTACTCTTACGTTGTGCGTCAACCTCGTCTTAACCACAAAGATTTCGCTCTAACATTTGACCTTAAATCTGAGGTTGAGACCGAAGCCGTTTTCAGAGTCTTCCTAGGACCTAAATACGACAGCAAAGGCTATCCCATTTCAATTGAAGACAATTGGAACCACTTTTACCTTCTTGATTGGTTTACTCACAAGATTGTTCCTGGTAAGAATAAGATTACTCGCAACTCTAACGAGTTCTTCTTCTTCAGAGAAGACTCTATGTCCACTGATGCTATCATCAAAATGATGGAAGGAGGAACCGTTCCCAAAGATATGTCCGAAAAGTTCGACCACCAGCCATATCGTATGATGTTGCCCAAGGGTACCAAGGAAGGATTCCCCTTCCAGCTCTTCGTAATGGCATATCCTTACCAAACGATCGATAAAGAGTTCGAGTCATTCAAGGAATACGTGCTCGACAATAAACCTTACAGCTATCCGTTTGACCGTCCCGTGTACAATGGATTCTACTTCAAACAGCCTAACATGTTCTTCAAAGATGTCTCCATTTACCATGAGGGAGAAATGTTCCCTTACAAACTCAACGTTCCGTCCTACTTTGGGCACCATCACACCAACGAAGTTCCTAAGTAAGTTGTGGAGAGAGAAAAGCTAGAAAACCAAATATTACTTACTGCCTTATCGATGAGGAGTTAGAATACGTAATAAATAAACAAATTTATAAAAATTATGTCTTTTTATTTCTGAGTTAGAGTTTAATCGATTTTGTAATTTACAATAGGTAGGTAACTTCATTTAATTAAAAACTTCATCGCATTTTCATTTATTTACAGCTACAAGCTTTAACTACAACTTTTTTTAGAAATTAAAATATAATTCGTAAATATTTTTAACCCAGTAGATTACGAAGTATAAGAAACGCACAAAGAAAAATATTTTAATATTTTTTATTGTTATCCTTTAGTACAAATGAGGAGAGAAAAACATTTTAGGACCCTCATCAGGTCGACGCTTATGATAAATTGTTACGTTATAAAACCTGTAATTGCTAGCTTTGTCCTTGAAGCCTGTGGCTGGTCTATGAAACGGAAATCCTAGAGGCTTTGAATCAAACAGTTTGACCGCTCTCCTATAATTGAAATTGTTTGGTGGTTGTATCCAATCCTTTTCAGCAGGCGTTACCATCACGAATAAAGTCAAATTTAATCCATTTGGTAAACCTTGAGGAATCAACAAGCTATCTGGGAATTTAAATATACTGAACGAGTTTGACTTACGAGCTAAAGCGTTCTTAAGAAGGACTGTGTCAAACAAAGTGTCAAATGAATGCTTTCTTGAGAACTTAGAACTCATGATTGTAGGATTGTATCCCTTTTGCAGTTCAACCATGTAAGTGTCCAGCTCAAAAAATCTTGAATATTCCTGCCAACAATTTGTACCACACTGTGGACCCAAGTAAATTCTGACTACTGACATAATTTTCTTTGTTGCTTCGAATGCTAATTTAATTTCGAATGGTTCATGCTTTAATCTTTTCTGTCTTACTGACATAAACGTATGGTGATCCTCTACGTCTTTCACATCTAGTTTTCTAGCGTAATCCAAAGTAAATTTAAAAGTGTGAAAATAGGTTGTTATATTCAGATTTGTGACGTCTTTGTCGATTATCTTTATATCCTCTGTCTCATGCTGAGTAAGATCATAAGGCTCCATAGCATTTTTGTAATCAGTGAAGTAACTCAACGTGTATTGAATCAAGTACCAGTAAGCAGGATCTCTCAGTGATGTTTCATGGTGATGGAGTAGTGATGGAGCTGGGTTATACCTAAAAATATGTTTCTGTTAGTATTTTATTTTGTCATATTTTTTGTTTCAAATATTTCCACTTAGGTATACTTACTCATCAACAGAAAACCTGTTGTTTCCGTAGCCAAACACAGCTCTCACAATTTTCGCCGTTTTAACTCCATCTAAATTGGCACGGATCAATCTAGAAAGTTCTTCAATGTGACTATCATCAGTCATGTTGATTGTTGTGCCATTCTCCTGAAATTACATATATGAACAGATTTAATAATATTTTAGTTGTAAAATACAGTACTTTCCAACCTGATCGTTAATTAGTTTGATTAATTACCATGATTATGAGTCCTCTATCAATGCATTCCTTGATGGCAATATCGATTGATTTGATCAGAGCTTGTTCATTATCCCAATCCCCTTTAACGTTTGTCCGTGTCGGAAAGGGAAGCCCGTTTTTATAACCCAAATAAGGAACATAAATACAGTCATCTGGGTGACCGTTGGGTTTTTTTTGCAAATGTTCCTTTTCTAACAGATATCTTGCCATTAGTTGTTGATGCGCGTAGTAATAATGTTCACCATGTCTTGGAAAAATCTGGTCAAGTTCATCATTGCTCATCCAAAATGGATGAAGCAGATTTAATCCCAAGTAATAAGTATTTAGTCCCACGTCTTCTCTGAAATAATTGATTTCTTCATCTATTCCATTCCAAGGGCGGTTCCAGCCGGAGTAATTGCTATTAATGGTTATGAACTGACGAGGAAGTTCATTAGAAGAATACATATAATCATACTGATCTACGTCAGCAATCTCTATGTCTATATCTCCTCGGTCTCTTATATTATCAAGAATTGTGTAAGCTTTTGTTATCGTTTCAGAGTTCACAAAATACCGTGGATTTGCAATGAAAGGTGGCAAAATGTGGTTTTCCGGTGGATTTGTACCATATAAAGAGCTTAATCGTATGGCGTACATTTCCATTTCACGGTTTATGCTTTTATCTGCCCATTTTTTTAATGTCGTAAAGTTATCACCTTCGACCAATAGAAATAGTCTAAACAATGCTACTGCGGCTTCTCTCATTTCATCATTATAAATGGTGAACGATAATCCTCTCATGGTGACTCCCTTGTCTATCCATTTGTTAAAATCTTGCACAAGTTCGTGGCTCTGCAAAAAACAAAATTCTACATTTAATACCAAATATCCACGAATAAACTGTTTTAATTCATGAAAAAACATTTATTTACCTTATCGATCCCGATCAGTTCAGGCACATAGCTTTTTTTCCAATCTTCTGTCTGTTTAATTACATCCGAATCATAACCTGGGACGATATTCATAAGTAATTTATCTTCACTTGGAAGAATATCTGAGCACAAAATATTGTTATTGTAATTTTATGACAACATTGTTTAACTTTAGGTAGTGAGCTACAAAAGTTAGATTAATATTCTCACAAATTAACTAAATAACAGAGAATATTTAGCCTTAATATTTTAGCATTTTAATAATTAGCCCAGCATAATAATATAGTGTAAATCAAAGACATCATTATAATAATATTAGATGAAACACAGAATTTATTTACTCACTAGCCGAGGCAAAACTATGTCAAAGTGGGTACCTAGGACAATAATGCAGTTGAATGCAACAACTATACTATAAATGCCATTAAAAAACTTACCCCCGTCAGCGATTTTGGTGAATTCCCCAAACTCATCAGTGGGTGCTCCCAGCACATGACTCAAGAACATGAACCACAAGAACATGGTGACATGGAGTCGTATCATGACTATGACGGACTCCCGACTACCGTTAGTAAATAGTAAATACGGCCTTATATGGGTACGAGGGTCGGCATAACTATGTTTCTCCTGATCCAATTGAGATCCTTGCGTCGGTTTATTAGGAACAATTTTTCATAGTACAGTCGGGCCGAAAGCTTGCATTATGCAATTTTGCAATATTGTGTTTCACTAAAGTTAAACGATGTAAAATTGTTAACTCTGATCATTGATGTATTATGATTAGTTGAGCTGTTATGGCTATTGTATAAGGTCATTTCATGAATTTTTGATGTTTGGTATTTAGCAGGTACCAAAACAATTTTATAAAGATAATAATTGACCTTCTTCTGGTTGAATGTAAAAATTACAGTCTATTTAACTTATTTTCTAAATAAGTACTTTTGAATAAAACAATATTGAGTAAAGAGATAGATACTCATACAAAAGCTACGAGAGTTCAGTTTTCCATTAAACATTTTTTTATTATCAGTACTTTATATAAACATAATATTGCAAATGTCTTAGATCACAAAGTGTTTATTGCTCCTGGATGGTGAGACATAAACACAAGAGCTAACTAGTGCCCAGCGATAGCTTATTTTTGGCATTTGCTCCAAATATTTACGAAACTTCAGATCTTCTTGCTCAGAATAGTCTATAAATAAAGTCCATACATATTGAATAATATAGGGACCCAACCAATTAGCGCACGAAGGTATGAGGAATATTGTGACTGATGTGATGAATGAAGCCAAGAGATTGAGAGAGAATTTGTTATTGCAAAATCGTTCCCCAGGTAAATACTCGATTTTTGTCCAGAAAAGTTAGGTTATTTATTTATGCAGATTTCATATTTTTTCTGTATTATCCTTATCGACGAGACAGTACAATATACACAGGAAACAAAATGCAATTGGACAATTTTCCAATTGCGTCTCTTGGCATAAGCTAATTTTGGTCAGGAGGCAATTCACCACTTTCAATGTGATGTGCTAGGAATATAGCACTTGTGGAAATATTTAGATAACCACCTACCGCTCTTAAGCGACTGACCACTCAGGATGTATAAATCAGAGGTATCTATTTTTGTACCTTTGATCACAATGCACTGGCGTGTCTTTACGTCTGGAAACTTCGTTTATTACTCGTAGTAAGAGCTACTCTTCACGACGCTTTTCTCGTAATTATATTAAGGGATGATTGCACGTCTTGCTTGACATAATATTTATTTGCACCTTTAAATGAGCTATGCACTATTTGTACAGTCTGAACAGATGCAGTGCCTTGGTTAGCATGCTCACCTGGTTCAATAAAAATTCACTAGGCAATCTCTGCATAAAACTTTTTATTTCAACTGTGTCAGAATCGCTACGAAATACAGAAAATTTTCATTACATTCATCACGGAGTGTATGAAGTGGGCATAACCCCTTTAGGCCCTAAACTAAAGATGCAAACAGTACACTTCAGCCAATTATTTTATTGTTATTACATGTTTAGAGAAGCATTATGAAATGCATAATGAAAATTGAAATTTAGGACAAGGGTTAATCAAAACAATAAATTTGTAAACTATTTCATATATTTTTTTCATTTAAGTAAGATACCAAATAAATTATGCAATGCGTTATAAATATTAGCATATAATTGTCAAAATTCGTTCTGGTGAATTATTCCGGAAATAATTCTTTGGAACGAATTCAAAAATCCTGACCTACTTCAAAGAATCAATCATACCATATTTTTAAGATGCAGCCTATCTATAAGATAGGCCAACAATGCAATAAATAACAACTATGCTAATACCGCATCCGGATTTGTACTAGTCTTAATAAAATTTATTATAAATTATTTTTAAAATATCTAATAATACTAAAAAAATGGTAGGTGGACGATAAACTTAGTCTCCGGTCATCATTTCCATGAATTCTGAAACAATGACAATAAAAATTATAGATTATAAGAACGAAAAAAATTGCATTTAACAAATTTGTTACAAGTATTGGCCGATTTACATCGCCCAAAACATTTTGATTGACAAGACAAAAAATAATAAGAATGTATGATTTTTGACAAACAATAAGGAAAAAATAAGTGAGAAAAATCTCACCATCGAAGTCAACGGTTCCGGAACCGTCAGTGTCAATCTCAGCGATGATGCCGTCAAGGTCCGAGTTGCTGAGCTTATCATCAAGGGCAGCCAGGATCTCTTTCAAGGTGGAGGTGGTAATGTATCCGTTGCCTTCGCGGTCGTATAATCTGCAAGAAAATACAAAATCAATAATGATTTTTACAAACTTTGTAGGGGCTTACTACAAACTCTTAAAAAACATCATGTTTCAGAAACGTCACATATCAAGCTAGAAGTAACACAATCAATACAATTTTTATAGGTCGTGGTACGAAATATCAAAGTTATTATAAGGTACTTTCATATTGCCTGAAGAGTTTGTGCTAAGGCAAATTAGGAACTAGACAAAGCGACATTCTATAGCGATGACGCTAAAATAGAGAACAAAATGTATGAGAATGACATCTCTTTATTCCTTTCACCACACTGGTTCGAAAGAACTAGTGACAAGATAAGAAGAAGTCACGTGATTTTTTAAGTTTGAATTTTATCATAAGGCCTATTCTTTGTCATTCTCGGTATTAATTGGTGGATAATCTCTTGAAAGTGTAACGGTTTTTAAATATCCACAACTGCTTAAAATAAGGTTTTACTTGAGTAGTGCTAGAATAGAATTTAAAATATATAGGTAAACAGAACCATTTTTTTTTCTGAAAGTGTCACTCAGAAAACTACGTACAATTTGTGTGCTACAGTTTTATCACAAATGTCGTAAGTCGACATTACTTCTATACTAAAATTAAGTATATATGTATATCAGGAACTCCCGTTTTAAAAATAAAATATTACCTGAAAGCTTCTTTCAGTTCCTGTTGCATTGCTTCCGCATCCTCCTCTTCTAAGAAGTGGGAGGCAATATTGCAGAAGCCATCAAAGTTGATCTTGCCCAAACCTGAAACAAACAAAGCATACAAACATTTTTATAGAGTAAACATAAGCGATGTATGCGCTACGTGTAGAACTACATTACATCGCAAGCCATAGAATACTACCAAGTTTATTCCGAAAAGTACGGGTTTTGATAATATATGAAACTTTATTTCCTTAGCTGAAACTTACGGCAGTGCTGGTATGGAAGAAAACGAAACGGAATATACATAGTTTCGTAAACTATCAAAACCCATACTAAATCCTTTGACATACTTGTACGCACATGCGTGAATGTTTTCCGGGTGCTTTTCAGATTTCTATGTATTTCAATATTAGTTAAGTATGTTACAAACATCGTTATGCACAATTTTCTATAGACTCATCGACATTTTTATGGGACACTGTAAAAATAGGATAGAAAGAGACAGTGATATCTTATGCTTCACGGAAATAGCATCATTGGCATCCCGCGTTGAAAATATTCCGTTATTTTCGAAAAGGTGTCGTAGCCTCGGCACGTGTGAACGTGTAATGATGATTGATCGCTTCGACTATAGCTGTTTGCTGTTCGGTTTTAACATTCACTGTACCACGTGAAACTGGGAATCGGACAGCTTCTTTAACTACTTGCTAAGAAATATTTATAGTTTATCTATTGTGTATTAGATGTATGCATTTACAAAAAAGTATTGTATTAGATAATGGTTCCATAGTTCATGTTTTGCTTAGTTTATGACTAGATGGTGAAATGTCCACATTATAGCTAACTGTCATTAATAAAAAATAATAAACGTGTTGTTCATAAGAGTGCTTTTTTCCTGTGGTGGATTCATCATCCTCGCTGATTGAAAATTGTTAATTATCAAGGCAATACGAGTGCATTTACATAAATATAATATTAAGTCGATTATAATTACATACTATCTTTTACTGAAAACTTTCAAATATGAGAAAGCTGTAAATATGACAAGGACAGACAGATTGACATGAGAAAACTATAAGTAGCACCATTTGTTTTCAAAACTGAAAGATTATCAAGACATCATTGGTGGTGATTCTGTTGTTCCGCGGACTAACTAAAACTAACTAAAAAAATGCTGAAATATAAAAAAAATAAAAAAATAAATATGATCACGACTGTAATCCCCAGGCTCGGGAGATATCTCCTCAGATCTTTAGTTTCTTAGATCTTTGAGGATTTCTAAAGAGGTTAGTCAGAGGCAAGTCCAAACATGACATTTGGTACATGCCCACATTTTGCACAGTAGTTAGTATTCCGTACGTGACAGGTTGCAAGCCCATCGCCGCTTATAAGAATACTAACCAATGACACATACCTTCGAATTTTTAGTTCTAGGGTATGCCGGTTTCCTCACGATGTTTTCCTTCACCGTTTAAGAGCACTGTCATTGCGCACATAAATTTTTCGAATGGAAAAACTCATTGGTGCACGACCAGGTTTGAACCCACGACCTTCGGATCGTGAGGCAGGGGTAGTACCACTACACCACCAGCGCTATGCTGAAATATACGCGACCTTATTTTGTTCACATCAAATAATATTATAATTTTAGTTAATAAATTTGACTAAACTGACGTATGATTGACGTGTTTTAGCTTATTTTAGAAGCCATGTAAATTGGCGTTGACTAAAGCTACGTGAAAATGGTGGAAAATTAATTAAATTAGAATTATTATGTCAATTTTAGATCTTTAAAAACTGTCATTCAAAAATGTTACGCTATTTTGTTATTTATAGTAAGCCAAATAAGATCGTAGGTACCTATGGTAGCATTTTTTAAGTTAGTCTGCAAAACAACCGAATGACCACCATTGTCCTCCTTGTCGTATCTGATAACGGCGAAGTTTTCTTTGCAAAACGAATAATGATGTATCTGCATAATAATCGTATAAAACTAAGTTACGTTGATACTTTTAAAATCGATTTCGTAAATCACTTACCGACGATGTGATAAAATTTTGACAACAAACAACTGTAAATTCGTCAAAATTCGACATGCATTTCGTAACGATTATAACGTTGTCGTTTTGCGTAGACGAGATTGATCTGCGCGTCGATAAAATTTAAAGTGAGTAAGCGTTTGCGCTGGCGCATACTACTGGGAACTGCTAAAGTAAGAACTTACTTTCTGGGTCATTTTCAGCGATGAGAGCCTGAAGTTCAGAGTCATCGAAAAGCTGACCCATGGTGTTCAGGATGGTGGAGACTTTCAAGACATCGATGTAACCAGACTTGGTGGTGTCGAACATCTGGAACGCCTTGCGGAGCATGGCCATTTTCTGATCGTCGTCTGTGTCCTGTAAGACAATTGAAAACTCATCATCATGTTTCTAGATAGTCAATTCTTAAATGTTATTGCGTCTCACAAAAAATATATTAATAATAACATAAAATTCCCCCAATTTTTCTTAATTAATTTTCGATTATATATATGTATTTTTAGGGTCACAATAATCAATTTATAACCTGGAAATATTTTGGCATAGACAGTCATTCTGCGATGAAATCGTTTTGCACAATACTGAAACTGATTATAAAATAACTGTAACTACATAGGTATGTACGGTACGGTTCCAATGTCTATCAAACAAATAACCTCTTTCAACGCTACGCCACATCCGTTCTGTAGGTCTACCATGAGTTGTCACATTTAGATTGGCTGACGTTACTACAGTAGTAATAGTACGTTACTATGACATCTGTCGATATTGTTACTCATGGTACCAAATTCTAAGCAAAAGCAAATTAATGAGCGCAAACTACAGTCGCTGTAGTACGCTGTGACGTAGGATAGTTAGCTACGTGACGTTTTAGTACCCAACTATCCGCTAGAGGCGCTGTACAATATTTTCATACATTTTTTTAACTACAGTCGCTAGCGAGTGTAGATATTGAAAACTCATGGTAGACCCTCTGTCCGGAAAAAACAATTGATACGTTGGCAAACTGCCTGAAATTGACGGTTATAATTTAAAGAATTAGAACTATTATTTTATTGCACTCTTTAGCATATTTTAATGGCTGATATGATGCTTTGACCGTTTATTAGCGCATTCATTAGGAGCCTTAGTTATTCATTAGTTGACCGATAAAATAGCTGCTCTAATTGTTTTATTTCATCAAAAGTTTATTGAATGACCAGTTTTGTTTCGCATAAAAATTTGTCAAGTGCTTAATATTATCTGTATTATTCATAAATATAATTTAAATTGTTTTTTTTGAAGTTTTTCTAAATACTTTTATTGATTAGTCACTGAAAGGAATAATTATGAGAAAAGTTTCTTAAAAGCTTCACTTTTATTATTCGTCAGTTTTCAGATTTCAATAATAAATAACATCAATTTAAACCCAGTAAATCCAAAATTTAACACAACAGGGTTTTTCACTTTCACTTAATCACTTTCACTGATCCTCACCATTGTGTTTGTGTAGGGTTGACGGCTTGTAACAAGAACCGAATCCGTGTGCGAGTGTTGTAACACTAAATCTTACATCCGTGTGCCACCCCTATTTATAGGATTCCGGTCTGGATGTGGAATACGAAAATAAGTGAAAAGCTGCTTGTTTCGTTCTCTGTCATGCGCGTGTTGTCGTGACGTGGAATTCGTCAGTTTCTTAGAGGGAATATGTCTGGAGAATGCCTATCAATCAATTTTATTAACTATATTGGGACTAAATCTGCTGAAAAAAGTAATTTTTTACGTAATTTGTTTTAATTATAAAAGTGAAAAAAGTATTTGAAAAACTTTTTTATAATTTATACTGTAGCCTTCAGCTAGATTAGCATACAGTCGATGAATGTGTTATTATTTACCTTAAGTTTACTTAGGATACGTTGAAAAATGTTCTTTAAATTACTTCAAAAGCAGTAATTGGCAAGTTTGCTCAAAAAAGAAAATAAATTTATCCAATCGTTCTACCTCTAAGTATCGGGGGGATAATCCCACATTTCACTTCCAGGAAATAAACAGTCAACATTATTTACGTCAATTGACTCAAGTTTGGGTAGAGATATTAAAACGGTCACGTGGATCATCCTAGAACAGCTAGATCATCTGTTGAAATTGTTTGTATAAATTTCAGAACTAGAAATATCACATCTTGCAAGAACTATTGGGACGTTCTGTAACTAGGTAAAGAAAATTGGCCAAGAGCAAAACAGTCTACGAAGTGTGGACTGTGGAGTTCCATAGTTTTTTAACTGTTACGAGTACTATGAGTAAAGGCTAGTTTACACAGTGCAAGCTAGCGTACGAGTCAGCCTGCCGAGTAGCTGCACTGCAGTAACTCGCACTGTTTGGACGTCACTTACGAGTAACTCGCACGTGCGAGTTTGGACAGTAGCTCGCATCCGAGTCAACTCGTAAGACTGGACAGCAGCTTATGTGTCGTGTACCTAGACAGCAAAGGCGAGCCGAGCTACTGGCATACAAGTAGACAAGCCGAGTAGCTGTCTACTGTCTGGTCAGCAGCTCTTATCGTCTAACTAGCCTTTACATATTAGATTTTCTTCCAAAATAAACGTCAAACTTTAAAATTCAGTTATAAGTTGAGTATTGGCAGTGTTGGATAAATCTGCTTTATGTACAGAGGACCACAAATTCTTTATTTAGTATCATCATCATCATCATTGGCAGCTCAAATAATGGCCCACTGCTGGATATAAGCCTATTTAGTATATTGAAAATAATTACAGTAGTTCCAAAGATAACCTACCTCTACAACTAAACATTTAAGCCCAAACTAAAACACTCAGAGACATCATAAATATAAACAGAAGATTCAAAGAAAATAATTCAGAGTACTGATGGTCAAGTATTAGTAGCCTTCTGATCCTAATATTGTGGGCTCAAATCCGGTCTTGCACCGATGAATTCGTCATCTCAAGAAGAAAATAATATAAATCCTACTAATATTATAAACGCGAAAGTTTGCTATAATGTATGGATGTCTGGATGTCAGGATGTCTGGATGTCTGTTTGTTACTCTTTCACGCTGAAACGCCTGACCGGAACTGGATGAAATTTGGCAGATATATAGTATGGAATTCTCTCGCGGGATAGATTGTTTTTGTTTTTGAAGGTACCACGCGGGCAAAGCCGCGGGCGGAAGCTAGTAGGATAATAATTGTCTATAGGAAGTCTATAGGTATCTATAGATAATTATCTATATGATACTAACTCACTCAAGACCTAAGGCCGATGCCCGTTAGACTGACTTATTTCCAAAAGACTGGATCACAACGACTATCTATATAATTCGCTACTATTGCTATATATGTACATATATCTCGGGTTTGTTCGAACACTTATAACTCGAGAACGGCTGGACCGATTTTCATAATTTTATTTGATGTTTTTGTCTCCGCCCCGAATAGTAGAATCCTACTAATATTATAAACGCGAAAGTTTGTAAAAATGTATTGATGTATGGATGTATGTATGTTTGTTACTCTTTTAACCAAAAACTACTTAACGGATTTTGATGAAACTTTACAATAATATAGCTTACACATCAGAATAACACATAGGCTATAATTTATATTGTAGTGTCCATCACCACGCGGGCGAAACCGCGGAGCACAGCTAGTAACTATTAAAACATTTGTAAACCAATGAAATATGGACAAAGTCGCGGGTAACAGCTAGTTTAATAAATTAATAAAGCCCAAGATTTCAATATCAGCCTCATGAAGCTTGAAAACAGCGATTCTGTTTTTCCCAAGTATTTTTATCACTGTGTCGCGTGTTTGTGGGTTTTGATTGGACGTATAGAGTGTTTGGGATGGGCGTGGTAAGAAGTAAAAAATGTTTCACCGCCACTTTTGATCTATCAATTTTTATAGTGTGTTTATTTTACGACATTTGTAACAGCCAATTCGAACGCGTAAATCCTTTGAATTTGACAATCTGTTGACAGTTCTATTGCAAGTGTGTACAAGGGTTAATTTTGGCGACGTATAGATGTCATTATTTTGTAAACATCTGTACTACCAGCAAATACATGGAACGAAATATTGCTAGATCATTTTTAATGTAAAAACCTGAACACGGTTCAAATTACCCTATAGTAACTTTTAATACCAATAATGCAAGTGCTGTGTCAAACGTCATCTTATTTTCTGAAAAATTTTCTCGTAACATAACTAATAGTAGGTATTCACACTAATGTATGTATAATAGTTATTAATTGAATTAGCTACACTGCCTGACCTGAGAATGTGCATTCCAAATGCATCAGCTCATCGAACTCCAAAAGGGAATAATAAATAGCTTATAAATAGTCTGAAATCTTGATCGCAACAGGTGAAACAGAACAGCGCAGATGGATCAGAGCGAAACAGGCACTTGAGCTTATAAAGTGGTCCACTGAAGCAGGAAATTCCTTTGATGCCGTCGATTCACAACAATTTCAATGAAAATACTTATAACGGCGACGTCACCTTCAGACGTCGACAACATTTGTTCGTCAAATCTGGTGCTGCTTTGATCTTTCGGTGGCGAGAGGTTGGCACGGAAAGCAGCTCAATTTAGTGGTTTATTGTGACAAGATGCTTGCATGAAAACTATAGTTAGACGGATCGCATACTGTGACGCTCTCCGCCCGTTGCCTTAGGTGAACGACAAACGCGATAAAAGCAATTCGACGCGGCCCGAAAAAATCAAGTAGTCGTTATATGTAATGTGTGGCCTACGTTATTGTACTAAATCAGTCTTTGGTAAGATCCGACATGGCATTGCTATTGTTGCATCCCGTCGCTCACCTAGGACTATGGATTACGCGCAAGTGTATGTATGCGTTGACATACTGTGCTTGCATTTGCATGATTGTCTGCGTTGTTAATAAAGCAAAACACAAAAAATATAGCAAAACTAGGTAAACTTAATCCTAACCTAACCTATCTCTGTAACTAAACAATAGTCTAACTTTAAATGTTATATGAAAATATAAACAGTGTTTGAGATCGAGATGTGCCAAGAATTTACCATAACCTATTAATGAGGATTAGTACTATTCAGTACTATTAAAATACTGTATCTTCACAAAACAGATGGTTGAAATGAAATAATAATGCCAAAACGTCTGTTTTTCAGCAAAAATCATCCCGCGATGGTTGGCAACCACTGGCGCGTGAAACGGGTTATACATGCGCTCGCGCCGATATAGACTGCCGGTGATCGGCTATAATTTTTGTGTTCCACTCACGCCACAATGAAACGTCCGGAGTAAGAGCTTCAAACACGTGTCATGCCTTTCAATGAAGCTAGGATTCCGAATGATCCATAGAACGGAAATAAATGATGACTCTATTGTAGAACAACGCAACAAAGAAAATGATTATGATTTTTTTACTGGTGCTTCTGACAGATGGTTCTTTTCATGTTATAATTATATGGTTAAAGGCTAGAATAAAGCTGTACTATAAATAATAGTTATGGTACAACTTTGTCGCCCACGTATTTCAATCTGTTCGTCATATTGGAGACATGGTTGGCAAGTACCTAGAAGATTTTACTCTACGTAAAAATGCCGTTGTCTATGACGAAATCAAGGATTCTCAAGCTTACAGAGTTGACTATCTGAATCATTAATCTTAATACCTAAAATTTTACGCAACTGACTGATTAACTAGCAATCAACGCATACCTATGTACGGTAAATCTATGAGACCTTTCAAGTTCTAGAGGTGCATTGAGGAAGGGATTTTTTAAATGCGTTCTCTAAAGGCTGCAATATAAAGTTGATGCTTACAAAAAAAAGTGCTATCTACTTAATTCATACAATTTTAAAAGGACACAACACTAGCACTATCCTATAAAAATTCTTGTATCTTTATAGGATAGTGCTAGTTGTGTTCGGCTGTTTCCTTAATTTATAATTTACATAACTAGGGTATGTCCATTTTATGATAAATTTTGGATAAAAGCCAGTTTTATCTCTATTTCCGTAGTTGAGATTGTATTGGTTTTGGTAATTGAGCCAAATTGATTTGTTTTCATGAGGGAAACCTTGGTTTCATCGTGAACTGCTCGAAGATAACACTGTCAATAGAAGTCACCTATTCAGTTGACGACCACGCTAAGTACCTACTGAGATGTTTTTTGGTGCCTAAAGAAATATTATTTTGCGGCATTTTTTCTTACACCTTCAAAGCATAATCTCGACTGTAATCCCCTAGCTTGTTAGATCTTCTAAATATCTAGTTACCATGATCTTTGAGTATATCTAAAGGAGGTAGGCAAAGGCACGTCCAAACATATTTGGCACATCCACAGGTTTCAAACCCATCGCCGTTGAGAAGAATACTAAACTATGACACACAACTACGAATTTACAATAAACACGCTTTTTAAACATGAAAACTTAGGTAGCAAGTTCACGTGTCCACCTAACACTACCATTAGCTTAGTTGAGCTAAAAGACCTACTAATTAATAAAAGTATTTCTATTTTAGCGCTTTTAACCTAATAAAATACTAATAAAACACTTCAGTTCCGTATGCTAAAAATAGTTGCCCCACGAGAGAACATCCTCAGTGTCAGGAATTTAGTGTAGGTAGTGCATAGTGAATAGAAATCCTTGAGATAAGAGCACTTGCACTACCGAATAAACCGAGTTATGCTCACGATGGCCCAAGTCTGACGGCCCATATTGGGAAATGGTGGGAAGTTCAAAACAAATATCTATGAGGAATTGAAAGTTTAAACGATTCCGACCTTTATACATGTTTACAAGCTGGCGCCTAAGCGAGCTCCGGAAACTATAAAAACATACGTAGCAGGTGAAATACTACAAAATAAACATACGTAAATCATAAAGCTAATAACGATATGATATCAAGAAGTTTTGAGCCGAATCTCCGGGATCTAGTTAAATTTATTAGGCGATCCGTAACCGACATACATACAATTTATAACCTAACATTCCATTATGAAAATAATTGGATTTCACAGCCAAGCGCAATGTTTTAGCAGTTCCTGAATCATGTGAATCATTGGTGTCAATGGTGCGGAATGTGTGTTCATTTTGGCACGAAATCCATAATTTTGGTCACTGTTGTGACAGGTGATGTGTCAGCGTCTTGCAAATACCTACCTCATTAGAAGGAAAATCGAATTATCCTAAGTCCGATATCTATAAAACACGATGCAATTACAAAGAATTCACAACGAGCCGACTATGACACGGAACATTTATTTGGCAGAAGAAAGTCAATAAAATGCTTGCAATCCCTCGAATTTGGAGCACGAATTTCTGTATGTTATTGGCCTTACATCGAAAATAAATTTGCATAACAAGTTGACTGGTCAGAAAGTATTTTATAAAACCTACCACCACACCAAAAATATTTGTACCTACGTACTTAGCATATTTTTATCGGACCATTGCGATCAAAAAGAACTCTGATCCAAGTAAAATACCTAAAGCGCATAGCAGATGAAGTGTTTTTATATTTTAAAATGCATTTTTTTATTCCACTTCTGCTGCTATCTCAATTTTTCACATGCTTTGTCACTTTCACGCTATTGGCATTAATTTTAAAGCTATAAGTGAAGTGCAGCTAAAATCAAATCCGCTTATTTAAAGAAACGTTTTTAGTGTTATGTTCGTAAGAATAATATGATTTGTATAATTTACTGTTTGTTTAGAAAACACATTTATACCGTCCGACTTTAACGATGCATCATAAATGTTTTTGCTATTCGAAAACTGGCCACGTGTACAATAAAACAAGGACATAGATTAATGTGATTGCTTCAGCTGTCTCCTGACTGTTGGTACTAATATAAAACTTCTCCACTAACAATGATTGTTGATTAAAAAAAACATTACTAGATATTACAAAGCTTCTTCAATTTATAACAACTGTAAGACAATAAATAAGGACAATAAGAAACTTGAAACTTTGTAATCGACTGTAAAAATATTTTCTATTTGTGTTCTAGTCGTTGTCACAGTGGTGACCGATGGTTTTTAAATTTTCCACGATGAAAATAGGGAAAGCGTGAAGCCGTTGTAAAAATTCTGGAACTTGTCCAACAATAATGATAGAAAACTGGGTAAAATAATAATAATGTGCATCACTTCACTCTGGCTTTGATTAGTCCCGATAATTCTGAATTTCATTAAAAACAAACAAATACCTAAAAATCTAATCTAAAAACAAATCATCAATCAATCAATGTCATAGTGATTATTGAATACTAGCAACTACTCGCGGTTCTGCTCGTGTGGTACCAACCCGGATAAAAAGTTGCCTATGTGTTATTCCAGGTCATAAACTAGGCGTATTCCGAGTTTCATCCAGATCCTTTCAGCCGTCTCAGCGTGATTGAGTAAATAAAATTCCATTCGTTCATCCATACATCCATTAGTCCAAAGGTAAGAAGTAGGATACTAGGATAGGATTTGATTGCCGGCAAGAAACGAGTGTGTAACGAAATTAAAACTTACCTAGAATTAAGTGGTAGAATTCCAATTCGGAAAGAAAGAGATGATTTTGTTTTAATTAGTTTATAAACAACAGTTTAACTTTTCATCGTAGTATCTAATTAAGAATAGTTACACAAAAATAAGCTTAAAAAATATAATGTTAAAAACAATACAACAGTGTTGGTTGAATATTAAATACCCATTTTCTTACAAAAGATCATTAGACGCTTGTGTGAATGTAGGAGATATTGGCGTTACCTTTTTTCTTTTCTTCTTTCGCTTTTTCAGCTTCTTGACCATCAATTTCTGTCGATTCATCATCTTTATATGAGTGAATGATGTAATCATAAATTGTAAAAGCTTCTTGCTTTGGTAAAGACAATCTCAACATTGGAATAACTCTTAAACTTTTACCATCTTTATGTACCTGTAATACTTTAAAAAAATCCATGTCAACATTTTTTACTGCTTCTTTAGTTTCCGATTTGGTACTGTCAACATTTGTATTATAATTTTTACTCGAAACCTCCAGACCGGGTATCTTAACAATTTCAATATCTTCATATTTTACTGTGGATACACTTATAGGTTTTTGTGTGGGTACATCCATAGGTACTGGTGTAGGTACTACTTCTTTGGGTATAACCGATAAATCTTTATTGATATTTTTATAATCGGTTTTTTTGTATGGTTTATAGTCGAACGACTTTTTAGAAGAGTAAACAGACTGTAGAAGTCGTTTTTTTACTTCAACTTGATCATCATTTTGCATTTCAAATGATGTATTATAGTCGTGATCCACATTTTTTGTGTTGGGCATATTTACGATTTCAATATTCTCAGGTACTTCTACGGGCACTTCAATAGGTAATTCTGTAGGTACATTTGTAGGTGCAACAGTAACATCTTTGTTTATATTTTTATAATCAAACTTTTTGTACGATGAATAGTCCCGTTTTTGGTAAGGGCTTTGCCTGGTGCCTTGAAGTGGGCTATCATTCTGAACAAACTGATGCATGTCAAAATTACTTACTGAGTCATCTTGACTAAACTGCCCAGCCCAAGCATTTGGTTTAGTAGGTCGGACGTAATTATCGGCTCCAGAACCACCATAGCCAACACTTTTATGCACAACCACTGTATCTTTGAACATGAGATTTGGAAGGCTTAATAACATGTTATCGTCAATAGGCAAATCTAACGGGTATAGTTTTGACATAATTGCCCTGTTGAATTCCATACTTGTAGCCGAATACATACCAGTAAGAGAGGTTTTCATGTACGGTGCCACAAAAACAAGCAGTTGAAGTGGTAACCCTTCGGGTGTGCCTTTAGGCAGAACCATCCGCGAAGGGTATTGAATCTGTGAGCTTATACTATTAAGAGGTAGTGAATCTAGTCCAAACTGAGCATCTTCTACCTTCTGACGTAGAGTTTGGAGGGACATAAAATCTGGCGAAAAACGCATTATGTCCTCGGATGACCTTGTCACGACGTTTGATCCTCTCTTCAAATTGATATCAAAACAATCCAGTAAACTAAACAAGTGTTTGTTTTTAGAAAACTCTCCAGGCATAACTTTTGGTCCAAGGAATATTTTAACCATACCTTTTTGTACCACAAGCGACGATATATTTATTTTCATTGTAAAAGGCTTGTGATTTAATCTGGGTTGACCAATTTTGACTTGGAATGTGGTATCACCATTTCCTATTTTAAGGGCATCGGTGATGTCAAACTCAAAGTATTCGAAACTGGTCATCATTTTCTTGGACTCAACGTTGACTACTTCTACTCCTGGGAAATAAAGTTCATTTTTTGAATATGGAGGCAAGACTTTCAGCGCATTATCTATGAGGTCAACCATTTTCTTGTTTAGCTTCCAAAAAATCGGATCTCGCAGTGACGTCATGTAGTGATCTAATACAGAAGGATTTCTGAAAAGGAAAAGAAAAATAAGAATACATAAAAATTTTAATGATTTTAAATAAACCTTCGATTAAATGATTTAAATAAATGTTTCAGTTACCCGTCGTTGCTAAGAGCTTTGCCAAGGAGTCGTCGTGCCAAAGTATCATAGCTCCTTTCGCCAGTAACTAGAATCTCCATCAAGTGATTCAAAATCTGAGTCTTATTATAACCGCTTTCTCTCTGAAAATGCCACATCTTGTAAGAAATAGTCACTTATCCACTAGGTTTATATGTTTAATATGTACATTAATAAATTAACTTACCATGTGACCAACAACTGTAGCTAGGTTATTTTCAATGGTTTGCAGTAGAGCTTTGTCTTCATTCTCTTCTAAGCTTAATTGCGATGTCCTGTGTATAAACTCATTTCCGTTTGAGTACACTAACATAGGATCATAAGGTATATCAGCTATCAGATCCCAGCTCATGCCATTTATTTCCGCCAACCCGTTTGAATACCTCTCCAAGTTGTATCGTGACATCCATTGCTTCATCCAGTGATACATCTCCTCACCATACCTGCTGTTTATGTCGACACCGACATTGCGCCATGGGGCGCATTTCAACGTGTTTAAAAAGTAGAAGGAATTGAGGCCGACGTCTTCACGATAATAAGCCAGTTTGCCTTCATCATCACCATCGTAAATATTGCCGGTGTAATTGGCATCTAGTGTGTATGCATTACCTTCGTCTCTCACGCCTGCAGTTGGTGCTATATTTTGACCAGCGAGTAGTGAAGATCCTTGGATGATGATGTCTTTACGGATGAAGTAGTTTGGTAGCAGTTCATACGGCGCGGGCAAAGTAAGTTTTTCCATATCTCTCCTATTTTCTAGTGCTAAGTAAATAGCGTCAACATAAAGACCACAGTTGATATTTTGTCTAGCCCATGAAGCTGCTTTGTAGAATACGTCGAATGTTTTGGCGTTTTTCAGAACATCAAATACAATTTTAAGTTCAGTAAGATGTTCAGGGTTGTATTCTGTAAATATTTCACCCTTAGCTAATAAACCGCTAGTTGATTTCAGCTGCTGTAGTTTTGTAAAGCAATCAGCTTCCTAAAAAAATATCATAACTAAGCATAAACATCAAAGAATGAATAAAGCTTAGATTTAAGTAAAAGTCATTTAATTGTACAATGCTCAGATTATTACGAATACTTTTAGCACTGTATCCACTTTTGAGAAAACTCATTAGAAAAATTAGAGAAAGAATCTTTGATTGAATTTTGATATAATTAGATATGCTTACTCAAATTAGCTATTACAAAGGAAGTTATTAGATTTAACTTTACTTGAATTAACAGCTATTAATTACAAGTAGCGAGGCAAAAAATACGTACCCAAAATTCAGCCGCAGATGTGTTAGTCATAAACTCCTGTGATAATCTCTGTACCATAGGGTTATCACTTGCTTCACACACATTTTCAAAGAGAGGAAGCATCAATTTCTGCATATGGATCCATCCTGCTGGGGCTGAAATAAATACAATTTAGCTGCCATCGTGTGCTTTGTATATAACTAAGCTACGTTCAGTGCAGTCATTTGGATGGGTAATGATTTGATAAGAGGTAGTTTGCAGAACAAAATTTAAGGCGATTCCTATTGGTGTGTCTAAAACCATCAAAATAGCTTCAAAAAAGAAGAACCTTAAGAAAAACAACTACTGAAGTAATTTAACCCTTAAGGCCTTTACAATAAATAGTCGTGTTACACAAAACTATGAATGACTCACCGAAACTTGGCTCCACCATAGGTGCGACCGGAACATTGATCAGGTACCCTGAAACACTCACTAGCGTACCCACTAGAGCTACTAACGCCTTCATCTTGATTGTTTGACTGTAACTTCTCCCAAAAGATGCATCAATTTATACCCAAAAGTATTTATAATAGTGATAAATTAGTTCAATGGACTAAAGTTACGAAAGTTACTGTTAAAATGATAGCGGCTACTGCTAGAGTCGTTGTCCTAAAAATTGGGTAAACATTCAAGGATCATCAAAGACGCAAAGGGTCAGACTAGACCTTTGACCGCTTTATACTTAAAATAATATTTTTAAGTGAAAAGTGTAAGTTTACATAATTAGATCCTGGCTAAGTGACTTTCTTTTAGGGTGTAAAGAACGTATTTAAAAATATTATACAAAATTGAACTCCCTTGAATTTTTTAATATTTTTTAATGCCCGCTTACACCTTTCAAACTAAAATTCTTAACTTATTCACTTACTGAATACCTTTGATAATACTGGTTTTAATTGAAAATTGACACTATAAGTTGAATTTATTTATATTATTAGAAGCTTGAAGTTTTAAGATGCTTGATGAAGTATAACAAAAGTCCAAGAAGAATTTGGCAAACAACTCGTCTTATATCTATGCTGTAGATCCACCATAAGCTTGATTTGCCGTTAAAACTAAACACGGACCGGACCTATCTTAATGAAGGACAAACGGTCAAGGTCCAGTTACACGAACGACAATAACCCCACACGTACATATTAGATAGGTAAATAGGTTATCAAAATGACACAATAAAGACATAACAAGAGCAATTTGTTTTTTATAATGATACTTTGCTTACAGCCGTAATGTCTACAGAAATACCTACAGATAGATTATACCAAAGAGCGCTGGTGGTGCAGTGGTAGCACCCCGGCCTCACGATCCAAAGGTCGTGGGTTTGAACCCACGTGAGGTGTAATACACCTCACGATTTTGTATAGGTACTTAGATAAAAAATAAGCAAAGCTCTTCACAATTCAACCTGTAAAAATATTAATAAGATATTTTTTTGTGAGGTTGAGTTATCTTTTATTAATACGAGATTTATATGAGACGAATTGCAGTCAATTTACGAATAAAAATTCGTTGCTACACGACAAGGTTTATTCTGAAGGTCTATTCTGAGAAACCTGTGCTCCAAATTTCAACTCATAAGACCTATGGTTTATGGTTTATGTAGATTGATATGTCAGTCAGGCAGGCAGTATGTCCTGCAATTCTTATTCCATAGAATTGCAGGTGATTAGACGGACAGATGCAAGGTGACCTTGCATCTGTCCGTCTAATCACCTGCCGGTCCACAGATGACTTATTTTCGTCGCGTGCTGTTTACTTGTCCTTAATAAAAAAATCCGACCATAATTCCGTAGTTAGCACCAATTTACATAGCTTCAAAAATAAGCTAAAACACGTCGGTCACGCATCAGTTAAGTCAAATTAAAAACTGTCATATAAGATGTTTACGCTAATTTATTTTTGGGTTTAAAAAATTAAGATCGTCTGTACATTTTTGTATTTTTGAAGTAAATCCGCGGATTAACAGATATATCACTAATATCAGACAGAAAATTATATTTTTCTCAACAATGAAAATAATTCAATGTAATAGGAACACGTTCCAAATTCAAAAAGTAACGCACTATCGAAAAATAAATAGGCTGTTGTTTTGGTACATAAATTCAACTGTTTTCTTTAGATACGACTCATACCGTACGTATCTTAGTAATCGCTTTGTTTCGAGTTGAATTGTTTTGACAAAAGTTTGTTTTTTTTTTAATTAATAAAAGATAACTCAACCTCACAAAAAAATATCTTATTAATATTTTTACAGGTTGAATTGTGAAGAGCTTTGCTTATTTTTTATCTAAGTACCTATACAAAATCGTGAGGTGAAGGATTGACTTATTATGAATTAGTCAATCATTATAAAAAATCACTATTATTGTGATTTTTTATTGAGCTATCAACGCAAGGCCTAAGCTAGTCCAAGAGAGCTGAAAATTTATTTAATATTTTAAGATAGGTGCAATATGTGAATGATGGAGCACTGAATTATTGGTATGATGAGTGTGAAAAGAGTGAGTACTGAGAAGACGAATGACAGAGGGAGATGGAGGATCACATGTTGAAATCGTTTGAGAGCACTGGTACTGACCAGTGCTCTCAAACGATTAAAAAAAAACATTGTGAAGAAACTTTTCTTTGAATAGGATCATGATAAAAATGCTGTGGTTACTCTAATTATAGCCATGTTTTATGCCCTTATAACATTCTACAAGTGAGTAAAATGTTCCTCGTTATAGGTAAATTAATACAATACCATCATCTTAATATTAATAACTTTCTCCCGCCATCTAGTGTGAAAAGGCTGCATTACCGCAAAAACAGCTGCTTTCGCACCTTTGGAAACTTTTCAGTTTCACTACGTTGAGCCTTCAAACAACTTCAGTAGATTTTTGTTAGATGACGCTACGGATGTTTTAAAACCTCAGATTACCTAGGTTATAGTATTTAATCTGGGCCTAGGTGATTTCGGTGTACCTTACCTACCTTCCTACTATAATGCTGTGCTTTTCATATAGTAAGTATGCATGCATCTTAAATCATTTGGTCTCACTCTAAAGGTCATTTTTGTACGTTTATACGAGTAATAGATATGTTATGCATCTTTTTGAGTACCTAAAAATGAGGGACCATAACAGGTTAAAAGTTTCACTTGACGCTGTTTAAATGATTTAGAATAATAAATGCAAGTTTTTTTTTGTTTAGTTTTTAATGTAATGTTAATGAGGTTAGTACGGGTTTTCAACCAACACAATAAGATTGGCGAAAGTTTATAAACAAACACAAAAATATTGCTGAAATCTTAACATTTATTCACATAGACAAAAGCATTGTCAGGAATATAAACTAAAACCTTATTATATAATCAGTTTTGTCGTCAAACTACCTAAACTCTGTTCAAGTTGTCGGTATTAGTATCAACAAGGTACGTATCAGAGAGGATGACATTTCTGTCGTAGTAAAGGTTGTATCCTTTCAACACATACTTGTTCCACCTAGTCTTCATGTCGCAAACTTGTTGCTTGTGGAAAACTGTCACATCAACGAACTTCATGTTTGGAGTGAAGAATTTAGCAATGTTGATATATCTGTCCAGAGGGAAACCAAGTGGCATTTTATCGAGAAGAACGGTCGATCTGAAGTCAACAACGAAGTCTTTGCGGGTTATGTCCAAAATGTTATAGTCAACATTGTCAACTGTTCTCAAGGGGTATACGATAACGTATAACATCATGTCCAAACCACCAACGTGACCTTTAGGAAGCAGCAGCCTGGTCGGGAATCCAGTGTTCACGTTCCTCAAATCCTTGACAAGCAGATCCTTGATATCAGTGATTGTTTCAAACTTCTTGATCAAGTCGCGGGTCATGAAACGATCGCGGACCAGATTATGCATATCAAAAGATTTCCTTACAATAGTGTTCTTTCCTGTTACAAGCTTGAAAATGAAGGAATCTAATTCCACAAAGTTGAGACGGTTTTGGTTGATATCAATGAGGCGTTTAAGATGGTCGTATTTAGGTCCTAAGAAAATCTTGACGACGCAATCGGCGGTTTTGTCAGAAAGAACGTCCAGGGTGACTGAGAAGGGCTGGTGATTCAGGCGACGCTTGCGAGCAAAGATTGTCATGTCAGAATGACTCTTCTTAATTTCATCTTCAGTTAGAACAACAGCGTTGCTGATATCCATAAGATAGTCATCAAAGTAAGTGATCAGCTTGTCGACTACAACATTTTCGATTTTAACTCCAGGGAAGTGGAGATCCTCAATGGTGTAACAAGGCAGGCGTTTCTTGAATAAAATAACGAGGTCAACGAGGCGTTTTTGCAGTTGGTAGAACACTGGATCACGAAGAGCAGTCTGGTAGTTGTCCAAGATTGAAGGTACGACGAAGTATCTGTAAGAAGATAAACAGTTTACAAAAATACTGTAGGAAAAATATAATTTCAATCACATCATTATCTTTTTGCCCTGTTTTTCACGTTATGCACACATATGGAAGAAGAAAACATGCAGTGCCAATTGTGATCCATTTCTCTCTCATCCGTCATCTGTACTCATATCATCTTTCACGTTATTTCACAAGCAAACAAAATAACTTACTTGTCAGATGTCAAAGTGTTGAGGCCAAGGACCGATTTCATGATGATGAGAAGATAGCGATATGCAGTAACGCAGTTCACGTCCAAGTAAGTTTTGTCGATTTTACCAAAGATCAGTTTTCCGAGGATCTCAATATCTTCAGGTTTGGTAAGTTCCAGCCTGAGACCGTTGATCTAAAAAAAAAAGATAAATTCGTAAACCTATCTACTAAGACGACTACTCTTCTATTTAATAAGTATTCGATACGTATTAATGTATGTGGATAGGGGTGATTTTGCTTACCTCTACGTAGCCCTCGATTATAGCCTCTCTGATGATACGCTCATAAGTTTCAACTAGGTTGATGACGTTGACATCTTTGTCCTTAATGATGTACTGGTCGTTGAACCTCACGGGTAACTGAACACCGTTGTGCAACAGCATCCAAGGCCAGTATCCCTTCCTGATGGGTTTGTACCATGACAGCTCTACGATGGGTCCGAGACCGTTAGACAGACGTTCCAAGTAGTACCTTGCAAGAATTTGCTGGTAGACGTACAGAGTTAGCTCAAAACGTCTGTTGACGTTCAACTTGTTCATTTGCGTATCCCTCATCCAGAACGGGTAGTCAATGTGGAAGTAATAGTAGTAGGTGTTGAGATCAATATCTTCAGTGAAATACCTGAGCCTGTCCTCATCGTTCAAGTAGACTCGTTTGTCGAAAATGTTTTCGTCAATGATGAATATCCCTTTGTCGGTTTTTCTGATTCCGTAAAAGTCACACAGCTTCAAATCCAACAAACCATTCTTCATCTTAATCAAGTATGCTTTTTGGATGACATCAGCACGGACGTAATAGTAGGGGTAGACTTCATAAGGAGCGGGAAGGATAATTCCTTTGCAGTCCTCACGGTGACGGCAGGCAACGGTGAGAGCGTAAACAAACATGCCTTCGTTCATGTGCACACGCATCCAGCATGCAGTCTCAATGAACGAAGCGAAGTCCTTGGCATAGTACAACAGATGGAACATTGTGACCACCTCCTTTAGTTGACGTTCCACGTTCAGAGTGAAGATCTCTCCACGCGGTAAAGTGCCAACCTTCAGGATATTGACCACATCTTTGACGATGTCAACTTTCTATAATAAAAAAAAAGTAGTAAGTTAATTATTATTAGAACGTTATTAAAACACAATTTTTACTGAGCTAATTGACTTACGGTGTAACAGTGTACTTTTTCGTCAATGTTGAAGCTTCTGCCAACTTCATCGATGTCCTTGTCGATGACTGGGTCCAAGACATGGTTCAGCAGTTTTAGTATGACTAATTGTCTGCCTTTTAGATCTGAAAATATATAAATAATAATGAGATTATAACAAATCTTTAAATTTTATAAATTCACATTTCTAAATACATGGTCAATTATTTTGTCAAAATTAAAAGAGTATAAAATAACTAACTTACCAAGGTTGACAAGGTTGTCCACGAGAGTAGTCTTAGCCATGGCCATAGAGGCCAGGCCTAGAACCACCAGAATTATAGCTTTCATCTTGCAGCTACCCCAGTGGGAGTTCAACTGTGCTCGTACTAGCCACCTATCCCTTTTTATACCACATTTCTTAAAATAGCTTTGTGATAGGAAATAGTTTTTTCACCTTGTAGGGTCAAGTGCACTTTGCAACATTGTTTGAGATAAGTTATCAACTGTATTGGGGAGATGGGGTGAATTTAGAGATCCAGAAAAAATCTAACAAAAACATCTTAATTCAACTTGCAAATTTAAGTCAAGTCCCTTTTTTAGAGGATTTGTCCTTTAGCTAAATATTATATAGTTACACTTAGAATGTTTTAAAAAACCTATTTCATCTAAAACTTGTCCCTAGAACAACGAGTACACGGAGTCTTTTAAAGTGAGTAATTAGTTTCACTCGACTTCGTGTACTATTCAAAAAATACTTGTTTTTCTATTGAAGACCATCAAATTATAATGATACAGAACCAATGTTTTTTAACTCCTACCTTAGCTTCCATCCAAACAAGACCAAATCGATACTAACCTTAGTCCATAGTGCTGTAAATAATAGGTAATTAGATAGGTAGATAACAGTAGGAGCTTTTATTTTTAGTTTTAAGTTGTGAAGTGTTTTTTAATTTGTTTTTTGATGTATATAGTTGTATATTTTTCCATGTAATCCCATATTTGCTCTGCGAAGAGATTAATAAAGATATAAAAAAAAAAAAAAATGTTTATGTATTCAACTTTGGCACGATACATTGTAGTACGTGATTGTTTGCAGATCAGGTCAAATAATGCACCTGTCGCTGCAACATTAAACTAATTGGTAATGGAAAACTGCAACTTCTTTTGTATGTTTTATAAAAACTACTTGTGGCAGTATATTTCGAACTTATTTGTCTTCATGTCCTTACGTCATTTTTGTACAGTTTTGACACGTCTCTATTGGTTGATTGGATACTGTATCTCCAATTCACTCTACCTTTAGTTTGCTCCATCTAATAACTAATGTGAAAACTACAGCCAGTTTTTCAATTATTTAAAATTTATCCTATTCAGGATATCAGGCATAATTTCATTTCTATTTTATATTCAAAACAGAAAACGTGAGTTTTTTCTAGAACTTTTCAAACTTTACGTCCTTGCAACCTAGGTAATAAAGTACGGTCAATTACAAAGCTATATCTACCTAGTTACCTATTCTCTGAGTTTTAGGATCTAAAATATTATTGTACTCATCAAAACAATCAACTTCTTTGCATAATATGTCCACAAAATACTTTAAGTATAAAAAATATCTACTTTCACGTTTGCGTAACTACTAACTATACTATCCCTTAGGCTTGTGTTCGCGTAGGTATGTATTATCATTTCATGTTTCAAAGTTAAAAGGTTACAAAGTCAAAGGTCAAAATTTTGATTAGAATTTTTTGTGTTACTTAAACACTACGTCTTAATGGTAGCCCTACATTTTGCTTTCGCTTGTTGGCAATGACACTGCCCAAGACAACATCATGCTAGCTTAATTTTTATCATATATTCAGTTCGAAACTTGAAGTACCCTAAGTATGGGATATAACCAATAGTAGTACAAAGTGTGTGCCAATAATGTGCATACGAGTAGTTTACCTACATATTTATAGTATTTTTTTTTGTATACCTACTATCTTATTTTGTTAAAATTGTGAATCTACTATATAAAAGGATTAGTCCTGACTGATTTGAATAGATACAACGCACAGCCCAAACCGCCGGTCGTACAGACTTGAGATTTGGAGGGTATGTTCGTCTTGGTATGTAGGCGAGCAATAAGACGGGATTTTTGGAAATTCCACTTTTAAGGGGGTGAAAAGGGCTAAAAACGGTTGTATGAAACTTTTTAACGCGCTGTACGATTTTCATGAAACTTTGTGTGTGTAATGTAAATACAAAACAAATGTATACGTGTTTCGAGATTTTTCAATATAACCTTTAAAAAGGGGTAAAATGGGGGCTCAATGTTTATATGGGAACTTTTTAAGGGGTGGTACGATCGGTCTGAATCTTGGTTTGGATACTTTAAATGCAAAATGATGTAAAACGTATATCTTGATTTTACAAAATAACCTTCCCAAAAGGGTTAAATGGGGTGTCAAAGTTTTTTCGACGAGTGGTGTGTTTTGTTTGAAACTCGCTCTAAATACTTAATAGGCAAAATAAATGAATAGGTATTTCTCGATTTTATAAAATAATGTTCCAAAAAGGGTTAAATGGGGTGTCAAAGTTTGTTTGGTCTTTTTAACGAGAGGTGTAATTAGTTTGTAAATGGACACTTATAATTGGTTTAAATACACTACATACGAAAAAGACGGGTTTGTTTGAACACTTACAACTCCATAACGGCTGGACCGATTTTCATGGTTTTTGATTTGATGTATTTTTATTAAACAAAACCATTTAAAAATAAATGAAACGTAGACGAAGTCGAGGGCAACCACCTAGTCATATATATGTAAAAAAAAGCTTGAGGACACTGTCCAAAAAAGAACAAAATTCTAGAGACATAATTATGCGAGTTCTCGAGTGGAGACCGCGGCTCGGCAAACGTAGTGTAGGACGCCCTCCGGCTAGGTGGAGTGACGATCTGCGAAAGGCTGCTGGTGGAGGCTGGATGCGTCGAGCTGAAGACAGGGCGCAATGGCGCTCATTAGGGGAGGCCTATGTCCAGCAGTGGACTGCTATAGGCTGATGATGATGATGATGATAATTATGCATGTGTCAGTTCCAGCTATGAGAAATCTAAGCACTTTGCTATAGGCGTTGTTTTGCTTGCTCAAACCATAAACAATATCTTGAGTTACCTTTCAAGGTTAATTTTCACAATTACGTTTCAGTTCGGGACTTGAGGATGAGGCATGGTTTTTTCCCTCTATTTTGATTAGTCAATATTTGACTAATATACGACCAATGGCATACTTATCTAAAACTATTATTTATAACAATTCCCTATAAAGCTAAAGTGTTTCCAAAATTTTTAGCTAATTCGAATTAGTATGATTGTAATATAAGAATCATCTGAAATGACTGTTTTTAGAATTGCAGAATGCCGGTGGCAATATTACAATAACAAGGTGACGACCTCGTTCGTTGGTCAGATGGTTGAGTACCCAGCTCTGTGGGTTGTGGGTTCAAGTCCCTCTGCAAACAAAGTTTCTGCACGATCTGCAAAAACTTATTGCGGGTCTGGGTGTTGTGATAAAATAACTTTTTCCAACAATAATCAAAATAAAGACAAAATATCATCAAACAATTGAAAAACTAAACTATTTTTTCAAAGCATAAATATGTGCCTATTAAAATCTAAATTAAGCGCTATTTTTGCAACAAACAAGTCACACATAAAAAACACTCATTAATTTATTAGTAACTCAAACTTTAGTTATTATAAAAAATCTAAGATCATGATGATTGACTCTACTTACACACTCTACCTATTTAAATAAATAAAAATAAATAAAAAATAAAATAAAAAAAATAAAAATAAAAAAGCCTCTTTATTTCCTACTAATTATTTTTACAATGTTTTTTATGATTATACTTAAAACTAAACTAACTAGGATTATACTAAACTTAATATATTTAAACACTTTGCTAGTTTTTTTTTTTTGTTTGGGTTGAGCTTAATACCTACCTACTTGCTAGATTATATTTATTTTGTTGATTTACCTATTTACTAGTAGCTTAACTATAATAATTTGTATAAAGATAGGTAAACTTAATTGTAGGAACCCCATTACTGGGTGAAGGCCTCCTCCAAAGATGCCCAATTGTCTTTGTCATGTGCAATCTGTTTCCAGTTTGGACCAGCTGTCCTTATGATCTCTTCGTCCCAGCGTGTCAGTGGTCTTCCTCTGCTCCTTTTTCCTGGGGGGCCTTTCCAAAAAGTCACTTTTATGGTCCATCTCTGGTCTTTAAGCCTTGCGACATGACCAGCCCATTTCCACTTAAGTTTTTGTGCGTAGTTCAATGCATTTGCTGCTTTGGTTATTGACCTTATTTTTGTGTGTCGTATTTTGTCTAATTTCTTTATTTTAAGCATGCTACGCTCTAGTCCTCTTTGACAAGTAGTGATTAGATGTTTTATTTTGGAAGTGAATTTCCACGTCTGGCAACCGTACGTCAAACTTGGCAGGAGGCTGGAATTCATCACTTTCGTTTTGATGGCAATGGGAAAGTTGCTTTTAAAAATTTCTTTTAGACTCCAATATTTGTTCCAAGTTTGTTGTATTCTTCTTTTCAATTCTAGTTCGTTATTTTTCCGATCAAAACTAATTCGCTTCCCCAGATAGATGTATGAATCTGTATATTCGAGTGGCACTTCATTTATTGTTATTGATCTTCTCCATCTATTTGTCATTGCCATTGTCTTAGAAAGATTCATTTTCAAACCCACTTTGACACTAGCTAAATGTAAAGTTTCCATCATTTGCTGTAGCTGGGTGCTGGATTCGGATAGCAACACTAGGTCATCTGCGAATCTTAAGTGACTTAGGTCTCTACCTATTTAGCTCTATAAAATGTGAGATTTAATTTTTCAGAAACTAAAACTTCCCTGAGAACTTAGGATAGTCTTTGGAAAAATACATTGATTCAATTTATTTTTCCAAATGTATTTATACTCATAGCTCTAAAGCTATATAATATACAGCAAGTTATTAACCTACTTACTACCATAACTAAATTAAATTTCTTATTTATATGATCACTTTTATGTAAGGAAAATTTTCTAAAGAAATTTAAGTATGTAGGCTATTTTTGTACTGAAGTGTACAAAAATAGCTCTTGGCGTATAATAAATAAAGGTCGTTTTGAATTTCCTTAGGTCCACCCGAGTGATTTGTTTTTTTTTTCTTTCTTCGTCATTCTTAAAACTAGCAGGTACTTAGATAAAATAAATAATGAAAACATCAAATAAATTGAGATTGATTTATTGTAGCTTCTATGAAATCATTGGAAAATCATTACATCCGGAGACATTGTGCTTAGTTTATATGTCCATAACATTGTCATCGTAGGTGTTGAGGTTAGTGTGAACGTTGCTGTCCACGAAGTAAGTCTCACCAGTCATGGTCTTGTCAACCATGGTGAAGTCCTTCAGGACGAACCTGTTCCACCTGGTCCTCATGTCGCACATTTGCTGCTTGTGGAAGATGGTGACGTCAACAAATCTCATGTTGGGAGTGAAGAACGTTGCGATATTAATGTGCCTGTCCAGAGGGAAACCAAGGGGCATCTTATCAAGAAGAACCGTGGACCTGAAGTCGACGAAGAAGTCCTTGCGGTACTGATCAATCATAGTCATATCGACGTTGTCGACCATCTTCAAGGGGCAAACGATGACGTAAAGCATCATTTCCATACCACCAACGTGACCCTTAGGAAGAAGCAGCCTGGTAGGGAAACCAGTGTTCATGTTCCTCATATCCTTCATGAGCAGATCCTTGATGTCGGTGATGGTTTCAAGTTTCTTCATCCAGTCGCGAGTCATGATGCGGTCACGAACCAAGTTGTGCATGTCATAGGAATTTCTCACGATGGTATTCTTTCCGTTTACAAGTTTGTAGATGAAAGAGTCAAGTTCAACAAAGTTGAAACGGTTCATGTTGATGTCGATGAGGCGGCCGAGGTGGTCCTTTTTAGGTCCCAAGAAGACCCTCACGACACAGTCGACAGTTTTGTCGGACATGACATCAAGGGTAACCTTGAAGGGCTGGTGGTTCAGGCGGCGCTTGCGAGCTAGGATGGTCATGTCAGAAACAGTCTTTTTGATTTCATCTTCAGTCAGTACGACAGAGTTGGTGATGTCCATCAGGTAGTCGTCGAAGTAAGTAACTAGTTTGTCAACCACAACATTCTCAATTTTAACTCCGGGGAAGTAAAGGTCCTCTTTGGTGTAGCAAGGCAGGCGTTTCTTGAACAGAATCACGAAGTCTACAAGACGTTTCTGCAGCTGGTAGAACACGGGGTCACGTAGGGCGGTCTGGTAGCTGTCCAGGATGGAAGGAACGACGAAGTATCTGGAAAAGAACAGATTTTTTTTAAAATCGTGCTACTAATGTTGTGATATTGAAAGACGGAAAAAAGCTGTTTTTTTGTCAGGATAATAAATCCATAAATATGCTTACTTGTCGTTGTTCCAAGTGTTAAGACCAAGAACGGATTTCATTATTATGAGCAGGTAACGGTAAGCGGTGTAGCAGTTGACGCAGTCCATTTCAGGCTTGTCAATCTTTCCGTAGATCAGTTTTCCAAGGACTTCTATGTCTTCAGTCTTGGTGAGTGTCAGCCTCATACCGTTGATCTGAAAAATATAACACAATTTGTTTTAATTATGCAAAAACTTTAAACTATAATAATAATCACATAATTGACGTTCAATACCTCAATGTATCCCTTGATGATAGCCTCCCTGATGATTTGTTCGTAGCTTTCTACCAGGTTAACGGTGGCGATGTCTCTATCTTGGACAACCATTTGGTTGTTCAACCTCATTGGAATCTGAACACCGTTGTGCAACATCATCCAAGGCCAGTATCCCTTCCTGATGGGTTTGTACCATGACAGCTCTACGATGGGTCCGAGACCGTTAGACAGACGTTCCAAGTAGTACCTTGCAAGAATTTGCTGGTAGACGTACAGAGTCAGCTCAAAACGTCTGTTGACGTTGAACTTGTTCATCTGCGAGTCCTTCATCCAGAACGGGTAGTCAATGTGGAAGTAGTAGTAGTAGGTATTGAGATCAATATCTTCTGTGAAGTATCTGAGTCTGTCCTCATCGCTTAGGTAGACGCGTTTATCGTAAACGTTCTCATCGATTATGAAGACACCCTTGTCGGTTTTCCTGATTCCGTAGAACTCGCAAAGTTTCATGTCCAGGAGACCCTTCTTCATCTTGATCAGGTACGCCCTTTGGATGACATCAGCGCGAACGTAGTAGTAGGGGTAGATTTCATAAGGAGCAGGGAGAATGATGCCTTTGCAGTCTTCACGATGGCGACAAGCGACGGTAAGAGCGTAAACGAACATGCCTTCATTCAGGTGCACACGCATCCAGCAGGCGGTTTGGACGAAGGCAGCGAAGTCCTTGGCGTAGTACAGCAGATGGAACATGCTGACCACCTCCTTCATTTGGCGGTCGACGTGGAGGGTGAATATTTCTCCTTGGGGCAGAGTTCCTACCTTCATGAGGCGAACCACGTCTTTCACGACATCGGTTTTCTGCACATAAATGACAGAAAAATTTTGAGTTATATATTTCTCGAAATTCAAGTCAAGAGAGACATTTCAGTTAGCTTATCAATTAATTACTTCTTATATTGTAAGTTTACTTACCGTAAAAAGCTTAACATTGTCTTCAAGCTTGAAAGTGTTGCCAAGTTCAAGGATGTCTTTGTCCATGACGGGGTCCATGACATGATTCAGCAGTTTTAAGATGAAAATTTGCCTCTGTTTCAGATCTGAAAATTTTGTTATTCACCATAACTGTTTTTTTAAACAAATAAATAAAACTAATAAATAAAATGGAATCAACAGCGCTTCCATTGGCCTACAATAGGATACTATTAGACCAAAAAAATGAAAATTCTTAGCAAACTAGTTTTTTTAGGAACTAGTGTAGTAAAAAGATGCAGTGTGCCCAAAGGCTCAGTTTAAAACAAATTCATGTTTTTTGATGTTTTGAAGTTATTCTTACCCATGCTTAGTAAATCTTCCACAGTTGGCCGAGCCATGGCCATAGAGGCCAGGCCTAGAACTACCAATAGAATAGCCTTCATCGTGCAGCAAACCCGGTGTGAGTTCAACTGTGCTCCTACGACCATCTCCCTAGGTTTTTATACTAGCAACTGTGAGATAAGAAATACCTGATAGAAAGAAGAAAGGGCATCTTTGTTTAAAGAAATGCAGTGATAAGCTATCAATATTTATTCGCAAGAGGTCAACACTTTAGTTCACTCCATTCGGTGCAATAATTCATGTAAATAGACTGATACATTTCTTAGTGCACGGCTACTTTAATTCATATACTTAAGCTCTTCTTACTTTAATCTAACACAATCAATTTATTCAAATTCTGATAAAACTGATGAAACAAATAACAAACTTGATAAAAACTGGTGCGAGAAAAAATATTTTTTATCAAATTCCAATCGCGGTTCCATTCTACTGAAGAAAGGTCCAAACCATTTTACCCCATTTCCTTTCGAAAGTAAAACTAATGTAAGTAACCAAATCAGTGCATTTCTTATTCGTTTACTATAAAATCGCGAATAAAAAATGCAAGTTGTTTTTCTTGCTATAATGGGCCATCAATCATAGTTGTTTATCATTATTTCTAATAAAAAGGACAATGCTTTACTACATTTCAGTAAACAAGAAGAATAATAAAATAAGGGCTAAAAATATGTTTACATTAGGTAGAAATAATCTACTCAGGAAGAAACTGTTTCATGAAAGCCGCCTTCCTTATTCAAAGTAAAAGTCCGCATCAGTAAATGACGCAGCAGCTGGACCAATTTGGATCCATGGGAATAAATTAACCTTTAAACTAAACAGCATCAAAGTGTTATTCCAGTACCTAAACGTGAAAGAAGAAATTAAACAAAATTATTAAGTTCTTTTTTATCCGCGTATAAATTACGATTTTAAGGAAACTTCACTTATGGCGGGTTTGTTTAAACACTAAATGTATTTATAATAACACTATTATTAAACTAGTTTAAACACTATCCCCAGAATAAATAATAGTTATCGAGAATAAACTAAAATTTTACTTGCATTTAAAATTACATTACTGTGGATAGTTATACCAGAAGTTAGTCAAATCTAATTTGGACTTTGACAGAAAGACAATAAGCAATGTAGTCCTCTAGAAAGGAGTCCCGTTTTTTGTTAATATTGATCTTCTTCTTCTCCTGCCTTCTTCCTTCTTTAAATAGGGTCGGCACAACAAGTTTTCTTCGTCCATTTCCCTCTATTATCCGTCATCTCAGTACTCACTTTTTTCTTACTCATAATATATCATCTTTCAGACAGTCCATCCATCTTTTCTTTGGCCTACCTCTACCCCTGTATCCATCCACATTCATAACTAACACTCTCTTTGTCACATGACATTCATCTTCCTCATAACATGTCCATACCAACTTTTTGTTAATAATTATATTAAATAATTCATGGAAAAGTGTCTATGACATCCCTGAATGCAATAAACCATGCTTAATAGTGTGTCTGGGGATGTTTTTATGGCATAATGAGCGAGGCTGCCTCGTGGAAATGACAGCTATAAATTGAACAAATAATTTCCATGCAACAGAAAATATGAGACTGTCAGATTGAAATTGTTTTGTACATTTCAATGCTTCATATTTTCTAGAAACCTTTTATGCTTGTAATGTTTCAGTAAGTGGTAGCACCCTGCTTTCTGATTTTATGGTCATGAGTTTGGTGTTTATATTTCCATTTGAAAACTGTATTCGCGCTCTCAAATCTAGATATGCATCAAATGATTGGATGTACCTTTTTTGACTCTTTCGACTCTCCCTGACATCCTAAAAAGATTTAGTAGGTAACTATGTTTGAATGATGTTTGATATAAACAAGACCAAAGTCGTGAGAATAAATTTATTTCAATTTCATTTTTATATCTCAACATTGTTTAACCTTCCATGATCACATCTCAAATAACCAGTGGGAAATAAAGTAATGAGGACCTACTTTCTCCGCAATTTGAAAAGGACGCCCAATTACCTACATGGACCTCCAATTAGTCCCATCTTACCGTAGTATATCTGTACGTCGTTTTACATTGCTGTTTATGTGCAGAACACATCTCTTCCAGTGGGAGTTACGCCAGCATAGAATAGTGAGTTAAGGGTTCCTGTAGCTTTCTTGAAAGGTCATATAGTAAAGGCTGATGGGCAGACGGTCGACTCAAATAGCTGTGCGTTGGACGACTTAATTCTGTTTGTGCCTCGATTCAATGGACATTGTTTTATCTAAGACGTGATGAATATTTATAAATAGGGTGTTTGTTATCAACCCCTTAGTTATTAGTTTTGCAAATCGCTAAGAAATAAATTTACATTTCTTATTACAAACTAATTCGCTGTGCTCCACAAACAACTAATCTACTCATACTAATGTTTGTATCTTGTTTGTTTCTATGAGGAAGATTAAATAAATAAATTATTAATACAAGAACATCTTTCATTTCACACAGCACTATCTAGCCTTGAACTAAGCAAAACTTGTAATTTGGACCAGCTAACTGATAAAACTACTTTTGGGTACGATACCTGTGTGGTCAGGGATAAAAACATTTTATTATATAAATGTTTTTATCCCTGACCACACAGGTACCAAGACAAAAATAAATTTAATTATGATACAAATATTTGTTCCGGGTGGGAATCAAGCCGACATCCTACTACCTCTTAAAGGCAGAACTACTACCAAATAAACTGTGAGGAATGTAGAGCAGGAGCAGTAATAGAGTTAAAGTCAATACATTAAAGTAAGTGCTCTTCAGATTGCTCTCTCTCCGGTTCTCTCCAGATTTTATTGGTGATTGTGAGCTACGAGTATATTAACTGATGAAAAACTACTTTAGCTATAAATAAAAAAAAAACAAATAAATCGCCGAACAACTAAATTCCTTCAATCGTATAACGATCACCACGCTGAAATATTATATTTCAGAACCATAGCTCCGCAAACAATAAATTCCTCTTCGTCATTATGCCCGAAATACACGAGGTTAGTTTCTCAAGCCAGGTAAGCATAGCAAGCTAGTAAGGGCTTGTGAGTAAAGACGTAGCTTAATACCTAGTTATTATAATATTTTATTTCAGGCAACATTAGTCTAGTAGGTATAAGATGTAAAATACTTAAATACTACTGCTCATATAAAATTATACCTTAGCTGCGGCCGGTAATTGTCCGCGAAAACGCCGGAACAGCACATTCTTTGGCCAGAATTTTTTTTTAGTTAGAAATATTTTCAGTTGGAATACGCACCACAAATGATTTAAAATCATTATGACTAAGCTAGGTCTGTATATACAAAGGCAGTGTTAGTAGCTTGCTAGCTTACTATCCTGGCTTGAGAAACTAGCCTCGTGTACCTACCATGGGCATTAAGGATCGCCGCTAGACGGAGCGGAAACGAATAATAGTTTTATTACGGTTTCATTGAATGGGAAAACTTCCCCAACAGAACGTGTGATAAAATGTGGAACGTAGGGGGACGTTCAACAGGCTGATAGGAGCTTAACAAAACTCTAGAGAGCTAAACGAACAACTTAACAGTTTAGTACATCCTATTTTTGTAAAAATGTAAAAAAAAACAATCGATTTAGATACACCGTCATCCGATAATCCTACTAATATTATAAACGCGAAAGTTTGTAAGTATGTATGGATGTAAGGATTTATGTTGGTTACTCTTTCACGCTGGAACGGCTGAACGGATCTGAATGAAAATTGGCACAGATATAGATAATAGTCTGGAAAAGCACAAAGGCTACTTCTTACCTCGGAAAAATGTACGGTTCCCGCGGGATAGATTTGTTTTTGTTTTTCAAGGTACCACGCGGGCGAAACCGCGGGCGGAAGCTAGTCTGTCATAAAACGATTGAACTATGACGGTGGTTAAATTTATTAGCGATTATTTATTATCTTTCTTCACGTCTATTTGAGATTGAGAAATGAGCATCATCATCATTTACTGCCCTCCACGGGTTGGCACAAGTTTTCTTCCGTTACTCTCCCCTAAGAGGAAATAAATGAGCGTTTGTTCCTGATCAAAGTGTTCATATCTTTCCAAATGTTCAACAGTTTGTACCTCTCTTCCCAAACTCCTACAGTGTGTGATATAACGTGGCGATTCTGCAAAACTCGAGCTTCTGGCAATAGGGTTGACCAAAATAGCTATCGTATGTAACCACTATGAAGTAATTTGCTAGCATTGTTCCCGAGTAATAACAAAAAACACAAGGCAATGTTGTGTGAAATTTGGGTTTGGCGCTTTATTGCCCATAACGATGGAGTCTAACAAATTATCTCGTGAGCTTCACGATTTATAGTAAGGTGAATTATTGGGGTTAATACACTAATTTTGATGATGGCATTAGAAATTGTTGTGTGTTTAGTTTTTGACTTACAAAATCAAAATATGTTTATTTTCAATAGAATCACAGGGATTACTTTGAAACGTCTTACATACTAGGTGAGTCTAAGTGCCAGTTCCAGTCCTATCCCCAGTGCGAGAAGAACTGACAAGAAACTCGCTGGGCCCTAGCGCTTTTTTTGTATGATCCTTGTTAATTTTGTAAGGAATACCTAGCAGAGTTGGAGCTGATTCATCCCAAGCTTTTTTATCATCTAAGTACTCTGATATTTTATAATAAGCTTTTCTAGACAGTTTCTGTTTAATTACATTTTTGAATTTTCCAATTGATAAATCAAGCATGTCACTTGGGATCTTGTTATAGAAGCGTACACATTGCCCTTTAAAGGATTTAACTTTCTGCGGTGCTCAGCAGTATACGAAAAACTTGGGGTTTTGACTTACTGTGGTGCTTATATCCGGCGAATTCCGGTGTATCAGAAACTTGCGTTCTGTGTCAAAATATTTATGACTGTTGATGACCTTAAAATACTCCCTACCCAAATGAGGGGAAGACATAAGAGGCTCGGGATCTATGTTCTATAAAGACTCAAGGAAGTCTTTCCAATCATCCCACATAATTTATTTTTATACAATCAAGTTCTTTTTTGCATTTTAACATTCAAACTAGCATAGCTACAAAAAGACAATTAATTGTTGAAGCAATAAAATATTGTGATAACAAAGTTCATAGGTGATTCGTTATCAGCAGCCGATTTGTATTTCTTTGATAATGTGCACTTAACTTTATTGGTAAAGTTGACATAGGTCAGTGTATTTGTTCATGACTACCAGCTTATCTGTTTAAATTGGAAAATAAAAACATGACTCCTAAAGGTCAGCTTTTATTCATAGCAACAAGTGATTGTCACTACATTGTATTAAAAAGGTATTTGTTACCTACTCGTTTCCAACAGAACTTTCTTAATCTTTCCAAAAATTTCTGGATCATTTTGGAGCTAGTGGAAATAAGTCTCCTTTTCCACGTGCTTCGATATTATCTCACACAGCTAAAACTAATCGAATAAAATTATGTTAAAAATATTGTTATCACTCTACGCCGTTTTCCTAACGGTTAGGCCAAAGTGATCAATCACTATAAAAGATCTATTGAGCTTCACTGATACAGATTTCTTTGAGTTATTGAGAATCTTTCCGTTTCTTTTATCTCTGAGCTATTGAACCATTATTCCGTCTCTTTTTTCTGTCAGTTGAAGGTAAGCAGCGTGTCGTGGCTCTTACTCGGTTAAAGTAATAAAATAATTAATTAACTGGATTAGTATACGAATCTTCAGGTCTTCTATACATGCAACAACTTCTGTAAAAGCTTATAATGCCATTCATTGATTTTTTATTACGAGATGCAACCAAATTGGCGCAAAATTGACTTAAGGCGGTTGGAAAAGCATATACATACGTCACTTAGCTTGGATCGGCTCGGATTTTTCGATGATAAAATGCTTTATTTTAAAATAAAGCGTTTTCTAACAGCTTTCAGCCAATTTTGCATCGACATTGTATAAACCTTTATTCAATGACGCCAGTCATCAAACGTTCTGCGTCACCACTGTCACCCAAAACTGATTTCGCTCTCAGCTCGTGTGGAAGCTCACTTAGTGGGTGTATTCTTTACGACGACCTCGTAACTTAGGATTTAAGTAATTACTTTAAGTACTAAGGCGGCTACAAACATAAAATCTCGTTAGAGTGTCTCCAAGTTTTGTAGCTTTCCTAAAACCCGGTATTCACTGGGCTACAAACTTTTTTATGCTACGTCACGCATCATCATCATCATCATCATCAGCCTATAGCAGTCCACTGCTGGACATAGGCCTCCCCTAATGAGCGCCATTGCGCCCTGTCTTCAGCTCGACGCATCCAGCCTCCACCAGCAGCCTTTCGCAGATCGTCACTCCACCTAGCCGGAGGGCATCCTACACTACGTTTGCCGAGCCGCGGTCTCCACTCGAGAACTCGTTTACCCCAACGGTTATCGGTTCTTCGACAGATATGGCCAGCCCACTGCCACTTCAGCTTGCTAATTCTCTGAGCTATGTCGACAACCTTAGTTCTGTGTCGGATAGTCTCATTACGGATTCTATCCTTCAGAGAAACTCCGAGCATAGCTCGTTCCATAGCTCGCTGAGCGACTTTAAACTGGTGAACTAGCCGTACCGTGAGTATCCACGTTTCGGCTCCGTATGTCATGACAGGTAGGACGCACTGGTTGAAAACTTTCGTTCTCAGACATTGTGGTATGGGTGACGAGAAGACTCGACGTAACTTTCCAAAAGCTGCCCAACCCAGCTGAATCCTCCTCTTAGCCTCCTTCTCAAAGTTGTCTCTACCTAACTGTAAAATCTGTCCAAGGTATGTGTACTGCGAAACAACTTCAAGAAGGTTGCCATTAACAGCGACAGGTCTCGGGTCAATTTGGTTATTAACCATGACTTTGGTCTTATCCAAATTCATGCCGAGACCCATCATCCGCGAGGCTGATGCTAGGTCGTCCAGCATCTGTTGCAGCTCCTCCAGTAACTCCGCCAGTAAGACTATGTCATCTGCGAATCGTAAGTGTGAGATGTGCTCGCCATTTATGCTTATGCCCATGCCTTTCCAGTCCAAAGTCTTAAACATATCCTCCAGCGCGCTTGTGAACAGTTTCGGAGATATTACATCTCCCTGTTTCACTTCTCTGCGCAGCTGGATGGGCTTAGACTGCTGGTCCTGTACTCGGACACTCATGGTGGCGGCTTCGTACAGAATCTCAACACTTCGATATAACAATAGTCTACTTGGCATCGCTGTAAGGATTCCAGAACAGCCCAGGTTTCAACAGAGTCAAAAGCCTTCTCATAGTCCACAAAACCAGACACAGGGGCTGATTATACTCTTCTGACTTCTGTATAATCTGCCTCACTGTGTGAATATGGTCTATGGTGCCATATCCTCCGCGAAACCCGGCCTGCTCCGGTGGCTGGTATTCGTCGAGTCTTCTGGCGAGACGATTCGTGAGAACCCGAGAGAACAGCTTATAAACGTGGCTCAAGAGCGAGATGGGTCTGTAATTTTTAAGAAGAGTCTTATCTCCCTTCTTAAAAAACAAAACCACCAAGCTCTCGTTCCACGCCTTTGGAGTTCTCCCACAGAGAAGGACGGAGTTAAAGAGGTTCTGCAGCTCCTGCACAACAGGAGCTCCTCCTGCCTTCAGAAGCTCTGAGGTCACTCCGTCTTCACCGGGGGCTTTTCCATTTTTAAGCTGCTTCAGGGCCAACACGATCTCGTCTTTGCTGATTTCCGGCAGGTCGTCGGTGTAGTGGCGGGTGAGGGTGGCTCTGGAATCGTGGCTGTTACGCTGGGGGCAAGGAGCATGTGCCGCATATAGCCGGCCATAGAAGTCCTCGATCTCTGACAATATCTCCGGCTTTGACAATACGGTTCGGCCATCGCGTGTTGTTAACTTCGTCAGATGGCTCTTGCCAAGCTGCTGAGTGAATACTTTGGACCCTCGGTTTCGCTCTATTGCCTCTTCAATGAGACGTGTGTTGGAGCTCCGAAGGTCGCGCCGTACCATCTTCGCAATTCGCTTGTTCAGGTCTGGCCTCTCTGACGAAGTGGCCTGAGTGGTTTCCCGTCTTTTTGTCATTAGCCGAAGAGTCTCATCCGAAAGTTTGGACTTCTTGCCTTTAGGCTGCATTTGGCAGAATTTGATGCCCTCGTCCCTTAGTGCTCCAACCACGTTTCGTAGGGCCTCATCAACGTCCTTGGTGGGTTCCGCAGCAACGAATCTATCACCAAGAAGCTTCTGAAACTTTTCGGTGCCCGCCATGATCTGGAGCAGATTGGGTCGGAGCGTGGACTTCATCAGACAGTTTCTTTCAAGCTTAAGATTGATATTCAGAGTGCCTCGGACAAGTGTGTAATCAGATCCGGTATTAAACCTGTTGATCACGGAGACATCTCTGAATATGTGCCTTTTATCCGTCGTAATGAAGTCAATCTCGTTTTTTGTCACATTGTCGGGGCTTCGCCACGTCCACTTCCTGTGGGGCTTCTTCTTAAAGAACGAGTTCATCAAGAAGAGCCCCTCCTTCTCTAGAAAGTTGACGAGCATTTGCCCCCTGTGATTTCTGCTTCCATATCCATGCGGGTCCACTCTGGATTCGTCACCAACTCGGACTCCCACTTTGCCGTTAAAGTCCCCATAACAACGTTGAAGTGAGCCTTCGTGGTGTTATGCAAGGCTTTGGATATGTCCTCGTACATATCCTCCACCTCATCATCCAGATGTGCCGAGGTCGGTGCGTATGCCTGAATGATCTTCATACTATACCGCTTGGATAGTCGAAGGATCAGGTACGCTACCCTGTTCGACACACTGGAGATTTGTAGAACGTTGTTACAGAGGGCCTTATTGACGAGAAACCCAACGCCACCCTGTGATTTTTGGTCACCCTCGCGGAAGTACAGAAGATGGCCCGAGTCTAGGGTAATGGTGTCCTCTCCCTCTCTACGGACTTCACACAACCCCAGGACATGCCACCTTATGTTCTCCAGCTCCACTTCCAACTGCGCTAGATGTTCGTCGAGCCTCAGAGTTCGTCCATTATACGTTGCCAGGGTCAGTTGTTTGAGGTAGCCTTCGGTAGCCCGGTGATTCTAGCACCCCCACGTCACGCATATCGTTGTCAAAACAAGTTACGCTATAAACTCATTTTATAATCATAAGGATTTTATGTATACTATTCTATAGTAATACAATTTTAATGGGTAATAATATCGGTGGACACTGACATTGCGCAAACTTTCGTATAATACTGAAAATGATGAAGCTGATATTAAATTTAAAAGCAATTCTGTAAAGGCATAACCTTTACAGTGTAAATTGAGAGCACTCAATTACTTATTGAGTCATTAAAATTTTAAAAGCCTTAAAAGCTTATATGCTTTTCGTGGCAAAAACATACCTATTGTATTTTAATGTACATTATATAGGAATTATTTAAAAAAATACTACTTTCTAATGCCAACAGCTAGAAGCGCTTGTTAAAAAATGTTTCCATAATGTATACCTATAGTGACTTGAGCGAACAAACGCAATGCCAATTGAGGTGTGATTGAGGTAAGGAATATTGAGTTGACAATTGCTTTTCAGAGTATGAGGAACGACTCAAAGTATATGAATGTCCTTAATGACCACATCTAATACCGACAAGTTTTTCTTTGTAACGTGCTCGGTTGTTTAATGACAACCAACAAATTTAATACTTACAATGGCTGCCAAAAGCTACCAAATCACGATCGGTTGTTTGCATATCCCCAAGCCCCAGACCAATTTTATTTTCAATTCGCCATTTTCAAACCTCTATTTTCCTCGAATTCCATTGTGGATGACGTCTTTGCTTTTGACCAATCTCTCAAATCTATTTAATCCTTTGGAACTGATACACAAAGAAGGGTCTACCTTTCCTTTGTATTGTTACAAAGTTAACTAAACAGGTTTTGGAAAATGAGATTTTATGAAATTACTACCTATTTAAAATTTACTGGTGTTATTTTAATCACAAAATAAACTTTTACTGTTGAGGTTGAGGTAAAATACCTAGTATAGCTGTTGTTGTTGAAAGCAATAAGTAAATATTAGTGGACATTTGACACAGCGCCATCTAGCTTCAAACTACGCATAGCTTGAATTATGGGAACTTGTTATGCAATTTTTTATGAACAAACAAGCAAAGCAGCCTTCAGAGTAGTGTTTTTTCGTGGATTGATGATTATTTTTTACAATTTGCTTGAAGCACAAATTTTTTGCTGAAACATTTGTTTGTTTTTTTATTATACGTTTACAATTAATCTATCAACCATCTGGTTCCCATAGTAAAGCTTTGCAAGTTTGGGGCTAGATGGCGTTGTGTGAAACGTTCACCAATATTTATTATTTAACCTATAAAGTGCCGGAAACCGTTACTTGGTACTCTTTCATTATTAACTATTCTACAACTAGAGCTGACAGGTCAGCTATGAAAGGCACTATACAAAATTTGCATACAGAAAACTCTGCTAACAAGCCAAATCAATTCAAAGGTAAGTTCGTAGGTGGCTAGTTATACAAAACTTTGGGGACTTGAACCTTTGTTACACAATTCTCAAGTATACCATACAATGCTTTATAATATTTATACGATACAACGCTATTGTTTACCGTAGACCTGCTATTATTCATGAACCTTCATTTTAAATATAGTCTTTATCTTATTTACGAAGTAGGTACTTTAGACATATACATTGATATTTTAGTATTAATAAAAACATTATCGCGACTGCTGTAATCCCCAGGCTCGGTAGATATCTCTTCAGATCTTAATTTACTTAGATCTTTTTGAGGATATCTAAAGCGGGTAGTCAGAGGCACATCCAAACATAATAGAACATGCCTACTGTTGCACAGTGGTTAGTATTCCATACGTGACAGGTTGCAAGCTCATTGCCTCTTAATGTGTCATGGTTATCTTTAGGTCACATAATAATGCAGACAGAAATATTAATATTAGCTATAAAGCCCTGACCATTGAAGCAAGAAGCTACAATATTTTATTATATTCAAAAACTAATACGAATAATCATAAAAAGAGACCTTTTTGCATAAAGCAAGTTACTTACTTCAAACCTTGTCTTTCTGGGTTTGGACATGTAGGCAATAACTCGTAATAAACATTGAAGAATGTGCCTCCATTGTGTGCGTATAAATCAAAACTTTTCGAATAAATCCTTTTGGTGGAAAACGACAGATTGGGTACAGCCGAAAGTTTTGTCACACGTACTTGTACTGTATACGATAATAATAATAAATAATAAAATTTATTCAAAAAACATAATAAGACAAAGGGTACATAAGGTGCACTAAACGACTAAACATAGCTAAGTAAACTAATTGAGCCTGAACTAGGTAATCCTGTGTTTCAGGCGATAACAGTGCTATATTATAAAATAATCATTTACTATTACTATTAAGGCATATTATACATGTTGTTTAAGTTAGAAACAATTTGTGCATGGTATTAACTTACATTGAGTATAATATCTAGGAAAATCACTATACTAAGGATACTAACTAGGTTACTATTATTTATGAACTTATAAAATATATTTTACTTGATAATATCTAATAGCTTCTCTGTATCATCGTAGGATAGACTTTGTAGTGTGAGTTTAATAGCAGTTTTACAATTATTATAGTTAAGTGCGTAAAAATTAGACATTGAATTTAGTCTGTTGTATAGGAACGGACCAAGAAAAAGATAAAATTTGTTCGTAAAGGCAAATTTTAGGGTTGTTGGTTGAGGGCAAACATTATCATTCCGTCTCTTATTAGTAAACTTAGTGCTGTAGGGAAGGGCTGCGTGCTGTCTTAGCACTGTGTTCATTATAAATAGCTGCCGGACTGTCAACACATCACAGGCCTCGTATAGGAGATTAGTAGGGAAAATGAAAGGGCGAAAGGTAGCCACTTTAAGTATTGCTCTTTGTGCTCTTTCTACTGTTAGTAACACTGTCTTACCCGCTCCACCCCAAGTGGTAATGCAATAAGTTAAAATCGATTGACACAGGGCAAAGTAAACTTGTCTAATTATATTATGATCTGCAATATGGCGTAGCTTTTTAAAGATAAATATTAACTTACGCACTCTACCACATAAGACTTTTATGTGGGGCTTAAACGTAAGATTATCATCTAGTATGATACCTAAGTATTTTATTTGATTAGTACTTTTAATCACGGGACACAAGCATTGGGTGTTGTTAGGGCTATAGCAATGATGTGCGTATAATTTAGTGTTGGTAATTGTTGTCGTCTTTTTGCGCATCGAAAACTTAGTATAATTAGTCTTCTCAGCATTTAATGTTAGTAGGTTGTGCTGCAGCCATTTGTTAACCTCATTGAATCCATTTTGCGCAAACTCGAACACTTCCTCATCGGAATCAGCAGAAAAAAGGAGGGCAGTGTCATCAGCGTATGATATAATTGTGCCGTGGTCTAGTTTTAAGTTACAAAGATCGTTAATGTAGATCAAAAAAAGGGTTGGACCCAGTATACTTCCTTGGGGAACGCCGAAGGATGTATTTTCCTGATAATCGCTCAGGACACTGCCAACTCTCAAACATTGGGTGCGGTGTTCTAGGTAGCTAGTAAAGAGCTTTAACTGAATGTCTCTGATTCCTAAAAGTTCCATCTTGCGCAAAAGAATAGGTATTGAAACTGTGTCAAAAGCTTTAGCAAGGTCGAGGAAAATTCCTACTGTGTGTTTTCCCTTGTCAAGTTCTTGAACGAGATAGTTGGTCAGGTGATGTACAGCATCGGCAGTGGAAATATTAGGTCTGAATCCAAATTGAGTCTTAGACAAAATCAGTTTATCCTCCAGGTAATTCACCAACCTTTGATTAATAATTTTTTCTAATATTTTAGATACAGAAGACAGTAAAGAAATTGGTCTATAATTTGTAAGTTGGTCTTTACTGCCAGATTTGTACACTGGGACAACTATAGCTTTTTTGAGACATGCCGGGAAAACACCAATAGATAAGCATTTGTTGAAGATGTGTGTCAATGGGGGGATTAAAATGTGCCTCAATTGTTTTAGTATTTTAGTTGAGATATTGTCCCAACCGACTGCACAGTCGTCCTTTAAACTCATGACTATCCTTTCTACCTCGGTTTCATCAGTCTCTAGCAACACAAAGGATGTCAGAGCATTGTGATCCGAGGGAGCTGCATATTTTTGCGTTTGTAGATGGCCTTGAGCTCGTTCTGCCAAACACTTACCTACATTTACGAAGAAAGAATTTGCAGAGTTAGCTGATTGCAAATTTGATGCATGCAATAAACACGAAGATGACTCATGTGATTTTGACGTGTACGTAACATTTTTAATATGATTCCAGAGTTTTTTACTATTTTTTCCCGCGTTTTCAAGTGCAGTTTTGTCGTAGTTAGTTTTGACTTTACGTAAAAGATCATTACAAAAGTTACGGTAACGTTTATACGATATCTGTAGAACCAAATTATTTGGGTTAGATTTTGCTTTTAAATGCAATTTGTCACGGTGTCTCATACATCGAATGAGACCTGGTGTGATCCAAGGTTTAACGTTATGGTATTTATTAGTCAAGCAAACATTATAGGAATTCCTTAAAATTGCGCGTTGCACATTATCTATTACAAAAGACATGCACAACTGCGGGTCATTGGAACTGTAAACGTGAGCAAAATCTACGTTGCATAAATCATTTTCGAGCTTATTCATGTTTATCTTTGACCTAGTGCGATTAAAGTTTGGTTTAGGCAATTTACAATTTAAAGAAAGTAGGATAGCTTTATGATCGGTAATAGATGAGTTAATGACAAGGGCAAGTGAAGGAAGATCCGATTTAAGCATCATATGATCCAAGCAGGAACCACCCTGGTGCGTTGAGAGTGTGTGCGCAGGAAGTAAACCATTAAAGGAACATAAATTAAGGTAGTGCTGGTTAGTTTCGTCGCTATATTCAGGCATAATATTGATATTAATATCTCCAGCTACAATAATATTCTTCACAGACGATATGCTTTGTAGTGTATCGTTTAAAGAATTAGTAAAGTTGCTGAGATTTCTAAAAGAAGGTGGTCTATATAGAGCTAGTATTGCTGTTTCATCTCCAATTTTAATCAGCAATCTGTTGCAGTCTTGCATAACAGGTTCCTCGACAGAGACATTAAGATGATTCTTTGTATAGACAATTACGCCATCGTTTTGATTATAATTTATGTTAGTATGGAACATAGAATATCCAGGCATTTGCGGTACGTTGTATTGTTTAGTAAGCCAGCATTCTGTTAACACAATAATGTCACAGTCAATATTCAGTCTTTGTTGAAAAGTAGTAAAATTGTCGTAGTTTTTATAGATACTGCGAATGTTTTGTGTTAGCACAGTTAATGGATTGATACAAGATGAAAGATAACGTCTGCAGTCTTCAACTTCACAAAGGCAAGAATCTGATACAGAATAGTTATCTAAATCATTAATTACATTACTTATCATTTTAAATAAAAACTAAGTTTACAAGGACCAGGAAAAATAAATAAATAAGCGGCGCTCTTAGGCGCCTTCATAATCTATAGAGTTGATGTACCTTTTTTCGGCCATTGCCTTAGCTGGACAGTCAGCACAACCCGTTATATGCTTACTTGGCTTTTTGAAGTGAAGGCAAGTGGCACACTTTGGATCCTCTGCTTTTTTGGAGCACTCCTTTACTGTATGGCCTTGAAGTCCACAGTGGCTGCAGATGTGATACGTCTCACGGCAGGACTTGGCAGCGTGTCCGTACTGCTGGCACTTGAAGCACCTGGTTACCAATGTAAAGTCCTTCACAGGGCACGAGGACCAGTTAATAAAAACCCGCCCCTTTGATATTAGAGCCTTACGAATGACTGCAGGAACTTCAATCACAAAGTTGCAGGTCTCAGCGTCCTTCTTGCCGGACTTATGGCTTAGTTTGGTCAATAACAGATATTTTTCAAGTGTTAGTTCCGGTAGTGATTCCGCTATATTTTGTTTGTACAAACAGGTAAACACGTCCTTTTCCTGCATAGATGAGGGCACTCCAATTATTACGACTCTGGGCTTACGTTTTTGCGGCTCATCGACCAGCAGACCAGAATTTGTGAGCTGCGCCGACTGTTTCAGCTTCTCTATGTCGCCCCTCGTTTCAGTGCTTATAATGACTCCTCCATTTCTCGTTTTTCTGAGGCCTCTTACTTGTAGCTTCATATCTTCAGGACAAATTATTTTTTGAACTAAATTTTTAGTTTCCTCACTTGACTTGAGGTTGTCTTGCGGATAGATAGCCACAGAGCTAATAGTAGTAGGCTTTATATAGTTGTTACCTCTCTTCACCATATCGGCAAAAGAAGAGTTTCCAGATAGGGGTTTGGATGTCTCGTCAATTTTATTCTGCATATTCTTGATTTGCTCGGATAGGTTAAATTTCTTGATGAGGGCCTGGTTTTCAATGTTCGTGGTCATGGCTCTTGCCTTCATAGATTGATAAAAAATTACCATCTGCGAAGTGCTATGACCAACCCTACGACATAAAGCGCCTATTTTCTGTTTTTGATCCGAGTTCAGTTTTCCTGCCTCGGCGATTGTGCAGATCTCAGTTAGGCACTGATCGATGCTTGCTGTCCAATTTAGGAGATCTGACGTAGGTATTGGGTCTTCAGGCGCCCGTGCAGGACGAGAAGAGGGGTGCGGGACATCCGGGGGCCGCTGCGGCACGGCCGAGGGTTGCGGGACGGCCGAGGGTGAGGTGGGCGTTCGAGGCGGGCTGCGGGCTATCCTGCTGCTCCGGCTAAAAGGACTGCTAAAATCCATTTCGATAAGATACAGTGAATTTTGTAGTTTATTTAGTCCATCTTCACCAAACACTATGACACGGAACTGCAACCGCTAACGAGGTCACTAGTCAGCAATTTGCAATTATTTATTTTAAATACATCAATGTATAAAGTACCTAAGGCACGTCTGCACTAAACAACGTCAAGAGGTATATCTTATCGATACTTGATACTTATGTGATACTTTTTATGGAAAACTAATCCAGATTAAAATAATAATTTTATTCACAATCGGCTTTAAAATAATTATAATCATAACATACGGAGAACCCTATCTATAATTTCTAATTATGTGCTCTACAATCGTGCTACAAATCTGCTACGTTGTTCGCTGTAACACCGTAGCAGATTCGTAGCATTCGTGCATGCGTAGCACAATAGCCTGTAGCAGTCAAGTTCATGGTAATTATTAAAATAAAACATCTTATAATATGCAAAAACCAGAATAAGAAAAAAAGTCTGATACATAATATGTATTAAAACTGCAAACGAATTTTGCAATTTCTAGTAAGATCGTCGAAGATAAATGTTTTTATCTGTGATGAACATAAAAATCTTTACGACATAAAGTCGCCATGCCGCTTATTGAATACCAATCACATCAATATTTTATCACTGTTTTGTGTAAGACATAAAGTCATAAGTACTTTATGACTTTTGTGGCCTCAGAATAGTAAAGTTTTAATGAAATTACCGCAAACGATATAAGTCTTTCCACAAAGATCCTTCGAAGTTTCTGTCTCACTAGAAGCCTTTGCAAAGAGATGAAAAGTAATACGTAAATAAATGTTGGTGGGCATGTCAGACAGCGCCATCTAGTCCCTAACTAAGAAAAGTAAAGAAGAAACCAAATAACTCGTAATTATACTTTTTTTAAGTATAATACAATACAATTCAACATATATAAAAAAACTGTTTAACCGTCCTAGGTGAAACTGAACCCAAAAAAACCTATAGTGCTGAAGGCAGAGCTACTACAAATTGAGCTAGGAGGTGAGTCAAAAATAATGAACTTTTACATTATACTCGTATACCAAAAGCAGCGCATACCGCAATAGTGAGCGTTTATTAAATGATAGTTTTTTGGCACATATTTAATTTTGGTTTATCGGTTCAGTAGTCAGCCAAACTGCCAAAACAAATTACTGTAAGTACTTTATTTCGGAAAGTTACGTGTTGAACATTGTAACAGTGTTATAACACGCTTATAACCATTGAAGTATTATAGATACCGTAGGTATAACATTCTTGCCTTCTCACGTTTAGGTACGGCTGACGTCACGTATAAAGTCAACCGAAAATTCCTGTCGTAGACAGAAAAATCTCGAATATTCTCGAAATGAATACTGCGGTGTAGTCAGAAAATATGAAATGTGTTGCCTGTGGGGATAGTTGCACGTATTTTGAAAGTAATCCGCAAGTACTCAGAACTAAAATTTGTAGTGCTTTCTAACATTTTTCCAGTTATATTCTTAGAGTTATGTCTGATTTTTTTTCCAAGTAATATCCGTTTGAGTTTCCGTGAGGTTTATGGTGTCATTGTTAGTCCTTGACCCACTGAACAGTATAAATCCCTTTTAAGCCTTTAATGGTACTTGGAGCTCGTTTATAGGATCATGTAGATGTCCCTCATTATAGTCCCACATCCAGAGGTTTGCATTATACAACAATTTTGAAACAATTTTGTAAATCGTGCAATATAGACATTATACACCCATTGACTTGTATACAAAGAATATAGAACGTTGCCACCTATCGTAACTTTTAACAATATCTCTATATTGCAAATTACCATTGTTACTTTACTTCTTTTATCTTTGCTTTATTAACTTTTCTGACAATATCTTGACTGTCTAAAAATAACTTTAAATCAGGTTTACTTATTAATATTTCTATGCGTTTGTTCCACAAGGTGAGTGAAAATTATAAATCTTTCAGAGTGAAAAAAAAAAATCAATACTCGCTAATAATTTAGCAACTTTCATTCAAAACAGTTTTTTCCAAACCACTATTTAGTTATTATTGAAGTTCCAATCTACTACTACTGTAAATACACCCTTATTTCACTAACCCAACACTATAGCACGCTGTTTGATAGTTCTCCCTTCATGTATTTTACAGTCATCCCGTGGCTTATTCCCAAAGTACTCCACGTTTTGTTCCCAAAGTACTCCAAGAAATATTCTCAAACTACTCCACAAACAAAATATTGTTTTTTTAGTTAAATTCGACTCCACCCTACTGGTGTCCAAAAATAATTATCTCATACATTCATTCTCAAACTACTCCAAACATTTAATATTAGTCATCAGTAATGTAAATAATACTGATTTATTTCGCATTTTACTCCACAAGGTAACTGACGTACAGTCAGCTTAAGAAATCGTGACCACGACAGTGTGTAAGCCTGTTGAAACGTCGGGAAAAAATAGGTACTTAAATAATAAATACCCATTTAATACTAATAAATAGTTCTCCCTTCTCTAGTTTCCTCCCATCTCGCCGATGAACAGCATAATTATCTGTTCTAATTTATTCTTTTGCAAATAGCTTCTAGGGAATACTCTAGCTAGCTAGGTTATACTCTGAAATTCAGTTAATTCTCATTCCTCATGTATATTAATATTAAACAGCCTTCAACTCAAAGATTAACTGAATTTTGAATTTACAGAGCCAAAATAATAATTATAAGTCACTTGTTTGCGCCTACGGCTTCGCCCGCGTGGTGCCTTGAAAAACAAAAACAAATCTATCCTACGGGAGCCGTACATTTTTCCGAAATAAAAAGTAGCGTATGTGCTATTCCAGACTATAATCTATCTATGTGTTAAATTTCATCCAGATCCGTTTAGCCGTTTCAGCGTGAAAGAGTAACAAACATCCATACATACATTTACAAACTTTCACGTTTATAATATTGGTAAGATTATCTCCCCTTATATCTGCCCTTATCACTAGGTGGGATCGGCATAACAGGGTCTTTACCACAAGTACCTACAAAAAATTATGTTTCAAAAACATCTTATTTCAAGTACTTAACACTGCTTCAATTTAATTTTTATAGGCCGTGGTACGAAATATCAAAGTTATATTATTTTGATATTACCTGGCGAGCTGTTAAGGGCTCTGGTTATCTTCCTCCACTCTCCCCTACTACCCGTCATCTTAGTAGTCACTATCCTTTCTTACACATATCGTCCATAAGATAATTCATCTATCTTTTTTTGGTTCATCCCTTACATCCATCCACATTCAAATCCATACTTTTAGGTATATTTAAAACACCAAATGAAATATTATCATTTATTACTTTAATATCTGCTTCACAATTTTGAAAGAGTTTTGTACTACAGTATGAATAAATGTATATTTTGCTTGTAATTATTAACGTTAGATAATAATATGACTACAATACGAGTATATTTTTAATTTTACAGACAAAAACATTTTGATAATACAATTTATTTCGTAAGATCTTATACTGAGCAATATCAATTTTAGTGATATATGAATAAAATACTGAAAATATGTTCTATATTACGGGATTATTATTATATAATAATTTATTGTAAATATTAATATATTTTATGTACTTATATGGTACTTTATAAATAAGTACATACTTAGGTTGATATTTATATAATCCTCCAAAAGCTACCAACATTTCTCACTTTATAGAGAAGATAACTTCTACTTCGGTACAGACTAAAAGACAATATCTTGTGAATAAACGATTAAATGTAGAATCATTAATGCTATTCTAACCTATGAATATTTATTTTTTATAACGTTTAGAAAATATATTAGTAATAAATAAGTTTATGTTCTGGGAAAAACTTTGCATAACATACAAGAACATGCACATTTACCGGAATAAGCGTTTGGATCTGACTTTTGGCTTCTTTGGCTATTAGGCGGTTTTAACTCCGATTTCAAAGAAAGTAAGTAGCAAGAAAGTAAGTACTTATTAAATATAAACTTACCAGAAGGGAGATCACTTTTTTGTTCTTTATTTGCTTTCCTCATCATTCATACATGATAGATACTCAGGTACTCTAGACATGTTTTTTCTTGAAGAATAGAAGATTATATTATAAGTAGTTCTAAAATAAAAGGTTAAATTTGTATATTGTAAAAAGTGGTCTTCTTCATTGTTGATATGTCTTAATTAGGAGGGAAAGGACATCGCAGTAATCGCATGTAACTATTTTCAATATAACAAAAGCTATTTTGGACTCTTATAAAAGCTCGATAATTTTAAATGCAAGTTCAAAATATATAATACGTTCGGAGAAATTCTTTATTATATTAAAATGCACTGGTAAACATGAAGCTTGGTACATATAAGAAGAAAGCTGCGTAAGAGATGATCAGTTTTTACTCTCCGTCATACAGAACACCGTAGAAGATGGTAGAACAGAGCATTACAAACCTAATAGCGTTGGACTGCATCAGGGAGACAATTATGCACATACATAAGACGTCATGAAGATCTTGAATGAGAACTATATTCCACTTATATAAATATAAAGTTATAAGTTATAAGATAGCTTCTAAAAATACAGGGACCATCTCGGTCATCAATAACATCGAAGATCGCTGGTTTGATGGATAGCGGCCACTGGAGTAGCGTCAAGTCGAAAAGTGTAACAGGAGAGTCGAAGTGTCAAAATTCTTTCACCAGGCTGATCAAATTTGACACATTTTCTAGTGTCGCCATCCATAAGGCCGGGACTCCACCAAAGCAGAGATGTGTGCGGTGTGCTGTGTGCTGTGCGAAAAGAGATGTTTTTCAGCTCGGGGGATTCCACCAAAGCGAAGATCCGCTCACATCTCTCGTCTCCACTGCGCGTCGTCCGCGCAAAGCTCACATCTCCGCTTCCATCGCACCATACAAATATTACAGATCTCTGCACAGTGATCTCCACTGAAACTGAGCGAAGAGGAGATGTGTCAATAACACAATTCTATTGGTTGTTTAAAAAACATCGCCTCTCCGCTCGTCTCGTCTCCGCTTTGGTGGAGTCCCGCCCTAATAGTTTATCGTAGTTACGTTTAATTTGTAAGCGAGTGCCATTGTTTGACCTGTTCCATCGGGGAAGCTAGAGCGGCGTTCCAATGCTGCAAAGCTCGGCCACGGGCAAACATGTATGATCCCAGGACAAACTTTCCGACAAGGCGGTCTGGAACAATGTTATGATGTTATACGTAGATGTTAGTAGCCAACCAAGTTAACTTTTTTCTCGAAGAACTCTAGAGCTTAAACCCTTCTCTTGTGGGATTTACTAGAGACACGAATGGAAAAGTTAGACTTTTAATTATATGAAAAGATTAGAAGGCTTGTCTGAAGTTTTAAAGCCGGCATTGGCTTCTATATCATTGAAGTACTTGTCGATACTATTAGATATTCAGTGCTACTCTTTCATCATCATCATCATCAGCCTATAGCAGTCCACTGCTGGACATAGGCCTCCCCTAATGAGCGCCATTACGCCCTGTCACTACTCTTTCGTTGTTTGCAAACTCGTAAGCAATTCAAAAGTTCATAATGACGTAAATCCCCTATGGCACAGTCACTTAGGGAGGTATATTTTCTTTCCAAACACTCTGAAGAACAAATATTTGGGAGATAGCAGTATCAAAATTGTCAATTCACAATCAGCAATTTGTCTTGACAAATAAACTTTAATCCGGTGACATAAACATCTGACATCATGGGCATCTCCTATGGCAAAATAATCACCTGTCTCAAATGGCTCCATGTTTTACCTCGTTAGGAAAATGGAGCGTTAGCATAATTCTAACAAGGAAATATTATGGTTGGGCGGTGAATGCTAAAATGGAAATATTACGCTGACGGTCCAAATTTTGCTATAAAAAGTGGGTACTTTTATAAAGAAATGTTTGCTTTTCATAATATTTAGGAACACTACAAATTCAGGCGCGTTTGTTGAACCTATTTTTTTTATGCAAGATGCTATTTATTATTGAAATTACTTTACTCGATTTAAATACAAATACAAAAACTTCTGTGAACCGAAAAAATATAATACAATTACCCATCCATAAATAAGTTGTGTAGAGGCAGTAGGTACGTAAGTTCAAATAAAATTTATTATTCTCGTCCATTTTAAAGCACCGTCAAACGTAACATTACACCGTAATGCTTATTTACTGAGGTTTTAAAATTAAATTATTTCATCAACTTCAAGTACCTATTCAATGTTGTAGAACACCTACGCTTTATGCACCTTAACCTTTTAGATGAGTGGGTTGATAAAGTACCAAGCATTAGTTGCGGCATTTTCGAGGTTTTTTATTAGAGTAATAAGACAAAAATCTTCCATTACGACTATTTTCTTTTTACGTAGAAAAGTAGAACTGAGTGAAAAATCTTCGCTATCATTTTAGTAAGTAGTTTGAAATTGAAATCGTTTTACTGCTTTGATCATAGAGTTTAATCTAGGAATATCTGCAACCACGGTCTTGCAAATTGCACAATTATTATACTCGTAAATGAGGGTTTGCCACGCTTTGTTGGAACTATCTTAACCTCGAGTTAAAAGCACATTATAAACGGAGTAAATAAGCATAGACTATTACTAAATATTGTAAAAAAAAACAAAACAAACATGATCACGACTGTAATCCCCAGGCTCGATAGATATCTCTTCAGACCTCTAGTGACCTAGATCTTTGAGGATATCTAAAGAAGGTAGTCAGAGGCACGTCCGAATATGATATTTGGCACATGCCTATATTTTGCATAGTAGTTAGTATTCCGTACGTGGCAGGTTGCAAGCCATCGCCGCTTATAAGAATACTAACCTATAACTCATACCTTCGAATTGTTGTAAAACTTTAATATAATTATGTAAAACTGAACAAAAATACAAAGTCCGTTCAAGAGTCCTACTGACTTGACATTCCATAAAGCCTGTACTTCAGTCACGTTTGTGTTCACACGAAAACGTGATTGTACTGCTTGAAACCGCATGTCTATCAAAACTGGAGCATGTTTTTTCAGTAAAGCTAAAGAAAACGTTGGGAATTCTTAACTGCCGCACAAAGAGAATGCAATCCTATTAAGAATACAACATTCTTTGTGCGGATTTGTGATGTCTAATCATTTTATGACTTACACAAAATAGGTTATCGGTTTAAAACGCACAACAATACCATTAAATAGTAACCAAAGACTTTATATATTTTTAAACTTACGCGATCTGAACACATTCTTATTTTTATTAAACGCGTATCGCGTTTTATTTACCTATTTTTTCCCGACGTTTCGACAGGTTTACACACTGCCGTGGTAGAATCCAAAGAGAGAGGTAGAGTCTACCCTTGACCACGACAGTGCGTAAACCTGCCGAAACGTCGGGAAAAAATAGGTAATTAAAACGCGATAAATACCCGTTTAATACTAACACCAAAGACTTTGCTTGCTTCATCAATGGCAAATCTATTCTTGCTGAATCTGAAACAGATTATGGGCCCAGATAAAAAGTTACCTTTGGCATAAACGGAGTGTGGTTGCAAAGCCTGTACAGTGACGCTGGTCGTGTGTAGCTCGTCAGCTCTCAGTCTGAAGTGGAAGCATTCGGAAACCAGCGCGCTTCCGTCTTCAGCGACATCTACTGCCTCGGTGCGGCGCGCGCGCACGCCTCTGCACGCGCGTTCTTGCGTCACTCTAACTACCATCTCGCGTCGACTTGATGATGGATCCAGCTAAGCATAAAAACAAAAATTATATTTTTTATAATAGACTAGCTTCCGCCCACGGCTTCGCCCGTATGGTACCTTGAAAAAAAAAAAATCTATCCCGCGGGAACCGTACATTTTTTCGGGATAAAAAGTAGCCTATGTGCTATTCCAGACTATAATCTATATCCGTGCCAAATTTCATCCAGATCCGCTCAGCCATTTCCGCGTGAAAGAGTAACAAACATACATCCATACATTCTTACAAACTTTCGCGTTTATAATATTAGTAGGATTTACATAAAATCCTTAGGATGAACAAAATGAAAATATTTTGGAATATTTAATTTTTTCGTGTTAATATTTATCTCTTTTGAATTCGAACCCGATTTTATCATAAGTTTGTCTTTGCACTGAAGCGTTATCTCATAGCCCTGAGCTAAGTTTAATATAGAGCCAGCAAAGTAAAATTACATACTTTATCGTACGTAGCCGACCTATTGCTTACATTGCAGCAAAATCTATCTGAAAAATGTTTAGAAATACACCATAGTGATTTTCATACAACGCCAGCGTAATATAAATAGCTAGCTTCTGCTCGCGGCTTTGCCCGCGTGAAAATCAAAAACAATCTATCCCGTGGGAACCGCACTTTTCGGGATAAAATGTAGTCTATGTGTTATTCCAGCCCATAATCTATATCTGTGCCAAATTTCATTTCGTTCAGCCGTTTTAGCGTGAAAGAGTAACAAACATACATCCATCCATGCATCCATCCATCCATACATTCTTACAAACTTTCGCGTTTATAATATTAGTAGGAAGTACATAATAATGCCTTTTGCATCTATTCTAGGTGATTTAAGGCGTCAAATGGAACTCAGAGAAGTGTCCATCATTATATAAAGAGTTTAAAAGAATGAAAATGAATATCATTGTACACATAATTTATCACAATGCAGAACTATATGTTTTTGTGATCAAAAAAGCTAAAACCTTCCTCGAAGACCATACTCTTTACATTGGTGAGAACAGCATGCAAATCAGTGCAGTAGTTTTTGAGTTAATTGAGACAGACGCGGCGGAGGACTTTGTTTTATAATTATGTAGTGATACACAAAGTTACACCATTTATAACTCCAGAACGGCTAGACCGATTTTATTGATTTTTAATTTGTTAGACTTTTCTGTCTCGAATAGCTGTATAACTATTAAAACGTGGCGTAAAGTAGTATGCAATAACTAGTCTTCTATCTATAATATAAAAATGAATTGCTGTTCGTTAGACTCGCTAAAACTCGAGAATGGCTAAACGGATTTATCTTATCTTGGTCTTGAAATGTTCGTGGAGGTCTAGGGAAGGTTTAAAAGGTAAGAAAAAATCGAATAACTGCCGGGAAAACCCTAAAAATAGCCCTTTTCTATTTCCCATACAATCGTTTTCTAAGTAAGTACGAAGTCAGCTAGTTTTAAATAAAGTTATCACCTTTAGGTTCCGTGCCTCTATTACGGTCACAGTGAGACGGTGCAGATTTTCATTGTAGAGCAGGGAAACTAGTATTTCACCCAAATCTGAAGTCGGTTCTAGACAGTCCTGTAATTTTTTCTCATTAGTACATACTTATAGAGATTTTTATTAACGTACACTGGCCTAAAAAACTCTAAATGCTAACATTTTTTTCACATATTATTATTCTTAGCAGTGTGAATTTTAGTGTCCGGCTGGGCAACAATAGAACTTTTTTTTTTTTTTTAATTGTGGTTTACTAATTCTCTCAAACGGTGAAGGAAAACATTATAAAGTTCGGACTACACAAAGGTTTAATGACATACGAACGGAACACGTTATGAAGAAGATTTACCAAAATTAGATTAATGTAAAAAGTAGAAATCTTCGATGTAGAATAATATTGTACAGTCACCCGCAGAAGACTTGATTGAATCCCGTTGTTTACGTGAATAATGTCATTTTCAATTACAAAATGAGGAGATAGTTCAATAAATACAATACTTAATCTATTAATACAAATAATGGATGAAGATAGATGGAATGTGTGAAAGATGATATGATTAAGCGAGGAGTGAGTACTGAGATGACGAATGACAAGATCACATGTTGTACCGACCCAAATAACGTGGGAAGAATAATAATATGTATAATAATAAAGGATTTTAAGAAAATAATTATAAACTGAAGACCTTCAACCTATAAATAAATATTGGTAGACTGTTCACAGAACGCCATCTAGCCCCAAAATAAGCAAAGCTTGTACCATAGGAAGTAGTGGGGCGATTATGGATCTCTACTTACAATCAATGTCAATCCATTTTGATTGTAATCAAGTGATTTGGAATTACATAAGAGAGTTTATTCAATCAATTTGAGCCAGTTTTGACAAGTGTTAATTGTATCAGAGTTCCGTAATCGCACCTCAGATAGCTGATAGATTAATTTTATATATTTTTTTATAATTAAGAAGGCAGGAAGATGATGGTGATGATGACAACTGACCTTCTCAATATCAAGCTTGTACAACTGCGGTTCTTCATCAGGCGCGACTCCCTCCAGCTCAGTCAGCGGCAGTATGATGTGGCCGATTAATTGCTTCCCCTTGCCGACTCGTCCCACATCGATCACCGACAACTTTAGCGTGATCCCTTCTATTTTTCCTGGCGGGATCTAAATGGAAATAAAGGGTATAGTTCATCCAACGGATCTAGAGTTAGCCACAGTTGCGAGTTTGCGCATGTACAGTTCCTTCCTTCCCCTCCTCATACCTTCAATTGCTCCCGAAAAACTATACTGCGCAGCTCTTGCGGCTAACTTCACGAATGCCCTAGATTCGTTGAGCCAACTATACTTAGAGACTGAACATGAAAAATAACGATGAAATAGTAATGAAATGGATTCACAAACATTGAATTACGAAATCAGATTTCACGTCCTTTGCTCTAATAGATGGCCATGATGGCGTGGTTGAAGAGGGTCCGACTGAGACGCGAGAGATGTTGGTTCGATTCCTGCAGGAGAAATTTTTGCATGTTCTGCAAATATTTCTTTCTTGTCTGGGTTTTGTGGTAACCACGGTACTGGAAATCTTGGGTTCAAAATACGGGATATTTGAGTGGCCATTGCCCTTGAAATTATTTCACAAGATCCCGTTTTATTGTACAGTCTTATTCCGTAATTGATCTTTGCTTTTAGTGCAACTAGAATTGCTACAGGAAAATGCACTCTTTATATTACCTAGTAAACGCTCTAATCGAGAAAAGTATCTACGTGTGATCCTTGACGATGAAGTATCACGTATTTTCAACATCTCCTGAAGAGCAAACTATCATAAGATTTCGAAATACATACATAGAAACCTGTCTGCACTTGTGACATTACAATGTGACACACGCATGACAATCCACCGATTGTCAGCGAACATCGTGTAAAAGCACTGATAATTTTGCCGTGACGTACATTTAGTGGCTTGATAAGCGTAAAATACCGCGGGACATTTGTAACCTTAGTAGTGTTTTAATATAAAAAGAACAAGCTTACTGAAAATTCTAATAAACGTCATATTAAAATTAAAAACTCTTTAGCAAGAGTCCGCTTAGTTAGGTATCACCACAGAGTCAGATATTCTACCTCCAAGCAGTAATATAATCACTGTGTTCAGGTTTGAAGGGTACTGAAATAAGTGGGCGTAAAGACAATGTAACTACGTCTCGAATTGGCAGTTTATTCTTACACTATGTATCGATAAGGTGGGCCGTGTGCTTATTTTACGGCTTGTTTAAAAAAGTATAAGCATATAATTGGAATTCGCTTTTTATGTAGGTTCCATTATAAATATTACATAGTGCATGCGTATTTTCATATATATTTTACACCATATTTACACAGCTGCCGGCTTTCCACTGTAGTGTACATACTGTGTATGCATAAGTAGGTATGTATGCAAACCACTTAATCACTGAAAGCCGATAAACCAATGATAAAAAGCTCATGCATATCTCATCGCCGACGTCGGATCATTTTCCCATTAGGTGTTGTAATTAAGCCAGTTTGAGCGTAAATATGCAAAAACGAAGCTGGGGTATGATCACGTCAGACATTTTATGTACATTAATCTGAATAATGCTATCCTACAAATAAGATATTATGGCAATTTTCTCTATTTTTATTCATCAATCGCATCAGTTTTCCATAAATTGAAGTTAGAATCATAAGTCAATTTTGGAAAAAATCGTTCCATGTCTTTTCCAAATAATGTCCACGAAAAACCTTGGGTTCAAAAAAATACAGAAATTTAACAGTCGTGCCAAAATCTCAGGCTTTTTAGAAAAATGACAAAAGATTACAAAAAAAGAGACAAAACGCCGCGAGAAAAATCAACCAAAAACAACCCGAGAGCAATAATTTAAATATTTAATTTAAGGTTTCATAGGAATGTCGTCCTCTATATTAATTTTCTTTTGACAACTGCATCGTGCTAGTCATCACCTAAATACCTAATAATATAAAGGTGAGATATCTATGCAGATTCAAACTACCCTGTCGATCTCTACATCTTTGTGTAGAGATCATTTCGTTAATGCAATTAAGAGGCTGCTTGAAAATGCATAGTCACTCAGTATGTGTTATGAGCTGCATTGAGATAGGGATGTTGTGAATTAAACATCCATAGCACATCTCTTATTGTCTGTAAGCAGTACTTGTTTGATAGTTATAATGTTAATGCTGCAGCTCAGGGGTCTTACCACAAGTCCTTACAAACCATCATGTCAAAAACACATTTCAAGCTTGCAGTAACACATTTCGATACAATTTTTCTAGGTGTCTATAGTATGAAATATCAAAGTTATATTACTTTGATATTGCCCAGAGAGCTTGTGGTAAGGCCTTAGGTCAGTGATCGTGCCCAAGACACAACGACCTCCACCTTCCGATACAAAGGTCGTAGGTTCAAGTTTCTATGACGGGCATTTTGTCGCAAATATTACGCGCATTTTCAATCAACTCAAAACTGATGTAATTTGAGGAAACCGACTCCTGTCTAACTAATAATTTAAAGGTTTGATAACATTTGCCCTCTTTCCTCTTACTACTATAAACTTCGAAATGAAAATAACATGTTATAGTGAACGCGAAACAATGCTATAAGATTTAATTCATGATAAACGAGACTGGTCACCTGTCCCGCTCTGAGGGTTTAATCAAAATGTATGGGCCAGTCGAACTTACGCAGACCTAAATCAATACAATTTACTTACACGCGTACATTTACGAACGTGCGAGTACATAGTATAGGAATATACAGGGTGTATAAGAAGGTTTATTCCCATAGTTAAAAACTCATTCCTTTTGATTAAGTAAATAATATATGATCAAAGAGCCTAATATTGTCGAGGACGCCGTTTAAATAATTTATGTACATTTACATAACTATGTATGAAATTTTAAGAAATCTTACAAGTTAAGTGCATACTACGAGTATTAGCCAGATAAGTTAGTAAAAACCGGCCAAGTGCGAGTCGGATTCGCGCGCGAAGGGTACCGTACTATAAAAATTATATAAACGGCAAAAAAAACCATGTCTGTTGTATGGGAGCCCCTTTAAATATTTAATTTATTTTGTTTTTTAGTATTTTTTGCTCAAGCGGTAACAGAAATACATCATCCGTAAAAATTTCAACTAACTTTCACGGTTCGTGACAGACGGACAGACGGACGGACAGTGGAGTCTTAGTAATAGACCCCGTTTTGCCCTTTGGGTACGGAACACTAAAAATGAAAGTTGTGTTATGTACTGTGATTATAAAATAAATAGGTATTAATAACCAGGTTTTTGCAATCCTAAATGATCGAGCCCACTCGGATACTACTTATATTGTGGCAACGGGTAATCCGAGTGTACACGAGTGAGGACAAACTATTGACTCGTATTATGACGATAGTTCGTACGAGTACTTTTATATTGTAAACCCGGCTTAAGCGTCGTTTTACACCCTGTACTTCTGGTATTTGATTTGTTTAACCACAGCCTGCGGCTTTGCAAAAATGTTTGGAAAATTGATAAAAACGTTTGCCTTTTGCAGTGATATTATTATATGGTTGTGTGTTTTTGCCGCAACCAAGTAACTTTTCAACGCGGAGCATAACTGTTTTGTTTCTAGTTATTTAATTGCAAATTTTGGAATAAAACAAATATAAGAAATTGCAGAATAAACAAAACAAGCATGATCAAGACTGTAATTCCTAGTGACTAAGATACATAAATGTAGTCAGAGTAAGGTCAGTTTAAGGGTAGTCAGAGACATGTTCAAACATATTTGGCGCATACTTACGATTTATTCAACAGTTATACCGTACGTGATACACACCGATCCACCGATTATCAATGATGATCAATGACAAACCGATCGCGTCACAGGAAAAACATTATCCGAATATTTTAAAATTATTTTCTATGACCAAAAAAGTATTTTCTTTCCGTACACAAAAAGGTACAGTTTCCCCCTTCTAACTGATGAAAATTAAAAATACCTAAGCTGCAAAATCATTAATTTTACATTACAAAATCTAGAACAGGCTTTGGCAACTAATCATCAACTTACTAAAGTTGGTGATTAGTTGCCAATATCTGTTTATCAATCTGTAATCTGTAATCAATCACTAGATTGATGAAGTAATCTCAACCTTTGATAATCAGTACCTATCCTTAGCACTAGTTTGAAACGGTATCGCATCATGCCTTATCAAGCTATCAAGGTTCTGTGAAAAGTTGCAAGTATTACTCACTTGATATACAAAAGTTTCATCGTAGAATGGATTGCAAGTTTTCTTCTTTTGCTTTGTTTGTAGCGCCCGTCTCTCATCGGGCATCAGTTGAATCCTGTGAAGTTATTATCAGTAATTTACATTTATCTACGTTCTAGATTCTAGATGATAAATCTAAACAATCACATGTCTATACTATGCTAGACGTATATTTACCTTACCACAAGCTCTTACAAACCATTATGTTTCAGAAACATCAATGTTTCAAGTGTAACGTAATACTACTTCCATTCATTTTTTATATGTTATGATACGAAATATCAAAGTAATATTACTTAGATATTGCCCGAAGAGATTGTGGTAAGGCCCGAGTTCTTTAAAACTAGTGTAGTGTTGAAAGTGCACCTAATTCCTTTCGTGCACGTGACACTATGTCACGATTTAAGGTTCTGTGATATGGTGGTTTCTCACGGTGTTTTCTTCCACCGTTTGCTTGTCCATGCGCGGTCGGATTCGAATCTACGACATGAAAAGACGGGACCTTTTCCACTATACCACAGGCTTGTTGCACAGTAAAAGAAGTAAAAAATGGTAAATAGTAGGTAAAAAGTAAGGTATTATGTAATAGCCACATATTATTTTTGAGATAGCCCTATGAACATTTACTTAATAAAATGGCGAACTAATTTTCAGTTTTCCCTTATCCTTGGCTTTAGATCACAAAGCCGTTCCGTAAAGTTAAATGTTGTACAGACATGATTAAACAAACAATGTAGGACAACATGACTGCAAGTATGTATAATGTGGGGTCTCAAACAGCCAAATAAAGCACCCAACCTTACTAATTGAAAGCCTACGCCTACGCCTGCCCGCTTTCAATAACACTAGTAGAACGCCCCGTGGATTTGTTCATTTGTTACCCGACTGCGAAGCGAAGAAGAATGGTAATGTGTTTATTTATTTTATTTTGTTATTTTATTTTATTTTGTTATATTCGGAGAACAAACAGTTTTACACACTTTACAAATTCATTCACTTACTACCACTACCAAAGACATTCACTCTCAAATAGTATTTACAAAAAGAAAAAATGTACAAAAAATGATTACGAGACAAGCCAACAACCTTATTCTGAGAACAACTAGAACTACATCTGGGAAAAAAACTATTGTTTACGAGGGAGCGCAATTGTATAATAAAATACCTAAAGACATCAGGGAACTCAATTCAATAACCACATTTAAAAGATTACTTAAAATACACATTTTAAAGGATTTTTCATAATCAAAACCAACTTTACCTCTGTACTTAATAACACTAGAAGTAAATAATAACTAATATCTATTAACATACAATAATAATATCTCATTGTCAACTCACTGGAACACAGCCCTAACAATAAACTTGTATTGTATTGTATCAAATCGCTTCGCTTGCGTACCGAGCACCGCGATGCTATGCTGCTCAAGTTATTTAGCACTACCCTCATATCTGAGAATTTGTTAAAAACAACTACCTACTTAACTACTACTTGGACCCAACTATTGTAACACTATTTAGTTCTACTATGTACCTATATTTAGAAAGCTGAAAGGCCTGCTTACATTACTTAGTTATAGTTTCTCTATAAGTGAATTTGTAATTCTTAAGAGAAATAAATATCTCAAACCATACAAATAAACTTACATAAAATAACTAATAACCATTGATGTGTCCTCGCATGTAGTAGCTAAGAGACTGCTTGCTTGCGGAGGAGGATGAACAGTACTGTCCTGTTAATTACCAAGTAGGTACCTACACAAGTAATACAACTAAATAAAAAAAAATAAAAAAAAATAACAACAGCATAACAAATTATACACAAATATTTAACAAAAAATTATACAAAAACAGGACAGTAACTGATTGTTATGGAAAAAAGTAATAATATATAATATAAAAGTAAAAAATAAAAACCAATTAAAAACTCATAAGTAGGTACAAAAAATCAAAATAAAAAGAGATACAAATAATTTTGAATAATATTAAGATGCTGACGCATCGAACCAGCGCTTTGTAAGGATTTTATTTACACTAAATGATTTAGAATCGAATAAATCGAGCTCAGGGATATCGACCAAACCATTGAAAGAAGCTACTGCTCTACTGAAAAAGGAGTTTTGCCTATAATTCGTGAAACTAAACGGAATGTCTAGATGTATAGGATGTCTAATAGTTCTATTGGGGACTCTAATTTTAATGTGTTCAAGAAGCTGTGCAGAGTCAATTTCTCCTTGTGCAATTTTGCAAAGGAGTACAACATCAGCTATGAAACGTCTCTCTTGCAAGGGGAGTATGTGATGTCTTTTACATTTCGCTGAGTAATCATAGTCGAAATGGTTACATTTAAATTGCAGATATCGCAGAAACCTACGCTGTATGGACTCGATCCTATCTATATATATATCATACCGAGGGTTCCACACCTGAGAACAATACTCGAGGATGCTACGTACATAAGCACAATACAAGATTTTAATAACTTTAATAGAAGTAAACTGAGAGCAGGTTCTTATAACAAAACCCAAAGCTTTATTTGCTCTTTTTATAATGCTATCAACATGCTTGTCGTAAGCGAGCTTACTATCCTGTATTACTCCAAGGTCCCGAATCTCATCTACCACCTTTAAGGGGATTCCTTTGAGTGTGTAACTATACTGGGTAGGCCTCGGGCTACGGGTAAAAGTAATAGCAAAACATTTTGACACATTCAGGTCTAGCTTATTTTGCTGGCAGTAAGATTCGAACCGAACTAAGTCCTCCTGCAAGAGGCTGCAATCTTTAGCATCGCTAATACGCATAAAGACCTTCATGTCGTCCGCATATAGCAAAAATTGTGAAAACCTAAAGCAGTGGCGAATATCATTGAGAAATATAGAAAAAAGTAGCGGTCCGAGCAAGGATCCTTGGGGTACGCCTGACGGTATATTCACCCAACTAGAGGAGGAAGAGTACCCGTTGAGAACCACAGCCTGGGATCTATTTTCAATGTAAGAGGTAAACCATCTATAAAGATTACCATGGATTCCTGCCCTTAAGAGTTTCTGTAAGAGTAACAGGTGGTCTATTCTATCAAACGCTTTACTGTAGTCGGTAAAAATAGCGTCAACTTGGCCACCAGCATCCATGTTTGAGGTTGTATAATCATTAAAAGACAGGAGATTAGTAGTAGTTGAACGTCTTTGCATAAACCCATGCTGCTCCGGAATAAATGATGCTGAGAGAGTTGAATATACCGCAGTATAAACAAGCCTCTCCAATACCTTGGCAAAAATACAAAGTTTTGAGATGGGTCTATAATTTTTAACATCGTTCTTACTACCACTTTTATGAATAGGAGAAATGTTAGCCGCCTTCCAGACCTTAGGTACGTAGCCCTGCTCAAGAGAACGCTTGAAAAGTAGAGTAAGCGGGTACGTTAAGCCCTCGGCACTTCTCACTATGAAGACTGAGGAAATGTTATCAGGCCCACAACCTTTTGACACATCAAGCGACCTAAGTAATTTAAATACAGTAGCATGATTAATGTCGATGTCACTAATAGAGCATGGATAATCATTTTCTACAGACCCGTGTCCCAAGTTAATATCCGAAGAAGAACCTTGAGATTGTGATTGAAAATTAGAGTAGAAATAATTAGAGAAAAGGTTACAAATTCCCTCTCCGGAATTAGCCGACTGACCTTCATAAAATAAAGTGGAGGGGATAGAGTTGGTACTTCTCCTTTGAGATTTGACAAAAGACCAAAAATATTTGGGGTTTTCAATTATAGAACTTTCTACGTTGGAAATATAAGTTCGGTAGCATTCTTCCTCGAGGGTTTTTGCCTTTTTCCTAAGAAAGGCAAAAGATTCATAATCGGATAGGTTACCATATTTATGAAATTTCTTATTGTATTTATATTTTTCTTTAAGCACTTTCCTCAGAGGTGAACTGTACCAAGGGGGAAATGACGATGTGCTTATATATTTGTGCGGTACAAATTTATCACGTAGCTCATAAAGACAGGTATAAAACACCTCAAGGGAATCATCTATTGGTTTACCATTTAAAATAGAATCCCAATCGTAATCATGCAATAAACATGAATTAATACTGTCGTAGTCAGCTGAGTCATAAAAATATTTCAAACGAGAGTTTAATTTAAGTAATTTGCAATCAAAATTATTTATATTAACAACTAAAGATTTACGATGCTCATCTTCAGGGACCAATGGGTAATCACTAGCGAGAACTGATATATCTACATTACTGATAACATAATCTAAAATCCTATTATTTGAGTTACGATTATAGTTAAACTGAGTCAAGTTGCAGACCGACAAAGTATCAAAAAAATAAATCTGACTATTACCTGATATGTCAGACGGGTGCAAAGTTCCCTGTCTGCATGACCAATCTACATTCGGTAAGTTAAAATCACCCAAAATAATAAAAGTATCATTAGGACATGATTCGAAAATACAAGTGAGTTTATCAGCAAAATTAGTAAGTTGCGTGTTAAATGAATTCCCTAAGTTTTCACTACAAAGGTATATAGTACAAATATGAATTTTATTTAAAGTCTGTTGACTATTTGTAGCTGTTACCGTGACCCAAACATCTTCGGCAGAGGAGTGCCACTCCGGCCGCGCCACAGCACCAAGATCACGGCGCACTGCAATAAAAACTCCGCCACCGTACGTTTGTTTGGTTTTATAATAGTCCCTATCCCGTCTAAAAATTAAATACCTATCATCAATGAGCTCGCTATCAAAAATACCATCTAAAAGCCAGCTTTCAGTGATTGCTATTACATCATAAGAATTTAAGCAGATGTTACGTTTTAACGTATGTGTCTTAGTACGTAGCCCTCTTGTATTTTGATAAAATATTTTTAAATTAGACGCCATTGTTTACATCTAAACAATAGCGAAAGTGAAACTCTCTACGGCAAATGCTATAGCTGATCATTGAGTATGTAAACAAATAGTAGAAAAGCGTATTACAAGCCCTAGGTATCAAAATAAGCGATAACTGCAGATAGATTTCATTGCTGAGATATAAAGGCGAAATGTTAAAATAAGTGTATGAAATTTTTAAACATCTATGACGAACACTCCCAATTAATTGAATAAAGAAGGTAGAAACAAATATCCTAGAACTAAACTCAACAGTTAACTCTAACACGTTCACGTAGCGACTGAGTGAACCAAAAACAGTGCAAGCGAAAAACAAACGTAAATGCATTAAGCGAGCAGGTGCGAATAGCTGAACGCGTAGAGCCGTACTTACGATGAGTCGGTCGGTATCCCCACTGCGCCCGCGCAACGTCACGCTGCACCTTAGAACAAAAGGCCGCTCGAAGAAACAAAAGGCGCTGGCTTTGCATGCGGCTCTCAAACTTTTACTGTTTCGTAGTGACAAAAATAATAAAATAATCTCAAATGTGGAGGCTATTAGTAAATTTAACGCAATCGGTTCGTTATTTAAGTAGCTTACAGTTATGATATCTTCAAGAGATCGTTTTCGTTTTTTATAAAAATTATGGGGGATGTGTCTGACATTCTCGCCATAATTTTACAATGTTTAACCCACACATACTTGAAGTTCTTCTCCTTAGCCGCAGCCCGCACCTTGCTCAATAGGTTTTTGTTGTATTGCGTCAGGTGATCATTGACGAAAAAGACTCCGCCAGTTGTGTAGCCTATACTCTCGAGCTTCAGCTGTTTGGTCTTGCGACAAGAAGCAACGAAGTCTTCCTTAGTGTACCGGTTATTAAATGAGATAATAATCGGTTTCTCGACATTTGGGACTCTCGTAGGAATTCGGGCAATATAATTAATATCCTCCTTCCTGATTGGCTGATTACCGATTTTACTAATTTTATCAGCAATTTCGTAGAGATTTTCACTTTTTTTTAATGGAATTCCACGTATCTCGACGTTATTAGCTCGAGCCCATTGGTCTCTAGCCTGAAGTTCCACTTTCAATGCAGCTACTTCGGCTTGGAGCGTCGGGACATCGTTGACTACTTTCTCCACTAGAGACACTCTGGTTTCTATTGCCTTGACAGATCCTGAGAATTTCCCGATCAGCTCATGTGCCATCTCCAACGATTCTCGAAGGTTTCCCAGCTCTAACTTAATGGATTTTACATCTTCTGACAGTGGGCCCAACTGGAAAACTATATTGTTCAGCTGTTCTTGCATTTTATCCAGTTGAGTTGGAGAGGGTGACGTATTGAGCCTAGATGGTGATTGGTTGGCTTTACACTTCGGGCAACGCCAGCTCTTCTGCCTCTCCCCAAGTCTGCGATAGCCATTTTCCGTGATACCGGAGCACTGGAAATCGAGGTGTCGCTTTGACAGACACTACACACCGTTCCATCCGTGAACTGGGATTCACAACTCGCACATGAGAACATGATGGTAGGAAAAAACTTTGAGTAACACTGATCCAACAAGCAAGCGTGCGCTCTGGTTGAGCAATTGCGACTGACTGAGAGAGTCTAAGTATGTATCTTTGCGTTCTTTTAGCTGGTCGCTAAGCCCAAACGGCTGATCGGATTTTGACAAAAAGTATAATAATTTACAAAATATTCTTAAACACATTGAAATTGATTCAGCTGTGTTACAACTTGATTGAATCCAGATATCACAAAACTTAGCACTTTTAATAATCAAAGTCAATTGTTTTTAAAAATTTTAGGTTTTTTAAGTTTATACTAGGTGACCCGGCAGACTTCGTACTTATTTGGAAAACGTTTGTAAGGGAAATAGAAAAGAGCTATTTTTAGGGTTGTCCCGGCAGTTATTCGAATTTTTCTTACCTTTTAAACCTTCCCTAGACCTCCACGAACATTTCAAGACCAAGATAAGATAAATCCGTTGAGCCGTTCTCGAGTTTTAGCGAGACTTTAGAAGGAACAGCAATAAATTTTTATATATATAGATATCTTTTAACTTATCTTTCCTAATTATTTACCTATATAAACACACGCTTATTTGTTTATGAAGTTTTGAAAGATTACTAAGGAATAATTTCAGTTCATCCTATTTTCAAACAATGCTCACTCAAGATTTCCAACGTTTAGATGATCATGAATATTGTACGAATGCGTATAAATATTTGGGTTTAATTCACGATAAACCCCTTTCGCTTCAGTATAAGAATGATTCATTCTTAAATAATATTTTTCGATGCTTCTGAATGGCTTATAGCTATCAGTTTGTATTACGGCTTTGAGAATATACTAACGTCTTGGGAATTTCTGGCAAGTTGAAGTAAGCCAGTGTTAATATCACTTAGGTGTGACAGGTAGATTTATAATGGGCAGGATGAAGTAAACGGTTTTTGAAAATAAGCTGCCTCAAACAGAAATTCATTATTAGTAAATAGATAATTTCATTATTTTCGTACGGTACGCTTTCTGATCACTAGATTGCGTGATCAATTATTCTGCCGTCCTTTTGTTAAAAGACGGCTAAGTGACAAAACCAAATTTTTGGGTATGAGCAAAAACGTGGGAAAATAGTGTTTCTAGAAATTGTGAAGACTTACATTTTTTTTTGCTATACCAAATTTTTTGTATTATTATAAGCTTTTATTATTACGTTACAATCAGGCGTAGCTTGTTTATTTAATTTTTAATTCAAGTTTTTGTGTTTTAGCCATCGACATATGTTTTTAAAATGCTATCATTTAAAATACTAAAAAACGGCTGGCTGAAGCACAACCGTTGTATAGAGTTGGATACGATTGTAACTGCAGCACTCATTCCAAATGAGTCACAGTTTTAAACAATTACAATACTATATAACAGTTAAGTCACATAACCTTCTTCTAGAATTGAAACTTAACTTAATTACATTCAACATAATTTTTAAAAACAAGGTGAAAAGCCTAAAACCGTTTATTTACTGTTTTCAAACTTAATTTTTTTCTATATTTCTACACTTAAACACAGTTTTAGAATGAACACACAATGAAAACTGTTTTTTAGCGTTGGCAATAATATTTGAAATGTTATGATGTACTGTCAAATGAACGGCTAAGCGTAACTTTTTCCTACATTAAAAAGGTATTATATTATGAAAATGATTGTTAAATAAAACGAAATAGTACTTGTTAGTTAAAAAGCTTTCGATGATGAAGTCCTTACACTTATAAGGAGCTCTTACAAATAAAATCGCACAACTTTTTACTATTATAGTAACTTAATTAAGTCTAATCAATATGTTCCAAGGAACTAAATGAAATCAATTATTAATTTACTTAAAGTATTCACAGCTTAATGTTATGTGCTTACTAGCTGGCCCGCTCGCAACGGCATTTGCGTGTTTTATTTTAAATAGTTAAAAAGTTCATAGTCAATCATTACCACCCCGATGTACGAGTACTATATTATAATAATAATATAGGTATCATGTATTATAAAATTCTTGTGTCGTTTACACCACGCTTTAAGGACATTTCTTTAAATAATTGAATCATAAACATTGATGTCTTGAAGAGTATTTTTTGCTGAGTTTTAAACAAATCGCATCACACATTAAAAAGTTCCTATATAAACTTTAACACCCCTACCACCCCTTCGTAAGAGTAGCTTTGGGAAAAGATACATAAATTTATTCTCTTTTTATTTATCTTGAAGAATATTTTTTCCAAGTTTCAAGTGCATAGAGTACGATTTTTCTTACAAACATATCCTCTTTTTTACCTCCTAAGAGATTGAATTTAAAAAAAAATCTTCTTAGTGCACGTCCACGTACTAAGAAAGTCGTATCCTCCTAATTTCAAGTCTCTACGACCAGCGTTTTAGACTGTGCGTTGTCTATAATGTCAGCGTCTAGAATGAATATTTTAGTCAGGACTTTGATTTTTAGAATATAAAAAGATGTCCTTGAACTCCTATCTGTATCCTGCTTAATTATTATTTAGTAAATAAATAAGTTCAAGTTAATAAAACTCGCCAACGGTGTCTGAAAATAGTTAAATATTTAGATACATACATAAAATCACGCTTGTTTCCCGACCGGGTAGGCGGAGACCACGGATCTCCACTTGCTACGATCCTGACATACCTCTTTTGCTTCATTCACTCTCATTACATTCTTCATACATGCGCGTCGGTTTAGGGTACTCTCTAAAACGTCCCCAATTTGATCGAGGTACGTACGCCGAGGTCTTCCTCTTCCAACTGTCCCATCCACACTCTCTTTATGCGCCTCTTTGGTCAATCTCCTTTCATCCATCCTTTCTACATGCCCAAACCATACATACGCTTCTCAATTTTCATCACTACGTCTTCTTTCACTCCACAACGTTCTCTTATCTTATCATACTGTTCTTCCCTATAATTCAAAGTTAAACCACACATACTTCTCAAAGCTTTCAAAGTTAAATATTTAATTTATAATAAAGAGTTACTTAAGAAAATAATAAGTACCTACTTAACCAAACAAGTTTTATCGTGCTAGACTTACTTGCCTTAATTTAAGTTCACATTTTGTAATGATTCCGTACTTCTCTGTATTTCTTCTTTAAATCATGCATACACAAAATCACGCCTGTTTCCCGACGGGGTAGGCAGAGATCACAGATCTCCACTTGCTACGATTCTGACACACCTCTTTTGCTTTATTCACTCTCATTCTTTAAATCAGATAGGAGGTAAGCGGCGAACAGACCATAATATTTTTATTTTCTGGGCCGTAAGTTTTTATGCCAACGTCATCAAATAAATACTTTCTTCTCCTATATTTACTCCCTTTAGGGTAATTTTTATACAAACTTTGAATGTTGTATTTATTTATATCTAATCAAAGCCTAACAAATAATTTCCAAGCTTCTAGCTTTAAAAATGACGTAATTTTCACACAAATTTAATCGTCTATTTCAACTTCTTACACTTACTCTTTACTTTATTCGCAGTAAAAAGCAGCTTATGTCCTTTCTCAAGCTCTAGACTATCTCTGTACTAAATTTTATATAAATCGGTTTAGTAATTTAGGCGTGATTGCCTAACACACACACAGACAGAGTTACTTTCGCATTTATAATATAAGTAAGGATTATGCCTATCATGAATCATCAAAAACCTCAAGCCTATGAGAGACTTCAACAACTTCAACAACTGTTTAATAACCTTCTATCTATTTAAAACGATACATAATATTGATATATCAAAATAATCATTCATCATTCTTCTGCCCTTATATCCATCCACGCTAAGTGGGGTCGGCACAACATGTTTTCTTCTTCCACTCACTCCTATCATTCGTCAACTCTGAATCTACTCCTCTTTCATTCATATCATCTTTCACACAATAAACCACTTCTTCTTCGGCTTTCCTCTACCTGCGCACCCAGCCACATTTATACACTTATACTGTTTTGGTATTCATCCCTCCTCATCACGTGTCCATACCATGCTAATCTCTAATAACGAGTGCGCGGATTGTACGGTACGTACGAGAAGGTACTGCAAATAGACGTTTTTTAGCGTTGGAATGTTGTTTAGTTAGTTTCTAATATTGTATTTATTAGCATTCAGTAATAACTTTCAAGACTAAAAAACAGTCACTGTATTTTAGAGTTGTAATAGTTTTATACCCACGTGAGGTGAAAAACAAATAAGCGGCAAAGTATGTCTAGCGGTTTTATAGAGTAGCAGTTGAAGGAAAACTGTCTTTTAGACGTAGTAGATCCCTTTGAGGATTACAATTTATAAATGACAAAAACACATCTAAAGTCGGGTAACGGCTAAGTAGTATAGTAACATCATTAAACCGTTTTTTAGGCTTGTTTCATAAATATAATTGAATGTTGAAATGTACTGTTAAGTGCATTTAAACGTATTGTAGTGTTTTAATACGAGTTAACCGTATTTAAGAATTGGACATGTCCAAAAAAGGTGTAGATAGCCGTGTACGAGGTGTCCAGAACTCAGTAACTATAAATGATAGAAACATGTGTCCAAGACTGGTCGATAGAGAAAAATGCGGGCTTTCGCGTGGTATATAAAAGTCATTTTTGACCAAATGTCACTTAACGGCCTTTTAGTGATCGGACGGCAGTATTATGCCTCGGAGACTTGCTTAGTAGCTAAGATCACAATTGTACGCTTATTGCACTCGCACACCTATATACCCATAATAAATATAAATAATAAATATTGTTGGACATTTCGCACAACGCCATCTAGCCCCAAACTAAGCAAAACTGTTTACTATGGGAACCAGATAATTAATTTTATATACTTACTTTTTTATTATCATCACACAAAATAAATGTTATTCCTAGGTGGGGATCGAACCCACAACCTACAGCGCAGAAGGCAGAGTTACTACCAACTGAGCTGTGAGGACAGTAACAATCAATATATCAACATGGTCTGAGAAACAGCCAACAGCTATTTGGCACATATGAAGCCTATGTTAGCTTTGAACGAACGCCTGCAAATATAGGTTTCCAGTATCAAACAGAGTATGCCTACTGATAGAACAATTCACTTTGCTATGAAACAATTCGGGAATTCTCTTGTTCGTATAATAAGCCGAAAACTTAGAAATGTGGAAAGTACCTACTGACTATTGATTTGGGATTATGATACTTTACAAAACAGTAATAAAGCTCATTTTATTTTCTCGAGTATGATTGATTATATGTTTGTGAGAGATTTTTCGTGTTATGGGGTTGGTGACATTGAAACGAAAGTAGTCGATACGATACTTAGGTATAAGTAGACCTTTCAATACTCAATACTTTACTAACAAGCTATTACTTTGCCATGTGCACAAAAAAAGTCTCTGAAGCGTACTTTAATCTTTTCCTCTCACTAGTTTCGAACCAATGAAACGATAAGAAAAATACTTAAATTCTACTCGAGGGTATAAATAAATTTTTAGAAACACATTGTTAAAGCAGATTTATTTTGTCAATCCTTAAATTTGCTATACTTAGTTTTATTTTGCTACGCAACAAAGGCTCTGTAAAAGGGTCCTCCACCTACACTTCTACCGAATTAATCCTTAAGAATTAGAGTAACTAGATACCTCAAGGGATATCTTCTAGTCGAGAACATGAGTGTCCTCTAATAAGTCTTTGCCTTTGAATAACAAATGTGCCATTTCCAAGCTTAGCGCAAAACACAAATTTAAAAGCACGTTGTGTAAATAATTTTCCGTGCGCGGAAAATTATAATGGGTGGTCATCACTTACTTGAAAATGAAATGGATGATGCTTACTTGATGTACGGATCGCATGCGTTGGCGAGCGCGGGCGTGCGCGATGGTAGGTGCTTGGCCTTTAGAATGTGCACCTGTAGCCTTTCCGTTACTGCCTCGTACTTCAGGGTGAACCAAACTCGACCCTAGGGACACATGATAAAGCTCTTAATAAAATACACAGGATGCAAATATTTTATTTCTAGCTTCCGCCCACGGCTTCGCCCGGTACCTTGAAAAAGAAAAACAAATCTATCCCTGGGAACCGTACATTTTTCCAGGATAAAAAGTAGTCGATGAGCTATTCCAGACTATAATCCATATCTGCCAGATTTCATCCAGATACCGTCAGCCGTTTCAGCGTGAAAAAGTAACAAACCTAATTCATACATACAATACATTCTTACAAACTTTCACGTTTATAATATTAGTAGGATTTGTTTAGTTAACTCGCATTAAAATCTATCTAAACACGGTTTGTCTGTATATTAAAGAAAAGTAATTAAAAAGAGTTGCAGAACACAAACCAGTGAGTTAAAGAATTCCGTTTAAGTCTGTTTATTTATTTGATTGTTCGCGTCTATGAAACTCGGATATCGGAAAAAAAGATCGTCAAGCAGACAAAGCCACTGGCAACAGCTAGTTTTTAGAAAACTGAGGAAATAACTTTTATTTTCTGTACATTTGTAATTTTAAAGAACATTTGAATGTAGATGCATCGAGGTTATTCCTCATATTTTCATGATATCAGTTTGAACAACACTAGACTCCGGGGAAATTGCCGTAAGTGATTAGGCTCGTCAGTGTACATATGATTTTAGGTTTTACAAAGTAGTTTAATGTTTTTGAGTAGGAAGTGTGTAATATTGTGGTTGGTAGGTAATTTATTGCTAAAACCAACAATATTTTAGTAGATTTATTATTTTCTTTTTCTTTACTAAGGCTTCTGTCTCCTTAGATATCATTTTTGCCTGTGTCAAGTGATTTTTATTGAAAAAGTTTTGTCAATATCACAAATTCACAGTCAAATGTCAAGTTAATTTTTAAACAAAAGATGGCTGTTTAATATTTTCTCAAAATTTTCCGATGTATTTAGAAAATAACTATTCACATATTTTACACCAGTGTCAAATACTCGAATATTACTCGAAAACTCTGGCTTTATTGGAAAAATAACCACTAAAATTACACAATAAAACCCAAAATAGCACGAGAAATACTTGTTTTACAGGTGAACGCATCAAAAAAGTCCCAGCTGTTATTACCAAGGCTGTAAACTGAAACAATGTTTCAGTTTTTGACGTCTCTTTGAAAGTTCAATAGAACAGGATAACAAAACATGATTGAGTGGTGAGCTACACTGGCTATTTCGGATGTTGACGTTGGGCCTCGAATTGTTGACCCAACGTTGTGCCCCGAAATACTTCTAGTAAATAAACTGTACACTTTAAATGGGTAAAACTTGCATATTATTTATTGGTTTTGTAAAGTACAAATATGTCTTGCATAATATATTTCTGTTGTATGTTAACGCTAGCACTGATATGCATAAAAAAACTGTTCTAAATACAGGTAATACCTAAATTGAGAAACATTTACTGAGAACACTGGCTGCAAAGTTCGTTGTTACTGTTCCTTCAATTTTCTAAACCAGCATGAGGTTAGCCAGACCACCATCAAAACATACAAATGTTTTCTTTTTTGTCTATCCCCTGGGCTATAAAAATATGACCCTTATATCCTCATAATCCGTCGGAAAAGGTCGTAAAAACAAGCAATTTTCACCCGAAATTAAATGAGTAGGCGAATACTTATCAGCTTAGGTTCTAATTAAATCTTGGATGACCCTTTTGGGGTGAGTATCACCTACGTCAAACATCAAGGGGACCTGTGTTTGCGATGCTTGATAATTTGCGTTGAAGTTGAGCGTATGAGGTACGAGTTCAATCATTCTACTTGACAAATGAGACAACACCAACAAAATGCAATAGGCTCTAAAATTAAGTTAACTTACCAAAACTGTGGAACAATTCTCGTAAGATACTGTCTCTTATTCATAGAACCTCATGTCACATTGCATGATCATTTTATTTACCGTTGAAGATCCTTCCAGTATAACTTGAATTCACTTCTAAACTTTATTTTGCGAGTTTTCAAAGAAGGCCGCAGCTAAGGCCGTAAATTACATTCCTTGTAAAAATAAAATTCAGGGCCACGACAAAGTTGCTGCATAAATATTCATTAGAGAGGCTGGGTTTGATCTAAATAGTTTGTTGTTTTCAATCAACAAGCTAAATGGAAGGAATCTAACTTTGTTTAAGATGAGGGAGAAAAGACTTTGGCGTGAGTGGGTGTGAGCCAGCAATAGCGAAGTTAGATGTAGGGTCGGTCATTTGCTCTCTTCGTTATTTATAGACCTACTTGTCCGTATTAAAAAAAGTACCTGGTTCACCGAGCTTAGCTCGGTTTTTTTTGGTAAATCATGTTTTTTGGAAAATGAAACGTAGCTAGATCAATTTATCGCCCCAGAAACCCCCTGTATAATAATACTAAATTTCATGAAAATCGTTGGAGCCGTTTCCGAGATTCAGATTATCTTATACCTTTAAACGAGCAATTCTTGTATATATATATATAATTGGAATCTCGGAAACGGCTCCAGCGATTTTCATGAAATTTAGTATGCAGAGGGTTTTTCGGTTTTTCGGTTTAGGTTTTTTGTTTCGGGGGCGATAAATCGATCTAGCTAGGTTTTATTTTTAGAAAACGTCGTTTACACCAAAAAAACGAGCAAAGCTCGGTCACCCAGGTACTATAATATATATACAAGAATTGCTCGTTTAAAGGTATAAGATAACTGCATAGAAAATAACGTAGTGATGATAATTATTTAATAAACAGATAATGTAAGTAAAAGTAAATTGCAAAAATTATAAAAATTTAAGAGTGTAACTCCTAAATTTTTGGTTTTAGGGTGTGACGGTTTTCTCAATATTGTGAATTTATGATATAACAATATTTTTTGCTTAAACTTAATAGCTTCATTTGTATTTTCGAAACTTATTAAGCCTTGAAGTGCACATAGTTTTTTAAACAAGCTTAAAGATACTGAAAAGGACGGAAATGTGTAGTACTTTCCCGCTAAAACTATTATCTAATGAGGTTGTTAATTAAGCTTATTAATATTAATGAGCCCCACAAAATGCCTTATAGAAATATTATTAATATTAATAATCCCAACACCACACCTCAAATCACATTCACATTCACATTCAAATCCTCCACATTCAAATCACCCTTCTTGTTACATGGCTTTCCTCCCGCCGCATAACAACATTAATAATGAAAGCTATATAGTGTGGTAACGGGAATATACTTTATATTTATATAACTTTCGACATTTATACGTCTAGTGTTATTAAGTAGATATTTTTTGATGCGTATATAGTGTTCTATTACTTGGTTGTGTCACAGAATAGTAACGTAAGCGGTTTGTATTTGTATTAATTTTTGTTTGTCATATTTTTTTTTCCAAACAATAAAAGCATTTACGTTGCGTAGAGTTGCCCTTGTCCCTCTCGATCAGCTATGCCTTATAATAATTACCCATACATACAAGCGTGCAGACAAGCCAATAGAAGTGTCATAATAGTCTCAAGGGTCAACCACCTGGTGGTTTAGAAAAACTTACAATATGTCCTTCCGGCCACATGAGGTCCTCGTCAAGGCAGTCTGACTTGTAGAGTGCCGGATCCAGAACTCCAAGATCGGCAGTATTCGCTGTACAGAAAATACAATTAAAATATCTTACCAAAATGATATGCATCAAAATCTAAATTATGTGCATCTAGTTAGGATACACACAATATCTTATATCTTTAAACGAGCAATTCTTTTATTTATTTATGTATGTATGTAATCTGAGTCACGGAAACGGCTCCAACGATTTTCATGAAATTGAGTATACAGGAGCTTTTGAGGGCGATAAATCGAACTAGCTAGGTTTCATTTTTAGAAAATGTCGTTTACCAAAAAAAACCCAGGTAAGTACTAAAAAACATGCAGCCGAATTGATAGCCCGCTACTTTTTTGAAGACGGTTAAACAAATTATAAAGCAGATTGCTTGCGAAATTAATATTTCGATTTTATTTTCGACGATATTTTAAGTTTTACGTTGGACAACTATAAATTCTCTATGATACGAAAGGTAAGCATACTTTTTTTTTAAATAATCTATCATAAGAGAGACGAGCATACTTGTTTTAAGTACCTAAGTACATATATATATCTGCCTAATTGTGAGGGACGATACGGTCAAGGACGGCACGTGACTTTTTCGGGTAAACACAGGTCACATTATTGTGATCGCTTTCTATTAACTTGTGAAACGCACGTAGTGTAACTGCCCCAGTTCTGTAGTTGGGTGATCGCTTGTAGCTTTAATATCTGAGCGCTTCCGTGACTCGGGCAACGACAAGGCTTATATATGACAAAGAAGCTTGGGACGAATCAGCTCCAACTCTACTAGGTAACCCTAACAATATTAACAAGTATCATACAAAAAAAGCGAGTTTCTTGTCAGTTTTTCTCGGACTGGGAATATGACTGGCCTAGGCATCTAGACTCACCTAGTATGTAAGGCGATTCAAAATGATCCCTGTGATTTTATTGAATAAATTTATTTAGAATTGATTTGATTTGCTGTAAGTTTCCTTTGGCGCTGTAAGGTCGCGTAAGACCTTACTCATCGTGCCTTCAGGTGGCCTAATAATTCTAGAGTTAGCCAGTAGGTACATAAGTTGTAGTACCCACCAATTTTACTTTTCATCTAAGTGTTTATGAATTCTCTTTGTTTTATTTTCTTTGATGTTATAATGCAAGCTGTAGGTAGACCCTCTTCAAAAAACTCCGAAATCCTTCTTCGGGATTTAGATAAGTAATGTTTTTCTTATTCAATTGGTACCTAGCTCAAAGCATATTCAAATGATCTATGAAAATAATAATTTTAAGTTAGCGTTCTTATAAAGTTTACTTTTCATGTAATTACAATTATTATTAATTAAATTGAATACATTAAAATAATTCGTTGAATATATGTAGTTATACTTCGAAGATGAATAATAATTGATGTTTATCTTAATAATTAATATTTGCTTTGAAATTCAAGTATCTTACGTGTAATTATTAATCACAAGGCTCAAATATCGTACGTGTGATGTCTTTGTAATACTCGTAGTAGAGAACCTAATCTATTGCCTTAATCTATTGTATACGCAAAGGCGCACGATATAGTGGGTAATAATAACGTAATATAAAATAATGTGATCATACGTAATACAAAAAGCAAAAAGCTACGATTGAATTAAAAAAATATATCCTGAAACTACTAGCATATATAAATTCCAATACTCTTTGCTAAGTATTATAAAACTATTAATTTACTGCAAAAAATAAAAGAAAGCCCTCACATACATACATTAACCCTAAACGAATTCTTCGCTTTGCAGTCGGGTAAAAAAAATAGAAAAGTCCCCAAAAAATGCTTTGGTATGTTGTGATTTCAAAAGTGACGTTTGTAAGATTTTTACAGCAAAATTAGCGCCTCCGTGTCAGTACTACTACTAAGAAGCTCAACTGGTAGTACAAATGATACAAATTTGTATCTCTAGTACTACCAGTAGTACTATTGACCTTATGCGGTATTGGTAGTACAACTGAACATTTATCATTACAATCGACTCTTTATTGATAATTCTAAAAATTATATGAAACAGAGGCAAGTTCGTAGATCTTAGATTACTTATGTTGTAATACTTTCTGTTTTTACAGTTCTTACACCATCTAAACAAGTTATTACTGAGAACGCGTTGAAAAAGGAAAATTAAGTATTCATCAATCATTATTAATCACTTTTAATTTCCAGCTTTGTTCAGATTATTTATTCAAAACCGCTTACGCAGAAAAGGAGGTTTAAAATACTGAGAGTCAGTCCCTTTTTTCACCCTCTATTTTAAATCTAGTTTTATTCTTAATAATGAAACCAGCATACCCTAGAATCAAATTCAAAGGTGTGTGTCATAGGTTGGTATTCTTATAAGCAGTGATGGGTTTGCAACCGTACGGAATACTAGTTACTGTGCAAAATGTGGGCATGTACCAAATGTTTGGACGTGCCTCTGACTATCCTCAAAGATCTAAGTAACTAAAAATCTGAGGAGATATCTAACGGGCCCGGGGATTACAGTCGCGGTCGTATTTTTTATTTTATTATTACTGGGTTAAAGTACAAATTTACCTTCAGGTGTACCGCATGCTAGTTTTACAATGATGTAGAAATAATAAAAAAAAGTCCACAGTTTTAGACCGTTCTTTAGAGGAAGTTCTTACACCATCCACTCCTGACTATACTCATGGTGACACTATCAAATACTGGTGATATACGGTGAGTACGGTGACAGTAATACAATAGCCAGGGTTAGGATAAAATAATGATCAAATACAGTACCTAAGCTCATACAAAGCTTCCTTAGGGTAATTAATTTTCCTGGAAATCAATGGTAATGAATTTTATTTGCGTAACTTTATCCCCAGATTCTGAAGACGAAATCTCACACCGTACCGAATCCGAGCATAAACGTATTAGTGTTAATTTAGACTTTATATTTAGGGCGATTGAGCTGAGTATCGATTTTTTGTTTACCAAACGCTCAGTCGCCGTGAAGTTTTGTAATTTCAGCTCTAGGAACATAATAAGATTAAGGTTTAAATTTGTATTGTGAGCAGGATTCGGAACGGACTCAGCATTGCGAATAGAATAAGTTCGATAATATCACGGTATTATTTGTATTGAATGGTATTTCATGCTTCTGCGAGGGACGCGATAATGAAGTATTGTGCCAATTCCAGGGACAATAGGACAAGTATGTAATGAGAGAATAATGAAATACTTGTGCCATATTTTTCTATTATATTTCATAGGTACACAATTTTATGAGATAAGAGGCCTTACCACAAGCCCTTCGTGCAATATCAAAGTATCATAGCTTGATATTTCGTATCATGACCTATAAAAAAATAATTTAAGTAGTGTTATTCAGAGCTTAAAATATAACGTGTCTGAAACATGAAAGTTTTGTGGGTGTTTAGATATTCGTAGTTAAATCACAAATGAGTGTTTGGCAGATGTTTTGGTTAAGTACAAAATATGGGTAAAAGCTGGTAAGTACAGTAATGACGTCACTAATCACGAAAGTCGTTCTACGAGTGTGTGTCAGTGTCGTAAAGGGCTTGTAATAATCTAAACTCTATCGGAATTACCACAACGCTGAACAACGAGTTCAATTAGGTCAGTGAATCACTTTTGTTAGCTAGTACGTAGTTCCTTTATCTGTTTGACTTCCTAAACCATTTTCCTTTGACCTTTGACCTGGACAAGTGACGCACATGATGAAGTACCTACTGGTTTTTCTTCAGAGCGACCTGGAAAAGAGTTTTCCAGTAATGATACAAGTAACATTTACTTTATTTTACCAAGGTTTTATTTACCCTACATTTTAACCGCAAATGTGTCACGATCTAAAATGTCAACAGTAAATAATTATGTTGCTCATTATTTTACGCATAAATAAAACCGCTACCCACAGTGAAAGTGTATATACCGTTATTTTATTAAAGTGTTCTAAGCACACCATGTAATTAAAACAGATGCCTGCGGTTAATAGAGAGTTATCTATCGTTAATAAGACTTTGAAACAATCTATAGCAGATATTCTAAGTTATATCGGATAAAAATATTCAGAAACTGTTTTGCAAACAGTCTGGATCAGATAGTAATAACTCATCGGAATTAAATAATATTAATCTAGGATCAGCGTTGAGATGAGACTCAACTTTTCCCAAGGGTGCTATTTCTCATAACGATATACGTCGAACGTTTTAGAACATAAGTCTGAACTGAAATTCCTCCAAAAATAACTGAGCTTGTATAAATGCAGCCTTAGCTATTAATTATGGCTGAAACAGGACCGTCACAAAGGCGTGGTGGTCACTGAACCCTAATGGACTGTACAATTGCTTCCACTCGTTTAGGGCTGAAATATTACCAAAATAGTTTGTATCAGCACTTGAAACTAGCTTTATGCTCGGAAAAATGAGGAAATTTGTTTTTGTGTTAAACATTGGCAAAAACCATTGAGACTCAGATTTAACACCATCTCTTCCAATAACATTATTTCGCTCATTATGTAAAAATAAATCCTTAGATATTGCACTACAAAATTAAAGCTATGTAAGCCTACTATAGAAACTATATTTTATTCCTTGAAAACTTTAACTTCCTAAAAAGTGCTCTCCTTACTTTTTTTGGGCAATCACATAAAACAGTACAGGCCAGGCTAAGACTTCTATACTAAAAAATTGACAACTTTTATACCTTTAAAATTAAATGAACATAAGTTTATTGTAATATTACATGATATTGTATTCGAAACCTTGAAAACTTTACGCAATTAAGAAAGTAATTATAATCCCATTGCGCAAGTTAAATTCAACCCGAAAACTTCCACGGGTAATTTTACCCGATAGCTTCCACACCAAAGGTAGCTTTACCCGAATTAAGCGGAGGCACATACACTTAATGATGTGTATCATACGTAATACATTAAAACAACCTACGTAATAATTTATATTATCAAGAGTCTTCATTGATGGTTCCGGAAATTTCCAATTTTAGCTGCAGTAAAAGCTTTGCTTCCCGATAAAAGCTGCAAGGCAATTTTAGTACAATATCCCCGAACATAGCCTTTGAGAGAAAATTTGCGACTAACTCGTATCTGAATGGATTTGAAAACTCTTTGACGATGCTTTGTTTGGTATTGAAACTACTTGGAAAAAGATCATGACGTCTGGAATTAATTAATTTTGATAGATGGAAATCTAGAAATCCGCGGACTAGTTTTTTCAATTTGTTTTTCACATTAAAACTACACAAATTTAAATAAGTGCGTTGAAATTCATGAAATTTTGGTTCAAGTAAAAAATTGCATAATTGCAAATTAGATTACCACTATCGCTTACAAATCTTTTTCATTGTATGTATTTTTCCTAACGCCGTGAAAAGGTTGTGAAATGGCTCTAACGTCCATTTTCCTGGCCATTATAAGAAAGTACCAAAGAGCCTACCTATATATTTTTGTCTACATCATTCATGAGCTGAGCAAGTAATAAAGCTCTCGCCTCGTAAAAAGGTAATTTATTTACCTGTTTATACAGGAATGCGAATAGCACATAAAAACGCATCTTAAGTTAAAAATTTGCTCCTAGGATGCGATCTCAGTAGATCCATTGTCTAGATCCATTATGTATCTAGTGAGATATTGTTTTCTGGGTGCATAAAGGTTGCATTACCTAACATTGTTTAGGGCGGACACGAACAACCCCCAGAAAAAAGCCAACTGACATTTTACTTGCGTTTGATATTACATATGAGAATAGCTATATTAGAAGTTAGTCAAATCCACCCTTTTCATTATTTTAGCATAGGAAAATAAAGATACCTTCCATAGCGCAAGCAAGTAATTTAATACATTGTATGTTATGCGAAAATCCTGAACAATATTATAACTCTCATTGTTAGGCTCTGTTTTTGTTTGGTAAAAATGTTATGCTGTTTTTTTTTTACTAACGATCCATCATCATCATCATCATCTTCCTGCCCTTTTGTGGGGTCGGCACAACATTGATCTTTTTCCGTTTCCCTCTGTCATTCATCATCTCAGTACTCACTCTTTTCTTACCCATGTCATCCTAAGGATTACATACTAGCAGCTTCATTTTACGTTTTAATTATCTAACTAGAATCGGTTCTAGTTAGATAATTGAAACATAAAATAAAAATCGGTCTAACAGCCTTATTTACCTTTTAAGTAAGTAAGTACCTAAATACTTTATTCCTCATTACGAATTACGAATCAACTAAAAAAATCTGTTTGTAAACTAAGAGAATAATAGTTTAGCTACTCACTTATTTAGTTACAGAATAATCGGCTTACAAAGATCTTATTAATAAAGAAGCAGGTAGCCATAACAAAGTTTTGTATCACCGTGCTTAGATAATGTGAAAAGTTACTTCGAACCAGTGTGTTGAAAGGGTTAATGTGCGCCTCAGTGACTCCTTTCGTGAACTTGACACATGTCTTCCAAAATAACTAAGCAAATTACATAATGTTATGAAAACAACTAGCTTCCGCCCACGGCTTCCCCTGCGTGGTACCAAAACACAAAAACAATCTATCCCACGGGAACCGCACATTTTTCCGAGATAAAAAGTAACTATGTGCTGTTCCAGATATCTGTGCTAAATTTAATTCCGCCGTTTTAGCGTGAAAGAGTAACAAACACACATTCACACATCCAACATTCTTACAAACTTTCGCATTTATAATTTAGTAGGATTAACAATAAAATAAATAAATGTACACTCGATAATTTTGTAAGTACTTAAAGTTAAAAATCAGTGAACAATCATTTGAAATGGATTGTCAAAGGAAAAATGTGGGTAAAACATAAAGTCGTTATCGGAAAACGGATTGTGGTTTGTTCAGCGAATTGTTATTTGACCGAGCAATAAGTAAATTTGACATTTTTGAGGTTGTTTTTGATCCTGAAATGATTTATTTAAATTGGAAGTCATGCAAGCTGGTAACCCAACATGAATCTACTCTTACTAAGTAAACGTTGAATTTTGAAAATACATAATGCTGAGATTAGAAATTCAAGATGCATTAGGAGTAGAATAAAAGTCACTTTTTTCGATACACGTGAAGATGACACAACAAAAAAATACCCCAGACGCAACTTTGTACCACATTGATAAAAAAAATATATATATGATCACGACTGTAATCCCCAGGCTGGGTAGATATCTCTTCAGATCTTTAGTCACTTAGATCTTTGAGGATATCTAAAGAGGGTAGTCAGAGGCAAATCCAAACATGACATTTGGTACATGCCCACATTTTGCACAGTAGTTAGTATTCCGTACGTGACAGGTTGCAAGCCCATCGCCGCTTATAAGAATACTAACCTATGACACATACCTTCGAATTTTTGGTTCTAGGGTATGCTGGTTGCCTCACGATGTTTTCCTTCACCGTTTAAGAGCACTGGCATTGCGCACATAAATTTTTCGAATGGAAAAACTCATTGGTGCACGACCAGGTTTGAACCCACGAGGGTGAGGCAGGGGTGCTACCACTACACCACCAGCGCTCTCTCTCTCTTATATTGATTGATAGACATCAATATTCATCCATGTCACCGAGGCGTAAATTGAAACAGTACTGAAATGCGATTATGTGCGGAACACGCGTTTGGAGCGGACATGCTCATACGTCATGGCTCATCACTGAGCCTGAGCCGAAAATAGAACGACCCTCAAAGGGAATGTGGTTATGAGAAGGGCAAAACTAATTTAGAGCTTTGAATCGCTATTCTACTCAATAATACAATGAACCTAAGCGTTCCTAATTCAATTTTCAGTTGAATCATTAATTTGAATGAATTAAAATACAGTTTCTCAAAATAATATAAAACATAGATAAATATTAATAAACGGATTTCTGTGAGGATATTATATGTTTATCATGCGAAGGGTTTTACTGAGAAATTTTACAAAGAGATATAAAATACCCTGAAATAACATAAAGGCTACTTTTTACTCCATAATATTCTCCCATCGTGTGTATTTAGGGTTTCAAAGGTTGGTAATTAAAGACAATGCGGAAAAGGCCATTTACAGGATTTCCTTACGGGTCGAGCTGTCAACAAAATAATCAAACTAAATAATAAAATAAAATCACTTTATTTTCCTTTATATAATACCACCATTAAAATAGAGATATCCTTATTTTCCTCATGCGCCCGTAACAAAGTACAAAGAAAACCTCTCCAGACTGTGAGCGATAATGCGGAAAATTGCAGACAATACTTTGTAAGATAGATTATGGTAGATCTGCATAACCTACTTCATTTGTTTCTTAAAATAAACTTAACCACATAGGTACAAAAACAATTCTACATCGGTATCTGCACGTATGCTTTGGGTATTATTTTTAATTTAGAATAGTATTCATCGAGGTTTATAGTAACTGTAATATAAATATGGTTGTTAGACATTTTAAATACTGGTTGTAATTCCATTCAGTTAGAATAGAATAGAATAGAATATCACTTTATTGTACACCTTAAGAAGAAATACAAAAGAGAAACAAACTTAAAATGAACGAGACAAAATTCAGTTACTGATATTATATTAAATAAATTATATATGTCGACGCAATATCATATAACCCTGATTTATTTAAAATAGAAGTTAGTTTAATTAGATTGAAGATTTATTGTAGTTAATAACCTAGGTAACATTTGTGATTCAAGAGTTTATTTAAATAAGTAATTAAATGAGTAATGTTTCGTTGGTATTTCATAACAACAAACAATTACTCATAAACTAAATAAAATTGATTTTGAAATATTTAAACCGAAGGTTAATTAACAGTTAAATTTATTGATAACATGTAATAAGTTTCTAGGTATTTACTTTGACTAAAATTAATAAGAGACACCAACTTGAACCATAGACTATGCAGTGGAATCATTTGAACATTACTTTTAATGTTCAAATGTTTTAACTGAAATAAAAATAACTTGTTGTTAAAAGTAACTTCTAAAATTATTTTCATGAATTTAAAGATAATTAGTTTCAGTAAAGAAAATTGTTTAAACTATTTGTAAATAAAAGACACCAACTTAAACCATAGACTATGCAGTGGAATCATTTGAACATTGCTTTTAATGTTCAAATGTTTTAACTGAAATAAAAATAACTTGTTGTTAAAAGTAACTTCTAAAATTATTTTCATGAATTTAAAGATAATTAGTTTCAGTAAAGAAAATTGTTTAAACTATTTGTAATTAGTAACGGTTTTGCTTGACAACACGAATCTTCATGGTGAAGAAAAGTGATGTGGACGATCATTACTGTTCGAGTCTCGGTAGAGAAAAGATATAAGAAATTGTGATCTTGTGAGTACCCTTTTAAAATAGATTTTTAGTTAAACTTAATTGTTTTAATTAATAAATAAATTACTGGTGTTGGCAAAACGTGAATTCTTTTATTTGCAATGGCTGATGAAGATAGTGACGTCAGCACTGCTGACGTCACTGTCGTTAAAAATCCTGTTGGTGATTGTTATTCGTTATCAGAAGTGGGATTACCACCCCCTTCTGCTCGATCATCTGATAATTTGAACAACGAGAATGTCAATGCTCCTGTTAACGGCATACCAACAGAGTTTTTCACGCAGATGTTGCAAATGATGAAACACGTGTCCGATCGTATGACTACTCAGTCGGATTCCAAAAACAAAATTAAAGATATATTTTTGCCGTCATACGATCCGGATGCCGATATCGGAGTACGTGAGTGGTGTCGGAGTACGTGAGTGGTGTCAGCATGTGACCACTGCCATGGAAACCTATAACCTGAGCGACTACGAGGTTAGGATGAAAGCCGCTAGTTTACTTAAAGGTCGTGCAAGGTTATGGGTTGACAATTGGCTTGTGACTACCGCCACGTGGCAGGAATTGCGCGAGGTTTTGATAATGACTTTTGAGCCGGAGAATAGATATTCCCGTGACGTTGTTCGTTTTAGAGAACATATTTATGACAATACAAAGGATATCGCGCAGTTTTTGTCACAGGCTTGGGTACTTTGGCGACGTATCACAAAAGATAAATTGTCAAATGTTGACGCAGTTGAGGCAGTAATTGGATGCGTTGGGGATGAACGATTGAGAATCGAATTGCTAAATGTACGGGCGTCCTCAGTACCTGAATTGATATCGGTCGCATCATCCATAAGACGTGTTAAGCGGCCGAACCCTGGCACACAAAGTATACAGCAAGGCCCGAACAAGCGATCTCGGTTTTCCGATAAGTCCCCGCTATTTTGCACTGTGTGCAAAAAGCCTGGCCACGATACACGCGAGTGTCGTTTCCGCGATAAATCCGGTACTCCTCAGCCGCGTCAGCTTGATGATAAAACAGCACCGTCGCAAAGTACCTCTAAATCGACTTGTACATTCTGCTCTAGGGTAGGCCACACATATGAAAAATGTTATAAACGAGAACGAGCTGTAGTATCTAACGTCAATTGCGTAGGATCTCCCAAATTAAATTCAATGCCAGTGATGGTCGGTAACTTAAAACTACTAGCAATTTTTGATAGCGGAGCAGAATGTTCGGTTATACGTGAATCATTAGCAGCGAAACTGCCGGGTAAACGAGTCAATGTCGTCAACTGCTTGAAAGGAATCGGACAGTTTACGGTGGTTTCGCTATCAACATTAACGGCTGTTTGTGTTATCGATAATTTGAGTATAGAGCTTCAGTTTCATGTAGTCCCTGACTACGAAGTGTGTTCAGACATTTTAATAGGAATGAATCTTATCGAAAACACAAACCTGAGTGTACTAGTGAATTCTCAGGGTGCCACTTTGGTACAGCAGCCAGCTGTATACCATGTTCAATCTCACAATGAAAAATTTGATAAAATTGATTGTGACTTAGCCAATGATGACCAAATAAACGAACTGAAAATTTTGTTGAACAAATATGAACACTTGTTTATTCACGGTTACCCACACACACGCGTGAACACAGGGGAGCTTGAAATACGTCTCAAAGACCCGAACAAGTGTGTAGAGCGCAGACCATATCGATTAAGTCCAGTTGAGCGGGAAAAAGTGCGAAATATCGTAAGCGAACTACTCGAGCATAACATCATTCGCGAAAGTAAATCTCCTTTTTCCAGCCCAATAATCTTGGTCAAAAAGAAAAATGGCAAAGACCGCATGTGTGTGGATTACCGTGAACTAAACCGAAACACCCTGAGAGATCATTACCCATTGCCTATAATATCCGATCAGATAGATCAGCTGGCAGGGGGTCTTTTCTTCTCCACGTTCGATATGGCAGCAGGTTTTCACCAAATACCCATATCAGAGAGCTCTATCGAAAAGTCAGCTTTTGTAACACCAGATGGACTCTATGAATACTTGGCTATGCCTTTTGGGCTGAGCAATGCGTGCTCTGTGTATCAACGATGCATCAACAAAGCCTTGGCTCATCTTTTGTGTTCAGAAGACCAGGTTTGCCAGGTTTATGTTGATGACGTACTTTCAAAATGCAAAGATTTTGCTGAGGGCCTCTCCCATATCGAACGGATATTGATCGCTTTGAATGATGCTGGGTTTTCAATAAACATTGACAAAACTGCTTTCTTTAAACGCTCCATTGAATATTTGGGCAATATCATATCCGATGGACAAGTCAGTCCAAGCCCAAGAAAGGTGGAGGCTTTAACGAAAGCACCAATCCCGAAAACACCTAAACAAGTTAGGCAATTTAACGGTCTCGCCGGGTATTTCAGACGTTTCATTCCCAATTTCTCGTCTACTATGGTACCACTTTACGAATTAACTAAGAAAGACTCTAAATGGGAATGGAATGAGAGACACGATGAGGCTCGAAACCGTATTGTGCAACATTTGTCTACTGCGCCTACCCTTTCTCTATTCCAGGAAGATGCTCCTATAGAGCTTTACACGGATGCGAGCAGCCTCGGTTACGGAGCGGTGCTAATCCAGAATATTGCGAGTCGCCAGCATCCAGTCGCTTACATGAGCCAGCGCACCACTGACGCCGAGAGCCGCTATCATTCGTACGAGCTCGAGACCCTGGCGGTGGTGAGAGCAATAAAACATTTCCGCCATTACCTATATGGGAGGAAATTCAAGGTAATAACTGACTGTAATGCCTTGAAGGCATCCAAACATAAAAAGGATTTACTTCCGCGAATCCATAGATGGTGGGCCTTCCTGCAAAATTACGATTTCGAGGTTGAGTATAGAAAAGGTGAACGATTGCAACACGCCGATTTTTTTAGTAGGAACCCGTCTACAGATCTTTCAGTCAATATCATGACTAAAGACAACGAATGGCTACAAATCGAGCAGCGACGTGACGATGTACTTCGTCCACTGATAGATAGCATGTCTAGCGATAGCCCAGCTGTAGACTATGTGTTAGAAGATGGCATACTTAAGAGACCGCTCACAGATGCTATACTCGGTACGTACAAACCAACTGTAGTGCCAAAGTCATTCCAGTGGAGTCTGATAAACTCCTTCCATACAGCTCTACAGCACCCAGGCTGGGAGAAAACTCTCCAAAAGCTGAGGGAAACCTACTGGTTTGACAAGATGAGCACAATCGTGAGAAGGTTTGTCGATAATTGTGTCATATGCAGAACCTCGAAAGGGTCCTCGGGTGCAATTCAAGCACAACTTCACCCGATCCAGAAACCTACTGCAGCGTTCCAGGTCATCCACATGGATATCACAGGAAAACTTGGAACGAGAAACTCTGAGGGACGGGACGAGTACGTCATCGTATGTATTGACGCATTTACTAAGTACATACTGCTTAGCTATTCCAACGATAAGAGCCAAAGTAGCAGCCTCGCAGCTCTTAAACGTGTCGTACATTTGTTCGGTGCTCCAGTACAGATTGTTGTCGACGGTGGTCGCGAATTCCTCGGTGAGTTCAAAAATTATTGTGAACGTTTTGGCATCAATTTACATGCAATAGCGCCAGGAGTAAGCCGAGCGAATGGGCAAGTTGAGCGGATAATGAGCACCCTTAAAAACGCTTTAACTATGATTAAAAACTATGACACCGAAAACTGGCAGACTGCATTAGATGCTTTGCAGCTTGCGTTCAATTGCACTCCACACAGAGTAACTGGAGTTGCACCGATCACCCTTCTGACACGGCGTCAACAATGCGTACCGCCAGAGCTCCTAAGGTTGGTGAACATTGACAATGAGTGTGTTGACTTTGATTTGCTCGAACAACATGTGCAACAGAAAATGGCTGCTGCGGCTGAGTACGATAAAAAGCGCTTTGATAAGACTAAAGCGAAAATGCGTCCATTTCAAAGAGGTGACTATGTACTTATCAAGAATAACCCCCGTTCACAGACATCTCTAGACCTCAAGTATAGCGAACCGTACGAGATCCACCGAGTACTGGACAATGACCGGTACACAGTAAAGCGGGTGAATGGCAGAGGACGTCCACGCAAGGTTGCTCATGACCAACTACGTAGAGCACCACAACCAGGTGATCAAGAAACCGTGTCGACAGGCGTTGAAGATGATGAGCCAGAGCATACATCTCAACTCGCTGATGCACCACATGAGCCACTGCCTTCCACATCCCAAACCGATCGCTCATAGGATGCGTGGACAAGGTCAGTTCTTTTCATTATAATTTGTGGAAGAATATGGAGGGTGTTCTACTTTCTGATAGTAATAACCACCACCCGAGCAGGTGTATAAAAACTTTCGTCTGATGGGACACCCCATCAATATTATTTTGCAAACTTACAAAGAAATCTGTACAGACTATTTGTATTACCTAGTTTCCCTTCCTATTTTATTATTGTTTTCAGAGCCTCTGGGGACCACGGTCATAAAGATAAGGCCTAGGCCCCAGCATCGTCCTTCCTAGATCCTCTAAACCTCTGTGGACCACGGCGTACAATACCGCTCAGCACCACAGCATCTATGACCTATGAGCAATATTACCGACATTACCTAACAGTAAAAGTACTATCAATAGATGTTTTTCAGAGCCCCTGGGGACCACGGTCATAAAAATAAGGCCTAGGCCCCAGCATCGTCCTTCCTAGATCCTCTTATCCCCTGTGGACCACGGCGTACATGACCGCTCAGCACCACAGCATCACCCTTGTCTACGAGGAATTATTTAGTACAAGTATGCGTGGAGCATTTGTATTAACCAAACAAAACATATTATTTAATGCGAGTATGCGTGGAGCATCGGCACCAAATAAATAACATTCGCTCATTTCCTTGTGTACACAAATTTTCCTATTTTTATTTTTGAATACTTTTCATACTAGGTACATAAACGTGAAACAATGTTAAATTATTGTACCTACTGCATAATGTCCTAGTTGATAACTTGGTTGATGGAATCAGTTATAATTATCAATGACAAATTCCAAGACAATGTTCTGTTTATGAAACAGTGCTTAAAAACAATAACTACCAACCAAGTTACAAGCTAGTGTCCATGGACGGATACCTGGCTCAAAATAAACCTTTCATTTCCAGAACCGCGACTGGCGCAGAGCACGCACCGTCTCGCAGTATGGCCGTGTCGACGCAATATCATATAACCCTGATTTATTTAAAATAGAAGTTAGTTTAATTAGATTGAAGATTTATTGTAGTTAATAACCTAGGTAACATTTGTGATTCAAGAGTTTATTTAAATAAGTAATTAAATGAGTAATGTTTCGTTGGTATTTCATAACAACAAACAATTACTCATAAACTAAATAAAATTGATTTTGAAATATTTAAACCGAAGGTTAATTAACAGTTAAATTTATTGATAACATGTAATAAGTTTCTAGGTATTTACTTTGACTAAAATTAATAAGAGACACCAACTTGAACCATAGACTATGCAGTGGAATCATTTGAACATTACTTTTAATGTTCAAATGTTTTAACTGAAATAAAAATAACTTGTTGTTAAAAGTAACTTCTAAAATTATTTTCATGAATTTAAAGATAATTAGTTTCAGTAAAGAAAATTGTTTAAACTATTTGTAAATAAAAGACACCAACTTAAACCATAGACTATGCAGTGGAATCATTTGAACATTGCTTTTAATGTTCAAATGTTTTAACTGAAATAAAAATAACTTGTTGTTAAAAGTAACTTCTAAAATTATTTTCATGAATTTAAAGATAATTAGTTTCAGTAAAGAAAATTGTTTAAACTATTTGTAATTAGTAACGGTTTTGCTTGACAACACGAATCTTCATGGTGAAGAAAAGTGATGTGGACGATCATTACTGTTCGAGTCTCGGTAGAGAAAAGATATAAGAAATTGTGATCTTGTGAGTACCCTTTTATAATAGATTTTTAGTTAAACTTAATTGTTTTAATTAATAAATAAATTACTGGTGTTGGCAAAACGTGAATTCTTTTATTTGCAATGGCTGATGAAGATAGTGACGTCAGCACTGCTGACGTCACTGTCGTTAAAAATCCTGTTGGTGATTGTTATTCGTTATAAATAATATTAAAAAGCTATAAAAAGTCCTTAAAAAGTAGCCTAAATATTTACAACCACTAACAATCGTAATGACCAAAAACGCAAGTTAAATTGTCGACAAAATATGTGATTCCAAATGATAATGTCGTTTTTTAAATTTTACGAGACCGATCCCTCAAATAAAATTTATTGGGTCCATCTCGGAATTATTATCCATGTACCGTGAAAGAGTCATCGAAATTGGCAGAAATATCAGGCCCCCATTCAATAAACATTACAAGTCTACAAATTTGTAAAAAAGGGACAATATTGTCGAATTTTATGACAAGTGTTGTTTAATAAAACCTACAAATATGTATAATTGTAAGAAAATTTTACAATTTTGTGAATTTTCCCCCAGTAAATCGTATTGTTTTATTAAACAGAAACTTGTAGAATTGTAGCCGCTTACAATTAATTGTATTTTACAATTTGTAATGTTTATTGAATAGGGGCCAGGTAACGCGCATCCAAATTTAAAAATTGGTAGCTATTTTTAAAGTCGTTTAATAATATACCTCAACATTTTAAATCGTTAGTATTAAACGGGTATTTATCGCGTTTTATTAACCTATATTTCCCGACGTTTCAACAGGTTTACACACTGTCTTATATTTAATACTATTTCTATAATAATGTGTTCAGATCGCGTAAGTTTAGAAATATATATATTTTAAATCGTGCTCGTCTTTTCGTAAAAACGTAAAACTTTCTGGGATACGGTGGATTCGGTGTTCTACGTTTTATAGCAGGATGGAATCCAAATTTTCGCCTGGCTACTCGGGATAACGATGTTAAACTTCCTCCACATACTCCACTGGGGACTTTATCACGAAATATGGAAACTCGGAACACCGAAGAACAGTATTCCGAAAGTACAGGAAACCGAATATCATGAGATAGCATACACACGAGCTTGATAAACGGATCTAGGCTAGGTGGAGTGACGATCTGCGAAAGGCTGCTGGTGGCGGCTGGATGCGTCGAGCTGAAGACAGGGCACAATGGCGCTCATAAGGGGAGGCCTATGTCCAGCAGTGGACTGCTATAGGCTGATGATGATGATGATGATGATGATAAACGGAATACCAAAACCACACTGGGCCTTTTAAACTGCTTATTAGTATGTTAATCTCTCAACAATTATCTGAACTCAATTAAACAATTTTTTGAATATATCAAAATTTATCAATAAAATACTTGATCACAATAATTATAGGCCTTAGATTCCTGGGAATCTTTAGTTTGTAGGCATAATGGTTCTGCAATCTCCATTTTGTATAAAATATGTATATACTCGTATAATGGCGACGGGCTTGCAACCTGCCACGTACGGAATACTATTATGCAAAATGTGGGCATGTGCCAAATAGCATGTTTGGACGTGCCTTTGACTACCCTCTTCGGATCTCCTCAAAGATCTAGGTAACTAGAGATCTGAGGTGATATCTACCGAGCCTGGGGATTACAGTCGTAATCATGTTTTTTTTTTAATTTGGAATAATTCTAACCACACAGGTATGTGGAGAAAGGTTCCTATTCGGCCCGTTCCACTCTAATGCAGTAAGCAAATCTATTAATGGAACATTCTGCAGGCTAAAAGCAAAGATTTAAATCGTAGATATGCCCGTACGGGACGGAGACCGCGCCGTTTTGTTGCCACACGAAATGAGATAGCTCGCTCATTTGGCACACCAAATATTTTCAATTTCAGGGTACAAAGGGAATAATTATATATTTTTACGAAAGATCGTGCAATATTATTGCACAATAAATGGTGAAAATCTGTTTGGTTCATTTTTTACTAATCATTAGTGTGCTTGCATCGGCATTTTGTTAACAAACACAAGTGAAAACAGTGCCACAGTTTTTGGCGTCCGGGCATATCTACGATTTAAATCTTTGGCTAAAAGTATCCCAAAATTCTCCAAAAGACACTTACTGAATGAATTGGAGCGAAGTTGCGTGGGCATCGGTGGACTCAGCACGTCACTTGCAAGACTGCTCACGCTAATGACGTCACGCAGCTCTCCAAGCGACGAAGAACGCATCGAGGGCAAGGAAAAGTTCACCTCTTTGGTCCTGCAATATTTTGATTCGTTAGTCTTTGCGGCAATATAGTAGACTAGCTTCCGCTCACGGCTTCGCAGGCGTGGTACTTTGAAAAACAAAAACATATCTATCCCACTATCTATAACCGTAAAATTTTCCGGGAAAAAGTAGTCTATGCAATTCGAGACTGTAATCTATTATCTGTGCCAAATTTAATCCAGATCCGTTCAGCCGTTTTAGCGTGAAAGAGTAACAAATATGCATCCATTCGTTCTTACAAGCTTTCGCGTTAATAATATTGGTAGGAATTTAGCTACGTAAAGAAGTGTAAGTAATAATGTATTAATGTAAATAATAATGTAATGCTATAAGAGTAAGTAATAATGTTACAACACTTTTCTAGTTTAAATTTAACCAAAAAATACCTAGGGGGGTTTCTCGGCTTAGGCAATCAGCACCTTATTTATAAGAGAACATTAGTTTAGCATAATTTATGGTCCAATTTTAAAATGGAATATTCATAATCCAGATTCATAGTGCTCATACATTTTAATCAAATACATATTTTTTGTAATAAAATTGATCCCTTCAGATTTGTTAGGGACCTAAGCGTAGGCGAACGAATTGAAAGTGCGATCAATTTCAAAACACGAAGTTAGACAAAATCCTAGACTTTCCTGTACAATCAACTATAAAAGTCTTAAACAATAACAGTGGATTGATATTTATTATATTACTGAAACCTGATTGAACCAACCTTTCTAAACAAACACTGTATATACAAAATATTTTAAACGAATCCACCCTATTTCGAATGAAACTATATTAACATGCAAGAACATTTTCGAACAATGTTGCTAACTCCAAATTAGATCCGAAGCTAGCACTAGTTGCTACCCTATCATTTGCAGGCTTTATCTCAAAACAACAATCTCAAATATTGTTATCGGTGAAAATTTGCATTTATACTGATTTCATAAAGAGGAAAGTTTTGTATTTTTGTGTTTTTGTATCTTTGTAACGAATAAACTCAAAAACTACTGGACCAATTACAAAAATTTTCACCATTACAATGCTACATTATCCCTTAGTAACATAGGCTAAATTTTATATTAAAAAAATAGAGATACTTTTGCTACCCGTGCGAAGCCGGAGCGTGTCGCTAGTTTAATACACATTTTCAATCAGTTTTCTAACGGTTTAATAACGTCAGAACTCGTGCTGATCCATGGAAAATTAACTAAATTTGGAGTTTTAGTTTGCGTGGGTTGTGTACCTATGAATTTTTTATTCGTAGTTACTGAATTTTCAAATTTCCAGCAAATATTGGTAGCATTGTTATATTGCAAAACTACTTTCAAAACAGGATTAGGATGAACAACGTTAAATCGCTTAATGGAAAAGCTACCTTAGATTGCTTCTACGACTTTTATTAAAACTTTGAACAACTGGAAATATTGTTTTTGTTCAAAGCTCAAGAGTTGCAATGTATGTTGTTGCAAATGATATAAAAAAAATTGACGCTCTATTTTCGTTTAGCCTATGTGCGATTAGCTAACTCGTTTTGAGAAGCCACTTTAAGTATTACCTAAAATTTGTTTCACATAATATTTAATTCACTTAGATCTAGACACGCGGTAGCGTGTCAAGCCAAGTTCAAGCTGGCGAACCGCGCACCGTGTGTAATATTACACGAACCATTTGGAGCCAGTTTTCACCCCCTCATAACTCCAAAACTATTTCACGTAAACATGTCAAATTTGGCTCATCTATTGATATTTGCGACCTAAGTAAGTACACCAAATTTCATAATCACACCTCAAACGGTTATTTAGATATTAACGTCCAAAAATCCTAATTTTTATCACTGACTGACCTATAGACGTTAATTCTAACCTAGTTCCAGATGACCTAGAAAGTTTAAATTTGGCATCCAGGTAGGCGGTTGGGTGAATACAAAGGAAAAAATCAGAAACTAGTAAATTTATATATTTTTATTATAATTTTTCAATTACTTAATTCATTCTCTTAGGAACTCTTATAGCGCCTATAATATAAGTAAGAGCAAAGATTACCGGTGTGTCGGATCTACCTACTTAGGTATGTATACAATGTGCCAATAGTTTCAGCCGTCCATGCACGTAGATATGTATATAAGTATAACAATATAAGAATAAGTACTTACTTACTAATAAGTTCTGTACAAAAAGTAATGATATCCTTGAGACCTTAGGCTTCAATTTAATATCCTAAATTATAAGATGAAATGATATTTTAAAGTTGTTAAACATATTCATATTGTTACAAATAAGTTTTAGGACTGACCATTGTACTTGGCACCCGTTTATAAGATCTCACTTCTTTTGTCGCTGAAGTCAACGACTAAAGCATACTTATTGAACTTGGCTATCATTTCACATTTATGTTTTTGATGGGATACTAACCTAACACAAATTATTGTCCATGAAAAGTGTGGTTAGACTACATTTGCGACGTATTAGTGCAGTCTAATTAACTTCGGCCGCAAATTCATTAGTGAGATCTACTGTGGCCATTATTATATCGACAATGGACACTAAACGAATAAGTGCTAGATCAATATTAGGTCTAAAATTTAGTTTTACTTATTTGGTTTTACTAATAAAAAAGTACCTGTGTAGATATCTTTCTATTGGCAATATCACTGTGAGGTTTCCGAAATAGACGTCCTACAAAGTACATTTGATTTATATAATGAGTAAAATATTTTTTTTCCGTAATGTAATATCATAATTTGTACCCTAAATGTAATATTATCATAGTATTACATTTTAGGTTCTAAACGTCCGCCCACAAGCTGTTTTTATTTATTTCCGACGACGTCTTATTTCCGAGTTGGCTAAAATTAGACTAATTCTTTTACCAATAATGATTTTTTTTATTTTTTTTACCTTTGGTGGTATTATTACATCATTATTGATGGGTATAATAACAATGGCTGAAGAGATGGTTCAATATTTTATCTGATTAATAATTATAAAAATGAATACCTACAGGTTTAAAAAGAACTTTAAAGGTTTTTATAAATTCCAGATTGTGCATTGACTGACTATGGAAACGTTGAAATGAAAACGAACTGAACGAGAACGCCGGGAAATGAGCATATCTACAAAGCTCATCAGGCAGTGAAATGAAAAGAAATTGAAATAAAAATAAGACGAGGCCACTGAGGTATACATCAAAATAGTAAAACTCTGACCAATCAACTTAAATAAAATGTTAATCGTGATAAAAGAAAATAAAATGTACACAAAATAAAAATAATTTTAGTGACTTAAAAAAACAACCCAAGCAAAACTTTTTAGTCTTTGTGACTACATTTTCTGAATTAAAGTTTTGTTCATGGTTTATTGAAGCGTAAGATAAGAGAGCACAGAAAAAAATATACAAATGGATGAATTTAAAATAACGCTGTGCTAAAAAATTAAATTACGATGTGCACTTATGAAAAATATAATAGAAATAATGGAAAGTGCGACATGGCTAAGAAAGGAGTGAGTAATGAGATGACGAATGATAGAGGGAAATGGAAGAAGATCAATTTTGTGCCGACCGACCGACCCGAAAAGGGCAGGAAGATGATGATGATGATTTAAAAAAAATATTTAGATCTATTATCGCTTTTGTTTTTAACAGTCTATCTAGACGTTCATAATGTTCTTTATCAAAATATGTAAAATCGTTGGATAACCGAAAATTACAGTCTAAATCATATGTCTTGTAGAGTTTCGTTTCCTTTAGCAGCGCACTAAGAACCTGAAACTCCTGGGGTTCAAAGTTTGTAATACATTACGTGAACGAAGTCGTGGGGAGTTACACTAGTTTTAAAATAAGCCGCTGGCAACTTTTTAAAACTTATATTTTAATTTTTCTTTTATCACGTATTTAATTACTTTCTTTGTCTTGTCTCGTCTCATCCACAATAAACCTCTCAGGCTTTCAAAGCGTTTAATCTTGCCAGTTTATTGTTTGCATGTAATTATGAATTATACTTTACAATGGAAACTGTATTTTTTTAAATTATGACTGAATCGTTAGTGAAACGTTTTGACGTAATTTATAGAGAAAAGATCAACATTATGGGCTCTACAACAGTGTTTGTAAAGACAACTATCCCATTAGAACACAGAGTACCCAATTATGATGATCCGTTAGCGAGGCGATCAAAAATCTGTGTAGACTCACACTAAGTTAAGAATTTCCGAAATTGAGTCAAATAAAGTTTGAAAGAAATATACATTTAGCTAACAAAGAACTGCTAAAAGTTTTATTAATGTTACTTAAATAACAACTTACTAGATTACGACTTAGTAAACTCGACTTGTAGCCTCTACTTCTTGTCAAAAAGCTGTCATGGCCCATGTATGTATGTGCCTATAATAGCCATGTTTATATAAGGCTCTTTTTCGTTTGCAAGTACAAAACTTACACGGAGCGGGTGAATTTCTTGTAATCAATTTAGGTAATAAATGGAACTTAGATCTCACCACAAATCCACACAAACTTTGACACTCCATTTTACTTCCTTGTAACCATAGGGTAGGTTACGTCAACCCACATTATACCCTGCGGTTTGTGCGGCCAAGGATTTTATCCAACCGTTTGTACTCTGTCAAGAAAAAGCAACGAAGACAAATCGTTGACCTTTAGAAAGTTGATAAAACTGCGTGAATGAAGACTCCTTCGTTAATATTAAACAGACCTTAGATAAGGAAATGAAAATATTTTAATTGTTTCACGTTTCCGGCGGCGTCTTTACGTTGTTTAAGGCAATTTTTTTCGTCTTGGTTTTTTTTAATTGACAACCCGGGTTCTTTTAAGGAGAGTGGATGAAAGAATTTATTTAATTATTTGTTCAGTGATCTTCTAAGTTATTCGAGACCTTAGAATTTATTTAACTGTGAATAATATTGTTTTTATTTACAGGCCTCTTTCGTCAGCTCACAGAAAGTTCTTACTAATTTGTTTATCGCCGTCACAGTCAGTTGAGTTACCAATTTTATTAAAAGCTTATTGCAAAAAAAAGAAAAAAAAAGATAAGATAAATTTTCTTTTCTTCTTTTCTTTTTTTGCTAAAACAATTTAAAAAAAATATATTTTCTACATTCACATACTTACCTTTTTTAATATAACATTATATTATGTAAAGTTATATTATAGTGAATTAACTTACATATAGCAAGGTCCAGAGATAATGTCGTGAGGCGGATATACGAGGATCGGCGGGGAGGGAACGGGAGAGGGGCTGTTCTTGCGTCGGCGAGCCACAAACACGCCGGCCATCACGATCAAGAGCACTAGAGCTGCGCTTGCGCCGCCTAATGCTACCAACACTGCCTCTATAAGAAAATTCGTTTGGTTAAATCTATTGGCTAACCCTGCTTAAACTGCGAAAAATAGTAACATTCATATTTAAATACAAAATATCAAACAATTCTTACGGTTTGAAACAGTGGAATGAATAATATAAATTGTTCCCAGGGTACCTAATTTTTTTGACCGATATTACGCTTTCATACTTTAAATACATACATACATACATAAAATCACGGTTGTTTCCCGACGGGGTAGGCAGAGACCACGGATCTCCACTTGCTACGATCCTGACATACCTTAAATATGATCTAATCATTATCATACCTGATTAATATCATAGTATACCTGATTAATATCATAGTATACCTAAACATATTACCTGTTTTGGTAAAATATGTTTATGGCATTCACAATTGGATTATTGAGATCATCCCATGGGGATTAAAGTCGGGGACCAGTGAACTATGACTTGCGGGCTTGCTAAGGTCGCAATCGATAGCCGAGAGTGAAGATTAAAATTTACTATAATCCGGAGGCTGGACGAGGTTACTGGTGGGCGTGAATTGCCAATAAATTTCAGCTCGCCTACTCTCATAGTGTTTTTATACACCGTTTCTAAAAACAGCTAAATTGCTAAACTAAATTTATTGAACCCACCTCTCATAATCTCAGTGATCATCTGCTACAAAAAAAAACAACAACAGTTTTTGTATTTACAAAAAAATGTATCTAACTAATCTATCAGCTATCTGAGGGCTTAGACAAGCGACATATCTGCTAATGGAATAGAATAGAATTCTTAATGTAAGTAGAATTCTTAATTCGCTTCTAAAGGGGCTGGCTTGTTTTGTTTGGGGCTAGATAGCGTTGTGTGAACTGTCCACCAATATTTATTATTATTATTTACACCTATTTACAATTAGGTAAAGTACATAAAATAAAGAGTGCTTTCCCGTTCAACCGTTGAGCTCACTATATTTCTACCCAATATGTACTATTCTCCGTTCGACCAGATAGTAGGTATCTATAATGTGCCGTATTTTTTAGACTTTATTGCTAAATGATTACCTCAAAGTATACTTATGTAGGAAGTCACTTTTAAACTTGGCTCAAAGTTTGCAACTGCCGTGTAACCACTTAAGTTAGCAGTAACTTTACATTTTAAATAATTACTACACTTTACCTTCAGTAACTTTTAACGGCTCTACATAAAGTTTTCTCAGAAAATTAAAACAAAGTTGGTTCGTTCAATAGGTTCAAAAAAACTACAAAATAATTTTCAATGAAATACTTAGTGATAACACCAAACAAAAAGTTACAATAAAACTAATTATAATTAATTACTATTATGTATACTTACAATAATTTTAAGTATGTATATTGCTCTTCATTCAACAGTCCTAAAGAGCTACGGTACAATAATCTCTAGTGCAGTAAGGTAAGAGTCCATTTTTGCTTGAGATCTCGTTCTACTTAGCTAACATGAACCCTATGCTGTAACTAAAACAATAACTTTTGGAATACATCTCAAAGTATTGCTTATCGCAAATTTCTTTTATGCACTTTATTCCAATAGCAGAGATCGCAAAATGGAATGGATTGTGACGTGAAAGTTTCAGCAAATATCTCAAAGGACTAGGCATGATCGAAGAAAAATATTACATTTTCTACTTTGCCATCAAATATGAAAGTGAAATAAGCAGTTTCTTTTGATATTTTATAGAAAATACGGTTGTAATAAAACAAAGAATCAGCTTTTCTTGTGAGCGATATAACCGCTTTAAACTGGTGAATCGAACGTTGCTATCTCTTTTTTACCCGACTGCAAAGCGAAGAAGGAGGGTAATAATAATAATAAAAAAAAAAAAAAAAAAAAAAAAAAAAAAAAAATGATCACGACTGTAATCCCCAGGCTCAGGAGATATCTCCTCAGATCTCTAGTTATTTAGATCTTTTGAGGATATCTAAAGAGGGTAGTCAGAGGCACGTCCAAACATGACATTTGGTACATGCCCACATTTTGCACAGTAGTTAGTATTCCGTACGTGACAGGTTGCAAGCCCATCGCCGCTTATAAGAATACTAACCTATGACACATACCTTCGAATTTTTGGTTCTAGGGCATGCCGGTTTCCTCACGATGTTTTCCTTCACCGTTTAAGAGCACTGGCATTGCGCACATAAATTTTTCGAATGGAAAAACTCATTGGTGCACGACCAGGTTTGAACCCACGACCTTCGGATCGTGAGGCAGGGGTGCTACCACTACACCACCAGCGCTCTAGGCGCAGGAGGGTAATATTAATAATAATAGTAATAATAACTTTAATTCAGGTACCTAACAAGAAAAGTGTACAAAAAGCAACTTAACTAGGACCCATATTATAAATACTTTAGAGACTAACATGTAGTAATGTTTGGGGTGTATTTTACATGAGCTGTGCGCATTTTACGTCTCTTTCTCGTTTTTCACATCAAGGTCATTTTAAGTTGGTCAATTTCTTTTACCGGCAATCATACTCTCTTTTATGGTCTGTAATGTACTAAAATTATACCGTGTCGAGATCTTCTAACACAATAGTGGACTGGCACTTTTGAGATTACGACAGAACTTAATGGCGTCTGAAATATGAAGCTGTGTCGTCAACATTTTATGAGATGCTTTAAATGTGACATACCGCTTATTCAAGTTACTAGCAAAAATAAATACTTTATACTAAATTAACTTGATATCGTACGTATCATATAAAATTCAACCGTGGCTTGATTATATAAGGAAAAACGCCGAAAAAATGTAGCCAGCAAACCGTATTCTTGGAAAACAATCTTGAGTGATGGAGTGTGTTCAATAAAATAAGAGTCATCCGTCATGGACATAAATGTCACTATTTATGACAATGACGTACAATACAAAAAACAATCCAATCTAATTTACCAACTGAAATTAGCTTTTATATGCCGAAACGACTAGTAATTTTGTGTTTTTGAAAATCTGTCATGTTAGAAAACAAGTTAAATTAAATTAAAAATATAAAAAAACCCCGACACAAATTTTGTGGCGGCCATCTTGGATTTTAAATTTGTCATAGTGTATAGTACTCGTATTCTAATACTCAAGCCCTTTTATTTGATACTTACCTATACAAATATTGAGGGAATTGTGAACAGTTATGTAAGTAATCCGCCATTTTGTGGCGGTGGTCATCTTGAACCAATTTACATCAAACTAAAACAACAAAATCAAAATTGGTTTGTCAAACTTATAACACGTCGTTTTTGCGTCGGGGGTTAAAAACAGCGCTAGCTACAAAACTAATAATCCAAACTACTTTATGATATTTAAAAAATAATACAAAATATGGATAATTTCACTACCTCCCTTTGGCACTACCGCTTGGCTCTACTAGTAGAGTGAATTAATATACACAACTCTTCTTAGACAGAACTCTACATTTTTTCTTTGAACTTTTAAAGTGAACCGGTGAAACGGAAACTTTAATAATTCAACATTTCTAGCATCCCTCTCATTATACTATCTCTGCGCGTCTCTGAATAGTTTTATTACGTGACCTACGTTCCGTAGCAACAACTGTGAAACTCCGTTGATAAAGACGTTGACAACTGAAAACGCCTTTAGTAAAAGGAGCTTTCTCCAGCTTTCCCACCCGAAAACACGCAGACATTACATTCAAATATCACGCAGATTACGAATCGCGGCAAATTGTCTGTGCTTTTTCATGAAGTTCGCTGTCAATCCATCTTATTGACACATTGATTAGTTACAAAAAAATTGATACGCGTGTTTTTATGTACTTTTAAACTTACGCGATCTGAACACATTATTATTAGTATTAGACGGGTATTTATCGCGTTTTAATTACCTTATATTTTCCCGACGTTTCGACAGGTTAGCACGCTGTCTTGGTCACGGGTAGACTGGAGTACTGGAGCTACCGCCTCCGCGAAGCGGGGGTCGCATTATTTGCAACTACCCTCACTTCGTTCTCGACAATAGGGATGTCCATCTGTACACTCGGACGACACACAACACTAACAGTATCCGCGACGCGCTGAAAAACCGGTCTACGACGAGTACAGTGCTAGCTAAGTGTACTCGTCGTAGACCGGTTTTTCAGCGCGTCGCGGATACTGTTAGTGTTGTGTGTCGTCCGAGTGTACAGATGGACATCCCTATTGTCGAGAACGAAGTGAGGGTAGTTGCAAATAATGCGACCCCCGCTTCGCGGAGGCGGTAGCTCCAGTACTCCAGTCTACCCGTGACCACGACAGCGTGCAAACCTGTCGAAACGTCGGGAAAATATAAGGTAATTAAAACGCGATAAATACCCGTCTAATACTAATAATAACGCGTGTTTTTCACGGTTCCGATCCAGGGTCACGGCGTAATATCACTAATGTGGACATACGCGATGCCCTACGTTACTAAGCTAAAGAAGCGTGTCAAACCGAACAATAGGATCACTTCATTACCATAGCTGAACTCAAGTGTAAACGGTTTCTGCTCATACATATTTTTAATTTAGAAAGATGCGAACTAAGGATGGATAGTTAAGCTGCAAAGCTATGTGAGCGTTTAGCTAAAAGTGGCAGCAAAGGATGTGTGCTAATTATAATTAGCTAAGAATGCGTATCAAACCATTGTCTATGTGTGGTGTGCCTATCTATAACTACATTTGCGCAGCGTTTAATAGTAGAAACGGTGCCATAGCTTCACAACTTAGTTATTCAGGTGCAAGTTTACCTCGTAAATTCACAGCATTAGCTATAGAGAACTCTGAAACGGAGCTTGTGGTTGGCGATTGGTCGAACCGCCCCCGCGTTATATCCAACTGTCCCAGCTCTGCGTGCCTGGCAGTCACAGGCTCATCGTAGTCGTGACGCTCATAATAATCAGCTGGCTTTTCCTGTTCCTCCTGTCCAGCGTACTCTGCCTCGTAATCTGGGAGAAAACACAGTTATATTAGACTATTAGCTTCGTCGCGGCGTCGCCCGCGAAGTACCTCCATAAAATATAACCTATGTTCATCCTGAAAGTTCATTCTACACATTGGTGAAAGAATTTTTCAAATCGGTTCAGTAGTTTCGGAGCCTATTCGTTTCAAACAAACAAACAAACAATCAAAGTTTTCCTCTTTATAATATTAGTATAGATTATAGATTCGACCAAACTAGTTTCAGCACTATCTTCAGAATAAGTCGTAGTTAGGAGGCCTTTTTACTCAATTTGATATTTTACCGTTATTTAACAACTTTTTCAACCTTGATTTTACAGCTCATCTTTCAAGCTGATAGCATGAAAATGGAGCATTAAAAGATTGATTATTAATACGTTATTTGACGAAGAGTACTACATTTGAAATTAACTTATATTTTACGAGTTAACCAAAATTGTTTGTTGCGAACAATGACGAGAATGGCTAGTTATTGAAGAGTAAAATGACATTTTACTTGTATTTGACATAACACTTAAAATGTAAATACAATGTCAATTTTAACATAAAAAAATAAATAAATAAAATCACAACTGCAATCCAAATTAATGTAATGTCATTTTACTCTTCATTATATGATATTTTTGAAGATTTAGTGTATTATACTAGTTTTGTTGAATTCAAGCTAAATAGACCAATAGACAATGCACAGAAAGAACCCTCTAAGACGCACAGTAAACCTTTCACTACACTGGTTATGTATTAAATGAATAAGATTTAGACTAATTATTAATACAAGGATTCGGTATTTTATTAACCTTAGATATATTCTACCTGAACTGCTTTTCTAAATTCATAAATTATGCATCCATTTGCGAATTATTTTTTCAGTCTGCTTTCCATGAAACTTCATATTTTTGCAATAAAACGTTTTGAAAAAAAGTCTTTGTCATACAGAATATTTTTATAATAAAACAGGCATGTAAAACTACAAATCCAAATTCAGATTGTTAACAAACCGAATTGCACTCCAGTGCATCCCACAGGAAATAATGTATTCATCAAATTTATGTAAATACGAACATTGGATGTAGTGGAAGCACCCCTGTTTCACGACCCGAAGGTCGTGGGCTCAAACCTAGTCGTGCACCAATGAGTTTAACTGTTTGAAAAATGTATGTGCGCAATTCCAGTGCTCTTTTAATGGTGAAGGACAACCTCGCAAGAAACCGGCATACCCTAGAACCAAAAACTCGTGTCATAAAGGTGTCGCCCAAAAAAGGTGTGTGTCATAGGGTAGTACTTTTATAAGCGACGATGGGCTTGCAACCCGTCACGCACGGGTTTCCAACAACTGTGCAAAATGTGGGCATGTGCCAAATATCATGTTTGGACGTGACTCTGACTACTTTAGATTTCCTCAAAGGTCTAAGTAACTAGAGATTTGAGGAGATATCTACCGAGCCGGGGGATTACAGTCATGATCATATTTTTTTTAAATAAAAGTAAGCTGTGCTTAAAAGTAGTCCCAATATAAAATTATATATTATAAAAGTGTATTTGCGTATGAAAACACACATAACTCTATTGACGGATATTGAATTGTGACTGTATCAATTCGATCTTTCGTCGAGATCATACTAAGGTATAAAAATAAGTAAATAGATTTATCTTGAGCGTATGATTTATATTGATGCTTTTATAGATTGAAACATAATAAATATTTTTATACCTATAAATACTGGATAAATGTAGATAATATGTATTCTGAAATGTCATCATTTCTAGGTGATCTTTACTAACAAAGTTTAGTAAAAACATTAAAATTTGCTTCCAAAGCTTCTTCGTGCACTTGACACAACTTGACACAAGGTCAAGTTTTCAATCTTTATAGGCTCTACATATTACATATTATGCCGGTTTACGCACGATGCTTTTTTGATGTTTGAGAGTAGCTACTGCTCATCATCATCATCATTGCCCTGCTTACATCTAGTAAAAAAAAAAAGTTCGAAGTACTCGAACTTTTTTGTTCGTGGCTAAAAAGGCCTATGCGGGAATAACAGCCTTAATAGGTACTGCTCACATACATAGAAATAGCATAATCCATTGGCACACGATCGGATTCGATCGCTTAGAATCGCAAAGCTGGGATTATAATAATAATAATAATTTATAATAATAATTTATTTATTCGAAGTAACAAGGTAATTCTCACTCTAGATTGATATCTAGAGCACTGATGTGCTCTCTTACTTCACTTCTCTTCTTACTTTATCAATAACAGCCAAATTAAAAAATTAAAAAAAGCGACGACAAAATTTTGACGCTTTTGTCGAGCATGTTGTTTCTTATTGGCACGAGAAAGAGCGAGACAAAACAGTCGACAAACTTTCTCGTCGCGCTCTTTTTAGCCCGGCTGAACCAACTTACAAGCTTCTATCATTTACTCCCTTCATCAAAGCTTACAGTCGCTATGTGTAGAGGTAGTACATTTTAGATATGATATTTAAACGTAAGTATTTTCCTTTCGACAGTCCGAGAATCTGATTCGGAGAATAGTGGGACTGTTATCAGGTGTTTTAGATTTCGAGCATACCGGAACTAACCGGTCGAAAAAGCTTTTCAACTTACCTTGTAAACTTTGATTTTAGTGTAGTTACCTGTATTGTACTTTTCTTGTTCTCTCAATATCTCGGCCGGGTCGATAGGCGGCGCATACCACGGCCTCCTGGAGTATACTTTCTTGGTATTCAACACCCGGTCCCCAACATCAACGTTTCGATAACTTGCTGGAGACAGGTTTAACATCTCTAAACATCGAGTGAAACCTGAAAGAAATGAGAATCTATCATTATAACTAGTATTTTTAGTGTAAAAATTAAAAAACCCTATTGAACGTAACTGAAGAAAGATTTTTACAGCCGCCATATTAGTTTTACATTTTGTACAGCCTACGTCACTTTTATGATCCAGACAAATACAACGACACCTGTTTGTCAATATCCGTTTTGGCTAAACTGACAGAGCCAAAAGTACTCGCATATAAGTACACCCCAAACACATTATCCTCCTTTTTCGCTTCGCAGACGGGTAATAAAGGATGCTTCATGAAATGCTCACAAAAACAGTTACTCATACGACCTCATTTATTTAAAATACTAATAACCGCACGCTGCTCCGCTTGTGTGTTACCTAGCCGGATAAAAAGTAGCCTATGTGTTAATTCAGATGATATATTACGTGTAGTAAACTACGTCTAGTTTCATCCAGATCCGTTCAGCCGTTTCAGCGTAATTGAGTAACAAACATTCATCCGTCCATCCATCTATCCATCCAAACATTCGGATTTATAATAATAGTAGGATATATAAAGCATCTTTATCAGAAACGTAGATTTTACTACGATGTGGTTAGCACGTCGTTTTCAGAAAAAAATATCCCAAGGAAAACTATTCCACGAAGGATGCTCTGAAAAAGATATTAGACGACACAGAATCAGATAAAAGACCACGGAATGAAAAACTCGAGGCTCCTCTCTATTTAACGTACAAATAGACCGTCCAATTTAAATCTTAATATTTTTCAGGAAAGAAAAAGGTGCGGTTTAAGAAATTTAAGCTTCTCTTGGGATAAGATTCGTTTCTTAAAAATACAGCGGGATTTTGGTTTGTGAAATACGTTGGGGGTAATGGTAATTGGAGGTTAAATACTTGTACATACTTAATTAAAATATCATAATATAAAAAAGAAAATTATCACGACTGTAATGATCAGTAGATAATTTCTTAAGATTTTTATTTACTTAGACTTTTGAGGGTATTTAATGAGGGTAGTTAGAGGCACATTCAAACATAATATTTGGCACTTGCCCACATTTGTTGTTGGTAACCCGTACGCACAGTAGTTGGTAACCCGTACGTGACAGTTTGCAAGCCCATCTCCGCTTAATATATACTTAATAAATAACAATGCCAATTTCACTAAGTTAGTAAACAATATATGACTATCGAAAATCGAAAAGCCAAACTCATTACCTAAAACTACATACGTATCTGCACTGCCGTTAAGTAAATATTAAAAAAAAACTAGTCAGAATATACGAGTAAAGCAGCGGGCTTAGCCAGTTTAAAATTTCTAAAATATTCAGGGACGCTCATTACTAAAACATAGCCTTTGCTCAAGGTAACAAAAGCAATATTTTCATAACGGTACTTCGTAAGATTACCTAGCCTTCAGAGTTTCAGCTATCAAAGTAATAAACTATCAACTATCAAAAATATCTTCCTACTAATATTATAAACGCCAAAGTTTGTAAGAATGTGTGGAAGTATGGATGTCAGGATGTCTGGATGTCTGGATGTACATATGTTTACTCTTTCACGCTGAAACGGCTAAACGGATCTGGATGAAATTTGACACAGAGATAGATTATAGTCTGGAAAAGCACAAATGCTACTTTTGATCCCGAAAATATGTACTGTTTCCATGGGATAGATTTGTTTTAATTTTTGAAGGTACCACGCAGGCGAAGCCGTGGGCGAAAGCTATTCGTAGTAACTCAAAAAATAAAGATAATTTATGAATTTGAATGAAATTTACTTATCCTAACAGAGGGTTGGTGTGTTTATATAGAACCCAGACCGTAGGCAAAAATAGAATACCAAAGTATTCTCAATCAATATTAGTTTACCGAGTAGAACACTTTGTGTCACACATATTTACTACTAGACGCAAAGTAGAAGCAAATTGTGGCTTAATGGACTATAAATAATGATATACTGCTAACTTTGACCAACTGCTGGGATAACTATTCTCAGAATATAATGCCAAATTACACATTACTATATGATATGACAATTAAGATTTATTCTGGGGATAGTGTTAATAGCGATCGAATCCCCCTTAGTAATAAAACAATTATGGACTTCTCGTAAATCAAAGAATCAAGTGGTCCTTTGCGCGCACTCGAATATCCCCAGTGACTGTAAGTGTTCACGAAATCGTTGAATTATTCAATTTTGAATCATATATCAATATCACAAATGTTATCGATGAACTATGCGCATATACGCGTTGACGTGGGCATCAGAAACCGATGACGCGACGCCTTTGAACGACGCATTTGAAATGTAGTCACGCCTAACCATAGACACTATCAATATAAATAGATACTGACTTTTACACTAGAATTGAAATAGTAAGGTTCATGTTCAGACTCAGACAAAGTGCGTATTTGCCATACAGCTACGTAATTATTACTCTGCTTATTCTCATAGCCTTGTCTTGTTGCAGCTTTGCTGCCCAGGCGAGGCATTAGAGCATTAGTTACTGGAAACAAGGTACGCTGTACGTAACCTGTACGTATAATTATAGTTTATATCATAATGAAGATACAGATGGAAGATAATTTTCTAGGTTGTAATTTTTTAAAGAGTTGATAAAATATGAAACAGCTTTTGGTCATATAGGTACATAACATACGTATATGTAACATAAATACAATAAATATTTTGCATTTGAATTTTATATTTAAATCCTTAATATTTAGAGCCTTATTTTGGGGATGAAGACTTTTGATTGATGAAGATTTGATGTGTTCTTTTTAACCAATACTTTGATATTTTTTATAGCATCAAATAAAATAATTACGTTATAGAAACTAAAAATAATACCGACTTCAATGAAGTACTATTAAAAAAAACAAATGGTGATCTCATTTGTTTTTTTTTCGAATCTTAAAGTATAACCTTTCACATAAAAATAAGAAAAAAATATTTTTTCAAATCGGTTCATAAATGACGGAATTATGAGGTTAAAATACAACCGAATTGAGAACCTTTTTGAAGTCGGGTGACAAAACATAAAATCTGCACCTAGGTGTGTACTTAGATCATGGAAAAATAAAAAATCTGGGTCGCAAATCGACCAAACAGATCACATCTTGGTCAGCCAGCCTAACTGCCACAATACAGAGGTTGTAAGATATAATTGCCGAAATATATTTTTGACTATCAGGCTAAAATAAAACTTAACGATCTTACAAAAACAGGCAGAAGCAATAACTGGGAAGTCGACTCCTTAAATGAGCCTTTTAGAAGTTATTTTACTAAGAATCCCATTACAGGGTTGTCCTTTGAGAAGGCCATAATAGCTTTAGAAATATTAATTGAAGGTGCTAATGTTGAGGCATTAATTACCTAAGTACTCAGTAAAAAGATTGATTATTTATTTTTAGAAGTAGAGAAATTCTAGTCTAGACGGCTTCGGACTAAAAAATAACAATCAAAACACTAGTAAGATAGTAGCTAAGGGCTAGTTACATCATGCTCGCATATACTAACAGCTTGTTAGTCTTCAAATGGCCTGTTAAAGTTGTGTTGTATTCTACCATGTCCTGACAAAGAAATCTTTCGTCAAACGAAATGACGTAAAATAGATAACGATTTATTAAAATTCTTGTTAGTTTTAATGCTCGATCAGGTGATGCTTTGTTTACAAAAGTTTGGTGAATTAAATATGTAAATATTGTTGGACATTTCACACAACGCCATCTAGCCCCAAACAAAGCAAAGCTTGTACTATGGGAATGACTTAGAGTTAGCAAACGTCGATTAAATAAGTTATTGAGAAGAGAGTCGATTAAAGAAGAAAATTACTTGACCAAAAGTAGGTTGACCACTTTTATAAAGTTGGTTTATACGAATTTCACAGTCCATTAATATATGAGTATGTAAATATTTTCATTGGTTACGTACAAAAAAATAGTAGAAACCTACTGAATCTCTCCACAGTCGAGCGTGAAGTAAATTATGCAAATACTACTGAGGTCGACGTTATGTTAGCATTCACTTTTAAGTACCTACCATTACGTATTTTGGGACACCAGAAACGTTTCAGCATAATGCAACAGAACAGAAGGCAATCGCGGTAATTTTTAACGTATTTTCCAAAGATAAAACACATTCATAAACGTTAGATATGTTGTGGACATTTTCGTATCGCGCTATTTTTGTCAGCGTCCATAACTTTCTTCTTCATCTTCTTCTTCTTTGTTATGATATCTGTTTCAATTTTGCCAGTGTCAAGTAGTAATGTCACCAATTCAGTCAATTGTCAAGTAAATTTTAAACAAAAGATGGCTGTTTTATTCAAAATTCTCGGGATTTCCTCCAATGGATTTAGATAGGAACTAAGTATTCACTTTATACTCGTGTCAAGAACTCGGGCTTAATTTTATTGGAAAAATATAACTACCAAAATTACGCAATATAACCTAAAATAACACGAGAAAAATATAAAAACTAGAGCGACAAAGTTTACAATCGAAATCAACGCCGAAAATCGCATCTTTAAACTTGAATCATTCTTTTGGGAATTTGACAAACAAACATTTTTTAATTAGTTTTTTCAGAGACGTTAAACAACTTCTGATGATACGAAATGTACCTACAAAGTGTAAAGTTTACGAATGTGCTTTGGCTTTGGTTAAATTAACGTGATTTCCCTCCAGCAACAAACTCCACTCATGCATATAAACCTTTATCATTTTACTAAAGCTTTATTTCCCATTCAGTTTCAGATTTTGTGTTCAAGTTTACTTAGCAAGAGCTGTTCATTGCACTCCTTAACTTTACAAAGCTTAGTTTGCACTAAGTTATTAGTATTGTGTTAGTATAATAAATTTTGTTGTAGCAACAATTAATATTGTTAAAGTTGCACACCGTAAATGTTAGTTACTGAGTGTTTTCATAAGTATTTTTATATTAAAAACATCAGTTGCAATATTTATCACATTTAAACAACAAAATTTATTATAAACACGGCAAATAAAAAAAGCCTGATAAGTAGGTATTTATTTCAAAAATAAAGGAACCCGACTGAAAGTAATTGAAAATAGCTTCATACAGCCACCATATTGTTTTTTTTTTATATTTTGTGCAGCCTTTGTCAGCTTACATCCCTCATGTAATCCAGATAATTCCAAATTTGTCAAAATCAGTCCAGCCATCATGCTCCTGTGACAGCGAAAGAAACTTGCATATGTACTCCCCAAACACATTAGACTCCTTTGCAGACAGGTATAAAGACAAATATTGTTTTAAAAATTATGTATGTGACAAAAAAAGTCTGGCTAAAGTAAATAAATAAATAAATAATGCTGGACAATCCACACAGCATCATCTAGCCCCAAAGTAAGCTACTCAAAGCTTGTGTTATGGGTACTAGATAACTGATATATTTAATACATTATATACATAGATAGATATTTTTTATTATACATAGAAAACACCCTTCTGCAGATCGTACACAAATTTGTTCCGCTGTGGGAATCGAACCCGCAACCTCTTGCGTCGCAGGTAGACTCTCGCCCGCTGCGCCACAGAGGTCATCAATGAAAAGTATTATCTTCCTATTCGTCCAAGGACTTCATCATTTAAGTTTTCCCGGAATTACCACTAGGGGAATTTTAACCCTTTTACCCCATTTTATAAGCTAAAACATTTTATAACTTATTGAGGCTTACTCAAGGTCAGTTAGATGAACATAATACCTTCAAGGAAACCACAAAAATTAATAACAGACAAAATGATGACCTAGGAATGAATTGTCTACCCTACACGAAAGTAATCATTACTTTATCCTCAAAAAGATGAAGCATTAATCCGGCTTCCACACGATGTAGTAATTAATTAAATGTTAGCTGGTCTGGTTTTTGTTTACAGATCTACGTCACATTCAATGTACCTACTGAAAAAAACAACGCAACACTTTCACGCCACGTTTACACCAAGGTTATGTATTCTACTTGTTGTATCTTACTGTTTTTATTTATTGAGAATAAATGTATACAAAAAATGTAGAAGACGAGTCAAAGACCGACGAAAATGTTTTCTTGATTGAAATAAAATAGGTTAAGGACTTTTTCTCTCCTCTTCTCTCGTTCGACCTTTTGTTGTTGTGAAGCGTGTATTCAAAATTTTTGTAGATTTAGTACAACCGAACCCCGGATTAGACTTGTGAAATGTTATTTAAATATGAGATGTACTACCTAAGAAATGTTAAAGTTAGTAAAACTCCTGCGCAATTGAAATAACAGGCTTAATATCTAATGCTAAGAATACAATTTACGATTTTTCAAAGAACTTTTCAATAAATCATGTGAAATATCTACCTATACGTAGGTCGAAAGTCTAACTTTATATAGAACCAAAGAACTCAATTGTAAAGTGTATAAATAAATTACAAACAATTTTATCCAATTATTATCAAACACGAATCAGGTAACTTTGTTGGGTGGAAATTAACAAATTATGTAGGCGATAATAAGGCTTTCGAGATTTATGTTATTTTAATTGAATTATTGAGTAGGTACGTTTGTTCTGCATGCATAATGTATTAGCCTGACTAGAAATGTAAAAGGTAGGGTCCGGTGAACAAAAAAGGTAAAATCTTTCAGATTTTGTCATCTGATAATGATTTGTGTGTATGTCATAGATAGGTATTCCGGTTATCAACCTGTCACGTTCGGAATACTCCTACTGTGCAAAATGTTGGCATATACAGGCATAATATGCCAAATATGATTAACGTGCCTTGACTACCCATGTTTATGAAGATCTTAGTAACAAAAGATCTGAGGAGATCATACATATGATGTTACCAAGCCTGATGATTACAGTCGTGATCATGTTTATTTTGTTTGTTTTTAATTTTGTTAGCCAAGCTCATTTATGTACTCGTAATACTAAAACTATACAGAGGTAAATATTTATTTTAATCTTAAAAACATTGGAAATAAAACATTATAGTCCATCTATAAAGAGTTGAACGACCAGCAGAAACGCTAATCCGATCGCCTATTCAAAGAAGATTTCGCTTTTCCATCCTGAACGGATTTGGGATAAAAGATTCATTAAAAGAACTTTGCTTTAGCCAAACTAGGATTAGGTGTTCAATTCTGTGTTATCGCCTTTTATTAGAATGTTTCTGAAATCAGAAAGAGGTCAAATTAATCCAACACGTATAATAGACACAATGTTGTACTGCGCGTTATGTTTATCCCCTAGTGTGTGGGGCTTTATTCTACCAAATTACACAATATTACTAGGGAATTGTTCAATTCAATTTCTATTATTATTAACTTTCTTAATGTTATCAGACTTATTTCAATTAAAAAGAGCTAAAAACAAACCTTAATATCGTAATAAGATTTAAATTTAAATTTCTTATTTTAATATCTTCATTAAAAAGAAATGTTTCAGCCAAAGGTAGACTTATTCATGATTTAAAAATCAAATATTCTGGAGCTTAGCTTTATAAGTGAAAGAATCTCAGTAAATGACTAAGCAATACAGCGGCCTACACATTGGACGTGATATGATTAGGTAGGTGTGATCAGTTCATTCCCCACACAACTAATTGAAACTCAAAAACGTACATTTTGAGATCTCAGCACGAAGGCCACTAAAGCGTTTTGACCTTATTAACAATTGCAGCAAAATTTCCAAAGAAAAAAAAACAAATGGCTGGCTTACAACATGGCTGTAATCCCCAATGTTTGGTAGACTAGTTACTTATATCTTCGAGGATGACTAAACTCAGAACACGTCTAAAATTATATCGGGCACATGTCCACATTTAGCACACTATTATTCCGTACGTCAACAAAAATAAGCGATGAACGATAAAACCATTTCTAAGTATGATAACGTCATCAACCACTTGACATGTACTGTAAAAAAATTAGGGAATTAGGCTATTGCTTGTCCATGGTATACGAACATGTTTAGATTGCAGTAACACAAGTTGAAAGCAGGTAGCTTGGCCCAACATTTTGTTAGAACATTTTCCTGCCGAGGGGTTAACGACTTGACCTCGTAAAAGGCCCAAGGCTTGAAAATATTCCTTGAGACGTAGACACCAGCACCTTTTATCATACAAAGTAATTGATAAAAAAATATAGTTAAAATACTTTAGCTATTAAGTATGCATATAAATAATATTAGGTACTTAAAATTTATTAGGTTGTTAGCAAAAAGAACCACAGACAGAAACCCATGAACATTTTGTGTAAGAAAATCAAAGGTAAATGTTTTTTTTGATTTTACAATGCTTAAAATTATTCTACTATTTGGGACGGAGACAAATACTTACAACAAATCAAAAACCATGAAAATAGGTCCAGCCGTTCTTAAGTTTGAAGTTCTAACAAACCTGACTTTGTTTTATATAATACGACTAGCAGTCCACCCCGGCTTCGCACGGGTATTTATATATACATACATGGTCACGACTGTAATCCCCAGGCTCGGTAGATATCTCCTCAGATCTCTAGTTTCTTAGATCTTTGAGGATATTTAAAGAGGGTACTCACACTCAGAGGCACGTCCAAACATGATATTTGACTCGATATCGCCGCTTATAAGAATACTAACATATGACACAAACCTTCGAATTTTTGGTTCTAGAGTTTGCCGGTTTCCTCACGATGTTTTCCTTCACCGTTTAAGAACACAGGCATTGCGCACATAATTTTCTCAAATGGAAAAATTCATTGGTGCACGACCAGGTTTGAACCCACGACCTTCGGACCGTGAGGCAAGGGTGCTACCACTACACCACCAGAGCTCTCAAATTTAAAAAAAAAACAAAATTCAAAATTATAATACACACTTGTCATAACCATGATACTCTTCTTTAAAGAAAGAATTTATATAGAAAGTTTTAGTTTTATTATTTTAGTGAACTTTTTTTTAGAAGAGCGCTGGTGATGCAGTGGTAGCACGATCCCACGATCCGAAATCGTGGGTTCAAACCTGGTCGTGCACCAATGAGTTTTTCCATTCGAAAAATGTATGTGCAATGCCAGTGCTCTTAAACGGTGAAGGAAAACATCGTGAGGAAACCGGCATACCCTAGAATCAAAAATTCGAAGGTGTGTATTCTTATAAGCGGCGATGGGCTTGCAACCTGTCACGTACGGAATACTAACTACTGTGCAACATGTGGGCATGTACCAAATGTCATGTTTGGAAGTGCCTCTGATTGCCCTCTTTAGATATCCTCAAAGATCTAAGTAACTAAAGATCTGAGGAAGATATCTACCGAGCCCGGGGATTACAGTCGTGATCATATTTTTTTTTTTTACTTCGCCCTCCCATATACCCAGTGACCCCTACATTGCATAAAGCTAGCCGAGAGCAGGGTGAGGCTCTCACGCAACTTTATTCTAATACTAACATTTTTAATTTCGTGGTATTTTTCGCATGGAATGTCCGAATTGAGTAATTCAAAAAGCTGTATAAAGGTATTGAAGCAGTCTAGAACATGATGTGATTTATTTTGATAAGGATTAATAAAAAAAAAAAAAAAAAAAAAGATATTTAGATATTTTTTTACACCTTGGGTTACATTATCGAAGTTTTGGTAAGGATCCCTAATTTTTTTGAAAATAATATAGCCTATGTCACCCGCTGATAATGTAGCTTCCCAACAGTGAAAGAATTTTTCAAATTCGGTTCAGTAGTTTCGGAGCCTATTCATTTCAAACAAACAAACAAACAAACAAACAAACAAACAAACAAACAAACAAACAACAAACAATCAAAGTTTTCCTCTTTATAATATTAGTGTAGATAATTATAGATGCGAAAACTTCTAAAATGTTAAAAGGTAGTAAGCACATTGTTTTTTGTAATCCATTTACTTTCTACAAGTAGGTACATTGTACAATCACAGTTTACATAAAAAAACATAAGTAGAAGCTTACCTGTTTAATGCGTCTCTAGACTATCATATATCCAGACTAAGTAAGCAATGTCCAACATAGCTCGTTTATTATTTGCTTGCTTACCTGAGTTTTATGCACAAGGAAGTAACATGAGTACCTACTAGGTACCTAGTCCCTCTACGTAGTCACTGAGTTTGCTAGTGGCTATTAAAATTGTGAATCTCTTTGGCCTTTTTACAGAGCAAACATGCCACATCAAACTAGCAACCGCTTGTAAGTGTGAACGAACAATTAGTGGAATGAAAGATTGGTTAAAAAAATCTGGAGATAAAATTGTAAGCAGATCGGCCATCTTTTGTTCAAAATTAACGTTTAGATACTGAAAAATGTTTTCTATTACCAACAGCCAATGTCCTTTAGTGAAAGAGAACACAAAGAAACAAAATTCAAGTTATTAGGACCAACAATGGTTCAAAGGAGCTTCCGTTGCCTGTTCTTTTACTCAGTATTTTATAAAATGTTTTAGGCACCGGTTTTAGAAGTAAATTCAAAAAGTTTCCAATGCTTTATATATGCCTTCTCTCAGGCTGGCTAGCGCATGAGTAAATAAATAATTTATATGGCATCCTGAGCAATTTCCTTTTAGCTAACATCGGAATCCTCACTCGTTCGATAAACGATTTAACTGAACAAATAGGTACGCTCCAACGTCCTGCCTCGTTCAAGATCTTGTTGAATTGTATTTTTCTCTAGAAGTGTTAATAATTAAGTATAGGTACCTAATGCTTTTCTTTGTTCCTAATGTACCTACCTACCTATACGAGGAACGAAATTGAATTTATAAGATTTGATTAAGTATACCCAGACACGACACAAAGCGTTGTCGGCGTCGGCTCGTTACACACAAGATAACACATTTTAAGCCAATTTTAACAAAGCACAACCATGCGCCCGGTAGACCAGTATAAAGGGCAAGCATTTCTCGACACCCGTGATGGCGAAAAAGTTTTTACACAAACGCTAACTGCTGCTTGATGAAGCAATTGCGATGAATGAGATGTTTGCGTAGTTGTTATACTTAGGTATATACACCTTATTATTACTACTATAATAGCTGTTAGTGTCCCACTACTGGGCAAAGGCCTCCTCCGGAAATAAATACCTACGGATTTTTTTTTCTTTACATTTTCAGGCCGTTTTTACAATTATTCTCAATAACTTTTCGGCGGCTCTTACCGGCACATTTACCTAGTATCTATTTATTCAAAAACGACTGAAGTTTGCTGCGTGCTTCCCACCAGTGTTGAAGTAGGTAATGAATGACGTTTGCGCAAACTCATCGCCCGCGCAACGGTACACCAACCTTCTCTACATCGCAAGCAAAAAGCTTCGGTTATTGCGACGTGAGCTACCGTGACATATTGGGTTAGACGAGTAAGTGTTGGATTATGTTATGCGTTCAACCATAAACCACTTCGTTACAAAAATTTATAGAGAACTAGCTTCCGCCCGTGGCTCCGCCCGCGTGATACCTTGAAAAACCAAAACAAATCTATCCCGCAGGAACCTTATATTTTTCCGGGATAAAAAGTATCCTATGTGTTATTCCAGACCATAATCTATATCTGTGCCAAATTTCATTCAGATTCAGCCGTTTCAGCGTGTAAGAGTAACAAACAAACATCCATCCATCCATACATTCTTACAATCTTTCGCATAATATATTATATTAGTAGGATTAGAAAGATTCTCGTATCGAATAGGTTGTCGTATCGATTATGCGTATTTTTCATATTTTTTGTTAAAATAATGAAAATTATAATTAGTGACCTTTAAGTTATGAAGGAATGAACGTACATGTATACATACCTACCGGTCAGAACCCTAGCCTTCCTTTTTGCTTTGCTGTAGTTGGGTAAAAAGTGGTAAGAGCCAAGAAAAGTTTCTAGTCTGTCTTGTCGCTCGCTATTTAAAATGACTTTGATTTGATTAACTAGAAAAAAACAAATCATTTCACCTAGCAGCGCTATCTAGTCCCAAGGTACCTAAGTGAAGGATAAGTAGGTACCTACTATGCAAATATGGTCTATACCGATCATCATCGAAGGCTTTCAGGAGGTCTAGGATCATCCACTAGCGCTCCTGAGAAGACTGACTCTGCTAATAATTTTACGGTGACCGCGCTGATCGAATTTGGTATTGGATTTTCCAGTTGGATCAGCCTTGTGCGTGTTCGCCCTCACAGCATCCCTTCTAAGTATATTGCAGTTAAGTAGATAGGTATCAATAAGGTACCTTTATTACTTAACACGCAATGAAGACTCGGCTAACAGTTAAAAATATGACGCCTCGTTACAAATAATACGGACAAAAGAAGCTTCTACAGAAAGTTACGAGTATATTTTATAAATATCCACTCTTTTATTTACGCAGCAAATAAGGTAAGTAGGTAGGTATCTAACTAAGGGACAATAGGTAGGTATGTAATAGGCAGAATATCGTATTTCAATGAACCTTTCGAATACGAAGCACTTTTGGAGAAAACTGAGAGCCTGGCCAATTAATTAGTTTTATTATGTAGGTACTTACTTATCTACCTACCTACTGGAACTCACTGAAACATCTGCGTGATTTTACTTTATTTCCAAATTGAACCCCCTTTGCATTTACGAATAATTTGTGTAAGTAACCTTTGTAAAGCCAGAATAGAAACGTCTCAGTCAATTACCTAGAAACAACATAAACAATTAACTTACCACGAATATCATCCACACTATACATGTCACGATAGAAAAAACACAGAAAGTCTAAACATATACTTATGTATCACATAATTCTTATTAAATCTAAGGTTTGAGGGTTCAACTTCACACTGGGAACATGCATTCAGTCATACAAGCTACAATCTCCACTCACCTTTGAAAATAAACTCACAGGTCTTAGAGAAACTTTCTAAACAAACATGCGACTACAAAGCTTTGTTGCTTACATAGAACCCCCGGGTTACGAAAGTTGTGCGCTAGAGGTTTGCGCTCGCGAAACGTGCGAAGGAATGCTATACCGACAACTGACTGGACCAACAGAGGAACCCGCTTTTACAATGCGCTCTGCGCATGATCCTTCAGACACTTAACATTTTAAGGTGATGCACTGGACATGGAAAACTCTTCATTCTGCTGCCCGGTGAATCTGAAATTCACTCTTAGCACATAATTTCTATGGATGTATTTGACAAACTTCCGGTAGGAATACCTATTCACAGATTAATGTCAAATGCAAACAAAAATGTCAGTTTCATCTAAAATCTGTGTTCATCACACATAATGTTAGTCCTGGGTGGGGATTGAACCCACAACCTACACACAGAAGGCAGAGCTACTACCAACTGAGCTGTGAAAAATAAGTGGGAAAAACTCAAAGACCAGGAACAAAAAAAGACTCAGGATCACGACTGTATTCCCCGGGCTCGGTAGATATCTTCCTCAGATCTTTGAGGATATTTCTAAAGACTCAAGAACGTGAAACAAATACAGAGTAACCGGTGTGTGAACAATTTAGCTGAGGTTCAAATAATACTAACTTCAACATCTGAAAGTTACGGCAAATAAAGGGTAGGAGTTGTACCTAATGTAAAAGTTTTCTGTGACGAAGTTCTATTAGGACTTTGGGACCCTTTAATTTTGATGGTTAAATTGAACCGTGAGTTTGTAGGTATATTAAACTAACCATAAGTTCTTAAAGATGAATCCTACATAGTATAGGTACATACATGTTAAAAAATAATTTAAACTTAAGCAAATTTTATAAAATCAAACTCGACAAACCTCAACGAAATTGCAAAAAAATCTTCAATTTTGTTATATTATTATGAATTATGATGGTAAGAATAATTCTTATTTGTGAGAAATGGAGCAACTTTTAAGGCAATAAGAAGGAAGACAATCTGACGCGAAGTTGGAAACGAGAATAAACAAGGTTTGCAGTTTGGAGTAATAAAAATGAGCAAGCTATAGAGTGTAATGAGGAACTTAATACCTATTGGTTGTCCGATGCTAAGGTGTGGTGACTAAAACTTGCCAGATAGAGTTAATAATGTCGCTTTTGGTACCTACTTTGAATACTCCTTATCATGAAGTATAATATCTTCAAAGTAGGTAAGTAGGTACCTACTCATTCAAAGTTTCCACCAAAGTTTCACAACTTTTTTATGACAGGATTTTATCCACTTTTATAATTTACTGAATTTTAAAAATGATTTTATGACAGGATGGTAGAATACTTTATTTATTGTATTTGATGTGATTCCGAGTACTTAAGTCTTTTAGAGGTGACTGAATCAACATGAACTCTTGCAGTGGCAAATATAATTGTCTACCCACTCTTATGAGGAGATAGATTCTCATTGAAAACAGTCGTTAGCGCTCTTGAGACAGACATTATTACGCGTAGGTCGGTATAATTGAGTCACCGTAACGAGTTTGCCATTTGCTCTGTGAAGTTAGGTTCACCATTCTACAGCCGTAACCACAACTCAAATGGCAGAATTTTCTGAAGCATCGCTGATTCAATATGAAAAGTTAAGTTAAGTTGGTAGAAAGTTTGGCAGCCAGTAGCTATTATGACACTAATAACCTAATTGTAGGTAGATTATTAGTTTATAACCTGGATTGACTTATTATTCCCGAAAAAAACCCCATAGGGATGAAAAGATGGAGTTTAAAACTGCACGATCGCGGTTGTGACAGATTAAATAAGTTGTAATTAGAAGTAGCCTATGGTCATAGCACTTTTAAATAGTTACTCGTGGCGCCATCTTTTATTTACTAGTGGTAATTTATTTGATAGCATGTTTGCTTACACCCACAAAGGTCTTCCCCGACGCCGTTCTACTCAGTATTACTCTGTTGGATATTGATTTTAGTTCTAATAGCCAATTATAGAGGTCGCTAACTTAGGTACTTATTCGTAAGTAAATCTACCTAAAATGTTGTGATCTGTGTAGGGATATTGCTCCTACACAAATAATATTCCCCTACTGCGGCGGTGGTGGTAGGTATGTTTATAATTTTTTGACATGTTCATTACAAGGATATATAAATTTAAACAACAATATTATTTAGTTATAACTATTAATATATTTCAATTGTATTTCTTATAATTATATCTATATCTCTAACGCTCCGCGCTCATATTTGGTTTGTCTAATGTAAGACGAATTAACAGTTAGTCATTGTAAATCAACAGGCAAATAGGCCTAAAAGATACATTTGGGCAGATTTTTGTCTTTGGCGGACGTCTGTCATTGATTGTCAGTAGGTAGATACTGACGATCGATACATTTACAAAAGCGGATTATCAGTCTAGTTTTAAGACCTTCCTTAGTTATTAATATTATAATCTGCTATAGAAGTCCGCCATAGACAAAAATCGACCTCATCTTCATAAAGTCAAAAATTATACATTCGAATACTCATTTCAAACAGAAAAAATGCGCTGTGAGCTACCATAAGTAGTCAATAACTCATACCTAATTTGTGTTAAACTGGCGCCATCTAATGTTAATGGTAGTAATGTTCATTTCACTAAATCAACGCTACAAACCGTAGGTATTCGGTGTTTTAAAAAAATGACCAAAATAACTCGCGGTATGTGCCTACTTTTATATTCAACTATATAGTACGCATTGATTAGCAAAATTATAGTAGAGATTCAGTTTAAATCAGAAAGGACTTTGCTTCGTCTTTATTTAAAATGTAATTTTAGAATAGTTTTCGTGATGTACCAAGCGACTCAAATACTGGTTCTTTAAAAGTTATTCATATAAAAATCTATACTATTAGTGGGGAATGTTAACTTTGGTATAAAATATTAATTATAAACAACAAAAACATATTAACTCAAAGACACTCGTAAACAACTTAAATCGAAGCATAAATTAAGGAAATACTGTTTAATCAATAGCCTAGATCCAGTTAAATTATATTTACAAGGCCGGAGAACTAAACTAACTTAATCATAAACATAATTTTACTTACTTGAAAGTTATATTAAATCAAATTTTACCAATGTATGAAAATGTGACAGTTGACACTTCGGTTAAATTGAAAGCGAACTTTACATGACATTTGACATACATGGTAATTTTGCTGTAATATTATTCAACAACTCTCAAATTAGATTTATCATTCGCGACGCAAGAGCAAAGAATAATAATTTTACCGTTAAAGCAAAATACAACACGAAAAAGAATAATGTGCGAAATTTTAAATTTACTAAAATATGTATTTTTTTCTTAAATTTTTTTTACCGCACCAATGTGTAGTTTCTAATAGATAATAATCAAGGCTTATTTTAATAGGTACCGTTTTTTTCTAATTCCTAACATGGATAATTATATTATGAAGTTTTACTACAAATATTGGGACACTAAAGTAATTATATCGCGTTATTCGAAGTGACAAAAAAATCATACTTTACACTCGTTAACTGGTTAAATGAGCTCGAGATTTAATGATTAACTTTTAACGTACTGGCTTTAGATTCTTGAGATGGAATTTTGTATGCAACTTTGGTTCATAACAAAAACATCCAATATTATGTATTCTGTATGAAAATTTGCCAATGATAACATCGTAAATATACTACAATGAATTCGATAAAGTTTTCCTACAGATATACAACACGTACTTCGTAGTATCTAAATTTAATTATCTAAGTACAAATTTCCCTACGACAAACTCAATGTTTAAAGTATTTTCAGAAACTACAGTTATACTCGAAAACTATTTTTGTATTATTTTTGATTGATCCAATATATAATAGTAAAAGGTTCCAAAAACTGTGTCAAAACCATATCAAACCAAAAAGATTTGATAGTCGGATTTTAGCTGATTTATTGAAAAGAGGGTGTTATCCCGATCAAAAATTTTGTGATATTAACTTTTTATGTAATCTTGGTAATATTTCAGATAAAGCATTATAATATATATTCTGAAGATGTATTAGCACATTATCTACTAAATCAAGATACCTACTCAATAACAATTTTAGTTTTGGTATAACAACTTAATATAAAACATTCGAATTATATTCTCTATAAATTATCTAAGTAATAGAAATCGTTTAATAACGAAGATTTTAATGCTTTCAGTAATCAGTCAAGCCACGATCTAAGAAGTTAATATTAACATACAATAATATTACACCATAGTAACATTAAACTACGGAAAATCTATTATTTACATAAATAGGGTATTTATATATTATATACCTAGGTATGTATTGCAAGTAAGCCGTTGAAAAAAAACAGTTATATTATGGAAAAATAAACTATGACCATAACAAAACGTTTTGTAAAACAGCTGATAAGAAATTATTGCACTTGTTTAACTACTTCGGTTAAAGTTATGGAAAAAACAATAAAATCTGTTAAAATGTACCGAATCACTTGTAGGTATGTACGGTCGACCAAAAAATTGGTTTACCACCCTAAGGTTGAATGCCGCTTGCAGATTCATAGGTGAAAAACTGGTACACCATTTCCTTGGCCTATCGTACCTATGTACGTAATTAGAGAATCAACTTTTACGTATACAGGGTGTCCCAAAAAGTAGTGTCAAGCGAAAGTCCAGAGATAGAACACCTCTTGGGGTACCCGAATCACCCCCATGTATGTTCCGCGATTTTCTATAGTTTTCGAGTTATGAATTTTTTTCCGAATTTTTGAAAAAGTTACCACTTGAACAATTTAAAACATTCTTACAAAAAAAGTAGAAAACTTTCTAGAGATTTTTTTTTTGCTACTGAATTTTAATGAGTTGTTCTTTTATGCATCAAATAATCAGCTACGTGACTTTGATGAAAACTATGAAAATGTTGGTGTAAAGTCAAAAAATTACATTCGGAGAATTACGACTTAAATTTTCAACTTTAAATTAAAAATCTTAACAAGTGATTTCATCGTTTCTTAATAAAGCTAAAGAATTTTGCAGACTCTCAGCTTTCATAATCATTAAAAAAAAGTAGTACTTAATAAGCTACTTTGGCTAAAATCGGCCTTCAAAGACGGTGAGGTGGAAAATTCTTAAAATTAGCTACCTGATTAAAAAATATATTTTGGCCATTTTATCATTCTTTAGCTTAATTCGTTTAATAACTAACTAAAAATGACTACAAAGAATTAGTTTATGCCAAAGAAATCAGCAATATGGCCGTATTAAGAACAAAATTGAGACAGGCCGAAGAAAAAATTAAGGAACTTAAAATAGCTTTCATACGATTCAAGGAAACCTTTTTAAGACGATGTAGGATTTGTATCGACCTAGAAGGTTGACATTTTGAAAACTTTTTGTAAAAATTAATAAATTTTACTTGTTGTTTTATTTCATAAATTAAGCTAAACTAAATAAATAAAACCTTCAAATATTAATGAAATCTTACTTTCCTGCAGTCCTTTTTGGTTAGTTAACAAACAAATTAAGCTTAGGAATGATAAAATGGCCAAAATCTATTTTTTAATCAGGTAGCTAATTTTAAGACTTTTCCACCTCACCGTCTTTGAAGGCCGATTTTAGCAAAAGTAGCCTATTAAGTACTACTTTTTTTTAATGATTATGAAAGCTGAGAGTTTGGAGAATTCTTTAGACTTATTTAGGAACCATGAAATCACTTTTTAAGATTTTTAATTTGAAGTTGAAAATTTTAGTCATAATTCACCGAATGTTATTATTAAACTTTACACCAACATTTTCATAGTTTTCATCAAAGTCACGTAGCTGATTATTTGATGCATAAAAGAACAACTCATAACAATTCAGTAGCAAAAAAAAAATCTCAAGAAAGTTTTCTACTTTTTTTGTAAGAATGTTTTAAGTTGTTCAAGTCGAAAATTTTCAAAAATTCGGAAAAAAATTAATAACTCGAAAACTATAGAAAATCGCGGAACATACATGGGGGTGATTCGGGTACCCCAAGGGGTGTTCTATCTCTGGACTTTCGGTTGACACTACTTTTTGGGACACCCTGTATATACACCGTGACATTTGACCTGACATGACCTATTGTTTATTTAGAACACACGTCTGCTACCATTTTGTACAATCAAATAAATTAAACTACGTTTTCGGTTTATGAAAAATCTAAAAAATGACGTGAAGTTGCGTTGGAGTCAGTATTGGCTGAAAATGCATTCAGTTAAAGTAGATATAAGTCATAACTAAGCTTGAATTCGACTAACTGATCGAAGAATTATTCTCAGAATAATGTCTTAAGCAAGTAAAATGTCAGATCATATACTTTACCTACTCTTCGACAACTAAGATTTATTATGAGAATAGTACTTTAACTTGCTTGGTCTAATCTAAGCATAGATTTATCTACTATAGTGAATACACTATATATTGCGGTTAAAGTTTCAGCGAATAGTATTCCATTAATATTTTTAACACTACTTTTTTATAACTTATTTAATCGTACAGATCGTAAGATACTTGACCATGGACTGTTTTAGAAAAATAGCTTTGGGTACAAATGTCACAGTACAGGTACTCTGGACTATAATGATGGAGGCTATGATAGAAGTTTTTAAAATATCTCTCAAAAAACTTCAGATAACCTACGTCACCATTGGAGGCTAAAATCACATAATCATCAGATCTTTAGCTTCCATTCTCATACTTCTAGGTCAAGACGGAGGCCTTAGGCGGCCTAATAACTCGGCCGCCAGAGTTGGCCACACTCAAACATAATAGGACAATACTAATAATATTTCGTTTACTGTAGGAAATTATCAAGTTAATCAAGCCTTGAAGATCTTTCTAACATCTATACTAACACACATACTAACACTAACACAGATTACAGAGCCAAGAATACTCTTAACGTGTGAGAGAGATAGCACGACTAAGTTCATAGATCTGTGTTGCCTACTCATTCCTACTTGCCTTTCTGATGTGAAGTGAAGTGTCACATATACCAACTAGGTTCATTGAACCAAGATATTATTTTAGAAAAAGTTTTACCAGCAGCATAAAACCAAGCTTGATATTAGTGGTTTTCATACAAATCACTAGCATTATATATTTATGTCATATGCTTGGCTGTATAGTTTTTGATGGTGTTTCAGGCTGTGGAATCATGTGTAGAAGGATTGGGGATGATGGTCCCGGTGATTTGTTGGTCGCGCAATCTCCTCACTTCTGATTGCAGCGCCATCTCTCGTTCGCGCAGGCATTTTATTTCGTGTTGCCAAGTCTGTAACAAAAATGATTGTTTGAAATATTAGAACTATTTTTCAAAAATCTTTCTTCAACGGTGAAGGAAAACATCTTGTGGAAACCGGCATACCCTAGAACTCGAAAGTGTGTCATAGGTTAAAAAAAAACTAACTACTACTGTGCAAAACGTACGCGTGTGTGCTAAATATCATGTTTGGACTTGCCTCTGCCTACCCTCTTTAGATATAATCAAAGATCTAAGTAACTAGAGATCTGCGATGTCTACCGAGCCTAGAGATTTCAGTCGTGATCATGTTTTTTTATTGAGCTATGTAAGGACCATTACAAACGATCCACAGATAGCTCCACTGACCCAAAAGCTTTACTTTATATATTATTATATTATATTTTTTATATTGGTGGACAATTCACACAACGCCATCTAGCCCCAAACTAAGCAAAGCTATGGGAACCAGATAGCTGATAGATTAATTATATACTCTTTTTTAGTAAATACATACATAGAATAGATATTATCACCCAGACACAGAACAAACATCTGTATTCATCATAAAAATGTTTATCCTGGGTGGGGATCGAACCCACAACCTAAAGCGCAGAAGGCAGGGCTACTACCAACTGAGCTGTGAGACCAGTCTTAATAAACTTGTCTAAGCTAAAGCCTCAAGAGAATACTTACAATATTCTGTTTAAGCAGGTCTAACTTGTCGTTCTTGAGTCGACAGACTTCTTGCCGTAAGTAGTCGGCGTCTGTTCTAGGAGCGCCCATGTTCTCCCGCGTCGCCGCTTCAGCTGACGACATTGATTCAAGGCCTGTGTCGCTGTCCACATATACTACCCCTGTGGAAGAACGATGCATTAGTATACAGGGTGTTACAATACTATGCATTACTATATAGGGTGTTACCATACTACTTCCGAAAACTTCAGGGGGTTAAAGGGGTTAGGAGCGTTACGACTACATCTCTATTTGACTAGGCAGCAGATATGACTAGATCGCTTTAAGACTAAATCGCGATATGACTATTTCACGTTGGGGTTACATTGCTTTTGGACTGCATTGCCAAAGGACAAAAAAGCGTAACGACTTAATCCTCGTTTGTTTTCTAAAGTACAACTATGGCAAAAATCAAAACATTCAAGTTTTTAAGTAGTTACCTTTATTAAAAACAAAATGTTACTTTTACTTATATTGCCCATCAATATAAACAACTTTTTCTAAGAAACCAACACTGAGTGCGAAAAAGAAACAGCTGTTTCATACATTTTAGCCAAGTTATTGAACTTTTGAATGGAAATAGACAGAATATTCCCAACACCTTTTATTATTTTTTATAACTTTTATTCATTATACAAACATACCAAGTTCTATTGTTTTATTATGTAGGAGCTGTTATCCGCGACTTTGTAGGCGTTAGATTACTTTTATGCATAGCGTCCATTACGCGCGAGTAATAAGTAAAATTAACATATCTTTTTTATTTTTCAACCGATCTCGATGAAAGAAAGCCTAAGTTTGAATCTAAGCTTATCTCAACACATTCGTAAAGACTGCATTCGTTTTGGTTCAGTTGTTTCGGAAATTAGCGTGTACAAACACACAGATAAACAGAAAAACAAACATTTTTTTTTAAAACGGTTGTATTGGGCTAAGTAGCGTTTCTTCTTTAGGTAGCACTAATTTTAATTTGAAAATATCAATATTACAGACATAGACATCATATGTATAGATTCGTACGAGAAAGAGCGAGACAAAACAGTAGACAACATTTTGTTGAGATGTTTGCCATTCCAAATATCTATATTGCACTGTCGTGACAAAAGTAATAGATGATTTTCATAATACTAAAAATGTCACTACGATAAAATGGTTGTTGATAATTACTGGTTTGGTAAGGTTCTGAAGTTGGCAGGCACAGACATGTGGTAAAAAGATCACAATTTAACTTGGAACGACAAGAATTTTATACGTGCATGCTTCATTTATAATGATCTAGTGTACTAATCTAAATATACATAATAACTAAGTTATCTATATGTATACTAGCACTAGAAAATTATAGGTAGGTACATAAATAAATAAATATTGGTAAAAATTTAATACAGCGCCATCTAATTTCAAACTATACAAAGCTCGTACTATAAGAACTAGATAGCGGATAGAAAAATAAAATTTTACTGATTTTTGTAAATTCAAACGGGGTGACACTTAAGACACGGAACCATTTTTAATGCTCATGGGAGTCAAATGTTTGTCCTGTATGAGAATCAAACCCACAACCATTCGATGCAAAAAGCAGGGCTACTACAAACTGAGATGAGGGTAATGAAATACAAAACATGCGAGTAGGGTTCATTGTTCATATTAATTAAGAATATGCTTGAATAAATAATTCAAGAATAAAATAATACATTCATGCTTTAGGTCCACCAGTCGTTCTTGACAGAGTTACGTTTATCATCTATTAACTACAAAAAAATTGGCCAATCTCGTAAACTAATAGAAAAACCTTATTGTCTACTCTAGTTTTACAGGACTAACCTGTCACACTTTTGCCACAACTCAACCAATCCTTGTCGTCTATTAAAGAAAGATAATCATTGTTACAAATAAAATAAATGGTTTTATATTATTTTTGCCATTCACTAAAAGATTGCAAATTATTCCTAGGTATTACAGGCTAGGCTTTTAGGGTTATTCAAAGTGGGAGAAACCGAGGGGCAGGCAGTAGTACAGTCAATAATAATAGTCAATTAACACTTTAAAACCTCCATAATTTATAATACTCCTTAAACTTCCAAAGCAGCTGATCAAAACGTGCTGAAAGACTTTATGCTGTTCATTGAATTTTGTTGGTGACTTTATCTAATATATAATAGCTTCCGCTCGCGGCTTTGCTCGCAAGGTACCTACATAAAATATAGCCTATATCACTCAGGGATTATGTAGCATTCTAATGGTGAAAGAATTTTTGAAATCGGTCAAGTAGTTTTTGAGTTTATTAATTACAAACAAAAATACAAAACTTTCCTCTTTACAATATTAGTATAGAAGTATAGATAGAGGTAGCCCCAATAGTGGGTTGATGAGGTTACTAACCAAGTGGGTCTAAATCGACCGAGTTGAGACTAGAGTCGTCGCTGTGGTCGTTGAGAGGGGGGCGGGGCGGCGCGGCGCGTGACGTCACGTCCGGACTCGACTCCCCGGACCCGCCGGCCGACCGGACGGACACCGCGGACGCTGATGATGATGCTATTGATGATTTCGATCGCCCGCTCTGTAAGTAAGAGTTATCTTATACCTTTAAACGAGCAATTCTTGTATATATAAGATACATAATCTGAATCTCGGAAACGGCTCCAACGATTTTCATGAAATTTAGTATGCAGGGGGTTTCGGGGACGATAAAAGCGATCTAGCTAGGTTTCATTTTCCAAAAAACAAAATTTACCAAAAAAAACCGAGCGAAGCTCGGTCAACCAGGTACTATTTATAAAATGACAAAAATTATTAAAGTTAGTCAATTTTAGACAACAATAAAAACTATAGTCGTTAACACAAAAAATATTTGTTTAAACAAATATTTTCTGTAGTGGCAAGCATCTAGTGAAAAGAAATGTTCATAAAATCTTTCAAACTATCCCATCCTCACTTTCACACACAAACTCTTGTTAAGTACCTACAAAATAAAAACTAAACGCAATTTATGTTTTTTAGGAGCAATAAAATAAAAAATAAAAAAATGATTTCTCTTACGTTGGGTGTATGAGTTTCGTTTGGGGTGAATTTATTCTTATTGAAGTGATTTTTGGTGCTACTGTCGCCGGATAGGTTCGTGTCGACACTCGGTGACCTGGAAATAAGAAAATAACAATAAAACTTAAGAATATTTATGATATTTTTCTAAAATCTTTTAATCCGTTTTTCACCGTATTAACTATTAAATTCGTACGAGAACGAAACGCAAAACCAAGTTTGTCAAAAGCTTTATAATATACAAGTCGTAAGTCTTCAAGTTACTAAAATAAGTCAACAAGTTAGAAATAAGCCATCGAGTTACAAACATAAATCTAAGGGCTAGAGCGGTTACGCACTGCGTCCGATCCGAATCCGATCCGAACCCGTAAAAATATGCTCCAGAGTCTGTAGTTGTAAAACTATTTCTATGGTAACTTACGCACTAGATCCGGTTTCCGTCATCCAATTTCTTTCCGTCATTCGTCATTTCTGTCACGTAAAATGACGTACTTATGCGAAAAGGTGGCTCCTGAATTGCTTGGATTTGCGTAAGCAATATCCGAATTCGGTCCGTGTTTTCTAGATCCATATTTTCACGGGTTCGGATCGGATTCGGATCGGACGTAGTGCGAAACCGCTCTTACTAAGCGAAAACTCACCTGACTTTATAAATAAGCGCTTTCTTGACGGTATCAATAAACCTTGCACCGGGTCCATCTTGCTTCGGCGTGCCTTCAGGCTGCGGCGAGATGGCACCCGCGTCGATCCTCAACCCCGCACCAAGGAACTCTGTCGTTTTACTCTTCAGATCATCAGCTAGATTCTGCAGCAAAGATGCCCGAGTCCTCAGTTCAAGTTGCGCGAACTTCTCGGCTTTATAACAAGCGTTTTCGGCGTTTATGAGCTTGGTGAGGAGGAATTCTTTGAACTCTCGCCCCTTGCGGAAGACAGACGGTTGTGGGAGAGTCGGCCCGAAGAATGGTACGTCCCCACGTGCTGTGACGGCCACTTTGTACCTGGAAATATAATGACCTGATGAGCACTAATTGGTGTAGTGGTGGTTGGTACTCCTGCCTTTCGATCCTGATGTTTTGGACACAATTGTGCACAAAAGTTACCCTTTTATTATTAAGTTCCCACTAAAGTAGGTATTTATACGCACGAAAGACTCTCAGGCCCACATTATATTCTTTCTCTATACAGGTCTGAAAGAACAAGAGACGTCACTCCAGCAGAATTTCGAAATTTTCGTCTTGTGGCTAACTTTCCGTAAAATTGAATATGCCATACAAAATCCCCAATCCATATAAGACTATATCAGTTTCATACAATATTTTATTAGTTTATACCTCCAGACCAGTGATCTGTTATAGTTACTAAAGTGCTCCAGACTCGTTTAAAGATTTTCAAAATTTTCGTCGTGAGGCTAACTATCCGTAAAATTGAATATGCCATACAAAATCCCCAGTCCCCCTTAGACGATAACAGTTTCATTCAGAGTTTGCCACCATAAAAATCATAATAATTACACGGGAGGGATTCGTTTGCATATAAATTACATCGAAAACTCCATTCTCCAGTTTCCAAACCATTTTCTCAGCGTCTTCATGCAAATGCGACTGTGCAGTCGGAAAGTTACAACTCACTTGACAAGTTAAAAAGAAGCGAAATTGAAAGAGAATTTTATTTGCTGGTTTTGTCGTGAAATAAAAGATACTTCTCATTGTGGAATAAGTAATGCAATGGAACAATACAAACACTGGGGAGAATATGAATAGGACATCTTGAATCAACGTTACTTCGTATTTTGTACACCTACCTGCATTTTTTATTGAGTCTGTAAATATTTTCTCTCTATAAAGAGCACTGGTAGTCTAGGATCTTAAGGTTGTGGGTTCAAATCCGATCGTACACCAATGGTTATTCTGTTCGAAAAATGTATGTGGGGTATATCACGTCAAACTGAACCGGAATTGGTATTGTTATAGTTAATGTAAATTCCATGTTGGGTCAAAAAAATAGTTTAGACCAAATTAGTGGAACTTATGGAGTGAAATTGATATTTACCTGGTCTCCCCTCCGTCTGACTCCAAGGGCGTGATCACGACGAACGCGTGAAGGAAATGGGACGCGATCATGTCTGGCGTAAAAGGGGTTGCTTTTTCCTGGAAATTTAAATTAAATCATATTAATTACTAATAAGGGCAAGCCTACTCCTACCAAAAAACTGTCTTAAGCACTACAGCGTTTTTCGTCAAGTATAAATAATCTAAAATAGGTGCAAAATCATTTTTATAATGAAAACAATCATCATCATCATCATCAGCCTATAGCAGTCCACTGCTGGACATAGGCCTCCCCTAATGAGCGCCATTGCGAACAATACATGAAAACAATACTTAACATTAATAGTACGATGTTCAACTGGAACTTAAACTTATAAGGAACTAGCTGACCCGCTCGCGACTTCGTCTGCGCGATTATTAAATACAACTAAATACTACCTATCTCATCAGCGAGCAGTTTCAAGTTATTTGGACCTAATACAAGGACTAAAACTAATGACCTTGAAATTAGGGGACAATTATTTAAGTTCCTCCTTTCTTACAAAAATTAATGAAATCGGACTACGCGTTGATGAATTACAGCTAAGTACACATCTTGACTTTCATCCCCCCTCCCAAGGGAACCGTGCTGAATTCTGGGATAAAAAGTATCCTTCCTCGTAGTATAAACTCAAATCATGCCAAGTTTCATTTGAATTTATTCAGTTGTTTCAGAACGACGCGCAGCCCAGAAACAGACAGACGGACAGACAGACAAAAGTAAACATATTTACAGTTTTGTTCTCAGTATCCAATAGAGAGTGTCTTCAAAAATATGTAAATTCGCAGAATTTGACCTGTTACAGTTTCATTATAAGTATAGATAGATAATCAGGTGTACGAGTATTATCACACATCATTTCGTCGTCTATAGATTAAAATAGTATCTATAGACTACGAGCTATTTAATGCTTTTAAAACGGTTCTGTTGAGAAAGATAGACAACAGTACAAACCTGGAAGACAATAGCCACAATATCGTTGCCCACGTGACGTTTCCTCTGCAGCTGTTGGGCATCGCCCGCTGTATGTGGCAGTAAGGGAGCCACGTGAAACATTATTTCGCGATTGTAGAACTTCTCGTATACAGCTTCGGAGCCCGTGTGGCCATTCATGATGTCCAGTCCACCTCTGTACCCTGGAATAAGGAAGTATATAAACTTGAGATACTTCGAGATTCGGTATCCTACTAATATTGTGAGCACGTAAGTTTGTAAGAAGGTTTGTACTTATGTATGTTTGTTACTCTTTTACGCTGAAACGACTGAACGGATCTGTATGAAATTTGGCACAGATATAGATTATAGGTTGGAACAGCACATAGGCTACTTTTTATCACGGAAAAATGTACGGTCCCCGTGGGATAGATTTGTTTTTGTTTTTCAAGGAAGCCGTGGGCGGAAGCTAGTTTAGTTATAATTCCTTCTAGTGTGAATGTTTTTTGTCTCTCTTATGTTAAGGTTCAATTTCACCAAACTTTTGTAAACAAAGCATTACCTTATCGGGCACAAAAATGAAGAAGAATGTTTAAGTACCGTTATCTAGTATACGGAAGATAATCCTTTGTCAGGACATTTTGGAACACAAAACTACTTTAACAGGCGATTAAAAGGCTAAGACTGTTAGTTTAATTAACAGAACATAGTGAAACTAGCCCTTAGTCTCATTCCCGTTCTGTTAATTGATTATTTTCTATGTGTGTATCGTCAAATAAACTTTTTCTATAAATACATTTCTAAGTTATGTCGTATGAAGCAGCAGAAGACTCTGTTGTGATCAGTGATGTAGGTATACATTTCCATTCCACACACATCTATCAGCTTTAAGATAGACGAATGTCCAGTTAGCACATGGTGTTGCCAGGCTTGGCAGTGACGGTTGGCACCGTGCCTGAATGTCAGTTGTCAACTCAGACGGAATGTAGAGCACAAACTTTAGGATGAATGGAATGGATATATTGAAGTGGTTTGTGATACAACATTAGCTATTTAGTTGACCGCCTTGCGTATTAATATTGTGTTTGAAATTAAACAGAAACTCGATGTAAAATGAAATGCGGATGCTTCTGTAAATTTTAGTTGCTACCTTTGCTTTCATTTGCGGGGGTGGGCGGGTGTTGCCCGCTTTTTCATCGAGTTTAACTTGTTGGGAAATAGTTTAGCAAAATAATACTAGGTCTAGTCTATATTGTCTATTTTGTAATGGGTTTCCGCAAAGTTACGCCTGAATGAACCAACTAGCTGAATTGTTGTACTACTGACAAGTAAATCACATTAAATTCTTTAGAGTTTTTTTTATCTCTTTATGTAAAAAGTTTTACCTTTATGATCCTTTAATTTGATTTTCTGTCCAAGCATTTCCAAGAACTCGTCAAAGACAGGCGAAGTATCGTTATTCCCGAACAGCTGTTCCTCAGTTGTCTGTCCGTACTTCTGATATAGCACTCCGAACTTGAAGCTATTCACCAAAACGTGCTCGTCGTAAGCAGATATTAGAGATGACATGTTCATACACATCACTGCCATGAAGTTGTCTACGTTGACCTGCTCGTTCAACATTTTGGCCATCTTTAGAGGGGAAGGCATGATGCCAGATCCTGGAAGAAAGCAGCAACTGTTGAAAGAGTTTCACAACAGATTACAAATTTGTAAGCTGTAGTTTTCGAATCTAGCACAACTTTTATTCATTCTCACCCTCAAACTAATACACGTAGATCCTTGGACCTGAGTATCTATTATATAAGAAATGTCTACATGGTTATAAAGCTCAATTTTGCCTAATAAGGCAATGATATTCTGGTGATAAACTGGTATCATTGATGGATATAACTTACTGATGGTGGGTATAAGTCCATGCATGGTCTCTGTGCGAAGCCGAAGCAGTATCCTGGTGTGATCTTGTCCAGCCATATGCTCATTCTTTAGGGACATTACAACCGGGCCGAGGCTCTCGTCTAATCCAACCAAGTTGATGTGCTCCTGTTGACAAAATATTTCAGATTTAGACCACAAAATGATATAAAAGAGAAGTAGACCCAAGAAAAGATGGATGGACCGTGAAAGACGATACAAGTAAGAGAGGTGTTAGTAGGTACTGAGATGACGGCTGATAGTCATAGAAGAAAATGAAAGAAGGAGACATGTTGCCGACCCCACATAACGTGGGATGATGATTAAACCACAAAAAATGAAAAATTAAATAGAATTTGCCTTCATTGTTAAATGGATAACAAACCGGATATTAATTTGACAAATCAATACCAATCTTTATAAGGAAAAGGTCACAGAAATTTAAAAAACATTTCATTAAAATAATCTTACTTAACCTAAATAAAGTGTGATAATAACCTAAATAATAAATCAGCCATAATTATTTCATTTATAACAATTTAGTAAACAAAACCATGGTCCCTTTATAGAGATAAGTAAATAGGTAACAGGAAAACTAACTAATTAGGAATGAAACTGCCAATATTGTCCGGCAAAACAACGGTAAAATAACGTCACACCCATCTGCTATAAACACGGAATATTTAGCTCTGGAATCATTGGCAAGTTTCTTACGTCATACTGCTGCAATGAATACTGTTGTACTGGCGAATGAAGTAATGCAAATAATGCTGAGGGCACGGTGGAAAGATATAAGTGTATTATGATAATATTATGGCTGTTACATTAGACATTGATAAGTTACGTAGTTAGCAGGCTTGAAGCACGTTTTTTCTTTCTTGACATCAATTTGCTATGTTCCTTAACCGTCATTCAAGCAAGAAAAGGGATAGACAGGCAATCCGTAGCTTGACCGTAGCCAACTTGCTTAAAGTATAGCTGAATCTTGATTATTTTTATTTAGAATCGCTTATAGAGCTAACTAATTAAAAGATTTTCTGAATAAAATTAACCTAATTATGGATTCATACTTATGATATGATGTGAAAAATTCACTACAGGCTCTTTTTCTGTGGAATATGATAGGAAAGCAATATCATGGTTAAGGTTATTTTTGGGGTAATGATGTAGTCCGTTAATGTGTTTTTTTATGGTGGATGGGTCAGTTGGAAATTTGGTGGGCAATAAAACACTGTAAACGGAAGGCCTTGCATAGCGTACATATATACGAGTAATAAATGGCTGTCTAAAATCTACACAGAACAAGCTTTGGTTCTTCAATTTACTTTTAGTATACACTGAAGTACCTAGAGAAATAGTCGTCTTCGAACTATAAATCTTTTTTTGCAAGATACACGTATCAAAGTAACAAAAATCTAGAAATTATTAGATACCATGCACAAAAGAACTATGCTAGTTGATATGGAATACTTTATTGATTCATAAGAATACAAATAAATAAAGTTCAACTAATAAAGGTTATCAATGTTGACAATATTGTCATATTATTAAGATCTTTGATGGAGAATTCCCACGAAAACCTGACATACCCGGCGCACAAGTTTCTGATTTGATTGAATCGCCGTGAGAGTGAGAATTGACAATCAAACTTCTTAATAAACTGTCTTTAGTAAGGTTTTCACCAGTGCCAGGTCCCGACATGCTAGAAATGCGTTTATATGTATAAAAAAATAGTGTTTTTTGACATCAATCAAGATATTCGTAGATACAAATAGCTATAATTATAATTGGCTTACGTTCATTTGTAGCAATTTACTAGATGAATCAGAACAAATACCCATGACATCATGTCGGTTCACGCGTTCACTACGTAGACGCAAAAAAGGTTTTTTCCTTGCAAGGAATGTCTTTTGAGATATCAGGGCAAACATTTACAAACTAAGAAAAATCTTTTTCTTTTAATAATGGAATTGTTGATTTTAATAGTAAACTGGTATCTAAAGTAAATTGACGTTTAAAAGAAATAATTAACGAAATAGATTGTAGAACTATGGAAAAAAGTATCCCTAGAAAAAATCGTAGGTAGTAATAGTATGATTATCCAAATGTTTGGACATGAATCGTTCAATTTGTTATACCGGCTGGTGTAACAGATTGGACACGCTTTGTTCCAAATAGCACTACTACAGATAACGGTACAGTCGAATTGATATGTAAATTAACATTTGGAGACATGGTGTACGTTTTTGTGGGTATTTTGTAGGGACTTTGAATGATTTATTCTAATACCTACTTCATACTTAAAGTACCATTGTAATTCGTATCTAATTGTACAAAATCACACAAATGATAAATTGCCTGTTTAAAGACCCTGTTCCCACCGAATCGTAGCATTTCAACTGATGTAATCTATATTGGACAGGTTTAATTTACTCGACAAGGTAGGCTGTAAATGCCATGTAAATGTTAATTACTTGCATGTATTGTTACGTCAACCTTGACCGTACGTCCGTCCCTATTTCTATTCCCATCGTAGACCTTTTCGAAGGATAAACATTGTTTATTTAAAGAATAACTCCATTGTGCTTCCTTATCTTTTCAGCTCACAGAATTTACAGGTTATTTTTATACATAAAACTTTTTATTTTTAGTGTGTGTTTCCAACTTGAAGATACAGATGTTTTTTAAACAAATACATACCTAATTAAACAAAATCACTCTTCAAAAATTAAATCTTTCTTCTGATACATTGTAGTAAGTGTAATCAGCTTTGTGTTCAAATTCAAAATATCAGAGAATTTATTACATGCCCTTTTTAAGACGCCACAAAAACGCAAATTGAAAGCTAAAGATGGTAATTGAAAGGACGACGGGTTGATGCCCCTCTTCCAACTCCCTGATGGATCACGTCATTTGAGATGAAATCTTACATTTTTCTCCCTGATAGGAAATGGCCTACCGATGCGCATTTAGGTTGCTATAAAGTAGGTTAGTTGAAACATCGATAAAAATTTACAGCCTGTATATTTACGAATCAGTTTTTTTATACTCAAGACATTATCTTTAAGTAATATGGGGCGGATACACGTTGTAAACAAATCGTCAAATCGAATTTACTCGTTATTCCTATTCATAATACATAATATACGTAAATTACATAAGTTCAAAAATTTCTGAGACTTATTCACTTTAAATTAGCCTTGTTCGAATCCTAAAGAATGCAAAGAATAAAGAATGGTTATTCATAAAACTCATTTTCACGTAGCTCGTTTTATTCAGATGATTTCTGAGGCCAACTCTCCCCGAAACGAATTGTCCCCGAACCAATTTTGCGTTATGAAAGAAGGCATTTCGCTTATTGCTCCCACTTTTCTTTGTCGGGACATCCGTCATCGTCACTGATTTGAATTAATGGATTGGATATGTAGTCATTTATTCGGAAATATTTTGTATTACTCTTTATTGAGAGCCTTTTCGACCAATCACGGTAAAATCATAACAAAAAACACCTTGCCATAAGAAAAACTTCGACATAGCCAGAAGCCTCAATAATAAAATTGATCTAAAGAAAAAACAGACTGCATCAATGCACCAAATTTTAAAGCCCACAACTCACGGTAACCGTAAATAATTGCTGGACTCGTTGGCCCTGCCATTCCTGCCAAAACTTATTTACATACGTGTCAACATAACACGCTATCAGCTTAGCCATCGCAGCATCGCATTCATCTAGCTTAACCCCTGCGGTTAGCAATGCCCCATTCAGCTTTCCACGACTGAGGAGTAACGATTGCAATATGTTATGCAAACGCTCGGGGATGTAGCCAGAGTTCAAAAAAGGGGCAAAGATAAAGTTCCAGGGTAAATCTAACACAATAATAGCTAAATCATTGCATGTATATCAAAATAAAAATAATCACGACTAATCCACAGGTTTGGTAAACATCTCCTCACATCTCTAGTTCCTTGGGGTACTCAGAGGCACGTCCAAATATTACAACCTTACACGAGCTGCTACTTTTAGTATTTAAACACTTTTGGAAGAATATTTACAGAATCAAAAGGTGACGATGCCAGAAACCATTCGACAGTTATGGATATTTAAAGGCATGAATAGGTAGGGTGCCTTCTAGTTATTTTTATTCCATTACCTAAGAAAGACTTTATCATAGCTGCGAGTATGTAGAACTGCAGAGATATGGTGTGACGGAAATTTCTGATACAGCGGTTGTATACGGCCACAGAAAGCAGAGTAAAAGGAGAGTATATCTTAGGATTGAAGATTTGATGAATCCGAAGAATGATATTGAATTTGTTAGGTTATTTTATGGTAGCTCAATGTTTAACCCAAGCTTAAAAGAGTAAATTTATTTAATTACCCTAACTAATTCTTGTGTTGGATACCTACTTGAAAATTGTCTAAACAAAGGGAGACATCAAGTTCCGAAGCCTTTGTGAAATGCAATCCCCACGTGAGTACGCTTTATTTCGTTACATGTTTTGCCACTTTATGGGAACTAACAAAGATAATGTGTTTGGCAAAGAGATTAGATGAATAACCTTTGCCTACATTTTGTGAGATAAACGTCATAAAAATAGCAAAGCGTGAGAGCCGGTAATTTGCATTTACGAAACAAAATGCTGAACAAGAGATCAGATTACTATAGTATCTATCATCATCTTCATCATCATTAGGCCATTAAACTCCGTCACCCAACAGGGTTGACTACAAGTTCAGTCAAGTTGCATTTAGTTTAATACTTTTGGTAAGTTCTTCTTCTTCATCTTCGCCTGGTTTAACGTTGTTGATCAACTTATCAACTGTGAGATATTCATATGTACGAAAACTAGAGGCAGATGATAATAATTCTGAGTGGTTTTACATGTTTTGATGGTAAAGTGTTATTTAGCGGTTGGACAACTATTGGCGTAAACATTCAAAATGGCACAGCAATTCACAAATGTTAATGAAAACAAATAAAATATTCATTCGTGTCCACACTGAATTGAGAAACTATTTCCTGATAGATTTTATGTTGATGATTTCTTAGTAAAATCCTTAGTCAATAATTGTAGAAATGTTCAGTATATTTGTTTACGTTTCCGAGGTTAGAAGTTCACTAAAATTAAGGAATTTTCCACTATAACCACGAGGATACGTAAGCCTTGTAGATTAACAAGATAAGATTTAACAAACCAAATTCTACTTTATTTCCAAGTCACAACAAAAAAAGAGCTTCATAAACCAAAAAACAGGGCGATGCAGCGACCGCTCATATTAAATTTAAATTAAGCATTACACGAGTAACTTTATACGTGAATAAACTAAATTTTTCGTAATTTAGTAACAAGACGTCTGAGAGATTGGAAGTCATGATAAATTTGGAGTTCAAATTGCTCCACAGCCACAGTGTAATAAATAGTAAGTACCTTACAGCTGTAGGTTAAGGCATAGTTGGTGCAGTAATCGCAGCAATCTACATGTGAGAAGTAGACTCACAGGGCGTGAAGTTGTTACGCATTAGTGAGCGCAGACGCTTTTCCCACTATCGTTATTTTTCTTACATAAGTATAGGCCCTTGCGTCGACGTTAATTGGTGGACGCAATTTTTATTCCAGATTTTATTTATGCCTCATATTTTTATGTTACAGTTCAGAACACATTCACGGTGACTGGACAGGAATTTATTTGCATTACAAGTGACTTGATTACAAAGACGGACGGAATCATGGAAATGGCTGTTTCCAAAATATATAACGATTTAATGAGCAGTATATATTATGTACTATACATGAGTAAGACAGCCTTGTCCTTGGTAAGTCTGTCTCTTGTACTAATCAAGATCCATCTTCTTTGAGTTGTCTTTGAGTTTTGATTCAAAATATTCCCACACACAATATCAATTTACCTTTAACGTTTTGTTAGTAAGTGCCTTATGTACAATTGAACCTGATAACCTCAAACACAACGCAATGTCGGTTCTCACGACACTGCAATGTAACCAATCAGTTCACGATAAATTTATGTAAATTCTGGACGCCTATTTTCTAAGTAAGAACTCGTCTTGAACTTTCGAGATAGTTCCATACGTTGCTTTAGTTATTGGCTAGCCCCCAATTTCGCCCACCGGCGCTCAGTACTACATGTTAACTCGAGGTTAGCTATCTGTGCAGATTGATGTTAAGTTAACTAGGAGTTAAGCTAACCCGAGTTAAGTACAATTCAACCTCAGCAGTCGAAAAGCCTCTAGGCGTATCGGTTGCGGTTGGTAACTTTAGCAACTAATATTATGCTATGCACTCGACCCGGGTTACACAGAATTAATAAAGCAATTGCCTACACATTGCTACTAGAGTTTAATGTCTGTCATGTGTGTATTTTCGAACATGATATATTATGTGTTTTGGTCAGTGTATTATTAATATTAAATAATAATACTGAACTTCAATTAACTTGGTTTTATTAATAAGATTAGACAATACAATCAAGATTCACACCGAGCCTCATGGGCCCTCCATACATGACAGACCAACCACTTGTCAACTAGTGATGTGACCTCAATACTTACAACTAGTGATGTGACATACTCATAACATCCTCCTTATTAGAAAAGTTAAGTTATTATAATTTTACAGCCTAAGTTTACATAAATTGACAAACTCTTAACAATAACTTTTGATAACAAAGACATAAAACAATTTGTTGAAATAAATAATATTCTAGACTTAACTAACTTAATCAGTCCTTCACAGTCATTGCCGAAATGTTATCTTAATAAACAAAATATTAACTTTTATAAGTCTAACCGTCTTGGTGGTCTTATGACTCTTCCACACCTAGTGCGCCTTTCAACTGGAGCTGTAAGCTCTTCATTAGATGGTGTTACTGTTTGAGAATTAGGAGTTGTCTTGATATTTGGACTTCTTTGTAACATATCTTGAGATACCGTTTGAGGTGACTGCAGAGGCTTCAAAATATGCTGTCTGTTTCTCCTTCCTATAAATCCATCAGACCCTTCGACCGTATAAGACCTAGGCTCCTCACATTTGGACCTTACTGTGCCTGTAATCCATGGAGTATCTGGCATTTTCTTAAAATATATCTTATCTCCTTCTTGTAGTTCTGGTAATGATTTAGTCTTTCTATCATAGTAATCCTTCATTTTATTATTATTTTCTTCCTTAGTTTTGACATATTCTTGAAATTTGACTGTTCTTGGTTTTAAGTTTTTTGTGACTGTTGGTAATTGTGTTCTAAGTGAACGCGACATTAACAACTGTGCCGGTGATGGTAGATTTCCTCTAGGTGTATTTCTGAATTGAAGCAAAGCAAGATATGGGTCTGTTCCTGACTCATCTGACTTGGTAAGAAAACGTTTACATATCTTTACTGCCGACTCTACCAACCCATTTGACCTTGGTAAATAGGGGCTTGATGTATTGTGATGTATTCCCCATTCTGAAATAAAATTCTTAAACTCTGCCGAATTAAATGGTGGTCCATTGTCAGAGAATAACTCGACTGGGATACCATGTCTGCTAAAAATACTTTTAAGACAAACAATCACTGTTTTGGCGTTAGTACTTGCCACTGCCATTAATTCAATATAATTTGAGTAATAATCTTGTAGTACTATGTATTTTTTAGATTTATAATCCATAAAATCAACACCAACTTTTTCCCATGGAAGTGATGTAACATCATGTGGAATAAGTGGTTCTGGAGCATTTGTACTTCTATGTGACAAGCAAATATGACACGACTGAACAATGTTTTTTATATCAGTTGACATAAATGGCCAAAATACATGTCCTCTAGCGAACGCTTTTGACCTTTCAATACCCAAATGACCACTGTGTATTATTTTCAATATATCGGGCCTTAATTTTTTAGGTATGACTATACTGTTGTTTCTGAAAATTAAATCATTTTCCGTGTGTAACTCAAATCTATATTGCCAATACTCATGCAAATCTTCGTGAATTTGAGTTTTACTTGATGGCCAACCTTCTTTACAGTACTTTTTCAAAATCTGCAAACTGTCTTCTTCATTAGTGCCTTTGATTAACCACTGTAGACGTTCTGATGAGACTGGTAATGACTTAATCAGTAAATTTACATGAACAATGATATCATCATCTAATTCGTCTGAACTTGTTTCAGAGAGTGCTGCTCTTGACAAGGTATCAGCAATGTACATGTGACTACCTTTCTTGTAAACTACATTTAGACTGTAGATTTGTATTTTTAACATCATTCTTTGGAGACGTGTTGGAACCTCAACTAAAGGCTTTTTAAACAATGTTATTAGAGGAGCATGATCTGTCTCTACAGTTACAGTTTGACCATATATAAATTGATGGAATTTGCTGCAGGCAAAAACTATTGAATAGAGTTCTTTCTCTATCTGAGCCATGTTTTGCTGTGTATCTGTTAAAGTTTTTGAAGCATAATATACTGGATGTTGATTTTGTACCAACACCGCTCCGACAGCGCTCTTACTAGCATCACTTTGTAGGACAATAGGATCATGAATATTGAAATGTGACAACACTGGAACTTGACATATTAATTGCTTCAGACGACAAAATGTTGTTTCATGATTGGCAGTCCATTGCCAGTCAGTTGACTTTTTTAATAATTGGCGTAGAATTTCTGTTTCTCCTGCCATATTTTTAATAAAAGGACTTAAATAATTAAGTAGGCCCAGAAATCTTTGTAAATCCTTTAGGCAGGTAGGAGAGGGCATCTCTTTGATTGCTCTGACTTTGTCTGGATCAGCTGTGATTCCGTCTGCTGAAAAAATATGACCCAGATATTTGATACTCTCCTTGGCGAATGTACATTTCTCTTTATTAAACTTGACATTATTTTCCTTTGCTCTTTTAAATACACTATTAAGACGCTCATTATGCTCTTGTAGTGTTTGACCACTTACTAAAATATCATCGCTGTATACTGCCACCCCTGGTATGTCACCAAATATTTCTGTCATAATTCTGTGAAAATACTCAGGAGCACAGTTGACTCCATATGGAAGACGTTTAAAGCGGTATCTACCAAAAGGTGTATTAAAAGTTGTGAGGTATGAACTCTTCTCACTCAATTTGCACATCCAAAATCCACTACTTGCATCCAAGGTGGAGAAAAATCTTGCACCAGCCACTTTGGCGCGGACCATGTCTACTGACGGAATAGGATAATGAGTCCTGTTAATTGCCTGATTTAAATTACGGGGGTCTAGACATACCCTTAATTGACCATTTTTTTTTTCTATTAAGATTAAAGAACTCACCCATTCAGTAGGCTCTGTGACCTTGGTAATGACTTCCATTTTTTCCATCTTCTCAAGTTCATCTTGAAGTCTATTATGTAATGCAAATGGTACCTTCCTCGGAGCATCAATTTTTGGTTGTACCTCAGGATTTGTACTTATGTGACACTCACCAGGAAGACAACCAAGACCGGTAAAGAGAGAATTATTACATTCTACAAGTTTATTTAAATTTACCTTTTGTGACTGACTTGACTGTAATGGAAATGACTGTGACTGACTTTTTGTGACTGTAGGACATGATACTTGACTTGGATTTGACTCATTTTGACTTATTTCAGAAGACAATTGACTGATATCACCTTCTGACGTTTGCATGCTTGTAGTGTCTACACAGAAAACTCTTTTAATAAGCCCAATTTGTGAGCATGTAAGTTTACCTAATACAGTTGGAGAGTTTACATTCGCAATTATAAAATTAATTTGTTTTGTCATATAGAGGTCATTAAATTGGAATTTACACTCAAAGTTTTGTTGACCCAGGACCTCTAGACTATTACCAGTGTATGACTTAATTTTTACATCAGTTTTAGACAATAAATTTTTAGTTTTCAGTGAATCATAGACACTTTTTGACATAATATTGACATCACTACCTGTATCAATAATACAATTTATTTGTGAATTATTTATGCATAAATTAATTGTCCATTCACTCGAGTTGGATGACTGAATATGTCCTATAAACAATTCATCTTGTTCTGACTGTACCTGTTGTGTATCACTTTCTGACTGTACATATTTTACTGACTTGACTGAATTTTTTGACTGAATTGACCGACAACAGATTGCAAAATGACCGACTTTTTCACATTTTTTGCACTTTACACCCAATGCTGGACACTTAAAACGATGCACCTGACCACACCTTGTACAAACTTCCTGTCTTGACTGCTGACTATATTGACTGACATTCCTTGAGTTAGACTTTGATCTTGAGTGTGACTGACTCGTATTATACAAGACTGAACTTTGTTCTGCTGACAATTCATCTGTTTGATGTCTGGAAGCAAGCACTGCCTTTGCCATCTCTAAGGCCTTATCAAGATCCAGCTTATCTTCAAGCAATAATTTTTCTCTGATATAGTTGTATTTTTGATGCATGTTACATATAAACATTACTTTGACTAGGCGTTCCTGGAGCTGTCCTAGCTCACAGTTTTGTGATCTTAATTTTAGTGCGCAAGCAAAGTCGTCTAAGGTTTCATTTTCACCTTGTTTGTATGTGAAAAAATTATGACATTCATAAGTGAGGTTAGCTTTTGGGGCGAAGTGATTTTGAAATAACTCTATGAGCTCGTTGTATTTAACGATATCCACGTCTTTTCCAAACGTATTGAATACATCAACGCCCTTTTTACCAATGCCATGTAGAAATAAAGCTACCTTCCTGCCATCACTCTCTTCATCCATGCCAGACGCACGTAAATAAATTTTAAATGACTGCACCCATTTTTTCCATTGTTGAGCCAAGTTGCCATTCATCACCATGGGCTGCGGACTGGACATTCCCGAAAGTTTCTTGTGCTTTTGATTTTCATCAGACATGACGCCGACTTTTCACATGAGAATTTCACAATGACCTTACGACACGTAGATTACGAACCCAATTACTGACACCATGTTTTGGTCAGTGTATTATTAATATTAAATAATAATACTGAACTTCAATTAACTTGGTTTTATTAATAAGATTAGACAATACAATCAAGATTCACACCGAGCCTCATGGGCCCTCCATACATGACAGACCAACCACTTGTCAACTAGTGATGTGACCTCAATACTTACAACTAGTGATGTGACATACTCATAACATTATGTATGCTGAACGAGTTTTAAATTCAGTTTAAAGATTTATGGAATTCATTTTTTGTGTTATTTATTACTTTTCATTTCGCTCGCAATAATGTAACTTCATGCGACGAGTATGACTAACGTAGCTATGACCAACATTAATAACAATGCGTCTTTATTTTCGTCGTAAAAGAAACAAACGTTTCGTATCAAATAAAAACAAGCGAAAATAACAAAGCTTTACAAATCTCGGAGTTTAGACAAACAACAAATAACACTCTCTATGAAAACAATGATAGCATGCATCAGATGTCGCACGTTCAGAGACGATTATGAAGATTCAAACGTAAAAAGTACAAAAAGCACGCGTGGGTATGGGAATGTTCACACGTGATGGTAACCGTACTGCTTCGTAGTACGAGTTAGGTAGAGGGTACGAGTCCAGCGGAGCGGGTGCATAAGCGGGAATTCGATGTTAGACAAGATTAAAAAATGTACCTTTGAAAGGCTAGCCTAGAGTGGAATCGAAAATTTTTTACAACTGATTTTGTTTCAATAGTGATGGGGATGCCATGAGGAATAAATGGCATGTACATGAAAGCAGTCCCTGAAGCGAAGAGGAAAAAAGTCATATAACATGACGTTATGTCATGATTGTAAGGGTAGAAAAAATTAAAAGGATTGTGTTAAAGATGATGCCTATGTGTAAGAAAGGTAATATGACGGCTGATAAAAAAAAGTAAAAGAAAAATATGTTGTGCCGACCCCATCCCATATGATGTAGGATAAGGACAGGGAGATGATGATGATACTATTACAGCAAAGAATTATCCCAATCAAAAATAACCGTTAATACTACTCGCCTATCAACTATGCGCTAGCAGTCTAACCAACCATGATATCTACTGGCATTGTACCTCCATCTGAGAAATATAGAGCGTCTTGTACCATGAATATTAACGGCCAAGATAATGATAAACGTTTGTTATTATGATTACAGTGTAGCTAACAGCTTTCTGATTGATAATTTTGATAGATTACTATTACGATCAAGGACAGCTTTACTTTGTCAATGATTTAAAATGAGGGTAATCGATCACAACTTATCGGCCTTAGCATGAGTATCATGTTCTGGTAGTCAAGTATAGAATAGAACTTTTTCTATTGCAATAAAACTGCCCATTCTAAACGGGAAATTTTAACGTCGGTACGGTTATGGTGAATTACAATAATAATATCATCATTACACACAATCGATTATTTCACCGTTGTACCTAGTTAGGTATTGAGCAAACACAGTATCTACAACTCTTCATTTCAAAGTGGGCTATTGGATCGTGACAAATTTGTAACATATTCGCCAATATTTCTAATAGCCTTGACCAATTGTGAATGTGATGGTGTAACGTTTTGCTCATCGAAACAAAACATTGAACTTTGTATTAGTTTATATTGATTTTTTAGTAAGTTTTGTGTCAATTTAAGAGGTCTCAAAATTCCAGTCTTTGTTTCCAGAAAACGAATACTTATTAAAGTATGACGTATTTTAATAGCTTTTAATTTTAGAGGCACGAAAAGCTAATGACGCAAAGGCATGGCAAAAAAGTCACAAAAGTTACTGCGGGACATGAAATTGGATAGTCTTGAGGGAGAGAAAAACAATTTCTTTTAATGGATGGCCTAAAGACCGTAATTACCATCAACAAAAATACGGCTAAATGAGAAAAAACGTAGTTCAAGTATGAGCTGCAATTGATTGTAGTAATTATTGTTCTCAGTTATTGATTATGTTGGAAGTGCTTTGGCCTCACTAGAAGGTCAAGGCGTAAAAGGACATCGACTTTGACGTGACATATCCATGTGTCAAGGGAAACGTGATCAAGTAGACAGGAGGGCTCATCGAACATTTTTATGCGGAGTGCACTTGGACCGTGATGGTAGAAATATAGTGAAAATCACGTTTCGGTAACAACATAGACACAAGTAGACTGAACTGTCAAATTTATGATAATTATTGAGGAAAATCATGGTTGAAATTGAATATAGTTTAACAGACAGGACAAATATCCGTTGCCAAATTTTTAGATCTTTGTCATCATCATCAATAAAACAATGTGGTATTAATGAATGTGTGAAGTCATCAGCAAAATTAGCTTTAGGCTGTTGGCAGCGTTGGTTTTGCCCTGTAGACAGCATGGCGCGCGATTGGAATGCGCGCACGTTTTCAACTTTTATTTTTTTCTCTCGAGCACTTGAAGAAAGTGTTCGGCGGTCACGGAAGCAATTTGAACGAGTCGATTTGTTGTGTACTTTTTCGAATTGCAAGTTTTCGTCGTGCTGTGCTGTGGCGAGCGAACGTGACTTACTGAGTTACGACACGACTGTTAGCTATTACTTTTTGCGTTTATTTTCGGGGGTATGCGACCAACTTTTGTAATTTTTCGATTGGAATTTTTAGGAACATTTTTAATTCATCACCTAAACAAGGTTATTATGAATAAGTTGTACCAATGAGTCATCCATTATATACAGATCGAACACCCAAAGCCTTGACTTTGGTTTGCCTCATTAAAGCAAATACACAATGATTGCATTTAGGTAAATAAACAAATTTCAACCAGTTGCGTTCCTTTGATTTCAAAAGATTTTAAAATTAGTTCTATACGTAGGAGAAGAATCTGTAGCTGCAAAGAAAAATACACTTTGTCAGGGACAGTTTAAGATGACAATTACCTTGCCAAGGAAAAATCGCCTGTAGTACTTAGCGGTGTCATCGGTGTCGATATTGTGTCGCCTGGAGGCCTGTCTGGGGGTGCCGGGCTGCGCACGAGATTCGTTTTCCTCTCCATCGGGCGGAGTGTCGTCCACTCCGTCGAGCCAGTAGCCACCATTTGGGGGCAAGACGATCGTCGGTGGGGTTCCTGGGTAAAACAAAGTTAGAGACTAAAGATTTGTTACGGCGCAGTGGTATTAGAACTATAGTAAGTAACGACATTGAATTTCGAAGTTTTGTTCTATTACTTTAAGAGTGGATCCTCATTTAGATACTAGAGTTGAATAAAACCTTATTAAAAAGGTACTATAGTATGAAATTATAGTTGCAAATGTAAGCTACACAATATCGGAATAGACAATGCAGTGACATGGTTCTCTGACTGGAGATATCATAACCATCAGAAGTACTTCACTAGCATTATTTTGAATACAATTATGTCAGTCTCGGGTTGATTGTTGATTGAGGGAGGATATTGGAATCATAATAGTTGCTACATACAAAATTACGCTAAATCCAAAATGTTTTTGTAGATGCAGGAAATCACGATGTTGAGTTAGTTTATGTTATTACAATTGAAGGCTTCAAGAGGCATAAAGAAATTCGTTTCACCATTGCCTATAACCACGAAGTATTAATTCATGTAAATTTTAAAATTAACTCGTGTTTCCGCATTTTTTTATGCCAATATTTATACTAAAGATAAACTAAAGATCTGAGGAGATATCTACCGAGCCTGGGGATTACAGTCGTGATCATATATTATATTATTATTAATATTTATACAAACCCCAGAAATTAATGTAAATAAGGATTTGTTCGAAGATTCATAAACATATTGTTTAGTTCGAAGGTTAATTAAATAAAACTGAGATTAGAAAATGTTGCAATCTTTTTCAACCAATATTAAAGAATCAACAAACAAGGAATCCCCCCAGACTGCATCTAATTTTAAACAGGCACGTCCTAGAAGCTTTGTCCAGGCATTTTTACATCGCTTTCAATAGTCTAGTCCTGCGGGTTTCATTGTTCAACGTTCCTTTCATGCGTACTCTGGGCTCTATTAACAGGAGTGAGTTCTGTTCAAACGGGATGGACATAGCGTTGCACCCAAGGCTTCTTTATTGTGTTCATACATGGACGACACAGATACAGTGAATTATTTCCAGTTAGACTCTGTATTTCTGGTTGGTTAAAACTATTTAATGGTTTTTATTACACTAAACCCTAGTTCAAAATCTGACAATCTACACTCAATAAGTTCTTCAGTAATCTTGAAAAGTAAAGTGAAAAGAAAAAATATAGAGTATCGGGTCAAAGGAACAAGAAAACAGTTTACAATTCAGAGCACGTAACAAAAAAACGAAAATGATAAGCTTAATCTATTTACAAAAACTATTACAAACTACAAGCAAAAGTTTTGCGTTCTGCCACGGACAAACAAACAAACAACTCTTTTAAAACTATTAGTTAATCTGCATAGCTCCTGCTGTGATTTCCCAAGATCCTGGCTAAGTAATTTAATTAAGGCTTTAATCAGCTAACTAGCGTGTAGCGGTGGGAATGTTTTTTGCCTCTTTGAGGCGTCGCTGTCGCTATATTTGTAGGAATTTAAAGACTGGCCGGGACTTTAATTTCATTAGCATGGGATTATCTTTCCTGGCTGGCTTAGCCTTCCATCATAGGTCACGTTTCTCATTTACAAAAACAGCCGACATCGCTTTGAAAAATCAGGGCTTTTGTACTATTTGTAACCTATGTACATAACCCACAAATTGTACACAATAAACTATATCCTTCAAAGTTTCATTATTTGCAGCTATAACTTGATCACGACTGATTTTTTATTTTTTACTTGAGCCTGTGATTGGCTTAACTCTAAATAATGGAGTCGTTAAGAACTGGGTACTTTCCCACCTCTGTTCTCAGCATTTTTCATTACTTTCTCCAAATGGTATCCAACAATGAGTTCAGTATTCACAGTTCTCTTTTATAAATGATTGCCGAATTCTTTTCTTTGTGCCATTCTTTTATTCTCTTATTTTGGCTTTTATTTGTCACCTTGCTTGTAATAGTTTGACTTATGGCTTAGGTAAAATTCAGTGTATCTTGTTTAAACTTTAACATAGACGTATAGAGGACTATATAAGCCACAATTATCTTATGATTTCCACTATATAATATGTAGTAGATTAAGCTATTTTGGAATCTAACCAGACCCCATTTTTGGTCATTTTTCGAGCATCTTGCGATGGTAAAACCATATTTATATGAAAATGTTGTATAGAACTGTCCAGTTTTTATTAGCTACCCGCAAAGATGAATATTTGACCTTTAATTTTATGTCATAGCATCTTTACAGTTGTGATTCCTGCTTCTTGAAATGGTACCTAAAAACCATAGATTTTTGTAATTTCACCCTTAAGATGACCTGTCGTAGAACGACGATCTATGTACTTAATACTATGTTGAAGGCCATTCTGGTTATCTGTGACAAGTAAGACATCTCTATCAAAGCTGTAGAAAATGATCTCAGCCACAATATTGAACTTACTGAGAATTGTGGTCAAATCACAATACTATAGTCAGTCATAGCCATAGTATAGTGTGTTTATTCTATTGTGAGTTAATTATAATTTTAAGGCGTCCAAATTGTTTTGTAATCTCTCAAGAACATTGCAAAGTTACGCGGAGCTTGTGTAATAAAAGCAATTTGCGTGGAATGTCATTCAAGTCGAGTAAGTAGCTAATTGCGTTAGAGTCAGGTCAATACTCTCATGACGTTATTCAAAATAGTATGAAAAATATACCTTCATACTGTTCGAACACTAGCTCTATGGTTCATAGTATTTTTAGCTACAGTAATACGATTTATTCACGTGATCAACAAAATTGCTGCATTCTGTATTCAATTCTCATCTAGCACAATAGAATATTTACTCAACGTTAGTTTGCAGAGTGAATTTGCCGTTGTATTTTGATCGCATTACTTTTATTTTTACTTTAAAAAAGTGCTTTTGATTGAGTTTTATCATACTTTATACATATTTTTTTAGTTCCTAAATCAATACCAATACTATCCGTATCACCCGTCAAAAAATTTACTGTAGTTCAGTTCAACTAACCAGGTTTTGCTAGCGTGTCCTCTAGCAGTTTTTGGCTGGCCTGACAAGTAGCTGCAGCCTTTCGTTGAGCTAGGGTGAATCCTGGTGATGATGGTGGACCATGAGGGGCAGGTACTCGACCCTCGGCGTACGAATGACGATCAGCAACCGTCACAGGGGCTCCTACTGATGTTGCACGTCGCTCGGCACCCGTCCGTGATACCTGCAAATAAGGGTTAGATTAGCACAAAAGATTTCTTTCAAAAACTTTGTCATTATGTTTTAAAGGTGACTAAACGGATTTCCTACTATGTTTTCCTGCACTGTTTGAGAGTTTGGGGCAAGTGGATAAGGGTCAAAATTAAATGGTAAATTTCATTTCACATACCATTATTTCAGGTCAACTAAAAAGGTAGCACCTTTTAGTTCGTGCAAAGAGTAATTTGGTAAGCGATACGAATAAGTAAGGTTTAGATTCGTGTTTCACGGAAAACGCTAGGAAACTTTGCCTAGGTACTTATTTTATTTCCACTAACACCCAGTTTGAAAGGCTTGTAGAAAGTGGCCTTTTAACAGCACGATAGCTTAAAGATTACATGTCACCATGCCACTGCTAATGGTTTTGAACTCGTACAGCCACCCACAACGTTTCCAACTCATGCACAGTAGTTGCTAATTTCGATAGTTTTTACTAAAATTTAAAACACATGCAAAGCCCTGTTTATTATTAACCACTGATTGGTCAGTTCTGAAAAATATTGTTTTAGTTAGAGAATACTCAAAGTATGAGTACTATGTAACTTTGATTTGCTTTACGAACTATAAAATCGTAAAATAGTAAAATAGTAAAATCGAATGATAGAAACGTCAAACTAGCAATACGCTACCGTACGCTTAGGCTTACCTAAGTCATATACCTACATAATGTAACTTAGGTAAGCCTAACTTAAGTATTATAAGTGGCTAGATCTAACAGCTTCACACAAATGTTGGCAATACTAACAAGCCGTTAATGCTCAAGTTTCCAAGGGGCTTATTTCGCAGAGCTCTCGAGAAAAGCTTGACCTGCATTGACGTCACAATATACAACATCGTAAAGCTAGCAATATTGAACAATGAAACGTTTCAGATTTGAAATGATTTAAAAATACTGAGCATAAAATTGTAGCATAAAATTGCTACAATTTTAAATGTTTGAAACTTAATAAAACTTAAAAGAAAAGAATACGGTAATAAACGATTGGATGATTCGACACTAGATTTTCATTTAAAAATCTATAGTAGCAAATTTAGGATGTACTCACAGATAAACACCTACAAATCTAGACACGCGGCAGCGTGTCAGCCAAGTTCAAGCGAACGGGCGAAGCGCGCACCGTGTGTAATATTACGCGAAGCATTTGGAGCCATTTTCACCCCCTCGTAACTCACAAACAATTTCACATAAACAAATCAAATTTGGCTCATCTATTGCCAATTGCGAGTTAAATAATATGTACTCCGAATTTCATAAACACACCTCAAACTGTTATTTAGATATCAACGTCCAAAAATCCTATTTTATGAAAAAAATTATCACTGACTGACCTATAGACGTTAATTATAACCCAGTTCCAGATGACCTAGAACATTCAAAGTTAAGCCGTCTATGCAGAGAGGTAAGTATGACTATAGGTATGTAGGTATACAATGTGCCAATAGTTTGAGCCGTCTATGCAGGTATATATATATGTAAGTGTAATAATATAAGAATAAGTACCTACGTACTTACTAATAAGTTCTGTCCAAAAAGTAATGATATCCCATCAAAAACATAAATGTGAAATGAGAGCCAAGTTCAATAAGTAGGTATGCTTTAGTCGTTGACTTCAGCGACAAAAGAAGTGAGATCTAAACGGGTGCCAAGTACAATGGTCAGTCCTAAAACTTATTTATAACAATATACTAACTTGGCTATCATTTCACATTTATGTTTTTGATGGGATTATGAATGTTCTTGAAAGGTCACTTGTTGAAAGTAGGTGTGTGTAGGTACTTAATGCATTGACTGATTCTATGCGTTCACTTATACAAAGTAGGTAACTTATATACTAAGTATAGTCGTAGTCAGCAAGCGTAACGCATCGATCATTGAACTTGCACCGTGGGATTCCGTCATTGTCGATTTTCACTGTAACTGTACAGAACAAAATTGAACAGAGCAATCTCTGCGGTGAATCCGAATAAAAGTGTAATCGAACCACAGGTAAGTCACATGATTGTGAGAAGCGATACGCTCTGAAAACTCGATCATTCTCGAAAATCGATTTAAAAATTGAATGCCCCATAAATTGTGCTAGCGATAAACACCATCAGAAGTTTAAAATTGGAAACTAAAATCAACGGAAGCATTATTGGACTCGTTGACAGCAACTCGTACGAGTAGCGTGGAAAACTTGCGCCATTTCCACTTTGATCAAATTAATCGGACGTCAACAACGACGCCATGTTGATCACGGAACAGTTGAAATGAAATTTGGTCAGCTATTAATTTCAAATTGCTGAAAGAAACATATTGGTTATAAAAACCGTCAAATTAAATAAGGTTCCGGACATCATGAAGTTAATTTACACATTTATTGAAGTAACGCTCATTTCCCATGTAAATTACGTTGTCAGACATTTTGAAACGGAACTGAAAACTAATGAAATCGGGCAAAAACTAGAATAATTAGGTGGGTAAGTGCCGAGCACTCTGTAATTGAGGATTTAAAACCATGTTCACACTAAAGAAGTACCTAGGTACCTATGTTAACAGCGACATAGACAGAAACTTTAGTAAATGCATAGATGCGTTCTCGATATAGATACCTAATTTATTTTAATTGGGTTTTAGATTTCTGACCCTTTTTTCTATTTTTTGTTGATCCTAATACATCAAAGTATATAAAAATACCTCTTTTAGCGAACAATTGGTAGTACTTAATACCTAAAAATACCTAAATTTCTATAAAAAATTCGCTACAATGTACATGTTCCGCTTATGTTTCGTTGCTTTGAACAACAGTGTGGATCAAGCATTACTTTTAAAACAGCCACTTACTTTTTTGTTCGATTTATAATTTAAATCTAAACCAATATAATAAAGAGGCAAAGTTCGTATGTTTGTTTTTATGTAGGAGGTAATCTCCGAAACTATCCATTTTTTTCAGTTACAAAAAATATTTCACCAATGTGTAGATTTAATTTTATGTAAGTACCTCGCAGGCAAAGTTGCGGGCAAAAGCTAGTAGCTTATAACTTTATAAGACTTATCTAGTTTTAAAGTTTGAAATGTATCTAATTCTCCTTGTAGGTATTTCTATTGGTTCAGTACCCACTGGACCTTCAAGATTCGACCCAAAAGCAAAAAGTGCCCATTGGACCTCTATTGGACTATTGATTAACTAGGTAATAATTATGTCAAATTTTATGCAATAATATTAAATGAATACCTACGCTTAAATTAAATAAATAATTTATCCTAAAACTCAGGATAATGACAACAATTTAGAACAAACGACACGAATAATTTCTCCCCTTCGACTCATTAACTTGAAAAGACAAGCTTTGGTGGCACCGAACTATTTCAGGAAAGTACAGCCGGCTAAATTAGACAGGATTTAAAAAATGGGGCATCAATTTAAAGCGTTAAAAAGTTGGAAGTCCCTTTAATATTTTCAGTTCAATAATGTACGCCTAAAATGACTCAGTTAAATCAAGAAAAATAATTTTCTTTAAAAGTCTTAGCTAGATAAAAAAGCCGGCCATGTGCAAGTTGGACTCGCGCGCACGAAGGGTTCCGTACCTACCATTATCGATAAAAAATGCAAAACCACATGTCTATTGTATGGGAGCCCCCTTATATATTTATTTTATTCTGTTTTTAGTATTTGTTGTTAAAGCGGCAACAGAAAAACATCATCTGTGAAAATTTCAACTATCACGGTTCATGAGATACAGCCTGGTGACAGACGGACAGACTGCGGAGTCTTAGTAATAGAGTCCTGTTTTACCGTTTGGGTACGGAACCCTAAAAAGCTAAATAAAAGCCAGGCTAGTACTTCAAAGTAACATTATTTTTATTTATTATTAGTACAGTTTTTGCAATAAATATTATTATGTAACGACTTTCATTACCCAAATAGGATGTAGGTGTCATTAATTTAAGTAAGGCGAGCGCAAGACTAATGATACAACTAAGTGCGGTGTTTCATTGCAGCCACATTATTCGTGCGAGATCGTAAACCAACCAAAATGTTATCACACCTGGAACTTTGGAGCATCTCGTAATTACCAGCGAAAGATACGTTAAGATTACACTCTAACATCATTGAAATAAGGTCTACAAGAGTAATGAAGAAATAATAGATAAAGTTTAGGCAGTTTTTCGATTTGCTGCAGTTAATGTTTCGGAGCAAAAAAAGATACATACTACCGTTTTTAATTTTGGAAATGTAACTTTTTAATTGGCATCGTCATTTTTAAAAGATTTTTAACAGTTAATCGCTGGTGCTTGCTGGTATACGAGTAGCAAATGACGATATAACAAAATTGAAATCGATAAATTTGTACAAGTGCTCTGTCTGCATCCAAAATAGATAATAATAAACTATATTCGGAAATTAGTTCTAAAACCGTCAACAGTCGCTGCTGTGTAGTGTGGTAGAATTAGATTACTAACTATTAGTTACTCTTTGGTATAGTCCATTTTGGTAGAATTTATATTTAGAACTTAGAAAGTATTTTATGAAAATATTTTTTAGTACGCGCCGTTTCTCCGTTGGCTGGTTTTATGCACAAACAAAAAGTTAAAAACTCCATGTAGTATATAATACCCAAGTAATATGCATATGTTTTATTAAATAAATGAACAACAGGCTTCTAAAACCGTTCGCTTTTATATTTTTCCCCAAATTAAATTCTACCATTTGGCCGCGAGAGTAGGGTAAAACACGGCCATTTTTCTTCCACTCGCGCTAAGTTAATAAATTGGTGTGGTAAGACTAAGCCAAAATTCCTAATTGCCTTAGCACGCCTCACAATACGAGTCAAGGACGCCAGACTCTACTGCTACACTGTAAGATTTGCCCAAAGTAATTACCTTTAAGCCTCACTATTTGGATAAATTTATCATGCGTACCTACAGTACAGATTTTGTATTATATTGGTCAAGAGTAGGTATCTTAAACCAATAAGTACGTATTTACGCCGATAATGTAATGAGAGTGTATGAAGCAAAAAAGGTACCTAGTAGCAAGTATGTCACGATGGGAGCAAGTGGAAATCCGTACTAATAGCCCGTTTGGAAACGAACGAAATTTTAGTAACTATTATGGTAAGATAAGCTACCAACTTATCTTACCATAATAGTTTCTTTCACACAAGATCCTTTAAGGACTAACTGATAAGGGCCAATCGGGTCATGATACCTCAACTTTGAAAATAGACGCAGACACACTTATTCGTTAAAACAGTATTAACATAAGAACATAAAACAAAGTTGACCCGACCACGGTATAACAAGAAACAACAAAGTGTCACTTGTACAATAATAAAATATATTTCATTCTGTGTTAGTACTCAGTGTTCACTGTATTTCATTTTGCAGATGGTTTCCATTTTTGTTATTGAAAAAGTTGGAACTGCTGTGGTATTATAAAATGTTTTTGTTTTTACTGACTCTAGAATTAAGGTGAAATTAAATCTGGGACATAATGAATAAAAACGAAATAGCTATGTAACTTACCTAAAAGGGATTCTTATTCAATAAATAAATTTGATTAAAATGATAAAACATTGTAAATGCTTTATCTTCGTACATTCTAAGATTAATTTATTTAAAGACATTATGATTCGAAATTGAATAAAAAAGCTTTAAGGAATACTTCGGCAGGAACTACCTATTTACTGAAAACAAATGTAAAAAACGCTTGAAAAGGTAAACATAAAACGCCATAAATTCAACACCGCGGGTCCAATTTCAAGAAACGCTTACACGACAATCTTCCATAACCACCTACCCAGACATAAAAATCAACAACTTCTTATTTTGCCGACCATGCAACATTCAAGGTATCACGACACGCGATACTAGCCGGGTGTTGTGCCGACACCCCGTCAATGATTGGTTTGTGATCGAAAGCAAATTGCAACAACTCTCCCCTAAATTGTACAGATCGAGGCATGGTCGTGACGATGCCGAAATTTCGATCGCAAATAGCCAGTAATGTAAAGCGAATGTTTGAAACTGTGGCCGGTACGGAAATCTAAATTGATTTTGAGGTTTGACGGGAAAACTTGTAGACTAAGTTGGCCTGCCTAGAGTTTGAAATGGATTGAATGCAATTTATAGCTAGGTAGGTACAGCTAAATATCTGCCGACTAAATAGCTAATAGCCAATTATCGCGTCACTAGAACTATCCAACTTCGACATTGTACTCGTATGATAAGTAGGAAGGTACTTACAACAGTTAAAGATAAGCACAATTCAAGCACGTTGCACTCTACCGTAAGTAGGTAGCCGTTGAGATTGTAAAGTATCGGGCTGATCGAAACTCAAGCATACAATTTATTGCAACTCCAATCAAACACATCAATACCTACCTTTTATTTTATCGGCACAAAAACATAGAGTCGTATATTGTTATTACGTATAATATTATCTGTGATAATTATTACGAATACTAATACTTACAATTTCTTGATAGGTGCAATTACTGTATTGGCAAAATTTTACGTTGGTGCAGTATCATTTCAAATTTTAAACTTCGAACATTTCGAACAAGATTCTATGTTCGATGACACGACATCACAGAATAAATAATTTGAAAATGGTAAACGAATATCCAGCCAGCAATGTCATAATTTCGTTTTTTTACACCGGACGACGACGCCGAAGCTCTCATAGACAACATTTTCTATGAAATACAATTTTCATCACAGTAGTGTTATCGGGTGTTAGGTACCTACTACATGTGCCGTAATGTGCTTTCTCGTGTTCATTACATAGCGAGGGGAGGTCTACCATTGTTCGGAGTCAGATACTAACGATATTGCTCTACCATTTGCTCGTTCAACAGATAAAGGGTGCTTCACACGGTTTCAACTGTATCAAGATGAAGGCGTTATTTTAGCCTCACTTTACGCTGACTGACGACTTACAAGACTTAGGTCTGTTCCTTTAGAATTACGAAATGTGTAAGTTTATTGTGTAGCTCCACACGAAACTTTCGCTCGAGTTACTTTGGAAACGAGTTGAACGAACGGCCTTTTCAACTTGTCTTTTAATGTAACATGGTAGCGTAAAATTCTGAGTCACGGAAACAACAGACCCTTATCAAATAAGACATAACCATTCAATGGGGACCCCTTTTTGTACAGATATGTTTTAGATAAGTTCACGACTATAATTTGGCGTGTCGATTTTATCTTTGTGACTGCTGGAAGTCTCATTAGGGTGCCTTTTTATACATTTGCTATTGATAATTATTTGACGTTTATACACGAGAAAAAGTCATTAGTTCTATTTTGGCTAGATTTACTAGGTAGATACTTACGCGATTAAATGATCCGGTGTTTGAGTAGCCAACTACAATTATTTCCTTTGTAATTGTTTGAGATCATCAAAAAAATACAGTAATAAACTAGCGCAAGAACATAACTCTGCCTACAACGAGCTAGATTAAAGTTTCATGGCACGGAAAACTAATATTAACGTTCTGATTCACGTTTAATATAAGAGCGAAATAGGGTTCACGCAAAGCCTAGACTACAGCACAGCAAAACCAGACAGTTTAATTTTATAAACGAAATCACAGAAAGCCAGTTGGAAACTTTGTATTTGACCTGGAATGGGATTAATTTCCGGATATTAGGACAACCCTAGCCTAAGAGAACTCTTCCTCAGACCCTTGTTGAGTAATTGCGTTTATCGGACCGTTAAATGAGCGCTGCAACCTTTAATCAGGTTGTTTTTGTTTTATTTAATTCCGCGAGCTGTTTGTTTACTGATTCTTCGTTTTTTATTGTCTTTGATTGCGGATTCGATTTCTTTATTAGAATGTATGTCAATATTTGAATATGGAATTGGAATTTAAACAAACTACGTTCAACCACCTCTTTTTAAAAATCTTAAATGAAGATAGTCTATGCTTACTCAACCATATAATTCACTTAATAATATATTCTGAACCCATAGTTTTAAATATTTGCCATTTATGGAAAACCTTTACAACATTCACAATACTTGTTTATGGTCCTTACGCATACAATTTAGTGCAGATTTTTGACAGATATGACAGGTCGATTAAAACTGGATTTGATAGACCGAGCGCGCAAAACCTGCCTGAAATATTTATATCAATTCCGATGAATTTAAATTTGGAACACGTACACCCGGTTCTATCAACAACTTTTAAATTGTCGTTTAGTTTGGAATAGTTGTTTGAATTGTCTTTGATTTATGTCTTTTTTTTAATTTATAGTTTCGTTCAGAGTGATGAATAGTTTATTAGCTTTTATTCGTGAGCTTGTTAGCTAGACCTAGGCAAGTCTCTGAGTTCATAAGCTTATAATGGCATTCATGAGAAGCGCGGTGCATGCGAAATTAGCACTGCAGCATTTTTGTTCAGCACAATGATGCAATCCGAGAGCTCAGCAGTCGCTTTGTGAGGGAAATACTCCATTCACGACTGTGAACTTTTTTGAATAAAGCCAAATTATCTTTAGATATACCTGGATGTTCCATACTTTAATGACACAAGAGCAAAACAACCTTTTGTTTGACAACCTCTTTGATTGACGCAGCAAATCCATCAAAGAAAAAATCTGATTAAGGTTCGTTACCTACTACTATAGATAGAATCTTTCTGTGAATAAAATATTTGTTTTTTTTCTAACCTTCAAAGTTATAATTAAAATGACATTACTATAAGTATAGAGAGTGCTACGCCGAAAATAATATAAAAAAAAACTTTCATGTGTAGGTAAGTATGTGCTATGATAGTGTGGAGTCAAGGCTGTGGTGTTAGAAAAGATATTAAAGGTCGTATATCAATCGTCAACTTCAATTAAAGTTGATTCATAGAGAGAGACATTATGCCTACCTACGCTACTTGCGTCACTTTTGTTAACTTCACAAACGAGACTAGGCCTTGAATTTATTTTTTTACGTTTGCGTTTTTATTTCTCTCTTATAATCTATTTTCTTTTAAAATTTAAAAATCTCACAACATAACATGGCGTATGGCGTGTTCCGTGACCTAGAATGTTCTTTAAAAATACTTTTGTTCTAAATTGGTCGAAAATTTGTAGCTGGCGACAAAAAGGAAAGTTAGCTGGCATCGGTAACCGACAACCTCATGATTTACATGCTTGCTACCGAAACGTTAAACCGCGGTAACAGGTCGTCCACAACGTTGTCCACAACGGTTACTGTTACTCGACACACATGGCCGCCCCAAAATGTGTGCCTAATGTTGCTAGTGAGGCATTTTATGGTATTTTTATAAACTACCAACCATGTGCCTTATCAAAATCATGTTTCAAAAACGTCAAGTTTCAAGACTGAAGTAGGTAACACTTCAATTCATTTTTTGTAGGTCATGGTTCGAAATATCAAAGTTATATTATTTTGATATTGCCTGAAGAGCTTGTGGTAAGGCCCCAGATGATCTGGACTAGACAAATGACATTCTAATAATGTCACTTGTCAAAATGTACAAGTTTTTCAATTCTTCAATTCGAATATCACTTTGTCTTTGGTTTTAGTAAATTAACAAGTGACATTTTACATTTGATATTGATCCAATATTCAAATAATGTGAATTTAGGACGATTGTCAATCAGAAATAGTTAGTTTGAAACTAAAGATGGAAAATGGTTGGAACTGTTTGCCATCCGACCTACGAAATATTATGTTCTAACCAAAACCTAGCTATTGCCGAAAACCCAAACAATACAATGTAATTATAACTTTGTTTACATTACAAAACGGAACAGGATGCGACAAGAGAAAGCGTGTAAGAAGTGATGCGGCAAAATTCTACGAAGGAGCAGTAACAGCGGTAGCACATAATATAATTTTAACGCATAATTATAATGCTGGCAACACCGGCGGCATGCGTGCGCCACATTGTTGTCGCGTCAACAAAAGGTGACATGCGTGAAAATGGGTTCGGAATTTTAACTCACGTCTAGTTTGGGGCAAGAAAAAATAATCAAAAAAACGCCAAAAAAAATGAGGTTTTTTTTAATTCTTAAATTTGACGAAGGATATTTAATATGATAATTTTTACTATCTATGTCGCTTAGCGACTAGACCTATTTAAAAAAAAAAAAGTTATTTCGCAGGTCGTGGATATTGAGAAGGTGCATAATAACTAATTGTCTAATTTAACCGCGGTTCAAAATAATTTATAATATTCGACCAAAATTCACCAAATCAATAAAATTACCATAATAATGATTGAAAGACAATTATTAAAATTACTTCAAATTACGCATCGAATTATTCCATTAACGATTCCAGTGCCATGCCACATTTTTTTACGAAATAAATGTCCACACAAAAACAGAAAAAAATGCTGAATGTTTGATTGTAATACTTTCTATACCTGCACTAATAAACAAGGATGTAATTGTAAACTGTTTTGTTTGAAAGCTTGTTTAGTTGTTGGGTAATTTTTTTAACTACTGAATTTCTTTCACTAATAGATACCTAGCATGATTATCACCGAGTGCTTGTATGCGAGGCAGGTTAGTAGGTAATAATTATATCTTTCAGAATTTAAAGCTAGCAAGACGTGGGCTCAAGCTTGCGCATCGTTTCACGTCACTGCGCGTTTTGTGTGTCACATACTTTATAGATTGTATGTGTTTCGAACACAATAGACAGTTAATTTGACACAGAAACTTAATAGGTCGGTTATGTTTGTAAAAGGCTTTCTTGAACAAAAACTTTTTAGGTCTTCTTATCAAAAAGGTAAGCAAGTAAAGAGGTTCAGCATCCAATACCGATCTGAAAGGAACCAATTAAAAGGAGGTTTTAGTGGCAAAAAGCGTTCAATTCCTAAAACCCGGCGGTCTGTGAAACAAAACGGGTGTAGCTCTATCAATCTACCCGTGAATTGTATAAATCCAATCTAACGCCCTATGGACGGATCGGGCAAGTGGATTGTTGGAAACCACATTTTAGAAACAATTGACAAAAAACAGAAAACAAATTGGCAAATAAAAAACGTGATATTTCACCTAAAAGCACCCTAACAGGGGTTTCAAAGAAAAACTAAGGGAAAACTATACAAAATAGGTAAGGTAAGTACTTACTATTACTGATGGGCCAATCTAGACTTATGTGAAAATAGGCTCTCTGAAAGTGCGTAAGAGACAACAGACACGCATTACAAACGAAAGATTGAGACATTTTTCGGTCGAGGCTAACTTTAGGTAAGCCTAGATTGGCCGTCAGTAGTATAGGTCTAAAAGGAAGAAAGTAAGTAAGTAGGTAACAAAACGAAAGATTTTACTGCAACAAATATAAGTTTCGTGCGTAAAAGTAGCTGTTTGCCCCTTGATTGATTGCGCAGCATGGCCGCATTTCCGTAAGCGGAGCTTGCAGTTTAGTCTCGTCGAACGGCCTAAAAGATTTGACTAAATGACCTCACTTTGACTAAATGACTGCACAAAACCTCTTTGTCGTCAGCAGTCCAGACTAACGACTAGCGTTTGCAGGTAAGCGGAAGTTATTAGCGGGGTCGTCGAACCCGCCTATGCCGCCGCCCGCCCAAACAACCGTCGATCGAGTAAGGTTTTTGTAATTTCAGTTTTTTATTGATGTTTTATAGTGCGATAACATTTTTATATTGCCCGAATATAAAAATCTTATAACATTAAAATTTAGACAAAATTTCGCTTTACGCATATTGAGTAAAACAAAATTTTTATTTGTTTTCTTTTGTTCACTGTTAGGTTAATGAATAGGTATTTTTGTCGTGCCCCTGATTATCCCCTTTATATTTCCTTTAATAAAAGCGTCATATTTTATTCATAAACATAAATATTTGTGTTAGTTTTGCATTCAATAAATGACATAGGTATAATTTAATTTCAAAACATTTTGAGATTATGGTTCAATAATTGTAAACATTATCTAAGTTGAGGCATAACGGTTTAAGTTTCAATCCTACCCAGCCTAAGTGTAAGCCCACACGCAACTTAACCTAAGCTACGAAGGAAATTAGACAACTTTGTAGACGATGCATCTCAGCCTGAAGGATAGCCATAATTACACGCGGAAGTAAGTACCTTCTTAGTTCTTACCCTAAGGTGGTAACACACCGTTCATTCCGGTGAACGTTCATTATGTGATTATTCATTTCAATTTCATTTTACTTGAACATGTTACAGACGATAACGACATGAAAAACTATCAATTTTGTCAACGGTTTCCAACTAACAGTATATTGAAAGCAGGTGTTTTCTCTACAGACGAAATGGAATGCTCAAACCAGAACTAATTTATTTTTTCTCGTCAAAAAGTTGTGAGTAGGTATGAATTTTATTTCAAGCGTGAAATCATGATGCTGAATCAAAAATTAGACATTGTTGATACGATATTTAATATCCTTAATAACCTCTTTCGTAACTTTTGTATTAAATTCATCCTTTGCAGCCGGGTAGTAAAGAATGAAGAAAACGTGAGCAGTCTGATTTCGTCTTTAGATTAAGGAGCACACTTTTCTAGTAGAAACTATTACATAATCTGTGGCCACGCCGACTGCACCTTATTACGAAGAAGATTACTATGGTTTAAACTGCTTGTACTTCTAGAGCTATAAATTTTAGCAATTTGTATGTTGGATTATTGTATAAAGCTTTTTAGTAGCGGTATATCTTTTAATCGCAATACAATGTTTGGGCAGTCATTTAATGAAGTTTAGTAATACATAAGTATTTTTATGAGATTTTTACGACATGCTTTTAAATTTAAATCTTCTTGGAAAACTTTATCAGTTGAATTTCTAATCAATTTTTTACAAACTTTAAAGAGTATTTTGAGTTTTCACCTGCCCAAACATATTCCTAAAAATGAACTTAGAATTTAGAAGCTTCATAAAAGAATTTCACCGAAAATTCAAGACACTTTTTCAGATATTTATAGATACAGGCTTTGGATTACGGCCAAGTTGTTTTGGCACAGTTCTAAGCCGATAACACTATCTTAGGTAACTTAGCCTCCACTATTCAAACCTACCAAGTATGGTATTCCATTCACCAAGACTATTCACATCCTTCCATCTATCAAGACTTAAGTCCCACTAATTGACGACGTTATTGAGTATTCTAGCTAGAACTGGCATATCACATTAAATCGGCTTGCAGAGTAAAATGAACCTTATTGGAATTCATTATGATTGCAATTGTTGTGATGCTTGATGGGCTGTGACTTGCTCTGCATGCCATTATATTACTGCCTGGAGAGTGGAGGAAGAGAACCTGTTGTGCCGACCCCACCTAGTGGGATAAGGGCAGGAAGATGATGATGATGACTGATTCGCCGATATTGTGCATGTTGGATAAGTAAGAATCAGAAATGTGGATATTGGAGTGAGAATTTAATGCGCACTAGTGGTATTAATTCTATGGCTAGATTCAAGTTCGAGCCTCAAACTTTGTACTTTCAAACTCCCATTTTAAACTAGAAATGAGCACCTTAAAGTTTTACAATAACTTAAGTTATGGAGTAAGGAAGCTTTATAAATTTGTAAAGTACTGTACCCAGCAGCAAAAAACTGCAGTAGAAAAAGAACATTGAAAGTATATTTCAGACGGTATTATAGACAAAAATACGTATCTCATTTTCGCGTGGAACGTAAAATAAAGTAAGAACAAAAGCGATCATAAATAATAGAGCTTTACCCAACCTGACCTTTCTAAGCTCTTCTTTATTAGAAGGCTGCTAAATAAAAGGTCAATAGAACTGAACGTAATGTAAAGGGCCACATTTTGAACACCAGACGGTGTGAGTTGGGTTAGGGTTTCCGTCGCTTCTTCGAATGCACTGTTAAGGCTCCGTTAAATAGAGTATCATATATTATTACACTAAAAGTTATATTTCTCCAAATTACACATACTACCTTAATAATAGTGCAATTACAAAGATTTACATGTCAATTTAGGTCAGGCCATTACGCTTAGTTGATTCTCTAGCATAAGTGTAACAGCTAGATGACTCTTAACATTATGATTTTTTTAAACAACCCTACTTAAATAACTTTTATATTAAATGGGGCTAGCATTATCATAACACTATTACTTTATTAGACGTGCATTTGTTTCCTTTTTTTCTATTATTTTGGCGCATGGGCGCTCTCACAACACGCTGTTGCGAAGACAGCATAAGAAAACTGTCAACAAAAATGGATTAAGTATGTCAATATAAACATCTTTGATTTTATATTATTTCAAGCTGTCGCAGAAAAAATTGTGTTGTGGTAGTTTTGCAAATGTTGATTTTACCAGGTTGGCAATTTCGTGTTTTAGCGACAGCCATTTTCTTTAATGGGCGTATCACAAAGATGTCGTGGGCTTTGGACAAGCTGTTTTCAATAAACTGTGGTTTTGGCTAGCCTATTCACTGCCCTAGTTATTTCGCCAGTGACCTGTGACATTAGGCTTTTGGAAGGGAACTCTAAATATCGAGGCTAGTGGAACGGGCACTACTGGGAAATGTATAATGTCAGAGAACTAAGAAACTTATAATACCGAGATATTACGCTCACACAAGTTTATGAGTGGTTCAATACGCTCTCAAAGATCTAAATTCTTGCTTATCAGTTCAGAAAATTCAGCCTACAACTGGTCAAAAAACATTTTCAAAAACTTCACTATAACGAATATAACGTATATTTTAAAATCAATATTAACGTTCTTATTTTATTGTAACTTTTTCTAACCATATAAGTTTAACATCCGAATTAAATGCAACTCAAAACTGATTGCTATTTTCAATCCCATTTCACGCGACACCCGTACGCTGCTCTGGCAAAAAGTAAAAATCTATGCGGTCGCAATCAATTTGCGAAATACCGTTCTAAGTTCCTGCGTTCGTTGAATGATTGATTTGGTATCTATCTGCATAATCAATAAGGTAATCTGAAAAAGTGTTTTGGTAGATACGTTTCGAAATAACTAACAGCTTTACACTTTTACAAATTTAAAAAATAAGATTTCTAAATGATCTTCAGGTTAAAAAGAGGTAATAAAAACATTAGGTACCTACTATGTAAATTATACAAAGGAGTAGATTGATAAAAAACCAAGCATAAACACAAAGATGATAATAGGTGTATTTTTGTTTTATACTAAATATGACCCTGGTTTATAGTTTTTTGTACTTACATACCTATATAAAATGTCGGTGGTTTGGATGTTAGATTGAAATGAAAAATGCAACGGAGGGCGGCCAACACTTTGAATAGAGGCCATGGAGCGAAGCGAAAAAATATAAGCCCAGCTGAAAAGCGGTAAACGAAGAAAGAAACGTTTTATCCGCATAGTTTCCAGAAAATGCACCAGACACCTTTAAATATTACGTTCAAATGTCGCAACGTGAAGTGTTTACTGCACCTCAGTAAGCGAGAGAAGAGGGTTATCAGCGCGGTTATCACTCCTTTCTCTCAAAACTTGATCGTTTAAATGCACGAATACCTAGTTCAGTTTGTTCACGGAAATACCGACAGCTAGCTATTTCAAGCGTAATATTTTGATTGCCTATTTCCCGCAGCGCGTCGCTTGAATCGCTTCAAATTACCAATTTTCCCTTAAAACTTTTAAAATCTACGTCTGGATTTGACTCCTTAAAGCTAAACTTTAACCAAATATTGGCCGATTCCAAGCTGACAACTCCATCCGGCTTTGTCAACTATTTGAATTTCCAAAGACTGTTTGAAATTCAATGAGACTTTTATGTTAATCCGTCGTTTGGAGCTTCCCTCGCTCTAGCTTACCGGTATCGGACAGTCCCAAAATACCTGCAACAAGATAAAATACATTATTAGCAACACGATTGATAAATAGTTTTCCTAAATTACCTAAATAAACTGAGATTCTACTTTAAAAAAACTGAATCTATACTAGACAATATGGTAATTTATAAATCTGTTTAGAAACTGCATAGGTTTATCACATAAAAAATTGAGCACTGAATATTATGTCCTTCTCAGTGGTTCACCATATAAAACTAATACGTAGTTAGGAAACTTTGTTTAGCACATCCTCAGCACTAAAATCAATAAGAATTTCAGCCACGATATTGCCATATCTCTGTATCTTATCGCCCAATATTTATGCGAAGGCATGAATAAATCGAAGAAATAAAAGTAAGGAAGCTTATCTGAAGCGGTATTGGTGCCATAAAACATCTCAAGTGCGAACGCTCTTGTTTGCTAAGCAGGTATTTTTATATATTTATAGCTGTGAGAAAGAAGAAAGTTAGAGCAGGTAACAGTAAGTCACTGGCGCAATGAGCAAGGGGCAAATACATGGTTGAAGTCGTTCAAAACAATACCTAGCATATTAGGTAATAACATTGTGTTTTCAACAGGAAAAATAGAGAATATGAAATCAATCATGTTTGTCATTGAATATTTTGTCAGCTTAAACGAAGTTCACGGTGCGCAATACCCATACCTTGATAAAAGCATAAATTCACTCCTTGCTCGCCAAGTTTCAAAGCAATATAAAGAAAATATACTGTTATACTCGTACAAGTATGAAATGGGACAGTAAATATCTGAAATAGAATGGGATGTATTTGGAACTCATTCCAAACCTGTCTATATTGGGAAAATAGATTTTAAGTGAACGTTAGGGCAGACTCTCAGGTGCTTGTGCAAGTTTATGAACCAATTTTCGAGTAGTATTATTACAAATTTCATACGTTCATATATTTTTATATATGTACTTGTAACTAAGTTTAAAGGTAAAGCTCACAATATCACAAATTTGTGAATTGTAATTGAATAAGTAGGTCAGAAACATTTAATAGAGCAATAAACGAAGGGAATACCTAACTACGAGTACTATCAAACATAACGACATTAGAAACAAAAACAATAAGCTATTATCTAATTTACTTTCGTTTCTCGGTAATATGACATCAATATTAGATGGTATCTTTGTGAGTGTTTATAGTACGTTTCTGTTTGTGATAATGGATGTACTCCATTCCATTACGCTATCACACAATATAGAATTTCACAATTTGTAGTTACTGTGTCAGGGACTGGTCAATCTCTTGTTTGCTTAATTTATCGGCTCAACAAATTATAAATTGTCATATTTTTTTTATTTTTAACAAATTTTACCTCTTTTTAATATTAATGTCAATATATAGATACGCCGACGGTTTTTCATACATTGTGTCGTGTCACACAATGTATGAAAAACCGTCGGCGTATCTGCATTTATTTTAAAATAAATATTTTTATATAACGTGACATAATTTAGATTTACCAAGTACTTATGTGTCTACATTGTTTAACTTATCTCTAATGTTTTTTTATGGTTGTTCCTCAACATTCTGTTAAATTTTTATGGAGATATTTGCCACAATCTCAGTTTTGTTTTAAAACATGCCGGATAATACCGATCATCGTCAAACAAGGAGTAGCGGCAAAACGGCTAATCTTTTGGAATACGAAAACGGGAACACCAATTACAAAGATAACGTCTAAAGAACCTTTTAATGCCAATGGAGGGGAAGATTGTGATTTTGCAAACGCCAATGGACTTTTATCTATGGGTCAGCTCGTTAGAGCTGATATTAAGATCTTGCCAATAGCGAATCGAATGAAGTGTGAATGCATTGTGCAAAATGTCGATGCTAAACTCGGCTTAACGAATCAAAAATGCACAAACCGAATTCGTAATATTGTCGAATACTCTAAAAACCTAGTCAATAGAACAAAATAAGTGAAATAATGAACAGTGGATCTTAACAACAAACATCATGATTGTAATAACAATAAAGTGAAAGCAGATAACGTATTGAAAGTGAATTAGACAGTATTACGACACCAATAACATTTCAAACTGGATGGCAGGCAACCTTATAAGACACAATGGATAGCGCAGTGGCAATGGTAGCCAAATCCGATGACAATAGCTTCGAATTGAATTAACTAAGTACCTACAATAAACAGTAGGATGCATGAGGCCTCCGCAGACGTAAAGCCGGCTACCTATGACAATGGCTGCTAGGTCGAGATAGTAGCAAGCAGCTTGTCGGCCATTTAAATGAAAAGTAATAAGTTTTATACATAATCTTACAGGTTAAAGAAATATATTTTGTACCATAGACTCTGGTAATCGAATCCGCAACTGAGCTGCAAATTCGGCCACATCGCTACTAATGTCGTGCATAAAAGTTGTTTCAAAAATGAACTAGTAATAAATTACCTAGCTAATGAGGAAGCTTCATTTTGAAACTTGCACCATAATTCACAGGCAAAGCTGCACTGTCGCCAGAAAAATGAAATGTTCCTATTTCGCCGCTGAAAATCCCGAGAATGGAACAATTTTCCCCGATCTTACAATGAGCCGTCTTACATCCGACTTGTCGTAAACTAAGCAGTTTAGTGCGAATCAAACACCATGGATTTAGGAAGATCCTCTTATCGTCAGATCTCGTACCGTGGAATCTATTTAGAAACACACATGTGCATTGTGTGTTACATTATTGCGGTAGGTACCTATTATTCCATCCCTTCCATTGCTTAGATATTCTTTTGGCTTCATGATTTTAGTGTTAGTGCAAACGGTTCGTGAAAAGATGATCAAAAGTGGAAGCCACTCAAACAGGACGTGAGGCATACATTTCATCCCTTATAAATAAACGAGTGGCAACGCGTATTTGTAATTAGGCCTCCAGCATGATCGCTGGGGCAACATGACAGGAGAAGACGCACGGCTAAAGATCGCACGGTAAACCTTTTTTCATTTTCAATTTATGGTGAACTCATTACTTGCAAGGGATCCCACACGTCTATGATTTTTTTTAAGTTAATACTTATGATATGAGTAATACTTATACTGAAGCGAACAACATCACGAAATAATATCATCAAAGTAAGTAAAACAAACGTCAAATATCGTCCCGTGAGTTTCCTCTTTAAGAGGGCGGCAAGTGTTCGGTGCTCAAGGTAGAACCGACGCACAAGAGCAATCATTAAGGCCGCTGAAATCCAAACATTTACTAAAAACTACTGGAAAAATAAACCATAATTTATTTTTGCGCTTTTTCCGACAAGCTGAATATAAAACTGTTTGGGTAAAGAATTTTCTGTGAAAACTTTTGCAACTTCTGTTTTCACGGGTTTGAAACATGTGAACTTGCATGTGAGTGCGACAGTTTTTATTGAGTTTCATTTCGAGTTGAACTGAAATTCAACTAATAATTAACTTTGAGTATATTATTAGTAAGTATTGAATTTTATTAAATAATGCAGAGTATTATCATATTTACCATGAGCTTTAGTTCGGTTAAAAATACGGTGTTATTTAATATTGTAAACTAGCATATCATCAATACAACCGATAAGGCTATTGAGTGTAAGTGAGTTACGACATCGATTTATTCTGTGAAGTGGGTCTTAAAGCTTCTAATAAAGTGACACTACGCCCTATTTACAACGCATTAACATTTGATTATTCTAAAAGAACAGTACAATAACGTAGATCTGTCTTAGGACAAGTATAAAGATACAATTATCTAGTTGCACATAAGCATACATAGAAAAACTAAATCAAATACTTCAGTTGTAATTTCTGTTTAATGATAGAAGCTGAAACAACAGTTCAGTGAACACTAATACGTTAGATTACGGTAATGTGGCCGTTATTGCTAAGTTACATGCATTAAAGGTAAATCAAGTTGTTACGGGCGGCTCAAATTGAGAAGTTAGAAGTTACAACGCCGACGTTGAAAGGTATAAAGACCTTACGGCAGAAGTCAATAATAATGGCGATACTAAAGCAAATGGTGAATAGAGTTTGCATTACACCAAAGAACATAAAGCCAAAATGAGCAATAAAATGAGAAATGAGAGTCATGAATCGAAAGAAACTCACTTAAAAAGGGGTAATAATAAATTGTAGGCATTTACCGAACATAAAATTCCCACTCATGTTCATACAAGGTACTATCTCATTCAGGAAATCGCCAACAGGTTATGCGAAGGGGGAATGGAATCGGACAAATTATTCTATTCTAGTGGCTTTGAATGGTCCATTTTGTATTGAACTTTAAGTAACTTATTGGAAACGGATTAAAGCAATGACGTAATTTGTGTTCGTTCAACCAATACTTGATTTACGAGTACAACATTAATCTAATTAAATCGTAGGTACTAGTGTGACTTCTGAAATTCGTTCGCGTAGTGAACATGTTTTCCTTACAAACTTTAACTCGCTTCCCATTTGATGTATTGGTTAATTCCATTCGTACTAAGGAATAGCAATAGTAATGAGGAACTAGGGAATAGTTCTTAGTACGAATGTAAACCCCAGACACCAAAAAGAAGATACGTTTTTTTTTTTTTTTTTTTTTTTTTTTTAAAGATAAAAACATTTATTTACAGCAAAAAACTAATACATGATACTAAAACTACATGGGTTCTTATTAAGTAACTAATTATCTACAAGATTAAGCACATTTTAGTTGTTGCCGAGATGTAGGTATCTACAGTGATAGGTGATTTCTGATGGTTCCCTCACTAGGCTAGGCCTGTATCGAGAAAACCTATGTACGACAGTTCCAAGAGTAGCATTATAACGGAAAGTTACTGATAATAAAATAAAAAGAAACATAAATTAAATTAGAGATGAGCCTAAGAACAAAATATATTATATGTACTTACATGTATTATTAATAATATAAAATTCCTAAGTATAATAAAATTGGGTAAAACAATCAAATACGTACCTTACCGTTTCAATTACTTTACGTTTTTAATTTACATTAAAAATGGTTAGGCTGTTTTTAATACCAACACAACTACTTCAGTACAATCAAAAGGGTGGTTTAACCGAACTAATAAAGTTCGGAAAAAAAGAATCCCGATATCAATTCAATTAAAATGTATTAAATAAACAAATCAGCACTTGCTCAATTGATCTATAGATAAAAGAACGTAATTTTAAACACAAAATGACCAGTTAATCATAAAAGTTAACAACTTTGCCATGGTATCTATACTGTTGATCAAACTTTATTACAGATGGCCTCGACGTGATCTTTGAATCATACATCTAATTGTTCTTTAAGTATTTTATCACACCTTCAATTATCCAGTTGTGATGCTTGACTGATCTCAGATTGCATGTCAATCTTCTGTACATTGACCGACGTCAACGTAACAGTTCAAAGACTTTGGTCTACGCCTTTATGTGTCTTCAAAAGGAAAACCCACTCACGCAGAAAAGACAGTAGCTTTGTTCTGTTTCTGAGATCGGTACATAAGTTCTAGCTCGATAGGTAAGTAAGATACTGAATACGGATATCTTATGGTTACCTTACTTACTAATGATAGTGTTTTCTTTACTGCAATCTATAGTAGTTCTATAGTCCATTATTATCATGAAACTGCACATCGTAAATCACGTTCGTGTTATTGAGACTAATTTATAGAACGTACCGCATACAATGAGTGCAGTGGAAAGTTATATGGGTTTAAAGGAAAGTTGATTTCTCGTACCAACAATAATATTTCCACACAAGTTAGTTATTGAGATGGAAAAAAGTTTCAAATTCCTCATTGTGAATAGAAAAGTTGGAAATTATTTACTGGGTCACAGTTCTATTCACGGAAGTCACGTCTGATCGATCTTCCTGTCCAAATGCAGTTTCCAAAAATATACTTGATGTTGCACAGGCAGGAGGGAAACTACGTTCCCAATCTTAGAAAAATAAACGAAACAGAAGGACGCTATCATGAAATATTTGACTAATGTATGTTGACGATCAGGAGATGAAAGAAACGAGTAACTTACGTTGACCAATAACACTTCTTGATGATCCATTTCAAAAATTAAAAACCACAACACAAAGCACACGTTCAAACATTTTAAAAAGATTCAGTAACTGGTTAGATTGTTGAGGAAACGCCAAAATCCCTGGACCGTAATCGGCCTTTCAATAAGCAACTTATAACGTCATACATATACGAGCACCGTAATAGCAGACGCTAGGCGAACACAATTGCAACTGGTAACCGTTTATTATTTACACAGTTAAAATATGAGGTTGCGACGGCACTAGACGTGCAAGCAAGCGCGTATAACATTGAATATAACAAGCATTAAACATAGGTTCACGTTAAAAGTATATGTTAGACTCAGCGGTTTTGTACGTTTCTTTGTTACAAAGTCTTCAAAGGCTTTATCAGATGTTTTTAAGACGAATTATAATATTATTAGGTTATCATTTTTTTAAAAACACAAGGTACCTCTAATAGCGTTAATACTGTAGGACGCATATTGCAGTAAACGTTTGAATATATAATTTTGTTTATATGAGCATCGGCTCATGGAAGAACATTGAACAGATGCTGAGAAATACTGTCTAGTGCTTTAAGATAAGTGCTTTATGTTTGGACTATTTGAAGGACATAATAGAATACCGTATGTATAAGTTAAATTTGATTAAGTACAGTAAGTAAACAACGGATTGCTTAAAAAAAAACAAAAAAAAAATAGGAGAGAAATGTCGTGCGGTATTCCATTGTGATGAAAAATGACACATTTGTGCAAAATAGTGCTGCTACGAATACAGTATCTTGCCTGACAATGACAATATCGTCTAGACAATATAAAAGGATGCAATAGAGACTTCAGAAAAATGTGTGAATAAGATTTCAATGATTTGCATACAATTGCAGATATCAATAAATCGTAGAGTTCATTGAATACTGAATATATTTTCTTGCGTCATAACTTGTAAAGAGCAAACATAAGTTGGTTTATCAACAAGCTAACACTGTTTTTTTGCTATTAGAAAATTACATTATTTTGTAGTACATTTCATTGCATATTCAATTTGCACACAAAGTTACGGCACGCCTATTATTCAAGCTACAAGACGATTACGTGCTCCAAAGAGGTTAGATCACTTACCAGCATTTCAATATAAACCTTAATATTATACAGTTACGGTTGAAATGTTATGTTTCCGAGGGAAAATGCTCGCTGTCTGGTTTGAACACTGGCAATGATAGGCACCTATGAGTCAGATAGTGAGGCAAACTTTATACCTGTCTCTGGAGGCCCGTTTTGTTTATATGTAGCTGTTGAATATTCCTTTGTTTGTTATACCTTACCTACTGAATTAATAACTTTTATCATATAATATAATTTATTATAATTAATATAAGTATTATGTTGTTAACCAGGTTACAGTATCTTAGAAGATAATGATGAAACTAGGTAAAACATTATGTTAGTATTGAATCTAACAATGAATCACCAATCAAAAAGATAAACGTCTCTTTGCGAACAATCTCGGCGAACCGCAAAGATCACTTAGTTACCATCGAAACTGGATTTCAAATACGAAACATGGTGAGTCAATACCAGACTCATTTACTGATGAACCCTTTTTGAGGGTAGATGATAAGGGTTAATATGACATGAACGCATTAGACATCAAAGCACACTTTTTAAAACATAAGGTCGATCCCTTTGTCAAAGTACGGATGCTACCGCTAATGTATTATCAGAATAAACATTTTCCACTAATTCCGATTAAAAAGCTAAACAATTGCTTTGGTGTCAACGAACTAATTGCACTGCCAATCAGTGTGAATTTATAATAACTACTCCCAGCTTGTTATGGCTCCAAGGTAATGAGTGTCGGTATTGGCACGGTAATGACACTGCTCTTGAATACTTAAAAAATAACTACCAATTTATTTTTATAACGAGTTAAAGATGATAAACAAATCTGTCATCATCTCACGATAACGCAAATTTTCTTGTACCGAATTTTTTTGTACCGAAATGATGATGATTTTTAAAGACGGAGACAATAAAACTCATCACCATCACCACATGAATGCATTATGCACATTATCTCTAGAACTGAAATACAAATTCGCTGCGCCAATTCAGAACCCGCAAATTAAATGTTTTAATTAGTTTTTAAACACCCCCGAGGTAGAAGCATAATGCATCAGGTCAACTGTTAAATACTATTTAAACAAAATAAACCTTATCCTCATACAGGTAAGGTGCAAAATTAAGGTTATTCATCGCTGAAAACATTTGTGTTGATACTGCATGTAAAACTTGGCCTTCTCGAAACGACTGTTGAGCAAATAGAGACTGAAAAGTAAACAGTTTATGTGAAATTATAGTCCATGCATTTATCAAAAATGGCGACTGGTAACTTAGAGTAATCAGAGATAATATTTCAGTCGTCAACACTTACTCCTGATTGTAGTGTAGGCCTTTAAAGGCCACTTGGATCACTAACCCAGCGCGGTCATGATATGCCCATTACCGAATATCAAATATCTCATAATATAACTGTAGCAAAAAGAGATAATATAGCAAGTAGATGAAGGCCGAAGAAATGGTTGGATTTTGTGAAAGGTTATATGAATGTAGGAGAAGTAGATTCAGAGTTGACGAATGATAGGAGTGAGTGGAAGAAGAAAACATGTTGTGCCGACCCCACATAGCGAGGGATAATGGCTTTAATTATCCTTTTTAGAAATTTAATTAATTCTTCCATTAAAATGAATATGAAAACGAATAAATGGTCTAGTTAGTTGAGTTCTGATATCACCAAATTAGTATGATGACAGCTAATTCAAACGGCATTCCTAAACCAACACAAAGATTATTTTTAAAATACAAAATTTCCGAAGTGTAACTACTTATACTTACACAAATCCTTTTATGGATATCCAGGATACAAGCAGGCATTTCTAAAATACGAAACGTGCGATAAGCATGTTCAATATATCCATATATTCAGATACAACCTAACATAGTGGATACTGAAAATCAGCTGCATAGAATGCTTGGAATATTGTAGAGAAAATCGTCTCTTTCCGATATCTTATTCAAGAATGGATTTATCCCGATTCAGATATACTTATAGATGATACACTTGTAATATATGTTGCAAGCGAGCGTCAATAATAATGGTAAATGGCACAAAATCACTGAAATCTAGGTTGACAAGAATCAATTCTACAATTTCGGAGGTAAAATTTCAAAAAAAAGGTTACTTATGTAGTTAAAAGGAACACTTTTAGTATCCATAAAATAATAACTAATGTATTACCTATCTAGGTAGTTGACCAAAACATTTGACTATTTAATTAAATGACCAATACATTTTGAGAATGAAAACCAGTCCATTTAAATAAATAAAAGAGTTACTTATTAAGTAGGTACTGTAAAAAGACTAGGCAACTCTTCCAATAATACAATCAATGTCAATTGTAGCTAGGTATACCTACCTTGGGATTTTACCATTTGTTTTCAGATGTTTACTAACAATAATTTCCTCAAAGTCGCGTATAGCATCTCTAATAATACACCTATCAATGAAATTAATGTTCTGAAATATAATTTTAACCAAACCACAAAATAGCGTGAAATAATGCTCAATGCATTATTGATATCATCCTGTATATACGGAAGGATGCATGGTTTTAATAGATCAAAATGGTGGTTCAAATGTTTTTATTGTTTTATCATCAGCAAACAATAATGCGAGTATATTCTGGATTTTATTAGAATAATCGGTTGAGTATTTTCGAACCCATTCCTAATAATAATATCGAATAATATAGAAAAAAATACCACCTAATTATTATTGTATAGTAAAGATGTAGACATCACCATTCAAAACGCCTATGAAATAACCAATTAAACTCAATTACCAATTATCAGCACGAACATCGTCTTGCTAGTTTTTAGGTCGGTGTCAACAATTGGAATTTGTTTAGCGTAAGTGTCTGTCACGCACGCATGCACTAATGTCAACCCTAAATTCACAACGCAAGGTAACTTTTTACAGTCAACTGTCAATAATGGCGATAACAATATTTCGAAAATAATTTTCTCATTTATTTTTGCCATGTATTTAAGTAGGCCTTACCACGAGTTCTTACAAACCATCATGTTTCAGAAACGTCAAATTTCTAGCTTGAAATACTACTTGAATACAATATAGGTTATGGTATGAAATAACAAAGTTATTACTTTGATATTGCCCGAAGAGATGGTAGTTAAGTTTTATATCTCAGACTTTTTCTATCACCACTCAACCCTAAAATAGATAAGTCAGAGTAAGTAATATAGATTTAAATCAAACCAAAATAAATTTATTTGCAACTACAGATGGCATGAACAACAAAATGAGATATTATAGATTGGACATTACACAACCAGATTAAAGAGTGTTAATAAAATTGTTGGCTTAGTTGCAAAAAAAGGTAAAAAATAAGGTTGAAAAAGGTTCCAATTCAGGATTGAGAATTAATAATGAAAATTATAATTTTACGTTCAAAGTTCAACCCTAGATTGACGTCAATCAGTGTTTTTTTCCTATAAGGATGTTGTCCCGATCCTGAACATTTTAAATAATTTAATATTGTATTGATTTTTGTGTGTCAGATAACAAAAATTTAAAACGATTTACCCCTAAAATATATTTTAACGAATAAGATAATAATGGTTTGATATAATTAAGGTACATGACGACATGTGACGAGAAGAGTGTTAGATATGAATGTAGATGGATACAGAGGTAGAGGTAGGCCAAAGAAAATATGGATGAACTGTGTGAAAGATGACATAGGTAAGAAAGGAGTGAGTACTGAGATGACGAATGATGAGGGAAATGGAAGAAGATGTCATGTTGTGCAGACCCCACATAACGTGGGAAAAGGGCAAGAAGATGATGATGATGAAAGATACGTATTCGTAGAAGAAAATTCAAATAAGTACTTATTTTATTTTTTATTTTTGCACTTCTAATTTTCATAGTTTTATCATTTTTGAGCGTCCTTCCAAATCGGTTTGTTTAGTTTTATAAAAGTAGTAGATTTTTTTTAATTCGAATTTGGGGAATGACAGCTGTTGAAACACCTGCGCAAACGCAACTGTCGATAAGGCAACCGCACAAAGCCCCAAACATATGGTCAGTGGTATCAAAATGAACCCTCCAGTACAACGGCGAAATTTTAACCGTCACGAAAATCAAACGAAAGAACAAGGTTTTTACCACATTAGATACACAGAGGATAATTAATTAATTTTCTCTTCATAAATTTCTTACTTTGTTCGAAGAGTAGATTTTATAAAACTAAGCAAAGCTTGTAACAAGGGAAGCAGATGCTTGATAGATTATTTAAATACTTTAATGAGGCCAGTCTTCAATCTTCGAGTCTTCTAACATTCACGTATATCTTCAAGGTGAGCCAGACATGTAACTGAGGGTCTACCATGAGTTTTCACAATCTACACTCGCTAGCGACTGTAGTTAAAAAAATGTATGAAAACTTGTACAGCGCCTCTAGCGGATAGTTGGGTACTAAAACGTCACGTAGCTAACTATCCTACGTCACAGCGTACTACAGCGACTGTAGTTTGCGCTTCATTCAGTTGCTTAGAATTTGGTACCATGAGTAACAATTTTGACAGATGTCATAGTAACGTACTATTACTACTGTAGTAACGTCAGCCAATCTAAATGTGACAACTCATGGTAGACCTACTGTTGTGTTGACAGTATCAATAGTCATGCAAACAAGGATTAGCGACTATCGCTCGAAGGTTACCCGACCTTGTAATACATGTTCGGTAATGGCGATGAACTCTATCGATCGCACTTTTGAGAATTACACTACGACTAGAATATGAACCAATATTAGAATAGAACTGATATTGATTGTGAACTCAATAAAAATAACTTATAATTGGTTTTGTTTATAGAATCAGACCGCATAGCATATCATCGGAATCATACCTTTCACTACAAGGAAGAATGTATGTATCAGAAAACTGAACATCATTTTTGTAAAGGAAAGCTTTGATTGATTTTGTAATGGAAAACTGATGAAATACTTTCCAAATTTGGATTTTACCTAAATTCTCAATTTTCTTCTACTCGTAGGTAATCGTAATATTTGCCAAGATTAACATAGAACACAACTCCACATGCAAGTTCGTATTTTAAGTTACGTTTTCACGGCGGTATTTAGAACGCAATAAGCACCGGAAGACGACCAGTTTTTGCAAGATACTCCTTATTTTTATGTAAATATCCGGTGATTATCGATAAACATGTCAGTTTTTGTGAAGATTTTGGTTGTTTATAACGCAAAATTAAGCATTACAGATATATTTCCATTATTAAAGAGAAAGATAAGCGAAGCGAGGAAACCCAATAGTTACCTGAAGTCGTTATAAAGATAATTGACATCATTCTGATTTTTGGAATTATAGTTTTTTTTTTATAAAAACAGAATTTCAGAACTATAAACACAATTACATTGGAGAAGTAGCTAAACTTCGTGAACACTTCCGATTTAATAGTTATATTTAAATCGTCGGGCAAGATAATGAAGCTATACCGACATTCGGCAGGGCAGGTGGCCAATGATGCACAATTATGTCTGCCAAGACGAGCTATTAGTAAACAAACGTGCTTTGGATGACACAATTAACTAATATAAAAAAACTGTTATATGATTTTCAACGCCTGGTTGTCTGACTGTCGGTAATACAATATTGCTAAGAATTTTTGGTACTTCCATACTCATAAGTATAGTTTTGTTTATATTTATTTTTGTTGATATTTTTTGCAAATAACTTTGGTGGTTCTGTCTTTTATTCGGGTTTTATACCGGTATCTCTACATATATCTCCCTCTGAGATCTACTTATAATAAATCTTTTTTCCAACCACTTTCACTGGGGAAGTTTGATATGATACGAGAGGCTAAACTTTCATCCTTCAATACTTATTCGTTTTTTATCAGAACCTAAATGCTTTTCATATATCGAAGTTATCTCATCAAAGTCTGAACACGCAGAATTATCGTTACTAGACACCCAAAACCATTCCTGTAATCAGTAACCGATAACGTTGGCACAATTTCAAGGGCATCCACGATGCTTTTACGCGTTAATGTTTACTTAATTTTTTTCTGGAAAAAAGAAAAAAGTCCAATTCAAACTCATACTGTAGCCAAGCGGATACCAACTTTCGCAAGTTTGAATGGGTTAATTCTGTCACATTTTGATATTTGATACCTAAGCAGAATAATAAATGTGTTATCATAATCATGTATAAGCGTATTTTTTTGCCAATTCAACATAGAAAGTTTATAGTCTTTATATATGACTTATTATTTTTGAAAAAATACATACGTCATCGGGTCCTAAGGGAGATTCGAGCGGCGAGGCGTCTTTAGAATCCCTCCTCCTTAAAACCTTTTCCACCCAGATGCTGAGTGACTTCCTCCTATACGGATTATGATCAGACATTTTCACTTTTTCCTAAACACCTTTCATCCAACGTCCACTTTCGACAACCATAAATTCAAAAGTTCACACTTGAAAAGCAACACTATGAATAAAGTTTTTCAGTAAATTAAAAACTCAACACCAATACGTTTGCTCGTTGTGAACTGTCAGAGGAAAATGGTGGCACGAAAAGTTATTACAGTGGTGTATGTGCTCGACCGATATCAGGAGGTGTCTACCAGGAAAATAGGTGTGATAGCGGGATCATTTGCATACGGTGTGCCAATTCTACCACTCGTAGTTGATAGTTTGCAGCTCTATATTGTATTGTAAGCCTTTTTCAGTATCAAGTACTCAAGCTTTTTTGAGGTAGAGGAAAGTTGTGTAGTTAGTGAACATGTCTTCTGAAATCGTGAGTTTGAACCCAACAGCAAAAGAATTTTACTTAAAAAATATTGATATTCAAATTTTTTAAGTAGCTATTCTTTTATTTACACAGGTTTTGTTATTATATCATAGAAATGGAAGTTCATGCGATGCCACATTCATTAATTTTTCTGTTTCGGAAATCACTGAATAATAGATTGACTTCGCTCCGGAGATTCAATATTTGTAGTTTCACAAAATTGTGTCTGTTTAATGGCTTTATATAAACGTGGCTTCATTATTATACTCGTATATTTGGCGTTTATATTTCTATTGCTACTTCTAATTTTTCCATACCTTTATTCATGTTATAGTTCATGCTTCAAAAACTTTACCAGATTTTATTAGACTGAGATGAGAAACTCGCTGAGACCACAAGACAATCTGCCGAATAACCTCTTTGAATTCATCTGCTTGTATTTTTTATTACTACTTCCCCCGATTCATAAATTCAACACTAGACATAAATACCAACCAAATGGTCCTAATAAACAAATAGATGGCGCTGTACTCATTTTCAGACTCAAACCCGAATAAATTGCAAAACCCTCATACATCTCTGAACGTGTGGCGAACAGCGGGTACCATTAATATTTATAAGGAAGAGGTAAAAAAGACAAAAAGCGTTGGAGGGTTATTTAATAAACTGGCTTGAAAGGGATCCTTCACTCATCAGCTCTCGACAGCGGGTCTTACTGCGGGTCCCACTTGAGGAATTGTTATTTAAGCTTTTTGGTGTAATGGGAACGAATGAATGATGGATAAATGAAGCATACAGTACGAATACGCAAAAAATACTCAGTAAATTTGAGTTCAGTACCTCTCAGAATATAATTGTTAATCGCCTATCATACATAACAAATTATATTATCGTACGTAGCAATTATGTAACGCTAGTGTTCTGTGTATTTATTTTTATTTTTATTTAAAACTAGTTGACGTACGCGTTATATTACTTTTTAATACTCTGTGACTGGGGCTGTACAAATGGATAAAGTTTTTATATAAAATATTAAAATGTTATCTTTTTTATTTGTCAACTGATTTCAGTGAAACAAAGCCTAAGTTTAATCCAAGCTTATCTCAATACATTAGTGAAAACTGCATGATATTGGTTCAGCCGTTGCAGAGATTAACGTGCACAAATGCAAAGATAAACGATTTTATTATATGTATAGAAGAAAGTTAATATAAAATACACCAACAATGAATGAACGACAAAATTTTGTCGCGGCTGGCATGTTAGCCTGGCTGATTGACTGTTCGTATATTACGGTTCATATCGGTAAACTAACGTCTAATAAATTTACTCTTAGTTGAACCCCGTTGAACGTAGGTATGCCAAATGCCAAGTAATACGCATGAACCTTTGAGATACACTGATGTGTATTTAATCGAAAATTTTGCAACGCCTTTCCCGATGGCTGCCATCTTGACGGAAACGGAACTCAATGAGTTATGAAATATGCATAACGTGTAACAGTTGGCTAAAGTGAGATATTCCTTAAAAACAATTGGTTAAGCAAGTCTTAGGTTAAAAACAGCCAATTGGTCGTAAATATAAGTCCAAGTAATTTAAAATCAAATAAAACCTAGGTATTAATTATTATTAGATACCTTAGAAATCTCAAGAAACTAATAGCAATGTATTTTCCTAAATAGGTACATAAAACTTAATACTTTTAAAGATAAAATTATATTCTCCTTGAAGCACTATTTCTTCGCTAATAAATTTAAAAATTTCCAACTTTGCCCGGCTTTGTTCACAAAGAATTTCAAAATTAATAAACTTAGTCTGCTTTTATCCATTCGCAATACAAAGTGAAGGTATACAGGGTGAGAAATAAATAATTAAAACTGTAGTAAGTATACAAATAAACAGGCCATTGCATGAAGTATCTGGGAGTCTTTAGATGTTATATTCTAGTTCAACGGTGTTTTTCATAGGTTAGTTCATTCTTACAAGCAGCGATGGGCTTGACATGTCACGTAGGTACGGAATACTAACTAATGTGCAAAATGTGAGCATGTGCCAAATGTGACTTCTCTCTTTAGATATCTTCAAAGATATGTAACTAGTAGAGATCTGAGAAGATATCTACCGAGCCTGGGGATTTCTTGTTTGTTTTTTTTTCAACGTTTTATCGTTACCTCGCTTTAGTAAATGTGTCGTTCCAGTTTTAAATCATATTCGCCTATAGGGTTGTCCTGTTTTTTTCTAGTACATTTCACATTATTACGTGAGAAAAAACATTGGAGTGCATCGGAGCACTTTGTTTTAAGGGTTTCCGCTTCGGAAACTTTTCAATCGGACCACTTCGAGGGGCAAGTTTATCCTTTGAGACTGTTTGTCTCTGTTTTGGTAACCAAATCGAACAAATAAAGGAGTACGGGGAACAAAGCTTTGACTCAAGTACCATTTAAATGGCGTGAATAAATGCATCGAGTTTTCAAGCTTTTTTGGTTATAATCGTATTTTACAAGCTTTTAGTTACACGCTGTATATTTTTTCCGGGAAATAATTTTAGATAACACAAACGGTAATTTTAAATTACTTAAGTACACCCTGTGTGTGTATTTAGGTTAAGTAACGGGGTATTAGTATTTACTACCTATATAGGTACCTAAATATTAAGTGAATATTACGTTATTTCATTTGATTTTAAGCAAGGTGTGAGTCTGAACTTTGCCTAAATATTTTCTGAAAACGAGTTCGCAGATGCTTAGTTACAAATAATGATAGTGTATCATACAAATTAAAGTTAATGTATAATGTATCTCGAATCAACATTGACTATAACATTATTTGTTTACTTTCTAATAGCTCAGTAAATTGCACTTTCGCTTGAGACTTTTGCCAGTAATGCGAAGAGAAATGTTAGGAAACTATAACGCTTGCTGTGGTGACCACAAATAGTGTGGTTTTATTTAATTTGGCTCTAGAGTCTAAGTGAATAATGCAGCGTATTGTCAGATGGTGAAACTGACTAGAAAACAAGTCACTGTTTTCATTTATCAGATCACAGCAATGATCTAACTAGAATCTGAGCGTCTGACTCTGCTAAACAAAAACGAAATAGTCGGACCCAAATATTCGTTGTTTCGTTGTCAAATTAAAATTATCGTTGTTTTTGTTGTTTATTGTTTCTAGCCTGAGCTGTCCCACTGCTATACAAAGGCCTCCCTTCGAGTTTTCCAGTCCTTTCGGTCTAACGCCAATTCCTTATTTAAATTTATCTAAATTTATAGTACGAGTATTGTCTATATTTTTTGGTGTTATAGTACGTTTACGAAATCGATTGTCAAAAGTAAGTAGTAGTCGTTTCATCGTTCAAATGATAGTCGAAACGATGTTACATAAAGTGGGTTTAGTATGATTATTGTGCTGATCGTTGATCGTTTTGCAGAGTAGACTCTGTAGACTGGATTCGAATCCCAAGATTTAGCAGTGTTATTTTTTTACCCGACTGCGAACCGAAAAAGGAGGGTAATGTGATTTGGGTATAAATGCATGTTTGTATACGAGTTCGTTTGGCAGTCGCTGTAGCCCAAACAACGGCTGGACAGATTTTGACAAATGAGGTGTTATTGGATTCGTCTGGATTACTAGAGTGACAAAGGCTATACAAAATGACAAAACATCGAATATGGCGGCTGTAAAACTATTTCAGTTACATTTAGACGGCTTTTTTTTTAATTTTTGCAATAATTATTTTATTTCAATAAAATCTATACAACTAGTTGTGAATAAAGTTTAAACTTTTCACTATTCATGGCCGGTTTTGAAGAAGTCTTCACCACAAGTAGGCTCTTAGATCAAGCAGCTGACGAGACGTTAAAAACTAAGTGTCAGAAATTTCCCCACTAGAGATTTATACAGTCATCAAGCGTCAAATTACTGAAACTATTCACGAGGTATTCACCTAACGACTGTTTGGTAGTTAAACTAAGTAAGTTATAAACCGAATTAGGATGACGTAACACGGCCTTGCTAGCAACATGACGGAAATGATTGCAAGTACGTGTCCATATTGTTTTAGAAGCGTTTTGTATTCTTGAGATGTATCACAGGTAGTTTGTATATCCTAGGCACTAGAAGCTAGCTTAGAGAACCATTCTTTAAATAAATAAATAAAATAAATATGATCACGACTGTAATCCCGGGCTCGGTAGATATGTATCTTCCTCAGATCTTTAGTTACTTAGATCTTTGAGGATATCTAAAGGGGGTAGTCAGAGGCAAGTCCAAACATGATATTTGGTACATGCCCACATTTTGCACAGTAGTTAGTATTCCGTACGTGACAGGTTGCAAGCCCATCGCCGCTTATAAGAACACTAACCTATGACACATACCTTCGAATTTTGAGTTCTAGGGTATGCCGGTTTCCTCACGATGTTTTCCTTCACCGTTTAAGAGCACTGGCATTGCGCACATAAATTTTTCGAATGGAAACACTCATTGGTGCACGACCAGGTTTGAACCCACGACCTTCGGATCGTGAGGCAGGGGTGATACAACTACACCGCCGGCGCTCTAGCGATAGTACATTTATATGGGCTATACCAGTTCTCTTAAGTAAAGGAATGTGTATGTTAGGGGAAGTCTGAGAGTAGCGTCTGTTACTGAAAAGATGAGGAGTGCTAGATTAGCATGGTATAGACACGTGATGAGGGATAAAAACCATGTTACCAAAAGATTTATGAGTACGAGTGTATCTGGGCACGCAAGTAGAGGAAGGCCGAAGAAGTGGTTTGATTGTGTAAAAGATGATATGAATTTAAGAGGAGTAGACTCAGTGTTGACGAATGATAGAGTGAGTGGAAGAAGAACATGTTGTGCTAGCTATTAGCGTAGGAAGAGGGCTGGAGTATGATGATACAAGTTCTCTTAAATAGTGAAGAAAAACATGAATAAACCGGAATATGTAGATCCTAAAAGATCGAAGATATTTGGTGCACGAAAGGAGCCTCTGAGATGCACTTTAACCCTCTCAACACACTGGTTCGAAAGAACTGTCGAGACGATAAGAAAAAGTAAGTAAATTGATTTCCAAGTACATTATTTCCAAAGTATGAACCTATTGCTGTAAATGTTGCCGCATTTTATCGTCACGAGCATCGCAATATAAGTTTTATTTCTATATAAATATTGGTTCCATGTTTTGATAGGTTGCGAGATGGAGCAATCTGCTGTCAAAATAAATAATATTAAATGTTTGTTCTGTAACATATAAAAAGCTAATCTTTTCCTAATTAGTGTTACAAAGAAGAACGCGACTAGATGTTTATCATATATTATGGTGATTTATTTTAAATGAAGTGGATAGGTATTTGTAACTATAGTGAAACCTTATTGTAGAATTGCTAATGCAGAATGTAAAATGTAATATATTTTTTAAGGGTGGTTCAATTGTGTATAAACCCTCTCAAAATATTTTTTTTTTATAAAAAGTGACTCGTTGATCTGATGGATTTTTTTTAAGAAGCAAAGTGTAGTTACGTACGATTATATTGTGATAGCTTATGAGAGACTGATCATTGTAGAAGCTGAAAAGATTCTGCAGTTAATATTACCTACTTTGATAAGGAGGTTGATATTTTCCAATTTGTCCAGTCTGGAATATTACCTGAAAAATAAGGAAACAAATTGTTTATTAAAATGCATAGTAACTTCAATAATTTCATGTTTTAAAAATATTTGAGACCACACAAAACAACTGAGTACACTAAAACGAGAAAGTTTATTTAAAAAACATTAATCTATAAGTAGGTACCTACTATTATATTGAAATGAGGAGTTTGGGAGTTTTGTAACGTAATGTTGTAGGGATACTCTACTGAACCAATTAAAAAATGTTTCACAGATAGCTAGATTATTCCTGAGTATCAAGATCTATTTTATTGTGATTTAATTTTATTTTAAATCTTAGGTATACTTAGTAAGGTTTTTTTTTTACAAAATGACAATAAAGATAACCCACACTTATACATTTATGTATACTAACTTATAAACGTACCTAATTATATAGTTAGAGCATTGTTTTAATACTTTCGACTTTATTGTATTTATAAAACACTTTTTACTATAAAATTAGTAAAATTATAAAAGCTTGTTCCAGATAAAACATTATGGTTTCTACTTCAAACGTTTCCCACCATTAAACTAACAGTTTTACATAACCCATAATCTCCCGTCGCGGCCCACTTTCAACATAAAACAAACACGCATGAAGTTTACCATAAACAATATGGGACAGTATTTAAAATGAACCCTACCATGAGGTTACGTAAAAGTCGACTCGAAAAATATTATAACGACGTCAAAAATGTAGGCAATTGTGTAAGTAATATTTCAAGAAAGCAAAATGAATTTCGTAAGTTGTAGTCCGATTTAGAGCTAGTAGGTAAGAGTTATTTAGAAAAATCTTGAAACACGTTTTGGTTTCGTAGGTATATTATCTAAACAATTTAAGAAAATCGAACTACGCATTTAAAAGTTCCAAATAAACGTTTTCACCCCTAGAGCTGAAATTTCAAAAAATCCAGTCTATCTAGACTGGTTTGATGAATCAGTCAGTCAGCCAGTAAGGTTAAGCTCTTTAGTAGGTGTAGATTATCGAATCAGCTTCAAAGTAGGGGAAATTGCGAAAGTGGTTCGAACAATGAGATCTCGATGCTTGAAGATGCATGACGAAAGTGGCCACATCTGCACCGTATGTTTACGCTAGATCTGGCAGTAGAAGCGGTCTAAAGTCGAATTAAGAGCAAATAAAGTTGAAAAGTGTAAAGTGTAAATTGAACTAACTTATTCTAGTAAAGTCCGATTATAATTTTAGTAATAACAAAGTGAAACATAAAAAAAATGATTTCCAGCCAGAGTCAAACGTAGGAGAAATTAATTTTAAATTGTGAATATGGAACTGCTTAGAGCGCAAACTGCGTAAAGGCTATGATGTAGCGTATGTTAAGTAAAAAGAAACTTTACAAAAAAAATCTTTTTTTTTTTTTACTTTTAAAAAGAAAACTTTTTACACCAGTTTTCTACCTGGCCAGTGCAAATAAGCGTTTCGGATCATAGAGCACCCCAGACGCACTTTTATTAGAATTAGCTGACTAGGCAACTTCCGTCCGTTTCGTACCCCTCACTTTCTCGCGTATAAAGCTCACCTATTTCTTAAAGACCGGTGCGATGTCCTTTTTCTCATTGGTATAAGGTTCAAAATCTATAAATCACCGGACTCCGTAAAATGGAGTAACTCTATACATTAAAGTGGACGAAGGTAGGTTGTTTTATACGTGTTTGTGCAAACAAGTACATTCAGTGATTTTTGACCAAATCTTGAACTTTCACGGCGAATTTTTCTAGGTACTTACTTAGTCGAAAATAATGTACCTACCTGCAAAATAGATGGATGATATTGTGAGCGTAGCGAGCTGTACCTAGTTAATTGATACAAACGTAGAAAACACAAACAAAAGAATGCTTTGTCCTGCATTGGGCTAAGTCAGGCTGTGGATGATTATGATGATTACTTTTAGCTAGATTTAATTATATAGGTACTTCATATACACTTCATCTCCTTTATTATACCTACAAAAGATTAAGGATAATTATTTGGAAATCCACTCTCGCGTCATACCTACTATCAGATATCGATTAGGTCAAACCTACCTAGGTTTTATTGTGTATCAGTAAAAGCACGTCCACATTTGCAACTAATATCACGCGGATTTTTATGTGTCACGCCAAAATGTCTGTGCTTTTTTACGAAGTCCGTTGAAAGTCCGTCTGATTGACTCGCGTAGGACGGCAGGTCACGAATGTCGACATACGCCAAAGCCGTAAGCAAAATGTGAAGCCTACAAGTACAAGTTCTATTTTTAGGCGTCCTGCCTACATATTATTCAATAAGGAACCGTGAATTATGTATTAATCTTCACGTAACACGCTTCCAGACCGTCCCATTAGCTCTTGAGGGCATTATCTATTATGCATCGTTCCATCTCCGATACCACTCCTGATGAAATGACGATCATGCTCAAATATTTCGTACCGTTTACCGGCAGACCTATATACTCCAGTAGGTATGTATTGGTTTACATCACATCTTTATTTTTATTTATTTCTTTTATATTTTACTTGTGCAACACCCCGCGACATCGTGATATTTTTTTCATGCAAATTCAAATATTCCGCCCCACCTCTTAGAACTTGAATTCTGAGAATTTCTTTTTTATAATTAGAAAGGCAAAAAATAAGGGTATTGATATAAAACACTCTTATTTTTTGCGTAGGGTAATCGCCCTATCAACCTGAAGGTGATTTTGGTTAAAAAATATCAGCAAAACTATTAACTTCAGATGAAATTCCATCGTTCAAAGTTCGTAATTCGTATGAAAAGGTTAGACCTCGACCAATCTGTGCAATTTAATTAAATTAAATAAAATAAAATCAATTTAATTTAATTAAATAGTCTGGAATCTCAATAACTTTAAACACGATTTCGAGATCGTAAATTAAGTTCGTGATTACAGGTGACAATTTATTCACCTACGCATTGTAGTAAGCACTTATTCTTTAATTCTTGTCACGAGACTCTCTCTCTAGTTCTTCCGAACAGTGTCGAGGCCAAGTTAGTAAGTAGGACTAGGCACTGAGCAACGATTACTATACTTAGGCTCTGGCAACAGCAACAGTTTTCTACATGTCATATTACTTGTGACATATCGCCGTAGCGTAGCTCCGTGACGGTAACAAACACGCGTGGCAATAACACAGATTGTCACGCAAATAAACGCCATGGCCAGTATGTATAGAGCCTCGTGAAAAAGCAGACATTTTGCCTGACATGCAATATGGTATGAAATAAACGTCCGCGTGACATAATTTGAGTAGGGATGGAAACGTGTTTTTTTTTTATTTGTTTGTCAGATTTTTATAGAGCTTTCAGAGCTTAGCAACTAGAAAAACCTCTATAATAAAACCTTTCAATACTGCTTTTCTCTCAAAAAAAGATTTATATTCTTCTACTTGTTCATAAATAAAACTTTATAAAACATTCTCCATTCAATAGAAGTTTAGGCACAAATGATATCAATATAGGGCTTAGTAAAAGTTCAATGTTCTTAGTTTTCGGGTTGAGAGTACAAGGCTTTGAAGGACGAAAATAATTTATTATCGAAATGATAAATTGTGTTGTGTGTACGAGACAAACCAAATATAAATTCGAGATTCTCATAAAAGATTCATCTATTTCTATAAGCTTGATATACATTTTGTACTTTAACATATCGTCTAATAATGATAACACTTCCCACGCGTCTTATTTATAGAGCTAAATTTCATCATAATTGGCAGCTCAAATAACTTCTGCATATAAACCTACGTGTGCCATTCTTATCCAAGTCTTTCCCTTTATGGCCTCTATATCAGCCTAAATATAGGCGTATTTAAAGTTATATTGCCGATCTTAGCATTATTACAAAAAAAAAACCAATGATTTTCTATACGGATTTGGCTGAGTTCGATTAAGTAACTTTTATTGTAACAAAAAAGCTTTGTTTCTTCTTCCGTAGAGAAAAACACTGATATCGTACCCAAGACAGAGAGAGACAAAAAGAGGACAGAATGTACCTACCTACGTAAAGCAAAATGAAGATCGCAATCGCAAAAAGCCATGTGCGAAAACTGAGGAAATGTAATCTCACGAGTTTTTCACATTGGACGAGTAAAGGGTCGAATGGATGAATGAGATGCGCGCGAATATTTCGAATATGTCTAGAGTTCGCGAAAATGCTCCAAAATGTGAGATTAGTAAATTGTTTCACTCGAGATTTGCGAACTATACTAATATATTTTAACATAATTTTATCTCACTGTTGTTTGAGGATAAGATAAGACTCTAGCTCTCGTAAGTATGTAAAATAATTACCTGCAAAAGAACAGTACCTTACAGAATAATTGATAAAAAAACAATATTTTGAATTTTTGACCGACTGTGAAGGAGGGCATGTATGTGTAGGTATGTATCGATGTACCTATGCGAGTTTCATTGGCTATCCCTGAGCCCAAACGGATAGACGGATTTTGACAAATGTGAAATCGTTGGACTCATCTGAATCACAAGAGTGACATAGGATTATATACAAAATGTAAAAAAAAACAACATGGCGGCTGTAAAAACTATTTTTATTTTTGAAATAAATACTTATCAGTATTATTATTTTTTTAAATATGACAAAGTATAAAAAAATATTCAATGCGGAACATATTGATACCTCAATAGTTAGCTATTTCAACCGCTACACATCATTATCTCACACGTCCCCGCCTTAATAACAGTTGACCAATTAGTTTTGCATGACTACAGGGGAGAAAAACGACGTTTTCACAAAGAAAGCGTTACCATCTACCACGCCGACTGATTATGTAAAGATTATATTTAATTGGACATTTTATATGCAGCCAGACGTAACTAACAAACAATCTGAAATTCAAGACAAGTATTCTTCTTACCGAGCCAAAAAGGGTTAAAGCGAACCTCAGAGGCTCCTTTTGGACTTCGCAAAGAAACTAGTGACAGGAAAGAAGAAGGCGGAAGTTACGACTTAGCATCAGGTGAATTTTTTGCAAGTTCTGTTAAAACATACGTACATAAAATCACGCTTGTTTCCCGACTTGGTAGGCAGAGATTACGGATCTCCACTTGCTACGATCCTGACATAGGTACCTCTTTTGCTTCATTCCCTCTCATTACATTCTTCATACATGCGCGTCGGTTTAGGATAGGTACTCTCGACTTCTAGGTACGTACGAAGAGGTCTTCCCCTTCCAACTGTCCCATTCGCACTCGCCTTATGTACCTATTTCGTCAATCTCCTTTCATCCATCCTTTCTACATGCCCAAACAATGAAATGTACTAGGTAAGTAATTTTACCTAGAGGTTAAAACAAAACATCATCATTCAACATGCTTTATTCTTCAACTCACTCCTTTCATTCTTCAACTCTGAGTGTACTCCTCATACATTAATTATCATCTTTCACACAATCAAACCACTTTTTCTTCGGCTTTCCTCTACCAGCGTACCCACACTCATACCCATAACTTTTTTGGTGACATGGTTAGAATATAAAAGAAAAATGGTTTCATAAGCATTAAAAAAGCCACGAAATATTTCAATTACTTACTGACAAAAATAAACATGATAACTTAATCTCACGCCAGTTTCAAACAGAGCCATAACATAATCCAGGGCTTTGAAATGAAAACCAACAATCTTGATTGGACTATTAAAATAACCTTTGAATAGTAAATAAGCCTTTACATAACCGGGTTACGGTGATTTATAGGTTTAAGCAACTTACCGTGAACAAGAATTTTCACACTGCGTTTTGATAAGAAATGTTTTTTAAAACAATTTAAGTGCTTATTATTTTTGAATAAAGCCATAACGTGAGAAAACCATCATAAGTACTTACAGAAATCTATTATTGCACTATTAGGATATAATGGACACGTCTTTGTCCTACCATTAAGTTAATATTTTACACAGTAGTCTGAAATAATATATTTAAAACATTGCCATTCAGAGTTCTATCATTTTGGATAATTTTATACAAAACACGGAAATCGCAGTAGAGGACGGCCCCCCACTAGATGGAAAGACAACGTAGCGAATGTTGCTGGGAGCCGTTGGGTGCAGGCTGCGCAAGATCAATCGCTCCGGAATTTTTTTGGGGAGGCCTATGTTCAGCAGTGGACGTCATGCGGCTGATATGATGATAATATTCCCTAAGGATCAATTCAAAAGCATCTTTTTTGCTATGTCACATAGAGCGATGCTGCCAAAAACAATATCATCAAAGCACTTATTTGTAGCAATTACTCTAACAAAATCCTTTGCATTCAACATTTTCAACTTCAACAAATCAAAACTTCCAACAATCAAGAAGGCGTCAAAAGTTCTCTAATGCCCGCTTTGTGACGTCACAGAGTTCATACTTATTGCTCTCAGTTTAAAGTTTCATTGAACGCTTTGATAAGAACTCTTCGGCTTTCAAGAGTTTAGAATCGCGACGGGGACGGTTGTAAACTTTTGATTTTATCTCGTTTTGAAGAAGCTCAAGTGTCCCTCGAGATCCTAACTAAGCACTCACTTGATTTGTGTAAGTATGGAAACTCGAAGTAAGAAGATAACTTACCTAAATAATTAAATACCTCCTCCGCTAGGAGCCACAAAAAAGTTGTTCAAGCCGTCAAATAAATTGGACATAACAAATTATGCTTTTGTTTGTACATACCTGGATAACCAAGTTTTGCTCGTTTTTTTTTCGAAACGACGTTTTCTAAAAATGAAACCTAGCTAGATGGATTTATCGCCCCCGAAACCCTCTGCATACTAAATTTCATGAAAATCGTTGGAGCCGTTTCCAAGATTCAGATTATTATATGTATATACAAGAATTGCTTGTTTGAAGGTATAAGATAAGATAATGCCTTGGGTGGGTCCTAGATTAAGATATATTTTTTAACCTCGTATTATGTTGAGTGGTCGTCATTATTTCCATTTTTATTTCGATTTAATTGAATGTTAGCCTTAGCGTACACTCAGTAACAACGAAATAAAAAAAATATATTATCATATTGAATTGCATTTAAAAACTCTTCAGGAACTTATTAAAGCAATATAAAAACTTTTTAAACAATTCTTACAAATAACCGTTTCACGCGAAATCTCTCGTATCTAAGGCACTTAGCATGTGCATAATTCATGGAACAGTCTCGTTTCAACCGATTCCTGCATTACATTGCAGCAAACACGAAATTCGTGACAACCAATAACGCTTCAGAGTATAGCATACCGCACATTGGTTATGGTCCATTTCTCTAGCAATAGGATAACATAAATTCTAACGGAAAAGTTACTACAATCGAATCAAGCGTACAATTTGAATCTGGAAATTCAGTCCACGCACAGACTAGATTTAGTTTTTCACTTATATTTATGAGGTTTTTCACTGCGCGATAGGACCGTTGAAATATGCAAGTGTGCACGTGCACTCAAATATTCATCAACCCCGGTGCGGAGCTAGATAGCTTTTTTGTACATCATTTTAAAAATCTGCGAAATTCATTTCAAAAATAAGGTTTTATAAAGCGAGATTTTTTAAACTGGCCGAATAGAAAACAAACAGCTTTAAAAAAATGACATTGACATTTGAATTTTCGTAGGCATAGATAATCTACGCTACGATAGCGATAGCACGATTGAATAAGTTTGATGGAGGTTTGATGATTGTTACATTATTCGCTCATTTGAGCAGGCTATAGTCATAGTTATTGCCTAGTCTTACGTAAATTAATTTCTTCCGTTTTCTTTAAAATCTAACTTATAATCTAGCCTAACCTAACCGCCATTTTTTTTCCTGGCTGCTGAATCGGAGGTTTGATGATACAAATACTATTCGAAATTTGAGCAAGTTACTTAAATTAATCCATAGACACGAAACTAAATGATAGCTGCAAAACTCCTTGCAAGTAGAAACGTCAAGTAACGGCACACAAACTGTATCGTCAACTCGAGATCATTCATCATCTGTCTGTCAATGCTATCTAAGTTTTTACGTTGACGCTAACGTTAACCTTTTTGCTGGATAAGTTCGTGATACGCATGACTGACCACACGTGAGGAGAAATACTTTCAGAGACTCCATTACGAAGTTTTATAAAGACTGGACGAAAATTCTGCGAAGTTGGATGACAGCGTCTCAGAATCGAAATTAAAACTTCTGCACACTTCTTGTTTGCGAATAAACGTTTTTCTCGCAATAAGAACGTTTAGCTATCTAAAAGTTGAATTAAACCTACTTTTTTTATATCTTAATATTTATTAAATGCCTTGTGTGCGTCAAACTTTGATGTAATTTCGCCGGACACAAACCGAAACACACTATTGCATTTGATAGCATTTGATAACTGTTACTGTCGAACATAGGAAGACTTCTTTGGACTAGCTCTATCCCAAAACTACTACTTCTGCATATCTACCTACTACATTAAGCGTATAAATAAAATGAACCAAATAACACAACAGCAGTTTCTTGGCTATGTACTTTAATAATTTCTAACAATATTATTCCTTGAAATGCAGCAGTTGTCTCTACATTCTCAACTCTATTTATAATCCGAGAATGAAATACTTCCTGAAGTCCCAATTACTATGTTATTGAGGAAACATAAACTATTCAGATGTCCAGACACTAATCTTTGAACTTTCTAATATTATGTTAACTAATATTTTGTCACATAAATAAAACTTAAATTGTATTGTCTACTACTAAAGGTATTTAATACTTTAAAACAACAGTGTTTGTTTTTTGAAATTCGAACGTTGCTTATTCTTTTTTTTATTGAAATAATTGTATTGTCTCTAGATTACACTAAACTATTTCTTAAATAAGAAGTTTTCTTATTTTTTGAAATTGGAACGTTCGTACATCATTTTCTGTATTTCTATGTTTATCTTTAAAAACAAACAAGCCCAATTCAAACGTGGAACATTAACATTCCCAGGAAAATATAATCTTTCAGAGCAACTGAGCAAGCAGACAGGAATGAGGTTTAGCGTACCTTCCAATTCAGCGGCCCTCATCGTTTGGCCTGCAAGTTCTACACAGATAATATAAACCATTTACTATAAACATTTATTTGCATTTAACTTTTATTGTTTGTCCCAATATTACAAAATACATACCTACTTACAGTTAACACCTGCTTACTAAAATTCATAAAAATATGTTCTTACGACTCATTAAAAATATTTGCTACATTTATTACACAAACAGTTTATTGACTACCATTACCACGGTCTGCTAATTCTAATCACTCTGCCCTCGAAACCGACTTCTTCTTGATGTTTAGGCTCATTTACACGAGAACAGTCGCTATTATTATTATTTCGAAGAAAGAACTTGTCAATGCTATATCGATAATCGATATCTATTTACGTCAAGACCAGTCTTATTTAAAAGCTGCTCAATTCGATAGGAAAATGTCTAGAATCGAATGTGACAAGTTGGATCTTATTGGTCTAAAACTGGAATGGAGCCAATTCTTCGGGATTTATGCTAGATAGTATGCTTCTTCGAGATAAAAATTTGTAGAAACAACCAATGCACATAATACTGGCTGGATATATTCCAAATTCAAAAACCATATATTCAAATTGCTTATAGTCTGGCCAGTAACTATATTTGTCTATAAAAAACCTAATGCAAGTCACTGACCGGGTTGACAACACCGGACAAATGCCGTGAAATACTTGTCAATGTGCCAAGTCGCGTTCAAACTTCGAGTTGGAAGTTTGGAACTGAACTGAAGTGTTTGACCGTATTACCGATTTGCAGTTGTCATAATGCAGTATGTACGTAATCGTACAACTGGGGCAAGTAGGTAGTCCAAAGGAACACTGTGAAACACGAAAGGTAATAAAGAATTTGAGGTATGAGTTAGATTTGAATTGTGGTTTGTTTAAATTTAATGAAACGGAATACTAACCGGAATACGGAATGCAAAATGTGGGCAAGTGCCAAATATATTTGGACGTGCCTCTGACTACCCTCTTTAGTAACTATAGATCTGAGGCGATATCTACCGAGCATGGGGATTACAGTCGTGATCATGTTATGTTAATTATTAAGTTTAATGGGGTAAGGTAGAAGACGTTAAAAAGTTGATTGAAAAAAGGAAATAAAGAACAGAACACTTGCGTGCAAAAAAATTGACCCACCCCGTACAGTATTTAAAGCTTGTTTTTATCAATTCAAGTTTTTCATTTATAATGTTCCAATCTGATATCTTGGGGTGGGACGATTATTTTACACGCATTATTTTTAGTAGAATTATAATGACAAAAATAATTATTAAGTAATTGTAACTACACTGTAATAGTCAATATTATTCGAGCTATTTCAAGTAATGAGCAATTTTAGTGTGAAAGGAATGCAAACGGATGGATTATTAACTTGCTATGGAATTAATCACATTTTTGTGATTAAATAATGTAGCTTAGCAGAATCCCAAGCAAAATGAACATAAAAAATAAACGTTGCATTAAATAAATAGCATAACGATGTGCGAGTACATAGACAAGGAAAAATAACATTTAATATCATAAGTAATCATTATAATTAATATTGTGCTTTATAAATATTTTGATCTGTGCAACATTTAGGTACCTAATGTATTACTTATATGAACCAATTAGTTACGAATGTTGATAAACACTAATTTATTTAAATACTTAGGCCTTTTATTAAACTAATTTGAGGCTTAGTTATTTTTGACATAAATAATTATATTTATGAAAACATTGAACATTTAATTATCGTTTATCTACATTATTTTATGTAATAAATAAAATACATTATCATCATAATGCGATCTCACAAAATTTATAAAAAATATAAATGCGTGATAAATAATTATATCAACATAAATTCTGTTCTAAGCCGACACTTCATAATAAATATCAAGATGGCCGAATAGATCAAGAAAATACAATTTTACAATTTACTCTGCCCATTTCGCATAATGGTAAGTACCTGGATGACCGAGCTTTGCTCGTTTTTTTTGGGGGTAAACGACGTTTTCTAAAAATAACCAAGCTAGATCGATTTATCGCCCTCGAAATCCCCTTACATACTAAATTTCATGAAAATCGTTGGAGCTGTTTCCGAGATTCAGATTATATATATACATTGCTCGTTTATAAAGGTATAAGATAAAATGAGCCTAGGGCTGACACGTCGTGACTTATCATATCACACATGACGTCACTATCACAAATGTCGTTGCGGAGAAATTAGACTATAATACGTTATCGGATTGATTAATGTTATCGCTTCCTGTAATCGTGTTAAATAATATTCTACAAGATTTTATCAATATTTTGATTTTGTGAAAATTATTCATTCATCTAATATGTCACGCCATGCGCCAGTGCTCGTATAGAAAAACATCGAGAGAAAACCAACATAGGTAGTAGTTATTACCTATGTCGGTAGAAAACATCTGTGTGTCATTCATTGGTTTTAACAAGCGGCTGCTATGGGTTTGCAACCTGTCACAGACGGAGTACTAACTACGCATGTGCCAGGTATAATGTTAGGACGTGCTCCTTCTACTCCCTTTTAACTTCAAAGATCTGTAATAACGAGATACCATGCCCGAGGCTATAGTCGTGATCATGTTAGTTTGTTTTTATTATTTTCATCTATAAAAAATTCGTGTCAATAGTAGATAATGTACATCCATACAGAAAACAAAACGTGTTAGTCGTATCGCTTATAACTCGAGAATAACTAAACCGATTTCATGATGTATAATACGCACAAAACTACCCTGCTTTTTTTTGTTATTTTATTTTTAACACTTATTTCTTTTGTATAAATTTAATCATTATACTCGTAGAATACCGAAAGCTCACTGTATTTAAGATAAATGTAGTATATAATACTACATAATATATAATACTCTGTAGTATATAATAAGGTTTCTCAGTAAGTGATTTGTTGTAAATCTTATGAGAAATAAAGAATCTTTAATCTAATCTAATCTAATAATTCGTAAAATGTCTACGCCCTGAATAGCAGAATAACTATTAAAACATTTGTATACGAATTAAATGCAGACGAAGTCGGGGGCAATAACTAGTTCGTCAAAGACAGTAAAGCACTATGTAACCTTGAAAGATGTAAAATAGGTGAAACGAGATAAGAAAGCGAAGACTTGTCGGAACATCCGGCGACCTAGACAAGTGATTTTCACTATTCGTCACACATAGTATTTACATAATACGTGACTCACATCAAACAGGTTTATACAGGTTGTCATCTTAAAGTGACGTAATAAAGAAGCATTAGGCACATAAACTATACATAGGTGTGACAGAGATAAATATCTTTGAAATATATGTATTTTTAATAAAGGATCAGGATGGATATGGCCATTGTACACAACAGTTTCGTCATTAGTCGCAACAAAAAAAATTGTTTATATCGAAAAATATTAGTTTATTTTAAATGTACCCTTTGTGAAATAACCAATATTTTATTGCTCTATCTTTATGCTACTAGCTTGAAAAACGGGCTAGGTTAAAAAAGTTTTTAAAATAACGGTAAAGTATCAAATCGAGTAGAATGGCCCATATACAAGGTATGTTATCTCCAAAACCGATCACACATGTAGCTTGAAACAAAATATTAATAAATTAAGATTGTCATAAACTTCTAGGTAAGTACTTAATACTTTTTTTTCTCAGATTGTTTATTTACAATTTGTTGAGTTAATTAACTCACGGTTAAACAATCTAACGGAATTTTAAACAGACAATAACATAACGAAATTAGTTTTCCAAGATAATAACATAAAATATCATGAATATAATAGATAATCATAAAATGGCTGTAATAATAACGGAAACTAAATATTAGAAACGATTTTACGAAGAAATTTTACCCTGGCAATAAATATTCTCAGATGAAAACATAGTTGACTATCAAATTTTCGAGAAGTGACGACCGTAATGACGTCCGTTATAAAGCAAGAGGTAGAAATAGGTACCTACGCAATTTTAAATGTTAAAATAAACAAATCAAACAAAACCCTGTGTTGTGTATCCAGTTAATTATATGAATTCGCGTCTCCATTATATAACGTTCGTCATATTACGGTCGCTAGTTTTTAAGAAGCGGAAGTGTGATAATAACAACAACAGACCAATCATTTAAGTTGAAATGAATAATGGTGTTTACTATAATGAAAAAGTGTACCTAGTTATATAGGTTTGTTTACATGATTTGTTAATTATCCTCCATAAATATGCTATGTGCGTAGGTATACTACTTATACTAGAGAAAAAAACAATTACTTACTAGAGACTGTATAATTAAAAAAAATGTCGTAAGCAATCGTAAATTATTGTATTATGTCACTGAAGAACTCATCTAATATAGAACAGACTGAAAAATAAATAAAGAAATAGTGGAAGTGAAAAGAATGTACAGAAATAAACAAACATGATCACGACTGCAATACCCAGTCTTTGTAAACTATCATCAACTGAGATCTCATCATCTCCCTCTCACACCATGTGGAGTCAGCATAATCCTTCTTCCATTTCCCTCTATCAGCCGTCATCTCAGTACTCATTTCTTTCTTTACTCATACCGTCTTTCACACCGTCCACTCATCTTTTCTTGGGTCTATCTCTACTTTTATATCTATGGATCATACCTATTATCTTCTCGTTACATGAAAATGGTTAGGTACTTAAATCTTCGAGGATATCTGAAGGGAGTAGTAGGCACTAGGGCGTGTAAAAACCGGGTTGTTTAAAAAAACCGGGTTTTCGATTTTTATTTTTCAATAACCGGTTAAAAACCGGTTATTCGGTTATTTTTCCAGTTTTTTAATACAGGTGTCTTGGGACAAAATAAAACCTTAAATTTTAGTAAAAATGAACTAAGTAATTATTTAAATAAGCAAGTACCAATTAAATTTTAAAATATTTTAATATAGGTAATTATGTTTAACTCACTCTTACTCGAATAAAGTAAAAAAATTGAACAACATGATAAAGTCTTATCTAGGTAATGTAATTCACTCCTTTATACGGCAGTATTAAAAACTCTTTCTCTCTTACTCAAATGAAACCATAGCAAGTTAAATTAAATTAAAATTTTAATAAACCTCTGACACAAATTTTAAAAACATTTCTTGTAATATAATTCAGCAAGACTGCGAAAACTACAGGGGCATTAGCCTACTCAGCATCATCGGTAAGCTGTATGCGAAAGTGTTGATCGAATGAAAGAAACTGATGAGAGGATATGGGATGCACAAGCAGGATTTCGAAAGGATATGGGATGTACGGATCAAGTCTTTTCCTTGCGATGCATAGCCGAGAAATTTTTGGCCAAAGGTCTAAAGGTCTATTGCGCTTTCGTGGATCTGGAGAAGGCCTATGACAGAGTGATGAGGAATGAACTGTGGTCGGCTCTGTCGATGTATGGGGTAAAGAGCAACCTGGTGCGAGCTCTGAAATCTCTCTATGAGGGTTCCGGGGCTTGCGTTAGGATACATGGGTCATATAATGAATGGTTTAACATCGAAAAGGGTGTTAGACAGGGATATGTAGCGTCACCATGGCTTTTTAATCTATTCATGGACAGTTGCTTACAAGATATGAAAGAAAGTGATTGTGGATTAAGAATGAATGAGTTACTCGTCAAATGTCTTCTCTATGCTGACGATCAGGTAATACTTGCGTCGTCGGCAGAGGAGTTACAGGAGATGGTAACATGCATGTAGCATTTGACAGGAAAGGAATGAAAATAAATGTAAGTAAGAAGAAAGTTATGGTTTTTGAAAGAGATGAATGCATTACAGAATGTGAAATAATGATCAGAGGAGAAAGAGTGGAACAAGTGAAAGAGTTTGTAGGTATATTTGGGTACGCTGTTTAAGAATGATGGGAAACATAATGATGATATTGAAAGGAGAGTGAATGCTGGAAATCGTGTGAATGGGGCACTTCACTCATTTATGAGCAGTCGGATCGTGTCTAAAAAGACACGACTGGCTGTGCATGGTGGAGTGTTAGTGCCGACATTAATGTATGGAAGTGAAAGTTGGGTATGGCAGAAGAAGCATCAAAGTAGAATAAATGCAGTGAAAATGAGAGCTTTAAGAAGTATTGTGTGGTTTAACTTTGAATGATAGAGTGAAGAATAGTGTGATAAAAGAATGTTGTGGAGTGAAAGAAGACGTAGTGATGAAAATTGAGAAGGGTATGCTAAGATGGTTTGGGCATGTAGAAAGGATGGATGAAAGGAGATTGACGAAACAGGTGAATAAGGCGCGTTTGAATGGGACAGTTGGAAGGGGAAGACCTTGGCGTACGTACCTCGAGCACATTGGGGACGTTTTAGAGAAAGGCCAGGTCGAGAGTACCCTAAACCGACGCGCATGTATGAAGAATGTAGTGAGAGTGAATGAAGCAAAAGAGGCGTGTCAGGATCGTAACAAGTGGAGATCCGTGATCTCTGCCTACCCCGTCGGGAAACAGGCGTGATTTTATATATGTATGTATGTATGTAATTAGGTGGAAAATTATGGCCGATCTAAATAAAGTCTGCAAAGGCGTAGTTTTAAATGAATTTGTCATATATTACTCATTAAAAAAAACTCGAAAAACCGGGTTTTTTGCCAAGAAAAAACCGATTAAAAACCGACGTAAAATCAGTCGGTTAATCGGTTTTTCGGTTAATCGGTTAATCGGTTTACATGCCCTAGTAGGCACGTTCAAACATTAAGTATCTATATTGCGTATATAACGTGCCCACACTTTTATTGGTAGCTATTGTTAAGTATCAATCCAATTATAATAACTGAGCCCTAGAATGATTCAAACTATAAAGTGACAGATTTATGAGCAGACCTCAATAACGTCTAGCCTACTCAACTCACTGATATTATCATCAATGACGTAATATCCAACACTGGACTTAGTAGGTACTAAATATTTACACACCAAAGACTACAGTAGTAAGGTCCTACTTTACCTAGTACTCGTAATCTTACCAAGTATCTACGTATATGACGTAAGTATTTGATTTCGAGAAACTGACAATCTACTTTGTTTATTAATTTCTTTCATTCAATTCAATTCTTTATCTTTGATACTGTGTGATAAAGATATGCAAGCACTTGATCTATCCAGTTATCCAGGTTCATGAGTTCTTACCTCTTTCTGTTCAGTAGGCGTGCTAGTCCTGACTCCGGTCAGGTCTTTCCACCTGAGCACCCCCATGACGGCGTGTCGCACCCACGAACCTCGCCTCCCAGTCCTCCCGTTAGACAGTTCATCCACCACACCACATAGAACAGAGTTCACGCCCAACTTCCCAGTTCCATCCTTGTCACTTTTGAGCGCCACTTCGCTGCTGATCGGGAATGATCTCCGCTCCCTCATATAGCTAAGAGTCTCAGCCAGTTTGAATTCAGCGATCACCGAAACGCATCGCAATACGCGCACTATTAATCATGTTATGTAGTACTACCCAACTTCAAAGGGGATAAATCTTCCCGTAAACCGTTTGTTTTATAACAATTTTGGGTCACCCAGCTGCGAGGTTTCCCATAAAAAGCCTGAAACTTTTTCAATTAAGTACCTATGTGTACCTTAAGATATTTCCGGACTTCGCTTTTGTCCAAACACCGATATGTACGAGTAATCGCTGTTCAAACTTTCACTTGGTAGCGTCCTCAATGTAGCTCGAGCAAAACTTTTTTCGCTGATTTATTCACGTAAACGTCAACACAGTTCACTAAAAATAAGCCCGGGAAATATTTACCGCAGAAAATAAGGCATAATGATGCACACAGTTCGAAATAATCGCGAGGTGAAAATAATTGAGCTGTCAACAAATCACGATCGAGTCGCAACTATTTGAAAATCGAGGAGTAGATACTACGTCCGCACGGCTCGCGTTCCGAAACCGAATGGAGCGGCGCGTGCCACATGCTTTCAGACAACCGAGCCTTGCTAAGAAACCCCCGTCTCTTTCTTCGAGGCGATATCACTAAACATTAGACAAGGACGAGAAGTTAACCGAACCACACCTTCAGATGCAATACAAGACAGGTGAATGTAACAGCCGGAGAAGACAACAAAAAACTTTTCAAGCGTTTCTAAGTAGCATTTTCTATTGTGTGCGAAACTCAGGCTTTTAGAAATGGAATTGAGTCAAGATCAATCAATATGAGAAAAAATGACTACCTACCTACAAGTACCTACAGTGAGATAAGAAAAGTAATATATTATGACAAACATTGCCTACTGGGAATTCTTTGTCACTAAATAGTTGTTTAGGTGTTTTCCATACCTAACCTACAAAAACGGTCCATGTAAGATATTCAATAAACATTATCTATAAGTAAGAAAGATTAAAAAGATCACTTAAAGAAGGTGATGTTATTGAATATTTTGGTTTCAAAAACGAAATTATTCGTCAAACAAAAATACGTTAAATTTACCCGAATTAAAAATTTTTAACTTTGCTATTGCGTGGGAATATCCGGTGTTCATTTTACCCCAACCCACCCCGAAGTGCTTCGTCCGAACCTAACAAAATCCTCACACAGTGCTACCACAAAAAACTTCATATAGTCTATGGCGGGAGTTTTTTGCGAACTGACTGACTATTACGTTATCTGCGCCTTTAGCAACTATCAGTATTCTATGGACACTCAGAGAGGAACAAAGGACCCGGCAGCTGCTTCCGAAGCCTGAGAACCACGAAGACGGAACACGATGCCATATTAGTAGAGGAAGGATGTGGTGGCGGATAGTGATCGACAAAAAGTCGAGAAGTTTGCCTGTATTGCACAAGACATAACTGGATATTATTTGGAGCTTCACCAGTTGGAAACCAAGCAATGTTTTTTGCTACATCCAGGTGTGGCGTCTATTTCTACAAAATTTCAAAGACAAAAATATATTGAAGAACAATCGTATTAGTTGTGTAAAATAAAAAAAATGTATAATGATAATTGGTAGAGTCAAAGAGAGGCCTATACCTACCCAGTAATGGGTGAGTCGGTTACGGATGATGATGATGAGAGTCAAAGAAAAAGCCGAAGTCATCTTAGAATGTCAAACGCAGAATATTGAATGTTTGATAAATAAAAGGAAATAACAGATTTAACAGACTCCGAAACAATAAAAGCCCTTTATACTTAAGTACTGGCAAAATTTATTTAAACGAAAACACAATAAATTAAGGAGAAAGAAGGGAATAAAATTGCACAGATAAACAATTCAAACTAAAGCGAAATTCATAAAACGAAAACCGATTACTTTGCAACACTAGAACATACAACTAAATAGACATAGTTTCGTTAACTGCAATTAATGTAATCCGGCCGCAGCTAACGCATTTTACTACACACCCATTTCCGCGTCACAAGTTACAATGTTGTAATAAATATTTGGTTAACCGCAAAACACAAACACATTACATGTATTTCGTGCAAATTACATGAAAAGTTGTTTATTTATTTAAAAACCAGTGTTATTTTGACTCAATTAATAAGAAGTTTAAGAGTAAAAGCGTGGCATGGGCATGTTAAGCGGAGGGATGAACGTCATGGTACAAGAAGACTGATGGATTTGAATATGAATGGCACATTATAATACAGGGTAAAGGTAGGCCTATGAAAAGAATGGATGGACTATGTGAATGACGATATGTGTGTAAGAAAAGAGTGACTACTGAGATAACGGATGATAGGAGAGTGGAGGAAAATAACCTGTTGTGCCGTACCCGCCTAGTGGGATAAGAGCAGGGAGATGACAAATAAATGATAGTATAGAGTCTAAAGTCTACGGTGTGAAATGAAGCAGCTCATACCAAAGACGATGGATGTAGCATCAATTCATTTAGCTTTTATGAATTTCTTTTGAACGAGTGTCGTGAAAGGACTAATATGTGCCTCAAAGGCTTCTTTCGTGCAATCAAAACAAACATAACACAAAGAGTTTTCATCAGCGAACACGTTTTTGTATTTCTAAACGCAAATAGTATTAAAATAATCCAGCCCATTCAAATAAAAATTAAAGACAAAGAGCAAAAATATTAGTAATGTGAGAGAATGCCAATCGAAAGTATCAATGACGGAGACAAGTATCAAGATCAATGAGAAATGTTCAATTACCTTTTACGTTCTTTACGACAATTCTCAATTCATTATCTCAGCGACTCAACGTCATTTATTGTTGCAACATCCACAGATTCCAAACGAGAAAACCTCGTGCTTTTCACACCCATTCACCACATTCTGGCTTCAGCTACGGCTCAGCTTCTATCTTTAATCCTGTATTGGCTATGGCTAACTCTACTCTTATCAATCATCGAATCGCGCGAAGTGGTGTTATGGTAGGTCTATGTGCTCGATTGTCAAAAGCGATGTCTGTCATCCCATCGATCAAAATTAAAATTATAGTCGATACATTCCTTTTTGTTTTTTTTTGTCAGCGGGATGAGTTGACCGATTCAACAATGTATTAGGTCAACTCATCCCGCGGGATAAGTTGACAGCGGCCTCAGTTGACTAAGGACCCGTCGAAACGATGTAACTTAGGTCCCGCGATTGCAAACATCGCCTTGAGAACTTATTATTCAAAGTACGATATTCATAGCGTCTAATCAAACAAAATAGGTAACGAAGAGGTCTAGAATACATAATAATCGTACGATTCCGACGTGACTGATTGGACCTAGGAGTGTTAGGTGCCGGCTAGGGACGTAGTTTTGCATACGCAAGATCATGTTTGCTAGTGATGGGAGAAATGGATTATCGTTATTTTTTGTCCAAATTGAAAGTTACAAATTCATATCCAAGAAACTTACGTAGATTTGAAAGCATAAGTAATATAACATGAATATAACTGAAGTCGCAGCCTGTTCCAACGAAAAAAGCAGTAAGAAATGGTGACACTATAAGAAGTCAGACAAAAGATAATCAAGATATTTTATATCTTTGGCATACAACATGATTATAACCAAAGTTACTAGCGTGAATATCGAATGACAAGAGAAATTAATAAATCAATTTACGCATTATCTGGAGAACAATGGAGATTTATTTTCATAACATTTCTCTACCACGCATAAGACACACTAGAAAACTCAGATATTGTTTTAAAAGATAAAAAAAGAATGAAGAAACGCAGTTTTTTTATAAAACATATCGACAGGACAGCCAACACTAGCCAATGGGTGATTATGTAAGCAATGCATCAGTTATGCTCGTGCATGCGCCTCATTTGGCGGTCGTTAGAGAAGGTACTGCTTTCCTGCCACCAGAAAATACGTGGTTTCGCTCCAACAGGAATTGGAGAGAAGAAATCGAAGGTTCATATGACTAGTTCATCTAGACTAGGGTGTGTCGACGATACCACCAATACCAACGGAACAGAAGACTTTCTTTCTAACACACGAATATACGAAAATAAGATTATTATGCAAGTCAATGTTGCCTTTTTTATTTTTCAGATAGCTACTTATTTAGGTCTTTATAACACCTCGGGGCTTATATCAATTACTACTTTCAGATAAACGTTAGAAAATTATGTTATAGGAAGGTATGATATTCCGAACTTCCATCCAACCATCAACAATCTGGGGCTTACCCAATCTCTTCCGGCAATATCAAAGTAATATAACTTTGATATTTCGTACCATGCATGACTTATAAAATTTGTATTGAAGTAGTGTTACTTCAAGCTTGTAAATTTACGTTACTGAACCATGATGGTTTGTAAGAGTTTTTGAATGGGGTATTACATGAATACCCCATTCAAAAAGTGGAAAGTCTAAATCGATGTTATTTTTATTATTTATCGTTATTGCAGGTGTATTCACCTTGAAAACAAAGAAAAAACTAATTACACAATGCTTTTTAAGTATCGTCGTAAAATGGGCCCTGAACTGTACTGAAACTAAAGTCTCAAGTCTAGATATAAGTTTTAAAACTTTGCAAGCACTGCAGTTGTTTGTTCTTACATACATAAGTAATTGTCTTTTACAACGTACTGTTTCATTCTCAAAGTAATAACAAGGAAGCTACAGAGGACCGACTGGGTCTTATGCTCGAAAATGTGAGATAAATCTCAACTTTGGCTATCATCGGTTTCTCCCGCGATCTGACACAGATTTAAAGTCATCTCTCTCAATCATTACGAATACGAACACCTTTATGTGCAAAGGCTCTAGATCTAAATTCATAACAATTATTACTCCTAGGATTGCTCCTTCAAGAAATACAACGGTCATTTATAATTCAAGACCATGTCTGGCCAGTCTTTACACCTGCTAAAATATTTTCTGGAGCTTTGAGACCTTACTTGGTTCGTTCATGATTGAAATAGGATGACTTTAGCTTAGGGTTGCACCTTGGATCAACAAAACATAGGATATCGCGCGCCGTACTATGCGCTGCGAAAATAATGGCATATTTTCGCATACATACATTAATCCATTGCGGCTTTACATACAGCTATATACACCAATGGTTTGCACTTAAGGCCCAGAATACTCGTTACAATAATTAAATTTCCTTAATAATATTCCTTACGTAAAATTTACAAATAAAAGTGACATACATAGGTCCGTATAGCAACGCGGATCTCCGCGGAATCAGACATAGCACGAAGCGAAATACCCAAATGACAATTAAGTAGAGTGCGGCATGATAATATGGCTGCTCTGAATTACATAACTAAGGCGAAAATTTATAAAAAACAGAAATATGTTCAAATAAATAGCTTATTTCAAAAACAAGGCTAGGTTGATTTGTTTCAAATTAACTGATTTACATTCATGTAAAATGGAAATTCAAAATACCTTACTGTTCTGGATAAATTAGGGAATTTTGAGTGAGGTGTTTTTGACGTGATTTTTAAACAAGGTTTTCTAACTAATTCGTGTTTTAGCTCCGGTTGATTTTTCACTTATATCCTTGAGTATCGTGTAGTTCAATTTCAATGTAATCTATTAGGCGGTAATAGAATGATTAGGGTTACAATACTTGCAATTTTCAAAATTCTGGGCCTTAACATAAGGTCTAACCCTCAAGATAAGCTTTAGATAGCGAACTCATACTAAGCAGTTTTCTGCTACCTATTGTTTTTATTCGAATGTAGCGAAAACTGTAATTTTTAAAATCGTTCTATACTCGGGCAATGAAAATTGTTCTAAAGTTAGTAAGAGTCGTGAACATTGCATTTTATGAGATTTTATTTTACTCGTATGCCATTGATATAATACTATGTCACCAGATGGTTTGTTCTCAGTAACCATTGATCTCTTAAAAGTATCATAAATCGAGTCCCGCTGACTCTTTTAGTAAATTTATCTCTATGCTAAAAAATTACTCAAATTAAACAAACACTAATACCTATCTGAACCTATTCATGTCAATACCATGAAATTTCAACGTCAAAATATCAAGTACTTAGGTGTATTTATGACAAAGTAAATTAATGAAATTGCCATGAATGAAGCAATTTCTATTGCGTTGAATGAAGAAATTTTAACTGCCCGTCTAAATAGGTAGCTTATTGATAGATCCTTGGTTTACCTTAGACGCCTTACCTATAGGTACACGTTACATTCATGCTTCATTCACAACAAGCGATTAGTACAATAAAGTCGTTGCAACACCAAAATCCACGAAACTCCCATTACCTGTGAAGCCATAAAGCAAGCCTAACCCAATCTCACGAAGGTCGCATATTGTTTGACCACACAGAATCGCTAATCATTCAATACTATGGATATGGCATCGGATTGAATCGGGAATAAAGAAGCTCTGATTCGGTAAGATGAAAAAGAAGACGTATTCCCACGAACTGCACAAATTTCCTCTGCTCACTATTTATTCCCATACTACACAATTTCAAAAATATATTTTGTGCCTTTCATCATCTTCATCATCTTCCTGCCCTTATCCCACTAGGTGGGGTCGGCCCAACAGGTTCTCTTCCTCCACTCTCCCTCTATCATTCGTCATCTCAGTACTCACTCCTTTCTTACCCATGTCATCTTTCACACAGTCCATCCATCTTTTCTTTGGTTTTTTCTACCCCTGTATCCATCCACATTCATATCTAACACTCTCCTCGTCACATGACATTCATCTCTTCTCATAACATGCCCATACTACGCTAACCTGACTAACTATCTAACTCCTCATCTTTTCTGTCACCGGTGCCACTTTCAGACTTCCTCTAATATACTCATTCCTTATTTTATCCATCCTCGTCACTCCACACATCCATCTCAGCATTCGCATCTCCGTCGCATGCACTCTTTTCACGTCCGTTACCTTGATGGTTCGTGGGAATAACAAAAATGAATTAAAATTGTTTTGCATCAAATGTGGCGGAAAACCAATGACAGCATGCTTCTAATGACATTATTTTCACTATAATCTCACATAAGGCCACTGATTTTTGATTTCAATCAGTGTAATTATTGTAGAGATAGGTAATAAAAAATGTGATAGAGTTCGACCGGGAAAGTACTAGGGGTAATAGTATCAAAGCAGTAACGAACTACCACTTCCAAAACAAATAATTTTCCTAATTCCACGTTCAATGCTGAACTTAGCACTATTCTGTGCCTCAGCCTCGCTGAACAGAATTGAAAAATGCATTCACTATTAGATTTGACCATCGGTTCAAGTTTGAATATACATAGAAGTGAAAAAGTAAGTAATTGATAATAGTATCTCTAACCGCTAATTGGATCTTTACATATTTTGTACCTCATTTTTCAAAATCTGTCCAGCCGTTTGGGCTCTGGCGACTACCAAAGGGACTCTCATACATACACCTCAAACACATTACCGTCCTTCCCTTCACAGTCGAGTAAAAATAGCATTAGACTTAAAAGCCATAAACTCGTAAGTACATGGACATACCAAAAGTAGATCAATACCTACTTATTTATTTATTTAAATTACCTTGTAGACGGGTCATTTCTAAATATAGCATTATCTACTAGTCAACTACTAAATTTACCACTTTACAAAATCAAACACAATTTATTGGCACAATTAGATTGACCTCAAAAGAGGAGCTGCATCAATTTTCATATGTGGCCAGCTAGGTTCATACTACTCTTACTAGGGAAGGTTGGTAAGGTACACTATCGCCTGAACGACTCTTGGTTAATCATACTCGCCTGGTACTTCAGTTCAATGAAAATCTACTAGACAATGCATAAAACTTTTTATTTCACTATCAAAATACGAAAGATTTTCATATCTATGGAGTATACGAATCGGGCATAACCTACATTATACAATTCCCATCAAAAAAAAATCAAGCCAACTTAATATTTCATTTAGGTGACGTCGAACTAAAAACTTTTATTCCAAAGAGATCAAAAAGCTGTCAGTGTAGCCTAGTAAGTTATTAAAAAAAAGTGGCAAAAGACTAGAAGTATTCAAGTATTTTTCATAAAATCATAACGATCTACCTAGGTAGGGAAAACAATCTTTTCCGTTTTACCTACAATACCTACTAACTTATTATAAAACCACTTGTTTATAAATATTTATTAGATGCTAATCAGAAAGTATTCAAATGTCAGAGAATTGTATAACTTTTTGGTCTAAAATAATTTATGTAAGTATTGAAGATGCCTGAAGTTTTTCTAATCAGAAAGTATTCAAATGTCAGAGAATTGTATAACTTTTTGGTCTAAAATAATTTATGTAAGTATTGAAGATGCCTGAAGTTTTTTCTAATCATAAAGTATTCAAATGTCAGAGAATTGTATAACTTTTTGGTCTAAAATAATTTATGTAAGTATTGAAGATGCCTGAAGTTTTTTTCAACAAATTTCAGAGTAGGTAATCTAGATAAAAAGTCGATCTATATCTATTTCTCTATTATTTTTTTATAGATTTTTTTAGCAGATAGATAGGTTCACAGGAGTGGGTTGTATGGATAGATGTTATTTGAAATAATGTGGAGGGAGTCAAACATGGCCTTTCATGTTACTATACGATCGATCCGCTTTTATCCGGCATTTTGTAATTTTCCGGACTTTTTTACAACTCTTTCCAAGCTTTCTTTCGAAGCGGTGACGAATTTACACTAGATTTTTGCGATGACAAATTTACCCGGTGACAAATTTACCCTAACCCGTTTTTTGCGAATTTCCGGCATGTCCGTACTTCTCGAATTTCAATAATGGTAACTCTAAATTCACACCATACAAATACAGCACAGCTCTAACTGTCCATCCATTGCTTTCTTTGCGACATGGTTCGCTTACCACCCCCGCATCCGGTGACTTGCTTCTTGCTTCGTAGTTTGCGTAGTTGCTTCCGTCGATTATTTTAGAGCTAACGAACTCGGTGTGCGCTGACCCTTGAAATAAATGCAGCCCCTGCACTTGCGTAGCGAATTTCTGATTCTTCGGTTTCAATTCCATTCGGAGTTAGGTAGGTAGGTACCCAATGCTACGAGTATCTTCTTGGAAAATTTTAGCTAAGAATCAGATGAAACATAGACTTTCTGCCTACCTTACCCTTACTAACTTACCTAGGTACCATACCTTCTTCAATAAAAAAATTAGTAAGTACCTAAGTTACAGCTACTCACTTATTTCTTATTTTTGCTAATGTAAGTTAGTGGAATCAATCAGCTCGGCCTCTTAAGCAGGCACCTGCTTACTTATTTAATAAGAGCTAATAAAAACCTATACTTACGACGTTGCTTAGGTATTATTCTAATACATAATTATTGTTCAAAGGTGTTATTTTATTAAATTGGACATGAATATAAGAACAGCGCCATCTAGCGTAGAGTAGCGGAACTAAGTTGCTCGAGTGAACTTGGGCGTAGCGCGGTTAAGTTGATTTCGGATGCCATAGCGACGCTCATAAGTGCAAATAGTACGTGTACAGACCAACAGATGGCGCTGATTTCAAATTTTTTTTTTTGCACCTGCTTACTGATTGGTTTTTAACATGTTAGTAAAAAGTACTAAAAGACATACCTGAGAAAAATACGGCGGTAGCACTGCCCTTTGGTCGTCCAGCCGCGAACATTGCACTCGCTCCAGCAGCTCGAAGAGTTCGTGTTGAGCGCGAGTGCCCGTTGTTGTCGTCGATGTCCATGGCGCGGGCACGTGTTGTCGCCTGTACAACACAAAAAAACAATAAGTAATGTAATTTTTTTAAAAACAAACAAAATACATGCCTGCACAGTTCGGAACTAAGTCGAAACTTCCTTAGTTCTGATCTGGCTACTTCGAAATTGACAATTTATATTTCAGCATCTGTTTTATATCCCTCACCTCCCCTCGCAAATCATAAATATGTAGTAAAGTCGTTGCTAACTTACAGTGAAAGGGGAGAAAAATACGTACGGGTACCTAGTACCTAATAGCTAGTTAGCTTATAGGCAATTGTATACAAAAGTCCTTTGCAATTCAAAGCATATCCCATCAATCAGAGCCCTATCAATCAATGTCTCCTTACGTCTTATTTTTCAAGATCTTTACAAAGTCTATAAAGACAGGAAAACGACAATGGAGCTCGTTATTGGCTTTTGGAATATATATTCCAAAAGCCTAGGTAGGTATATACCTACCTAGGCAAAATGAGAGTACCTATATTATTTTTAATAAGAAAGTTAATCCGCGCGAATTTAACTTATTTATGTAAGTATTTATTAAAAACAAAAAGACTAACCAGATATCGTCATAAAATACTGTTGATGAGTTTTAGACTAAACATAGACCATAATTTTCACTTAACGGGATATATTTACCATAATAATGTGACTTTTTTTACTTTTTAGTTTATCTCATGATCATGCCGCATGCAACTATGGCGAAATATCAGGAAGATATAAAACTCACGTTATCATGGTAAATATCCTGTTTTAAAAACATGTTCAAAACCATGATAGTTTCAAAATATGGACACAGACCATCAAAGACCGTTCAACGCTTACCATCTTGATAGTGATTAAATTGAACTGATCGATGCGTGGTTTGTCTTGCGTTGAAAAAAATTTTAGATCGCAAAGCAGGTGTAGGAAGTTGACTAGTAGGATAATCTTCACCTGGTTTGGATTTATTGTACCCTTGCAGCTTTAACCAATTTTACCACTAATTAATACGATGTCTTAAAAAAACTCACATAAAAGTAATTTCATCTTTCCTGCCAATAAATACAAAATCTCTTGACTTGCGTGAAATGTTTGATAGCTTTATTTTCATAATATACAGAATCTATCTTAATAATATATATATATACATACTTACACACTATTATAATAATATAACCAAAGAATAATATAACTAAATAAAATACACAAGAAAGAGTTGATCTAATAAGGACCGTATTATTTATTATATTATGTAAGTATCTAATCTACTGAGTTACGAGTAAGTAGGTATATTGAATTCGTAAAATACATATAAGTAGACATATAAAAATTACAAATGCTAGTGATTTACAACCCTTAAAAGATAACAAACTGATTACCACCATTTAACAGCACGAGACCAGAGAAAAGTGAAATAAATTGTACAATAGATTTAATAAACGATGAAATCATATTTCAAATTTTGAACCGGTTTAAAATGTTTATCCAAATAATTCAGACAACGGACGAACGGCGGTGACCCCATCTGTTGGCCGAGAGAGGAAACTATCAATGGTTCGAGTCTGTGATTTATGGAGCAATTAACTGACCATTCATAGCACCCCTTAGTAGAGCTGCAAATTGTCACGACGCAGAAAGCCGGACGAACGCGAATATAATCGCAAAAACATGCCGTTCAATCTGTCCAAGCGTCATCTACTTATCTATATTAGGTCTGATTTAAAGGGTAGAATCGTAAAAATTAATGAAAGGATTTAAAGAATTAAGCTTATTTTTTAATAGGAATTGCTGTGGCCAACTTGGAAGTCCATGAACCGACTTCGAAGTCAAGTTAGTCGCTGCTGTCAAAACCTGGCCAGTGGGGCTACATTGACCCATCGCGGAGCGAGTGCAACTGCGGAGCATGATACAGAGCATGGAGCATCTGCTCTCATGTCCTCTATGCCCTGCACACGAGAGGACATTAACCACGCAACGGAGAGGGGCGTAAGAGTCGCCGAATATTGGAAAAAAAAATATAAACTTAGCCGTTGACTCGAAAGAAGAAGAATAGCCACCAGGTATAACAGTAGCAATAATCATGTAAGTGTAAGTCAAGTCATGGTTTGGTATGCAATTTAAAATTTTGGCCGGACGTTTTTCGGTGAATCCGGCTAAATTCCTGTGTAGCGAACGTCTCTCGATCATTACGATTCGATCCCTTCAGACTTCAATGATAATAACGTAACCAGTATTCAGCAACTCAATCAAGCAATGTTTGTTTTTCGGCTTTGCCTAAATTCCGTGATGAAGGGTGCCATTGTAAACAATAAAATTGATTGGCAGATGTTCTGTTTGTTGTCTTTTAATTTTGTTGAGTTGAAAGGTCAATAAGTAATATTTTTTAACAGACGACACTAAAAACGGGGGAGTCTATGTTGGTTTTCATCCCTCCTCATCACTCATTATGTATCTCTCATGGTGTATTATAGTTACTGATAGCAAAATTTTCAATCAGTTTACTAGGTCTACCTTATTTCACTCGGATCTCGGATTCTTATAATTAACTAGCTTCTGCACGCGGCGTCGCCCGCGAAGTACCTACATAAAATATAGCCTATGTTCATCCTGAAAGTTCATTCTACACATTGGTGAAAGAATTTTTCAAATCGGTTCAGTAGTTTCGGAGCCTATTCATTTCAAACAAACAAACAAACAAACAAACAATCAAAGTTTTCCTCTTTATAATATTAGTATAGATTAAGGGTTCTGAATGATAATAACCTAAAGCTAACTTATTAAATTTGAACAAAATGAATAAAAGCGCCATTCACACGTTCCACAGCCACACTAGTAATTAAGTTGATTTATACGCGGATAAGAAGATGTATGGTCTCAGTGGTTCATTGTTTGTTTATTTGTATGAATGAGAAAGATGATTAGTAATTTCCTGAACACGCCCATCAATCAACACCCGGTTTGTCAAATGTGGGTCCACTTCTCCGTGTAACTGGTTTTTCGATCCAGTGTGAAAACATGATTACAGTGCGCCTAAGAGGCTCCTTTTTAGAGGTAAATTCTACAACGTGCACGATGTTTTTCTTCACCGTTTGAGAGTATTGATATAGCGCATAAATACCATAATTCCGTTTCGCTATACTCTTTCTTCATGTGTCGTACCGTACTCGTACCCGCCAAGTAAATGTTTGAAACAAATATTTACTGGTCGAAAATTACAATTTTAGGTAATAAATAACAGCTATTTTCACGAAACTAAACTTGCTCATTTCGTACAAAACAATCAAATAATGTTTCAACACAAACAAACCTTCACTCCAACCAATTAATAAAGTTTGTTCTGAATTTCGAACGAAAATTCACCAATAAATCTTGAAATTTGGGCACAAACCAATCATCAATAGATTGCGCACTTGTTTAGTAGACGTAATTCCTGTAAGGGTATTCTTTTTTCAGATAAAAGAGACCACGAAACACTTCAGTCACATTTTCCTCCGTAAATTCTGGAGTTGACAAGGTAAAGCAAAATTTTGTTGGATTAAATAGAATTACACGACGCGTGGGAAAAGCGGTGATCAAATTTTTGTTTCGCGATACAGACAATGTGATATATTACTACATTTTCCTCAATATGACAAAGATATCTTTGTGGAATATGATTGCCTTCTGAAGGGATGACTTTGAATTATCTGCCTATCTATGACACAATACATTTTATTAGTATTATTCAGAATATTTGGGATTTTCGGAATGGTATGTTTTAATAAACACACATACTTTTTCTTATATCTTCTGGCTTTTAGACCATTAGATTCGAGTTACAATGAGTTCTAATTCTCTAGACTATGCTAATTTATCTGACTGTAAGGCTTTATCAAAATATATATGAGTATACGTATCCCTAGCTCTGTTTTACTTTTGTCTTTATTATACTCAACATCGTTGTTCCCATAACGCTTCGTCTCATAAGATCAAATGACAAGATCGATGTCAGTCACATGCGCTTGCACATGACGGACACTTGACACTGATGTCCTTATATTGATTATACAAGTTGGAACGTGCTTTCGATGCATAACAAGGTTTTTTAGATAGCTTTGCTTGATCATTGAGTTTTTATGAGATAAACTAGAAACTTATAAATATTTGGACTTAGCTTGAAGTATTGTTCTTCACAGCTTGCAATAAATCAGCCCAAGCATAGAACTTCTACCTGACTCCATACCTATTTTAGGACTTCGATTAGGTAGATAAAGTAGGTAATATTTGATAGATGATTCCATCGAGCTCGTATTCATCGTTTTGCGGATCATTATTTTTTAATGGATTATTTATTGGTATTACGAGTATATTCCATTGTGATTCAGATACACACTCGTGGTGAACTGATACAATACAAAACCAATATAATGCAAATCTCGCGTATGCAGAGTCAACGAATCGCACTAGTGACAGAATTTCAGAACACAAAACATTTCTAGCCATCGTTGGTGGATAGAACCTTCTATATTCAGGAGATTTATAATTATACATTTGACTATGACGGGTGGGTAGTGCATTCTTTCCACCCTAAACAAACCCACACTTGAGAGCGATTCACACGTTGCCAGACAGTTTTTAAAAGGCTTTTGTTGAGCTTCAAGTGCGTCGTCTGTCATCACATGGCAGAGTTTATTATGCGTTGAGGTATAATTATGTAGCTTTCAACTTACCAACTTTTCGTAAACGAATACATAATATACGATGTTAACATAATGTTTGAGTACCTGGATGACCGAGCTTTGCTCGGGTTTTTTTCTGGTAAAACGTGTTTTTTGGAAAATGAAACCTAGCTAGATCGATTTATCGCCCCCGAAACCCCCTACATACGAAATTTCATGAAAATCGTTGGAGCCGTTTCCGAGATTCCGATTATATAATTAATTATACAAGAATTGCTCGTTTAAAGGTATAAGATAACAGTAAACAAAATATATTTTAATTGACTTTTGTTAAATTAATTACTTATTAAATATTGAAAACTGATCAATTTTTATCTACGTTTGTTTTGTACATAAAAATAATAATAATAATAGTTTCTGTACTTATATAAAAAAGTAATAGTCGTGTTTGGTAAAAGTCGGGTTTGTTCGAACATAAAAACTCTAGAACGGCTGGACTGATTTTCATGGTTTTCGATTTGTTGTATTTGCCTCCGTCCCGAATAGCAGAATGACTATTAAAACATTTGAAAATGAAATACATGCGGACGAAGTCGCGGGCAAAAGCTATTATACATTTAAAAAACACTTAGTAATATAAATAATTAAATTTATGAATAAATGGACATTATTTCCTAAAAAACAATGATGATATCATGTGAACTGTGATGACCTTGATAATTCACAGTTGATGCAATTTTTATTTTAGCCTATGATTATCTGACCTATAACTTAGTAATTTAAAAACATTTGCACGCCATGTGTTTGTATTGAACAACTGCAGAGACAGACGACATGATGTCATTATCGCTTCATCACCATCGCCTGTCGTCTCAGGTGTGTAGGCCCAGACTGCTATTGGCCACGATGACATCACATAAGAAATCAAGACTTATTACGTTGGTATAAGTACCGGTTTTCACTCTAGATATGACGTAGTTTTGCTGTCATCTCTCTCTAAATACTATTGACATTTAAGCCGGATTTGCTGCGATGCATACGACTGTCAATTTTGTCGCTCTAGTTTTTAAAATTTTCTCGTGTTATTTTGAGCTTTATTGTGTAATTTTGGTGGTTATTTTCCAATAAAGCCCGTGTTCTTGACGCGAGTGTAAAATACGTGAATTAAAATGAATAGTTCCTTTCTAAATCCATCGTAGAAAATACCGAGAACTTTTAAGAAAACAGCCATCTTTTGCTTAAAATTGTCACATTGACAATACTACTAACTTAAACACTTGGCACTGACAAAATTGATCTCAAAAGAGATAGGTAGATGCCATCAACAAAGAAGGAGAATACATTTATGCCAACATTTATTGCCAACATTATTCAATTATCGGACTTTCCCAATAGGTATGTTAATGCATTTTTTGATTTAAGATCCCGTAGGTTCAGATAGGGCTTATTCCCAAAGTACTCCACGTTTTAGTTTCAAAGTACTCCAAGAAATATTCTCAAACTACTCCACGAATAAAATATTGTTTTTTTTTAGTTTAATTCGACTCCACCATACTGGTGTCCAAAAATAATTATCTCATACATTCGTTCTCAAACTACTCCAAACATTTAATATTAGTCTTTAGCATACTGATTTATTTCGCATTTTACTCCACAACTGACGTACAGTCAGCCTTAGAAATACATATTTTAATAGTACAATAAACATATTTTTCGTCTCTATTATTTTTCGCTTAATTCGTTTTTTGTTTCGTACATAGAGAATCTATCTTTTTGGCAATAGCAATAATGCACTATGTGTTAATTGTGATTTGGATTTTTTTAAAAGACCAGGACATCAGAAACGTTGCACAGGTTTTTTTTTACTTGCTTAAATCAAAATACTTCTGCGATACTTTTGATGTCCTGGTACTTACTACAAAACATTTTATCCGTTGTCGTCATGAAGGACAAATCATGTTTTCGAAATAATGTTGCAAAAATGGCTTTGCTAAATTATCTAAAAGACATAATTAATTCATCCTTCATGACAAATGGATAAATAATAATGTTTGAAGTACCAGGACATCATAAGTATTGCAGAGGTATTTTCATTTTGTAGATAACTGTAGGTACTTGCTTTTCCTATTTTGACACGAGTTCGGCTATGAGGAAATGTTATTCCTCGTAGCCAAACTAGTTAGGCGAAATAGTTTGGCCACGAGGATCAATCCCTTAAAATATATTCAGAAATTAAATAATTTGTAATTTGGTAATTGCTTGTCACATTAACATACGTGGGTGTAACAAAACTTATCTCTTTTGCTACCGTTTTTTTTGAATAATAATGCGTTAAAAGTATGTAAGTGATGTTGAAGTGAAGTACTTACAAATTATTCCATTTGCCAAAACATTATTTTGTTTCGATGTTTTGAATGGAGTAGTCTTAAAACTTAAACGTACTATTTTTATTTTACCTTTTTTTAATAATAATTCTTTGGAGTAGATTGGGAACTAATGTTCGAGATTCTTATCTTTTTTGAACAAAAGAATGGAGTACTTTGGGAATAAGCCCAGATAGGTACTTATAGGTTTTCTTTTGAAAGAACTCAAAAAAATACCCTTGTACGGTGAAGTTCATGATAAAATGCAATTTGCGGTATCGATAAAACTGAAGCAAAATTGCTACGTTTCAAATTAATTAAACTTCCAAACTTTTTATTGGAACTTTAATTCCCCTTTTGAAACTAACTAAATTGACTGCTGGAGTTCAGATTGCAATATTTCGACACGGTGTATTTTGTACATTATTATTGAAATACTAAAATGATAACAAAATTTCAGAAAATGAGAAGTCGTTTTGTGAAATGTTACCTATTTCATTTCAGTGGCTACCTACGTAATATAGTAAATAGTAAAGTACTTATACCTTTTCTTACTCTGTGACATAGCTGTAACTACAAGTAAGGGTCAAAGGTGAGAGCTAACAAATGCGTATAATTCCCGAAGTCATTCACTTTGCATATAAATACCTACTACACTACAAATATATAATAAGTATTACTTTTATATTTTGTAGTAAACAAAAGGTATAAATATTATCCTGCGGGACTATTTGATGATTTTCAAAATACATTTATGTTTCGTCGTAAACTTGGCCGAATATTTTCTCGCGTTTAACTTATAATGTCAAGTACCCACCTGCAGCTTAAATTCTAGTAAGTACTAGGACTCAAACCTTGTCAGAAGGTTGATGATAGATAGCCGTGTAGATCACAAGAGTACACAAGTCCAAAGTTTACTAAACAAGTCAATCAACGTAATCCACGTCGCCACAATTACAGAAGTCTATTTCTAAGAAACCACAATTTCGAAACTATTATCAAGTCAAGTCAAGTAAAGTCAATTCATTACTTATTCATCAAGTTACGAACTAAGGCGCTGTGTATCGCACGTGTAAGTTACTTAGCTTAGTTTGATATCACTAATACAGAAGTTTTGATTTGGGTGAGGTAGGTTTAAGGCTCAGTTAGGGTTGTCACTTTATAATCACTACACCTCATACACTCTGTATACAGTAAGTATAATAAAAAAGGACAGTACGAAATATTAACATAAACAACACTTTTACAACTACAAACAATAATTACTTTACTGTTTTCCATTTTAAAATTTCTTTAGTTTTTGTTAAGAAATTTCAAGTAAAAACACAGTGTATAAAAAAAATCTTAAGTGAAATCTGTCAATCAAAGGCCAAGAAAAAGAAAGTCTACTGAACAAGTTACAAAAAAACATTATGAGATTTAATGAGATTTTGTCCTCCAGATGGGCCGTATTCAGAAATAAAATGCTTCCTTATTTTATTTTTCCTACTGCAAATGAGGCCTAAGTATCTTTTTTTCATCCATAAATACTACATAATATAAAACAAAGTCCTCCGCCGCGTCTGTCTGTCTGTTGGCGATAAACTCAAAAACGACTGCACCAATGGATAGAGTGGTTATCGAGGAAGGTTTTAGTATATAATTAGTCAAGTTTTTAAGTCGCGATAACCGACATCCTCGCGACATCCATCTAGTGTCACTAGAAACGTAAGCTATTTTTAAATCTGATACTAAGTAATGTAACGAAAATATTTGAAAAATCTAGTACTTAAGCATATATAACTATTTTACTAACTAGACCCTTAAAACTGGCAGCTAAAGATCCGAGCTTTACTTGAACAAATCATTTTTTCTTTGTAATTTTAGAACATTCTAGAAGTAAATTAGAGCTTTCCCTGAACACATCCCTGCGCGGAGACATAATAAATCTTGAACGATGAAAGGAAACTCAGGCAATGTTTATTGTTTGCTAGCAAACCTCGTAAACTTGTACTGATATGTCAAAAGCGTCTGTGGGGAAGCACGACTTGTCTAGACAGTGCTGAAGAACTCACAATGTTGTTTATGTACTTACTTGTCAGCCATTTTGACCCCTACTGGCTGGCATGTTGTCAAAAAACATAAAATCTATCGCTCATTTCGATTTTTTTTTCAACGAGGGAGCATATTTATGTTTCTAGTGGGTATGCTATGAACAAAACGAATAATTATTAGTTTACGTCCTGTGTTTGAATATATTAAGAAGAAGGTAATACTTTGTTACATTTTGTAGTACTTACCTACAATGATTAGCATATTATTACCCGACTGCGAAGCGGACAGATTTTGTCAAATGAGGTTTAATTGAATTCGTCTGGATTAAATCTAATATGGCGGCTGAAAGAAGCCATTTTGAATTACTTCCAGTCCGGTTTTTTTCTTATTTTGCATGAAAATAATTTGACTTTACCAAGCTGAACTTAGGTACCTATGTATAAATAATAGTAAGTACTTACCACAAACTATGATTTCAGCTGTCACGTGACCCATTCATATAATTTGGAATGCAAATCAAATCATTGCATTTACAGCTATAATTATGCCCAATAACGGATCGTATAATCCGGTCCACGTATAATAGATTCCATCGCATTATATTCATAGAAAAAAATAATTGTTCTTTATTATTAGGCGCGAAAAAAAGAGTTTAGAAAGGTGTAGTCAACATTATAGACATAATATTAGTATAATAAGTACTTACTGCTATGGTTTACTGTAGTAAGAGGTGTAATCAAATTGGGGATAATCCTGAGGCAACGGTTTTGAATTTAGGATGAGGTATAGTCACTACCATTGTTACACAAAGTCGATCGATACTCATAATGAAAATTAGATTTTGATTCGAGAACAATGTAAGAAGTCAGAATACGAAAACTCTAGCAGGGTGTTTTGGGTGTTTTGTTTATAACTATTACTTTTAATCGCATAATTTTTTTTATTTTATTTTTTTTATAATCTACTAAGTACCTTAGAAAAATTTTCAAAGACTTGATTTGACTTGATTTTTCAAGGTTTTCACAGAATATATTACTAATAGTTAAATCTTAGGAAAGGATGAACATGACACGCTTACTATCCACAAAAAAAAGTACAAACATACAATATTTGACTGACTAGGATTCTCTATGAAATGAGTATTAAAAACTACAAGTTTCATTACCACAGAACCCTTACCACTTTACCACTCATGGTCTATGTGCATCAACATCATCGTTGGCCTGTTTACATCTAATAAAGATGATTTAGGTGACGTCAGGTTACGGAACAATTCGAAGCACTCGAACATTTCTGTTCGTGGCTAAAAAGTCGTTTGCGGGAGTGACAGCCGCGGTCACATTTTTTAAGACCCTACGGTAAGGGACACATTAATTACAAAAAATTCAATGCGTAGGCGCAGGCACGTTTTAATTTAAAAAATGTGTAGGTACTACTTTGTTTTTCAATCTATTGTTTATTCATTATCCCTCTTAATACTCAGAAATCGTTATAATAAATAGTAATAATTAGTCATTTGAGGATGTAATTTACTGATGTAAGAGGCAGAAGCAATAAAACAACTGGGTAAGTATTATAAATTAAAAAAATAAATATTGTCTCCATGTTTGTGTTGCTTTGATTTCTCTGTATATCGTTTTTTTTCGACGAAATGTAGTGAAACTAAGGCGATAAAATAGCATGTAGCACTTACTTTGTTTTAAAACTACCCACTTAGATAAAGCCCATATTATCTCTGACACCCCCTTTTAGGTATCCTCATAGATCTAAGTAACTAGAGATTTGAGATGATACTACCACGCCTTAAGGCTTCCTCAAAGGCATTATAGTCATGATTCTGTTTTTTTTTGACGAAATTCGGCGAAACAAACACATACTTTTCTTTGTAGGTAATTATTGTTAAAGTCAGTGTTTCCATAACTTGGCCATTATTTTTTCAACATTTCCATATTGGCCTATAATTTGTCTAATTTAAGTAACCAACATGATTTTAAAATGTATTACTTAGGTAGCTAACAGACGAATCCCGTTTAAGGAAAAACTTTGGAAATTCCAATGACATAATTTAATTATGAAATAAATATTTTTGAGCAGTAACTTATAAACTAAATAAACAATCCTACTTGTTTCAATTTCGATCGTGCGCAAAATGGAAGGTAAATTTAATCAGAAGAAAATTTTATAACAAAAAATCTGATCAGTTATACAATAATTTGAAAGTATTTTACTCGTATAGCGCCACCTACCGGGTCCAATTGTGTTTTCAAACCATATAAGTACATTACTTATGCTTCTCAGTCATCATTAGATTTATTTTAATTTTATTTGTTATGCCCATGTAAATTGCCACTAAATTCTAGGTATACGTACATAAGTTTCTTCATGTATCTCCTTCTCGCCGAGAGTAAAGTGTAAGATTCCTTTTGCCCGCCCGTGGGCAAATATTTCATTTTCAATTTGGACTTCATTCGACGAGGTTCCTTCGCGATTATCTACTATTCACTAAATTCACTGGCCGTCTAAATAATTCTTCTTTGCACCTCCTATAAAAGAAGATTGAAAGGATTTATTTACAAAAGAATAAATCTAGTAAGCGGCGCGTGCAACCTTTCAGAACAGACTAATAGCACTATGAGTAAAATGAATACAAAACATAAAATTGAATCATGCATTTTCAATTAAACATACAAGGAAAAAGTACTTATAGATATACGTTTATGGACTAAATGAGGTCGAATTATGTTTCAAAATATACTTTACCACCATAATATATATGGTACTTCTACTTTGATGTATCTGTTCTTAAAAAGACATTATAAAATGAAATTAAAATAATTTGAAAATTGCATTACAAATCCAACCATAGTTTTATTTTAGTTTTTTTTGTCAGTTCTTCTCGGACTGGGGATAGGACTGGAATTGGCACTTAGACTCACCTAGTATGTAAGACGTTTCAAAATGATCCCTGGGATTTTATTGAAAATAAATATATTTTGATTTGATTTGATTTGATTTACGAACAGTTTTTTTATTTAAGAAAATCGTTTAATACCTATAAATCAATATAAATATTCCTCTGTATGTATTTTTGTACTTACTTAATTTATACCAGGCCTTACTAAAATTAACTAGATAAGTTCACTAAAAGCGCGCAGTATTACAGTATTATTTATGAGATAGCCGAAACTTAATCATCATGAACCGATAATTAGCTAACGTTACAAAGCATTTTCAATAACAGACTCATTGGTGGAACAGTTATTCGTACCGCTAAAATACTGTTTTGTGCATTTACTTTTTTTATATAAAAAAAGGTTAATCCCCCCACCCATCCACCACCTTGTTCGCCACTGATGGACAGCGATTGATGAGGTTCTAAATTCAGGAACTATATATAGACGAGCAATTCTTTTATATATATTTTTATATTTATATAATCTGAATCTCGGAAACGACTCCCAACGATTTTCATGAAATTTAGTATGCAGGGGGTTTCGGGGGCGATAAATCGATCTAGCTAAGTTTCACTTTTAGAAAACAGTGTAAAAAACCGAGTTAAGTTCGGTCATCCAGGTACTTTTATTATAATAAACACCTACTTATAATGCCTAGTACATGAATTCTAGAATACCTACTTTTAATAAAAACGCGTTATGTTCATTTGGCCGGGATTGTAAATCGTCAGTTTGAACTAAATGTCTACTGTATCTCAGATATTTTGTCGTGTTGTAAAGCGAGGCAGGCTCAAGCTTTAGTTAGTGCACTTAGTAAATGTTGGTACAAAATTTGCATCAACTCGGTTGTTTTAAAGTTTTAAAGGTTCAGTTTGAAACGCGCTTATGAAATATGCAGCAAGTTTCAATGGGACATGACAGTACGCTTTAATTTTCAAGTAAATCTGTTAAAGTATGCACATTTTAATTTTAATTGTGGCCTACGTTGTGCTTATATAAATATACTGTTAAATTTATATTTCTTCAACCTTTTGTTCTGAAGCTATTTATTGCAACTGGCAATACAAAACTACTAACGCCATCTATCGGTGTGCTTAATGAGCTAATCTACATTATCTTTCCACAAATTGAATTTGGACTATCTATGGTATTGTATAGTATACAAACTGTTTACAATTATGTAAGTAGATAATTATTATAATGCATTATCTAATATTAATGTTATCAGTTGCAGTTTTGTTGCCGGGCTATTAGTAGCCATTATAAACGGCATCCTACGCATCTATTGTGCTCTGAACTTGACAACTTCATTAGCATACACAGAGGACTGGTGGTCTGGTGGTAATGGTAGCTTGTGGTTCAGGGTTTGAATCCAGAAGTGCACATAATTATGTAAAAAAAATAGTATGTGAGACTAGAAAAATCAAGAGGAATCGCACATGACGTAGAACAAACGCTCATTGACATTGTATCAAAAGTGCACGATGGAAGCCTACGATTGAAGCGCACTTTTAACCACACTGGGTCAAAACATTGTCTACTTAGTTAGGTAAGGTACTCTATGGCACCCGTGAACAGGAACAACATACACAACCTTAGTGGCGCAGCGGGCGAGAGTCCGCCTGCGACGCAAGAGGTTGCGGGTTCGATTCCTGCTGCGGAACAAATTTGTGTACGATCTGAAAAATTTGTTCCTTTGGTCTGGGTGTTTTCTATGTATAATAAAAAATATCTATCTATGTATAAGTATAATGTATTAAATATATCAGTTATCTAGTACCCATAACACAAGCTTTGAGTAGCTTACTTTGGGGTTAGATGATGCTGTGTGGATTGTCCAGCATTATTATTATTATTCTTCTTTTTTCTTTTTTTTCTCGGTTTACGGTAAAATCGGTAGAGTAACTAAAGTGCACGGGCCTAAGCCAAGTGCACTTCAGTATGTAACATGTGGTTTTGGTCACCTTCTCCATTAAAGCCATCTTGTAAAAATTTCCGGACAATTCTGCACGTGTTTAATATAGCCGCCTTCTGCATGAGAATATAGGTGTGTTTGGGTAAATCTAACAGGGAAAGGGACTGGAATAGTTGTTTAGGGATGACGCCTGTACTCGACAAAACTATTGGAACTATGTTTACCTTTTGCAGGCGCCACATACGTGTGATTTCGTTTTTGAGATCTATATATTTAGAGAGCTTTTCTGAAATTGTGTTTTGCAAGTTGTGGGTGTTGGGGATGGCTATGTATTATTATTATACTTAATACCTATACAGTTGTGTTGTTTAATGCCTGGTGTAGGCAGATTTTTTTGCACGCAAGTATAGTAATACAATTTGTAAGTATGTCCGTATGCGTTCTTCAACCTTCCATGAGCACAATAAATCTACACTGGCCTTGCTTTCCGAAGTCAGTACTTATCAATTAGTACCTAATCGAATCTAGTGCTAATCTATTTATGATCCAAAGTGTGGGAGTTATTGAAAGCTGAACAATAGACTCCATTTGTACAATATCTTGATTGAGTATTTATGTAACATTACAAGTATTGATATTTTGTGCATTGCGAAATTTCAGTATGTATTCAGAAGCGATTGCAAATCAAATCTATTTAATGGTTTTGGATATGCGTAGTCAGAATATACGAATTATTAATGATTTTTAAATCCAGATTACCTCCTTCATACAAACAAATAAACTTTACCTCTTTTCAATATTATAGTTAGCCCACTGCTGAACATAGAACTCTCTTAATACCATCCCACCATTGTAGCGTTCGCGTTCACAGCCTATTATATTCAATCCCCATAAATAATAAAAAAGTAATTTTTTCCCACAAGATTTCATATTTTAAACAACAATAATAAAATAAAAACAAACAAGTTAAAAATAAATTTGGAAATATAATATTTAAATTTTTCAAGGTTAAGTATTATAAATTTCTCCATTGTTACAAATAAATTTATGCTAAGGTCAAATTAGTTAGTTTTCTGGGTCTCCTCTCACAACTCACATGAACTTTTGTTTAATTTTACTACCTGCCTAAATTTATGCTGCCATTCTTTCATTAGAGCTCATGAAAATGAGCTTTATTTTCATAATTATCACATCTTTATCTCATTGTTACCCTTTTTATGGCCCTATATATATTAACATTGTAATTGTATGAGAAATTATCTCGTTATTTCATATTAAATTAGTTTTTTATTCGAAATATGGCCTTCAGCCCTTATAATGCTTTATGTTGTTATCATACGCGGATATAACCAAAATTTGTCCTAGAAGATACGCCTTCGAACATCCGCCGATGATAATCTATCAATAGCAACAGTAAATACAATTCCAGTTGATCCTTGTTCAGGATATTACAAAACGCTTGTGAAATTATATAGGTAGTCATCAATTTCAGTGATGTATAGACTGTCAATGTATTGTGTGTTACATGTACGCCTGCAATTACTTAACGAATCACAACTGCGTTTACGCAATGTCCAGAATTTTGAAGTAAGACCGAATTATAATTCTTGAACTGTCTTTTGCATTGACAAAAACTGTTTTGATCGAAAGAGACCGAAAATGTACACTCAAATTCTTATTGATTTTCTGCGATACATTTGATTGTCAACTTTTCGCTGTTTTCGTGTTATATTGAGTTTAATTGTGTAAATTTGGTGGTTATTTTTCCAATAAAGCCCAAGTTCTTGACGCGAGTGTAAAATATGTGAATTAAAGTGAATAGTTCCTTTCTATCGGAGGAAATCCCGAGTTTTGAACCAAACAGACTGTTTCTTTTATTTATTTTTTAAATTCATTTGACAATTTGACTGACTTTGTGATATTGACAATACTACTAATTTAAACACTTGACACCGGCAAATTTGATCTCAAAAGAGACAGATTCCATAAACGAAGAAGAAGAAGAAACTAACTTATTACAGCAGACGTCACTAGATAAAGCACAGACACAACCTAGGAATGAAAATGTACTTTTATCTATTTGAAAAATTTATGGCAACGAACAAACATAGGTACTTTTGATAGCAAATAGTAGTGCTAAGTGCATCATATTTCACACTGACATCTTTCTCTGAATGGTGATTTACTTGAACCATTACTGTTTTAGCCACTGCAATAGTATATTTGCCCGCGACTTCGTCCGCATTTAATTCATTTATTCTGCTATTCGTGGTAAAGACAACTCTAACAAATCATGATAATCGTTCCAGCCATTCTCGAGTTATAAATGTTTAAAAAAGTTATAAAAAAGGTGTACTAACACGAATTTGTTTTTAATATTAATATTAGTGGACATTTCATACAGCGCTATCTAGCCCCAAACTAAGCAAAGCTTATACAATGAGAATTGGGAACCAAATATAACTGATAGGTTAATTAAACTTTTTTTTGTAAAAACATACAAATACCCTACATACCTAATAACACCCAGACACAGAACAAACATCTGCGTTCATCACAGAAATGTTTGACCTGGGTGGAGATCGAACCCACAACCTACAGCGCAGAAAGCAGAGCTGCTAGAGTTTCCTCACGATGATTTACTTCACCGTTTAATAGCACTGGCATTGCGCACATAATTTTTTCGAATGGAAATCTCATTGATGCAGGTTTGATCCCACGATCTTCGGATCGTGAGGCAGGAGTTCTACCACTACACCACCAGTGCTCATAATAAGGGTGCAATAAGAACATAACATTCAATATTTAACCCCTGGGACGGCGTAACGGTACAAGTTCGTAACAAAATCACGTTACGTGAACAACTCTGGGAGTTTTACTAGTTTACAATAAACATTACAAACTTGAAAGTTACGAGAGTTCTAAAGCAACGAGTTTTCTGTTTTCTTTTTTGTTGCATAGGTTAGGTACTTACTTTCATAAACACCGGTGTAAGAATACAAATTCGTGTAAGTATACTTCACAGCAAATTACTCCTATGGCCGCCAATTATCTGGCAATTAAGAAAACAATAAAAAGATAAGGCAGCGTTATTCGGTAGCAAAATAACTTTTTATAGAAAGATAAGATTTATTACACTACTTTCGTTTTTACCATTCTATCGTACTATCCGCATTCTAGTTTCAAATTTAGCGATAAATTTCATAAATTATGCCCTGACACGACACCTCGTTAGGTTTACAACAGTTATTTTAATATTTATTTAACGAGAATTTTACTCATAATTGATAACGTATATAACGTTACAATACATTCAATACCTCAATACATTCAAAATGAAAATAAATTACATAGGTTTAAACTGCTTTTAAAAAAATATTTAATTCAAAATAGTTTTTATACAGTAAAAGAATTTTTTGACGAAAATGTAAATAAAATAGTATGCAGATAAATATAATACTTAGGTAAGTACTTGCTATTTTAAGCACCTAATATAATATAGGAATAAGTAAACATAAATTCTACCCTAACTACACTAACACAAAAGAGAACACCTATTTAACTTAAAACTAATACTAGCATAATTATTACCTAGATAGACCTACCTAATAGGTACTTTATTTACCTACATAGCATTATAATGTATTACAACTGCTAATACTTATTTATCTACCTACCTACATAAAAGTTCCTACATACTACCTTAGAATACTTAATATAATACTATATACTTTATAATAACTACCTAAACCTACCCTAAACTTTATTCACATAGCAATTAAAATGTACTTACTGCTAAAACTTAATTAACCACCTACCTATAAGTTCCCATTCCTACAATACTACCTTAGTTACTTTTTTGTTATTTTGTAAAGGCATTAAATGCCACAATTATTTTTATATTACTAAGAGGAAACTGTTTATGTTAAAATTCTATATTCTATTGTCTAAGTTTTTCTGTGAATATTGTCTCTATTATTTTATTTTAGTTGCCGTGCCCCACCCGGGCCCATGTTAGATGTATACAATACATGTGTATTGTATATGGCTCATGAATGCAATAAATACTTTGAATTTGAATTTGAATTTGAATTACACAAATATTTTTATCTAATCGTTTCCTATGAAATTATGTGCTAAGTAATTATTGTAAACTATAAATTATGAATTGATGCGCTATAAATAACTACTTAGTGTGTATTTATTATTATTTATAACCTCGGTAAAAAAAAGTGTGAAACCTGGTCTACCTATTTCTACCCTGATTCTTGCCATCGTCCCTGATAAGTACCTGTACCTACTTAGTGATTTTGTTGCATTTCTAAACTTTTTTTTCTCGTGTCACTCAACTCTTTTGAACCAACCACTTAAAAAGACTGCTAAAACTGACTAAAAAAGTTGCTGTCTTTTTCTTCGTAACTATAACAAAAATAAAATGAAAGGGGGACCACAATGCTCAAGTTAAGTTTTAGATATTGATAAAATAAACAGGGTAATGCGGAGTTTAATACTCACAAATCATCGCTTTATGTTATTTGTCAAATGTGACACTTCTCTGACGTGAGTGGGATTCGTTGGTACAAGGCAAACCGCTCCTACGCCAAGCGTCCACCGTAAATCTAAACCAGTGGTTTCCGAACTTGGCTACCTGGATCGCCATGTCTAAATAAGGCGGTGATGCTCAGGCGCAGATCTATTGGCGAATTCAGCCGCCACAGCTAAAATGGTGGCGAAAAGTGCAATGGCCAACAATGCCCTGTTTGGTTAATAAATCTCACACAAAATCGAAGGTGCGTGCCATAGGTTAGTGTTATTAGTAAGTAGGTACTTGACTACCTATTGTACAAAACTTGGGTCTATACCAAACATAATGTTTGGATTTGCCTCTAACTATATGTACTTTTAAACTTACGCGATCTGAACACATTATTATTAGTATTAGACGGGTATTTATCGCGTTCAAATCACCTCATATTTTCCCGACGTTTCGACAGGTTTGCACGCTGTCGCGGTCACGGGTAGATATGAAAATATGAGGTAATTTGAACGCTAATACCCGTCTAATACTAATAATAATGTGCCTCTAGCTATCCGAATCTGCATTGCGTTAAGCTCATTAAATGATAGTTTAACGGGAAGATATTCATCAGACTTCAATATTTGTAATGGATTTCCGAAAACTCACGCCTGAATCACACATTTTTCTTACCTCTTTAGATATCCTTAAATCTAAATTACATTTAGGTACTTATTAAAATACGTCAATCACGCGTCTCTTTAGTCCAATTAAAAAACTGTTAAGTATCTATAATGTTTTCTAACTTAGTCATTATAGTGAGCATTTAATTATGTTAGTCTGCGGAAGAACAGACCAATTGCCAAGCGCCGGGTATGGCTAAGATTGGAAAGCACTGGTCTAGACAACGTTGGAACTTGAACAACGAAATTCAACTGCCAAATATTACTAACATAAAACAACGAAGTGAAATGTTCAAATGTTATCTGTGAAAGCTATAAACGTTTGTTATTTACAGAACCATACAGATATACCATCAGATGAAGCTTGGATAAGACCCTTGCTAGACCAATCTTGTTTAGCCACTGTTCAGAAAACTTCTAAACATAAAATGATTATTTTGCTATGGCAATGTTTATTCTTAATTTGACAGCTTTGTATAAAAAAAAACTACTTCCGGCCTTCCTGTTTAAAATTCCCTTCCGATGAGACGTGCATTTGTAAATAATTATTCCTAAACTCATTAAAATACAGTTCATTAAATTTATTAAACGCCTTTTATTATACATAGGCGAGCGTGGTCCTTCGAAGTCAGTGTATGTTGTGCGGGAACATTACTTTGTGCGAAAATTGTGTTTACGAAGCTATCGTTCGTGGCCGCTGGGCGAACTTTGTACGAGAAATTTACGACTTCTCGCTACAAAAAACGCCAAGAAGACGCAAAGAAACCTGCTTATACACTTCATTTTATCAATATTTGGTGTCCATAGTGGATTGCAAGCTATAGTTGCATCATTCCATTTTTGTTACACCGGCATTTTTTCATCAAAGGGCAAGGAAGCCATATTGGAAAATCGATCATCAATCATTCAGCGGGAAGCGCGCGAGTTGGCATTTGAATTTTGCCTGAGGTGTTGGTACCATTGCCTCTACGACGTCAGACTACTGTCAACTTCAATTACGTCAATTTTCGTATCTGTCACTCATCAAAACAAACAGGGTTTGTTTACGTTTTCACCGGAACGAATTCTACAACTTTCCGCGGGTTTGGCGTACTATCTACGGGATCGGAGTAACTTCTACGGGTTCGACATAGCTCCTTCAGCTCCATACGTGATGGCTCATCCGTTCCAAACGTCATAGCGGCAGTATAAAGTGAAAATAGTGCAGTGAAGTGTTTACGGCCTAGAATAAGTAGTGCAGTGCGTAAACAAATATGTCTGAAGACATAAAGAAGCTTCGGCTCTCGCGCGGGCAGCTAAAAGGTACTGTAACTCGCATTGAAAATTTTATTAGTGATCCCATAAACCTTGCGTCTTCTAGTACTGAAATGCTAGAAGCTAGAAAAGAAAAGTTAATTGCGACATTCAAAGAGTATGAGGCTGTCCAACTAGACATTTTGTCACTTGATCCTAATGATTCTGAGGATATAGCTAAGTTAGAGGATAAATATTTTGCAGTAATTTCTAAATTAAATGCTGCTTTAAAGAACTTGAACAAAAATGAGGTGCGAGAAAGTAGCAATGTTTCAACTTCAAAATTGCCTGCCTTGGATATTCCAATATTCACTGGTAAGGACTACACAAAATACACCTCATTTATGGACTTGTTCACTGCAGTAATTGACAATAATAGTGCATTGTCTGATGTTCAAAAACTTTTTTATCTGCGGAAATTTGTAACTGAGGATGCCCTATCAGTTATTGTGAACTTACCTCTGATCAACCAGTCATACAAGGAAGCTCTGCTACTCTTAAAGAAGCGCTTTGACAATAAAGCAAGGTTAATTTCAACTCACATAAATGTCATATTGGAATTGCCGTCCATGCAAAAGGGTACTGCCACTGCTATAAGGGCATTTATATCACAATTGCAACAACAGTTGCATGCATTAAAAAACTTAGAACAGCCCATCGATAAATGGGACATGCTATTAATTACTATTTTAACTAAGAAGTTAGATCAGTATACATGTCGTGCCTATCAACTTGATAGGGACTCAGAAGTTCTTCCAACGATGGAGGAATTCATATCATTCTTAGAAAAGCGCGCTATAGCTCTTGAAGACACTTGTCCTGAAACTAAGAAAAATAAAGTGACCAATGTTGCCACTAAAAATAAAAGCACTACTAAATGTCTCTACTGTAATGGGACAGACCATGCTATGCATGTTTGCCCTCGCTTTAAAACGGCTCCTATAGATGATCGTAATAAATTTGTTGAGGACAAAAAGTTGTGCACAATTTGTTTAAAAAGTCACACCGGTAAGTGTAGATTTAATTTTACATGCAAAGTCTGTAAAGCAGGTCACAATACTCTGCTGCATAAGGACAGCATTCCAGCTACTGAACAATCAGTTAGCATGCATTCACATGATGCTTCAGTAAATGTTCTATTACCTTCTATAAAGGTTAAATTAATAGACAGACACGGGTCTGAAATATTTGTCAGAGGGCTTCTTGATTCTGCAAGCCAAGTTTCTTTTGTGACAACAGAGCTTGTAGAAAGGTTAGGCTTGACAACTAAATTCCAAAACAGCAATATTGTTGGAATTGGAAATAAAAATCAAAAAATAAATAAATGTGTAGATTTAACTATACACTCTCCAGTAAATGATGTAAAAATAAAAGTCAAATGTAATGTGGTAGATACCATTACATCCTGCTTGCCTCAGCAATCATTTGATATATCAAAGCTGAAAATTCCAAACAATATTTGTTTGGCTGATGATAAATTCAACATTAGTGATGTCATATCAATACTATTAAGTGCTGAAATATATTTCAACATATTGCTGGATGGGCAGGTCAAAATTAAAAATGGTCCTGTATTGCAAAACACTTTGTTCGGGTATACTGTTGCTGGCAGTATACCTGCAGAAGGTCAATATAAAAGTAGAGTTGTGAATTTTGCCATTTGCAATAGCAATAAATTAGAGGATGTTATGGAACAGTTTTGGCTATCTGAGAGTATACCTCAGGCTGCAACTAAACATTCCCAAGAATTCAAAAAGGCTGAAAGCTGCTTTCAAGGGTCCGTACAGCTACAAGACAACAAGTTTACTGTTAAAATGCCATTAACAGCCAAGGAAACAGACTTGCAACTTGGGGATTCATTCTCAGTAGCACACCAAAGACTTTTAACACTGGAGAGAAAATTTAAAAAGAATACTATGTATTTAGAAAAATATAAAAAATTCATTGATGAATATATAGAGTTGGGGCATGCCAAAATTGTTGACATTAGTGACTACAATATTCTGGATGGGTCTACTTACTTTTTAGCTCATCATGCAGTATTTAATGAGGAAAGTTTAACTACCAAATTGCGAGTGGTTTTTGATGGTAGCATGAGGTCAAGGTCAGGGGTTTCACTGAATGATGTTATGTTGAATGGTCCAGTAGTCCAAAGTGAACTCTTAGATATACTCATTTTGTGGAGGACTTTTATCTTCACCCTCATATGTGACATTCAGAAGATGTTCCGCTCAATAAATGTAGACTCTTCCCAAACTAAACTACAAAACATACTTTGGCGCCATAATTCTCAGGGACCCATTGTCTGCATGCAGCTGCAGACTGTTACGTATGGTTTAAAAGCTTCTACCTTCTTAGCAACACGGTGCCTAATTGAATTGGTCAACAGGTATGGTGAGTCATACCCCCTTGCAGCTGAAGCATTGCGCTCAAGTACCTATATTGATGATATAATTTGTGGTTCCGACAATCTGGAGCAGCTTCACCAGCTTAAAGGTCAGTTGATTGAACTATTAGGAAAAGGTAGCTTCATTCTGCACAAATGGTGTTCAAACAGTCCCCAACTTCTTGATGATCTTCCCAAGGAAGTCAAATATTTTGAAAAACTTGATATTAATAAAAATCATATTATAAAAACACTAGGTCTGAAATGTGACATTTTGTTAGATCAGCTTAGTTTTACAGCCCCACTCATTGAAAAAGATGATATTAACACCAAAAGAAAGGTGTTAAGTTTCATAGGAAAGATGTTTGATCCCCTCGGATTGATTGGTCCAATCATAGTCACTGCAAAGCTTTTTATGCAAAAACTGTGGGCAATAAAAATTGATTGGGACTCTATAATGCCTGATGAAGAGCTCTGCTCATGGAAAGGTTTCTTAGATAGTTTAATGAAAATGGGCACTATTAACATCCCTAGAAGTGTAACTTCAACTACTAGAGTACATGCAGAACTGGTAGGATATGCTGATGCTTCCTTCAAAGCATTAGGTTGTTGCTTGTATTTAAGAGTATTTAATGCAGATGGAACGGTTATGGTAAACTTTTTTTTGTGTTCCAAATCAAGGGTTGCTCCATTGAACAAATCTATAACTATCCCAAAACTTGAATTAAATAGTGCTCTACTTCTTTCAGAGCTTGCAGGTAGAGTAACTAAAGTCTTAAAAGAAAGAATTCCATTGAAATCATTTTTGTATAGTGATTCACAAATAGTTTTAGCCTGGATAAAATCCACTAATCTTAGGTCAAATCCTTATGTTTCAAGGCGTGTCAATCAAATCAGAGAACTAACTAAAGGTGTCAGTTGGCATTATGTCTGCACAGCTGACAACCCTGCTGATCTGTTGTCTAGGGGTTGCAATCCAAAAAAGCTACAGTCTAATAAACTCTGGTGGCATGGTCCGAAAGAACTTTTAAACGTGGACTATAACCACTCTATATCAGAGCCAAAATTACCCATTCCCCTTGATGCTGAAATTGATGAGGTTGATCCTGTTGCAAACAGCTGTAATTTAGGTCATACATCCTCCAGTCATAAAGACACATTTTGCAACAACTTTTTTGAAAGATTCTCTGATATAAATAGGCTTCAAAGAGTAGTAGCTTATATTCTGCGTTTTCGCAATAACTCAAACAAAAACAATGTTAGATTAACTGGTACTCCATCTCCAAAGGAAATTCATGATGCACTTTTGGTCATCATACGCTGTACTCAACAATTTTATTTTTCAAATGAGATTAATTCGCTAAAGGGTAACAGTTCCAATATAAAGTCAGGCTTGTCCAGTTTGCATCCATTCATTGATAAAGTTGGTTTGCTTCGTGTGGGTGGTCGTCTTCAAAATGCTACAGACATTCCATATGATAAAAAACACCCTGTCATTTTGCCAAAAGGCTCTCATGTCACTAATATTATTATTCATAAAGAGCACCTACGTTTGTTGCATGCTGGAGCAAAGTTGGTCATAGGTTCTCTTTCTCAGAGGTTTTGGATCATAAGTGCCATTCGTGAGGTTAAGAAGGTTGTGAACCGCTGCATTAAATGCGCACGTTTGAAGGCTGCAGCTGCTGTGCAGCTAATGGGTTCCCTACCTGAGGAGAGACTAACTGCTGTGAGGCCATTTCACATTGCAGGGGTGGACTTTTGTGGGCCATTCAATATAAAGGTGTCGCAGCTTAGGAGACACATTATAACAAAAGGTTACATTGCTCTGTTTGTCTGCTTTGCAACAAAAGCCATTCACGCTGAACTGGTTAGTGACCTCACCACAGAGGCATTTTTGGCATGCCTCAAGCGATTTATTGCCAGACGTGGAATGCCTGTCACAATATTCTGTGACAATGCTAAGACCTTTAAAGGTGCTGAAAATGAACTAAATAAATTATATGATTTGTTTAACTCTAAAAAACATGTAGACGAAATTCAAAGCTATTGTGTACCTAACTATATTAAATTTAAATTCATACCCAGCTACTCTCCAGAGTTTGGCGGCCTATGGGAGGCAGGTGTAAAGAGTTTGAAATATCATTTTAAAAGAATTGTTGGTAATATTGCTTTAACATTTGAGGCTCTTTACACTGTCATTGTAGAGGTAGAAGCTGTTTTGAACTCTAGGCCTCTGTTGCCACTGAGTTCTGATGTGTCTAACTTTGAATATCTTACACCTGGGCATTTTATGATAGGTACACCTATGACTGCTTTTCCTGATATAAATTATCAAAATGTTCCTATGAATAGACTTAAATTTTGGAAAATATTGTCCAAAATAAAGCAAGACTTTTGGGCTGTCTGGTCTAGAGACTATCTCACCCAATTACAAAGTAGACCGAAATGGAAACAAGTACATCCTGATCTTAAAGAAGGTGACCTTGTGATTGTGCGCAGTGACAACACTGCACCATTAACTTGGCCAATGGCTAGAATTGAAAAGATAGTTCCTGGACCAGATGGACATGTCAGAGTAGCCCATATAAAAATGCCTAACAATAAAATGTACACAAGATCTCTTAGAAAGTTATGTCCGCTCCCACTTGATTAAAATTTATTTCATAATGTTGTCTTTAAAAATAATATAATTTAATTTTTGTTATAATGTAAAGAATAAAAACCAAATTGATTAATATAAAAAAAAATGTGTAATTGTCATATAATTTAACCTGATAATAAAAATCTTTAATTTTTATAAAATTTGTATCTAATTTTGCTATGATTGCTCTTATTTGAATTGTTCACCGGCCCCGGCCCAACTATGTTCAGAAAACTTCTAAACATAAAATGATTATTTTGCTATGGCAATGTTTATTCTTAATTTGACAGCTTTGTATAAAAAAAAACTACTTCCGGGCTTCCTGTTTAAAATTCCCTTCCGATGAGACGTGCATTTTGTAAATAATTATTCCTAAACTCATTAAAATACAGTTCATTAAATTTATTAAACGCCTTTTATTATACAGCCACTATCACCAGAATAAATCATAGTTATTGAAGAGTAAACAGACAATTTACCTACATTTGAGATTAATATTCTGATAATAGTTTTACTAGAAGTTGATCAATACACCCGATGTATATAAAATACAATCATGTCATGCAAAGACAGTTGCGCTATCTAAGGACCGTTACAAGCGATCTATAGATGGCGCGAATGAGCCAGATCACTGCTAAAGGGAAGCGTCTAATTTGTAACGAGAGGGGTGTTTACTTACAGGCTTATATCCACTCTTCCTGCTTTTTTAGTCTCAGTAACGTAACGTAACTTGATTGCAATTTGAATTCCCAGGATCGGTCATCTCCTCAGATCTCTAGTTAGGTACTTGGAAAATTAAAAAAAAATTTTGATCACGACTGTAATCCCCAGGTTCGGTAGATCTATCTTCCTCAGATCTTTAGTTACTTAAATCTTTGAGGATATCTAAAGAGGGTAGTCAGAGGCACGTCCAAACATGACATTTGTTACATGCCCACATTTTGCACAGTAGTTAGGTACGTGGCAGGTTGCAAGCCCATCGCCTCTTATAAGAATACTAGTGACACACACAGTATGATTTTTTGGTTCTAGGGTATGCCGGATTTCTCACGATGTTTTCCTTCACCGTTTGAGTTCTATCTAGTTACTTAAATTTTATTTTAAAGATATTTACCTAAAGAGGGTAATGGATAAGAGGCACAATCGGAATAAATACCATCTCAATTATTCTCAATACTATCCGAAACGATCAGAATGACTTTTTCGGATTTATGCCATATTCGTCCCTACAAAGTTCGGCCCACATGAAAAAATCTTCGTTTGTCCCACATTGTATGCCTTATTCGGCCCATAATATATTTTATACCATAAAATCTTATTTCGTCCCACTTTTCTGCTCCACATTCGGCCCACGTTTTTTGTATAGGCAAATTATCATTGATTTAGTACAGTTGAAGCAATAAGTCTTTACTTGACTTTTATATTGTATGATATGAACAATGCTCAGAAAGGTAAACTCTATGGGTAAAATCAATTTAAAGCGCACGTTTTGGGGTAGTCGATGCAAAAGAAAGCTGCGGCAAATGATACATTATTTAAACTCATTTTGATTGTCGCTGCGTTCAAACGAAACAAAACGTTCTAAAATTAAAGTACTTAGCTTGTTTAGAAACAGCTCTTCACAGATTTCTTACCTGTTGACCTTGCACGTGTCAGGGTTGCGGATTTGGCAGGTAGGGCAACAAAAGGGTTGCTCTGGCCAATAGCAGCGCGTTATCTTATCAGTAAAATGACTAGTAGAAACGTTACATTTCAAAAGGAGTGCTTGCATTTGAGACCTAGACGCATAACCGTGCAAAGCTCTTTGAATTTAGAATTCCTGTTGTGAATTTTTAAAAATTGTGAAAAATGTGATAGTTAATTTGTGTAGTTTCAAATTGGAAAACATAAAATTTGTTAGCAGTATCACAAGGTGAGTTACGTTTGTTTAATTTATATTGTAACGGAGAAGATTAATAATTCAATAAAAATACTAAATTGTTAACTTAGCATTAAAATATATGCACCAACAATATTTAGACAAAGTATTAAATAAAACTCCTTTCGAAATCGTTCAACAAACCATGAAGAAACAAATTATTTATTTTTGCTTTCATTCGAACGAAATGAACCGTTGACGTCCAAAAATTGTTATTTTTCTCCATTATTTGATATCTGTTTTCCAAACTCTCTAGTTATTGTAATATTTTCAACTGATTCTATTAATAACTGTTTAGGTTTCCCTCACATTGTCACAATGACGGAACCAGATGAAATAAGTTCTTCTAGTCAGAGTGCCTTGGCATTCACAGAATCAAAGAGAGGCGTCCCTATTCTATTACACAGTGGATATGAACATTCTATAAAACGTGTAAATAAAAATAAATCAACAAGCTGGAGATGCGTAAATAGAAACTGCCACGGTGGAATGTTAACCGACGGTGAAAATCGAATAATAAAATTAAATAAACATGACGTGTGCACACCAAGTGAGTCCAAAAACATCATAAAACATTATAAAAATTCATTGTGATTTGTGACCTACCATGATTATTATACCTACATGGTACTTTAATAAATATTTTTCACCGCATATATATGTTTCTTTTAATTATTACTTACATAAATCTTTGAATTTGAATTTGAATTTGGTAAACGTAAAGTTAATAATGATAGTAGTAATGACCATCACTATTGGGTGGGTGGTGGTGATGCTTAGTGGTAGATAACACTCTTCTTTGTCTTCAGCCTATGATAATTGATGACCACAGTTTTTGTCGTGGTAATTACACTTATGACGTTCACTGTACTTTCAATAATTTTGGTATGAGGGACGAATGTGGACAAATATTATCTTGAGGGACAAACAAAGACTTTTTAATGGAGAGGGCCGAACATTAGGGACGAATATGGCATAAATCCTTTTTCGATATGTCTTCACATTCACCGCAAGAACAAATCGAAGGTATTAATTTGGTCTTAGAATCGTTCCGTTATTTTCTCCGCTTATAAATCTCACTAAGCACCGCCGGTTAATCTATTGCCGACTGGGAATAAAGGTTCTCTCCTGTGCAGTATCCGCCAACTCAATATGCATCTTTGTACCATTAATCATTCATAACGTCATTCATCGAGTCAAGTCTACGTAGATGGTGTAGGTAGACATTAGTAGCAAATTATAAAATTTCTAAACGTACAATTCGGGTGCCAATAGCGGTCGAAAAGGTGTATTTCTGTTTCAAGCTATATTTTCTCACCACTGTTTTATGAACTATCCGCTAATGTCTACTGCCTTTTAAAAAAATTACTTAATAACTAGCTTCCGCTCAAAGGTTTCGCTCGCGTGGTCCGTTGAAAAACAAAAACAAATCCATCCCACGAGAACTTATTGTACATTTTCCGGAATAAAAAGTACCCTATAATGCTATTCATTCCAGACTATAATCTATCTCTGTGCCAAATTTCATCTAGATCCGTTTCAGCGTGAAAGAGTAACAAACATACATCCATGCATTCATACAAACTTTCGCGTTTATATTAGTAGGATTAGTTTTATGGAGTCAACAGCCCGAGGATTACAGTCGTGATCACATTTTTTTTTAACCTTTTCTACTGTAAATTATTCAGACGCATAGTTAAAGGACGCATACTGTCGACTCAACCAATTACGTCTCGGTTAGGCTACATTAATTACTAAAACATAAATGTTTATCGTTTTAAAGCAATCAGATATGTACCTATACCTACTTACTTTATACTGTAGAAATAGGACAGCTTTCAAACAGGGAAACCAACTGTATGTTGAAAGTGGATAAGTTCAATTTCCCGTAACGCGACACCAATTAGCTGATGGTAACATTATCTATTAGTTTAAACAGCAATTGTGCATGTTAGTTTTGGCGCAATTCCTATTATATTTCAGTATATGTACTTAATATTACCAAACCGACACGCGACGCCACGACACAACACTGTATAAGTAAAGTACCTGAGATACTATGGAGTAAAATAAACAGCTCTCTAGGACATGGTTTTTCTTCTTCTTTATTTTACATAGAGGTAATAATATTAAATTACAAAGTCATCGTCATGTGTAGCTAATTATAATAAAAAATTACCTCTATGCCATACTGGTTTTTATTTCTAAGGACCAAGAATTAAAAATAGCCAACTCCAATCAAACAAATATCATTTCACGGAAAAAAACGATCGATCAAACAAAAAAAAGGTTTATTCCTGAGCGCTCCGAATACATAGCTATTTTATGGATATCAAAAGTTTAGCAAAAGCGCGCGAACATAGATCAATTTATTTTTACAAAAGTAAAGCTGTATCTACATCGTAGATCAATAAAGTTCTCTGTCGATAGCAACGATAATAAAAAACAAGCAATGGTTTTTTCTGGGCAATGTTTGATTGCAATAAACAGTAGTATCTTGCCTAGTTTACAAATCGATCCAAAATGATCCTTGTGTTGAATTCAATAAAGTTCTATTCATTGTCACGTTCACTGTTGCCTTGGAAAGAAGTTGGAAGCAGCGAACTATTCCCAATAAAATAGGATCCTTTATTATCAACTCCTTTAGCGACATTGTCATTTCGTACAGGAAGGAACTATGTTTTATCTCAGATCATAGACTATTCCCGGTTGATCCTTCTATTTTGGACTTATATAGGGTTTTTACGACAGGATTTGCATAAAGCTTTTGGAACAGGATACGAGTAGGTGTTTTATTGAGTTTACTGAGCAGTTATGGGTTTGCAATGTGTCACGTATTGATTACGTGTCAATTAGGATGGATTATTGTGCAAAAAATCGTATGTTTGGACGTGTCTGCGAGTAGTAAAATTTTCTTAAAACATTATTGTAAATTCTTAGTATTTCAGATAGTTTCAGAGTCGTCTGATAATAATCTGGAAAAACCAATCGCGAAGCATATTTAATTTTAAGTATTTAACTTTCAAATTATTTTCCATTCTTCCTCAAAACTAGATAAGTTCTTTTGTTACATTCATCATCTCATTATAAGCAAATATCTTTATTGATTTATTATTTTATGTAACCCATGCTATTATATGCTAATAGTTTAGATCATTGAGGCGGAACTTTGGATAACTGGTTTCAAGTCTCCACATATGGGTAGGAGCTATTAAATCCAACACTTTAATTGTTTGCCCAAAGATGAATGATCTAATGAACTTCCTGATCTAGTGATACTGTTACCCATATGTGGATAAATTTTATTGGAGCAAAAAATAATATAAAAAAGTTTTTGATTACATCATCCATGTTTTATATATATAAAATATTATTTTTAGGATGCATTTGGCTTACCAGTTGATCAGCTAGTCAAGCAGAAGCTAAGATCGATGACAAATGTGCGAGTTAAATACTTTGGTGCATAACGCAAAGACTACTTACTATCATACACATGTTCCCAAGACCATTTTGACATCAGTGCTGGCGATCAAAAGGCAGTTGACGCCTTGACCTAGCTAAATAAGTCCAGGCGATCAGATAGCAACAAATAGGCAGCATAATACAATCATGTAGTTGTTAACTGCCTCTGACATATTATGACTTTAGCACAAGTTTAGTATTTCATTTTCATTTAATCAGAAGCTACTGATCTAGCGTGTAGTCGGTACTTCGGATCGATTGCTGAGAACTTGAAAAAGAAAGTAAAGGGTCACAAAAGCTATTTTAGTCTTCGGGTAAACGTTTGCACTACCTGAGCACATAGCAGTTTCAAGTATTTGCCAGACAATCCTCGCAATCTAACGTTACTATATGGATAGGATTGCGTATTAAGTGGAAAATCTGTATTCAAGAACGAAATATACCTACTTACGTGTTTTGGTTCAATTATACTCTTCTAAGGGTGCTTATACTCTGGCTTTTAGACAGGATCTCGGTACAAATATACATTTTTTCAAGACAAACAACAGCTTAGTGTAAAAACAGACAAAAAAATAATAATATGAAATGTTTATGTTAGAGACTTATGTTTATTTGCTGGAAACCGCATCGCTGGTGGTTCTGCATTTGGTTCTACCCTATCCTATTACCGACCATTTAAACAAACTGATCTCAATGTAAACAGAAACGACTGCATCGCAATAAAATCGAATTTAAATCGATGCGTGAATCGATTAGCTCATGACTCATGAAAAGATCGATTAGAAGCGTGGGCAAGGCGTTTGCAAAACAGACTTAAAGTCCGTAACTAATCACTGGTTTAAAACCATGGTTTATGGGCACCATAATCAACCGTAAAGGAAGCATAGAGTTACTGGCTAGAAAGCGTTTGTTTGGACGCTGAAATGGCTTTAGTAGAAATAAATCAAAGCGAAGATATAACAAAATAAATAATTCACATCAAAAACCAGGCGTTATAATAATAGTGCAATTCAGACTAAAAAAATCTTTTCTTTTCCACACAATGAAGAAATAACATTTTATTTTAGGTCAATTTAGGCTTATAATTTTTAGAATAAGCTCTTATTCCCACCTAAAATAGCGAAAATAATAAAGCGGATTGTAATTGGTCCATCCGTTTTTACAGAGCCGTCGGCCATGCATAATGCAGATACTGATACTAATATAAAACTCTAGCGTAGGGCTTAGTTGCGTTGTGCCATAGCTTTTAACCCAAGGAAAGTGTAAGCCGTCAGCGTCACCAAAGATACAATCATCCATATAGAAAACAATGAAACTAGTATTGTATTCCTTAACGAAGATAGCCAGAATACCCGACGTGCCAAGTCCTGCCTTGAAGACAATAGCTGATGCCTCGGTTAGAATTCTTCGAACGGAATGGTATTCAGATATCCTGTGGATTTCCTAGGCTAGGATTTAAATCTGCATACCAGAAAATGCATTTGTCATTATAAGGTAGAAGATAGATAAGGTACCATGATTGTATCGACCATTAAATTTTATTGGCTTCCAGTAGTACATTTCTGATATTATGCGGTGAAGGTACAAAGTGAATTTGGTTGATGAAATGATTGTTGAAAAAACTTCCTTATGGTTTAAGTTAAAGAGTTTATTGTTATGAAAACTCTTGTTTATAACTTTCTTGCACATATTCCTAGGTGACCTAATAACAGTTTGTCTGTTTGCAGTCATTTCGCAGTAAAATAACCATAATTTCAAACGAAAATATCAGCTAAAATCAGCCATTATCCGCCCACTTGGGACAACTAAACGTTACCATTGCATTATTTACTTATCTATGTAAACATTATTGTGGTTATGCCATAGTTTGGGAGAAATACTAGTTTAGTAGAGAATATTTAGAAGCCCAGCTGTTTGTGCTTTGTCAATTTTCAATACTTATGTTATTGTGAGGTTGGTGGAAGTACCAGCATTGCATCTAGTGGTTTTTTCATCAACTTTTCCTTCGAAGTTTGTGCGATTATCGATTTATAAGACCAACAGCATCGCACATTGAGAAAAAACTCATACCTATATAGATATTATGGCCATAATCCATACCATCGGAGTCGTAAAACAGCAATAACCTCGTATATGACCATTTCGTGTAATAGGGTCGTATTAACGTAATGAGTGGCAATTCATGAGCATCGTCTAATTCCAATAATGTTGGTTTTACGGAGCCATGATTGGCATTGCTCAGTTACCAAGCTGAAAACCTAAGTTAACCAATATATTTAACAGTGGTTATTAAACTCTCGGTTATGATGACTGCAAAAAGGTTAGTTTTTTAATATTTAGAAGCGTGCAAAATATAAAACTACTAAGTACTAGTGAGGCTGAGAATACAAACCCAAACTCCATCAATGGTTAATGAAATGGTACAATTTTTACTTTGTCCATACTTTAACATACTGTTTAAAAAACAGTAGATTTTATAGTTGAAATAATAGTTTACAAATAAACAAATGTTACATAAAAGCTTAAATACAAGTAAGCATTTTGGACTGGGTTGACTTTTGCAGATTTAAAAATAATCTTTTTGTTATTTTATATCAGTTAATTGGTGTAAAAAAATATCTGTCCAAATATTAAAGGAGATTTAGATAGTGAAATGCACTTTTTGCTATTAGTTCTTATGATCGTTGAAATCGTTTGAAGTTTGCCCATAATAATTTCCAATGCCTATTAAAGAAACTGACGGTAGGCAAAATTAATAGGTGTATGTAAAATAAAGCATAATTATTTTATGCAACACTAGCTGTCCCGCCAGCGACTTCGTTCACTTAAAGTGAACGAAGTCTTTGAAACTGAGTTTCAAACACATCACACAACTCATAAAAATCCTATACTAACTTTGACACCCCATTTGGCCCCTTTATGAAGGTTATATTGAAAAATCCTGAAACACGTATCCATTCGTTTTGCATTTACAGTACACAAACAAAGTTTCAGACCAATCGCACGACCCGTTAAAAAGTTCCCATACAAACATTGACCCCACATTTGACCCCTTTTTGAAGGTTAAATTGAAAAATCCTGAAATACGTGTCTATTTATTTTGCATTTACAGTACACAAACAAAGTTTCAAACCAATCGCACCACCCGTTAAAAAGTTCCCATACAAACATTGACCCCACATTTGACCCCTTTTTGAAGGTTATATTGAAAAATCCTGAAACACGTGTTCATTCATTTTGCATTTACAGTGCACAAACAAAATTTCATGAAAATCGCTCCACGCGTTAAAAAGTTTCATACTAACGTTTTCACCCGTTTTCACCCCCTTAGAGGTGAAATTTCCAAAAATCCCGCCTTAGTGGGTGGTATTGTTATAAAAGGAAACCACCTTCCAAATTTCAGCTTTCTAGCTTCAGCGGTTTCGGCTCGGCGATGATAAATCAGTCAGTCAGTCAGTCAGTCAGTCAGTCAGTCAGGTTAAGCTCTTATATAGGTATAGATAATGACAACGTCAGTGGTCCCCGCTTTATCATTATCGCAAGAAAATATCACAAAAAAAACTGTTATTTTACACTCGACCAACATTACGACGACAGTGTTTATTGCACGTCGTTATTAATTTAACTGTATGTTATGTACTTAGATTTTGCAAACCCAAAATCAGGTTTGAATTAAATTTAATAGCCGATGTAGCCAAAACATTTCAAAGTTGTTTCTTTTTTGGAACGGCTGCCACAAAATATTTTTGTTGTTCGAAAATATTGTAACGTTACGTTTCGGGAGCGCTCTAGAATAACCCTTTCATTACCCGTCATGTTAGATGAATTACCTAAAGTCTTTGGTTACAAAGTGTCGCCTATCCCTACAAAGACCACGCCGAACATTGCGCTTGAAACTAGGACACAACAAGCCCTAGACTGGAATTATTACTAAAAGTAGGTGGGTAGGTAACTATTCTCTTACTTCCCGGGTCGTGTGGTCATGGGGCGGTCCTGATGGAGGGATAGGAAGTTGGAACCATGCATTATGCACGTTACTTGAATAGGGTATGCTGACCTTGGCACTTCAACCGGTGAACGCTCAGTAAATTAATTGAATGATGGGAAAGTTTGGTTCTGAGGTTTTTGGTCCTTCGCGGGATATCTATTCGTTGCATAGTAGAATTTAAACCACAGTACTATTGCGAGAGAATTCATTTTACAGTTGGATCGGTGCAGTATACAAAGTCAACAAAATCAACTAATAAAACCGTATTATAAATGGACTAACTTTTTAACTTTCTCATCTGCCCCGGTACCGAGGACGGAGACAGCGCAACGGGGCTGACGGGAAAAAAGTACCCCAGCCTTCGTCCAATAATCTCGGCTCCAGTTACTTACCTACTCATTTTACACTCGCGTTTCTGCTTTGGTGGACGATTGCCGTATGAGACTGCACTCGTAATCGTATACCACGAAGCCTTTATGAAGTTTTAAAAAGACTTGTTCTAAATACTCATTACGAACTTACTTTGACGAAAGTTCGACCTATAAAAGATATTGCATCAAATCATTGTGTTCGGAAGCTTGACCACTATTCGACCTTTCCGTTTCGATAAGATAAAATAATAAACTTCACTTAACATTTAAATAGTTACGTTACAAAATGGGTTACGCGAAATGTAAGAAGAACGAATTGATTTATTTTGTATTGCATACCATACTTACCTGTCTGTATGCAATTGGTATCCTACCTACCTAAAGCCTAAGAAAAGAACTTAGATCATTTATTAATCGAAGGAAAAGAAGTAGGTACTTACTTACCTAGACAATTATCGTACTACCAATACCAGCATACCTACATAACCTGCTGTTAAATATCATGTTTGGACGCCTCTGACTACCCCCTAGTATAGATATCCTCAAAGAACTAAGTAACTAAAGATCTCGAATATATCGGAGAATATATTGGGTATATCTACCGAGCCTGGGGATTACAGTTGTGATCATGTTGTGTTGAAAAAAATTACTTATTCGTCAACTGGCTAGCGTGAATCTCGCGAGTGCGCGCGAGTTGGCACCTTCCGATTTTACCTACTTTTTCTGTCGTCAACGTTTCTCGCGAGATTCACGCTCGCCAGTTGACGAATAACTCAAAAAAATCCTAAATGTTTATTCATCGCTCCCCTAAACGTATAAGTACTTTCTATCGCATCATTAATAGATTCCTACTCAATTGGAAATACGAATACAAACGTCCATTCGAATTAAACCAACCGTAAATTAATTACAATTCTGAACAAACCACAATGTGATTACGATTTAGCTGGCTCGAATCGAATACAGCAAGAAGTATCGATTTGTTCTCGATCGAATCGATCATCTACCGTTAGCGTACCGTAAGCTGGGATGCCGACTTGTAGATAAAAGCTGCCACAAGCATTACCCGCACCTGACAACAGGTGGTCTGGTAGCTTTGCTTTCAGATCCTAAGGTTGTGGGTTCGAATGCAGTCGTGCACCAATAGATTTTTCTATTCGAAAAATGTATTGGGAAATGTAAATGTATATGGGACTTACTAGAAGGACTAACATGGCAGTTGTGAACTGTGGTGGCTAACAGTTGTCGTGAATTTGTCTCGTATTCGCACGAGAAAAAGAGAGACAAAACTCCAATCTATACTCAGAAGGTTGAATGGTGAGAAAGGCGGCAAGCGTGTGTATTTCTCTCATTTTTTGCAATACTATTTAACACTGCGTCTCAGTAGGTTCCCATTACATTACACATCCATTATGCCGATACTACACATTGTATGTAGCTCGCCGAGCCTTAGCCAATGTCCAACATGTGGAGAGGTTTGTCTAAGCTTGCGTAGACTTGCCAAGGTTCGTACTGTACACTCGCGTAGGTTGGTGTTATCTTCTGTCCTCGTCTACGTTTGCGTTGCTCGCGAACCAACATGTGGAGCTGGCTGGCATTATATACGATTTTGGACATACCAATACTTTTTTTTCAATATGATTATGGTACATACTTATAAATACTTGCATAGTACTTGTGTTCTTGCGCAGCTCAACCTTTACAACCGATGACCGGAATGATCTTACCACCCGGCCCTATCAAACAATGACCGCATTGATGGTCAAATAGCGGATAAACCATAGAATATTCATAATTTTCTCTACACAATAGCAATGAGTCCATACACCCCATCAGTATAACTAGTTTTGTTCGTAACAATAACCCCTGAATAATGATTACATCATATTTATTTGATACTTTGACGTAGAAATGTATAGAATAATAAACATTTATTTTTCACAATAAGCTAAAAACATATTTAAAAAAATATGTATATTATGTAGGTATACTCGTACTTGCGTCCTTAGTCGCAAGCAACATTATTATTCAAATAAAATAAAAAACAAAAGAAAATCTTCAATGAAAATCTGAAAATGTTACAGCAAGTCGTTATTCCAAGAAATTACGAGACCTTTAAATTCATTAAATTATTAATTATTAGCTTAGCAGAAATGTAGCAATTGTATGGAAATGACATTCATATGATACCACCGTGGGATCATTAATTAATTTATCCAAGAGTCAAAGAGTCATCAAAATCGTAAGAAATTAGAGAAGATATAAAGTTTATAATACATACTTACACATAAAATAATATCTTTTGGAAGTCGGTTAAAAATCTGGAAGAAGACAGATTACCTAATTAAGCAATTGGAATGCAATAGTTTGCTTGCAGGTACTAACCTGTCTTTAAAATCTTATCCTCCATTATGTAGTAAAAGTTTTAGGACTTAGGGAGATTCAAGATTATTAGCTTTTTGCTCGTTAGGTGCGTCGGTAAAAGCTTTAATGTTTCGTTAAAACATTATGTGCACTAATGTGCAGTCAACATAATTATATAATTACTAAACTAAAACTAACTTCACTTTAGGAGTTCGTTTGATCAGTGAAGTTAATAGGATTCAATTCATAGGATGTTTTTTTTGTTGTGGGTTTAAAAAATGCACACGGAGCACGGATCCCTTTTTTTTCTTGTATAATTGTTTTTTGGTTGTTACAAATTTAAATTGGTTGTTGAATGTATTTTTTATGTATGTATTGATGATGATATTATAATCTTATCAATTTTATTTATATCGTAAAATAAAGCAGACGTAATAAACTCACCATCACCACATGCCTATTAGCTTGTTCCAGCCAGAGATAAAACGAAATTCAGTTTACGAATAGCTAAACCCACGAAACAGAAACCTATAAACTTCGATAATTTCGAACTATCGACAACTAAGATTAACGATAAAACTAATAAAGGCGACATTGACTGACATCCCTGACAGACCCCCTCTCACCAACTAAACAAACTTCAGTCGTAAACCCGTACCCCTACACCAATTTTAGCTCGACTAATAAATAAACTTATCGGATTGTGGGAAGGGAGAATCAACGAAAAATATCTACAGAGGATCCAATAACTATATTACTTTCACGCGTGCGCAAAAATATTGTTTAGCGGTTCGTATTTCTAATAATAAAAGGTAGGTTTTGCACAATGCACACGCAGCTAACCTACGATTACCGCGTTATTGAATCTATCAATGACAGATGGTCCGACAATGCATGGTATTGTTGAGCCAATTTCCGATCGATCCGATCATGGTTTTAGGGGGCATTTTTGCGTATTCATGCTACTCAAAAACTCGATAATTCATCCGATAATGATGACAGTTCTGGATTACTCTCAATGCAATTCGATTGTTGTCATCAATCAACAAACAAAACGCATCACTTACATTTCAATCAGATACAAAGGTTTTACAAAAAGCAAACGTAATTTTACAACTAGGTATCAGAAAGAACCAATGAGCGTGATTTGTTAAAATCAAGAGTTTGTCTAATTATGGGGCAAGCTGCAATTATCAATTATTTTCTCACTTTTACGACAATTTAATAAAGGTAGAAAGCATAACTATCTATTCACAGAGTGAAATCAATGTGAACGGGTCTAGCATGCACCGTCTAAACATACATAGACGGGTAATGTTGCGTGATATTTCAATAAAAAGCCAAGTGAGATAGAATTTAAAATGATAATGGAAGAAAATTGAGTAATTTTAAAAATCGTCGTCAAATCTAAGACATAACAAACTCAAAATGTAGAAATAGTACTCAGTAATGTAGATTGATTAAACGTGTTATTATTATTAAACTGATGTTAAAAATTATCAAAAAACACTTGTAAACGTTGTACTCACGGAAAAATATAAAGCAATTAGTTATTCTAAGTATGAGGAGCTAATAAAGAGGAAATTTATAAAGTGTAATGTATCTCTTATTAAGAAATCGGTTGGATCACGCTCAGTGCAGTTCTTTCAAGATAAACATACAATAGCCATTTATAGCGTGATAATCAGTCTTTTCATTTACCCAACCTCTTGTACGGAAAACATTTGAAATGCAATAGCGTGATAAAATACTAAATGAATGATTATTCACTACCTATCTACCTATACAATGGCGTGTCAATATTTGAATAACGACTGCCTGAGAACATAAACAAGCCCAAGTTATAAAATATCTCGCAACTTACGCGGTTGAATTATTCTTGAACGTATGTAATGCAAACGCAAAACCGCGAACGACTGAAGTAAACTTGTAATGATTACGGATTCATTCTGTAGGTCTACCATGAGTTGTCACATTTAGATTAGCTGACGTTACTACAGTAGTAATAGTACGTTACTATGACATTTGTCAAAACTGTTACTCATGGTACCAAATTGTAAGCAAATTGTGAGCGCAAACTACAGTCGCTGTAGTACGCTGTGACGTAGGATAGTTAGCTACGTGAGGTTTTAGTACCCAACTATCCGCTAGAGGCGCTGTAGGCAAGTTTTCATTCATTTTTTTAACTACAGTCGCTAGCGTGTGTAGATTGTGAAAACTCATGGTAGACCTACTGACCTCGTTTAGAAAGCTTCCGTTCTTAATGTTTTGTGGTTTATGACATTAGATTTTCCGAGTAGTTTACGGTGCACACGCATATTGAAAGTGAGAGGTGCTAGATGGGGTTTTACACATCAATAACATGCGTTGAAATCTAAGAATGCGTGAATCTATGTATATCAATTGATTGTGAAAAACTAGAAACTAACAACCATTCGACCGGAGAGAATTTAGTAATACTTTAGGAAATCAATTTGTTTTCTGAAAATTATAGAATTCTCTAAAAAAATTAACATTATTTCGCAAGGCATCAATAACACAAGAACTGAGTCAATTTCATTTTCACAGTTAACTTTATCAGATCAAAGGCCAACTTCGCAGAACAAACTAATTTTAATTGATGGATCGTGGTCAGTTCGAGCTCAGCATGCAAGAGACAGTCACGAATATGACCAGGACAATATTTAGAAAGTAGTGCATGCAAGTTTCTGCAGTACCTACGCAATTCACTCGCTCCCTACGGACCTGCACGTGAATAGGACTCATTATTCTAATACGACCCAATTTTCTAATGCAAATCGAAATCGAACCGGTATTCCCCCGGCAAGCATTCCACTTCTAAAACCTGTTGCATAAAAACGGTATCATCGTATAATCTTGTTTTCGATAATATCTACTACATTCAGTGAAAGTATTCATAGGACGTTAAGACTAGTACTGATTCGATTTTTATGAATGATTTTAAGCAATAGTGATTCAGTGAATGACCTCGGTTGCCGATGATTGTAAATTTCATCCTTATTGTCGTTGTGTTAAAGTCTTTGACATTCTCGTCTATTACAGACACTTTAAAAGGTAAATAATAATTATGCGAGTGGGCGAGTACGTGATTCATTACTCGCAGACGGTCCTATTGTAACAACAAGTAGGTATGTTGGTATTTTTACAAGTTTTTATTGTTACCCAGTAGCCCTAGTATGAGTTTTTGATTTACGAAAACTTTTTTCGAATAGTATCCTTTCATACATTTTCCTCCATCGGAAATGTTAAGGAACTAAAATAAGGTCGATAATATCGAAAATATTATGTAATCGGCAGTCCCAGCAATGATTTTTAAGTCAAGTTTTCACGATATCGACTTTATTTTAGTTCCTTAAAATTTCCGATGGAGGTAAATGTATGAAAGGATACTATTCGAAAAAAGTTTTCGTTAAGTATCAAAAACTCATACTACTCATACAGATCTGCCCGACTAGAAAAGAAAGGAAAAACAAAAAATAATGATGTATGGTAAAATTTTATGAAAAATATTAACTTCATGGGTTGAAACGAGTTGCTCTCAATGTTAGTGACATGGAAAATTTAGGTTTAAAATAGTGGCGCCAGGTAGTTAAGCCAAGCATTAAGCACTTTGTAAAATTATGTAAATTTTAATTGCTTGGTTAATTTTACCATACATCGTATTTTAGTACAGCGTATACTATTTTTACAAGTGTAGAATATCATTAAAATTAATGGAGCATCTTAGAAATCTTGTAGAAAGACTGCGTATTTACGGTCGTTTTAGTATGATATGCGATGCTTAAAAAATGCAATTTTACGTGGATTACAGGTTAATTTTTTAAAGCCTAAGAGAGTTAAATGCGTTTTTATTTATCTTGAATCTCATTTAGTTTAAACGAAAGTCTGTCTGAGAAATGCTTAAGTACCTACTTTAAGTAAATAATGAAGCTGTGTTATGTACTGTACTTACCAAAACTTAGTGGCAGACATTACCATAAATTTAGTTTTTTTTAGGTTTGCTTGTTTCTGTTCGGGTTGAACAAAAAAATATTACAAGGTTCTTAATTTTGGGTTGAACATGTGGGTTGAAACTTGAAATTTGAAACAAGAAAACTTGTTCAGATTTGGTACAGACAGACTACAGAATATAGATAATTAGTAGGTACCTTTTTTAAATATGTGTATCATGCAATGGCGATCTTCAACTTTCAGATGAATATTCAATCATAAATTATCCGTTGTCAAACACCTAATCAATCATTTAGTAGGTAATATTTGTTAACATACGATGCCAATGGCCGATATCTATGTCACGCACGATATTACGAGTATATCGAACGAAAGACACTTGCGACAAAACAATTAAATACTACCTACATGAGGAATTGTGGAAGTGTGGAAGTGTGCACCTGGTAACGAACCATGCATAATACATACAAAGATCATTTTCCATTTCGCATGCGTAATCGGAAACGCATCGGAACTGATAAAAACAACATCAATCCATTCCAAACTCTAAAGTCCATAGCAGTACTGCCAAAATGGCTTGCCAAACTCAGATAATGACTTATTCATTTCTTAATTACTCAAGGAAGCTAGCGCATGAATGAAAGGGGAAATAAAAAAAATACCTATGCATCGGTTTTTTTCGCACGCGTTAAAACTGAGTGTTGTGTTTCGCGGAAGAAATCGATTGAAGTGTCACGGTGGATTTATGCCCAGCAGTGGACTATATGGGCTGATGATGATGCATAGTTTAACAGTGACAGGTACAGGTAACTAGCGAACAACAGTGAATCATAAATTGGGAAAGTAGGTAGTTATGATACCTAGGTGATGCACTTACCTGCCTTTTCTAACAATACTTAAGGGGTAGTTAATTAGGCAGGTACCTACTATGAAATCGTAGTTTTTATTATCATAAGCATATTTCGATTACCTATGTAACTTTAAATCTTCATAATGCTTATGACATAAATTAAAAAAACTAGATATTTTTTGCTCTTTGTCTAGTGGACCTTACGATTACACAAATAGAATGGTTAGTATGTAGGTAGGTACCTACTTATCTACATTACCTATCTATAATTCAGGTCAGGAACAATTTTCTATATAAACAAAAAAAATATAGTATAGATACCTACCTACCTCTACCTACGTAGTAGGTAGGTAGGTACATAGGCCTACCTACACGACTGACTAGGTACTAAAAGGATGGTAAATTCGATACCTAGGTAGGTACCTACCTAACTGAATTGTAAGTTCTCAGTTAGATTTTCAGAAATCTAAGTTACCTAGATGATTCAGATCAGTTATCTAACTGATCTGTATCAGTGATCCCACTCGTAAAGGCGTCGCGAACTTTGTCACTCTTTCCCCTCACTAATTTACCTATTACGGTGGTGTAGACCGATCGGTCTCCCGCAAAGAAAAATCCGAAGAAAGAAATTTTAATGTTTCTAATGGATTTCTATCGATCGATATTCTTTTGAAATTATTTAACCTATCTAAATAAGTGCCTTACTTCATGTGGGTAAGTTGGTAGGTAGGTAGGTACATATAGTACTACCCAATGCAACATTAGATGATTAATTAGTAATTGGTTGGTTCATTTGTGGTTCTTTATTAGTGAAGGATTTTGGGAATAAATTTATAAGCCAAACCGTCCCGTTGGCGAATTCAAGGAGATCGCTAACTGCTGGCAGATTGGGTAGGTACCTAGGTATATAAAATGTAGCTGAATGCGGAGTTCATTCTAATCATTAATTTTTCAGATCGGCCCAGTAGTTTTGGTAACCTATACAATTCAAACAAACAAATCTTTCCTCTTATTATACCTAAGTGTAGATAGGTAGGTATGCAGATTTAGATAGGAATATTTTGTGCTAAGTAGCTACATAACTACAAGTAGATAAAATACTGTTCCCTGTGTAGGTAGATGTAGGTACAAACACACAATACATGCAAATACAACCAAATCACTGTTCAAAATTCACTGACCTGTTGAAAACGCTGACGATCACCATAATAAACAATCCAGTTAAAATGTTTTACACTAGCCGTCAATATCTATCAGTATTGATAAGAAACTAAGCACATTTCCACTAAAATGCACATTTTCTCAAAGTCACAAACGAAAGAATATTCGAAAATTCGAATGCGGAATAGTCTCACAACGAGTGACACGACCTCACGCAACGCGAGTCGGAAAGCAACTGAGCTTCTGATTGGCTGAATTCGTTCGTCTCGTCACTCGTCGTCGTCGGAGCGCTTGTTCGGAGATCAACGCGTGCGCATCCGTTGCTTTTTGTGCGGACTGATTCAACCCTTTTCAATTTTGTGGAATGCAATCAATACAAGCAATTTTGCCGTAGATATATTTAAACCCAGGTTATCATAATCAGCTTTGATTTATGTGTAAGTGGGAATTCTATGTAGGTACCTAACGCAGGTGTAGTCCTGTAATATTCGAAAACTTAGGTAGGTAAGTAGTACCTATGTATATTATGTACTTACCTACATTATCTACCTACCAGTAACAACCTCAAATTAGGATTCATCTAAACACCTACCTATATGTAGGTAGGTTTCATTTGAACATGAAATTTTGGAAGGGAATAAGTAGGTAGTACCTACTTACCTACATAGTTATTTACTTACTTACTCAAAGGTACCTAGGTGTTTCTGAATAGGCGCAGACAGTAGATAGGTAGGTAAATAAATAGGTAGGTACCTACTTCGCCAACTTCCCGTGACTCAGCCTGTCACTCAACCCGCTACATCTTCCGAATGCACCATGTCACTGCAGCTCCTCTGTCGCATACTAATAACTAGGTAGGTACATACCAGCTGCAACGGTGAGCTCTGTCCACCTACTCAGTAAGCTGATGTGACAATGGGCAGACAACGTCTTCCAATATGAAAACTAAGTAGGTAGGTACCTACTTACCTAGACCTAGTACCTAAAAATTTAGTTTAACTTCTATTTTTAATTTTAATTTTTTTCTTTGTTCTACTGGTACCTATATATACATAATGTACCTACAAGTACCTAGGTAGGTAGGTACATATGATATACCTGGTCTATCATAAAATTAACGATTTTATTTATTTCTTTATATTCGTTGTTGAAGCTTTCATCGCGGTCATTATTTCACAAAGAGCATCATAAAAAAAAATATCAGTATTTTAATACTTATAAAAAAAAAACAAACAAACAAACATCATCTCGACTGTAACCCCCAGGGCTCGGTAGATATCTCCTCAGACCTCTAGTGACTTAATTAGATCTATGAGGATATCTCAAGAGGGTAGTCAGAGGCACGTCCGAACATGACATTAGGTACATGCCCACATTTTGCACATTTGTTAATATTCCGCACGTGATAGATTGCAAGCCCATCGCCGCTTATAAGAATACTAACCTATGACACACACCTTCGTTCGAATTTTTCGTTCTAGGGTATGCCGGTTTCCTCACGATGTTTTCCTTCACCTTTTAAGAGCACTGGCATTATAATAATACTAGCTTCCGCCCGCGGCTTCACCCGCTTTATACCTTGAAAAACAAAAACACATATCCCACGGGAACCATTCAATTTTCCAGGATAAAAAGTAGCCTATGTGTTATTCCAGACCATAATCTATATCTGTGCCAAATTTCATTAAGATCCGTTCAGCCGTTTTAGCGTGAAAGAGTAACAAACATACATCCATCCATCCATACATTCTTACAAACTTTCACGTTTATAATATTAGTAGGATAATCTGGGTTGTATCGAAAAAAATACTTCATTCTTCACTGTCCTTTATCCACACTCTTGAAGTAAAGTGTGTAAGTTGGATCCAGTGAACGGAGCTGGTTGGATCCCTATTCACACATTATGCTCAGTTTTCAATGATTCGATGCTGATAGGGCGCAGTACCCGCTGCATCGAGGTCACTGTTCTAACCATTGTACACCTGTAGCTTGTTAGGGAGTGCTGAGAAATTGCTACTTGCCTGGCTTGTTTGCATATTCCACTTTCAAAAGGATTTCTGATTTGAAAGTGACCTGGCTCTCGATTCAATTGAAGGCACTTTTTTTTTTTTTAAATCATTTCTTATATTTGTTAGCATGAGTTTCCTAAATGATTTCTGCAAAAGAATAGCCAAGTGACACTACATAAAGGATCATTGTCATACATAACAACATAAATATTTTATTTACCTATTTATTTAAATTATTTGCACCTGATTGATCCTATTACACAATGCACATTTCTATGCTCATACGTAAACCAATAATCGCGTCATACATAGCATAACGAAAAATCCACATCGCGCAGTGTCATGTCGTAGGTACCTACTTATACTAGTAGGTATTAGTGAGTATGAAAATGGAAGTGTGTTTGTATGAGTCAGGTGCCTACTCTTAGGCCACCATAAGGACTCTGTCATGGCCTAAATACTGCATTCGGTATATTTTAGATTCTGGGGTCCATACCAAGGAAGAATTAGGCAGAAAGCAATTAGACAAAAAATAAAGCGAAGGCGTACGAAACATTTATAAGGTAGTTAGAAATTAAGGCTCATGTTACATCGAAGTTCATGGAAGAAGTGGTGAGTGACCTTACAAAACGATCAAAAAGCCAAAGCAAAATTTGAAACAGCCGAAGAAACGATGGACCTAAATAATATCTGAAGAACAATATTCGCTTTTTTATAGAGCGTCTCTAAATGATTTTCTTACAGGTATCAATGTAACTTAATAATATAGGGCATGGTAATAAATCGCAGGATAAGTCATAAAAACCAAGAAAAAACCAGTGATATCTACAAGCGAAGGAACTTTGTTCAACACACAATCTCTTCTTTGACAAAGTTCAAAGTCCTCGCTTCTTTGAGGTCTTTGTCGCAACATTTCAAAGGGGTCAGTACGACCTATAATTAACTCCGCATGGAAACAGCTTCAATCGTTTTTCAAAGTTAGATTGTTAGCTTTTGTGCTTGCAGTTTAACGATTTTGACCTTTTCGGTACTAATTACCTACTGGACATATTATGAAACTTGAACATTCTTTTCTGTACAAATGTTTTCCCATGAGCTTTCCATCTCTTATGTTAACTTACTTATTTATTACTTGCCAAAATCAACAGAAAACTTTACAAAGTCTGATGTTAATTCATACACTTTGACGATCCGTTGTGGACGAAAAAACTCTTGCTCTCTCGCTTGACCGTAGACTCGGTCATGAATGAATATCATTCGTCTTACCATTTACTCCACAGAAACTCCTAAATGATTGCCTTATAGAAATTACCTGCAATGAGAAAAAGTTTGGCGTTAGAAAGTGTATTAATGTGATAATAACAAGAGAAATGGAGGAAGTGGAGCAAGACATTATTGTTTTAATTGTGTGGCTTGGAATCAGAGACGAAAGATTTTTTGAGAGACCCTACCAAGCTGCAAATTACCTGCGGCAGACTATGTAGCACCCGAAAAGCCCATTGACACTGTTTTATGGCCAGATACATAAGTAGAACAGCTAAAAGTATTTGTGGGTATGTGAGTAGACATTTGGGCTTCATGCTAGCTAGTGGATTGCTTATTTGAACGACATAGCTCATGATTATAAAAGACTCATTTTATTTTAGAATGCCTGAACAAAAACAAGTTTGCGATTATTTCACCTTCTCAAAAGTTCACAGGGTCATTCAAAATTATGCAATATCAATTCATAAATCCCAGATACACCCTGATACTTAACATGAGTCAGGTTTTTGCAACCGGATTGCGCCACCTGTGATCTTCAATTGTTGGAAACCAGTTCATCATTTGAGAACGAGTTGATCATTTGCTATTCCGATGAGAGAAATATCAAGTTTGATCTCAGTGATTTGATTTGCATCTCATTATCATTAAGATTTGACGGGTGGAACTACAGAATAGGTAACATTAATTCATGAAAGAACTGAACTTTACCTAAATATTACGTACTAGCTTCTGCACGCGGCGTCGCCCGCGAAGTACCTACATAAAATATAGCCTATGTTCATCCTGAAAGTTCATTCTACACATTGGTGAAAGAATTTTTCAAATCGGTTCAGTAGTTTCGGAGCCTATTCATTTCAAACAAACAAACAAACAATCAAAGTTTTCCTCTTTATAATATTAGTAGAGACGAGTATCAGTGTAGGTACTTTTAAGCATAAAAGTAGGTTCCTAATATCAAATTAAATTTATGGTTTAGAATTAGATTAATTAATTTTAATCAAGAGATCGGCTTTGATTTGAGATAAGTTGTGAGCTTTTCATTTAGTAAGGACGAGAATTAAACCATTTCAAAAGTTTAGTAGCAAATACTGTATAAACTTCCAGTGATGGTGAAACACGCTTGCTGGATTGCATGGAGTCTCGTTTCAGCTATAATCATTACGCCAACACCTTAATTAAAAGATAAAACGTTCCAAAACCAGTTTAAATTGCTTTCTATGTTTTACTACTGTTATTTCACACCCACATGGTTCACAGTTCAACAATCTGCCTAAGAAACAATGAGGAGGTAGGGTTGACTAGACCTAGACTCCGACTGTTAAGTGTGCATTTGGTAGCCTGGCTACGGTTGCTTAGTGTCACCCTATATCTGTACCATACTACCTTCTTCTTCTTAATTTAAGAGTTAGACTCTTGTCGGCATAGCTGATGATTTTTATCCATTTAATTCTTTCAAGGGTAACCTCCTTGACCTCTTAAACGACACGACAGCAACTTTCTCTTTCACTTGGCTCATACAGCTTATCCTTGGTCTTCCTCTTTCTCTCTTTCCTTCCACTTTTCTAACGTTCTTGATGAAACTATCATGTCGTATAGGATTACCAATCATCTTTCCTTTTCTGTTCTCCACAACTTGTAATAGTGTTCTTTTCTCGTTTACCCTACGTAATACTTCTATATTAGTCACTTTTTCGGTCGGTCTACCTGCTGTACGTCAAAATTATACACCGGTCTAGTAGTCTATATTGTGTATCTCGTATCTTTCTTCAACGATAAGATACTTACTAGGAATACGTAATACGCTCCCGTACCGACAGGTAACATTAAAGTTGACACACCTGACACACCCCCTTCAACTGGTGACCCCGACGCGACGTGATGAATATAAAATGAAGTTTCCATGAAACATATATATGAAAAAGTAACGTGTCCTACATACGAAAAATATTGGGCAGTACAACTTTTGACGGTTCTTATCATTCCATCAATATTACATTATTTTTTTGCTTCCGTCAACTTCACTTCTATTTATATAGTCTTCGGAATGAGTATCTCCTTAATCTTTAGTCACACAATACAAGGTGCTTAATTTTATTGGGAAGCTCTTTTAAGTTCCTACCTTTGTTCTACATAACAAAGATTCCCTGTTCTATGATTGGTTCTTCAATAATCTTGAATGATAAGGTGCTTGTGTTTTCACAACAAAATTAGTCTTGACTGTTGTTAAATATTCGTCTGCACTATGACTTGACAACCCTAAACAAATCGCTTCTCAAACCAATTTACCAGCTATGTTACACTGATTTCGGTTCCATAAGCCCTAGAGCGAGATTTTGCCCATAATTGTAGCCCCAGCAATAGGCTCATAAACCCAGTAATTATGCTGCTGTGAAACCCATAATGGCTTAAGAGGATGTAATCGTCAATTGTATTGGAATAATAAATTTTGAGAAATGGTTATTTGAGGTTTGGCTACTCTTGAACTAGATTACTTTCATTTTATTGTTTTACTTTAGCTTTAACCGTTATTGGGTAACTTATTTTGTACTCCTAGATGCTTTAATTTTAATGTTATTTTATTGTTTTTCCTTACAAAGAGTATAAAAACTTCTTTTGAAAAATTTACATCTGGAACCACTCTGGAACAAACGTTTATGATGAGTTTATGTTATGCAAGTAAGTACCCCTTGGGGTTACTGACGTCTAATAAAAAGGGTGACATATTTGGCTACGCTAATGTTTACTGGACAATGAGACCACAAAGACCTGTTTATTATACGATGACCCACTGCAGTGGCACCAAGAAAATGTTCTCACAAAACTACAATAGGATAACAAAAGGATGCTGTTATTCACACAGTTAACTCTTTATTATTTAGACAAAACTGTGATCGAAAGAATGGATGGTATGATTAGTATTCTAAATAGATATGCTTTACAGAGTGGTTATAATTTGATCCAGATCACTTTCGTAACTTTAAGTTTTGTTCTCAATAGTGTTGAATAACATTTAAGCATTTCTATTTACGAGATTACTCGTAGAACATTTTGTTTTTTTAGAACATCAAATCCAAATATCAAAGTATTGATTGTTTCTATTGAAGTTGTAGCTATTGGGTCAAATAGGAAAGTTTCTGTGGTGAACCAAAACCTTTCCTATAATCATAAAATTATAATTAGTAAAACGCTTACCAGCCTGACTTCTCAAATCTCAACCACTTTAGAACGTGCACTAAAATATGCACAGCAGGAACGGGAAAAACCGGTGTTTGCTTTTGTCTGCTCTAAAGCTAGCTTACATTGATAAAGAAAGGACACGGCATCCACACAAAGATCTAGGTTAGGTACACAGTAAGGTGTAGCGAGACAAGTGTACCAGTGTCTATAAGGGTTGTACTATTCTCGTATAAAGGAACAATGAGACTGAAACAACGTCGTGGAACCCCTTTTTATCTCAGAAGCCCTTATGAAGGTCAGCGACCTGCCATATTACCCATTTAAACTGTTAGGGTTATTATGCTATGAATATTGATGCAGGAGTAAGATTGTTTTGAGTATGAAGTACTGAGATTTGGAGCTTTTGGTGTAAATGAAAATTATACTTAGAGTTACCGGTTAGTTTTAATTAGATTGCCTGTGTGCAAGAGTCAATATAATTTTACACGTCCCTAAGTAATCACATTGGCTAAAGCTTAAGTACCTACAAATTGCGTAGTTTACCAAGAAGAGAATCAAGAATATTTATTATCGACGTAAAAATGTAAACTGTTCGTTTTTTAATGACTCACAAGGACCACAAATTGTAAGAGCGATCAGTTCCTGATGGCAGCGTCAGAGACTTGTGCTTGAGAAAGACCATTCAAAGGTGAAATTGAAGGCATTTACTGACACGAACTGACAATAGCTCTTTAGCCTTTGTCTGCCGGTCTCGACTCCTTTGAATGCTGAGATTTCCGAGTTGTGGTCTATGCTTTATTTGAATACTTGCGGTATTAACGGTGGCGTTTTGTTCTTTTTGGAGTGCGCTTAGTGTGGCTTGTCACAGTATTTAAATATCGCAAGAATGTTGCAGCTTTTTGATGCAAATAGTTTCAAAGTTGATAAAATTTGCTTATAATTTCAAATGCAATTTCGAGATACAATGTAGGTACTGACAGCACCTGCTGTAATAGATAGGAGTACACTCTTACTACCGTCCAAGTATTCGCAAAACAAAGGATTGAAAACGTCTGTTGTTATCAGACAAGTTTCAAAAGAACCAGTGATAGGATAAGAAGAAGGCTATAATAGTTTAGCTAAAAGATCTAAGTAACTAGAGATCCGAGTGAAAGTAGACATTTATATTCTTTCGTAGACTTGGGGCATGCAAATATTGCGAATTCGATTTACTACTCTTGTTATGACGTAGTTTTCGAGGATTACGATTTGGAATTGGTGATACGTAGATTACGTAGGTATGTACCAGGCCTAAACCAACTCCATGATTGATTCTCGGCCTCGAGAGAGCAGTGTTTCGTTCCAAATGTAGGTCAGAGAGGCTAACACTAGTTTTTTTAGAATCTCTAGCGAATCAAGCAAGTCTATAGCTGACAGTTAAACTATTCGTTTTCTTATTATAACCAGTAGATGCAAGTAGAGGAAGGCCAAAGAAAAAGTTGTTCGATTGTGTGTAAGATGATTATGAATGTATGAAGAGTAGACGCAGAGTTGAAGAATGATGGAGGGGTGAGTGGAAGAAGAAAACGTGTTGTGCCGATCCTGCTTAGCTTGGGATAAGGGCAGCAGAATGATGATACCTACTACGGATTTACAAAAGAATTTAAGGACATTATTATTAGTATTAGACGGGTATTTATCGCGTTTAAATTACCTTATATTTTCCCGACGTTTCGACAGGTTTGCACGCTGTCGTGGTCACGGGTAGACTAGTCTACAGCGTGCAAACCTGTCGAAACGTCGGGAAAATATAAGGTAATTTAAACGCGATAAATACCCGTCTAATACTAATAATAATGTGTTCAGATCGCGTAAGTTTAAAAGTACGAATTTAAGGACGTGTAGGCCATTTATCTATTGCTGTAGCGTTAATATGTCGGTCACTTTTATAACTTCAAAGATAAAAGCGTAGATCTTCGCAATTCAACTGGTGTTTTCCTTGAAAATTTTATTAACCGATGTGGTGCTAGCTAACTTCCAGAATTTGGAATAAATCGGAAACTTTTAATATCGAGAGATGAATTCCGAATGTCCGAAATTAAAATTGGGAATCGCTAAAACTGCGACGCCTAGAAATTCAATTAGAATTTTTGCTGAAACTTTATTAATTGCATTTGGAGTTCCGGACGTTATTGAGTTCGGTTCAAATCAATATTTATACATCAAGGTTTACCCACGCTTCTTTTTATCGTATCTAGTTCATTCAAACCAGGGTAGTAAGGGGATTTAAACAGCTACTTCGTATAAGTACTGTATTTTGTTGAAGGACCTAAGTATTTTGCTTATTATCCTACCTACCTAATGCTTAAATTAGTAGGTCCAACTACGTAAGTAAAAAAAAAATGGATAGGTAGGTCTGGTACAATTGAATTTGTGCTCAAACTTCATGAAATATCTGACGATTTTTTAAATGAAAAATAACTATTTTGATTACACCAAATAATTAAAAGTTCCTGAACATGATTTCACACAATACCCAGTTCAAAGTGAAGTACCTACGTACAATGACCACCGCCATTTGAAATCAAAAACCCTTTTAATCGTTAGAAAAATGTTAACCCTTTTTCAAACCCTCAGAGCAATACGTAATAGAGCGTAACACGAGTACGAACAGTAGGCATTGTCGCTAACATCCGATACATTTTATGATAAAATCAACCTGCGTTTTGCTGAAAAAATTAAGTGCTTTAATTTTTCGCATCTGTTTCCTCCTATATACCTAAATTTGATCATTATGAATCAGCTCATAAGCAAAATTAACCTTTCTTGAATGTAATAATTTAGAAACTAAACTAAATCAGCAGAAAACTACCTAGTATTTATGTGTTTGCATTTTTGCATTTCATTAGATTTTTGTAGGTTGGTTAATTAACCAACCTACAAAAATCTAAATCACTACGCGAGTAATTACTCGCGTAGTGAATTGGGCTCTATAAAATATTTTTGCTCTTTGGCCAACCCCTTTGTCAATGCATCCTGGTAACAATAGTTTTTCGGGTAAATACCTACCGTCAAACCGGGTTTACATGAATTTTAGTGTATTTTAAAAAGATATTGACACGTAGTCGTAATGAGATTACAGAGGTGTGCGTAATTTATTCAAATCCTCCTTTTGTTGTTGGACTTGAAATTTTGTGATTACTTTTTTAGTAATTTTAGAATGCCTAGTCTCTACCTCCGTACTACGTCGTAATATATCTTGAAGTAATTTGACAGCCATTGTGTCAGCGCTTTTTAAATTTGGAATACTGGGGTGAAATGAAATAACTCTATCTAGCGGTAAAAGGTGTGCAATCTAATTTCTAACTTGACTAAGTTTGTTACTGACAGAAAAAGTTATAGAAGCTGAAGCGGCATCGGCACGTGGGTAGGGCACGTGTCATGAATATGCGGAGTTACGCATCAGTGATTTCGTCTGTTCCGACGATTCCTGTTTCTTATTGATTCGTATTCCTGTTTTTGTACCAGCTACTTTCTAAACTTTTTTAAGAAACTTTAACTTAGGTACTTGTTATTTTCCGTCACTGATTAAGAAGTCTAGATTTTTTTCCTCACTTTTACCTTTTACTATTTGAACGAAGTTCCTTATCGCGCGTTGTGAAAGGGGGCTAGACGGAAAAAATTCTCACGAAAAGTTGTCACGACACTTTTTGCTATAGTTGTAAGCCGTGCGCCGTGCGCATGTTTCTCTGTCTCTCTCTCTCACAAATTAATCGAAAGGAACTTCGTTCCATCCGGGTGTCCCTTGACACCTCTCAAGTTTTTTTTATTATGTTTTCTCTAACTAGTGTGGTGAAAGGATAAAAGTGCGCCTTAGTGGTTCCTTTCTTGCCCTTTGCACCATGATTTAAAACTGCTATAAGTTAGGTTATAACACGTTAGAAAATAAAATGGTGCACCATGTTTGAGCACACAACCTAAGGATCGAAATGCAGCGTTGCTACCACTACGTCACCAATGCTTCAACACAAAAATAATCTGCACATTGCCACTTCAGCTTGCAAATTTTCAAGTATACCTACTTACAGATAAATAACTTTTGACTTTGCATTATGGGGAAAGATTTCAACAATATTAATAATAGCAGATTTATTTCATTGTCCGTTGAGAGTGCGTTTGTTAATTTGATATGTTATTACAGGAATTTGCATAATCTGTGCACTCGCCCGTAAGAACATTGTGAGGATAGGGGTTTAAAGCCAAAGTTCTTATTCAAAATTCAAATAGCACAATATTTTAAACCTTATTTTAATACCAGTAAACTTGATAGTTGTTAGATCCCGTTTAGATGTAGGGTTGGTATTTTCTTACCGCTGATCATAAACCTTATTATTATTAGAATAGAGTTCAAACTTTTAACATGTTTTTGTATTCTAGGGTTGTGCATCAATGGTGTTATAGGTCGATGACTTGATTGAAGTTTGCGATAAAATTTGAGGTGTTAATTTGTATTAGATTTTATCTTTTAAACGTTTGAATTGAGAATATAAAAGCTTTTTTTTATTATATGATATTTAGTAAGTAGGTTACATTCATTACTAACCTACTTACATTTCATGTTATTCTAGCCGTGGAATATAAATATTACTTAGACCCATTTTAGACCTACCTTTGGTAAAGCTTATGTTGTGGTATCTCATTAAAATGTCTAACAAGCGAGCTTCTTGTAAAAGCTCTCAAAATATCGTTTCGTTAATGCTACTACAAGAATAATATATTATATTCTTAGGTTTTACTAGTAAAATTAATCTTCAAGGTGAGCTTATTTTCTAGAAACAATAGACCTTACTCTGTATAATATACGAGTATACTAAGGCAATAAGGTATAAAGTAGGTACAGGTATTAATATAGGTACTTACTACTTACTCAGTTTCTATAACATGAGCATTGAGCACCGGTTTTTTCTACGGAAGAGAAAGCCAAAACATAAAATGATTGTCGTCTGTTTCGTAGAAAAAAACTTTGTAAGAATACGGTGCTCATGCTAAGAGGACAAGAACATTTCAAATTAAAACTTCATCATTGCGTTTTTTATTTCAATTAAACTTTCACACAGAATTCAAAATACGACTAGGTACCTATAAAAAATATTCGAGCAACAAAGCAAGCTCACGAAGCAACTTTTGGCGGATCCGACAACCACAACAACTGCTCTACGTTACACTTTACAGACTTCATATAGGATGGCAACACAGGCAAACGAATACAGTTCTTATACCCCACACACAAGATTGTAAGTCCGAAACGCAAAAACACTCGCTATTTCTGCAAAAACACACAATAAAATAACGTCCGAACCGTACGTGTTCTAGCCATAAAAATGGCAATAATTTCTGTATAATAAAGGAGGCCTGAAATTGTTAGAGGCGACACTTTATTAGGCAGTAAAAATATGAGCATCATGTTGAAAGGGAAGTGTGTAGGTATCAGGTACCTAGTTTAAGGGTAACATTATAACCAATTATTTATTACAAAAGGTCGTGCGATCTAGTATTTTAGCTAACCTAGAGTCAGCGGTTTTGCGTTATTTTATTGAATTTTGCAGTGAGATGAAACGAAGGTTTTTTTTTAAATACGGCTTTTTATGTTGGTGTATAAAGTATCCCACCAAAAATATTTTCATGTAAAATGTTGCCAAGACGAGACCTTAGGACTCGCACTGTCAAAAAGTTATCAGATCCCGGGTAGAGCCAAGCTTCTAACTCTATATAGCATCAATAAGAAAAAGAAAGATGTTCATAACTTAGATAATAGACAGGTTTATGATCTAAGGTTATTCGGCTGTAATCTATACAAGATCTATAATTAAAAAAAACATTTTCAAAGTTATATTAATTGCAATTGAGTTTTGAAATTTTTTTACTTAACCTTCGGGTGGAATCAATCTATTGTTTGGTCTTCTTCGCCACATCACAGAACGAAATAATACTTAGTAGGTATCTATATCTATATAATATGGCAACATTTAGTTCTCACGATATGATTTCCTGTGAGACGAATCTGTAGTTTCCTGCGGTCAAACGGACGAAAGCTTTAAACTTAAGATTTATTGCAATAAAAAAATCAGGTAGGTAAGTTTGTATCCGCAGCCGCTAAAACCACTAAACACAAAACTGGGCTATATTATTAATGCCCCACTGAAGTTCGACAACTTATCTTCAAAAGACAGAACTTTGACAAGCTTTCAACAAGACAGAACTTCAAACTCATCTTCAATTGGACTGATCTAGAAAGGGCTCAACCATCTCTATGATTATTGCAATAATAATCTATCTCTACATATCTGTCAATATTTGTTTCTGATTTAACCAAATTAAACAGTCTCAAGGTTAAACGTTAAAGAATGGGTAACTTTTATAGAGTTCTATTTTTAGCAGGTAACACTAAGTTGCAAAAACCTGACAAAGTGCCAAAAGGCGGTGGAGTGTGCGCAAATATCATAACTTACGTAACTAGGGGGCCATTGTAACTTGAGTGTCCCACTTCAAATTACGGCCCATTGTCACCTAGGCCTTTATCTATTTGCGCCCTTTTTTGCCAAGTCAGAAAAACAAACTTTTTGTTTGTATCTTTAGCAGACTGGTATAATTTTAACGATAGATGCCATTGTGCTTATCAATTATAAACGTTATTCATTACAGTTTAGAGTTTAAAGTTATTTAAAATTATAACCTCGTTAGTAACCCGATAAGCGTTACAAACAAAAAATAAGCATCGGTTCCAGCTGGCAACACTTAAAAGTGGTTTATCTTATCGTTTTGGTGATATATTGATGAATATTTGTACTAATTGACATCATGATGACCATTTCGATAGGGTTTGACCATCTGGATTCTGTTTCCTTATCAAGTTATAGTTTTATTATTGAGTTGTTTTGAACTTATTGGTGATTCTATTGTTTCGCAAACTTAAAAAAAATTCAAAGATTCAAATTAGCGTAGTGAATTAGCGATTTCTTTTGACATTTAGGTCTTAACTGAATTAATTTTCCACCATTACCTAGCGTAGTTTTAATCAGCACAAATTGACATGGCTTCTAAAATAAGCTTAAACACACAAACCACACGTCAGTTTAGTCGAATTAAGATCTGTCCTTTAAATTTTTACGCTATTTCAGTCTTTGGGGTGTAGAATATAAGATCGTGTGAAGTTAAACATTTTTTTAAGTTAGTCAGTGGAACAAGAGGATTACCACTCATGAGAAAAATGATGGGGTAATTAATAAGTAGGTCTAAACATTGACAACGAAAAATAGAACGACTTACATTTGAGGTTTTGAACTTTTTGCTCGTAAACAACAAACAAGTAAATTTCAACATTCGAAAGACAAATAGGGCAATCTATTTTCGTAAAAGTCCTTTGAAAGGGTTAGAAAAAACGAAAATGGGCTACGAAAGTTTGAGTGGTCATCAGGAAAGAAATAAAAAAGTTTCTAAAATCAAACGACAGGGTTCCGCGAATTTCGTAAATTTATTTTCAGCCTTCATTAGTGGCATTTTGTACATTTTAATTGATGCGATAAATTTTGCGGGACATGAATGTGACGACACGGACTTTAATGGACAGCGTGTGGCTTAATGGTTTTTTATTTATGACAGAACCATAAATGAAAGAGTGCGTTTATGATGCTACAGAAGTATGCATTACCCTCTTTAAACCTACATTAGTGGAACACATTAGAGGCGTAAGAGTCGCCGAATATTGGGAAAATAAGATATAAACTTAACTCGAAAGAAGAAGTAAAGGAAGAAGAAGTGGAACTCCGCGACTTTGTTCGCGAAATCTTTTTTTATACAAACTTGAAGATCCCGCAATGAAGCGGCGATGGGCTTGCAACCTGTCACGTACGGAATACTAAATACTGTGCAAAATGTTTGCATGTACCAAATGTCATGTTTGGTCGTGCCTCTGACTACCCTCTTTAGATATCCTCAAAGATCTAAGTAACTAAAGATCTGAGAAGGTATCTTCCGAGCCTGGGGATTACAGTCGTGATCATATTTTTTTTGAAGATCCCGCTGCGCATCTTAGAGGGTGAATTTAATAAAATTTATTTGCTAATACACTTCTAGACCCCTATAGAAAACCTACCCTTAAAATTTCCGCTCTCTAGAAATTATGGTTAAGGCTGTGTGTTGATCTGTTAGTCTGTAAGTCAGTCAATAATGTAGGAGTTTTATATATTTAGATGACAAGATTTCTATAGCGTAGGTTATATGTTATTCTAGACTATAATCTATATCTGTGCCAAATTTCATCAAGATCCGTTAAGCCATTTCAGCGTGAAAGAGTAACAAACATACATCCTGACATCCATACATTCTTACAAACTTTCGCGTTTATAATATTAGTAGGATTATTTCCCCCCTACTACCCTCACCTCGCCAACAGCAAGTTCGTATACACGTAGTAATTTGATGTTGTTGTGGGTAGGTGTTTTGGTTATCTACGTATTATTTTGACATTGCCCTTTTATTGACATTTCGTGTCACCTACAATATTCTACTAATATAACGGCTAATAATTTCAATAACATTTATTTGATATGATAGGTCAACTCATGCGCACTCGTGATGTGGTAAATAGTCATCAGCCGTTATTTAATTCTATCGATAATATTTTGGGAATCGTGTTTTCACTTCATATAGACTCCGTTCGTCTCTATAATTATCCTCATATTTAATTTATTCAAAAATTATTGAATAAAAAAAACAAAACATGATCATCAGCCCAGGTTCGGTAGATATATCCTCAGACCTCTAGTGCCTTAGATCTTATGAGAATATCTAAGGACTCACTCATGGCATATTGGTACATTCCTACATTTTGCACAGTGTTAAAATTATTGATTCAATACTTTTATTGAAATACAGGAAACGAACAGTTTTGAGGTAGGCTTAAAACACATACTCAAACCATTTCACGATAGCTTGCCTCTGACTACTCCTATTACTGAAAAAATTGTAAGGCCAAGTAGTCCAGTACCTACCATGCCATTACAGTCGTGAGATTTGGTACTGAACAGACAGATCGTCTTTGTAAAAAAAGGTAAGTAGGTAGGTATTTATTTTTATTTTATTTGAGATAGATTATCCTTGATAAAAAAACATTGTAATATATTTTTTATTAAGGACCCTTGAAAACGCTTGAGTCAAAATTAAATTGTTTTATAATTAAAACGAAAAGTCGAAAGTTTATTTCAACCTTATTCTCATCAAAGCCATAACGAGCTCAATAAACAAAATCTTAAATAAACAGAGACAGTTTTTCCGTCGGAAATAATTAAGATATTAAGTAAAAGTAGTTAGTGTTTAATTAAATCAGAACAAGTGAGTAACGAAGCGTACGCGTAGTCACGCCGGCCGAGCAAACGAACTCAGTTTTGACAGCTGTCACTTCAAACCAGCTAACTGAGAAAAATGAGCCTTGTCTCAGTTACTAAGAGTTCAAAATAGTTCAAATTCAGTTGCGAAAAAAGCCGGTTTATTTTTATCAGTTATCAGAACTAATTTATATGCTAACTGAAAAAAATGAGCTTTGTCTCACTAACTTTAGAGCTAAAATTTAGTTGGGAAAAATGACCGTTAAATATTTTCTGAGTTTCCACTTCAAATAATGCAAACTAAGAAAAATGAGCATTGCCAAACTCACTTTAGAGTTCAAATTCAGTTGAGAGAAAAGACCTTTAAATATTTTCTGAGTTGCCATTTGTTACTGGCAAAAATGAGCTTTGGCATATCCAATCAAAAGATCAAAATGAGATGCGAGAAAAGCCAGTGCAATAACTAAAGATTTTTGTGTAGAATTGTGCGCTGGCGCTTACTAATTAAGTTTCTCGTTCGGGCAACTGCCACAGATTCAAACAATGACAGTGTACGTCAGAGTCGAGACTTCAGTGAGCATAATTTATTCCATCCTTGTCTGGCTGCGCTCTAGTTCTTGATTCTTGTGACGTAAGTAGATAATGTTTATTAGATAAACCGTAGGGGTTTTTGGATTTAATTTGTTTTCACTAGACGTTGGATATTATTACGTACAGTCACTTCGAAAAGACTTACCCGGAAATCCTGTTATATCAGCGGACGGACAAAATCCTGTAATAAAAGCTCTTAGATAATCAAGTTAAATTTTACTGGATTCAAAACAATCCTGATAGGTGCTAGAGAGGGACCTTTTTACGATGTAGGTAAGTGTAAATCGATGAAAAATCTGTCATCGATTTATATCGTAGGTAGGTAGAGGTAGATCAGTCTAAAAATGCACGCCCCTCCACTCCAATGTATTTGCTACTCTATTTCCTCTACATACGGTTCAAGTACAAGTCAAGTGGCGTGCATTTTTAGATTGAATCATCTCTACATACAGATAAAATAATCTTTTATTAAAAAAATGTATTATCTGTAACGCGGCGTAAAACCTAAACCGTTTACCGGCGTACCTAAACTATTTAGGTATATTCTACTCTATTCTCTAAAAAAGAAGCTAAAAATCAAAAAATAAATATATATTTTTTTAGTACCTACTATGCGCGCCTAATCAAATTTAAGGAACCATTTCAAATCGCTCAAAGAATGAACACACGTAAGAAATAAAGACGTATTCACACCTCTGCAGGAGCTAAAAATAGGTGCACGCTTTTATCCGCAACCTTTGAACATCAAAGTCAAGGTAATGAGGGCGTCAGTTTGAGGCAGTCGGTATACGAGTACTTTCATTACCCGTGGATTCCATGTTTACTATACATTATTGTTACGTGTATAAGTATAAGGTGCATGCTATTTGCTGAAAGGAGATAGTTTGCTAACTTACACTTCTTACTACCCGGGAGTTGACAATAAGTAACATAAAAACGACAAACTTTTACATTATTTTTTAGTTATTTGGTCTGGGTGTTTTCTATGTAGGTATAATAAAAAATATCTATCTATGTATATAATATGTATTAAATATATCAGTTATCTAGTACTCATAACACAAGCTTTGAGTAGCTTACTTTGGGACTAGATGATGCTGTGTGGATTGTCCAGCATTATTTATTATTTATTTATTTATTTATTTACAGATAATAATGAACATTTTTTTAACAAATAAGTGCTTATATCTTAAATACACTTACAAAACAAAAAAATGTTACACGTGACTTAATTTTTTTTTTGTAATATTGTTTCTTTTTATAGAAAAAACACTTTTCTACTTAAGGCACGGCATGGTCAATGATATATAAAGTGGTTTATCATGTTACAGCAAAGTGAGTTGACAAGCCATAAAGTAAAATATGACACAAATTGCAGTTGCCGCGAGTAATAAAATTGACACAATTTTCTAACTTCATTCATCTTGTTTGCAGAGCGGAGTTACAATGCAGCTCTATTTTTTGTTAAAATAGAGAACTTTCAGCTTTTATTATAAGGTTATAACTTTATATGACTTTAATTTTCTTATAAACGATAATGTAGGTACCTAATTATGACAGCCGTAATAATATAATACCTAGATGAATTAAATGCATTTAACCCATTAGTCGTTTCGGTATGTGATTTTTATCCGTAGCACAGATCAAATAATAGCTAGGTACTTTCCGTAGTCCATTAGTCGAGGCAAGCATATTTTTTTTTAATTGTTAGAAATGTTCATTGTCACAAGGAACTGAAAAAATGTGTTTAATTTTTCACACACAATACTTACTAAATGGAAAATGTAAATAACATGAAAATAACTCAGAGAGTGATAAAAAGCGATGCAAATTGACACTTTGGTGCGAGCCGCTATCAATTTTTCAATGTTGGCAGTGATAGGATGACAGCCGCTCAAACCAAGGTTGCCAATCCAATTTATTTTTTGTTTTCGAAATGTTATTTTGAATGACTAAATATTTACCTAATGACTTACTGTATTTTTTTTAATTCATTTGTATTCCTGTTGTCCCCCAATGACCCTTTTGACATATTGACATAAGTAAGCTTAGGTAATTAGACCTAATTATCTACACAGGTAGAAGTACATAACTAGGTATAAAATAAAAATAATGGAACAGTGCCATTTGCCATTTGCCATCACGATTTCAGACTATTTTTTTAATATGAAAGATTTTAGATATATTCGGGGAATTGCATGACAAAATTAACTTAAAAATCACAGTAAAGAAGCTTGTACACAACACACATCAGAACAATAAAAAGAGCAGTCTTTTGTCACATCCGTCACTGACAACAGTAATGCAATTTTTAATTTTAGAATTCAAGTATTCGAACCTATTGAAACACGCGTACGACAAAATTAATTAGTTACATCAATCACAGCTTTCAATGGTGTCAGTTCATCATCGGCCCACTGGTTTTGAAAGACGAACTACCCCAAAAAATTACTTCTAAACCCTAAAAATTGTAACAAACGGACCATTGTATGACAACCCTTTACTTTTTGGGTTTATTAAAAAGTTGTGACTCTTTTCCGAGGCTGCCGGCGCCGCCTGGGCGGAGATTTTTGGGGGCAATATTTTGAATATCCTGGTTTTAGATTGACAGGAGAATAATTTGGTATGCGAGAGGCTTGGGTCATTCACCTTGGATTTCAAAATTAATAAAATTATCGTGCTTTTATGATGTTCCTGCGGCACGTGTTGATTTAAATTTGATAGATGGTCTGATTTGAAGGGTTCTTTTTTTAAAAATATTTTTCCACAAAACATGAGGTTTGGGACTTTCAAAATATCAAATTACCGTACGTAATCATGAAATATTTTTTTCATGTAAATTGTAAATTGGGTTGCTAGTATATTTTTCGATCGAAAACAAAGATACTTCAAACATGACAAATCACTGAATGTTTAATTCATTAAAAAATATCCTATTTCAGTTTTTTTTTAATAACATTTATCAAAACCCTTCAAGTTCGGGTGACAATACTAGCGTGGCGGGCGATTCGGGCGATACAGACATTCATCATCGGAATATTTACATTTGTATAGGCGTCGGTAATCTATCATTCAGTGACAATGTGCGCGCGCCCTTAGTTACCTTTTACAAACTTTTTTATAATTCAGAAATATTTGGTGCGCAATGAAATAAGAGGACGTGATAAGACTGATTCAGTCTTGATTTTTTTACAAAAATGTGTGCTGCAAATACATCGATGGCTGCGAAGAACAAGCAATTTTTTGCTTCTTCTACCTACGTTATTGCTAGTAGTAAAATTTTAAAAATTAAAAAACTTACCACATGACTTAAATGGCAACATTAATACCAAAGCGTTGGTTAAAGCATTTTATTTAAAATATGTAGAAAAAAATCCAATGTTTGTTAAGTACTTATTAAAAAGTTTAATGAAATAAATAAAAAAAAAATGTTGTTAATATTTTCACCATAGAATACGTAAATATACAGGCGTGCACAGTATCAATAGTGAGGGAACATCACCTAATTGGAATGACAAAGAGCAAGAGCGCGTTCTTTTGAATAATCAAAAAATAATTTGCATTATGACATTTTGTTGTTGTCAGAGTGACGTATGACAGAATGACGTAAACACGAAACACTTTTGGTAAAACATTTTTGAACGCGTGTATTTCAAACAATAGGTTACCATCGAATAAAACCGCAACAACTTCGGCTTTCTTTTTTTATGGCAATAAATCTATTGATAGAAACAGTGCACTTTTTGACAATCCGAACTATCCCCTTTTGAAATGAAACGTGTTACAGCAAATCTAATAGAGATTTGTGATGTTTTTCTATTTCGTAAAGTTTGTTTGTATGTAGGAGGAGGTAATCTCCGAAACAACTGATCTGATTTCGAAAATTCTTTCATCAATGTTTCAACGTTTAGTTTTAGCTTTCAGGGTGAACATAGGCTACATTTTATGATGTACTCCGCGGGCGAAGCCGCATTCGGAAACTAGTCTTTATAATTTTATCCACATCTATTGTTTTTCAATAGCTACGAAATGGGGCATTTTTTCAAACGTTTTAAATTATTTTGTTTACACATTTTAATACTGAGTATTTTCTTAGGTAGATAAGTTATGTAGGTTTTCATTTTAGTATTATTTTTATTACCTCTATGGCCCGTGGTTTGAAATTAAAAATTACTGTTAAGTATGGTCATTATTTGGATTCTAGATTTTTGTGTTTTTTTATTAGAAGGATGTTCATTATGCTACAGTGCAATACTAATGTTATAAAATAGCTAAAATTTATTCATAAAATCCTATGAAGCATAAATCTTCGCTTGTTTCGCGATATTGCAATTTTGTTTGCCTCTTGTTTGGGGTTAAGCGGTGCATGTAATAAATAAATTAAACATAAAACATTGCATTTTATTAGATATACTACCTACCTACATGTTGCAAAACATTTTATGAATACAAACATCTCAAATTGGCCATAACTTTGAAAGTATCAACAGTTTTGAATAAAACATTTGTTTTTTTTTAAATAGGTAATTAGGGTAGGTAGGTTATACGTTAAAGTTTTCTTCCGTTACTCACCTACCAACCTATTTTTTTTTCTGTATCTTTTTGTTTGGCTTTTTAGTGGAAACATTACCTACCTACATGCCATAGGTAGGTAAATGTGCCTACCTAGGTATTGGGCATAATGGTTATTGTGTTTTCATATTGTTAATTAAAAGCTGTATAATGGTAAGTAAATATATTTCACTGATTAGCATTTAGTCCTAAAAGTAGGTACTTACTTACTGTTTGTTATCCTCTTATTTTATCTAAGACTAGCAGTCCGCCCCGGCTTCGCACGGGTATATTATTTTATTCTATCGTCAATAGTTTTCGCAGCGCGCGCGATGTAAAGAATATTTTAGATAATTTTTTTACACCTTGGGTTAAACAATTAATTATTGAATTTTTAGTAAGGATCCCTAATTTTTTTGAAAATATAATATAGCCTATGTCACCCGCTGATAATATAGCTTCCCAACAGTGAAAGAATTTTTCAAATCGGTTCAGTAGTTTCGGAGCCTATTCATTTCAAACAAACAAACAAACAAACAAACAATCAAAGTTTTCCTCTTTATAATATTAGTGTAGATGTAGATTTTCTAAAGTTGAATAAAAAAAACTAATTAAATTACATTGTACATTACTTATACCTATCTAGGTACCTACAGTTTTTTTTCCCAAATACAACTTTGTGACTAAATTGAGTTAGAGTTATAAGCCCTTTGGAGTTATACGTTTTTTCAAACAAATTATACTTACCCACTCGCGCCAAAGTTGATCGGAATTAGACGAACCGTAGTAAAAAACTAAATGGTCCGTGAAAATTGTACATTATCGTAAATAAAGCGGCTCAACAGCCAACAAAGAGACACTTTAGGTAACAATACCCGACGCGGTACATACAAACCCTTTGCTCCTCTCCGTTCTGAATTATAAGTCGTAAATTTTAAGTAAAATTTGACGTTTACTATGGTCGCGCTCAATCGCACAGGGGCCTACCACAAGCTTTTACAAACCATCATGTTTCATAAACGTCAATCAGAATTTCTTCGGGCAATAGCAAAGTAATATCGCTTTGATATTTCCTGACCAGTCTACCATGAGTTGTCACATTTAGATTGGCTGACGTTACTACAGTAGTACCTAATAGTAGGTACGTTACTATGACATCTGTCAAAATTGTTACTCATGGTACCAAATTCTAAGCAAATTAATGAGCGCAAACTACAGTCGCTGTAGTACGCTGTGACGTAGGATAGTTAGCTACGTGAGGTTTTAGTACCCAACTATCCGCTAGAGGCGCTGTACCAAGTTTTCATACGTTTTTTAACTACAGTCGCTAGCGAGTGTAGATTGTGAAAATTTATGGTAGACCCTCTGTACAAATTGTATTAATTAAAGTAGTGTTACCTACTTCAAGTTTGAAATGTGACGTTTCTGAAACATTATGGTTTGTAATAGCTTGTAGGCTCCTGACCGTAAGAACCATAATATGATTATAGGTAGATATATGTACAAAGCAGTCTCAAACATTTATGATTTATTATTCTAAACATCGATTATTTTAATAAGTTATTAAAGTTTACTCCAGCTAGACAAATTACATACATAACTCACGAGCCGTACCAAAGAATAACAAAACCCGTCGTTACGGACACCGAGCAGGGACAATTGGACATCCGACACACGCTCCTTATTAAATTATAAAGAAAATAAACCGGTAAACTTTTAGTTGTTACATCCGGCCGGACACTTTCTAGCGTAATTATAGTTCAGTCAAAAAAAACGGGCTGGTTTTCGCTTGAAAGGAAACGTACAAATCAGAACGGTCAAAAACTTGGTTTGTTGCTTACTACAAGGACTATTACATACCTACAAAGGCGTAAAAAATGGCTTACAATCATCGCAAAACAACGCCGACGCAAGCCAAATTAATGTACCTACGGAGGGAGCCGGGCTAACATGAACACCACGACAAAATTTTCTCGAATGTTTTGTATCGCTCTCTCTCGTGCGAATATGAGACAACATGATTGGCATAAGCATTCACAAAATTTTGCTGTCTGGCTGAAAATATTAAAAATTTATACTCATTAAAAATATTAAAAACTAATTATGAAGGTACGTATGTTACTTAATGTTAAAAATTCTTTTTGTTATTTATCATAATATTACGTAGGTACCTGCTTACTTAATTGTTTTTTTTGTAAAATTGTAAAACTTTTGTGCTTACTACACTATTGTGTATAATTAACTTAAGCTGTAAGCTTAAGTAGGTAGGTAAGTACTTACCTAAATTGTTCGGACGTTCAAAGTTCTATGTAATTTAATAACACATCTAAGATGTTTCTCAGAGAAGTGAAATGGAATTTCTTTTAAGAAATCAATATTCTAGCAAAATATTCGAATTTCGCGTCCTAGCGAGACATCATTTATGTTTTGCCCCCAGAAATGTCTTGTTATTGCGAAGGGGAAGCGCCTGAATAGAAACATGCCGACACGCCACGTGCCCGTCCAGGTGGGTTTGATTTTTTGTGTAGGTACAGAGGAAATGACTTAAACCTATTCGAGACGATCTAAATTGTTTCATTTTTTTATAGCTTACTAGCAACACGGCTTCGCACGGGTAGCAAAAGTATCTCTTTTTTATATATAAAATATAGCCTATGTTACTCAGGGATAATGTAGCTTTGTAATGGTGAAAGAATTTTTGAAATCGGTCCAGTAGTTTTTGAGTTTATTCGTTACAAACAAAAATATAAAAATACAAAACTTTCCTCTTTATAATATTAGGTATAGATATAGAAATGAAGTTATTATTAACTAACTTTCGCTCGCGAGGTACTTAGATAAAATACCTATAGCCTATGTTACTCAGGGATACTGTAGCATTCTTATGGTGAAAGAAATTCTGAAATCGGACCAGTAGTTTTTGAGTTTATTCGTTACAAACATTTTTCTATTTTTTTTTATTAATTTGTTATTATGTTATGTGTTTGTGGATGGTTTTTCTTAATGTAGGTGTATTAATATTTTAGTCGTTATTTTCTAAACTTTTTTAACCTAAGTAGGTATAGGCGACCAAGAAATTGGTTTACCACTTTTGATGACATCTCCCAGTAACATAATTATTCGCTAAGGATTACTATGACAGATTTTGACGTAGCAGTTATTAATCTGTCAAGCGAAAATAGACCTTGATGTTTTGTACGTGCAAATGATATTCAGCCTTAGAGTGGTAAACCAATTTCTTGGTCGCCTATACATTTTAGAGTTGTTTGTTGCGAACAATACGAATAGTGAGAGCAATAATAAAACTGTACTTAATATATAATATCTTTGTATCTTATATAACCTTTAATCTTTACATTCAATCCTTACAGGGAAGTAGGTACCTACCTACGGATCGGATCTACGTCCGATCTAGGTAAGTACCTACCACTTTGATGATTGGGGTAATTCTAACAAACTAGGTCAATGCAAGTTTAAAATAGGTTTCAGTACGATTCTAGCTGCACATCCCATCTCGAGCTAATCCTAGTTTTACGAGTTAGATCATGCCCCGATTATAAACCTCTAAGTGCTCTCAAACAACCAACGTTTGCAATATCGCAAAACTTTCATTTTGTAAGAAAGATAGGTAGCTATCTAAGTGAATACCTTCCTAGTAGTGTTACGTAATTTTTCGATTAGACTGGACTCAACGTATTATCTGTGATGAAATGGGCAACCCTTTTCCCATCCCTACGGCCTACCTTGGCCCTTCCCAATTTTTAATGTGTCCACTAGCGCACTACTAATGTATTTTGTTAGTTGACCGACTTTATACTTGCGACGCTATTAGATCATAAAAAACTGGCAACAATGATCTCAAATGAGACAGATACAGATCTGTATCTGTCTCATTTGAGATCATTGTTGCCAGTTTTTTATGATCTAATAGCGTCGCAAGTATAAAGTCGGTCAACTAACAAAATACATTAGTAGTGCGCTAGTGGACACATTAAAAATTGGGAAGGGCCAAGGTAGGCCGTAGGGATGGGAAAAGGGTTGCCCATTTCATCACAGATAATACGTTGAGTCCAGTCTAATCGAAAAATTACGTAACACTACATATCATAAATAAATAAAGAAGATAACAACGTGCGTTGTTAGTTAAATAACATAGATGGTGCTATTACTAGTTAGCGCCATCTATGCTACCGTGCTTGAACTAGTTTGCCAATTCCGGGAGTAATCAATACTATAAAAAAAAAAAAAAAAGTAAAAGCTGCGACAGTTGAACGATAGATGGCATTACTAACAGTAACTTGGGAAAAAATGCTTTGCATAATAATATTACGAGTTTGAAGTGACAAATGAAAAAGGTACTTATTACTAATAGGTTACTGCTGATATCGGTTATTTATTACATGAATGAATAAGCAAACCACTTTTACAGCACTTTCCAAATTCAATTTTACGGCTGGCTATCTAAAGCTTGCACAAATGACTTAACTTATCTTTGATATCGAACAGATACCTAGTCAAACTTACTTTTATAATAGGACCAGTATAACCTGGTCTTTGAATATTGAAAAATGCTGATACTGGCGGGTCTTGTACAGTTGGCCGATTTGGATATTTTCTTGTAAAAGATATATTTCATCGGTCTTTGGGGATAAAATACGTAACGAGGCGTTGTCTTTGACAGGCTATATCTTTGTAACAGGTGATGAAGGAAAAATATTCAGTCCGTAAAACCATTATCAGGTTATAAATCTATATTCTTCAGCGCCTCCATATTACGATACTCTGCATAAAAAAAAAAACATACAATCTCATTAGACAATAACATACAGCCGAAATAGATACCTACCTTCTTTTTGAAGTCGGTTAAAAATAACAAGGACACGCAAGGTGCACGAAAGGAGCCGCTAAGCTGAGGCACACCTCGTCCTTCTGAATTGTGAGTATAAAGAAGAAGAAGACTTCGACTTTGAAAAAAAAATGACAAAAGTAGGTAAGTAACAGTACCTACCGGGTAATAATCTAAGTTGGTTCTCCCCAATGGCTCAAATAAAATCTAACGACCAATAAAACAGCCTTGACCCCGATCCTGGATTTCCGCGGGCTTTGTCAAGGAGAGCTCAGACAGTAGTTAGGTTACATACCTTACCAAAGTTTACATGAAGTACAAAATACCCTTGGCGGTCCCTTTTTTCAATTCAATTCAAAAATAATTTATTCAATAAAATCACAAGGATCACTTTGAAACGTTTTACATGCTACGGCAAGAAACTCGTCTCGGTCCTACCTAGCGCTTTTTTGTATGATCCTTCTTACAAAAAATGTGTATTTAAATTACTTCATTTCCATGAGGTACTTTATTTAAACAGAAAAGAGGACGAACACATAAAATAGTGCACAGGACCAACTGATTCTGTATCTATCAACAAATATTATAGCTATAGCTACTATTAGGTAGGTAGCTACTAAATACATTAAATAGACAGTATATTATATTTACATTATTATATACCTACCTAACCAAAAAGAAAACAAGTTGAAAGAGTAAAAAAAATCCTGTAAGTTTTCTAAGGTACCTATGTTCCAGACACAAGGTAAACAAGGCAAGTAAATAGGTACCTACAGCTAGCAAAAATTTATGATTTGAAAATGTAACACGTGAAAGTGTTCACATTCCATTTGCACAAACTTATATCTGTGCCGAAAGACGCGCTGCGCAGACAAAAGACTGTATTGTTAAGACTCAGTCTCAGAAAAATCTAGAAGCGCATTTTTTAAAGTTGAAAATGTTGTTTAAGCTCATTGTTTTATGAGGGCAAAGATTTAGTATAGGTACTTTACCAGAATTTTGGTACAAAACATCTCATAATAAGGCTTTCAGATTTCATTCACTGCATTTTCTCAAGCCTGCCAATACATCACTAGTAATTGATCAGTTTTTCTACCATAGAATTTCATGGATGGTTGACTTGTGAACGGTGTAGGTATCTGTGGCGAACCGTTTGTTGTGTAACATACTGTAAGTAACCGTAAACCAGGTGCGGACTTAGGACAAATTAAATAGGGGCCCACTTGTTCACTTTGAGTACATACTCGAAATTTTGTTTTCTCCTTTTTTTTTATTCTTGCATCAAATACATTATGTGAGTAAGGTACATAGGTGGTATAATGGTAATACGAGTATAAGAATCAATGTATTTCTACCGGTATGGCGTGCAACATCAGAAGTTTAAATTCACGAAAGGAGTCTCCGGTGTTTTTTATCTCTTTCACCGCACTGGTATGAAAGAACTAGATACGATACGAAAAAGATTAGCTCTAATGGAATTCGTCGTCGTGGAACACTTACGATGATAGATATAGCAATACTACTAAAATACCTAAATAGATAAAATAAAAGTGTGAAATATTTTAGTTCTTAGTACAATCAAATTTAAAGTCATGAAATACACTGTTATTAAAAAAATATTACATACATAATGTGTCGCAACCATATAATATTGTAAATATTGTTTGTTCCCGGACATTGAATTCCGCAAAAATTACCAAAAAAAGGATGAAAAGGGTATATCGCAAAAAATCAGCGCAAACGGAATCTAGAGGTTGAGCGAAATTACCCACCGGGATTTTTGTCACAGTACCCCCAAGTATGACACTTGATACGGCCCTGCATTGATTGATGTACTGCATAATTAGGTGATTGCTGGTATAATACGCAGTATTTATTGTCCCATGGCTCAATCTTAAACACAGGTTTAAATGAACATGATTGTGGCTTGCTTATTTAATTTGATGAGGTACTTATGTGCTTTTAGCTAGTTTATAATATTGCTTCTTATTACTTCATCTCAATTGCATTGTTGCTATAATCAAAGGCTATTATAGAATACTAACCTACTTTCTTATTTTTACCATTTTTTATTTTAGAATAATATACAATTTAGCATATTTTCCATAAGAAAGATTTAAACGCGTATTTTCTTAATTTTTAAGTAGACGTAAAGCTATGTATGTTTCGTTTACTTATAAGGCAATTTTTCATCAGACTAATTATATACATTTTTTTGTAAATCTATAGTTACATGTACCTACTTAATAAAATTGTTTATCTTTGGGTTTGTGCACGCTAATCTCCGCAACGGCTGAACCAAATCAAATGCAGTTTTCACTAATGTATTGAAATAAGCTTGGATTCAAACTTTGTTTTGTACGACAAATAAAAGGGATAAAAATTTGATACAAAATATATATTTGATGAAAAACCTTATCTATTCGTACAGCAGTCACAGAATATTAAAAAGTAATCTAACGCGTACGTTGTCGCGGGTGTCAACTAGTCTATACTATATAATTATAATACTTTAAAGAGGAAAAAATTGATTGTTTGTTTGCATTGAATAGGCTCCGAAACTACTGGACCGATTTGAAAAATTCTTTCACCAATGTGTAGAATAAACTTTCAGGATGAACATAGGCTATATTTTATGGAGGTACTTTGCGGGCGACGCCGCGAGCGAAAGCTAGTACCTACATAATATAAAGAATAGATAAGATAATAAAGAAAAGGTTTTAATCTGAAAGATGACAGCATTTTTGTTTACGTTATGGGTAGGTACTAACCATGTTGTTTTGTCGTAGTGGCGACGTTCAGTCGGGTAGTATCGAATAGTATTTTTCATTTGCTTTTTACGATGTCGATGTTTTCGTTAAGCTCCTCGCTGTGATGGGAGGGGTGAGAAAATGTATGTATGACCTTATTTATTACAGGAATATGAACAGCTTTGTAGGTACCTACTTGAAATAGCTTTAAAGTTTCATAAAAATGTACTTATATAAAGTTTCTTTTCTTGTTTTTGTGCCATAAATACCGTAATCTATAATTTTAAAAACTGGCTTAGAAGTTATATTTATTTACTTACTAGCTTCCGCCCACGGCTTATCCCGCGTGGTACCTTGAAAAACAAACACAAATCTCTCCCGCGGCAACGTACATTTTTCCGGGATAAAAAGTAGGCTATATGCTTATATTTGTGACAAAATTTAAATTGGAGTTATTTGTTTTTATTGATAGTTTTGTTGATTTCATCGTTTATTTTTTAGGATTTGCCTAACGTAAAACGTTAAAAACAGTAGGACATAATGTAGGTACGACTTTAGGAGGCTACTAAAATGCTCACACTATTTTGAAAATTAGCTTTCGAGCACGCTTGTATGTATGTGTTCCTTGTATCTCAAACGTCAATGAAAATACGAAAACATTTCCCGACACATTGTTTGCTTTAAAAACAGTACTGAAAAAATTCAGGCTATCTCACTTTGTCCCTCCGAAACTAATATAATCCACCTCGCTCAACGCCATTTACGTTGGTTTCGCGAGTGAAACGAATTTGTAGAATCTGTTTGTGTAAAATTGTTTCCGAACTTCATGCTTTGGACGGGACAAACAACTGTGATGTCCTAATAAAAAGAATTATGCCGGCGCCGCGGTGGCGGTTATCGTTAGAGCTTGGAGTCAGTGATGGTGTTTTCACATCATAAGCTGGTATAAAGGCCAGTTTAGTACCTTACCTATACGAGCAAGACGGTGAACGCGTAGCGTTTGGTGTTTTTGAATGAAATTTGTTCCGACCTCACACCACAAAATAGTATTCTGTAATACTACTTATTACTATCTATAGTAACGAAAAATGTAGGTCGGAAAAAGGATAGGTACCTACGGCGTATCATGGGCCAAACAATCCGTTTACCTTCATCTTTAGACGAGCAATTCTTTAAGCCGAACTTCGGAAACGGCTCCAACGATTTTCATGAAATTTATTATGCAGGGGGTTTGGGGGCGATAAATCAATCTAGCTAGGTTTCATTTAGAAAACGTCATTTACCAAAAAAAAAGGTCATCCAGGTACTAGGTATACATAAATCATTGATGGTAAAAGGTGGAAGATTAAATAAACTTAACTTTAGCGATTTCAAATAGATTTTTAAATAGATACATATTCCTTAGCATGTTAGTACTATCCCCTTGACTATTTGAATCTACATAGTTGTTGAAAGAGAAAGAAATTGCGATCTGGTTGTTCTCATTTTGGTTTATTCGGATTATTCACTAATTTATGGAATAATTGCATCTTTAAAAGTTTATTGTATCAAATTTAATTGCATCGTGGTACATAATAACCATACGAGGTTTTGAAGTTTGATTTTGTACTGTACTGTACCCCTAGTATAGGTTTTTGGTAGTTTACGAAAGCCTTATTTTAGTTCCTTAGCATTGCCGATGGAGGTAAATGTATGAAAGGATACTATTCGAAAAAAGCTATCGTAAACTATCAAAAACTCATACTAAGGGTACCTACTCGTATTCGGATTATTCATTAATTTATGGAATAAGTATCTTTAAAAGTTTCCTGTAGGGGAAGGTGGTTTAAAATGATCCCCCTAAGGGAAAACTGCTGTAACTCGAATGTTTATTGCTTTTTATTTGACTTAAAGTCTTTAAAGGTTACCGATAATATCAAGCTACAAATTTTGTTTCGCATTTTACAGCATAAAGCTGATAGAAAATTATTTATTTAGGTTTTTGTGGAGGTCTACTAAAAAGTCACTTTGAAAAATATAGGGGCAAAATGATCCCGGGATCATTTTACCCCAATGGGGTAATATGATCCCCGGATCTTTTTACCCCATTACTTAGCTTTTTAAATTAGAAATAAAACGTTCAATAATTATGGAGTTTTTTCAAGAGCCTCAACTAGAAAAAAAAATCAGCAAAATAAAAAATGATGGTACACAAATAACGACTTTAAATTAATAAACGTGTTGAGCTAGTTATCAACAACAAAACAAAATTTTATTTAAGAATTCCAAGGAAATATTTGTTAAATTCTTTTACAAAATGTTTTATATTGTTGCTCATAACTAGCTTAATACGCGTCATAATTCAAAGTCACGATTCGTCCCCCACCCTGTACAAAGTTAATTGAGAACATCATTTACCCATCCACACCAAAACCGGGGGTAAAATGATCCCGGGATCATTTTACCCCCAATGCCTTATTTACCCAAAACAATAAAATACAACCTATGAGTTTTAAATGCCGTAATAATAAACGGTTCATTCCATTGCTGAATGACAATAGAAACTGAGGAAAACACAACTACCACATAAAATGTACGTGTACTAAAACTATGTAAAGTCAAATAATGGCTTACTTTACATTGAGCACAGAAATTTTAAACAATTTGTCCTTAAAACTTTTCCACTGTCACTGCCGCCATGACACTAACTGAGAATGCATGGCTCAGCCTTGGGAACACGAGGTTCACTTAAAAAATACTAGAAGATGCCTCTAAGTTGGTAAATCAACCAGTGATCGTTTTACCCCCAGGTATCATTTTAGAACACCTTCCCTACCCATCAAATATATCGCGACTCAAATTGAATTGCATTGTGATACATAATGAACAAACGAGGTTTTGATGCTAGGTTTTGTATAGTACTGAACTTGTACCATAACTAACTATAGCTATAAACCATACCTACTGCCTCACTTGCGCCTGCCAGAATGGAATGGATTCCAGGCATACTCCATCTGAAACCATTTCTAGATTTCTTGATAATACAGCGGAACAATTAACCGCCCACTCAATTCAAGTGGCATTTTTTTTACTTCTCGTAGTTTTTTAATCGTAAGAAAACTTACCCATTCTGCTGCTGTTCCTGGTTTTCATCAGCATCATTGCTGTGGAGTGACTCCAACATCTGAATCTTCAACATTGTGGATTACATGACAGATTCATTCACTAACCACACTCACTAGTAAGTAATAGATTTTTGCAAAACCACTCTTTTCACTAACACTCAATCCTCCTTAAGTCGACCTGTAACAAACGAAAATTGAATTGAATTATTTATAAAACCTAAATTATTTATACGTGGATGTTTGTTACTCTTTCACGCAAAAACTACCGATTGGATTTTGATTCAATTTGGCACAGAGATAGATTATAGTCTGGAATAGCACATAGGCTGCCTTTAATCCCGGATGGGATAGATTTGGTTTTTGTTTTTTAAAGTAACACGCGGGCGGAAGCTAGTCTGCTAAAACACTACTATATAAACTATCTAACCTAACCTCCTTAGTACTTTCCTAACTTTCTGTAATTTCCCATAAATGAAGCGAAAAGTATTATGTATTTTATTGGAATCGATATCGATACACCGATTATAAAGTATCGAAGTATCGTGCGATAACTAACTTTGCCAATAACAACTTTAAAGAGCTACAAATAAAGCTACGACCAAACAAGCGCGGCTTTTTTCCAGATCAAGTAATTGCGACGCAACGTGAGAACGTTAATCGCGTCAGCAGTTCCTGACTTTCGAGGCAAATTGACGCTTCAACGTTTTTGATATCGGTTGCTCGCGCCAGCTGGCGTCGTTTGGTACGTAGCTTTAGTAGAATTTCAAAGAATTCTCATAACAGCCTTGGAACTTATTTGATTGTCGTGTTGATTAATTGGAATAGTTCACGGCAGTAGACATTATTTAAAGTTATGCTCAAAGTTCCTATAATGCTTTCATACACCATTCATAAAGAAAAACATTTTCTCTAAGGGCCAATAATAATTTAAATAATGAGAACCAGGTAAAATAATCCTTAAAAACGGTCCTTAGATAGCTCAACTATTTCACAAGGTATTCTATCAATACAATTTCAGTAAATTAAGGATTTTTGTAAATTTATGATTTGAATTGGAATTGTACATCAATTATCTCATGCTTGGAGTCTTGATTGTATAAATTAGACAAAATAAAGGTAAAATATTATATGTAGGTACTTTGTAAATTTTACTTGAGCACTTTGTGGAGTAATTAATGGCTTCATTTAAAATTCCTTGCCTTTCAACCGTGGTTTCGGTTATGTGCATCAGAAGATTTTTCTTTAAAAAAATGATAATTGCGGAGTGCTATTAGTTCTCTCAAACATGATTTATTATAATGTCAAATAAACATATATTACAGTGTTTTTTAAAATAATTCCTTCAAAGGGTGGATTCTAAATAACTATTCTGTACCTACATAGTTACGTGTGTAACTCACTCACTGTACGTCTACCATGAGTTGTCACATTTAGATCGGCTGACGCTACTACAGTAGTAATAGTACGTTACTATGACCTCTGTCAGAATTGTTACTTATGGTACCAAATTCTAAACAAATTATGAAGCGCAGGCTACAGTCGCTGTAGTATGCTGTGACGTAGGATAGTTAACTACGTGACGTATTAGTACCCAACTATCCGCTAGAGGCGCTGTACAAGTTTTCATACAATTTTTTACCTGCAGTCGCTAGCGAGTGTAGAATGTGAAAACTCATGGTAGACCTACTGCACAGTGCACAGCACACGTCCTACGTCTGGGCTGAGTTGAATAAAATTATTGGAGTGCGTTCATTGATGTAGGTATTAAAGCTACATCAATTATGTGTATGAGTGGGATGGTTTAGATTTACAATTGGACCCGATAGGTGGCGATGCAGTCGGTTTGTAGGTTTTTTATGTAACTTGAAGTTTGGAGGGTACCTAGGTATATCTTGTTTGGAGGGTCTATCTTGGGGATTATATGAACTGGTCGGGGATTGGGAATGTTTGTACAGGATGTTTTGTAGGAAAATAAGTAAAATATACTTATGAGGTGCGACTGTCAAAATTAGCGAGCGAGCCAGTTAGTGATAATATACCTAGCTATGTAGTTTAATTTTTATTTACCTGCCTAAAATACTTTTAGATTTATTATTTTGCGTACAATCATATACAACGTCTTACAAACAACGTTGTGTGGTGTTATTTGAAGTCTATTTGTGTTGCACCCCCACCCTATTCAAACGCAGGTAGCCAAACTGCATCCCGAAAACCCAAAACGCAGGATTTTTTCAATATAATGTCTGAATCGCGCAAACGATATTTTTCTGTTATTTAAGTTAATGTGCACTATTTTGAGTATTGGTATTGGGGAGTCCGTTTCTACGCGGGAAGTGTGACCTTGTACAACGTAAATGCAAGGCGCATAAAAATTGGTTGGACGTGAAGTACCTACTCATGGTATGGAACGTGTCATTGCTGGCTCCGTGCTGGGATGTTGGAAAGTGTAGTGCTTAGCACTCGACCCCACCGACGTAGAAGTTTTGACTTCCTTTTGTCAGTTATTACCCACCGTCCACCTCCCTGAGACCTGGAACGGTGGAAAGTTTTTTTTACCACGGCTCATCTCTCAGATTAAACTTGAACGCGCCTAACTTTATGTTTATCAAAATGCACTCGCGCGTGTACCAAATGTGCAACAAACTGCTGATTCAAGTCTGGGCAACAGCAACTTTTTGCGATATTTATTTTTTTTAGAAGTGAAAAATAAAGTCTACCGTTTAAGAAAATCCAAAACAATCCACTCCAAAACATTAACGAGCACCATTTGCCGGCAGATGTCGCAATAACAGCAATATCTTCAAGACTTTAATGGCGAGAGCATCTATAAATTGCCTACGTTTATTTGGCTCAGGTGCTTTCTTAGCTCCTGAATAATACACGGGTTTCTGCCAAAAAGTACAGACACAGCTAAAGGTTCCTAGCTGGTTGATTCGCCTATATCAAATTTTTATTGCATTTTGTGTCTTAGCATCACTGATATGACATAAATGTTACCGAACAGGTGTTTATGATACGGTTGGGATGCTTCAGATTTTTGAGTACTTTATGGTACTAATTAGAATAAGAATCGCTTCTAAAAGTGGCTGTGGTGAAGACTTATAATGACCTTTTTGACACGGTGGGTAACTGGCCAGAGTAGACGCAAGAGGTGTAAGTTCGATTTTGTGGTAGCGTGATAACGAGAAGATATTTTTTTTCAAATTTGTTTGCATAGTCTTAAAAAAATCACTCTGCGTCCATATTCGATACTAGTTTCAATAGAATTAAGGCCCTATAATATAATTTGAGTACACCAAGTCATTTTAAATATTAAATAACATATCGCTTTAAGGCTCTTACGTCGCTTAGGTGAGAATGATGCATGCGTCATTGCAAACTCATAGACAGAAAGGGGTGTATTTAATCTTTTATGTGACATTTTTAAAAATAGCTTTTATTTAAATAGAGAATCTACGTCACTGTGGCCTTTGGCTTATTCCCAAAGTACTCCACGTTTTGTTCCCAAAGTACTCCAAGAAATATTCTCAAACTACTCCACAAACAAAATATTGTTTTTTTAGTTAAATTCGACTCCACCCCACTGGTGTCCAAAAATAATTATCTCATACATTCGTTCTCAAACTCCTCCAAACATTTAATATTAGTCATCAGTAATGTAAATAATACTGATTTATTTCGCATTTTACTCCACAAGGTAACTGACGTACAGTCAGCTTAAGAAATACATATTTTAATAGTACAATAAACAGATTTTTCTTCTCTTATTATAGCGATAACCGCCTATAACGTCATAAAATGCCTTACCTAAACCTAAATTAATGAAGATTTAAAATAAAATACAGTACTTAACTGATTTAAAAAAAAAATATTAATCTAATCAACATCAAGAAAAAGAAGAAGAAGATCAACATAAGTACACATTTTCAAAAATAGACGGTAGAATAAAAAAAACAATATACCTACCTACTTAATTATGAGAAACCAAAATTTAGAAGTTTACCATAAATATTGATAGAAAAAAAACCATGACGTATTAACAGAAGGGTGTTTTTTTAAAAGCTTAGAAACTTTAAATTGAAATAAAAAAAACGCTATGAATAAAGCCAACTGGATGTATAAATTAATAACGTTTTTCTCTGTTTTATTTCAGTTTAAAGTTCTTCGCCTCTAAAAAACACCCGTTATTATAACTTACCCGTAAAAATCAGTCTCTTCAGCTATGCATTATGGTAATGCGAGACATATTAGGTCTTAGAATATATTCAGAAATAAAAAAATAAAATAAATAAATAAATATGATCACGACTGTAATCCCCAGGCTCGGTAGATATCTCCTCAGATCTTTAGTTACTTAGACCTTTGAGGATATCTAAAGGGGGTAGTCAGAGGCAAGTCCAAACATGACATTTGGTACATGCCCACATTTTGCACAGTAGTTAGTATTCCGTACGTGACAGGTTGCAAGCCCATCGCCGCTTATAAGAATACTAACCTATGACATATACCTACCTTCGAATTTTTTGTTCTAGGGTATGCCGGTTTCCTCACGATGTTTTCCTTCACCGTTTAAGAGCACCGGCATTGCGCACATAATTTTTTCGAATAGAAAAACTCATTGGTGCACGACCATGTTTGAACCCACGACCTTCGGCAGGGGTGCTACCACTACACCACCAGCGCTCTTATTATCAGAAATTAAATCATTTGTAATTTGGTATTTGCTTGTAACATTAACATACCTAGGTGTAAACAAAACTTATCTCTTTTGCTACCCTTTTTTTTCTAAATAATAATGCATTAAAAGTATGTACCTAAGTGATATTGAAGTGATATTACAATTTACTTTATTTACCGCAGACGTAAACGTTCAAAATTCCTAATTTGAAGAAAACTTTTGCCAGCATACCTAATTTTATTACAGAAATACTGTGACAGACTGTACTCCTAACATTATTTTGTTTCGATGTTTTGAATGGAGTAGTCTTGAAACTTAAACGCACTATTTTTATTTTACCTTTTTTTAATAATAATTCTTTGGAGTAGATTGGGAACTAATGTTCGAGATTCTTATCTTTTTTGAACAAAAGAATGGAGTACTTTGGGAATAAGCCTGGCCTTTATGCCCATAATAGCGACTTGCGTAATTTAAATTGTTCAGTCCGTCATAAGTACCTCTTTTCGGTGACAATATGATTTATGAGATCATCATCATCATCTTCATCTTCCTGCCCTTTTCCCACGTTATGTGGGGTCGGCACAACATGTGAACTTCTTCCATTTCCCTCTATCTTTCAACATCTCAGTACTCACTCCTTTATTACCCATTTCATCTTTCATAAAGTCCATCCATCTCTTCTTTTTACTTCTTTTATTTATGAGATACTTATAGAATAAAAAACAAATCAGAGAATAATTATGGTGGCAGCGATGAGTTCCGAATTTAGGGTTTTCCATATTATATAAGCAATCTTGTTTGTTCAAATGATTGATTATTCCATTTTCTGTATTTTATTTGCGGTTTTTAAAAATTGATGGTTCCCGTGTCATTGTGTAATAAAATGATGCAAATGGAGATCATAACTAGATTATTCCTACCACGTCGAGTATGGATTACAGTATAATAAAATGTCCCAGCTATTCTTCCAAACTGTGACATACCTTCATCCAAAAAGTACGGAGATAAGAAATGCCATTTTACTTGTAAACGTGAGTGGGATAAAGCAAAATGTTTGTATGCAAATGAAAATTTGAAATATAACCCTAACTGAGTAGATGTACCTTCTTACCTACAGTAGGGACAGGTCTCTGCGAAGCACTTCAATCCTTTCACCAAGCTGGTTCACAATAACTAGTGACGATATAATAGGAAGAAGAAAAAATAACGTAAGCATGTAGAAAGCTCCAAAAAAACCAAATGAAAATCTCAAAATAAACACAACAGGTTACACACCTACTGAATTTGTGATGGCAAAAGGGATGTCAAACGCGCTCTTCTTCGGTGGATGTGAGAACAGTAAACTGGACTCTGACCAAGAGGACTGAGGAGATGGCCCGGCGCTAGCCTCTCCCCAGGCCCCTCTCTAAACGTGCCAAGCACTCAAATCAAAGAATTTTGGAACTGCGATGCACAGTATACAGTTGTGGCTCAGAATAAACAATACAAGTCTCAATATCACATCGAAATGCGACTTCCCGAGAAGAACTGGACACCCCCGAACAATATTATTCAGAACTTATATTTATTAGGTCTTTTGGTAAAAAAGTGTCAGCGCGATTCAGAAAATATTACAAAAAAATTGCCATCACACTGTTTTTATTACACCAAATAGAGAGATGCTGCTTGAATTTCAATAAAAACTGAAGTTTAACTCAGAAAACTCGTGACAAATATAAAAATTCAAAGCAGCACAGTGATATGTAAAAAAAATAACAAATAAATACACACTAGCGACATCTATGAAGATCGACGATCACCGTGTTTGAAAGATGTAATTTAATTTTCAACTACCCACATAATCGTAATAATACGATTTATATAGTAGGTACTAAAAAACAGTACTTACCATTGTAAATGTCTTTTCATACAGAATCATTTTTAATTGCTTAAAATAATATTAATATTCTATGTATTAGTCACATAATTATAAAAGGTAGATATACCTACTGTGTTTTGCAAAGCAAACTTTCCAAGTAGGTACTTACTCATTTTTGTTTAAAAACGAATAAAAATAATGCTAATTGAATATATTTTTCTGAAGCAACGTTGGTTAAAAAAGTTACTAACAACGCCAATTATAGTTAGAATAACAAGTTAATTAGAAAAAATATTATTTTTGCAAGTAGCATCAAGTTCTTTTACCATTAAACGCTCGTGGCATAGCTAAGTCGTCGCTTATGCGTGGTCGGTATCTGGATGGGTGACCGCAGTAGTTTTGGAGAATGCAAAGCCTTATTAACCCCGTCACCTGAATTGACCACTGACTTATACAAAGTATTATGTATTATTATTATCTGGGGTGCTACCTAGCATGTAGTAGTGTTCATCTTTTAAATGGGTGACCGTCAATGATGAATAAACCCGGGTACGACGGAAGCTATGACAAAAAAAAATTTAATTATGGTATTTGTTGGTATCAGTGTGTTCGCGTTTTTGAGGAGGAGAACTCACCCAAAGTAGTTATTCGACAATAGCGTAAGCAAGCATAGACGCTATTCCTGAGCTCACCGCCAAAAGGACGTCAAAACGCCTTCGGCACTGGGGTTGAGACCAATGAAACACGCACTTCGTGCCAGATGCTCATCAGCCGTCAAAGAGGTAGTTCACTGGTTTCGAGGTCAAGGTCACAGGATCCTGAATACAAGAGCTGTGACCTCCGTCAATCAGGGAGTTAGACCAGCTCCCGGGGGCTGGCTTAGCGCGAAGGCACGGACGCCCCATCATGCATCAACTTGAGTTGTTTATAAGCAAACTAAGCCGAAAAATATCGTTTGCGCGATCCAGAACTTCCTACCTGCTTCTTTTGTCTAGGAACTAGGACAATAGTTAAAAGTTTGGGATAGCTATTGTTACTGTGTTATCTGACCTTTTTTTTCTATAGATTTCGCTCGGCTTTGCAGAGAAGACGGGTATCGATTCCTCGTAAGGCTAACTTTTTGAATGTTTTGATGTTTTGTATATACAGTTTTGAAGAACAGGACTTTTAGCCCGGTTAGAATTGTTAAAATAAACTGAGTTAGGTAAACACAAACAAATACTGAAAAGGACGGAAATGTCTAGTACTTTCCCGCTAAAACTATTATCTAATGAGGTTATTAATTAAGCTTATTAATATTAATGAGCCCCACAAAATGCCTTATAGAAATATTATTAATATTAATAATCCCAACACCACACCTCAAATAGAAACTCGACACGTGTTTCGCTTCTCCACGAAGCATCCTCAGGACAGAGTTTCTATTTGAGGTGTGGTGTTGGGATTACTAATATTAATAATATTTCTTTAAGGCATTTTGTGGGGCTCATTAATATTAATAAGCTTAATTAATAACCTCATTAGATAATAGTTTTAGCGGGAAAGTACTAGACATTTCCGTCCTTTTCAGTATTTGTAATGGATTTCCGCAAAGTCACGCCTGAATCAATCATTTATCTTAGACACAAACAATATAAACAGCTCAACTGATCATCACTTATATATAACTCAACTGTTTCATTTGTATTTTAGATACCTAGTAGGTATACATAGGTACATATTATTGTATTATTCTTTCTAACAAGAAAATAATATATAAAAGACGTAACATTATGCACATACATGCGAATAATAGGTATTACTAACAGCTAAATTATTTTTAATATTAAACAGTCTTTCATAATGAGCCGATAATATTTGACTTTTAAAGCAACTATGTAGTAAACATCTAGGTATACCAATTATATAGTGAATCTGGTTTCGAATATTTCAATAAATGATTGTAATTCATTACGAGTTTAATAAGTTTGATGTCAATCATAGCTGGAATGCGGAATATTTTACAAAATGCAAAGTGGGTGTTATTGTTCACTCATTATTCTAATCATATCACCCACATACATAATATTGTATCAATCATTAAAAATTTTTGGTAAACCATGACGCATCTTCTGATGGTACTTGTGATTTAATTAAATTAAACTAATCTGAGTTTGAATTTAATGTTTTAAATTAAGATTACGCGAGTATTATCAAATACAAAGATAATAATGTGTTTGAAATATTACACATACCGTCATAACCGGGTAAGACTTTTTGATGTTAACGTCTAAAAAGTTTTGTATTACTAGCTTACTAATACGAATTGGCCAGACTAAAATAATTAATACTAATAAGCTTAGACCATAATCTGTATCTTTGCATAAACCAATAAGACCCCGTCATGCTAACCAATCAGCAGTCTGATCAGAAGTCTCTAATGGGACTAAATAACCTATTACCATCATAATTCTAAGTGAGCTATCGATCAACATAACGTTACGAAGCGAGACGATATTAATCTTCATCGTCATACTATGTACATATATATATATGTAATATGTATCATTATATAGATTGATAGTATATAGGTAAGCGTGGTTTAGCTACGATAAGTAAGTTGGATTAATCAATCAATTCATCTAAACAGAACTAAATAATAAAGAAGCTACGAGTATGAATTAAGAAGCAAAGTTGCTAATGAATGAGACACTGCAATTACTCTTTTAAAAACACGACAGGTGCGAAATGCAAGAAACTAAATTTCCTTTTTCACAAACACTAAACTATGATGCACGGCATGATTCACGGTCGACCGATTTTGTTGATGAGAATTGAAAACTCGATGCATTGAAGTGAGGCAAAACGGAACAGCTATCGCTGGCTAGGTCATTGATAAAACTGACTCCTGATATTCCTTTTCACTTTATTTATTTATTTTACATCTCTCATATTCGGTAAATAGGTCCTTATTACCCGCAAATGGGGCTTGTAGGTGACCAATTAGCGCTCTAGGGTAATAATGTAGCTAGAAAAGCCCTAGGGCGGTAAGTAATTAAAAAAAAAACTTCACTCTTTCAAAAAGTTCGCGTTCATCTGACCATCATACTGGCAATAGACATCATGCATTCAGCCCAATGACAAAAGAGGTCGCTTCGCTATTCAGCCTTGTCTTCGTATGAATATAATAGTCATCAATTTTAAATATCGAACGGCGAAGCTCAATTTCGTTCTTGAAAAAAATAATTAAAAAAAAGATGAAAAAAGGCGGGAATAGAAAACATTTACTTTAAAATGTTTTATTCTTGTAATGCCGCATTGTTTGTTTCTACTTACCTCACAATCGAGATGTAAAGCAGAGTAGTTAGCTCGGGTGTAAGCATCAATTGCACCCTCAAACTATAGGCGCCCTCGCTGCGCTCGTGCGCCTAAATATCTCGGGCTGCAATTGATGCCTTACAGCCCTTGGCTACTAATCTACTATTATTATGTCTAATACACATCATCATTCTCCTGCCCTTATCCTCTCCTTATAAGTGGGGTCGGCACAACATGTTCTCTTCCTCAACTCACTCCTATCATTCGTCAACTCTGAGTCTACTCCTCTTACATTCATATCATCTTTCACACAATCAAACCACTTTTTCTTTGGCCTTCCTCTACTTGCGTAGCCAGATACACTCATACACCTACCATTTTCGTTAGTTTGTAGTATTGTCTCTAATGTCATTGAAACTTTTACCGTCTAAAAGGGGAAATTTGCATAAGATTCATTCAATCCCAAAAGGAAAAATATTGAATTCCTAACTCTCCTGTTTTAACTTGTTTTGGAAAAAGGCTTGTCTAGAATTTTCTTTTAAGGTAAAACATACATGTCTTCCATGGTTAAATGAGTAAATATACTTGCTTTGTCAAAAAATATTTGAGTGACACTCTGAAATAAAAGCCTTTTATTCTAACAGCATCTGTAATCAAACTTTTAGCAAATACAGGGTTACAAATGCACTTAGGACTTTGCCGATATGCTAAGACATTGAATTATGTAAAACACAATGTGTTGACTTTAAAAACTTTTACTCTTGTTACTTTTAATGTTCTTTTTATTGGAAAAAAACTTTTACCTCGTCTCGGGATTTTTAGATGAACTTTATTTTTCGGATAAAGGATTGAATTACTAATAGTTTTCATTTATGATGAATGTATTAAATTTTTTAGTTCTATTTTTTTCAAACTTCATCACTTGATGAATTTGACGATAAAAAAATATCGGTGAGATTTTTTAATATTTTGGACATGTCCGAATGTAATAGTTGGATTTGCCCCTGATTACTCCATAAAACGTTCTCATAAACTAGAATGAGGAGATGTGTACCACCAGTAAAATACAATCGTGAAGATGTTTTTTTTTTTAATTTCTTTTTTGGTCTGAAATAATAATTATTAGATATGTCTTCTCACCGACAAACAGCAATATAGCGACTGAGATTGTATCTATTTTGTTATACATTTTGTATATATTTTTCGTTTTTATCTGAGGTTGACTCTCTAGCAAGAACTTTTAGTGCTTACTTAGCTTACGTACAGTATGTGTCTCTAAAACGATAATTATTGTTAGACTGACAAAATAGAACGAACAAGTTATAATTTCAGGACACATTAAATATTTTACGAGCCTTGTAAATTCAGAAACTTTCATCATTTTTTTTTCATTTACTGCGTAAATTTGAAAATTATTACGACATTTTTAGCTGTAAAAATCACTAGAGGATCATAAAGTATTCAAGGATGAAACCACAGAGTAATAAAAAAATACCGCGCCAATTTTCCGCGAGCTAAGCTTGAGCATATTCCAGATAAATTGCCTACATTCACAGTATATTAAACAATTCATTGTGAAAGCCTTATACAGGGTGTCCCAAAAAGTAGTGTCAAGCGAAATTCCAGAGATAGAACACCCCTTGGGGTACCCGAATCACCCCCATGTATGTTCCGCGATTTTCTATAGTTTTCGAGTTATTAATTTTTTTCTGAATTTTTGAAAAAATTACGACTTGAACAACTTAAAACATTCTCACAAAAAAAGTAGAAAACTTTCTTGAGATTTTTTTTTTGCTACTGAATTTTAATGAGTTGTTCTTTTATGCATAAAATAATCAGCTACGTGACTTTGATGAAAACTATGAAAATGTTGGTGTAAAGTCAAATAATTAGATTCGGTGAATTACGACTTAAATTTTCAACTATAAATTAAAAATCTTAACAAGTGATTCCATGGTTCCTAAATAAATCTAAAGAATTTTCCAGACTCTCAGCTTTCATAATCATTAAAAAAAAGTAGTACTTAATTGGCTACTTTGGCTAAAATCGGCCTTCAAAGACGGTGAGGTGGAAAATTCTTAAAATTAGCTACCTGATTAAAAAATAGATTTTGGAAATTTTATCATTCCTTAGCTTACTTCGTTTGATAACTAACCAAAAATGACTGCAGGAAAGTAAGATTTCATTAATATTTGAAGGTTTTATTTATTTAGTTTAGCTAAATTTGTGAAATAAAACAACTAGTAAAATTTATTAATTTTTTACAAAAAGTCTTCAAAATGTCAACCTTCTTAGTCAATACAAATCCTACATCGTCTTAAAAAGGTTTCCTTTAATCGTATGAAAGCTATTTTATGTGCCTTAATTTTTTTTTTTCGGCCCGCTTAATTTTGTTCCTAATTCGGCCATATTGCTGATTTTTTCGGCATAAACTAATTCTTTGTAGTCATTTTTGGTTAGTTAACAAACAAATTAAGCTTAGGAATGATAAAATGGCCAAAATCTATTTTTTAATCAGGTTGCTAATTTTAAGAATTTTCCACCTCACCGTCTTTGAAGGCCGATTTTAGACAAAGTAGCCTATTAAGTACTACTTTTTTTTAATGATTATCAAAGCTGAGAGTCTGGAAAATTCTTTAGATTTATTTAGGAACCATGAAATCACTTGTTAAGATTTTTAATTTAAAGTTGAAAATTTAAGTCGTAATTCACCGAATCTAATTATTTGACTTTACACCAACATTTTCATAGTTTTCATCAAAGTCACGTAGCTGATTATTTTATGCATAAAAGAACAACTCATTAAAATTCAGTAGCAAAAAAAAATCTCAAGAAAGTTTTGTACTTTTTTTGTGAGAATGTTTTAAGTTGTTCAAGTCGTAATTTTTTCAAAAATTCAGAAAAAAATTAATAACTCGAAAACTATAGAAAATCGCGGAACATACATGGGGGTGATTCGGGTACCCCAAGGGGTGTTCTATCTCTGGACTTTCGCTTGACACTACTTTTTGGGACACCCTGTATAAATCTTTTAGTTGTTTCTTCGGTGGGTTCCCAACGTTTCATACCCTGTGTACATTGTTACAGTGTGGCTCGTTGGGATTTTGTGTGTTGATATCACTCCACAATCACTCGTATACACAACACACTTACATTATTCATGCTCATGTACAAACTTATCGGTTAGTTTCGTTTATTTTCTGGTTTCAAATTGTTGTCATATTGACGTTATAAATAAGAAGCAATGTTAACTTTTTCAATAAGTATGATCATACATGTTCTGTTCATACCGGTCCCGCAACACCACATAAGTTTGTGTGTTGTCTTTCTGGTTTTATTTTATTCTTACTCATAAAGATAAAACTTTTATATTGCATTAGGGGTTTTCATCGTTGAAAATGCTTGTTTCACAACTGTTTTGTGACGAATTTCAGCTTTAATCTTGTTTACAACTTATTTTCTCATCTCGCCTTGTGTTACATATTTAGTACCTACGTAGGTGGAAGTTGTGTAATTCAATTAAAAGTTTGTTGGCTAGATAACACCCGTTTCTTGGATTTTCGCCCTTGTTTCTTGGTTATAATAAAGTAGGTATTTAATTATAATCAAAATCTTAACCTGATATAAGTCTCTGCTAGTTGAAAGCATTCTTATTATAACTTTCTTTTTGATTTTGTTCTTTATTTAATTAACTTAATAAACAATGATGACGGCTTATTCGAACTTCTTCGGCTGTCATTTTTCAGTATGTTATCTTTTTATTAATCAAAGTTTTATTTTTTTGTAATTTTACCGCGCAATTAAATGAAAACTTTTGTGACTTTGATATAAGTTACGAAACGCAATTATTTACATGTCTTCTGAAATATTATGTCGTAGTAATTTAGGAAAATACCTGAAATTTCTAATCTAAGAGGACCTTTGTAAATTATTCATGTGTACGCAAATGTAATCGGAAAGGGGTGAAATGAGATTGCAAAACTTGACCCGAACTTTATATTAACGTGTAGGTAAGTTTACATAATTTACGTAACAAGCTTTACTTAAAGCCCAGAGTAGTATTATGCGGACTATAGCATTTGAATACTTAAAATTTTTATGTATATTTGAATCATGCTGTAACACAAAAATACCCGGTAATTCTTTTAGTTTAAACATAGTTTCATATATTTCCACCATATAAATTTATTTCTTTTTTTGACTGAAATATGTATGTCAGTGTTTCAACCCATATATGGGTATATATAGCATATATAGCACCCATACAACTAGCTATTATTACAATGTTTTTTTACTCGCAAATTGTAATCATTTATTTATAGTAGATTAGTAGACAAGGGCTGTAAGCCATCAATTGCAGCCCGAGATATTTAGGCGCCCGAGCGCTAGTTCGAGGGTGTAATTGATGCTTACACCCGAGCTAACTACTCTGCTTTACATCTCGATTGTGAGGTAAGTAGAAAAAAACCGGCATTACAAGAATAAAACATTTTAAAGTAAAAGTTTTCTATTCCCGCTATTTTTTTTTTCAAGAACGAAATTGAGCTTCGCAGTTCGATATTTAAAATTTATGACTATTATACTCATACGAAGACAAGGCTGAATAGCGAAGCGACCTCTTTTGTCATTGGGCTAAATGCATGATGTCTTTATTATTGCCAGTATGATGGTTAGATGTACGCAAACTTTTTGAAAGAGTGAAGTTTTTTTTTAATTACTTACCGCCCTAGGGCTTTTCTAGCTACATTATTACCCTAGAGCGCTAATTGGTCACCTACAGGCCCCATTTGGGGGTAATAAGGACCTACTTACCGAATATGAGAGATGTAAAGTAATTTTATCAAATATTACTCAGTAGATAAACCCACAGCAGTTTTGATATGTGTAAATAATCCAAGCAAAAAATATTTAACTGTACGTATAGAGGCCGTTTGTGAAATTACTTATTTAATGTTATTGAAGACGCGGCGCCGATTTTCTGATGTCTTTATAATAGTGTATTTTATTTTTCAACTTGTACAGAAGTATTTCAAGATAAGCGTAGATGCAACAAAGTTCAACAATGAATAAACATAGTAGTTCAAAATTTTGTTGTACCTACTTTTTTCTGCTTACGCTTGTTACGAAGGCAGTGAGGTTCACTCTACGCTTATTACTCTGAGCATAGGACTTTGTATAGCAATAAGTAGCTTGAAAACCTTTTAATTTCGCAATATTTGACTTTGCCTCATATTTTGTTTATTTTACTTTCAACTTCCAATGTTTATGGTTTATGTGTTTTTCACATACCCGCGATTGAAAATTATTTGTTTGTGTTGTATAAATATATAAAGCTACATCCAAACTGTGGCTAAAACTTTGCCATACGAACACAAAAGTAATATCAATGTATCCTTGGTTTTATACTATTTACCTATAGTTAATCAAACAAATAAATTTTAAGAGATTATTATCATCCACATTGTATGTACCTATATATTAAACATACATTCAGATTACTTTTTTACCTACTTTTGCTTAACCAAATTAATTGAAGGTGAGATACTTCCACTCTAGCGCGTCTCTTGAGGACTATAGATTGCTTTGATCATCATATACCAAACTTGCCATGCCATTTTAACCCTTATCTTTCATAATATAACGATGAAAATAGTAATTTTCGTGTACCTAGAAAACCACATAGCACTTTTTATATTCTAAACCTTTCAAACAACTTTATATTTAATGGCTTACATAATAAGGCCCAAAGTGGATAGTTAAGGCCATTTACGAGGCTAAAAGGGAATATGGTCGTAATGGGAGGATGTTGATAGTTTATGGGCTATAAAATGGATGCTTAGATCCATTGTAGGTTTTACTCAAAGACAATGAGATGTTTTTAGTCTATAAATAGGAAAGAATTGATAAGCTGGTTCACTCTAAAGGTAGAACAGCTAAGTATTTAGTTTGATTAGAATAAAAATCAAAAGTCCTTATCGAAAAGAAAAATTACAAATAGACTGCTAATATTACGAGTATATCCAACAAAAAATACCCATAGTCAGAAGTAGAAAGACTATCGCTACGACTACACTACTATACAAAAGAAAGAATGTAATAAGAATGTAAAAAGTAATGTAAAAGACAAACATTCAAATTAGATATATAAGTATAATAACTATCAGTTCTGAATCTTCTTTACAATTAAGTTTGCAGAAAAACGGGTAAAATGTCCACCAAGGATTTTCCTAATAAGAATTTTTGGTAAAACTCAATGAGGTGATCTAAGGGTCAAAATAAGTGCCCGTAGTCCACCCAGGAGAACTCAGATGAACCTCGAACAATAAAAGACGCGAGAAAACAAAAAGACAGTGAACCAGCTGTTTTAAAATATTTTTACGAAAGTAAATATTTTCCTTCATGTGTTATTTACTGTGGGATACAAATTGATTTCTAGTCATTTGATGCATGTTTATGTGTCTATTGCCCCTACTCAGGCTTTATTATATTATTTATATGTGTTTTAATCTTTATTAACTATGTAGCTTATTCGGTTTGCGCTTAATTATAATAGTATAGTAAATGTTAGTACTTAAACTACTTCATTATTATTTGAGTCAGTGATGTCTTTTAACGGTCACTTTTCCTTCTATCCAAGCATTTCTGTTTTGAGTCTTTATATTTCACTTTAGTCATTTCTATTTAGATTTTTTCTTCCCTTCGATTGTTTATTAACTATTTGTTTTTATCTTGCTGTCCTGGTTAGGTATTATGTTTTGGTAAATGCTAAAAAGTTATTCGTGTTCTTTTGATAAAAGTGGTTCCATTGAAGGGTTCAACCTAATAAGGCCCATCAAGGCCTTAGGGAGAGTAATACATTATAGAGAGTAATTTCAACATTATGTATAGGATAATGTTTATTTAATATCCACTTAATAATTCACAAGGTGTGAGAGTCTGTTTACACGGTAGGTGTATGCTTTGCTACACTACATCATAATTGCAGCCACATCAAAATGGTTTTTAGAAACAAAAAAAACTGGCAAAATGTACATTTTTTTATCGATGATTTCCTTCACTGTGTGATAAAATCTATAAAAGAAACGTTAAATGAGTTCGTTTTCCGTAGTAAAATCGTTGGAATTGTAACAACAATCGAACTCTGAGGAATCGTAATTTCCTCCTCGAAAACCAGTAATTGGATTTCCATTTTATTGTTTGATTCAGGACCGTGATTTAATAGGATGTTCCCATTATAGGGACCATTATTCAATTGAATTCAAGGTGAATGAAGGCGAAGGTTAAATATATTATTTATCAGTCGATGATTGGAGTAAATAGGCCTACGTGAGTGTTATGAATAGCTTCGAATTGTAACTTGTATGGAATTTTGACACTTTCACGTCGCGTTAAATTCCAAAGCGGCTAACGGCGTCGCAATTATATTTGACGTAAGTATGTTGAGATAGTTGAGAAATATTTTGCAGTAATATTAAAAGGCACAAGTAAAAAAATAAATAAACAAGAACATGATCACTACAAAGAAAAATTACGGTAATATATTACGGTAGTATATATAATACGAGTTTTATTACGTAAGGAATCTTTATTATTATTCATTTCATTTGCAAACATAATCATTTTCATCATTCTCCTGCCCTTATCCCACGCTAACCCACATATTAGTGGTTTTACTCTTAATGAGTTTTTCTATTCGAAACATTTATGTGCGCAATGCCAGTGCTTTTAAACGGTGAAGGAAAACATCGTGAGGAAACCGGCATACCCTAGAACTAAAAATTCGAAGGTGTGTGTCATAAGTTAGTATTCTTATAAGCGGCGATGGGCTTGCTTCCTGTCACGTACGGAATACTAACTACTGTGCAAATGTGGGCATGTGCCAAATATCATGTTTGGACGTGCCTCTGACTACCCCCTTTAGATATCCTCAAAGATCTAAGTCACTAGAGATCTGAAGAGATATGTATCTACCTGGGGATTACAGTATATAACAGTAATTACAGTATATAAAGTATATAACATGATCATGTTGTTGTTGTTGTTGTTATTTTATTTGCAAATTTGTAAATACTAATGGTTTTACTCTTAATTTTTCACATAAGTCAGAGCGAATCAGTACATCAAATAATTGAAGTGGAAAAGGTTTGGAAATGTAATGCATGAAACTGAAGAGAAAATGGGCCACATTATAATGATAAGGAAAATACAATGGAAAATATAATTTTCTATATAAAAAATCCTCAAAGATGGTCTTATTGGTACCAACCAAGTTCGTAAACGAATCACTTACACTTTTCAAAACAAAACAAACCATTAGTATTCAATAACAATGCACGTCATATCATACTGTCCGTCTGCCCTAAAATTATAGTGAAGCAGCCATTGTTTTCGGCCTCTTTTATTCAACTCACGCGCACGTGTTAAATGCTTTGTTAGAAAGTCTCTTGAGATTTTGTAATTCGCTCACGTAAGGGATAGTGTGAATGATTTTGGTTTAAAAGGTGAGAGTCTGAAGGTGGGAAGTTGATGGTGATTTCATACCACTACATTTTGCACCTTATAACAATGACATAAAGGTTCACGAGACTTTGTAAAATATGAACAATACCGAAATATTATATCAGCTTATTACCCATTATGAAAACATCTTTGTTCTGGTAGTGATGATACTTTGATGTTTTTAATACGAATGAGATTGACACCTCGATATTCTTCATCATTTTGTTGACCATCTGCCCTGCCAAGTTGAGTTATCTATATATTGTTTGTTACGGTCTTTAGATAGCTCAACTGTTAAATTATTAGAGATGGGCCGAATGTGGTTTGAACCGAATCCGAACTTCGGCCGAACATTCGGTTAAAATCAAAAGTTCGGCCGAAGTTCGGGCGAACTTCGGTTCAATTTCGCGCGCTTTCTCGAGAGCGACACGTCGTTTTTTCGCAGGCAGGAAACGTATCTATATGAAAAAAAAACGTAACAAACTTCTGCCAGATAAGGCAGAGTCTTCGGTATTTTTGCACCATAACCTGCCTCTAGTAAATTTTAAATATGAGTGAGTAGATATATGAGAAAAGTTTGTTTAATTTGATCGTTGAAAAAAATACCCTTTAATTGTAATGAAAAATACTTGATGTTAATGAATGTTTAGTTTGTGAACCAAAAACGTTATTTTTTTTATTCAATTTACGAAATTTACAATCAATTTTGTAATAGTACCTACCTATGTCTAATTTTTATGTCTAATTAAATTAGGCAGAGATTTTCAAGACTAACTAAAAAGTGATTAAAAGACTTTATTTTATTTACATTAATGCTATTCTAATTCTATTAAATTTCACTCACAATAGTGCAAGTAGGTATTCATTTTCTTGTACCTAATGTTCGGCATCTGAACCGAATTTCGGCCGAATGTCGAAGTTCGGTTCAAGCTGCCGAAATTCGGTTGAACCGAATGTGAACCGAATTTCGGCCCATCCCTATAAATTATGTATCCTACTAATCCTACTAATATTATAAACGCGAAAGTTTGTAAGAATGTATGGATGGATGGATGGGTGGATGAATGTCAAGATGTCTGAATAACTCTTTCACGCTAAAACGGCTGAACGGATCTGAATGAAATTTGGCACAGCTATAGTAGACTATGGTCTGGAATAACACATTGGCTACATTTTATCCCGGAAAAATATAAAGTTCCCGCGGGATAGATTTGTTTTTGTTTTTCAAGGTACCACGCGGGCGAAGCCGAGGGTGGAAGCCAGTTTTACATAATTTTGTAAATTAGCCGTTACAAAATCTTTTTTAATACTGCAGTCGGTTAAAGCTGAGACAATATCACATTCCACATTGCACAATGCCAATCATCCGGCATCATGATACAATAACAGTTATCGTTACAAACAAAACACCGGCTTTTTCACAACAATAATAATTCTCTACATTGTTTATTATTGAAATCGTTCCCACGTTCCAGTAGCTGGGTGGCTGGATGTCATGGCTTGGGGTTTCGATGACTTTTGTGACATATACGTGAATGCAATTCAAGTTACTGCGTGAGTAGGTGCCTACTCTTTGGGAAGTGAAATTGACTGGCGAGTTGCGTAGTAGCATTTTATACGCTCTAGTTTTGTTCATGGTTTTCATCCCTCCTCATCACGTAGCATGGTATGGACACGTGATGAGAAGGGATGAAAACCATGTCATCAAAAAAGTTATGGGTATGAGTGTATCTGGGTACGCAAGTAGAGGAAGGCCAAAGAAAAAGTGGTTTGATTGTGCGAAAGATGATATGAATTCAAGAGGAGTAGACTAAGAGTTGACGAATGATAGGAGTGAGTGGAAGAAGTAACATGTTGTGCCGACCCCTCTTAGCGTGGGATAAAGGCAGGAGAATGATGATGATCAGTTTAGTTCAACGTTTTTATTAGAGTAATTAGAAAATTTTGAATTATTAATATACACTTGTAAATTAGCATAGCATGAATACTTGTTCTACAAAACATACGAGCAATATATAGAAAACAATTATGACCACGACATTTATCCACAGGTTTGGGAGAAATTTCAAATCTTGTGATCAAAATCTATACTAACTTCAATATTTTAGGATATCTTAAGATGGGCCAGAGGTGTTCAATCCAAACATTATATTTGGCACATTTCGTGTGTTCACGTGTTGCACAGTATATTAGCAATACAAATTCTCATCAAATCCAAATTATTGGGAAACCGATCTACAGAGAAAAAATTATCTCATGGATCCATGGAACAACTCACAGAGGCCTTACCCCAAGCTCTTACAAACCGGCATGTTTCAGAAACGTCACAGTTACAAGCTTGAAGTAACACTATGTAACAGTTTTTGTACGTCATAGTACAAAATATCAAAGTAATATTACTTTGATATTGCTCGAAGAGTTTGTGGTATGGCCCCTTATAGAGGTAAGCATACAGTTTAGAGAACACATTTCACGTTGCACAAGATACATCAAAATACAATTTGAAATCGTGTAAGCTTGTTGAATGAAATGGATAATGTCAGAAACAGAAACCGCAATGCTATTAAGTTCCCTAATGCAGTTTAGCTCTGTTTGTTTGTAACACTCCTGAATTTTGCAGGGTATTTAAAAAAAACATTGTTTCCATCACCGATTGTGTTTATCTTGATGAATACACACGTACTATCCTACTTCCTACTAATGTTATAAACGCGAAAGTTTGTAAGAATGTACATATGGATGTATGGTTGTGTGGATGTATGGATGTCTGGATGTCTGGATGTCTGGATGTAAGGATATATGTTTGTTACTCTTTCACGCTGAAACAGCTGAACGGATCTGGATGAAATTTGGCACATATATAGATAATAGTCTGGAATACCACAAATACTACTTTTATCCTGGAAAAATGTACGGTTCCCGTGGGATAGATTTGTTTTTGTTTTTCGGACACGGACGAAACGTGGGCGGAAGCTAGTACTAAATAATCAATCATCATCAGTAAACGTTTTGTTTAGATGGCGTTGTGTGAAATGACGATTAATATTTATTTATTCATTGGCCTAAGTTTATAAATAATACAGGAACTATAAATAAATCAAGGCATACATTGAAACGACATGTGATTCGCTCCACTTCCGAACGTACGTGTATTGAATACCCAATCTACTGGACGTATCGGGAAAAATACTGATATTTTAAAAGCACTTTCTAGAACATTTCCTTGCTTTTTGTACATCTACTCTAGTACAGAGTACGGGTCTTAGCACTTAGTTTACGTTGCAAAGAACCTTTGCCCACATCCAAATCTCGTAACAAAAGAGTATTTTGTCCTATTACACATTTTTCGCGTCGAAGGAATTTTTATGATGAAATATTTTTGCCTTTACTTTAAGTACATTTTTGCTAACAAATAATGTTTCTGGGTTGAAAGCAGGCACCTTTTTCTTTATCCTATTCACACAGCTGTTTTTTTAATGTAATGCATGAATCTCTTAAAAATATTAAATACGAATTCGGAATGAAAAGCTTTGAAGGTTTGAAAATGAAAAACTTTTTCACATTTAGATATTCATGGAATCTTTCCATATTGTGTCTTTACGGAATTAACCCACTTTTCATATTTATGAATGTTTTCCCTCATTGATACGAGTATAACGTTTTTTCAAAAAAAAAACAAAAACAAACATGTTCATGTGACTTAGATCTTTGAGGATATCTAAAGAGGGTAGTCAAAGGCACGTCGGAACATGACATTTAGCACATGCTCACATTTTGCACATTATTTAGTATTCCGTACGTGACAGCTTGCAAGCCCATCGCCGCTTATAAGAATAGCAACCTATGACACACACCTTCTAATTCTTGGTTGTAGGGTATGCTGGTTTCTTCACGATGTTTTCTTTTACCGTTTAAGAGCACTGGCATTTCACACATAAATTTTTCAAATAGAAAAACTCATTGGTGGTGCACGACCAGGTTTGAACCCACGACCTTCGGATCGTGAGGTAGGGGTGCTACCAGTACATCACAAGCGCTCTCTCAACGTTCTTTCAACGAGTAGATATTCTTTGGAAATCTTTCTTATACCGTACTTTACTTAATATATCTTTTACCATAATAATATGGTTTAATAAAAAAAATATCGAAGGATTTCCACCTAGATTATACATAAAACTGTGGAACCATATCGTATGAGAACGTATTTTCTTTAATTTAAAACTCATTTTCGTTGAATGTACGTTTTGTAGAGAAAGGGGCTAAAGGCCGCAAGGAACTTCTAAATAAAGGGAGTTATCTCAAATGCCGAGAGGAGTGTTTAGACTCCTTAATTTAAAAACAACACCAACAGCAACCTATAGCAACAACAACAGACAGCTAAGAAATAAATCGTCTAAAATCTTTTATGAAACTATACGGAAGCCAGTCTCTGCCTAATGTTCGCATGCTGTCCAAAAACGCATAACAAGGAGGAAATCTTTACGTTTAATAAAATAGTAGAACGGTGTGTCTGTAAATTGAAGAAAAGTAATTAAAAATGAAAGGGAGTGATAGAAAATTAATAAAACAGTAATAATTTTCTGAACGGATTTTCATGTAACTTTCATAAGTGGTCAGAGTATGATATACAAGCAGGATATAGGATATTTGTAGTTATCGTCAAGCAGACAAAGTTGCTGGCAACTGCTAGTGCACAAAATTGTGATTGACAGATGATATCGCTTATTCACCCCTGTTGCTGACTTATCGTTAGATACGTTATGTTGATAACGGATCTTGCGATAAGTTAGCATACAACGTATCTAGCCAACATTGCAATCTATCATACCAAAACATAAACATGAAAATGTCATCTCATTTGCCTATCATTTTACCGAAACACATCCCCAAATACAGAAACCCAAATATTAGTACCTAAGTATACTTTTATTGGCAGAAACTAATGTTAGGTATACAGGGTTACCAGACTACTTCTAGGTGTTAAAATACCCATCAATCTCAACAAGTTTTTATAAGAAACCAGCACTGTGAAAGCGAAAAAAAAAGCTGTTTCATTCAAAACCTACTTGGCTAAAATTTATGAAACAGCTGTTTTTATTTTCGCGCTCACAGTGTCGGTTTCTTAGAAAAAGTTGTTTATATTGATGGGTGCTTTAACCCCCTGAAGTTTTCGAAAGTAGTCTGGTAACACCCAGTATTTTTTAGTAGAGCAACAAGTGACAAGTGGCATACCTAAGTAGCTCGATCATAGTAAACACGTCACCGTGGTGATATGAGGCGGCCAGACGAATTCCTCGTTGGGCGTTCTTGTGCGTTACTCACACAGCGTGTAGAAGACATTGCAAATTACTTTTTTAGTCAGTTGAGATTGAATTTTTGCATAGTACCTAGTGTAGACTGCAGTATGAGTACTTGTGTGACAAGTGACTTCAATGACACTGTGACTAGTATCATAATAATTAGTTTAGTAAGAATCAAGGCTGTGATTCATTAAAAACCCTATTTATATCTTCTTTACATAAAGTGGTAATAATACAAACGATATATTTTTTTGACTGTATGTGCCACCAAACTTTATTTTCGAATATTTTTTTATTGGTGTTTCTTACAAGTGTGAAATGAAAGTATGTTAAAGTAGCAAATAGGTACTAAGTCAAGTCCTCATATCGAAAAACATCTGAAATGATGCTGGAAATGATATAGAAAAGTGGTCAGCTAACCTGAAGTCAGTATGGTCAATTTGTTACGTAAATATTTTTATTTGTGTCGAAGCACTAAATATATGATTGTAGATAGCAAATAAGTAGTATATAATGAGCATGTTTTGATTCCAATATTTCTTGTGGTCCGTCCAGCCATCCTGACGCTCACCAATTTTTTGCTGAAAAGTCATATTTTTAGCATACTATTATTATTGTATACTTAGGTATAAAATAATAATGTCTTGCTTAGCTGTGTCAAGGAAAAGGAAGCTAAACATTACAAAAACAATAGTTGACATGTTCAAGGTAACTCTTATTACTATCTAATTATGTAACAAAATTGCGTGTAACTTTCTGTTCGTGAAGAAAGTACAGTTAAACAGTTAAACATAATTATATTTCCGTTCTTGTACGGAAAATATGAACGGGACCGTAATGATGTGGACGTTTGTATGTAATTGTACCTTGCTATCTTAGAAATTAGACGTACTTTCTTGTTTCTACCCACCCCTTAAGAAAAGAGTTAAAGTTTTGATGTAAAATACGAGTACATTACCTGCGAGTATGAGCAGCGAATTTTGAAAAATGCCTAATCAATTCACATGGTAGATATCCTTTTTAGATAATTTTTTTTTATTAGGAATAATCTAAGAAAGAAAGGCAGTGGGGTAAGGTAACGTCAACATAAAGAACAGACCAAAATAAATTTGCTAGTATCAGTTGGTACATTCAATCAAGTTTTGAGCCTCATGCCTCATTGTACATGCCTCAATGCAAACTGAACAAACAAAACAAAACTTTTCATGCCTCATTGTACATGCCTTAGTGCAAACTGACTGGTGGTGCACATTGGATAATAGATTACCTGGTGAAAACAGAATAATGATAGTGTCTATCTTTTCAAAATTTAAACCTACAAGATTTTTAAGATTTTGAAATTTCTTATTCAAATTACCCTCATAGGACCCAAACTAGCGTTTAGTTACAACTAAACCTGAAGTACTCTCTAATCCGTTAATCCAATTCAATCAAGTCTCAGTTCGCACATAGTAGTTGGAGCCAAGGTAAATTGAGATTACTGTTTGCATATCAATTGAAGCCAGCTAAGCTTTGATCTTAGAAACAACGACCGTCTTTAAACGCCAGCATTATTATAGCAGAGAGATGACAAATATTAACTAGACCCCTAACAACCAATACAGTAGACCCTTAGGTCTAGACAAGAACCATTTTCTGTTAGTTTTCACGACAGCGAAATCAAATTGGATGCGCATCTCATGCCATTTCCATACAATTTGATCTTACCGCTGGCTTTTGTTTGACCCTCAGATATGTTACCCCTTTCGTGCGTGATTATCGTCCCATAAACAAAGTACTTAAAGGATCAAATGAATTGATGCAGGAAATAAAAGTAAACTTAAAAAAAACAGTGTGCAAAGGAATCTCTGAAGAAAGCCGAAATGTGCCCCAAAGAATTCTTGAAAACAAGACAGTAGGCAATAGCCGATGGAATCTTTCGATATTTCAATCGAACGTTTAATAACAAATGCCATTCGCATTGGTATGTGACCTTTGATTTTGCTGGGTGTGAGAAAAATAGGGCGTTTTATTGACGACGCTGGAGGAGTTTGTGTGGTTTTTCTTTGAGATTTTCTTGCCCTTTCTACTCGGACTTAAATTAAGCTGAATCTGTCATCAAAAACCCAGCATATAAAACGTTTCAAAAAGGTATTCTTTATCTTGTTGAATAACATTAATTGGCTCTACGTCATTATAGAAATATAGAATAGACTTCCTCTTTATCACGCCTGGTTTAATTTCACAACTTGAGGTAGTTGGCCGTTACAGCTGCAGCAGACACCTTTCAGGATTTTTTTCAGGTTAATAACAGGCACAGGGGCTACATTGGTACAAACTTGAACTTGGACTGTTGGGGGAAGACCCATTGGAGGTGGGAATGGAAAGATGTCTTCGTCAGTTTAAGTGTGCAGTGTTTGCTAATCGCGTCGTCTGGCCAGTAAAAGTATTTGTGACGGTGAATAAATGAATTACGAATATCACTATGTACGCGACTGCATCAAGTGAATAAATTGTAAAGTATGATACGTAATGCTGGTAGCGTGTGCTTTCCATATTGTATTTTTACTTTTTCACTGGAATTTTAACAGTGAATGGGTAAACAAATTTGCAAATTCCATGCAGTTTTATAGTTTGCGCTGACCCTAATAAAAAGCGTGTTTCAGTGTTGTTTTTGTCTAAACCTGTGTGTTATCTGTGCCAAGCTTATATACATAACTTGTTGGAAAAAATACCGCATCGAATATGTGCGAGGTAGTCCCATTGTGATTCCTTCTAATCATAGATTAATCAACAATCAAATACGTTAGTCTCGTCAATATAATATCTCAGTCACGTCTTATGTAAGCAAAGTTAAGGCTGATTGAATTGGGATACCCAGTAAGCCCTAAGGACGTATGACGTAGGTGTTCATTGTATGTCGCATCGTGCAATCAATTAAACATTCTAAATGTTGGTGTATAATCTAAAGTAGGTACCTGGATAACGGAGCTTTGTTCGGTTTACTCGAAAACACGGATAAAACAACGTATTCCAAAATTTAAACCTTGCTAGATCGATTTATCGGCCCCCAAAACCCCTGCATCTTAAATTTCATAAAAATCGTTGGAGCCGTTTCGGAAAGAGTTTCCTAATTTTCATCAAAATTCATAGATGTACTTACATGTTTGCATAGAGGCCTAAGGTGTCATCCAAAACTTTAAAAATCTTCAAAATGAAAATTTTTCACTTAGCTGACAATTTGTACTTATACTCTTTTCCGTCGCGAAATCTTAAATTTTATGAATAAGGAAAAGCTAAAAAACGCCAAAAAACTTTTTCCATCTCGGTTAAAATACCCATTTCTCGTTTCTGTTGGGGAGCCTTGTAGAGCGAGGGACAGTGGCGAAAACATCACATTACATTATAGTTCCTACCTATTAATGAATATAGAGCTGATTTTGGAAATTCCGTTTATCTTACTACGCTTTTTTATACCGACTTCAATGTCAACTGTTACTTTGGTAGGTAAGTATAATCGCATCATTGAAAGTATCATCATTAAAAAAGTAAGATCTTATGGATTAGTGGGCATTGGTGGTCTAGTGATAGAAGCCTCGCCTTTCTAATCGAAGGTTTAGATCCCGTTTTGCAACCGATTTATTTTTTTGTTCGTAATACGTTATACCAGTACCTCAAACGGTGAAGAAAAATATCGTGAAGTATTTTAAAAAAAATTAAAAGCTGGTTTGACAAGTCTTGTGACTTGTTGACAAATTTTTCATTTCATTTGGTGTCATAAAAATGGTTAACTGCTGACCTTGCTGCTTCAGTTTACACTATGTCGTTAATTTAAATTTACACAATATAAAAAGAGTAGTATATCCAAATTTTTTGATCGAAAGAAGAAAAAATCCTATTTGGTAGAAAAATCTTGAGTCGAATGGTGAAGCAATCATAAGATGTGGCACCAAAAATAATGACAAACTCGAAGTAAGTACAGTTGACTTAACGAGTCGAGGCATTCGTGAAGTTAGCCGCAAGAGCTGCGCAGTATCGTTTTTCGGGAGCAATTATAGGTATGGAGAGGGACGGTGGGACTGCACATGCGCAAACTCGCACCTGTGGCTAATTTCACAAATGCCTAGATCCGTTGGATGAACTGTAGGTAAGTACATAGTATAAGGTATAGAAATGTTCACGGTCTCCTGCGCCATTTAGGAGTGGAAGTAAATAATTTATTTAGAAGTTATCTTCTGACTGCAAACTCGATGGGGTGAATTATGTAAATCTACGTTTTATGATTCACGTTTTTGTCAAGGTCGACCGTCAACGGTTTTATGATTTTTTGGAGACAAATTAATATTAATGCTCCCTTCTTCTTCTTTATTTATGCCATCTGTCTCATAGAGAGAAGTTTTGCCTGTGTCAAATGTATTTTTATAGATTAGTCAACGTCATAGAGTCACAGTCAAACTTTCAAGTCAATTATTAACAAAAAAAAAGACTGATTTGTTAAAATTCTCTGGAAATTTTCCGATGGATTTAAAAAGGAACAATTCACTTTAACTGGAAAAATTTTATAGTATACAAAATTACACATTAAAACTCAAAATTAGACGAGAAAATATTTAGAAATGTCACAGTCGAAAGCATCAGAAAAAGTCCCTTCTTCTGATCGTGTCTCTAGTTTTTCCTACCAAGTGCGGCGAAAGGTTTGAAATTATTAAGATGATTCTACTAATTATTTACAATGTTATTCACTCAGAAACCCATTTCCTTGGTAACGTGGTAATCCACGTTACCAAGGAAATGGGTTTCTGACCGAATACTTCAGGAAGGACTTGGTAATCCAAGTCCTTCCTGAAATCCTCTCGGCGCCGGTCTGTCTGTCTTCCATATATCCCGAACCGGAAATCAAAAAACGAATCACTCAGCAACGAAAGCCTTTCAGATACTTTTATGCCCGTATATATAAGTTAATCTATGCTTTTAGGTCTATTATAAAAAGAACGTTTCATTGAAGAAACTGCAATTTATACGTAACTTACTGTTGCCTGCGACTTTGTCCGCATGAAAATCAGTAGGTAATTGCGGAATCTATGAACATTTTGTATGGGAAAATCAAGGGAAAATGTTTTTTCTTTTTATTTTATTTTCTTGTAAATTTTCCAATATTTTTAATAAATATTCTGCTATTCGGGACGGAGACAAATACAACAAATTCATTCAAAATTCATGAAAATCGGTCTAGCCGTTTTAGAGTTCTAAGTGTCGAACAAACCCGACTTTTTTTTGCAAGTAAGAAAACACTCTAAAATGAGCTTTAAATACACTATTCTATTTATCGATGAAACCTAACACCGCAGTATAACCTAGAAAATCCAACGAAACTATAAACAAAAATGTTAAATTCGAAATTCGAATCTCATTTAACCCTTTGATGAAGCCGCGCTGAATCTTTAACACATCATTAGGAAGTAACAAAACAGTTAAAAGTTTACGCAACGTGCAGATAAATTACTGAAAGGTCGTTGAACCCTCTCGAGTCAGATGTCAGCGGCGGCCGCTGAAGTGCTGCACCCTTTCGACACTGCGGCACCGCCTAGTGATGCGACACTGTCAATATCGATAACTTACTCTACATCGATAGTTTAGATCAGTGATTCCCAAAGTGGTCCAGTTGGACCCCCAAGAGTCCACGGGAGACTCGACGGGGGTCTACGTGACAAAAAATGGGGGTCTACAATGGTAAGCAGGGTTGCATCAAAATTAATTTGGTTTCGATAGTGACGAACTAAAATGTTGGCTTGTTATTTTATATAATTGACAACTAAATTAAGGCCCAGAATTTTGAGAATTGCAAGTAATGCAACCCTAATCATTCTATTACCGCTTAATAGATTACATTGAAATTGACCTACATGATACTCAAGGATATAAGTGATAAATCGACCGGAGCTAAAACACAAATTAGTTAGAAAAACTTGGTTAAAAATCATGTCAAAAACACCTCTGAAAATTCAGAAATTCCCTAATTTATCCAGAACAGTAAGGTATTTTGAATTTCTATTTCACATGAATGTAAATCGGTTGATCTGAAACAAATCAACCCAGCCGTCTTTTTGAAATAAGCTATTTACTTGAACATATTTATGTTTTTTATAAATTGTCGTTTTCGTTATATAATTCAGAGCAGCCTTATTATCATGCCGCACTCTACTTACTTGTCATTTGGGTATTTCGCTTCGTGCTATGTCTGATTCCGCGGAGATCCGCGTTGCTATACGGACCTATGTCTCTTTTTTTTGTAACTTTTACGTATGGAATAGTGTGTCAAGTATTCTGGGCCTTAAACCTTCTCAATAAGAAAATTTGTAAATAAATTGAGAAAAAAAATGGTAATTTGGAAATGTTTTTTTTTTTTCGGAAACTGTTAATCGTCGTTGAAAATCAGCCACAACGCAAGTTTCCATAAATCTAATCTTCACTTTTTTTTTCAAGATTTAGAAATCGGTAGTAGTGTAGATGCCACCGGATCCACCACAGTAGCCCACCAGATCCAGCAAAATTTTGAAATTGGTCTATGACACAAAAGCGTTTGGGAACCACTGGTTTAGATAAATCGTTCGCAACAGTCTCCCGATAACTCAACTGTTTCACATGCAATTAAAAAAAAGAAAAAAAAAAATCGATTGTTGACATCATTTGCCACTTCTGATGAGTTAATAGGTTGCTCTCTTTAAATGCGTGTACCTACAAGTATTTACAACAAACACATTACTAGCTATATATCTATAAATGAATCCCTATATTTCCCTTGGTCACGGCATCATGCGTGAAACAATTTCGATATATTTATATTTTTGTTGTGTTTGTTATTGTAAGAAGGTTCTTATGAAAGAAAAATCAATATGCATAGTTAAGACAGGACAACGTTTGTCAGGTCAGCTAGTTTTTAATAATTTATAGAAATAAATAACTATTTAGGAAGTTTTTTTAATATTGCAAAATTTTATATGGTCTTTCTTTAATGTCTTTTGAAATCCTTTGTTATACTTATAGCAAGAATACCTAGATATCGAAAAAGGAGCGCTTACATAGATATTTCCCACATCACTAGAACGCCTTGTTTCATCTCCCGCTATAAATGACCAGATAGTAGCTGAATAGCCGCTTTGTAAGAGATATTGCCTACTTTATGGATTATACAGACACTGTAAAACCACTTTACGATGACGCAGATATTAGCATTCCAACATTGAACTAACATAAAAAATGTATAGAAAAATACTGTTGAACAATCTTAGACACTAAAAAGAAGTCGTTTATTCAAACCACCACAAAGATTACAAATGATAATCCTACATTCTAACTTCTGAGCACAGAACACCTAAAAAAATATAAAGAAAAGGGACAGAAGGCACTACCTTAGCTTAAATAAACATACCTACCTACTGTTTCTGTAATCTTATTCTTATTCTTAAACTAAGGCTTTGTAAGTACTTATTGTAAACCTATATTAAATGGAAATTCAGTCAAAAGCTCTATTTAAGATCCTAAAATCCACATGCGATCTTAAATACGATTAAATTTTTGGCATTCGAGTTCATAGTTATTTTCGATTGAATTACATTTAAAGATTTCGAATTTTAAAAAAATGTTACAAAAATGTTAGTACTCGATTGCTATAAAACCGGCAATGATGAAATCGATTAAGTTTAAAACTTAATCGATTTCACATGGAACCACATTGATACTCATTTTATATTGTCAAATAACAATTTGTTAATTAAATGTTTAATGCAAAAAGTTACACATAAAATACAAAAAAACATGATCTAAATTGTTAATCAATTTATAGTAATCAGGTATAGTGTGGCGTTTACCTACTGCTTAAAATTCACTGTGACTCACATTTATGGATTGGGTAGAAAAGAGAATATGTTTTTGGGTCGAAAGGGGATAAATAACTATTGGGTAGAACAATCTTGGGTCGAAAGGCAAAGCACTCAATTTACACTACCAACAGTCTACAACAACGAATCGTGTAGGCGTAATACCTTTCCGAGTTTTTTTCAACAACAGAGCTACCTCTGGGTACCCTTATTTCCATAATGTAATTTACTGAGTGTACCATTGTTTTTTGGTATCCTACAGTTGTCTTTTGCATGGAAAGTACTTGAAATGAACGGGAAAATGTACAGTGAAGGTAAAGAGCTAGTATTTAGCCGGTTAGCACTAAGCATATTGTATTACAACTTAGGTGAGAGAATGGTGTATGTGCAGAGGAAGCTTATTTTATGTAAAATCACGCAAAGGGCCTAAAAACTTTTACTATATTATATCAACTCGTCAGTTTTTGTTATTATCTCGAAATCATTTACCTGCTAGCAATACGGATACTTACCTACTAGAAGACCTTTCAGTCACGAAATATAAAATGAAAATTCAAAAATTTCCATCAGAGTTCAAAGGGCATAACAGGATAATTATTTATCTAACTTACAGTTTTTGATATGCACTCCGAAACACTCACATGCTAGCAATAAATAGTCATGAAAATAAATCGGAAATTAAAAAACTTATAAAAATCATCATCATCATCATCTTCCTGCCCTTTTCCCACGTTATGTGGGGTCGGCACAACATGTGATCTTCTTCCACTTCCCTCTATCATTCTATAAATCATATTCATCTATAAAAATATTGAAGGAAATTTTGCGCAACGATCTAACTGCAAACTATGGTAACCAGGTAATAGATACAATACCATACATAAAGATGTACCAAATTTGTATGTATATTTATTCATAAGGCACTCATAACAAATAATATGATATTAAAAAATATTGGTGGACATTTCACACAACGCCATCTAGCCACAAACAAAGCAAAGCTTGTTCTATAAGAACCAGTAATATTGAAGAAGAAAAATAAAGCTTTCTAAAGGCCAAGTCTAGTATAGAGGCCCCGTAAAGGACTCCTTATCAACTGCTGTGTGATTCTGTAAGACCTCATTCTAAACTTCGAATCTGAATCCGCTGTGAGTTTCTTGATTGGCATTCCAAAAACTCGGTTGATAATTCGAATTTACACTAGCGCCACTCTTGCGAGCGTGTCAGCGACTTGAACTAAATTGACGGGGAGGCATTCTATGCGGTAATTCCCAAGTCACTTCGACGCTCGCTTCGCACTCGAACCCGATTCAAAGTGTCAAATAAAAAAGTCAATGTCAAATGTCATTTTGAACCCTAGGCGAAGTGAGAGTGAATTGCGATGTGAGATGCGAGTTGATGTTTGAATTTTACAGAATCGACGTACCGCTATTCCGAACTGACAATTTCATTCAAGATAGAAAAGTACCTTCATTTGAAAATCATTGATGTCTGTCAATAAGAAAACGCCTTTACCAAAGACCTCGGTCGGTAAACTAAATTACGTTGCCTTTTCAGCTCGTCACATAAAATAGTAGATTTAGAGAAGGTAACAATGATTGACAACCAAACCCGAGATCTCATCTTATATTTATTCTTGGTAGAAATTTAAATACAACAAATTTATAACTTTGATATTTCGTACTATTACCAACATTTGAATTGAAGTAGTGTTACTTCAAGCTTCATTTTTGACGTTTTTGAAACATGGTTTGTAAGAGCTTATAGTAAAAGTCATTAATAATAAACAAGAATAAAAAAAAGAGCTTGTGGCAAGGCCCTTGTATGTATAGGAATGAAATTTCTAATCAATAAGTCACATGATAGTTTTCGTACAATAGTGAAGTTTAATCGAATATTTTCTTTTCTATATATTCCCTCAGGCCTTAATTATTTTATTTTGATATTTATTTCTACTCAACTCTGTCGACCCGTTGCAATATTGAGACAGCTTTAGTTTTTACGCTGGTATCAAAAAAACTAATGACACTACAATAATCTCGTAATAAACAGTCTGAACAGGTGATAAAGATACTGCCGTCTCTATAATTAGCAAATTGATGAAATGAAAATTCAATTTCATTGTTTTCTCTATGGCAGCCGTGGAATGAGGGCACGATAATTGAATTGTTCCTGCAAGGGAATTACATACCTACGAGCCCCTGTGTGAAAGTGATACGAGCCCACAGCACCGGTTCTATTACCATTAGTTTATCATTGTAGCGTTGACTGTGCGTCTCGAGGGTTTTGTAAATTCTCAGTGGCTTGAACAGCTGCTACATAGAACTCTGGAAAATGGAGAAACGAACACAACAGAATAAAATATGAGGCCCAGTTTCCACCAAAGCAGAGAGGAGAGGAGACGAGGAGATGTGCTACAAAGCTGGCAGGTTATTTCCACCAAAGCGGAGAAGAAAAAAGTAGCGGAGAGAGATGTGAGCTACCTGAGTGTGAGTGAGCCGCTCGAATAGACATTTCTCCGCTCTGCCGCGCCGATTGCTCGCTCGCCGAACAAAATTCTATAGAAAAATGAGACATCTCCTCTCCTCTCCTCTATCCATTTCCACCGAAGCTAAGCGGAAAAGAGATGTGGAAATAACGAAATCTGATTGGTTTATTCTACTAGATCTCCTCTCGTCTCCTCTCTGCTTTGGTGGAAACCGGGCCTAGACGAACTGAACTCATACTTCAAGAACTGACTCCGATTTGACAGTAATACATACCAAAGAGAGAAAAATGGAAATATAAATCTTCTAGTGTCACACTACTTATCAATTTATTACTAAGAGTATATCCAAGATATCTGTAGGGGCTGGCTAGTTGAGCTTTGGCATATTAGTGCATTGGCTCTAGACAAAGAAGCTTAGAATTCCACCCGTTAAAATTAAATCCTATTTCTAACCCCTAACGCAAAAACGACGGGGAGTTATAAGTTTGACGTGTCGCATCGTAGGTCCCGAACGCATATGAACTGTTTTTGATTTTGTTTTTTTTTTTGTTTAAAGGTGAACTAGTCGGGAGTGTTCTTAGCTATGTTTGATGGAAATCGGTCCAAAATGGCTGCCGCCACAAAACGGCGGATTATATTTTTTTTCACAACTCCCTCAATATAGGTATCAAATAAAAGGGCTTGAGTTAGTAGAATACTATACACAATAAAAAAAAACAAATCAATTTATTTTATTTATTTATTTATTTATACTTTGTACACAGATTATACATACTAAAACTTAAAACTAGTGGCATGTACACAGGCGAGCTTAACCCTAAAAAGAGTTCTCTTCCAGCAAACCTTGGGATATGGAGATTATAACTAATTGGTGGGTATATTGCGTACAAAAAAAAAATGAGAAAAGAAAGAAATTAATAATAACACACATATATAAAAGAAAATGAAAGGAAATAAAAAAAAAAAAACTAATTTAATTAAAATAAACCAAAAATACACTTATACTTATATAGGTACTAACATATAAATATATATTATAGGAACTACATATATATATATATACAATATAAATAAATAAATAATAATAATACATAAAAAAATAAATATCTTAACACTTACTAGGAGAGATAGTGCTCTATTAATTTTATTTTACTTGTTTGATGAAATCTTTGGTTGGAACCCTGCAATCATTTTTATTATTTTATTAAATATCTTATGAATCATGGTAGCCACTATATGCATGTTAGATGTTACACACTACAGTGTAAACTTTGTCGTTTAATAAGGGAACGTTCACCTCTGGTCTCCGCAGAGAAATAATTCACCTTTATAACAAGCTGAGAATAATAAAAGCCATATTCACACCCAGTTTATTTATTCTACTGCATTCGTATGTACGTTGCCGTTGGAAATATCTAATAATAGCAGTGTTGCCAGTGGCAGATAGTCAAATATAACATGAGACAGCTCAAAAAGTAACATTTTCACGATAAAAGTAACATTACCTCAGTAAAAATAAAAAAGTAAAAAAACAACATGTTCATGACTCCTTTTTGAAGTCTTTAAAAACAAAAGACATACAATAAAATTCTTGTACTATGTACCTGTATAGTCAATCAGGGTCAATTGCAAACATGGGTAATTTGAAACACATCTCATTTATTTTAATAAATTATTATGAGCTTTATCAAATTGAAACAGAAACTCATTTTATTTTATTTGCATTTTTTTCATAACCCGTTTGATCTTAATTAGCCTTCATTAGACCAGCTCTTTTGTACTAGACAACGGTTTTTTGTACGAAGAAAAAGCAAATGTCATTAATAAATGATAATGTTTATTGTGTGTGGTAGAATTCTCCTCAATGTTTCCCTAAGAAAACAACGTTTGGCCAAATAATTAATTTAACCCGGAAGTGAAATTGACCTATGTCAGTATCGTTCCTGTGTAAATATGTAGGTACTGTAGCTTTTCCCAAACGAGACTCGCACTTTTGTTGGTGCGGTTTTGTGCTAAAATTGCTTGGCATATTATTGTGTTGGCATGTACTGTACAAGACTTAGTGAACAATAGTAACATAAAGTAAGAGCACAATGACGCCACGTCCTGTGCCGAGAATTAATAGTGCGAGATAGTTTTATTAGGTGGCAGAATCTTCAAATGGAATATGCCACTAAAACTGTAAAGTAGTCGTGGGCGACCTTTACTTATGTCATCGATTTAAGAAAAAAATTGCAATGACTCACGCATCGTCTTTAAATTTTGTTGTGCTTAGTAGGGAAAGCTGGGCGTTGTGGTTTACATGCAAAGTATTATACATTTTTTTTATATCGTAACCAGGGATTCTCAAACTTATATCAAAGTAGGTAACAAGGTCATCATGAGCTGTTGGTTTGGTAGTTGGAAACTAAGGCTTCTCTTTGCACAGAAGTCTGTCTACCAACATTGAAATGACTCATCAGATAAAGCTAACCTTCGACCTTTCACCTGCCCTTTCGTATCAGATTCATAGGATATTCATGGGAACCTTGATTTATATCGCTAAACAAATCTTTCACGGCGCCTCCTTTGTAGATAATACTGACAAGTGTGTGCTACTTCAAACCAGTTCCACAATAAAATATGCTTTATCACACTGGAGAAGGATTCAAAACCCTTTGCCGTATAAATCTACCTTTATGTAAGTCTATCGTCAAGTTATAGTAAGCCGTAACTAACTAAGCTAGACCAAAAACGTTTCTACCTTCCTAAATAATTCAGGGAAAAATTGCTAGTATACTTGCTTTCTTTTATCAAGTTTGAATCATACTAGATAGCTACTCACAATATTTCATAATGTGCTTACCGCGATGAAAATGTACGAAACTGACTCTGAGATTCATCTTTTCACCACACTGGTGTAAAATAAATTGTGACACGAAAAGAAAAAGAAGAAACCAAAAATGTTTGTATATTTTGCGACATTGATACAGTTCTAGTTGTTTTTCCGTAACTTTTTGGCAACCCTTAAAAAGACGATAGACTATCTTAATGGCCTGTTAAGGGAATAATCGGTTTTTCAACAAAAATAACGACTTTGAAGAATTTCATTGGATAAACAAAGCTATTAGTACCTAACTAAACATTGCGTTCAAAGGTTGTTCCTACTGAGAATTTATAGGCTTAGAAATCCCAGATTAGCTTAAAGATCTTAGGTAGATCTCTGATACCAGCAATGCATTTTAAAATTAGATGTCAAATGAAAATTCAATAAAAAGAAGATGGAAAACAGATTGCACCGTCGAGTCTGAGGAGATAGCACAAGTTGTTGGATCGCGAATCGTTATTGAAAATTAAGATATTTGTAACTACACTTTTAAAAGTTTGACGTGTTATTTCATATACCTCCTCCTTCATCAATAAATATTCCTTTATCTTCTAACAATATATTTGGACTTATTGTCAACTAACGCTACACGAAGTCAGTCATCCTAATGAACTTCAAAGCTTTACAAACAAGGATGATAAAATTGTTTATAAAAGTAACCATAGGTCAGGTAAGGGTAAACCCGTGAGTAGACGGTTTGTCTGTAAATCCTTTACTTATTAAAAAGAACAGACAAAGTTTGTAGTTTATACCGACTGGTGCTAGCCAATCGCCTGCTTTTATAAAGTATGATAACGCTTCTTGTTTTAGGTACGCTATCTTTAGCTCCGGTAAATAACTACAAGGTTTAATAAGTTTGAAGTTGATACGACTCAACTTAATCATTTAGAAAATTATACCGTTTGATTTGATATTCCAAAAATTCTGCATTGCAGTATATGTATTTTATGACAGAAGTGAGTTTAGATTTAGTTTTAACTAGACTATTTTAGTATCGGATCTACTTTGTTGAATTTGTCTTGTTTCTGAACTTTCAACTTCGCTATACAAAGTTAGCAAATTAGCTTAGTTTTGCTCTGTATCTGAGACAAAGATTGAAGTAACCTAACTTTGTCCCTAAGATGAATAATTGTCTCGCAGTGCAAGACTTAAGTTGGAGAAGTTGTGTAGTTGACAGATCTGGTAATATAATTTAAAAACTATGCAACATAGTTTTTTTTACATCAAACTTTACTCAAAAAATTTAATAGTAATACTTGTTGCGCACGCTATAACTTGAAGTAATTATAACGATTGCGTATAATTCAGATTCCTCATTCATTAGATTGTTTAACTATTTTATGCGCGAACGTAAGTTAGTAGAATGTAATTAAACAGTTTTGCAATTTCTAAGAAAGTTTATTATGTTCACAAAAAAAACATTGAATAAGTATCAAAGTACCAATGGGAAAAACCCAACGCTTTCTCAACTCTTGGGGGCTGAAACAGGCCCCCTCAGTGTGATGCAATAACATGGCAATATCGGAATAACACGAGCGATAGTGCCAGCCATAATTTATATTCTAAATGGAATTTGATTAATCTTCAAATAATCAAAAACTTGTTATAACACTGAATTAGATGAGGCATGACATGAACCATAAGCCATTAGAAAATCTAATCACATTACACCTACTTTTATGAAACTATTTGATTGTGTGAGTGACATTAACTTGTGACCCAAGTGACCCTAACTTGCCTGAATATACCTTAAGCTTATAGAATTGGTAAAATTTATATGGATTGAGTACATTCACAGCTAAAATAGCTTTTCTATCTTAACAAAATGTTATAATCATTTGGTTATCGAGTGTCAAATGACATCGACATTACGCTTAACCACATTGTATTCGCCCTAAGCATAAATAAGCATGTTATTACTAGTAGTTCGCCCCGAACTGAGATCTCGCGCGCGATGTCCACAATCCTTATTTGTATTCATGCCCTAATGTTTTTGGATACACTATAATGTACTATGCCACGTAACCTAATCACAAACAAATATTTGATAATCCTACCAAAGAAAGGAAAACTATCTCCCTACTGCTATTTATCTAACAAAGAAAAGAAAATGTTGAGTATAAAGATATATTATGTATGTAGGTATATTACAAATTAGTCCCTACCTATACTATTTACAGTGAATTAATAAAAATGAAACTGAGGCTAATAGAAATTAAAGAGTTTAGATTTAAAATACAGATAAACGATTGAGGACAATATTTAGGTAGTCTTCTGTTTTAAATGTTATTCAGAGTCCAGGACTGTCTAGCAGGAGCATCTAGGATAGCTGTTGCTTCAAGGTCTTACGCCACTGGACCACAGAATATGAACGGAGTGGACTTTATCTGTCTCCAGAAAAACCTCGGGGTAGATAATTTCACTCGCGAGAGTCCCTTAAGATTCTGTATGACTCTGTTGGTCGCGCTGGTAGAAACTAACCCAATTTACTGTGGTTTGTTCCTCAAGCTTTCTAAGCTTCGTCCTCAGGGCCTCACCAGGCTTTGTTCAAGATATTGGTTCCAGGATTAGTTATGCTTTATAGCTAGGTATCTGAAATTTAACGGGGTTGGCACTGGACTGGTCAAGGTTTTAAAATACTTTCCAGGACTTGAGTTGTTGAGATAAAGAAATCCTCGGAAGACATTTTTCAGCGATTCCCGATTTTTTATATGTTTATCTTCCATTTTTTCCATCGATGTAAATATTATACTTTTTCTGCTCATTCCTTCAAATATGACGTTTTTCATTTGCTTTTTAGTTCGAGATAACAGTAAATAGGTTTTATTATAATAAGTTTTTATTTATAAATATAAATAAATAGTAATACTACACCGATTAAGCTCATATGCTTCCCAGTAAATTTGATTAGCAGTATCTCTAAACCCTCCAAGTTTCATGCAGATTGGATGTACGGTTCTTAAGTTATGCTCTAACAAACATACACGCAAACATACAACGCCAAATCGCATAGCTGCCAGTGAGATCTTCGCTCGCTTCGCTCGCTCGATCAATCAGCTTCAAGTTTGAATGTAGATGGATACAGGGGTAGAAGTAGACCAAAGAAAAGATGGATGGACTGTGTGAAAGATGACATGGGTAAGAAAGGAGTGAGTACTGAGATGACGAATGACAGAGGGAAATGGAAGATCACATTTTGTGCCGACCCCACATAACGTGGGATAAGGGCAGGAAGATGATGATGATTATTAGCTTCAAGTTTGACCAGACGAGCATTCTCGGTTCGTAAATTACAAACAATAAGTCGGTGTAACTACATCAGTTTTTGCGTACTACCAAAGTAGGTACATGAATTTTGGTGACGTCACACGATTATCACAATACTTTTTAGGTAAGGTATTCTAAGAGGTGGTGTTGTGGCAGCACTGACTCACGATCCGAAGGTTCAAACCTGGTCGCGCACCAATGAGTTTTTCTTTACGAAAAAATGATGTGCGCAATGCCAGTTCTCTTAAACGGTGAAAGAAAACATCGCGAGGGAACCAAAACCAAAAAATCGAAGGTGTGTGTAGTATTCTTATCAGCGGCGATTGGCTTGCAAGCTGTCGTGCACGGTATACTACTGTAACTACTTTGCAAAATGTGGGCATGTGCCAAATATCATGTTTGGATGTGCCTCTGACCCTCTTAAGATATCTTCACAATTTTTAGTAACTAGAGATCCGAAAAAATATCTACCAAAACTGAGGATTACAGTCGTGTTCATGTCTTGTACCTAAAACACTGTTCAGTAAACGATTGCTGACCTTTGTGGAGACACTTTTTGATATAATATTTTGTCTAACCTGAATGTTCTTTGTTCTCTGCTAACTGCTAACTCGAAAAGCTGGTGAATGTTGTACCACCGGTAAATCTAAAGCTTACGAAAAGCTCTAGGATTTACTATTTTTGTTATTTACAAACAAACCGGCCAGGGACAAATGGTCGAGCAAATATTGTTGCTTTATTTGTTTGTTAGTGGAACTAGACTAGGGGGAGATGTTATTATCGTGGCGTCTAATAAATTGTCACAGTTCTTTATTATATTTGCAAAACATCTCTCTGATTAAACTGATAATTCAGCAGACGAGCCGAGGTCGAAATTTGTTATCAGTTTCAAAATATGGTGGCAATAGGCGGTGTCTGAGTCTAGCTAAGAATGAAAGAAGGAAAAGTATTTTATTTCGTACGGCACATGAAATAGAGAGTGTGAGGAACACGAAAAAAATAGGGTCACGACTTAATCCTCATGCTCGGTAGATATCTCATCAGATCTCTAGTCACTTAGATCTTTGAGGATACCTAAAGAGGGTAGTCAGAGACACGTCCAAATGTGATATTTGGCACATGCCCGCATTTTGTACAGTAGCTAGTATTCAGTTAGTGACAGGTTACAAGCCCATCGCCGCTTATAAGAATACTAACCTATGAAACACACCTTCGAATTTTTGGTTAGGGCATGCTGGTTTCCTCACTATGTTTTCCTTCACCGTTTAAGAGCACTGGAATTGCGCTCATAAATTTTTCGAATAGAAAAACTCATTGATGCACGATCAGATTTGAACCCACGACCTTCGGATCGTGAGGCGGGGATGCTAAGAGTACACCACCAGCGCTCTCGAAAGAAAATAGTAAAATTAAGACACAATTTATTTAATATTTAGAGAAAAAAATAAAACAGAAATAAAATAAGGTCTAAACTAAATCTAAATCTAACACGTAGAACCGACAACCGCTAAAGAAGGGTATCCTTATCCGATTGACTAATTTTGTTTTTAAGCTTGGTAGACAGCGGATAGGGAAGGTTCAAGATCGTTTATCCTGGTACTTCGAGCTTAATCCAGCTAATTTTATAAACTGTTGTTGATTTTCTTGATTAGCTTTCAAAACATCCAATTAATTCATTTTTTTGTTTAAGAGCACGACTAATTTGTTTTCCATAAACTTTTTAATAAAACTTTTCTAATATAACCCCAGACTCGAGTTCGGTACGTTGAAATAGTCAAGAAGGCAATGGACTTAGAAATTTGTTGTGATGGATGGAATTAATGGGGACTGGATTAAAAAGTTGTTGAATTTCAGCGCGTTCAGAAAGTCAATTAAGTCCAGTGTTGCCAGCACCTAAAATAAGCAAAGTAAGGAGTTGTCCCACCGACAGCGAGTAGGTACGCAAAGCGGCGATTTATATTTTTATCGTAAGCGATAAAAACAATTGATGGGGTTCCGTGTTAATAAAATAGATGGATTTGAATGCAACTTACTAAAATATTATCGTATATAATCATGATGTATGTACCTGCGTAAGTAGGTAGAGACAGTACATTACAACACGTTATAAAAAACCAACTTTTTCCATCCTACTAATGTTATAAACGCGAAAGTTTGTAAGAATGTATGGATGGATGGATGTATGTTTGTTACTCTTTCACGCTAAAACGGCTGAACGGGTCTGAATGAAATTTGGCACAGATATAGATTATGGTCTGGAATAACACATAGGCTACATTTTATCCCGAAAAAATGTACGGTTCCCGCGGGATAGTTTTTTTGTTTTTCAAGTTACCACGCGGGCGAAGCTGTGGGTCAATCATATAGTATTTAAAGCTAGTCTATCATATAGTATTTAAAGCCTGTTTTCAAGTTTTAATTATAATGTTCCATGTTTGCCTGTTGCCAAGATTTTTAATTATAATGTTCTGAATCTGAAATCTTGAAGTGGGCCGATTTTTTTGCACGCAAATATATTATAATTTAGATATACACCTAGATATCTATCACAGAAACAAATAGCCACTTTTCACATCATATAGCAAATTCACACACGTCTTGGCCTAGTTTAATCAAAAAATACTGAGCAAACATTCTTATTCACTCTCACCTGCGTTACGTAACGTTCCCGTATATATCTTCTGCAAATGAAATAGCGTGCCATCCGTCACGGTCGGCTCTTTTAGCGCATTCGTGATGACTCAAGCTCAGGTACTAGATCATAATGCGCTAAAACCTTTGCCACTTTATTTTAGAACTAGCTTCCATCCACGGCTTCGCCTGCGTGATACCTTGAAAAACAAAAGGGATAAAAAGTTGCCTATGTGTTATTCTAGACCATAATCTATATCTGTGCGAAATTTCATCCAGATCCGTTGAGCCGTTTCAGCGTGAAAGAGTAACAAACATACATCCAGACATCCATACATTCTTTATAAACTTTCGCGTTTATAATATTAGTAGGATTAAGGATAGCTATCTAATTCTATTTTGATAACGGAGGCTGGTGTTTCCCTCAACTAAAATCTTGTGCTTGACTTGTCTTCTTTTTTTATGGCACCGCTCGCTTCTTGCCACGATTCTGCCAGTGACAGTAAGGAGTGTCGTAAAGTTCCAAAATAATAATATGACCGGTGCAACGAAAGCAGAATTAAAAGAGGTCTTGTGCTTGTTCAAAGATTCAAAGATGACATTCATTTCAATTCGATCAAAATTACAATTATTGACAGGATATTGGAAAATTGGAATCCGTCAAAGTTTGACCAAATGTTGGACAAAGGTTATTCTACTCGTAGTAGAATACCATCCTAAGTGATATTCAATTCTTTATTCACAACATGATTCTTAGGCTTATTCCAAATATTAGTATTTTATTACTAACGCAATGGAGATTAATGAACTTTTTACTTCACCAATCCCCATTAAGCATCAGTGTCAACGGGGAACAATGAACAAAAAATTTACTAATCCCCGTTAACGGAGATCGTCAACCTAATACGCCTATATTAATATACCAATACCTATAGGGTTAAACTTAGTTAGAACCTAGAAACTATTGATGCCCCCAAAAAAATTAAGTATACCTATAATTTTTGTACTCTGCGCAGAGTATAAAGTCGCAGTAATATTTTTAAATAGACTACAAATACTGTAAAAATGTGTAATGTTACACGTAATATTCAACCACATAATTTGTGAACTCTCTGACAAAGGTTTATTATTTAATTCTCTCTTCGTGCGTTGCTTGTTTTGTACAAAAACATAACTTAATCAAAATGTTCCGCATTCTTGAATACGTGAATAAAGTTAAAGTGACTAAAGCCATAATAATGTTTACCTACCAACTTATTCAAAATTATTGTGTAAATGACATGCTAAAGTCGTGTGAAGTGTTTTTATGATAAACTAATGGAACTACCCACGACTTCGATCGTGTTATGTTTTTTCATACAAACTACAACCATATAATAGAAGTTGAATTTTAAGAATTTCTTTGCACCTCTGGATTGAAAGGATCTCATAAGAGCCAACACCTTTCCCTGATTTTCAAAACACAGAAGCGCTCAGCTTATGTAAACGCCACTAAATAGCACCCCTGACCGTTTTAAGACTTAATTAAACGAGGCAAACTAACCTTGAAGCATCTTAAATTAGTCAATATTAAAAGCTTGTTAGTAAAATATCTTCTAATATACCTAAAAAGCGTAATTTGGTTATTGCCAGAAACTTCTCAGTATTGGTCCCTTGGTGAAAATTGTTCTAATTGATGGGCAATTTTTTCATGGAAATTTGAGAGTATTTGAATTCCTAATTATACTCAGTAGGTAAAATTTTTCTACGAAAAAAATATCATTTTTAGGTATTTTTAAAAAGGTAAGTACCTACTTTATTTATCTAAATTACCAAAAGGATTCTATAACAGAATGGTTTCCGCTTATATTTGACGGGATTTTAGAACAAGTCTTTTGGAGGTGGCTGTACCAATTATAATAATAATGAAGCAATGAAAGAAAACATCGTGCGGAAACCACTATATCCTAGAACCCTATATCTAAGATGGTACAGTTCCTATAAACAGTGATAGAAAACTGTGAAAGATCTTAGTAACAGAATATTATGTACATAATTGAAATTAAATACATAATTTTCAATACAATAATGAATCCTAAATCACTATATTTTTAAAAAAGTAAGAAGGTTTAAAAATATCGTGCTTTATCTCCAAAAATCTGCATTCGATCTTCATCAAAATTTAATGAGAATACCTAATCTTAAGGTTAAATCTTCTCAAAAAATAAAAGAAAAGGTGTTTACCACAGATACGAAAAACATTTGAGTCTTATTTAACTCTTAGTTGTAGCAAATCTGCTACAAATAAATAATGAGTGTAGATTTCACTTAAGTGTTGCTTGCGTGCAATTAGAATCATTAAACTGAAGGCCAATCGGAATGCAATTTTTCTTTATTAATAAAATAGTTTTATGCCCATTTTTACTTATATAAAACCAACGTAACCAAGTATCTATAATAAACTTACCAAAGAACAAAATTAAGTGTACGCAACACTAGATATAATACGTGATGTTTCTAGTTGTACAAATTCAAGGGTCTAATCTAGATGTCATAATTAAGAATGTGTTTTAATAGGTAAGATAGAACGGTATGGCAGTTATATGAAGGGACTAGCTCGCGGCGTCCCCCGCGAAGTACCTACATAAAATATAGCCTATGTTCACCCTGAAAGTTCATTCTATACATTGGTGAAAGAATATTTAAAATCGGTCCAGTAGTTTCGGAGCCTATTCAATGCAAACAAACAAACAATCACTCACATCTTTCCTCTTTATTATATTGGTATAATATAGATGAATGTCATGTGGCGAGAAAAGTAATAGATATGAATGGAAATAGATGAAGAGAAGTGCCTACCTCTATTTCCATTGACATTTGACAAAGAAAAGATGGATGGACTTAGTAAAAACCGATACGGAAGGTTAGACTGGTGAGGTGACGATTGATAGAGGGGAACCGAACAATAAGAAAGAGAGGGAAGCTGTGCTGAAACACGTGAGATATGTATAGGCGACTAAGAAATTGGTTTACCACTTTTGATGACATCTCCCAGTAACATAATTATTCGCTAAGGATTACTATGACAGATTCTGACGTAGCAGTTATTAATCTGTCAAGCGAAAATAGCCCTTGATTTTTTGTACGTGCAAATGATATTCAGCCTTAGAGTGGTAAACCAATTTCTTGGTCGCCTATACAAGACGATGCTGACTCAAATATGTCATAATGCAATGTAACGTTGTGTTTGTGCGATCAGTCAGCCCTTATCTTTATTCTACCACGTTTCCTAACATATAAACCTATGGAAGCGCAGCGCGTATTGAACAATAAACACTTGTTAGATTCAAACACTGACCAATGACATGACACATATACCATGAGTGTCCATTGCATTCGCAATGTCGAGTGCGGTCAATAGGAATAGGGCTGGTACACACTCAATAAATTAGTGAATTGTGGCAAATGTAGGTTCTGTAAGTTTAAATGTATTTCGTGATGTGTTTTGTAGGGATACATGGATACTTTATAGTGCCGGCTTTAAAAAAAATATCGGGCAAGTCTCACCCGTTGAAACATGGATCACATTTAAAATATTATTGTTATTCTAAGTGCTTTAAAATACAAAATTTCATTAATAAATTCAAGTTATTATTCTGATGCAAACAGTTTGTTAATATGCCAGCGCCCCCGCCTGCCCCTACCACTGAATATAAACTCGTAATTTGATATTTGACAGTTGTTTGGTCTTGCCAAGTTCACTAGCTAAAATGCCCTTCAACCACCCTAGTAACGTGATGATTATAATCTGTGTGTAAAAAGTTAAATTTTACTAACACTCATAAAAATAAATTTGCCTTTGTTCGCTCTGTACGTGCGCCAATTTTTTATTCAAAAGCCATTCTCTGCAGATCTCGTTATATTTTTTACACGAGATGCAACCCTATTTATTTGACGTCCGCCAGCTGTTTCATCTGCAAAGCGCAATTTCAGCGTCTAATAGATGCCGTTTGTTAACATTCAGTAGGTGAATGGAAATTGTATGGTCAATTTTGTCGTGGTTTGTTTATTATGCCTACTTTTAAGATTTATTTGTTACCCGTCGTACGACAAAGTTATTATTTAGTAAGTGCTTAAAGCTATTTTTTGCTAGGTTAGCATGGTATGGACACGTGATGAGGAGGGATGAAAACCATGTCACCAAAAGAGCTATGAGTATGAGTGTGGCTGGGTGCACAAGTAGAGGAAGGCCGAAGAAGAAGTGGTTTGATTGTGTGAAGGATGATATGAATGTAAGAGGAGTAGATTCAGAATTGACGACTGACAGGAGGGAGTGGAAGAAGAAAACATGTTGTGCCGACCCCACTTAGCGTGGGATAAGGGCAGGAGAATGATGATGCTTAAAGCTATTTTTTGGTTTTTTTTCCTTTTTTATATTTTCTATTCCATATTTAAAAGAAATCCAATCAAAAAAATTGATAGATATAGAAACCGCAGATTCAGAAGAAGACGCCAATGACTGTAGTTTCCTCGAAGTATATAATATGAGAATTATGTAGATGCCAATAATTAGCGCTGATTTGAGCAATCACTCATCCAAATCATATTATTATGTCCTCCCAAAAATATAGCGACAACGACAACTAATACCTTTAACTCTCTAGCAAAAGTTTATCTTAAAGTTTTCTCGTATCTAATTAAAAATACTTTTGTGTCCGTAGCAAATACTGCGAATTTAATTCCAACACAGAATTTATGATTATTCCGTACCCATATTTAATAAATTCCCTTTGACCACAACCCTTTCGGCTTATATGTCCCGCAATAATTATTTACGTAACGAGTTTCCTGGGACGGGGTCACGTGGATTCGGTGACTTTATTAACAAACATGCGGACGATATGAATAACAAACAATATTAGTTAGGTAGGTGGGTGTTTTGTGTACTGTATAGTTTAGGGTTTTATATAAACTTTGTAATGAAGGCTCGCTGCCACGCATCGAGATAGGGATCTATGTCTAGCCAGTGGTATACATAGATGATAAAAAAGGACACTAAATGCTTATAATGCTAGCACTCTTTGAGCCGTTTCTGTAAATTTGACGTTTATTATGAAAAAGTGAGTGTTCGTTATAAACAACCTAATTGTTTCGTTAGGTTAGGTCTTTTAATTTTTTTGTCGTTCCGCGAATTAGGTAGAAATGAAGTTACATTCTGCGTAGTTTACCCTTTAATTTAACTGAAATAGGGTTTGCAAATCAGTGAAAAAAATAATATTTTTTTATTTTTTTGGGGTATGTTATACAGCGTTACTATGGTTCTTAAATATTGTGAATGGACTCGTTTTAAGGCCCCATTTAACCTCCCTTCGGGTTTACGGATAGTTTCGTAACACCCTGTATATTACCTATATTATACAAGAGGCGCGAAATAACCGGATCGGAAAATAAAAGGTTACGCTGGTACTTGAGGAAAGCGGAAAAAATGAAGAGTAAGAAGGTATTTTCCATTAGTCATTATTTTCTTGCTGATTTCAATTTATTGCTTGAAACAATAAATAGGTCCGTGAGAAAAAGGTAACAAAGTCACTTAGCTCCTTCAAGGTTGCAATCTTCGTGGAAAACCTAATCATTCTCTATCATTTTACTCAGAAACGTGATTTTAATACGAAGCCAAGAACAACAACACTGTTATTTTTCATAAACAGCAATATTATTGGAACATGCCAGATAAACTAGAATCTAGACTTGTACAATAAAATACATATTACTAAACTTGTACATATTTATTGTAGAATTCTATGCTTGGTTACTAAGTAGGTAGGTAACCTATCGAGGGGATGACGACACTTCACACTGATATTTATTCATGCAAAAAACAGGACATTTGGATGTTATTTTTATTTCTCAATCGCATCACTTTATGCCAACTTAATTAACTTGAAATTTTGGATTGAAACATACCTATATCATAAATTGTATTCCAAAAAAACAACTTCTAAGGGAGTAAAATGGGACGTAAAAATTTGTGTGAAAATTAAAAACGATCAAAGTCGCGAAGAGTTTCCCTAGTAAAAGTATATTCTTTTCAAAAAAGCTCTGAGGTGGTTTAAAAGAGGATTCTCAGGAGGAAGCGGATGCTGTTAAAAAAAACCAGCTACTCTACAATCTCTACCATTGTACTCTAACCCCTCGAATTATTCAGCGGCCATTTTTGCCGTAATCAAGCCTAAAACTTGTGATAAGGCACGCTTCGGCAATCGGGCCCTAAATTGTAAAAGTACCCTTAGGGGATCCTTGATTGAGGATTACTGAATACTTCAGGATGTTAGTAGGTACCTACCTACTTATGTAAGCAGTTGGAAATAGCATTTTCTTTTTTATTTGCAAAGGAAAATTATGGCGTTGATAGTAAGAAATTATTCTTTTCAAAAACGAAAAAAAAATAGCATTTCGTAGGTACAATTGCATAAAACCTTCAGAAGTTAAAAAGGTGGTTTTGATTTATAGAGATTTGCTTCTTATGAGAAGTTAACACAAAGTAGATTACTTATGTAGTAATGATGATAATATTCTCTTCTCTTTATCTATGGTATTATTTATGGCTCTTTAGCTATATGAATTGATGATGTTAAGACATCATCAATTCATATAGCTAAAGAGCAGAGTAATCTTAGTGAACAGGTATCTAATCTTAAAAATAAATTAGTTGTTGGCGAAGAGAAAATACATGCGCTTGAATCTGAGATTAAAATCCTGAAAGACGTGACGTCATCCGTGACGTCAGCAGTACCTGGATCGTCAGGGACATCAGGCTATATTGAAAGCCAGTACTGCAATGAGCACCTAATACGAGAATTTCAAGATCGAAACGAACGAGAGAAAAATGTGATAATATTGGGAATACCCGAAATGAATTCAACAGATGCAGACGAAAGAAGACGACATGATGAGTCCAAAGTACAAGCAATAACAAATGCTGTGAAGCTAGACATCCCAAAACCAGTGAAGGTTTTCCGCATTGGAAAATTCAATGATGAAAAACACCGGATGCTCAAAATTTATTACGAAGCCTCTGGCCCAGCCAAACTTCTCCTGCGCAATAAAGATAAACTCCCACAGGGTATAAAAATATTCTCCGATCAAACACCTACACAACACAAATTCCTGCAAAACTTGAAGAATGAGCTTCGACGCCGACAGGCCAACGGTGAAAACGATATTACCATAAAATATGTAAATGGTACACCAAGAATCATAAAAACGACTCCAAAAAACTCCCTACAGCAAACCAACTAGTCAAACCAAATAATATACATAAAAACATTACTTACGAAATCGTTGATAATTACACAAACTTGAAAATTTCAAAATCAAGACTAAGCTTCTTCTACCTCAATGCAAGAAGTATATGTAAAAAAGGCAAATTTGACGAGTTACAAGTGATACTACGCTCTATGACTTCAACAATCCACATAGTACTACTAACTGAAACTTGGATCACAAGCGAACAGCAAGCCCTAGAACTGCAGCTACCGAACTATACTCACTATTATAATTACAGGACGGACAAAAGAGGTGGTGGAGTATCTGCTTTTGTCCACAATAATCTCAAGCACAGCATTACGGAATCTAACTATTTGGATGGCAATAACTACCTATGGTTACATCTAAAAAATTACGGTATAGAAGTAGGAGTCGTATACAATCCTGGTGACACCAGTGACAAAGATTTTCTTACAACATTTGACCTACAACTACAAGCAAGAAAAAGAGCAATAGTCTTTGGAGATTTTAACATAAATCTACTGTCTAGAGAAAAACGAACAAAACAATACAAAAACCTACTACAAGAAGCAGGACACAAAATTCTAAACAAAATAAGCGAAAAATATTGTACAAGAGACCAGACAAACAAGAAGTCAATACTAGACCATATTAGCACAAATCTCAAACAAGATCATTTCCATATGGCTGTCATTGACTCCAGTATGTCTGACCATAAACAAATATATTTGGAAATTAAGAAATATAAAGAACCTCCTACAATCAGAACGACATATGAAGCTATAAATTATGAACAACTCAACAATCTAGCGAAAGAACAAATCGGAGCAAACTCAACAACAAACTATTACACCCTAGAAAAGAAAATAAAACAAGTGGTGAGCACTAGTAAAACGACAAAAACCAAAATACTAAACAAGCCCCAAAAGGACTGGATAAATAAAGACATAATAGCAGAAATAAATCAAAGGAACCGATTGTGGATAAAACTCAGAAAAAATCAAGAAAACGAAGATCTAACATCGGAATATAAAGACACAAGAGACAGAGTAGCAAAGCTAATTCAGGACACTAAAAACAACTATTTTTACCAAGAATTCCAGAAATGCAGTCAAAAGCCAAAGAAAATGTGGAAGCTGATTAACGATCTAGCCAAAAACAAAATACAAAATAGTTGTGCTCCTACAAAACTTATAGTCGAGGGTAAACAAGTGACTGACTCTAGCGAGATCTGCAATGTATTCAATCATTATTTCTCAACAATAGGCTCTGTACTAGCAAACCAAATTCCAAAACACTTTCACGAAAACACAAAACTAGCACTACCAAAACTCGATATTAACAATCTTAATACTAGCAATATCGGACTATCAAACTTTCAACCGTGTAGCTCAGATGAAATCAACAATATAATAAAAAACCTAGATTCAAATTCCAGCGCAGGCCTAGACTCAATTAGTACAAAATCCTTAAAATGTATCAAGGAATATATATTGGGCAGTTTGACTGATTCTTTTAATAAGCAACTTCTAAAGGGGGAATTCCCAAATTCATTAAAAATAGCTAGGGTAACTCCCATACACAAATCGGGTTCTAAAAGTGATACTGGTAATTATAGACCAATATCAGTCCTTCCTATCTTATCCAAAGTCCTAGAAAAAATAATTTACAGTCGCATGGAAAACTATCTTAATTCCATAAATTTCATTTATAAAAATCAATTTGGTTTTCGGCCAAAGAGTAGTACTTTGACTGCCACTATTGAGTTAGTTACTAAGATAAAATCAAATATTGATTCTAAAAATATAGTTCTAGGTGTATATATTGATTTGAAGAAAGCCTTCGACACTGTATGCCATAAACTGCTGTTGAAAAAACTTGAAGTTATAGGTGTCAAAGGCAAAGCTCTTAAAATGATTAAATCTTACCTGTCAAATAGATTCCAAGTTGTGAAAATTGGGGCACACCAAAGCGCTAAACAACCTATTACATATGGTGTCCCACAAGGATCCATCTTAGGTCCCCTCCTATTTGTAATATATATTAATAATTTAAATGAACTAGGATTACATGGTCACATATCTCTATATGCTGATGACACGTGCTTATTTTACTTTGGTCAATCGATACATGATATCATCAAAAAAGCTCAAGACGACTTAAACTCCCTTAATGACTGGTTTCAGTACAACCTCCTAACAATAAATGCATCCAAAACTTGCTACACAATATTTAAAGCTAAAAATAAAATAATCCCACCATACCAACCTTTAACAATAAATAGTATAGTTCTGGAAAGAAAAATGTGTGAAAAGTACCTAGGCCTAAATTTGGATAGTGGTCTAACGTGGGGAACTCACATAGAAAACATACGAACGAAACTTTCAAAACTCACAGGATCATTATCCAACTTAGCTCGATGTATCCCACGTTCAACTCGCTATACAATTTACAACTCGCTTGTCAAACCACATTTGCTGTACCTTATAGAGGTTTGGGGTAACGCCACCAAAACTAAACTAGCTGTCCTGCAAGTTCTACAAAATAAAATAATAAAACTACTTTTTAACTATCATTATCTAACACCTACTAAAACTATCTACGAAGAAACAAATCTTATGACTATAAATCAGCTGTACATCTATAATTCATGTATACTAGTTCGCAAAATAACCAAAAATTCCATTCATACTAATATAACGTTCTTAAAATCAAAGCAAGTGACAAAACGTAATACTCGCCGAGCTAGCTATCTTGTTTTACCCAAGGTCAGAACAAATTACGGCAAAACAATGTTCACATTTGAAGGAGCGCAACTTTATAATAGACTACCCCAAACTGTTAAAAATGATGGCTCGCCTTGTGCATTCAAAACTAAACTGGCTAGTTTTGTTAAGAAAAATTGGCCTATTAATTAAATTTTATAAATTATATAATTCTAGTACCTAACCTACCAACCTCAGTAACTTGTCTGTGTACCTACTTAATCTATTGCTTAAGTTCTCTCTCTACTACTTTTTCCTATTTCTTTTTATTGATTTGTGCATATTTTAATACCTTCTACAGACCGAACGCACCTCCCCCTTTAACTCTTACTTATATAAATTATTACGTTAAGTTAATTAAGTGTTCTCATGTAAGTGACATTAAGTGTCTTTTTTGAGAATAAATATCTTTAAACCTATCTATGGTATTTGTTCGCTCACTGGCTAATGGCGACATGAACTTGGAAGAGGCACCGTTTCAGGTGTAAATTGTCAACTTGACCCCAAAAAATAGACAATTCACAGTGGAAACACTTTTATGAAGAAAGCCGTTGTGAGTTTAACGGAGTCCGTATGGAGCCCGCTCCGCTCGCAGTGGAAGGCGGGCATTACCGATTCGGCCGAAATTACACTTTCAATTTTAATTTATTTTACTGATATTTCGACCAACAATGATAAATGTTTTTGTACAGTCAGCGAATAAACTTTAACTGCTAAGACTTTTAAAGACAGTTAAAGCCAAAATTATAGCCCAATTTTTAACATTGCTACAAAAAGAGGACAGCTATCAACAATAATTTAGCCAAGATTTACGCAAAGCATTATTTATTTTAAACCCGTCAATTCACCCAACCGGACGAGTTTTTGGGGGCGAGTTGACGTTGACGTTTGCTTGAGGTACTGGTATTCGAGAACAATACTTTTAGTACATTCGAGAACAATAAATTTGGAGTTGTAAGACCAACTCCGTCATTCTCAAATCTCACTCAATCACTCTCGTGGGCATGTGTTCACTCATGACTCACCTCGGGGGCTGATCTAAATTTCATGAGATTCTAGATCCACTGCCTCGTGTTACGATTCGACATCGTATCTTTTTACGATGCACGTCAAATATTTCTACCACTCGACATTGTGTCGATTTCTATGTCGTATGTTTTGCGTTCTAAGAAGATAGGTAAAACACAATAATATCATCGAAACAGATCGTTGGGGGTTTCATGAAAAGTTAATGAAAAGATCGGATCGAAAAGTTAAGGATAGAAATTAAAACGGTAATTCCATTCCCATTAAATTATTTTATTGGCAACGGAAAATAAAATATTTTGTAATAATTTTTGACAAAATTATTGATGATATTTATGTTAAAGGATAGAATATTGCATTCTCTGCAATAACGTACATTACAACCACAATATAATAATGTCTAAAAGCTTTGGAAGTAATTTAATACTCGATTTCGTGGACTATTCTGTTCAATTTCAAAGTTTGAAATAGAAATGGGGGCAACCGATCCATCACCCGATAAGATGACAATCGGATTTATGCCAATTCGAATTAGTCTGTCCATAAATCCACTCTAAACTGTATTTTCACTTCATCTGTGATTTAATTAATTTAATTCTTGGGATTTCTTGAAATATATATTTTAGATTGTGCTCATTACCTTAAGAAAGGCCGAATTATAGCGCACCTTGAAAAAATACCTACGTCCAGCAATTAACTGCGATAGGTTAATGATGATGATGTGAACCGGTGAAGAATACCGGTAAACGCAAATTTAAAAATAACCTTAAAGAAATTAGGAGAATTCGTCTTATATTTCACAAGCGTTGTGGAGCTTCACATCCCCACATTGCAATTAAAGGGTTAAGTTTCGATATTTTCCCTTCTTATTATACGCCTCCAATAAACTGAATTTGAGTTTGAATATGTTTACACACTGTAAAAACGGTATCTTCAAAATTTTTGATCTTTTACGACAAGCGGTTTCTTTTCTGTGGTCAGGAGCCTTACTACAAGCTCATCGAGCATTATCAAAGTATTATAACTTTGAAATTACGAATGTGACAAAATAACGAAGTATGTATTGTCTACCAAGAAGTAACTTAGTGCAACCGGGTGAATTATCCCAGGTGAATTAGGTGCCTATACCGCCACGTATCAATTAATGTTCCTGCATCTCAATCGCCTTGCGTTTGCGTATACCATAGTTAGCCCATTCTATTACCATTTCGAATTCTATATTGTTCTTATCCTTGATACAAAACGCATCTACAATAATAACAAACTGCAGTGAACGTGTCTCCGTACCGTTACAAACACGCGTGACAATTTGACAGATTTTGGAGCTCCTTCGTGAAAAAGCATAAACATTTTGCCGTTACACTTACAAACCTGCGTGACAAATGTGGGCGTGTTTCGGACACAGACACGTTCATAGTCATGGCAGAAGGTCACAAGTGTGGACCCACGCTTAGACAATAAAGTTGCCTAGAGACGACTTGATCGACAGAATAGGGCGAGTGGTGACAGACCAATGGCTGTCCGCAGAGATTGATGGCCTAATTCATTTAGGCACCTTTTCGTGCGCACTTTCAATGAGAACAAACGTAATTTAGATTAATGTGTGTGGGTAAGTCTAACCTTGATTTGTTTCAAGGATTTTTCAAAAACTTCTTTATAATGACAGTTTTAGAATAATATAAGTATTTGTTTTATTTTCTTTTTACAAACTTTTATTAAATTTTCTCTACTATGTCTAAGCATAGATTCTACCTAGCAAGTATCAAGTTTAAGACCGAGTACCTAAACTAACATTCATATTCTGAGAATAAGTTATACCAGAAGTCCATTCAACCTAAGTTAAGAGTAGCATAAGGGTTAGTTTCACCATGCTCTGTTTATTAGACTAACTGCTTTTTAATCGCCTGTCAAAGTTGTTATGTGTTTCACCATGTCCTGTCAAAGGATTATCTTCCGTAAAATTAAATGACGTAATATGGATAAATTCTTGTTAATTTTGATGCCCGACCAGATAATGCTATGCTTACAGAAGTTTGCTGAAATTCGACCTAAATCTCTTCTAGTCCTAATATTTAAATCCAAGTAATATAACCATACGCAATTCCTTATTACATTTGTATGCCACCTGACGTAATGAAAATATAATGGATGTGTAGCAACAGAGCAGGAAGGGATAAGGACGCGAGGGGACAAATGTGGGTTAAACTCCCATTTACAGTAAATACTATGTGGATGGTTTGCAAGTTATTCTTGTAAAAGGAAAGGTTTTGTGAGTAGGGGTTACATCTTTTTGTTTATCGAAAAGGTAGTCTTTCCCATACCGGTACTTTTGGTAAACAATAAATTAAACATAAAACTCCTTTTGACTTTGATTTGTTTCAAGAAAACAACTAGGTATGTCCGATACGCCATAATCAGAAAAAAATAGAAACAAAAAAAAGCTTGGTTTTGTTTAAATAATTTTACTTATCTAAGTACCTCTAATTATTACTTACTCATTTTTAAAAATTAGTAACTTAAAAATCGGAATTGTCATTCCAGAATGGAAATTCAGTCATTGGTGATCTTCAAACTCAAAAAGCGATTCGTTGAACAAACGATTCTCGGGTTCGAATCTCGTATCGTATAAACAAGTCTTTATTTCAAAAACTCGATCACTCCAGTGGACAGGTCGTGATACTCAAAACCTAAACGTTACAAAACCCAATCCCAAACCTTTCCAAAACTACATCGTTTGTCTTCGTCCCGATATATTGCTAATGTAGGTACTCGTAGGTACCTGTCCTTGAGATCAGTCCTAAGCAAATGGCTTAGATCCCAGAGGGAAAATGTATGACAGCGCACCTGTAGGTACCTGTACGAACATGCCAAATTGTAACAAAAACGGAAAAATAACAATCAAAATTGCTTCCTGAAATAATTGAAAAATCAAAACAGCTGGTTATTAGTGTGTTCTCGTATGTATGCAGTACCTGGGTGACCGAGCTTTGCTCGGTTTTTTTTATTGGTAAACGACGTTTTCTAAAAATAAAACCTAGCTAGATCGATTTATCGCCCCCGAAACCCTCTGCATACTAAATTGCATGAAAATCGCTGGAGCCGTTTCCGAGATTCCAATTATATATATATAATTATATACAAGAATTGCTCGTTTAAAGGTATAATATAAGATGTATGAGAGTTCCTTTGGCTGTCGCTGTAGCCCAAACGGCTGGACAGATTTTGACAAATGAGCGTACCTTTGAATTTGCGTTTCGTCTGAATTACAAAAAAAAACATATGTAAGATATAAAAAAATCCAATATGGCGGTTGTTAAAAGCAATTTCACATTACTTTCAGTCGAGTTGATTAAATTTTTCTAATAAATACTAGTTTTGTATATTAAACTACACTAAATGAGAGATGCAATGCAATCAGTATGCAGGAAATTAGGTACTGTGATTTTCTTTTCTAGACCTAGAGTTTTATTTTTGCTCTGCGAACCCGAAACCCGCCATATATTCTGGAGCATGTGGGTTGTGTTTACATTTTCCGAGGCAAAATAATGGTTAATGTATCGAATTTTTCGGTCACTTGTTGCTGGAGTTTTTTGTTCTTAAACTTCATCTTTTTCTCCGTTATCTTTTATATTCCACTGCTGGATATAGATATCTATAAAAACCGATCCATTATAAAACACCTGTCAAAAAATATAGCAAAAATAATATAATCGAGTTTTGGCTTTTGTTCTGAAATATGGGCTAAAGATAGAGTCGATAATGTTGGTTGATAGGTATGTAAGTTTGTCATTGAGTAGGACATTTTAGAGTTTAGACTATAAAATGTGATTCATATTATTCAGCATAAAATATTGATCGGTGGCACCATAAACTCTCCAAAAGAGGATTTATCGGAAAAGATTTCGCCTATATGGTGTGTAGTACCGCTAGCAACCAACATGATGAGAAAACTGAATTAATTTTACAAGTTTTGATGAAATCTAGTCTATATTAAAATAAAAAGGATTATTTTGAAGCGATTTGAAGAAAAATTATAAGGGTTTGGGAATTTAAAGAATAAAAGAAACAATGGTAATCTTAAGCATTTCGAAGCGAGTGTTTATTGTTTTGGTATTTATCGTGAAAAATACTAACCTTTTATCCTTAAAACTGATCAAAGTATTTTCGTCTTTGAAGCTTTCATATTTTGTTATATTTTCCTCATTTCTTCGCAAATTGTGTCAGTCGGACAGCAATTTTCATTTCAATGGCTTCCAATTTGACCGATTTAATTTCTCTTTATGTACATAAATATTATTAACATCGTATTTTTTCTAGACGACATCATAATAGGGTGTATATTTATTATAATGTTTTTAAGTAGTTAAGCTGTGTTTTTTGGTCTTGACAGAAACCTCCGAGACGTACTTTAATCCTTTGACCACACTAGTTCCAAAGAACTAGTGACAGGATAAAAAGAAAAGTATGTTCAATTTTCCGTATTCACAAAAAGTCCTACTAATTTATAAACGCGAAAGTTTGTAAGAATGTATGAATGTCTGGATGTCTGGATGTATGTTTGTTACTCTTTCACGCTGAAACGGCTGAACGGATCTGGATTAATTTTGGCACAGATATATTATGGTCTGGAATAACACATAGGCCAAATTTTATCCCGGAAAAATGTACGGTTCTCGCGGGATAGATTTTTTTGCTTTTCAAGGTACTACGCGGTCGAAGCCGTGGACGGACGCTAGTTTAATATATAAACGGCTTCTTACTTTTACTCGACTGCGAAGAAAGAGGGTAATTGCAATTTTTCGTTATTAATAGATAGGTATTTGTAAGAGTTTTTTGCCCACTTTAGCCTATCTATGTATATTAATAATTTCGTCAAGGGGTACGGTAGACTCGATCGAAACCTTACCTGAGTAATAAAACATAAAAAGTAAAGATTTCGAGTCGACAACATATATCCGCAAAATTCGGATTGTCGAGTATTTTGTAAAATTCTAATGGTGCTGAGAGACAAATCGCAGTCGCCAAAGAGGCAGTCGCCATATTCATCACTGACACCGGATGACATCTTGGGTAATAAAAACTCAAAGTAGGTAAGTAGGTACAATCAACAGTGCAACCAACCTCTTTGTTCTACTGCAATACGAAGGTTGATAGGTAGGTACCTACATAGGTATATTCTCTTTGGGTACCTAGGTATCGTAAACTTGGTAGCATAATATCCGTTATTATTTGTTATGTTGAATTCTAATGGTGCTCAGAGACACATATTGTGTATTATGATGAGGCACATTTCACCCGAGCGAAGCCGGGTTTTCATCTAGTAATAAATAAAACCGGACAAACGAGCGAAACTCACGCCCTGAGTGAGGGTTCCGTGTAGCTAAACTTGTAGAGCATTTTTTATGATTATACACTCTCTAGTTCTTTGTCTGGTTCAAAAGTGCTAGTGACATGACACGATAGAAGAAGGATTCGGGCTTCCGTAATTTTTTCTTCAAACTACACAAATGTCATAAATGGTCACCCATCGAAATGTTGAACGTGCCATATACTGTTAAGATGACCAGCACCACGTTTTATGAAACGATCTGAACATTTCCGTTCCAACTAGTTGGAGCAATTTCCGCTCTCTGTATAAGCTAGGGTTGGCAGGTTGGCAGACAAAACAGGGCCAGTACAGCTCTAGAATATTTCCTGAAAAAGTTTTTCATAAATACGGGTGAAATAAAGGCTTTATTAATAAAAGTTTGCAGAGTTTCAGGATGCACTGGCTCATTTCCAGTACAGTCTGAATGCAACGCGCAAACTATTCATGTTGGTAATATGGGCCGTTGGTACATAGGTAGTACTTACCTAAATATTTAAGTTTGAAACTTAAAACATTGAGACCGGTTTTTTCTACATTTTAGAATTATATGGGAAAAATAAATAGGTGTGCAGTGCACCCAATAGACAAAATTGGAGACAAGTTATGGATCAAATTTTATCAAATTTATGGTCTTATCTTAAATCAAAAAAATAATTTTGCCTTCGGAAAAAATCCGAAATCTGCACCAAAGTTTGGTGATTTGTGTCTTAGGTATTTTAAGACAGCGTTTTCTTCCAATTAAAGCACTAGAGTGATAACCTGGGTGCCTTATGGTCGCAGCACACATATCAATTCGTAAACGGAACTTAAACGTTTCAACTCTAGCAGTTCAGTATTCTTTGTATGAAACTCCCTACTGCAACGCACACGAATCGGAATCGTAACGTAATCGCCTCGCCTCAGGACAAGCTCAGGAACTGCGAAACGGTGCGTGGTCGACTTGCCGTTCCCGTGCTTACGTCTCACCGTACGTTATCTTACGACTCTCCGTACCCTAGCTTACGTCTTCGTCTACGTCCTGCGTCGCGGCCTGCGCTGCTTTGACGAACGTGCCGTCATTCACAAGGCAACCTGCCTAGCCGTCAACTAGCGGCCGGCGAGTCGTAAGCGCGGCGTCGCCTAGCCGTAGCCGAGTCGACTCGGAGCTGCTGATCGCTTGGTAACGCGCTTACGTTAGGTTGACGCTTGGTTGACAGCGAGGCGATATGATGACGATCTCTTTCCGAGTTGATACTCGTATGTGTTCTACGACCTTTAATCTGGACGCCTCAGGTGGTGTAAGCCGATCAATCAACGCAAATACAATTATTGCTTCGTGTAGCTTTGCTTACTTGTAGTTAGGGCTAGATGGCGCTGTTTGAAATGTCCAACAATATTTTATTTCAAGTTCCATTTGAATTTAAATAAAATCTACTTGCAGAATAAAAATCTTGCTGATGCATTCCGTTAGATGTGTTGCTGTGCATCGATGGATTTTCTATTCGAAAAGTTTATGTGCATTGTGCCAGGTAGTAGGTAATCTCAAACGCTAAAGGAAAATATCATGAGGAACCGGAAAGACGCAGATGTCTTCAAGTGGTCATTTTCTTGGCATGTCATATCAAGTGACTTTGATGTGCAATGTGCATTTGAATAATTTCACCACAATGCTTTGGAACAACTAGTGACAGAATTAGAAGAACAGTAGTTAAATAGAACGATATTTTTTTGTAATATCTGACCGCACGTCGAAATAAAAATAAAATTCTCAGCCTGTGAAGGATCAACTTCATGTGATATAAGGCATTCGTGTTTATATTGGTAAATCGGAAGGAAAAGTATTTCATTCCGGAAGCTTATCCAAGATATTGAATATTTGGAAGTGAAATCCTTTCGAAGATATATTAGATACTAGGTGGTTGCCCGCGACTTCGTCCGCGTTTCATGTTTTGTATAAAACAAAGAAAACAAATAAAAAACCAAGAAAACCGTTCTGAAGTTATAAGTGTTCGAACCAACCCGTCTTTTTCTATGTACATACATACATACATGCATAAAATCACGCCTGTTTCCCGACGGGGTAGGCAGAGACCACGGATCTCCACTTGCTACGATCCTGACATACTTCTTTTGCTTTATTCACTCTCATTAAATTCTTCATACATGCGGGTCGGTTTAGGGTACTCTGGACCTGGCCTTTCTCTAAAACGTCCCCAATTTGATCGAGGTACCTACGTACGCCGAGGTCTTCCCCTTCCAACTGTCCCATTCACACTCTCCTTATACAACTGTTTCGTCAATCTCCTTTCATCCATCTTTTCTACATGCCCAAACCATCTTAACATACCCTTCTCAATTTTCATCACTACGTCTTCTTTCACTCCACAACTTTCTCTTATCACGCTGTTCTTCGCTCTATCATTCAAAGTTAAATCACACATACTTCTTAGAGCTATCATTTCCACTGCATTTATTCTACTCTGATGCTTCTTCTGCCATACCCAACTTTCGCTACCATACATCAATGTCGGCACTAACACACCAAAGTGCACAGCCAGACCTACTGATAAATGTGTGAAGTGCCTTAATCACACTATTTCCAGCCTTCTCTCCTTTCAATATCGTCATCATGTTTTCCATCTCTTAAACAGCGTACCCAAATATTTGAACTCTTTTACTTGTTCCACTCTTTTTTCTATGTAGTCAATTACATAGCTAATTTGTGTTTCAAACTACTATCACACCTCTCGTTTAAAGTCCTATAGGTATAAACTTTGATACCCCTTTTTTCCATTTGTGAGGGCTATTTTTGAAAACCCTTAAATATGTGTTCATTTATTTTGCATTTTAAGTATTAAAACCGAGTTCTCGTCAAAAGAACTTTGACACCCCATTTAACACTTTTTGGAGGGTTATTTTGAAAAATCTAGATACACGATTTAAATTATTTTGCATTTAAAGTATCCAAACCAAGATTCAGACCGATCGTACGTTCCGTTAAAAAGTTCCCATATAAACATTGAGCCCCCATTTTACCCCTTTTTAAAGGTTATATTGAAAAATCTCGAAACACGTATACATTTGTTTTGTATTTACATTACACACACAAAGTTTCATGAAAATCGTACAGCGCGTTAAAAAGTTTCATACAACCGTTTTTAGCCCTTTTCACCCCCTTAAAAGTGGAATTTCCAAAAATCTTATTGCTCGCCTACATACCAAGACGAACATACCCTCCAAATCTCAAGTCTGTACGACCGGCGGTTTGGGCTGTGCGTTGTATCTATTCAAATCAGTCAGGACTTATCCTTTTATATAGTACATATCAGTCTATAGGTTTTTGTGCGTTGTAGTTATTATTTTAGGAGGAATAGAATTGATCAGATTTTTTTCGAAAATTCGAAAATTTACGATATATCAGTCTACAGGTTCTTATCCGTTGAAGTAAATTTTTTAAGAGCAATAAATTCTACCATATACTTTATACCTAGATACTATAGTGTCTTTAATAATAGGCATACGAGGTACTCTAGCATTTAAGTAAACGATGGTTTGTGATGTTTATAAACAACAAATAAACAATGATTGTTATCATTCATCAAACATCATCTTGGCGTGATCTGTCGTATTTTAGAAATATTATTCTTTTTTTCTGCACCTTGCAATCTAATTCCGTAAACCAGCACCTGGATACTAGGAAATCAAAAATCAAAAGAGCGCTGGTGGTGTAGTGGTAGCACCCCTGCCTCACGATCCGAAGGTCGTGGGTTCAAACCTGGTCTTGCACCAATGAGCTTTTCTATTCGAAAAATTTATGTGCGCAATGCCAGTGCTCTTAAACGGTGAAGGAAAACATCGTGAGGAAACCGGCATACCCTAGAACCTAAACTACCAAGGTATGTGTCATAGGTTAGTATTCTTATAAGCGGCGATGGGCTTGCAACCTGTCACGTACGGAATACTAACTACTGTGCAAAATGTGGGCATGTACCAAATGTCATGTCTGGACTTGCCTTTGACTACCCCCTTTTGATATCCTCAAAGATCTAAGTCACTTAAAGGTCTGAGGAGATATCTACCGAGCCTGGGGGATTCCAGTCGTGATCATATATTTATATTATTTTTTCCGCACCTTGCAATCTAATTCCGTAAACCAGCTCCTGAATATAGGAAATTAAAAATCGGGAAATTGATATAAGTAATGAAGTTAATTACCGACGAAAAACCGATACGTTTTCACGAGCGCGTTCATTACATTATTAACTACATAATTCACTTACCTGAAATTTTGAAGTCAACAATCTGCGTTTTTCACGATTTTCAGCCAATCCATGCACAGTCAAATCACTCACTATACACAAATTATTTTGTTTACCATTTATTTTGAGTCTGGTGATAGGAATTGTTCACTGTTTACGTTAGCGATCGGTATTATAACAAAACGCGTCCCGTGGCGACGTGCTTTCGCTTCGCTCACACATTCAGAACTGAGGTCGAGTGTCGCACAGATGCGTTAACAGTACCTATTGAAGAAAATGTGTACCTTACCGAGGAAAACGAGCACTGATCTAGTGGTAGTAAGCCCGCCTTTTGATCTTAGGGTTGTCGGTTTGAATCCAATCGTACACCAATGGATTTTTCTGTTCGAAAAAATTAAGTGAGCTATAAATACTTCTTATATAGAAATTGTATATCCTACTTCCTACTAATATTATAAACGCGAAAGTTTGTAAGAATGTCTGGATGTATGTTTGTTACTCTTTCACGCTGAAACGGCTGAACGGATCTAAATGAAATTTGGCACAATTATAGATTACAGTCTGGAATATCACATAGGCTACTTTTTACCCCGGAAAAATGTATGGTTCCCGTGGGATAGATTTGTTTTTGCTTTTCAAGGTACCACGCGGGCGAAGCCGTGGGCGGAAGCTAGTATAAAATATTGTAAATTCAAAACACTATCACTCATCTATGTTTTATATATTGTATACCTACTTTTATTTTAATGTTAGTCTTATCAGAAGTTTCATGTAAGTACTATTTCTTCAAATACTATTACTCTAACTAAAAAGTTCGTAAGGAAACCGACAACGCAGGACCAAATAACCTGTGATAAGTAGGTACCCAACAATTATTATCTACGTCAATGAACTCCAAAAAACAAGACTACGTATACAAAAGTTTTAAATAAGTTGTACATAACAAGCAATAGTGTAAATTAATACCTACTAAAGCCTAATAGTAAGATACTCAGAATAATCCAGTGTTCTCATTTAGCAATGGAAAAATAAACTCAATCCAATTCAAAGGTTCAAGATAAGGCTTCGATAGAAAGTTGAACACGAACACAAGACGTGATAGACAATGCGGCTACAATATAATAAAACCACACCGCATTCCGAGACTAACTACTGTGCAAAATGCGGGCATTTGCTTTGGTACATTGTTTGGGCATGCCTCTGACTATCCTCTCGATATCCACAAAGATCTAAGTAACTTTTGACTGGCCTCACAGCTCAGTTGGTAGTAGCCCTGCCTTCTGCCTGTAGGTTGTGGGTTCGATCCCCACCCAGAATAAACATTTGTGCGATGAATACAGATGTTTGTTCTGTGTCTGGATGTTAATATCTATTCTATGTATGTATTTACAAAAGATGGCGTTGTGTGAAATGAAAAAAAAAAAAAAAAAAAAAAAATCGTCGACGATTTTGAACTTATATGTCAGTATATAATGTGTGATTTAGCAAAAAATATGACACTTTCGTTATTATATTTTGGGATCTGGGGCCTTACCATAAGGTCTTACAAACCATCTTGTTTCAGAAACGTTACATTTCAAGCTTGAAGTAACACTACTTCAATACAATTTTTATGAGTCACGGTACGAAATATCAAAGTTATATTACTTTGATATTGCCCGAAGAGCTTGTGGTAAGGCCCTGACCACTATTCATGTATTTTTGTTTATTGTGTGTTGCAAATAAACCTATTCTATTATATTTTTTATTATATCTTCAATCTTTACTGCTCGTAATGATTAAGAATGTATATTGGCTTTCGTAAATACGTTAAAAATTACCACGATTGCTCTTTGTATGGCATTGACATAAAAAAACCATTATTTTTCTCAATAAATATCGTTATAATTGACAAGGTATTTGACAGCACTGACAGGAGGTCATTTTGAACCCAAACCACAGAATAAAATATGAGAACCTACTCCCGTACTCCGACATAATATCGATGTGTATTAAGGTATAAAAATCAACATCTTTCATCAAAATATTTTTACTCTAAACTTTAATAAACTACACTAATTTATAACATTGTACACCCGCTGTACAATGCACATCGAATTCAAAGTTTATCTATCTCACGTATTTTCAATTGGAACTCACTTTTTAGCTCGACGGAAAATGTTGCTCGACAAATATGATGAAAAATGTACGACTGAATTTCTCACTCTCTAGAGCTTGAGACGACCTTGAAAGTATTTTATAATTCAGCGTAGGACCTTGAAAATCATTTTATTGAATAAATAAAATTGGTCGTCGAAGAAAACGTGAAGTTTGTAAGAATGTATGCATGGATGGATGTATGTTTGTTACTCTTTCACGCTAAAACGGCTGAACGGATCTGAATGAAATTTGGCACAGATATAGATTATAGTATGGAATAACACATAGGCTACTTTTTATCCCGAAAAAATGAATGGTTCCCGTGGGATATGTGTTTTTGTTTTTCAAAGTATAAAGCGGGCGAAGCCGCGGGTGGAAGCTAGTAAGTTATAATGTAAAATCCCTAAACTGTCATCGGTTTGATGTAGATCTACTAATAGAATACTAATAGAATGCCAAATGTCATGTTTGGACGTGCCTCTGACTACCCTCTTTAGATATCCTCGAAGATCTAAGTAACTGGTGATCTGAGAAGATATCTATCGAGTCTGGGAATAACAGTCGTGATGTGGAGTTTTTTTAGGATTATTGAGCTTCGGCTAAAGTGTTTATAAAGCGTTTATTACTGTCTGTAACTGTAAATGACATTATGTAACATGACATTGTATTGGCTGATTATCTGTATTGGCTTTTGAGTTTTTACACATTTAAAGCTGAAAATTTGGTTTTGTGAGTTACTTTGAGCGTTATATACCTATGCGGTTTTATAATTGCCACCGTCGTTCATAATTTAGGCCAATTAACTTTGTCTCAACTTTACTGAAACCTGTGACAAGTACATGATCCTTCGTTAGGTAATGGAAAAGTAATTAAAAAACTGATTACGTTCTTGACTACATCACTCGAGTTTACATTTTTAAAACGATGTTAATAAGCATTAAAAAGCCTCTAAGACGCACTTTGACTCTTTCACCACACTGATTCAAAAGAACTAATAAAACGATAGGAAGAGAACTAAAAATAAAAATTAAAAATAAAAAAAATCTTGACAGTCGATCTGACAATCGATTTTGAAATTTCTAGGTAAGCAAGTACCGGTCTTATATACGTCAGTTTAAATAATAATGTCAGGAATGTGAAACAAAGTGAATAGTTCCTTTAAAAATCCATCGAAGGAAATCCCGAGAATTTTGAACGAAACAGCCATCTTTTGTTTAAAATTGACTTGACAACTTAACTAAGACTCTGTGTCGTTGACAACACTTAAATATAAATACACTTGACACTGGCAAAATTGTTCTATAAGAGACAGATGCCATAAGAAGAAGAAGGACGCTACAAAAGATTTTCATGATGCAGTGTACGAATCGGGCATAACCCATGTTACGATAGTGTAAATATATATTACTAAGCAAACTAGAGGTAATAATAATATAAGTTAAATTTTTATAATTACATATTCTCATTGTAAGTGAACTAGTAGGTATAGTTTTTTATGAGAAATAAAGCTTCGTTAACCATAAAATACAACGCCATCAATATGATATTTATCTATTACAATCTTCAGTCTCATATCTTGTCTTCAGACACTTTTACAATTGAAGGATAGACAGGTTGCTGAACAAATATTTATTTTTTAAACTATCGTGACTTGAAAACATGTTTAAATATAATATTCTCATACTAGAGTCGTAGCGCTAGTACGCTAGAGTCTACTCGTGACCACTGTGATTGTAATATCTATAGTTGAGGTAAATAGAATGTTTCACAATACGCGATTAAGTCCCGAGAATATAATTATATTTAAAAACATTTATTTTTAAAAAAATTGCCGTTTTCGAGTTACGAATAAATTATGATTAAGTATAATAAAATAAAAATTCTATTTTTCAGACTAGTTTTCCAGTTAAATATTCACTAATACATTCCTTTCGGGACCTTTTCGATTTGATTATTCTAAAAGGGGTGCCTTTGAGCTGAAATACATTTACAAAGACCTGCATACCTCTGTAATTGCGCAGGTCTTAATTACAGCCTGGGGAGTTGATGAGATATTGAAGTATATACTGCTATTAATATGTATAAAATAAAATAGTATTTTCTGAAACTTCTTTTTCGTGCTGCCCTTTTCCATCGCTATGTGGGGTCTTCTTCCATTTTTCTTTATCATCCGTCATCTCAGTACTCACATCTTTCTTACTCATATCATCTTTCACACAGTCCATCCATCTTTTCTTTGGTCTACCTTTACCCTTATATCTATCCATAATCATTAACACTCTACATTTAAATAATTACCTTACGGCAACTTCTTGAAAGCGCCCTGTTACATTGATAATCAAGTCGGGTTTGTACGAAAAACTCAAGATCGGATGGACCATTTCCATGGTATTTGATTAATTGTATTGGTTTCTGTCCCGAATAGCAGAATAACTATTAAAACATGAAAATTGAACAAATTTTTTATTAACTCTAAGGCGGTACCACGCGGGCGAAGCCGCGGGCGGAAGCTAGTATCAGTATAACCAATGCTGTGTCTTTTTTTCCCCAAAGATTTTTATTCACGTGAGTACATACATTTCAAATAATGCATTCACTTTCGTTTTTTTTTGACAACGGGATGAGTTTACCGATTCAAAAAAGCATTAGGTCAACTTATCCCGCGGGATAAGTTGACAGCGGCCTCAGTTGACTAAAGAGCCCGAAGTTCGCCAGGACAGCTAGTAAAATTTAAAAATCAAGTAACCTAAGGGCCTGAAGCAGCAAAATCCCTATACAGCCTGATGCAGTAGGGGATGGAAATTCAGAAAGCCCGAGATGGTTTAGCAAGACCGCCAATATACTAACAAACCAATAACAGCAGCCGTGAGTGGAGGAAGCGTAGCGTTTTCGCGCGATCACAGTTCCTGTGGTTGATGGAATAATTTGGTTCCGTGGGGTCCGACCCCTCGATTGCTTCTCGAATGAAATTAATCAAGTTTTATTCGAAAGTGAGGTTATTATTTCATGTGAGATAATTTTAGCCATCAAAAAAATCTCCAATATAATAAATAGCAAATTATAAGTTTATGCCAAGGTATGAAACAGGTAGTCTACAAATTGTGTGAAACTGCTTTAATTTATTGTATACAACTAAAAACAAGTTGTTAGGATAAGTATTAGTACCTGGGTGACCGAGCTTTGCTCGGTGTTTTTTATTGGTAAAAATGAAACCTATCTAGATCGATTTATCGCCCCCGAAACCCTCTGCATTCTAAATTTCATGAAAATCGCTGGAGCCGTTTCCGAGATTCCAATTATATATATATATATATATATATATATAATTCGAGCAATTCTTGTATATACATATGTATATATATATTGAAGAATTGCTCGTTTAAAGGTATAAGATTATACGAAACCTTGTTGACAAGGGATCAAAGATAACATTTATTCTTCAAATATAACAATAATGGTCAAGAATCTTAGACGTTTTATTTTTATCATGTATCAGACGTAAATTTAGATTCTTTAGTAGATGTAAACGTAAAAAAACATTTTTTGTGTCGCTAGTTCGTCAAATAAACGAAAGCCACATATAAAAAAATATGTTTCGACATGATGTTTTCCTACACCATTTTAAAGTTAGCCTAATAAAATCCAAAAGCTTAGTTGTAAGTTATAAGTTGGTACATCTACAGACCACAAGCTCGTGATCCAAGAAAATTAATATAGGTACTTACCAGACAGACGAGTAGGTACAAAGATTTCTCCGACTTTCAACCTAGTATATTCTATAAGGAAACCTACCAGATGGGTTCACTTTTCCTCTCTATTAATAAAGCTATTTATAGTGAGGTAACATCAGTAGGTCTACCATGAGTTTTCACAATCTACACTCGCTAGCGACTGTAGTTAAAAAAATGTATGAAAACTTGTACAGCGCCTCTAGCGGATAGTTGGGTACTAAAACGTCACGTAGTTTACTATCCTACGTCACAGCGTACTACAGCGACTGTAGTTTGCGCTTCATTCATTTGCTTAGAATTTGGTACCATGGGTAACAATTTTGACAGATGTCATAGTAACGTAGTATTAATACTGTAGTAACGTCAGCCGATCTAAATGTGACAACTCATAGTAGACGTACTGAACCGTCTGATAACTCAGATGCAGGTTGAAGAACAACTTGGCGATAGCGAGCTGGAACGGAAATTCCGGATCGGGATGCAGTCGACCGTAGTCTATGGTACAAGCTTTCGGAACTGAAATTTATAGCAAAAACTAACTTAAAAACACTAAAAAAATAACATTGTATTCATTACATACACTCGGGAATTGTCAAAATGACAAAGGTCTACAAAATTTTTAATTTTCCGGTAGGATTTTGATTTCGGGGTTATATTCAGGTTACTAATACTTACAAGTTACTGAAGTTGAGGGTTTAAACATATCTAAACGTCCGTTATTACAGCCTCAAAGGACAAATTGAAACAGTATTCTAAATGATGCCATTTGATCCAATCTCTGATTGAATCTATAATCAGCCAGTCAAATGGTTTACATCGTCATTCACAGGCTCCAGTTGCATATTTTTCTATACTTCTCTTTCTAGCTGGTATTACGACGTACAGAGCTAGAATCTTATAACTCGGACCAAACCATAGCACCGGGACAATGTTAGAAATGTACTAAATGACTAACTAAAATGGTCTACTACTTAAGCGTCGAAAACGCAAAGAGCTTATTATTTGAGGGTAGTTAGATAAGTAAAAATAGTTGTATGTGCTCGGCTATGATTGTTACTGCGAACCTAACAATAAAATAAAATAATAAATATTGGTGGACAATTCACACAACGCCATCTGGCCTCAAACTAACTAAAGCTTGTATTACGGGAACCAGATTATAGCGGAAAGATTAATTATGTACTTTTTTTGTAAATACATACCTACATAAAATAGATAATAACACCCAGACTCAGAAAAAACATTTGCGAACACACAAATGTTTATCCTGGGTGAGGATCGAACCCACAACCTACAGCGCAGAAGGCAGAGCTACTACCAACTGAGCTGTGAGGCCAGTCAATAAAAGTTGTTTTATTAAAAATAATAAAAGTAGGTACATTTATTAGTTTGATAAAATATATTTTCATTTTAAAAATCATTAATCTTAAAGATTACAAAAATAAATGTTCATAAATCTAAAGTTAAAATATATTTCTAAATTCATACACTGTGTTCATTGCCCAATCTACACTTTATACATTAAATTACAATTATAATAGGTACTAATTACTAATTACTATTATTAAGATATTTACAATATAATTATTCTTTTGCAAAATAAAGTCAAAACGATTTTTATTAATAATTGACTCCATGGTAGGGATTACAAAAAATATTTATTGAATCTTAAGGTAAAATTTTCTAAGTTTCTTACTTATAGTACATAATATTTGAAGGCTTGGAGGAGATTGTATTTTGCAAGCTCTCTTAAACAACTTAAACAATTTTAGTTTGATGGCAAAACCTTATTTGAATTACATTTTTTTTCCATATTTTTATAGAAGTAATGTCAGTATAAATATCGTAAATACTTTTTACCAACAAAAATATCAATATTAAGAATTTTATACTGAAACACGATCAAAAATTGAGATAAAAATAATAAACACTCGTCTTAAGTAAGTAAATCCGTTTGTATATTTTTGATCATCAAATAAACCAGCACATTAAAATACAAAATATTTGTATAATTATTAATTTAGATTATGAATTGATAATAAATTAAAATATTGATAATATACCATTGAAAAAACTTAATAGATGTTTTACTAAAAATATATTATAAGAAATTATTATAATTTATAATATTGTTTTATTGAAACTTTTCCGATATTATTTTTGAACTTATTGTTAAGCTTATTATAAGCTTAAAATTACTATTGTATGAAAACGAAATTAGCAATTTTACGATTTTGCATTTAACGCAGGGTGTAGAGCCTGAATGTAATCAGTTATCGGTTTATAATTCATACAATCATGTAAAATGTATATATGTTTATTATTATTGTGTATTGTTTACTAATGATTTATAGCAGGATTATGCAAATGTAATGATGAAACAAATTTTATGAAAGTACAGTTGCAAAAACAACTGGCAAGAATAATTAAAAATTAAGAAATAATGGCATAATATTCTTATCTGCTCCAACTACAGATTTTTTAGTTTGTCATGAGCCATGAATATGCATAGCACTTAGCTAAGCCTAGCTTTATGGGCCCAAGTATAAGGGTACGAGTTGGCAGCGGACGACATGAGGCAGCAGTGGACGACGTGTCGCAGCGACACTACTGGTTTTTATGTATTTCTATGAAATTCCCTCCGTAGTTAGCGACACGTCGAGACGCCAGTGTCGCCCGACCGCGGATCAGTCAGACATCTTGTTTCACGGAAAACTCGAAACCAGCTGTATGAACCGTCTGCAATCGGGTTCGAAATCATGACTGCAGCGACAGGACGTAACGACGTGGGACATGAAGCGACGACACGTCGTCCGTTGCCAACTCGCACCTTAAGATATACTAATGATTGTGTATGAAACACAAATCAAAAGTGGCTAGAGCAGAAGCACCGAATTCAAAAATTAATAGTCCTATCTATAATGAGAATACCTCTTAAATTAAGGTAAATTAAGCATATTAATTTAAAATATTCTCTGAATAAGACGAGTTGACTGCTTCTACAGGCCTAAAAATGAGACATAAAAGACTTATTGCCTATTTTCACCAACCGTCATGCAAAATATACGCATAAATGGAAGTTTCCATAAGAAATAACACGACAAATTGCAAAAAGAATGGATAATTGTGACTGAAACCCTGCTGGTGAAATCAGACAGTAGGTTTCTCATAAAAAACTTAGCAATCACCGCTTCGCTTCGTTGACGTGGATTATCAGACGAGCTGACAGAATTATAGCTGTCCTCTTTACTCCTTTCCTTAGAAAGTCGAGTCCCAACCGGAGAGGTCATCTGGTGGTGGCTCTTCCGCATCCGCTGGGTATTGGTCGAAATTGTGTGTGTCGATGGGCGATTTGACTGTGGGAGTGATCGGTGGTTCAAGGGAGCGAGTTGCCAGGCCTTCCCAGTTAAAGCCATCGAACCATCTGAAAATTATCAAAAAGTGGTGTTAGGAAGGAACTATTACAATTTAATTTCTTCTTCTTCTTCTTCTTCCTGCCCTTTCCCACACTAAGTGGGGTCTGCACGACATGTTTTCGTCCTCCATTTCCCTCTATCATCCGTCATCTCAGTACTCACTTCTTTCTTACTCATATTACAATTTAATTTAGCAAACAATAATTTAGTCGATGTATAGTAAATAGATGATAATTTTATCAGCATTGCCATTTAAAGTGGGAATACCATCAGCATTTTGGAGACGTTATCATCTAACTATAGTTTAAATCAGTAGAGCTAAAGCCATTTTGGATTACATTTTAGAAACTTACTTATGCTTTTGAATCTCAGTGATTCCTCCTCTCTGGTACCCTAATCGTTCAGCCGGGTTGTCTCTGCACAGTTTCTTGATAAGGTTAGCTGCGTTTCTGGTGATGGATCGCGGGAATTCCACCGCGTCGATCCCTTTAAGTATCTTATTGTACGTCTTCATAGGATCGGTGCCAGTGAACGGTGGTGAACCAGTTAGGAGTTCGAACATTAAAACACCTGGAATTGAAGAAAATTGTGGTTAATGAAATCTAAGAGCATTTGGTCCTTTTGACATAATGATTATGCAACTCTTTGACATGATAAATTCCGGGCCCTATTTGATGTCCCTTATGAGACTTATGGAGAAATATGACAGCAAATATTTTTGGGGGGTATCAATATAGTCTAGATTGGTGCCCCGGATTGGGGACAACAATTAGCATCAATTGGTGATGGTGTAAATATTGTTCTTCTTATGAAAGAATTAAAGTGTTTTCAGGAGCTCCTTTTATAAACTATGTATATGTTAATGGCATCAAATATGTTGAAAAAGACAGACAATAGTTTTTATGTGAATTTTAAAAGTCCCATTAGTGGGGATGATGCACTTACCTAGAGACCAGTAGTCAGCACTGATGTCATGACCCCGGTTCATTATAACCTCTGGCGCGACGTACTCAGGCGTCCCGCAGAAGGTCCAAGTCTTGCGACTCGCCTGTAGCTTTTTGGAGAATCCAAAGTCAACCAGTTTGACATAACCTTTGCCGTCTAGCAATAAGTTTTCTGGTTTAAGATCCCTGAACAAGAGGAAAAATTTTAACATGGTAATTTTGAAATGTTCACAAAAAAAACATTCCGTATTATTATTGCAGATCGAAAAAACTGGCCACTACGATTGAATTAACAGACGTAAAAAAGAAGGAAAAAGAAATGTTTATTACATACATACATACATAAAATTACGCCTGTTTCCCGACGGGGTAGGCAGAGATCACGGATCTCTACTTGCTACGATCCTGACACACCTCTTTTGCTTCATTCACTCTCATTACATTCTTCATACATGCGCGTCGGATTAGGGTAAGTATGTTTATTGTATTTATTTTTATTTGTTACAAGTATAAAGATGAAAAAGGTTTACATAATTTTTTACCTGTAAATTATATTCCTAGAATGAAGGTAATGGAAGGCTTCCACAACACAAGCGGTGTAGAACCTCGTTGTGGCATCATCGAATTGTCCTGGAAAAGGAATGCGACGAGGTATAATAAGATTTCTAGAAAATTATGTTGCTACAATCTATTTCTATCGTGTATTTTAAAAAGTACGATCGGAATAAAATCTGTAAAGCTTACACAGCGGATATCGAACTATCAAATTTTTTTTGTCTTAAGGTCGTAGCTGATGTATTAAAACCCGCTCCCACACAGCACTTGCCCGGTTCCGCCTCTTCGAAGAGACCGCTCACTTTAGTCGTGACCTTTAGTTTATATTCACATTACGTTTCGTGGTCATAAAGTTAAACAAATATATTGAGCTCACCTCTATCTCTGAGAATAGTCCACAGCTCTCCGCCCAGGCAAGTTTCCATCAGCATATACAAATATTTTCTATCCTTGAACGTTTTGTACAATTTTACTATGAACTCGCAGTTCATCTCTGACATAATCTCCTTCTCCGACATAATATGCTGCTGTTGCCTCGTTTCGACGATCTGGGCTTTCTTCATCTGCTTTAGTGCAAAGGATCTGGTTGGATCTCCTTGGATTTGAACTAGCTCCACCCGGCCGAAGCCGCCGATACCCAATGTGGCAATGATGCGAAGGTCTGATAGGCGGAGGTTGGCAAACTCTTCGTTGAGTCTGAAATTTTAAAAAGTGATTTAGAAATTTTATGGTCCGAAACTGATAATCACTCAGGAAAATAAGTTATATGGTCAAAGTATTACGAGTATAAATAAATATCAATCAAAACTTAATTGTAATCCTTCCTATTTTGAAATGAATGAGAAAGCCATTTGATACTGATTTATAAACATCGTTCATCTCGTTGATGCATAATGAATGTCTTCATTAACGTCGCCATTTCTTCTCTCATCTAAATTTTAATTGATGCTGTTTTTGCAGAACTACTCATTCAGCTGTCTATTGTTTTCAGTTTCAAACAGATGAGCACAAAAACGCGGGAAAACATAATTGTAATGCTATCAATCTTATCTGTGAAGACATTTCTATGCTACAAATGAAAGTTAGTTTACTTGTATAGATTGGTATTGACACGAGTATTGGAAAAGCTGTAGCGGTGCATCGAAAACCATATTTACCTTCTCATTTAAGATTAATAAGTTAAAATCCTGAAAAGATTGCATAAGAAATGCACCAGAATAAACACACTTACCAAAAACGTTCCAAGTGTTAGCAAAACAGAAATGGAAATGATTAGGAAATCAAGATAAAAATATCGTTATTAATTTCTGTCATATACGCCTATTGTTCTAGCCGAAGAGATAAGTTAACAATGGGTGTTGAATTCGTAACTACATCAAGCTATTGTGCACTTGACATACGAAATTAGGAGAAATACTGCATGAATAATAACGAAAAAGACAATTCGTTTTGTGAAACAGATTTTGATAAATCTAAAAATATTAAATAGATGTACAACTGAGAACGAAGCCTAAGCTTCTACCGAAAGGTAAACTTCATAGCTCATTATTATCATTCATATGTTTTTAGATAAATCAATAAGATCACGTGAATCAACAAAGTGTTGCCCAAACGAATGTTTGAGGAATGAGTAAAAGCGTTTAATTAAGGCATCCAAAATATACCTACGTATTTGATGACTAATGACATGAATGAGAGAATACGACTGAGTCATTGTTTTCTGTCGATCAATACGTTGATCGTTCCGGCTAAAAATTTCAATGGCAAAATTTAAAAATGAAAATGTACCTACGTGAACCCAGAGAAAATAATATACAACACTTCGAACCGTAGAAGTGCTTACGATTGAAAATAAGTTCTGCATAAAATATAATTAGAACTAGGACCAACTTACCGTGCTCTGCTTTCTCCTTCATCCTTATATTTGGTGCGGATCTCGTCGAGGGTGGATATCAGCTGGTTAAAGGTTTCTCTGTCGATGACTAAGCAAGTGGTGCCCTCTGGAGAGTCGCAAATGATGCTAGCTGTTCGAAGGTCGTCTCTGAAATATCAACGTTAGTTCAGCGTTAAAAACTTCAAGACTTGTTCATACAAAAGTAATTTATAATTTATCGAAGTAAGGCATGAGTTGCAAGATGAGAGAAAAATAAAGTCTAAAATCATTCTAACCATTAGAACAAAACTTTCAGTGTTTACTACATAACCTAACCACGTCGTAACAGTTAAACTGATTTAGATAAGAATTTGTAACTGTAACTTTTTACACTAGTTTTTACTAGTAAACTATTAAAAACTTATGTGAAAGAGCTAGCATACCCTTGCAGTGCTTTTTCTCCAAAGAAATCTCCTTTGGTAAGTGTCCTGATGAATTTCTCTTCATTATTTGCTGGTAGTTTTTGAGTAACTTTGACCTGAAATTAAAATAAACTTGAAGTTAGCGTATTTTACAAAGTCAGAAAATATAGTTCTTTCTTCAATCATAATTATAACTGGACGGTTGGAACTAATGCAGCGTCAACAACTCGAAATGACAACAGAACAGCCTCCGTATAATTTTCCTGACTTGTGTGCAGATGAAACCAGTTAAAACTGGTTAGGTCATTAGTGTTGCCATAAAAATGTGAAACGTTTAGACAACATCGAAAGTTGTTAAGGTGGTGGTTACTTATGGCATTGCGATATAAAATGAAATTGTTTTTCTAGCGACATGCTAAAACTAAAATAAAGGATAAAGATGCAAGGAAATTAAAAATTTAGTATCTTATTATTATCATCGACATAAATTCAACTTACAACTCATCGTTTTACTGAAGACTGCATCATTAGATCAACTATAAAAACCTAGCAAGTTTTATTTATTGCTTAAAAATATAACAACTTCTACAAAGTTTAATTATAATTAATATCAACTCCAATTTGTTTTATGTTTTAAATAAATTGATAAAACCTAGTTTGATTAACACTATGCTATTAAAAACTCTTACTTTGGTAAAGGCACGCGAGATCCGCTAGTTTCAATAGCTAAGAACATCTTATAGTAATTAGTATGGGCAATTGAATGCAATAACAGGTTCCGTTAATGCAAATTAGCAATTAGATGAACGATATACAGGCAATAGTTTCTTTGTGTTTCTAGGTAATGCAGATAAAAAATATGGGACAGTCTGCTAATAGTCAGCATAAATTTTAATGAAAATTCAAATAATGTGGTATTATCTGTTGAAATATTATTATAATCTTTACAATGATGCTGTAAGTCATATGAGTTTAAATTGTGTTGTGTACCTACAAAATACTTTTCTTTTTTGTATCTATTACTGCAAGTACATTCTTTGATTTTACTTAATTGTTGTATGTATTTTTTGTACGTTTGAAAGCATAACTTTTTTTATTGAGGCTTACAAAATTTCACCCAACTCAATAAGAGCTTAATAGATCAAATCGTAAAACATACCGGATACAAAAAAAGTAGGACCATGGCTTTTAGAACTCTCGGTTTATTAAAAACGTAAATAATGTTTTACAACACCATAAAGTTGGAAACCTCTTTTATGGTTTCAATACGTAAAACAAAAGAACAAAAAGTTTTACTATTTCGATTCGCTACGAGACGTTATTAAAAACAGTTTCTTTCAATATGGTTTCGTTTATTCGTCTGCGAATTTGTTTTACAATTATATGTTTACAGGCTACAATGACAGAAACATTTCAAACCATTAACAGCTGTTTTTGATATCGCATTCATTGTATATTCATCTAAGACCTGTATCACTCGAATCTAGATAATGTTTTCGTGTTAATTTTAAACCCAAAGTTCAGAATTTTCAAATTCGACGAATAGATGACTCGAATTTTGGGAATATATTACAAAACATCAGTTTTATACTAAAAATGTAATTGTATTGTGAAAAATTCAAAATTGTAAATTACCTAGATAAAAACATTTGGAAAAATCTAGACGTTCAAAATCACATGTGCATACTGCGTTTGTCAGTATGCTGACCTTGTGCAGTCTGCCTTATTTGCCTAGTCAACACCGTCATGTCTTCAAATAGACAGGTTGAAAAATAAAGGCATTTGCCTAAATATAGTCACAACGATTCCCTATATCCTCTTCTATACACCAAATATTTTTTGGAAGCAATGAATGACATTTTGTTGTAGACAAATTTGTAGCCAGAGAGTTCTAGAGTCTGAATGTGCTTGTTAATGTAATTATATCCACAGTATCCGAAAAGTATTTTTATTCCTAAATACAGGAATCATAGAAATCTGTACATTATTATAACAATAGTGACTAATGTGTCTCTTTAGATTCGCACTGGTTTGAGGAACTAACAAAGATCAGAAAGTCGGAGTTAAATGCCAAGGTGAACGCGGACAGTCACCACGAACCACTGAACATACCACTAAAATGTCACGTTATGTGCATATAGATACAATATTTAATTGCTCAAATGCATTCCAACAACAGAACAATGTTCTTTGAATTACAAAACGGAGATAAGCCATAACATAAATTACAACTATTTCAAATTGAAATTACACAGTTAGATAACAACCTTCTGTTTACAAAATAAACGTGGTCAAAAGTAAAGTTAAATCGCTTAAAGCATTCTGGAAAGTTAGCGAAAGTAAAATTGACCATCTTCATAATCATCAATGTAAAAAATAACACTGCAAAGTAAACTTTAACATCTTAGAATATGAGTGAAACTTGCTAGTAACATGTATTTGCAGTTAGCAGTTTGATAATAAAAGTCATCAAAATAAACAGGTTTTCAAATGCTTCTTATTCATTGAGAGGTGCTAGGTGTTTTTAATGGATCCATTATGATTTTTGACGATTCAAGTTTATACTTTTCTAATAAGGCAGTGGTCAACACATCTCATTTGAAAAGAGTAGATAGTGATAAAATTCAAGTTATTTAATGTTTATTAACGCTTAGACAGTTATGACTAGATAATTAGACTAGTAAGTTGGTAGAGTGAACTAATCGATTTTGAATTTTATTATATCAATGTCATGATAAAACTATAAAGAATAAAGAGAAGGCAATAAATAAGGCAGTTCCGAATATTGTTAGTATTATTACACACAAATGGTCAGAACTAGTTATTTTTTCACTAAAACTGTTTGGACTTGCTTACCTGTCCTTTGGAAATGATGAAAAAGGTGTCACCCCGCGCTCCTTGTCTGATGATGTAGTCCCCATTCTGGTAGTGAGTCTCTTCTAGAACATCGGAGATTTTGATCAGCGTGTCCTCTGGTAGGTCTTTGAAGATGGGTACACTATGAACAAAAACAGCAGAGATAAACATTAAATACGATAAAGATGCAGCAAATACAATCGTACAATACATTGACCATATTAAATAAAAACGTCTTAAAACAATATCATAATAAATTACAGTGGGCTGTGGCAATGAGTACGGCAGCCGTTATTGTATTAGAAAGGATAAAAACAGTTACGTTATTCGGATGTTACATAAAAACAACATAGATTGAACTGGCGGTTTTAGAAAAGGCGTGCATAAATGCAACTAAATCCGAACATAATCAGGAAACACTGACTGAAGGTCTTACATCGTCGCTTATAACATACATAAAAATGCGTATTTAAATTCGGATATTACCTACTTAATACTTTAACCTTCACATCGTGTGAATATTGCCGCAAGGAATTGCAATAGTACCGGCATTAATTTGTGAAGTTATCGATCTATAAGTTTGCGAATCTAAAATTTAAAACGACATATCTCAACCAACTTTGTTGGACCACCAAGTACTGTCACAGATTCCTGAGGAAACTTGAGTCTAAAGGAAGAGGCTAATAGGTCAATGGTTTTTATAGCTGAGTCTATCTCGTTATTGTTTCTATTGAATGTTATAGAAATACAACTCGTTTCATACGTATTCATAGTGAAAGAATAATGTGGTTGGAAAGTTATCAGTCAATTAAACTAGCATAAAAGAAAACAGAGCCATCAAAACAGTACAATATTGTTGTAACTGTTCGTTACACTGTATGTCGGAGAAGATTGCTGCAATCATAATCTTCTTTCATGGTACCTACTTTTATCAAAGTGAATTCACGTCATTTACTCAAAAACATTTACGGATTTTAATATTTTTTACATTAGTCTATTCAGATAGTAAATTTGTTAAAATAAATAATTGGTACATATACTAATAGTAAATATCCATTTAAAATAGATATACCTACGTTAGTTAATACTAGAGATGCTAGACCAATCTGTATAATAAATACATATACTCGAACTAAATGTTAAGCAAAAGAAGGTACCGCATAAGCTGATAAGGATTCATCAAATATTGCCATCAAATGAGAATCGCATATTATTATATCGCATTTTAAGTACTGCCATCGTCTCGGACCACAGCGTTTGTGAAATAAGAAGTAAACAAATTAAGCAATTATACTTGTGTTTCGTTCTCGAGATGAGTAACCTGAAATAAAGTTTTATTAATATTCAAATAAGTAACTTGTAGTAGTAGATCCAGTTATCATCACTCCACTGAATTTGAGGGTAGCTAAAAAAAAGAAAAAACTCTCAGCGGTCAATCCACGGTCGTCTCCCGATCCGTTCGCCATTCGTAATTTCAGTGTCAATCACTCCGCTCGTGCTTCAAAATTAAATATTTTCTATACAGTTTTTACAGAAGTTAGTTTCGAAATGCCTAAAAGGAAAAATGATGAAGATAATAGTGTATCAAGAAAGTTAAGAAAAATAGAAAAGTTTTTGAGAAAATGTAAAAGCCGTAGAAGAATTATCTCGTCATCTTCGGAAGATTCCTCGCAATTCCCGGAACAACCAAACGGTACGTACTTCTATGTTTTACATACAAATTAGTTTTAAAATCAAACGCACAAGGACGTCTGCGGGACTATCCGAGCGTAACCCCATGATGATTTCACAAATACCTACAATTTAGTGAAAATCTTTCGAGCTCGCTCGACAAAATGGATAACGCACAAGGACGTCTGTGGGACTATCCGAGCGTATACCATCCAACATATCATTTTAACTTATCCGTCATGATGATCGTTATCGATTTTCAAAACCGAAAAATTAACGCACAAGGACGTCTGTGGGACCATCCGAGCGTATAATTTTTATTATGCTAAAGATATGTTTTTAATGATCGGCAATGACTGTGCTAAATCTATCATATAGGTCTTTACCACCTACTTACACCATAACAATAAATAGCACAAATATGGTTCTAAGTCTGTAAAAATATTTTCAGACGGGCTATATCGGAGTCCTCCGGGGGATGACACGGAAGTAGATTCCATACTATTTCCGTATGAGAGCCAACAACGTGAAGACTTCACGATGCGGCCAACACCGATATCGCCGACGCCGGCGCCGCCGTCGCCACCTGCACCGCCGCCACCGCCGCCAGCGCCTTCAGCGCTGTCAACCTCACAAGAAGAGCAAACGCAACCGCCGGAATATGATCCGGTGTCGCCCCTAGACGGTGTTCCAGAAGAACCGGGTCTTGACATAGAAATTCTGGAAATTCTTGGTGACGATCCGACGGCTACTGTCGAATATGGAAAAGATATTCGACCTGAACTGGCTGCGCGCTTTAATCACATCGCCACTAACGGCTTAAATAAAGATAACCGCAAGGAACTTTGCGACAAGTACCTCATCCCAGGGAATTGCACATTGATCGGAGCCCCGACCTTGAACGCAGAAATTAAAGTTGCTTTAAATGAGAACACGATAAAACGCGATAAACTTATCGAATCCCGACAAAAACGAATCGCTGCAGCTATATCTTGTATGGGAGAAGCGATCTCTCACGCTCTGGAGGCCACGGAAAAGGATAATGCTCAAATAAAACGTCTAATGGACGCAGCTCGACTCATTTGTGATTCTCAATATAATGATTCTGTCTCACGAAGAAATCTCGCCGTATATTCACTCAAAAAGGAAATGAAAGAACCTTTGCTCAATACAAAGATCGATAAATCTTTATTCGGCGAAAACCTGACAGAGTCTTTAAGGACGGCTAAAGCTGTGACCAAATCGGGTACCGAGCTCAAAATTCAGTTTAAGCCGCAGGCAAAAAACTGGAAAACCCCAGTCGCGGGGCGCAGGCACCCGACGACAGCTCGGCGGAACGCGCCTGCAGCCCCGCCGGCCGCGGCGCCGCCCGCGCCGCCGCCGGAGCCGCGCGCCACGCGCCCGTACTCGTCGCGCAGGCCGCCGCCGCCGCCGCCGAAGTCCGCGCGCAGGCGATACTAGACGAGGTAAAATACGCAGGACAGCTAGCTCATTTTTACAAATCCTGGACACTGATCACTAACGATCACACGATCCTTTCGTGGATCGATCCAGGCTATAAAATTATTTTTTCGAAGCCTGTGTCACAATTATATCCACCTCCGATCCATAACTACTCGAACTCGGAAAAGGTACTCGTAGCCGAGGCCATTCATAAACTAGAATCATACGGAGCGATATCTAAGTGTGAACCGTGTAGAAATCAATTCATATCGAATGTTTTCCTGCGGCCCAAACCGAACGGCAAAATGAGGTTTATACTCAATTTGAAACAATTAAATCGATTCATAAACACTTCACATTTCAAAATCGAAGATTTTCGCACAACTTTAAAATTAATGTCTCGAGACTGCTTTATGTCAACATTGGACATAAAAGATGCTTACCATCTTATTAAAATTCATCCGGAAAGCAAAAAATATTTAAGATTTATATGGAATACCAGATTATACGAATTTAACGTCTTGCCGTTTGGTCTGAGCACAGCTCCGTACGTATTTACAAAAATAACTAAACCGATCGTCAAACTTCTAAGGTCTAGTGGATTCTTATCCACAATATACCTGGATGATATAAACTTGATAGGATATACATACCAAGAATGCATTAATAATATAGTAACAACTAAACGATTACTTTGTTCTTTAGGATTTATCATTAACGAAGAAAAAAGTAACCTTCAACCATCTAACAAATGTAAATATTTGGGTTATATCCTTGATTCTCATAGATTTGAAGTCTCATTACCACCAGAAAAAAGGAAACGCATAAAAGAAGAATTATTAAAATTTATTCACATTAGAGTATGTACAATTCGGCAGTTTGCACAAATCATTGGACTATTGGTCTCGGCTTGCCCAGCCATAGAATACGGGTGGCTCTACACCAAAGATTTAGAAAGATGTAAATATTTAAATTTAAATCAAAATAATAATTATGACAAATTAATGTATATTCCAAACTATTTACAAGAGGATTTCATGTGGTGGATTAATACAATAGATAAATCAGTTCATCGAATTTTAGAAGATAAATATGAAATAGAAATATTCTCTGACGCCTCAACGACGGGGTGGGGTGCATTATGTGGTGACGAGACAGCCAGTGGCCAGTGGTCTAATGACAAACGCAAAATGCATATTAATTACCTTGAACTGCTCGCGACCTTCATTGCGGTTAAGATCTTTGCCAAAAATTATACAAATTGCCAAATACTTCTCAGAATCGACAACTGTACCGCAGTGTCTTATGTCAATAGAATGGGAGGTGTACAGTTCCCACATCTTACAAAAATCACCAAAGATATCTGGCAATGGTGCGAGTTGCGAAAAATATTTATCTACGCGTCATATATTCGATCTGAGGATAACACAATAGCGGATACTGAATCAAGACGTAACCACCCAGATATTGAGTGGGAACTGTCAAACTCGGCTTTTCAGAGGTTAAAAACTACTTTTGGTCAACCTCAGGTCGACTTATTCGCTAGTCGGATAAATAAAAAATGCCCTAAATATGTCTCTTGGCATAAGGACCCAGATGCTTTTGCGATAAACGCATTCACCCTTGACTGGTCAAAATTCTTCTTTTACTCCTTTCCGCCTATTTCAGTAATATTGAAAACCTTAAGAAAAATCATTTTAGATAAGGCAACGGGAATACTCGTAGTACCTTTATGGGAAACACAACCATGGTTTCCAATTTTCTTGCGCTTACTCGTAAGTGATACTATAACGTTTCGACCTTGTGAAAACGTTCTCGTCTCTCATTTCAGCCGAGACAATTTCAAAATGAACCTTACCCTGGTTGCCGGGGTGCTCTGCGGGCAGCGCTACTGCGACGAGACGCTCCCGCAGACTCTATAGACATTATGCTGGCATCCTTGTCCACCAGCTCCACCAAACAATATGATGTCTGCCTTAAGCGCTGGTTTAACTATGCTCAAGAGAATAGTCTTAACTGTTACGAAGCGTCTATTCCTTCAATTCTTTCTTTTTTCACATATCTGTTCAACACTGGATCTCAGTACGGAACCCTAAATACATACAGATCTGCATTAGCTCTGTTGATCGGATCTAACGTGTCTAATGATGATAGAATAAAAAGATTCTTTAAAGGAGTGTTTCGCCTAAAGCCTCCTAATCCAAAATACGACGTTACTTGGGACACATCTCTTGTTCTAGAAACATTAGCAATACGATACCCGAATGAGGGGCTATCACTGGAACAATTGTCTAAAAAATGTACAATACTGCTGGCATTGACAACAGCACACCGTGTACAGACATTGTCGAAAATAGATATTCGAAACATAGTAGAAACTGATTCATATATAGATATTAAAATTCCGGATCTAATCAAAACCTCACGGGTTGGCCGTAATCAACCAACCTTACATTTGCCATTTTTTAGACAGAAACCAGAAATTTGCCCAGCAAACACACTCCTTTCTTATTTGATAAGAACTAGAGAACTAAGAGGTAATTGTCACTATCTCTTTATTAGCTATAGGAAACCACACGCGATAGTTAGTTCACAATCAATAAGCCGCTGGATCAAGTCGACTTTAGAAGAATGTGGAGTAGATGTATCGATATTCAGCGCACATAGTACGCGGCATGCAAGCACGTCGCGCGCGCGCCGCCTTGGTCTCAATATCGATACAATCCGTAAAACGGCGGGCTGGAGCGGTACATCTACCACATTTGCTAAGTTCTATGATAGGACTATAATTTGCAATCAAAATGATTCTTTTGCCAGGTTGATTATAGACGAATAATGTATTACAGTCTAATTACGAGTATTATGTTTAAATACTAAATTAAATTATAAAATTAATAAGGTACTACTCAGTTAAATTGTACTTATCTAAATAATTTAATTATAAGAAGGTAAATTTTATAAACATAAATATATAAATTGATAATTAGTTTATGAATTTCATTTCTATTTCCTCAAAGTAGAGACCTACCTAGGTGCTCACTCTCAAAGTCTACAAGTTACTTATTTGAATATTAATAAAACTTTATTTAAGGTTACTCATCTCGAGAACGAAACACAAGTATAATTTATGATTAAACGAACTTACTAGTACGTGAAGTTCTATCATAATTATACGAAGTGTTTCGTTCGAAGAGATGAGTAACCAACGCCCTCCCAGCCCAATCGTACGCAAGTACATAGCCCACTCTTTTCGGAAATATCGTTTTAGGAGGAGTGATTGTTGACTCCAAACTAAATGACGAACGGATCGGGAGACGACCGTGGATTGACCGCTGAGAGTTTTTTCTTTTTTTTAGCTACCCTCAAATTCAGTGGAGTGATGATAACTGGATCTACTACTACAAGTTACTTATTTGAATATTAATAAAACTTTATTTCAGGTTACTCATCTCTTCGAACGAAACACTTCGTATAATTATGATAGAACTTCACGTACTAGTAAGTTCGTTTAATCATAAATTTTACATCAAATCATGTAACAACCGGTTGCATGTAATGCGATGTTAATGGAACACTAAGTAATTACTTTAAGTGTGTCGAGGTAGTAACAACCAAACTTTGATCTCGAGTAGATATAAAGGAAAACGCAAGTGGTACTGGTAAAACAACTGTTACTCCGATTCAAGTTATGTATAATGTTTCTTTGATATTTATATCTTTTGAAGTAATCAACTTTAAACATTTAGATAAACATGTAAATGATTCAGATGTTATCAAATAATGTAATAAAATTAACTAGTCAAGACATCTTGAGGAATTTGACAAAGTCAATGCAAAGTCAACTGCTTCTAATAAACTAATGTTAGAAAGGTCTGCACACAGGCATATACAGAGGAAGGATTACGATCTCAAAGTGTCATGAGCCTTGCAAACGTGACAGCTAACTTAATAATGTTTCGCAAAATGCGCACGAGTGTTTAAGCAATGATGACACTGGGTTTCGACAATAGCATTGTACGTACAGTACCTATTGTTTGAGAAATAGCGAAGGTAATTGGAGCGGATGATACAGGACTTAAGACCATAAATACTTGTATTAGTGAATATGTGGAGAATGCTTTCTTTGAAAACGAAAAACGTTATTAATGAGAACGTTTTAATAAGATGACCCAAAAATATTATTGTTTTAAAAGATTTTTTAACATAATAAGCATACATCAATCTCGCTTTCTCGAACATTCGATTCGTTAACCTAATCTAAATTAAAATAAATCCCGTCAATTCTATGTAGGTAACCTTATTTTATGCAGACACGCAGTAATATTAAAATAACAAACACAAGCGTCTGATAAATAAATAAGTTCCCGCAGTAAAGACATCGATCTTTATGATGCCTTGTAAGATGGATCACCATGTTCGAAACGCCATGCCAGGCAGTTTGTTTTACAATATACTTTGATACAAAATGACTTGTCTAGAATTACAAAACTTGAGATGGTAATATAAGATGCGAATACTAAGAAGCAATAAATATATGTATTATTAAAAGAAATGGTGCGTAAGTTATAAATACTTTCTCGTTTATTTTAATGATTCTTCAATAACTGACGTGAGTATCCGCGAAATAATCCTCTTCGAGAAATGTTTTATAAATATAACGTCGTTTTAGCTTGAGAAAGTTCACACAAGATAGGGCCTCTGATTCTTTCTTTCTCTGGTAGTCTCCAAGTAGATCATTATGTCATAATAATTTGAGTTATAGACGTCTACTTCTCAAAACGACAGGGATAGAGTAGGACCTAAAGACCTAAATCTCCGTCGAATTCGGTCGAATTAATTTGTTATTTTTTTTTAATTTCGTTTTGCGAAGCAGGCGCTATGATATCTGCAAGGTTATATTAAAAGGCTGTTGTGCTTGCATCTGTATTCTGTAAATGTCATTTAGGTCAAAACCTTCGGTACAAATGACACAAACGCAATGACCCTCTAACACAAAACTATTATTATACAGACTACAATTAATCAATCCCGCATAAGACTTGCAAATATTTGGCATATAAAGCGCGCACACTGACATACATTATCTTTAACAAATATGTACATATAAGTTATTGCTTATATACGTTTTAATATGTACTATTGCATTAGTAAATATTTATTTCTTGCGATGCATTATGTAAGAATGATTATAGGAACATATCTATATAATGAGAATTATAGTTAAGCAGGATCTCACTCGTTTTATTTATATAATTAAAAAATAGGTAAAAAATATCATAGAGCATCGTACAAAAATCATAGAACCGTATTTTATAATTATTGTTAACAATATAATATAAGTAGTAAAGGGTGTTCCAGATCTAGTATGTTATCTTGAGGGTTGACAATTTTTGATACTTACGCGAACAAGAAATGTTCGACGGATTTTGTGAATTTGATGATTTTCATTGAAGAAATGTGCAGCAAAGTTTACTCAAAAACATCATACACACATCAAACAATAATGAACAATGCCCCATAAAGTAGGTATGTAATAAAAACAGTTTAAATTCATAGATAAAATAATCATGTTAAAAGACGATAAAGTTCATGTGGTCGCTCTTTGTATTGTCAAAACAAGCGTTTAGTCAAGCATTGAGGTTACTGCCCTCAATCGTAAGCATCGTCTTTTATTAGGAGGGAATTTTAAAAATAGCTTGTTCCAAAATGATTATTTAAGTATAAGTAACTATCTTGGTTCAGTGCCAAATATTGAAAGAACGTGCTAAAAGTGACCATGCGCTAAATACAATGTTTAGACGTGCCTCTGACTAACCCACATTCCCAAGGATCTGAGAAACTAGAAAACTATTTGTGTTACTATACTACTATGCAGACATTACAGTTATTTTAGTCTACTATTATTCCTTTTGAATATATCTTTAATGTATTTTTAAAAGAGTCAGTCACTTGCAAAATCGAATAATGATTTCATGATTTCTGTTTCTTCGTAAATAATTTGAAAGAGCTATTGATGTCACTATAAAATGAGAATCATCGCAATTTTATTGCAATTTGTGGAAACATGACTGCATTGAGGCTGTCTCCGAATTAGTCTTGGAAAATCTAACAGCTCAGTCTACATACCGGATGATACACGCAATTGGTGTTGAATATTGTAAAATTCAAATTATTATTGTGGAACAGAATATTTAGACAAAAAACATTGGTGATTTGGCTCATTCTTAAATACGAGTTACGGACGAGAATATTATCAGCCTTGATAAGGTCATATCTAATAATTATATAACATGAGGTCAGTCAAATGAAAGCATTCATTCAATACGTTCTTGAATGTATCCGGTATGAATTATGTGAATTAAATTAACTTGACTCATTGAAACACCAATAACTTACTGAAATGTTATTGGCTCAAAACAGTTTTTGCATAAACGCAAAAAACGAAATAGATAACGTAATTATAAAGTTCTCATGAGAATATAACCAATGTCAAACATTTTTCGTCATTCACTTGTCGGACAATGTTTGATGAAATAAGTTGCCTAGGCACTTCAAACTTTCAAAATATTTTTACTTTTTCCCTGACTGCGTTAATATTATGTAACGATATTCAAATAAGGTCTCACACGTATAATGAGAGATATTGCTCAAAGCCTCTAGCGAAAACGCTTTGCGGTTTCGATTTCGATGAAACCAAGTCTAATATAGAAATAATGCCCAACCGCTCACTCTTGAAGTATATTATTAATAAGAATTTTAATTTTATCCAACAAATTTTGTCATTGACGATACATTTTCGACATGTTTAAATACAAACATCACGAATGAGACCTACCAACTATTGTATAGAAGTATTCAATCAAAGTAATTTTGAATGTATAGACAAGTAAAACTTAAAGATGAAAGATGACATAGGTAAGAAAGGAGTGAGGACTGAGATGACGAATGATAGAGAGAAATGGAAGAAGATCACATGTTGTGCCACATAACGTGGGAAAAGAGCAGGAAGATGATGACAAGTAAAACTTACCTCTTCAAGAAATCAGTGTACTCCGCCTGCCGTATCAGGCCAGTCCTCATCATGATTGTCTGGAAGCACTGCCGCTCGATCGCCCAAAGCCTGCAGTCGGTAGCTGCCTTTATGGTGGCCGTCCTCTTGCAGTTATAAAGGATGGCCAGCTCGCCGAACACCTTGCCTGGTGCCATGGTGCTGAGGTATTTGTTCTCTCGTGAGACTTCAACTCGGCCCTCTGTTGAAGAAAAGATAGGATCAGTTAGATAATTGCAAAAGTGATAAAAAATACCAGTCACATTGTAATTCCCATACTTCCTCGTAAATTCAATAGCGTTTTGTGATAGAAATCATTAAAACTGACGAACCTAAAAAAATCTTACAGGACCCATACATGAACCTTATACTAAGTTAATAAAAGTTTTATCGAAAGCATTTCTATAGAACATAATTTAAGTATCTATCTTTGTAGTTTATTATTTATTACTAAAAATATAAGATTCCGACAAAAAAGCCATGGTTAATTAACAAAGAACCAATCAACTTTTAATAGATTGCCGAATTCAAGGCCACAGAGCCTTAAGATGATGACTCATCGTAGTGAATGGTGCGATTCAAATAAATTGATGGGTCCATAAAATTAAATTGGTCTAGTAGTAGTCTTTATAAAATAGGTGTTAAAGACTATTTTACAAACAATGATACCGGCCTTGAACATGTGCGAATAAATGGAGGACCGTGTGAACAATCTTATTCTCTGCTTCTTTATCTACGATCATACTTTGTTAAGGCTGTTGTTTTGCTAACAGGCTAGCATAATATAATAGAACAAAATTGGTACAGTTTGGTAGTTAATAATCATGCACTGCTTTTTCAAGACTCTCGACATTGAAGTTCATAAAGTATACAACTTTAACTCACTTCGTCAACCGATGTTTTAATATTTTTATTGTAACTTTACACTTCTGAATTATATAGATTTTTTATTGAATGGTCTTTACCAGTCCGGATGGTATCACTATTTGTGTCATTGTCCTGCTACACCTATTGTGTTTTTAAATGTTCCGTTATTAACATACTGTACTTTGTTTAACATTTCATCACGTTTCTATATTTTGATACAACTGCTTAATCTACTTAGCTTCTAACTAAACACCTGTTTTGAACACCTGGAAAGTTCTTGATGTCATAGATCGATGTGTATTTATATTGAACATTTTTACTGACTTATATAATAGACAAGGTGTTCGTATAAAATGTTAAGGCATATTCCTTCTGGTTATAGACTGTGTTTAAAAGTTTTTAATTACATTTTCTAATGTTAAACATTTCGAAGCACGCAGAAGCGAGCATGCATCGCACTTTGTGTGAGAAACAAACACATTCCGAACAAATAATGATAATTAGCACCAAGTTTAGCTGTTTAGCAACTTTCTTCGAGTCAATATTAGATATTCAATATTTTGGGAGTATTCTTGTAATATTATTAAAATATTTTTAATATAGGTACGATACTTTACAAAGTTTTAAATTTAAAATTCATCATAGCAATGTGATTTAACATGTGATTTAACGTGGGGTCATCAACAGTTTGAGATAATAGTGTATCCGTATAAATATAAAAAAAAATCATCACACGCTACCATGACATTAAAAATACCAATTTAAATACTCATACAAATGGTAGACACTCGTAAAAATTTATTTTCTGAAATGGTAAAACTACAGCAATAAACCACAGTAAATCAAAATTACAAAATTGAATAAGTATAATAAGTATTATATGGAGGATAAATTCACTCAGACATGGGCAAGTTATTGCTGTACAGTTGAAACGGACGCAAATTACTTAAGCAACGAAAGTGTTTCAAGGCAGCGCTGAGGCTCTGAGTTATAATCTGTGGCGAGGTTGAAAGTTCATTCGTTTTTATAGACAGTGTGATAGACGTTAAATTGAATAAGTGTCTATTGAAGGAATGCATATTATACATTTTTTATTAACTCTTCTTCTAAGATGGCATATTGTAATTGTTTTTATACTTAACTGAAAAATTATTTTTATGAAACCAAAAACTGAAAATATTGATTAAAATGATGCCTGAAAAGTAACCTGAAGCAAACCATCATGTTTCAGAAACGTCACATTTTAAGCTTGAAGTAACATTACAATTTTTGTAGGTTATGGTACGAAATATAAAAGTTATAATAACAATAATAATAATAATAATAACTTTATTTCAGGCAACATTAGTCTAAGTGTACAAGATGGAAATTACTTAAAAACTACGGCCCATATAAAATATATACCTAGCCATATGGGTGTCACCAAGCCTTCCACGGAACCGCCGAAATATGACACCTTTCGGTCAGAATTCCTCTTTCGTATAAAGGGCGAGATTTGAAGTCGGCACTCGCACAACAAATGAATTGAATTGTTATATTAGTCGTTATAATAATACGTTACTCAATCAACATTTTGAAGTAATTGATATTTGCAATACAAATAATATTCATGTTTATAATCTAAAGTAGGGCAAAACGAAGCCTTTAATTGATATGCCGGTCTCATGTTTAGCAACCTAGTAAGTGGCTCGATACGTATGCCAGGGCATTTGGCACTTCGCTAAATGGATTGTGCATGTCGCAACTATTATGCGCCAATAAACTGAATCTAAAGACATAGGTAGTGATAGTTGTATTAATTTTATAGCGTTTTGTATATAAAAATATTCTTTAAATGTTAAATTGTTTAATTCGCAAACAATGCAAAATTATACGATTTCAAATAAACTACGCAATAGATTGATTGATGAAAGTGATGAATGAGCCGACACTGGCACATTTATTGAGATTGAGAACCTACCTACTAAATATTAAGCAACCAATCGAATTAATAGTTATGCATTCATCTCAACACATCTCTCTAAACAATTTTAACTTTTATGATGCTGTGAAATCTATAGTATTATATATATACTATAGTTTATAGTATTATTTTGAATGCTTTTTCCATTGGGCAGCGTAATTTCCGAAGGCAAAGAAATCTTGTAGTTGCCACAATCGTATTTGGTAGAGAAAAAAAAAAGTTTAATTAAAATAACTTCACGCAAACGGAACTGCAGTAATTAGTTTCAATAATATATTTCATACTAGCTTCCGTCCATAGCTTTGCCTGCGTGGTACCTTGAAAAAAAAAACAAACCTATTCCATGGGAAACGTACATTTTCCAGGATAAAAAGTAGCCTATTCCAGACTATAATCTATCTCTGTGCTTAACTTCATTTAGTTTCAACGTGAAATAGTAACAAACCATACATCCTCACACTTATCCCGGCCGCCACTACGCTAAGCCATAACGCTATTAGTCGGAATTATATGAAGTCCGTCACCAGAGATGGCCACTTACACTCATTATTATGACTGATGGTCAAACCCGTGTAAGTACGTTGATTGCGTAATACCAACCATATTTTTACAGTATCATTACATCATAGATTGCCATCCGCTGAGACCTCGAATTGCCTCGTAAACTACAACCTAAATCGATCAAATTATGTACACACATCTATCAAAATGGCATCAACTTATCTGAATATTTACTCTAGATAGTGAACAATTTAAACATCATGAATTACCTGGATTGCCATTTCGGGGCTTCTCAGAAGTCTTAGAGGAGTCTTCCAAGCGTGTAACATCCAACACTATACCAGCGTCAAGAGACGCCTCTGTTGCGGTACTATCTCTTTGACAAAGATTTCCCGTCCTCCTCTTTCTCATGCCATACGTGTGAACAGGAACTATCAACTTAGGTCGGGGTATTGAAAAGTCCGAATCTGAACCACTGGACGAACTCTTTGCACTACGCGCGTAAACGCCATTGCCATTCACAGGCACACGCTCCTCACTGATACGGTTTTTTCCAAAAGACATTATGTCATTGTACCTTTCGTACCTATCATCACTTTTCACTCTCACTGTATTGTACATCTTTCCGTATTTATCACGTTTGATTTGTTTCATAACACCGTTGGTAGTCCGATGGTCACTTTCTTTACCCAGATCGTTGGAGTGTGACCCATTGGTAATCGGTGCCGCTGGTTTACTTTGGCTTCCATTAAACATTTCGTACTGCATTAATGTCAGCTGTTCACTTGGCGATAGGTTTCTTTTTGGCTGTGTGACGGTAACTTCGTTGTACGGAGCATTTTGCAATGAGTCAAAATATGCTCGAAGAGGAGCTCTTCCTTCGCTTTTGACTCTTAAAGATTTAGACCGAAAACTGGGCTTAGCATCTTCGATACGTCCGTTTCGTGCGTTCGCCAGGTGCGTAGTGTGCTTCGGAAGTTGATCGCATGCAGATAACGACTGAGTAATAGGTTTCATGTGTATACCCGAATCTTCCGCCTCACAGTCGATATCAGGGTTTCTTTTTCCATTACGGGATCTCATGGGAGTCAGGTCCAAGGTCGCCATAGAATTTATCAATTGGTACATAGTGTTTCCACTAGATTTAGATACGGAGTGATTATTATTAAAAGATCTGTCTTTTCTTGTATCTTTTTGAATCTGTTTAATTTTATCACTGTCCGTATCATTATTTTGCTGGCTCACTCTTGAATAATATTCGTAATACGACTCTGATGATGGGTCTGGAGGAACCGGACCAGGATCAGGTAGTGGATAATAGTTTTTCTTGTTGTCAGCTTTTCTTTGTCGGTGAGCATACTTAAGAGAATCTTTACGCTGAGGCGGTACGGGTGGCTGCTTGCCATTTGATCCAAATGATTCAATATCCCATTCTGTAAAATTTCTTCGTTTGACCCTTCTCAGCGTTGATGGTTTATATCCGTTTGGCATGTCTTTAAAACTATAACTATGCTTGAGTTTGTTTTGACTAATGAGATCGTTATTTGATCTCGCTTTTTCTTCAATATCTTGTTGGTATTTAGCTAGTTGTGATATGTTTTCATTAGGAATATCATAAGGGTAAGCATATCCATTGTCTTCGTGCGAATATGTTTTGTTTTCATACTCTTTGTCATTAGAGCGGCCGACGTCTCTACATGACTTGCTTCTAGATATCGAATTAAATTTGACTTTGTCTGACTGATTATCTTGTTCGTTGTAAAGTGCTAGATTGCTGGCACCGACCCAGTTAGCTGCATAAACAAGGTCCATGGTCCGGTCATTGATGGAAAGCCACGGGTCCTCCATGACCGCTTTTCCAGGATAGTGTTTTATTTTCATATTGTCATCGTTTTCATTATCCAATTAACGTAAACAGATGAACATTTTCTGGTGATTTTAAGAGAAGAACTTATCTCCGATGGTCCCATTATTTCTTCTGATAAGTAAATATTGTGGTTAGTTTATATTCTGTGTCATCTAGTGTACATAACTAGAGTGATATACTTATTTTATTTGTAAGTTGGTAGTTCATCTACATTGATAAATAAATTGTTAGCACCTATTTTTATAACAACAATTTGAACTTCTTTTCCTGGTTTTTATTTGAAAAATATCTCAAGTCGTTGCGTCAAGAGTTCGATTGATTATAACGTACCTACAACAATGGAATGATTTTGCAAGAGACATTGTTACTTCTGGTCTGGAAACTTGATTAACTTTATACGAGACACGAGCTCGCTTTGTACTTGCCCTCATTGAAATAGTGCTCTAACCAGTTATAAAATTATACTTAAAAATAAGATGATAGTTCAGTACTGCCTCGGAATGACCATAATAGCTGCAGTTATGTCATTATTAACTTCATAATTTGCATACTAAATAGGTGCTGTATCCTCAAAAAATAAAACACCTAGGGTAATTTAAAATACCATTTAGATGCCTAAAAAACATAACAATAAAGTTTAAACACATTAAGTGAATGGTTATGCAATACTGACGAATAGCTCAAGTACTTTTTTATTATTACTATTTCACGACTTATATAATATTACAGTGCAGAATAAGATTTTATCAGCAATGTTCTTTGAAATGTAAATTTTCAAATAATAACACAAACCAAAATGTAAGTAAATAATAATTTAAGCGCATATTTGTATTTATCAAACTAAATACACGAGAAATTTTGAAATTGCAAGGTTGTTTTATGATTTCATTCGATCAATTTTATAGCTACTGATAATGTTTAAATTCTCAATTTCACTTACGATTATACACAGGAAAAGTCAACACGATTATTGTTTTAGATAAGAAATTATGATATTCTAAGGAGAGTAGTTACTTGAGCTTTTCTCTTTATAATTAAGATGCGCACGTGTAACATAAAATAGGTTTGTCAATACATAATGAACATAAAGCGGTCTCATGCTTAAATGAATGACCCTAGTAGGAGGTACTGCCTTCGCAAGCGGATGCGTCACGGGAGGCAAGCACGTTGCACAACCCAAGTCATTGATGAGGAAGTGGGCACAAACCACTAGTCAGTAGGCATAGCCAGCCACCCACCCAAGGGGAATGCAAAACAGTTGAATAATAAATTACTTATTAGATAACACTGGCCAGGCGCCAAATACGGCGACGCTAGTGTTATCAATACTTTCACTGACATTAAGCTTGGAAGCAGACTGACTGAGCAATTTAATTGAAAGTTTCGAGATAAAAATGCATCGTCAGATGTTTGCTTCAGGCGTGGGACTGAACATAAGTATAATTTTAATGTGTATCTAACTTAGTGATAGCTTGACGGAAAACAAAAATGATTGACAGATAATAGTTATGTTAGAAAAAAAATAGTCATACAGACAATATACTACTCGAAGTACCCATAGTTGATAAAAAAGATTTAAAAAAAAATAGCTTTGACCCGTTTCTGATAAAATAAGCGTATACATTTTATCGGTAGTTCACAAAAAAATTTACGTTCTTTTAGTGAAATCATAAAATGCAAGAAAAGAACTTGCAAAGCAATGCAATGACCAATTAGTGGCTATCATTAAATGCATGATTGAGTTAATAGGAAAGATTTCTAAGACTCGACGCACGGGTGAAACCAGTTCAACGGTCCACATATCCAGCCAGCTGGACAGCAGTGACATGAGAAACTTATCCGGGAACTAGAAAATAGTTTAATCAATCTTTAGAGCAACAACAACAAATAATCTAATACCACTCTCTAGATCTGGCACATTTATGCATTTATTTATTTCATCACTACAAAACATCTAGTTTCTACTGCAATATTCTGATAAGGGGTTAGGGGTCATTCGTCATATAGCTCTTTCCAAAGTTGAATAATTCTCGCGTTTTCATACTACAGTTTCGTCAAACACCATAGCATTCTAACCTCGATGTTTCTTCACATTAAGTTTAATATCTCTTTTATTTCTCCAATTGTTTTATTTATTTTGTTATTGTGTTACGCAAATAAGTTCAGACAATTGTCATTTTTAACTGGGTTTGATAATGCTACTAGTTCAAAGTTCAAGTGATTATTTAAAGATATTGTCAAGCTAAACAAGTTTCCTTATGACGGTGTGTTTATTTTTTAAGTAGGTCAATCTTATAGGATAACTCAACGTCTTTGTAAGTTTATGTTTAGAGCGTATCCAGAGAATTATTAGACCGATCTTCATTTCATTTCACCTAGTCACCGCGGCAAACAGCTCTCCAAACGAAAATTTAACCTCATAAACCTACTAATCAAAAAAACAAACAAGAATTGATTTTGTGCACCTAACCTGATATTGATTATTTGAAAATATTCAATTACTTAGAACCAGTAAGATAGGTACCTAATGAATTATACATTAGCGGTTCTTGGACACTATGGTTATCGTCGCTAGAGAAACTTTCTCAAGTAGCATTGCTGATATCAGGATCGAACGAGGTAGACATAATGTTGTATTAAATTTTGCAGCTATGGTCACATTCATTTGCACAAATTATAATAATGACAAATTGTTATATGATAGTTACCCTACTGACATACAATTTCAAAATATCGTGAGGAAATTTGTTGTTAACATTTATAGTCGATATGTTTGGGAGTATGGAGTTTACCAACTAAACTGTTTATTTTACAAGTACACTCAGCAAAGTCGCGCACAGAAGCTAATCGGTAGCTGATGTTTTATTGCGTGCTCGTACAAATTATCGTTACTAAAAACAACTTAAATATAACCTCACATTAGGACTGCGGTATTTCCATTAATTAACATAAATAATTGTTATTTTTTTGGAATAATTTTGCGAACTCTACATCATTGTTTTATAGAAAACGAAACCAAGGCTGCTCAGCTTGCTTTGATGTAAATATAGTTATTATCAGTCAATACTATAAGTTATTTTAGACTAATAGCCAAACCACTGACATTGCATACTACCTACATGAATGCTTATAGACAATATCTATATAGGCGAACCAATGATTCATAAGCTTTATAGTAATATAATCGAGGTATGTTTATATTTACTAGTAACTATAGCATACGTAAAGTTTAAAGTTTATCTTCAATACGTATATGCATAGAAAATTTAATATACATAATAAATGTATAATCACACAGTTTCCCATCCTATTTAATATCAAAATTATCTATAGAAGCGTGTGTTTATAGTGTGTATTTCACAAGATAATTATATTCTTGTTCTAGTAGCGTCAAGGCTTAGTGATTCACCTCGAATAATACTTAATGAGAACGCATCACTAGTATGCTTACACGCATACAACTTCGATTTATTTGGTCATAACGGTCACTGAGATCATAAACAATGTTTTTGTTGAATGGACCTTTGTGGTCATTACCGAGACTTCATCTATGGCTTTGGCTGAGGTGTTTGAGGATAACTTTAAAAATTGTCATAAAACACTTATTATAAGTAGAATTAGTAATTATGAACCGTCGACAAAACTACAGGTAAACGTTTGCAATACCGTTTAGTTGTTATGGCAAAATATATCCGTTCAATAAATTATATGGTAAGAATGTGATATTTACAAGTTTCGAAATAATGAAGCAAAAATCTGAAGCCTGTTGTAAAGCATCAAGGTCATCGAATGTTAAAGTGTTTCTATTGATTTTAATAGCTACGAAATAATATTTCATAAAAAATGTATAGTTAGTGGAAAATTGCCGGTAGATTACTCAGTGACTTGGATAGGAATAAATTATATTGCGACATCCGAGTTATGACAATAACCACATTGAAACGCTAACTTTCCATGGTCTGACGGCCCTTATAATAGTTTGAATAGTTACTGATAACATCATAATAATACACACTTTGTGCTATACTGAACATGACGTGTCTGACAATCAAACCATAACATACAGTAGCTGTGATAAAAACACAGTACTTTCTAATCTTCGAGAAACGTGACAATAACCCACAAAGGCGTAATAAATTGATGTAGGTAGATGATAAAAATTTAACTAATCAAGTACCTACGTAATGGTAACAGTGATTTAAATGCAATTAAATATAAGTGTCGATTGCAACAAACATTTTATGAAACTATAACGCGTGATTTGTTTCACGTTTGTTTGCTAATTAAAAACAAGTTTTACTGTAACTATAATATTAGATTTGCATGATTTCTGGGCTAGTTGTTTTTAGGTCGATATTTTCTTAGACATCAATATTGTTCTTTTTTAATCCTTTGTGATCCGTTCTTTTCCAATTTTTTGAAGGTCTTCTGGTGAAATGTTTACTTATGTTTCTCAGAAACTTTGTAGACGCAAGGTCTCAAATTTAAATTTTGCATAAATTATCTTTTTATCATAAATACAAACAGTACTTTTGAAACTCCAACAAGGTCTTACATTGACCATAGCAGGACTTTAATAGTTTTATTATTTATGTACTTAATAATAACGTAGTCATACATAAACAACAAAATTCCAGCTAAAGCACATACAGACTCAGAATAATCGAAAGAATGCCAAGATATAGGACACCATATACCTTATAGCTTTAGTTCTGAGAACTTGAAACCCAATACGGTAAGTTCTACACACGAAACTCAAAAGGTAATGTATTGTGACATAAAGGCTACGACGCAAACAAGAGTGATGTCACTCGACCAAAGGCAGACATAGAAAGCTCGGGTCTCGTACATTATTATGCTAAAATAATCTTCGTGAAGGCAATGCTCCGAAATACTTTCACGAGACTGGTAGTGCACGCGGACAGACTTGCAAGCCTTGTAACCTTGGGCCTATGCTTTTGGCACTTTCAATTTGACTAAGGCGATGAAGGACATAAAAAAACTAGTTTGTTAGTCAACGCGTCTGAAAATCACACTCTAAAAATAACAATTAACGATAACTCAAACCAGAATGACCAGATTGTAAAATAATAAATCTAAAAGAAGTTCAAACGTTACTATAGAGTTATAAACCAAAATCCAGGTGCGTAACAATAAATTTAGCCAAAAATCCAATACTGTGACAGCTGCTTCCGCAAAAACTCACTAACTACAGCACCACACAAACACTAGTTACCATACCATAGTTTTGAGAAAATTTTGTGAAAACCGTTTTAAGAAAACAAAGGAGAAACATAAAGCACGCCACTATAGACGATCGCGACTATTTTAAATTCAGAACGCGAGGTTCAAGACAAGGCGGCCAATCACGACACCGCCGCTCCGCTTACTGTCTGTTCTCCGATCGACTCCTGCGCAGCGCAGCTGTTGACGTTAGAACGAGACAGCCGTATACAAAAAAAAGAGACAGGGCATACCTACCTGAATAATAAAAGCTCCAAGTTCATATTATTATCACAAAAGGTGGACCAGACTGTGAACATTTGAATTTGATCCTAGGCGATCGTGAAACGGTAAAGCTTTAGACAAATGTCTGAAAGGAAAACATATCAACAAATAGTCGGCTGCCTAGCAATTGCAAACAATAGTCAACATAATATTTAAACAACTGAATTATAGCATCACACAAGGCTTTTCCAAGATAAAACTATCACAATGATTTTACGATCTTTACAAAAACAGCAAGGTAACATTACAAACAGAGGTAATTTTGATTTATATTTGCAGCAACCTTAAAAACTAATCGATATACATAAAAAACATATTAAAATATTATTTTGGATTGTAATTAGTGAAGGTAAGCGAAATAAATAAAGCAAAACGATGCAAGGTAGCGACCGTGACTGCTAAAGCTATCAAATGTTGAACAGAAGGTCAAAGTCAAAATGACTTATTAGGAAGGTGTGATACGAGTATCTACGATAGTTATTCGCTGATGTAATGATTTTAAAATAAGTACCTAACATAAAAACAGTACGTAAACTCTAATAAAATTATCGATGCAACACTACTAACACCATAAAGAAGTGATCCTTGAGAAACAAAATCATTTTAAAAACCTAAGTCGCTTTAACCATCTTTAAACTTTTATTTTTAGTCGATATGGGTAGAAGAATACCTAAATAGACAATAAAATATTAATAAGTAACAAACAAACGCCAAGAAACCATAACATAGATAACTAACAAAATCAGAAAGGCAAATAAAATACATAACACAATTATTAATCATACGAGTAGCAACGGGCAACAGTAACCTTACAAAATAACAATCAAACATGCGTCACCCATTGAAAGTACAAGCTGCATTTATAAAGGGGAGAACGACTGCATACCATCCAATTTCATTGTTCGTTTAGAAAGAAAGAACAGAGACGAGACTATGCCTCTTAACTTTTTTGTTCTATCAGAATGTGAACAGAATAACCATGGATTTCCTATTATCTTTGTCAAATCATTTCTTATAGAAGATAAAATTTCTGTGTAGATAGATAAAAACTCTATGGTTTTAAGGTTTTAAAGTTTACGTCATCGAAATGACCTTCTAATTAGTACGTAAGCTGATTATGGTTTTGCAACTGAAAAGTTAACTATAAATTTTACGGAAATATTGTAAAATAAATTCACTCTCAATGGTCAAGAATACCCTAAACAGGCGAGCATGTATGAAGTATTTAATGAGAGTTTATGAAGCAAGAGAGGTATATCAGGGTCGTAGCTAGTGGAGATCCGTGGTCCCAGCCTACTCCGTCGGTCCATTAGGTACGTATTTGAAAAAAAATATATTAATATTTTTGATCATTTGAATCATTGACGACTGATAGGAGGGAGTGGAAGAAGAAAACATGTTGTGCCGACTCCACTTAGCGTGGGATAAGGAGAATGATGATGATCATTTGAATCATTATGAAATAGAACGACTCTAATGACCAGTCGATAAATATCTTGGATCTCTAAAACGCGTAGAGCTCAGAATAGTTTTGATCAAAATGATTATACAGACGGTTTCTTTTTGTCAGTTCAATATCTCTAAAACATGTGAATTGAAGATTTCATGTCATAAACCACCAAACACCAAGCACATAGTTGCGTCATTATAAAGACAGCATCCGCTCAATTTTCATCATTCTCACTTTTACTTTCGTACCAACTATAATCTTATCTGTTTTTTATTCAAAACTTTCGTTTTGGGGGTCTGCCTGATTATAATTACAAGGTGCTTTACTAACCTTTCGAATCGTCTGTGCTTGAAAATCGCTTGGCTATGGGAAATGACCATAATTTGCTTTCTTTGTGATATAATCGTAATGACTCTATTAGAAATCACAATGCAATTTAGATGCTTATTGAACAGACAAACGATAAACGAAACTATGTAAATGATTCAGAATAATGTTATCATAAAAAATATGAAAAAGTCATGTAAATATAAGATTATGATGTACTAACCCAAATTATTTAAATATATATCGTACATTAAAAACTTGTATTTCTGTCATTTTCACCAAAGTCTTATGTAAGTATTTACATTATGTTGGTACCTACATAAGTAGTATTAGTATTATGTACATAATTTAAAAGTAAGAAAGGAGTGAGTACTGAGATGATGGATGGAGAAGAGAATAGAGAGAAATGGAGAAGGGAAACGCGTTGTGCCGACCCCACATAGCGTGGGAAAAGGGCAGGAAGAAGAATTAGATTATGTAAGTACATAATATAAATATTTACTGAAGTACACCTTACTTTGCTTACTCAAAAGATATATGCAAAACTTTGTGACTAAATCACGCATAAGTATAAGAGTATTTAGATAAAATTTAAAATTTTTGGATAACCTAAAGGCTACTGTTTGTGAAGGTACTACGCGTGCAAAACCGCGGGCAAAAGCAATTGGTGATTATAAAGTGATGTAATATTTTATTAGCATCAATATCTTGTTAGTATATATTATTTAAACCGTTATTCTATGCACCAATTGCGTCTTTGCTTACTAAACGTAAAAATAATGTATTGTCTTGGAATTTTTTTGTGTAATATTTTCATCAATTGATAACGTAGGTTCCGCCATTTTGGTTATGTTCATTGTTAAAATAAGTATAGACTTCTCAAAATGTGCTATAAGTATAACACTATAAGACTACAAATACTTATATACCCCCTATCTAATATTATCATAATGATCTATATCTTACTTAATATTCTAGTACCTGGTTGGCCGAGCTTTGCTCGTTTTTTTTTGATAAATCTTGTTTTTTGGAAAATGTAACCTAGCTAGATCGATTTATCGCCCCCGAAACCCCCTGTGTACTAAATTTCATGAAAATCGTTAAAGCCGTTTCCGAGATTCAGCTTAATATATTATATACAAGAATTGCTCGTTTAAAGGTATAAGATAAGATATGCAAAAGATTGGACGGATGGATGAATGTATGAATTTATTACACAATCCTCTAAAACGGCTGTACGGATCTGTATAAAAATTAGAATACGCGTAGTTTATTACCTGGAATAACACAGGAACATAATATTATCCATATTAGTAAGTACCACGCGAGCGGAGCTACGCGCGGTAGCTGTGGTATTCATAAAAATCTATTGTACATATTTTGTTTACATTGCACAGTTAGATCTACGCGTATCTATTGTACTAGGTACAGTGTGTGGAATGGGCCATTTGTGCCTTCGTCTAATGAAGCCAATCTACAAAATTAGGTTGCATCAACTGACGAATCTAATGCAGTTATTCAGATAGAAATCGTCATGGATGAACACACAGTCAGTATTCGTCGAGACAAACAACACATTATGCACGCAAGCTATATCGAATTCGAATCGTTTGTTTTTTTTCGTATTATTTTAGTGTTGGTTGCAAAGATTTAAATCGTAGATATGCCCGTACGGTACTGAGACCGCGCCGTTTTGTTGCCACACGAAACGAGATAGCTCACTCATTTGGCACACCAAATATTTTAAATTTCAGGCTACAAAAGGAATAATTATATTTTATTACGAAAGATCGTGCAATATAACTGCACAATAAATGGTGAAATAACTGTTTGGTTCATTATTTACTAATCATTAGTGTGCCTGCATCGGCATTTTGTAACACACACAAGTAAAAACAGTGCCACAGTTTTTGGCGTCCGGGCATATCTACGTTTTACATCTTTGGTTGGTTGTACTTTATGAAATAGGCTTAGAATTTTTAGCTACATCCTATATGAACATTTTTATTTTTTCTTTCAAAATTACAACAACAAAGACTTTCGCTGGGACACGATGTCTGGTGAAAGGTATTTATTTGTAAGGCCTAGTAGGTATGTAACACATTATCTCAGAATTTTAAAAATGAGCCACTAAAATTCTATTGGTTGGTATATGAACCGATCACACCGCCTAAGATAATTGATCTTTATATTAAAGATATAAAGATCAGAAATATTTGTGTTCATCACACACATAGGGATCGAACCCACAGCCTTTAGTGCAGAAGGCAGAGTTAATACCAACTGAGCTGTGAGGCCTGTCTAAACATAAGCAGGGGTGGTAGTGAATAAAAACACTGCCAACGCTCACATTACCTACTTTATTGTATATTGCACACAATTTCTACACAAAAGAAGAAAATCAGTTTACATTAACGCAGTAATATCGAGCACATTGAGCAACTCTGATGTAAACGAGCGGAACCTACTTTAGAATTTTGTATTGCAACAACGTCATTTGACAAGATGTGTGTTTGTTTTAAGTACCATCCGAGGACATGCGTATGAATACACAAGGCACGACCGAGGACATTTTCAAAGCGAGGACATTTTCGAGGGTCCTCGGTTTGACTTGACCGAAGATTTGTATTCTGCGAACGATTTTGAGTCATTCTGTATACGTAATCCGAAAAAGTGGCCCTAGCCTCGGTTTGATCAAAAATATTCATAATCTTACATTTACACTTTTTATTCACTTCTGGCGCCACTATCGCTTTATACACAGCTTCTTTACATTCATATCACGTTTGTTGTATTATCCGAGGACCTATGTGTTAGATTTTAACACAAAGGTCCTCGGATAGGTAGCTTTTCTAAACAATGTGTATGTAAGACCTCGGTATGCTATATTTTCCAGTGTGTAAAAGTTAAGTCCTCACTTTGACGGTTTTTCTTGTGTATTGTTCATCTATCAATTACAATAAAATTATATCTGAAAAGGTGGACTGAATCCTCAAAAAATTTTTAGTAGCTACTAGGTGCAAGATGAGAAAGTGCTACTTCTGCAGTGATAAGTACCTACTTAGGTTTGCTTAGGTTAAGCTTAAGGTAAGTAATTATTGGTGCAAATCTTTTGATTCGTATTTAAATGGGTAGTTTTCAATGTCTGTATCGATACTTTAATCGTTTGGATACCCGGAATGCAAAACTAAATTAACAAGACTAGTGTTTCAGGGTTTCTCAAAGTAACTTAATTGGAGGGAAAAAAATTTGTGGTGCGATAATATATGAAGTAAACGTTATCATCAAAACAAAAAATTACAGTGTCTAAAGCAAGTTTAAGGTCAAATGTTCCTGTGGAAATATTACCACCCCTGTAGTCTACACCCCGTTTAGGGGTAGCTTTGAAATAATTTAATCATAGATTTTTATCTATCTATATCTATATAAAGAGCTTGACCTGACTGACTGATTGATCATCTCCGAGCCGAAACCGCTGAAGCTAGAAAGCTAAAATTTGGAAAGTGGTTTCCTTTTATAACAAAACTACCCACTAAGGCAGATTTTTGGAAATTCCACCTCTAAGGGGGTGAAAACGTTAGTATGAAACTTTTTAACGCGTGGAGCGATTTTCGTGAAACTTTGTTTGTGCACTATAAATGCAAAATTAATGGCTACGTGTTTCAGGATTTTTCAATATAAGCATCAAAAAGGGGTCGAATGTGGTGTCAATTTTTGTATGGGAACTTTTTAACGGGTGGTGCGATTAGTCTGAAACTTTGTTTGTGTACTGTAAATTCAAAATGAATGAATACGTGTTTCAGGATTTTTCAATATAACATTCAAAAAGGGGTCAAATGTGGGGTCAATGTTTGTATGGGAACTTTTTAACGGGTGGTGCGATTGGTCTGAAACTTTGTTCCGTGTTTCAGGATTTTTCAATATAACTCTAAAAAGGGGGTAAAATGGGGGGGGGGGGGTCAATGTTTGTATGGGAATTTTTTGACGGGTGATGCGATTGGCCTGAAACTTTGTTTCCTGTTTTAGGATTTTTCAATATAGCTCTAAAAAAGGGGTCAATGTTTGTATGGGATTTTTTTAACGGGAGGTGCAATTGGTCTGAAACTTCATGTCCTGTAAATAAAAAATGAATGGACACGTGTTTCAGGATTTTTCAATATAACCTTCAAAAAGGGGTCAAATGGGGGGTCAATGTTTCTATGGGTACTTTTTAAAGGGTGGTGCAATTGGTCCGAATTTTGGTTTGGATACTTTAAATGCAAAATAAATGGTAACGCAAACCTGAATATTTCAAAATAGCCCTCTAAAATGGGTAAAATTGGGTGTCAATGTTATTTATGAGATTTTTTTATTAGTGTGATTTGTTTGAAACTCAGACTAGATACTCTGAGTGAACGAAGTCGCGGGCGGGACAACTAGTATATTATAGAGCACTGGCTGTGTAGTGGTAGCACCCCTGCCCCACGATCCAAAAGTCTTGGGTTCAACGCAAAATGAGAGCATGGTGCCAAATAATAATGTATGGACTTGCCTCTGACTACCATTTAAATCTAAGTACGCTATATATCTGAGAAGATATAATATTCCAAGCTTGGGGATTAGAGTCGTGATCATGTTTGTTTTTGTTTTGAAGAATATTTATCACAAGTTTCAAGCAAATAGAATCTTGAATGAAAAATCTAATAATGTTACCATACAAAATTTAACATCACAATGCACCAAGTTTTTAGGGTAGTTTGTGGGAATATAAATTCAGTCTTTAATTATTGTTTTAAAAGTACTTTTCCTAAGTTTCTAGATTGTTTAGATTTTTTTGATTCGATTTCGTTGACGATATTTTATTAAAACGTCCTTTTTTGGTTGATTTTCAAACAAAAAAAATATTAGTTTCTACAACTATCAGTTTAGGTTGTGCGTTTTGAATATTTCGATGAGAACTTTGATTCTTAAAGTAATAGAAGGTATCATACGTTACATGATTGATGGTTATTAACATGATGATGAACACGACTGTAATCCCAGGCTCTTAGAGAATCGCCTTAGATCTCTAGTTGCTTAGATCTTTTGTGCGTATCTAAAGAGGGTGTTCTTAGGCACGTCCGAACATGAAATTTGCCACAGAACCATATTTTGCACAGTAGTTAGTGTTCCGTACGTGACATGTTGCAAGCCTATCGCCGCTTATAAGAATACTAACTGACCTACGAATTTTTGTTCTAGGGTATACCGGTTTTCTTACAATGTTTTCCTTCACCATTTGAAAGCATTGCGCTCATAATTTTTCGAATGGAAAAAATCATTGGTGCATGACCAGGTTTGAACCTCGTGGGTTCCTTCGTGAAGCAGGGGTGCTACGACTACACCACCAAATACTCTCGTATAAAAACTAAATACCGATGGTGGACCATAATTTTTTTCTCTTTTGTTTACTTACGTCAAAAACAACTGAGAGAACTATATAAATACGTGTTATGACTATTATATAAAGTAGTGACTTTCAAATCTTTGACAATAATTGAGAGCACTGACAAGTGGTGACAAACGTCAAGACACCGACTTGTCCTCGCTTGGTACTTCATTTTTGAAAATGTGTGTAAGTAACAAATCGAAAAAATTGTAATTATTAGATTATCCTACACGTAAAATGGTTTAGGTAAATTTTCCATGTCCTCGCTTTATACAAGTTCTACTAGTGAAACTGTCCTCGGTTTGGTTAAGTAAAGTCTAACACAGCGTCCTCACTTTGTATAACACATAAGAGATATTGTGTATAAATACGTCCTCGGAAGGGTGTCGCACAGCTCACGTAAGAGGTCCTCGGTTGGCTTTACACAAAGTCCTCGTATGTGCATCGCTGGTCACGTTTGGCTGTGTATTTCGCGTCCTCAGTATGAAAGCGGCAATTCACACGAAAAAATGTTGAGATAGCACTATCTGGATAAGCTCATCACTCTAGATTTGATCTCCCGTCTCATTCTATCTCATTCTCAAAGGTCAACGACGTCATTAAACATGTTTTTCGGAGGGTCCTCGGTTTGGTCAAAAATTTACAAGGTCCTCGTAAGGGTGTCTGTACAAACAAGGGTGTGTTGAATTATGGGGTAAGTAGTGTGTACGTACGTACGGCACTTACACAATAATTTTAAATGCGAGTTTATGTCTGCACGTTTCTATTCACGATTAAATGGCTAAAGGGTTTCGCAATAAGATACATTTTTCAGTGCTGAATTGCGACAGAGACGAGTTCAAACGGAGGTTCTCAATTCGACTGTATGTATGTTGTTTTTTTTTTGTACGTTTGTTACGCGATTTTATCCGAATGGATTTTGATGATTATTTTTTGTTTGGTAGGTCATACTTCAGTGGACCTATATAAATTTTATCGAAATCGACTTTACTTTCGAAAAAATCATAAAAACAACAATTTTAAAAGTTTTAAGAACCCTGGTTTTTAAAACGTAGGTACTGGTTTATATTTCAATCAATTCATTGCTTGGATAATGCCCATTGTGGGAGGAGGCAAATGCACTGACTAGTGTCATTTCAACATTTGACTACTGTCATTATCACGTAGACATTCCAGTAGTCTACCATGAGTTTTCACAATCTACACTCGCTAGCGGCTGTAGTAAAAAAAATGTATGAAAACTTGTACAGCGCCTCTAGCGGATAGATGGGTACTAAAACGTCACGTAGTTAACTATCCTACGTCACACCGTACTACAGTGACTGTAATTTGCGCTTCATTAGTTTGTCATAGTAACGTACTATTACCTACTGCTGTAGTAACCGTACAGTAGTCCGCCGATCTAAATGTGACAACTCATGGTAGACGTACTGCTACGAGTAGAAACTCCTTCGATAAATCGTGAGGTTGTAAATCTATTCAGTTCAAGGTACCTATATAATTTAGAGACGGTTTTCATCTTTTCGTAAAAAATACATTGTACTAATTGTTAATCAATTACCAAAGTTGAAATAATGACATTTTGATCAGTATTAATAGGTTCTTATTTTATAAAGCTCGTTTTGAGAATATTTTTCTAATAAATTAATGTACAGGAAGCAGATACGAAAGATTAATCTATTCAAACTTATTCTTACTGTTGCTAATCTCAATGAAACTTATTAATAAAAATAGACAAGGCACTTATCTCAAATGTGATATGCAACAAATTTAAGATAATGATGATCGCCAACTAGTTAAAAGCAATGCTTTATATTGCATTTTATCATAAAATACTTAGCAAAAATGCTTTCTATTGCGTTGCTTAAGTACTACTATTATTATATTGTTCAAAAACCTAAAAGGATTTGTTGTTTTCTTGAATTATTTGTTATTTGTGCCTCATTTCAATGCATGACTGAAAATTCGTAGGATTGAGATCTGTTAAATTGGGGATTTGTAATGGAAATCTGTAGAATTCTGAATAAACCATTACTATAACCACTTAGGTATAGATTTAGCTTATAAGAAAAAACTAATGTCTGAATGTTATCTAAGACATTGCTTTGCTTATGAAACATCTAGAGTATGACAAAAAGTTTTCAAAAGTCACAATTCTCTATGCCCGTTCTCAAGGCCGCCGCCGGCGTCGGTTGGTCACGCATTGTGTAGAGAAGTATCTTTGCCGATAAGTGGCCGTGATTCCACTTTTTATGAATTTTTCTTCACTTTGTTCATTGTTACTTTAAAAATACTTTACAGTTTACATCAAAATAATCTATCTAAAAACCTCACGCCTCGCTTCATTTTTGGAGTTTTTCTTATGGTGTGAGAAGGGGAATAAATAATTATTATTTGCGTTCTTCAATTCGTATTACTTTTTTTTATAGTCGTAGTACGTATAGTCTTAGTACGAGGTATACAAAGATGAAGCAATAATACCCTAGCAACGCTCATAGTCAGACCAAATCCGCTTAACCCTGCAAACTGCATAATAATTTATAAATCACATACGTCATTTTTTCACACAGACAAAGTTGCGGCCAGAAGTTATGAATAAAACTGGACGACCATTATGATACTAAGAACGTGGTATTTTCGTAGAAAATACGAATGACATTTTTCTCCGTGGTTAGTGAGAACAACTACCGGTGACAGACTCCAACATAAGATGTGACAGATATATCTTATTAGCATCAACGTTTAGAGAAACACTTACTTTCCCTAGACCATACGATTAGAAATTATCACTTTGAACGGTGCCACAGCATACAATTAAACAGCAGGGTGTCTAGCACGTAGAGCGTAAAACAGTAAAACTATTTGAACTTCTTCTGTAAATAACTGTAGAAGACTTGTGTATCTTAAGATTTTGATTCCAATTTTTTTCATAACAAAAAAATTCAAAGTAAATCGAGTCTCGTAAAACGTATGATGATTAGGTAACGACAATAGTTACTAAATTCTGACTCTATATCAAATAAAAAAAGTTTCAGTAGGTATTCAACAGAGGTTTTGTCTTCTTCTTTTTATAAACGTGTTTTTTTTTTAATATTATTTATTATGTAAATACGAAAGGAGCCTTTGAGGGTTCGAAAGAAGATCTAGAGGTTTTGTAAAAATGGATAAGCTGTTTCTCTCTAGCCTGTGCCTGCGCCGAGAAAGCGGAAAAGCGCCAGCGCGGCGTGACATTAGAGACTTTCCTGCAAAATTACTTGGCAAGGGTGAGCATGCTCAAGACTCAGGTTAACGCGTCGTTAATTTTTGCTCCAACATACTCTTATTAAATCTATGATTATAATTATAAGTTTAATAAGTTTATTATCTGTCTAGCTAGAGTATCGCTGGTATTGTATGCTACTCTACCTTTATAATGTAGAGAAAGAACCAGGTGGTGTAAGTAGACTAGGTAGCACCTCTACCTTCTGATCCTTTTATTTATTTATTTAAGCCTCTTTATTTCCCAAATTTGAATACATTTACCTAGATTAAATTTTAATTAATTTACATTGTATTTATCATTATTACTATTATTATGATTTTATTTATTTGGGGCCACCCATTTGCGGGCTAAGGCTTCCTCCTTCTGATGCTTAGAACGTAATATTTTATCTTTTTTATGTGAATTTATGTGCTTTTCTGTAAGTCAGAGCAGCAGGTTCTAGGAGAGGATTGGATTTTCTATATGTATTTATCTAAGTTTAGGTAAGTACTTGGTTTACCAGTTTTGGCAGTATTCAAATTCATTGGAATATTTAAAAAAAGTTAAGTAATATACAGATTTTCTTGGCACATTAGCGCCACTATAATTAAACGTCGCGTAACTATTATGAACTTAAAGTTTTTCTCCTCACCGCTAGATGTCTCTACACAGTTGAGAAAAACGCCATCTAACAGTTATGATGATAACTATAATGCGTGGATCAGTTTTCACAGACCGCCAATACGCCGTGCTATAAGCAAGCTATTCAACAACAGATGGCGCTAGTAGCCTGTTTAAAGAATTAAGAGTTCACTCACCCTCCATGACGTAGACAATGCTGCCAACATCTCCCTCTTTGATGATGAGGCTGCCGGCTGCGTACTCCACAGGGTACATACAATCCACTATCTCACGGATCTGCGTCATCTCCAGATTCTTCATGAAGTCGTTGTCTAAGATAGCCCCTTTGATCAGTTCCCGAGATCTGGAAAGGAGAGAATAGTTTGGTGAAATTCACGAGTAAAAAGTTGGTTTGTAGGTACTATAATAAATAAAAAGTAGTTTTTGTAGCTTGATATAGGTAAGTAGAGCATCGTCGAGGGACTTGGTTGCTATTGTTTTTTTACATTATTTTTTTTCACCTCTTACCTAACGAAGTACCTACCTATATTTTTTGCGACAGCGCCCCCGCTGAGTTGAAACGAGTACCTACGAAATATCTTTTTTATTGGATATACATTAACAGTATAGTTTCCTTAGAAAATCATCAAAATAACGCTTAAATGTATACCTGAACAAAGCTTATTATTACTGGCTTATTCCCAAAGTACTCCATTCTTTTGTTCAAAAAAGATAAGAATCTCGAACATTAGTTCCCAATCTACTCCAAAGAATTATTATTAAAAAAAGGTAAAATAAAAATAGTGCGTTTAAGTTTCAAGACTACTCCATTCAAAACATCGAAACAAAATAATGTTAGGAGTACAGTCTGTCACAGTATTTCTGTAATAAAATTAGGTATGCTGGCAAAAGTTTTCTTCAAATTAGGAATTTTGAACGTTTATGTCTGCGGTAAATAAAGTAAATTGTAATATCACTTCAATATCACTTAGGTACATACTTTTAATGCATTATTATTTAGAAAAAAAAGGGTAGCAAAAGAGATAAGTTTTGTTTACACCTAGGTATGTTAATGTTACAAGCAAATACCAAATTACAAATGATTTAATTTCTGATAATAAGAGCGCTGGTGGTGTAGTGGTAGCACCCCTGCCGAAGGTCATGGGTTCAAACATGGTCGTGCACCAATGAGTTTTTCTATTCGAAAAAATTATGTGCGCAATGCCAGTGCTCTTAAACGGTGAAGGAAAACATCGTGAGGAAACCGGCATACCCTAGAACAAAAAATTCGAAGGTAGGTATATGTCATAGGTTAGTATTCTTATAAGTGGCGATGGGCTTGCAACCTGTCACGTACGGAATACTAACTACTGTGCAAAATGTGGGCATGTACCAAATGTCATGTTTGGACTTGCCTCTGACTACCCCCTTTAGATATCCTCAAAGGTCTAAGTAACTAAAGATCTGAGGAGATATCTACCGAGCCTGGGGATTACAGTCGTGATCATATTTATTTATTTATTTTATTTTTTTATTTCTGAATATATTCTAAGACCTAATATGTCTCGCATTAGCATAATGCATAGCTGAAGAGACTGATTTTTACGGGTAAGTTATAATAACGGGTGTTTTTAGAGGCGAAGAACTTTAAACTGAAATAAAACAGAGAAAAACGTTATTAATTTATACATCCAGTTGGCTTTATTCATAGCGTTTTTTTTATTTCAATTTAAAGTTTCTAAGCTTTTAAAAAAACACCCTTCTGTTAATACGTCATGGTTTTTTTTCTATCAATATTTATGGTAAACTTCTAAATTTTGGTTTCTCATAATTAAGTAGGTAGGTATATTGTTTTTTTTATTCTACCGTCTATTTTTGAAAATGTGTACTTATGTTGATCTTCTTCTTCTTTTTCTTGATGTTGATTAGATTAATATTTTTTTTTAAATCAGTTAAGTACTGTATTTTATTTTAAATCTTCATTCATTTAGGTTTAGGTAAGGCATTTTATGACGTTATAGGCGGTTATCGCTATAATAAGAGAAGAAAAATCTGTTTATTGTACTATTAAAATATGTATTTCTTAAGCTGACTGTACGTCAGTTACCTTGTGGAGTAAAATGCGAAATAAATCAGTATTATTTACATTACTGATGACTAATATTAAATGTTTGGAGGAGTTTGAGAACGAATGTATGAGATAATTATTTTTGGACACCAGTGGGGTGGAGTCGAATTTAACTAAAAAAACAATATTTTGTTTGTGGAGTAGTTTGAGAATATTTCTTGGAGTACTTTGGGAACAAAACGTGGAGTACTTTGGGAATAAGCCTTATTACTTACCTACGTATTATTATTATTATTATTATTATTATTATTTTATTCATTACAGACATTACAGTAGGTATACATTATATTGGTACCATAAAACCCTGTAAGGTTTGTCTTGGTACTCACATTCGTCTGGTCTAACGTATTGTATATTACAAGTAAAAATAACCATTTTATGCCCAACATACCTACTGCATGTGCTTGCATGTTCACTCAAGCATACTCAACTATTAGCATAGCTAAGTACTTAACAACCAAATTTTTTGTAACTTAGGTAGGTACCTATTCACTTACATTGTAACACAGTTATGTAAGTAGTTACATACCTTTCAACTGCAGGTAAGTTATTATGATTGAATAAACACAACTTATCTCACTTAAAGCTAATCATAAAATTGTCCAAAGGTAAAGTTATCCCGACAGCAAATTATGCTTATAAGGAAATCATAGAAGGTCTTTTCAGCTATCTTAATGCATTGTGTAGCTATCAACATAATGACAATAACCTCAAATTTATTGCAGTAACTAAACGTCGCTAATAGAGCCTTATAAGTAGGTAACTTAGATACCTATACTTACAAGTTACGTTAGGAAGTATTCTATACAAAATTGATAAAGTATAAATAAGTAATAAAGCATAAAATGTATGGTTTATAGAAATGTACTACGTATACTTGCTTATTTATATAAATAAATTAAAATACTAAAGGTTTCACACATTTTTTAAGTTTTAACATATTTATTTTTTCTACATATTTGTAGGTTTTATTAAACAGCACTTGTCATAAAATTCGACACAGGACTCAAAGTTATTATAGCAGGATGTGGTTCTATATCCATATAAAAATTAAGACGCATTAAGATGCTGATATCATCCCACTCGTCATCAGTCGTAAGTTTTTGTGGCTTGCCCGCGCAACCGGAAAAAATGTTTCAACTTGTGAGCACAAAATCGAAACGTTCTATTTCTGTTTTAATTTTTTTGTTTCAATTTCCTTTGAAATTCGCCCAGTCACCTCTGAGCGAGTTTTCAATCTTGAAGCGCTACAAATACTCGTGTAACTTTATGAAAAATTTCGCCTTTACGCAGTACAAGCACACAAATTATAGGAACTTAGGTACCTAATTTAAAATGACATTCATGTCACTACATTATTCATAATGTATGGCTGCTTTATTTACCACCCCACATAATACCGTGATAGCCGATGGCGAGGACACATGCAACATAAAGTTCGTTCGTAATTATACCAAATGTGTGCATTTGAAGGCACACAAGCTACCACTGGTCGACCTCGCATCATGTGCTTAGAAGAAATTCAATCACTGTATTGATTGGCGACATTTTTATGAAACTACGCACTTAAGAGTGGCAATTGTCGGAACTAAGAATATTGCTCAAAAGCTTTTGGAAAGCGTTTGTTAGATATAATGTAGTCGATTAAAACCGTTATGACTTTTCTTTATAAATTCATTCATAAATTAGTCATTGTTCTTGGATATGGTCATGAGGCGTTGGTAATAATAAAATTATGGGTGAGTGAGTGAGCTAGTGGTTATAATAATAATAGCTTAATTTATAGATATACGGCCAAAATCAACAAAAGTATATATGGAATCAGCCGTAGTTTTTAATGTGTAACAAAATACTTAAAGATTTATTCTCGACAATCATGTTCAAAACCTTAAAACTTAAGTTTGCACGTCTATGAAGCTAATAAGATGTAAAATAAAAGATTGCTCCAGTGGTCCCTGAACTTGGCAACGATCCCATAATCCTTGTCGCATTGCCACAGCTAGATATTGATGAGTTTACCCTCATATAAAATACTTTCAATTCTAGGCACGCACTCCATCAAGTTGACGCTTGGAAGATGGTAGAAAACTATAAATAAATAGATATGGTTGAATCAATAGAAACCCGTAAAACAAATTTAAAAATACTCCGTGTAGGTACATACATACTTACTAATTCATATTTTATGAATGCTTTTTAGTGTTTTATTATAAGGTAGCAACTAGCGAAACTTGAACCAATAAAATGTTATTAAAGAACTTTTAATATAAAGAATCATGCATTGTAAAAATGAATTTTATAATATTCTGAATGTGTTAATACATTCGTTATTATTGTGTCTGAAGAATCAATTGATCACAATTGATTTATGATTACCAGTGAATGGTTGATTGATGAAGACCAATTCACAAATAAGTTATTAAAAATCTGCTACGTTAGGTCGGTAGGTAGGTTGGTAAGATTCCTCTTAAAATTTTACATTATCTCAGACACTGGATCGAAATTAATCTTTGAACCTTGAACAGACTTGATGCACAGATACAAGAGCTCTATCTATGCAATAATATATTCCAAGGGTTGCTGACGACTCGAACAAAATTTACTGGGACACAGTGTCTCAATTGACACTTTTGATTTAAAGTAGTTCTTATCAAACAAAACAGATATTGGGAAAGCAATAAAAAGCCGAGCAATCTAAATTATTGATGCAGAGGCGTTCAAGCGTAAACCAGAATGAAATTACTAAATCGAAAACATTAAAGATAAAAATGATAAGGTAAAACCTCAATCAGTTTACAAAGAATGCGATAACTAATAGTAGATAAAGTTCAAAGTAAACAAAACCATGACTGTTTTAAAATTGATTGATAATATTGATACCGTTCATTCAACTAGCTAAGATAAAAGTTACTAACAATCGTGACCTATTAAATTAAATCGGCAAAAGTCGCTTTTGGAAATACAAATGAATACTTTGTGAATCGTGTTTTGTTTCTGTAAGTAGTTAATAACAATAGAATCACCAATTCGGAAAACAATGAACGTACTACAAGTAAATCTCATTTATATGTATGTACTACATTCAAATTGCGTATTTTTTGGCAGGTTTAGCCGAACTACAAAAAAACAATAGTAACATAAAAACATGCTGTTTTTTGGATTTAAAATCTTTTATCGTAGTTGATGTTTTTTTTATTTTTTTATAAAATCTGTTTTAGTTATAATAGCTATCGTAAGGTTTACAATTACTCACTTTTGACTTTTGGGTATCCTCACAAGTTTCATTTCGTGACCTGAGTTGAGAGCTGCCAAAGGTTCAGCAGATATAGCCGTCCTTTTTAGTCTTGGCTCCCCAAGGTGATAAACTCTTGTATTCTCAACTCCTGGTGTCTTCATCACAAAACCTTCTTCTTCATCCAATCCATTTTTATGATTGTCTATAATTTGTCTTGTCAATGGTTTTACCACCTGTCTATATTTATCAATTTCGTTTTTCAAGTATCGTATTGTTGCATCTTTGTCGTCCATTTCGTTTTCCAGTAACGCTATTATTTTATCTCTTCTTTTTAGTTCTTCTGTCTTCTCAATCACTAAGCGTTTCATCTCTAGATATTTCTTTTCCAATTTGTAAGTTGGATCCATTTGGCACTGTTTTGTGTGTGTTTGCGACATCTTCGAAAATATTGTGCCTAGTATTTACTTTAAAATTTTGTAATACAGCATTTATTACTTAGCCAATAACTGCAAAATATTTGAAACACGTTTACCAAAACGTTAATCTAAGCATAAACTGATACAAACACCCCGTTATCGACAAACTTATCAAGGTTTGTCGATAACGAGGAGTTTGTGTTCTCAGATTTTGATTTCAGACTTCATTGATATGAAGTAGTTTTGATAATACAGAAGATTCAACTTATTAATAAAGATAATAATTCCGTAAGTAAAAGATGATCTCAGCCAGGCTATTGATCACAATAACATCATTACTTTATGACACTTCGCTAATGGAGTATTGTATTAAAAAAATTAAGTGACGCCTAGTGTAAAGTCAACCGCCTAAACCAACTGTCAGTAAGTGACTCAAATGTTCAATGACTACCTACTGCATGCCAGCATGCATTACATATTGAAACACGTTTTAGTTTAGAATGTACGAGTATGTACGGCTGTTGTCCGGTTTAGCTTTAATTGGTTTTCATTAAACTTGATTAATGTGACAGATTAATAAACAAACTGTTGGTATGAATTACTGTGGAATTTGAGGCTACATGTGCATGTCCTAAGACAAAATATGATGTCAGTTAATACATCGATATCGATATTAAAATTTTAGAAAATAAAAAACGTATATATAAACAATCAAACAGAAGTGAAATAAATAAATTAAGAAGATTGATATCTAAGATTAAGGCGTAAACTTTTCAATAAATAACCAGATAGTGACTAATGAAATAAATTTATCTCATAAAATTATTATCGGCAGCATCTGGGTTATCTTTTATCTTAATCTCATAATTTTTCTTTGAGTACCTATGTAAATTAATTTCTTACTACGCTTAAGCGCCACTTAAGGACATTTAGTTTAGTCATTTCATCTTATTTTGTCAATATAAACTGATTTTATCTATTCAGATACTATCTTTTAGTAGGTGTTTAAAAAGCGATTATGCAAAACCATGTTTAGTATCTATCTCATCTCATTAGATTGTCATTGACTGACTTTTATTAGCCATTTGTACCTAAGCATAAATGGCATGACAAATAATGTCGTAAATTAGAAAAAGATACTTATAAGTAATTAAATTTATAAAATTGTTAGATGACTTCAATTATTAAGCTGATTTAAGACTTTAAACATAGAGTCTGAGTCGTCTCCGCTCCGAATAGCAGAAAAAATATTAAAAAATTTGAAAATGAATTAAATGCAGACGATGTCACGGGCAACAGCTAGTTACTTATAAAGTTACGGGAAATTCTACTAGCTTTTACGTTTAAACATTTATTAGAACTAGCCGAACATGTATGTAGGTGAAATTATTTCGATAAAGGTTAGTGGTCCCTTTCTAAGTATTGTAAGGTCAGTTAAGAAGATTAATGGTTGCAGCAGGAAATGTAAGTCACGGTCACGTGGATCATGTACTAGCGTAATTTGTTGACTTCAATACAAAATTAAGGTATGATGTTGAAAAATGACCACAGCAATTAGCTCCAAATTTGTTTGGCTCTTTTGTTCTTTCGTAGTTTGTTATGTTTTTATTATAAGTGACTTATTTGTCTTAATAAATTGAGGCAATGTCCTCTCTCCCTAATTATTTTCAGTAGTATCAATCAATGCTATTGAAGTATAATATAATAATATATATATTATACTTGACGACCTCAGTGGCGCAGCGGGCGAGAGTCCGCCTGCGACGCAAGAGGTTGCGGGTTCGATTCCCGCCGCGGAACAAATTTGTGTACGATCTGCAGAAATTTATTATAATTGAATAACGGGTATTTATCACGTACCTATTTTGTTTTTATTCCCGACGTTTAGTCTGCCCGCGACCACGAACGCTGTAATGTGTTCGAAACGTCGGGAATAAAAACAAAATAGGTACGTGATAAATACCCGTTATTCAATTATAATTATGTCATCAAATCACGGAAGTTTAAAAAGTTTAACTGCAGAAATTTGTTCCGTTGGTCTGGGTGTTTTCTAAGTATAATAAAAAAAAATATGTATCTATGTATAATTATAATGTATTAAATTTATCAGTTATCTAGTACCCATAACACAAGCTTTGAGTAGCTTACTTTGAGGCTAGATGATGCTGTGTGGATTGTCCAGCATTATTTATTAATTTATTTATTTATATATAATATATCCATAATACAAGCTTGTTTAGTTTGGGGCTAGATGGCGTTGTGTGAAATGTACACAAATATTTTATTATTGGGCAATATTTTCAGTGACGTGTCTTTATCCTTCGAGAAATCCAACCTTATCTACACTCAAAATATATATGTTAAACAAGTATCTCTGCTGCACATGCTAAAATTTTTCCGCGGAAATCGAACCCGCATCTCTCGTGTCTGAGCCGAACACTCACCCGTTACGCCACCGAGGTAGTCAATTTTTTTTCAACTTGACATTACCACTGAGTCAAGGTTATTATTTTAAAATTAATTTATTCACGAATACGTGAGTAGGTTCATAGATACATTATTGCCTAATATTAATTAATGCGAATTAAAAGTACCTGATTAAAATTTGCAGAATGACTTTGGTATTATATAAGTATGTATTTTGGTGAAGGCTTGATTTTCTTATTTCAAAAAAACACTTAGCACTTAGTTTTCTTCGTAGTTTTGTTACCATTGCAATTTAGATATATTTTTTGGTCTCAACTTTAATGATGATTACAAATAGGTACTTTTAGTTTTAAAATGTAGGTACATACTTAACACAGAACTAACTGAACGACAAAGCTCTTGACAGGAACAAATACTTGATTGGAAAGGAAGCCTTAGTTTAGAATAGATTAGCATTACAAATAGAATAATATTCATAAACATTTCATTTCTAATATTTGATTATTATCAAATTTGAACACACAAAAACTTTTATCACATCACTGTAAATAACATTTTGTTTTCGTTTGTATCAACGAAGTAAAGTTTAACTTATTATGTTAAAGTTAACGCACACGCACTTATCTTTATTAAAAGATTAGATAGCCTATCATCGATTAGTTTGCCGCTCATCAATGATATCTCGAGATAGCAAACACTGCAACTGTCATACAATAGCTATACGTTAGTGGGGACTGTGGAGAGTCATTTAAGGCCGGGACTACACCAAACCAGAGATGTGTGCGGTGTGCTGTGTGCTGTGCGAGAAGAGATGTTTTTCAGCTCGGGGGATTCCACCCAAGCGGAGATGTGTGCCGTTCTCTCGTCTCCACTGCGCGTCGTCCGCGCACCGCTTCCATCGCGTTATAAAAATATTACACATCTCCGCACAGCTATCTCCACTGAAGCTGAGCTGAGAGGAGATGTGTCAATAACACAATTCTATTGGTTGTTTAAAAAACATCTCCTCTCCGCTCGTCTCGTCTCCGCTTTGGTGGAGTCCCGGCCTAAACGTTGACCTAGACCCGTTTTCATTGATGTTTGGATGAAAGCCCAAACCGTTCTATCCCATTAGGTATTATCTCGTTTATTAATCTGTTACAATGTTAAAATATAATGAAGACATGAGTTCTAATGATCTCATCAAGCTATTTATTAGTTTGTGGTTTTATGATACTACTCAGTTATCCGAAAAAACGACATCTGAATATCAGAAATGATGTAAATTAAAAAATATTAAACTATTAATAGACAGGCTATTGTATCTGTTTTAGATGATTAAAGGGTCTAGTGAATATTTTACCGTTATTTTAAAACTTTATTTTAAAGCTCGTCTTTCAAGCTGATAGCTTGTAGATGGAGCAATAAAAGATAGGTTGATAATAAGTTATTTCACGAAAAGCACTTTTAAAATTAACGAATAATTATTTTACGAGATAAACAAAACTGTTTATTGCGAACAATGGCAAAAGTGAGAACAATGACGTAACAGTTGAGTAGAAAGGCCCTTTGCCTCAGTTACAGAATGCTGTAGTCTACCTGGGACTGGATTAAGATAACTCTTGTTCAGCACTGAGGTGGTTATGAATAAATTTTCATGATGTTTTCCTCCTTAAAAAACTTTTTTGTTTAAAACCTAGACCTAACCTAGCATAGAAATTTAGCTAGAAAGCTGTTCTCATATATAATTTTGGTGTAATGATGCACCTCTAAATGAATTCAGGCGTTATAACAAAAATCTAAACGCTAAAAAGCGATAGATTCAGTTTTATTTCTTCTATTTATTGATCCTAATTTACATAATAATAAATTGATACAGTTTACCGTCTGTTCCTTGTAATTGCTTTGCGTGTAGTAATGGTTTGTTTTTATTGATTGAAATGGTTTGCATGATATGTTTTAATAACTTGCAGTTTGAAATGAATTATTATAAATTTATCTTTTATCACAGAAATGAGCATACTTATAATTATTTTATCTTGGTGTTTAAATACGTAAAAGTGATGGAAGAACATGATAGCTCAGATGTTTTTGTGGATTACCATTGCTAATCTATTTTAGAAGACTAGCATTTGCCTGGTTTAAATTACTGACAGACACTGTCACTCAACTTCGTCTGTGCAAAGTTGCGAATTTAAACATTGACTCTATTTATCTGAAAGCTGGAAAATCTCCGTAATCCGTGACGTCACTAAGCCTCTCAGACGAAATAGACTACAGTACTCTATTTATGGAACTACTTGACGTTATCGCAGAAACTACTGAAACCATTAGCGTAACTGTTCATGATGGCGTAATGACAGCGCTATTAATAGCAACTGATACAGTGCTAATTCAAAGATAACTAGGCATGGGTTGCGCTGTTACATTTAAATTACCTAAAATGTGAAAGTTTGTTACACTTTACGTACACAAATCTATAATAAATGTAAAAGAAAGTTCTGTTAGTTACACTATTTATACCTAACTCAAGAACGGCTGAACCAATTTGGCTGAAAATTGGTGGGAGCTTAGAACCAGGAGACGGACATAGGATACTTTGTATCCCTTTCAACCGCGTTCCCGTGTGACGTGACATAAAACGTCAAAGAGAATTTAAGTACCACCTTAGATAGTGGTGGTACGAACTTCGCCGGGACAGCTAGTTAATAGTAAAAAGACAATGTTTTTGAATCAAGAACATTAAGAGCAAATCCACGAGCATAAGTAAATTTTTCATAAAGCAAATGTAAGTTTGAATATCAAAACTGCTACAGCAATGACGTTAATGGGGAGATCGCTTAGTGCCCAATAGTTCATCACAATTTTTTACCGTCTTAATATTTTTGAGAAGGTGAGTGCAGACAAAAAGACTTTGATTTATACTACTCTTTGATGCAATAACATACAATGTCATAAGCAAACAAAGAAAATGAACAGCCAGTTTTTATTCACAACAACCTAAACCTAGAGCGCTGGTGGTGTAGTGGTAGCACCCCTGCCCCACGATCCAAAGGTCGTGGGTTCAAACCTGGTCGTGCACCAATGAGTTTTTCCATTCGAAAAATTTATGTGCGCAATGCCAGTGCTCTTAAACGGTGAAGGAAAACATCGTGAAGAAACCGGCATTACCCTAGAACCAAAAATTCGAAGGTATGTGTCATAGGTTAGTATTCTAATAAGCGGCGATGGGCTTGCAACCTGTCACGTACGGAATACTAACTACTTTGCAAAATGTGGGCATGTACCAAATGTCATGTTTGGACTTGCCTCTGACTACCCTCTTTAGATATCCTCAAAGATCTAAGTAACTAAAAATCTGAGAAGATATCTACCGAGCCTGGGGATTACAGTCGTGATCATATTTATTTATTTTTATTTTATTCAACCTAAATCGCATTAAGTTTTAGCAATAAAAAATGAATGGATCCAAATAAGATAAAATTAAACCAAGACGATACAAATTTATTATGATATTACCGTCTTTCATCTTTGCCATTCATCAAATTATTCTGCGAAAACCTCCAAAGTAAATAAGCATCTTTGATGTTTCCTATTATACGTCTAAAGTGTAAGCAATAACACAAGAGTGTGAAACTGCGAACCAAGACACCCGAATCATCATCATCATCATCATCATCTTCCTGCCCTTTTCCCACGTTATGTGGGGTTGGCACAACATGTGATCTTCTTCCATTTCCCTCTATCATTCGTCATCTCAGTACTCACTCCTTTCTTACCCATGTCATCTTTCACACAGTCCATCCATCTTTTCTTTGGCCTACCTCTACCCTTGTATCCATCCACATTCATATCTAAAACTCTTTTCGTCACACGACATTCATCTCTTCTCATAACATGCCCATACCACGCTAACCTATTACTCCTCATTTTTTCTGTTACCGGTGCCACTTTCAGACTTCCTCTAATATACTCATTCCTTATTTTATCCATCCTTGTCACTCCACACATCCATCTCAACATTCGCATCTCCGCCGCATGCACTCTTTTCTCATCCGTTCCCGAATACCACGTTCAAATGAATGATCATCATAAAATGAAAAAATCATAAAACTTTTACAGTGCAGATTTCGAGTATTTGAGTGGAAACGTTTAGCTCTAATTAACCTCATAAATAGCAATTATAGGACCTTGACATCAATTCCAGTTCGAAAGAAATGCAAAACTGTTTAGAAAAAATCCCACGAAATTTTGTTGATGTCACTACAGGGAAAATAGCATAGCTAGTTATTTTTGTTCCCTTCACGACTTCAAAGATGACAGGCGTCTAAAAGTCTGCTATTTTTTTATAGTTTTTATGCTAAGACTGATTAGGCTGAATGGCATTTAAAAATTTAGTACCTGGATGACCGAGCTTTGCTCTGTTTTTTTTTTTGCTAAACGACGTTTTCTAAAAATGAAACCTTCTAGATCGATTTATCGCCCCCGAAACCCTTTGCATACTAAATTTCATGAAAATTTCCAAGATTCAGATTATATATATATATATACAAGAATTGCTCGTTTAAAGGTATAAAATAAATTAACTCCAACTGTTTTTACGAATGCAGAATTTATTTTTAGGGTGAGGTTTTGGCATTATTTTTTTAGGAAATACCCGATGTTGACTGCTTTTATGACAATAATATTTGACGTCGTGGTTGCAATATGACGTATCAGGTTCTATTATGAGTACATAATGGTGACATTTACAGTTCTATTCAATGCAAATCAAAAGGAAACATCGACTATCAAAAGTTGTATAGCAGTTTGAAAGCAGTGTTTAGCCTTTTGTCCTGCTCTTAATAATTATTATGTAAGAGACAGATAGACATTATAGTTTTTAGGGTTCCGTATCTAAAGGGTAAAACGGGACCCTATTACTAAAACTCCGCTGTCCGTCCGTCTGTCTGTCCGTCTGTCACCAGGCTGTATCTCATGAACCGTGTGATTTAGACAGTTGAATTTTTTAAAGTTTTTTTTATAGGCCTTATCCATAAATCAACGTTTAATAGTCTGATATATTTTTAAATAAAATTTCCCGCTTTTTATATCAAGCGTATAACTTTTTCTAGTAAACTAGTCTATTTAGATGCTAGTAATAAAATAGCTCTTACACATAATGACAACAATAAGGATAAAAACTATCCGGAAGCTATCGAAGGCTACTCCTACAACGTAGAAAAGGAAGTCATTGATGTGGAACCGCCAAATGTACCATGTTGGATGAACTGGAATTTAACATTATCCAACCTTTTTGATTCTAGTGACTCTATCACATAATGAAAATAACTGGTACAATTGTGTACAAATCGTTTTTTAAATGAGTGAACTGCTAATTAGCATGAACTGAAAACATAAGCTTATGGTAACGAATTTTAGAGAAAATGTTTTTTGAATAAAAAAATATGAAACGGTATATAGTTAAAAAAAATCGCGGTTATTAAGGCGCGGTGGTCAGCTGATCGCGGAGTTTTGCTGTTTTTCAGATGCTTTACCCTCGGTAAATAAGGGTAGTGGAAAATAACTGAAAGGTCACTGAAAACAATCAATTTATTTTTTATCTCTAAAGTCTGAGTTTGAAATTTTGTTAAAACTTTAGTATTAATTCTCGAAAAGACCTCAAAAAATAAACAAAATCTGCTTCTCCTTCTAAAGTTGAGGTCATTTCCATATTTTTTTTACACCAACGGGTAGATAATTTACTGATAAATAAAATGTGTGTTTCATTATTTAAAATTATTACAATTCGAAGGCATAAAACTTAGACTTTCATGCAACGGGCAGTATGCCGCTGGCCACTAGCTAGCTGCCGCGCCTTAAGGGCCGTTGTCGTAGGTCTACAGTTTATTTTTAGATTTATCCAAAAAACTATTATTATTATTCTTCAGCCATTATTGTCCCACTGCAGGGCAAAGGCCTCCCTTCCTTCCTTCCACTTCCACACAAAAAACTAGTAACACGCAAAAAAAGAAGAAGCATTGTTTTGTAAATACGGTGTTGACATGATTATTTTTCGAAATATAAGTTGTTCAATAGTCGTTACTGACACGCTCCTTGACTACATGAGTCCATGAGATCATCTCAAATAATTGAGACCTTGTTATCCTTCAAAATAAACATATCGAAACGACAGTAAGTAGGCTTTAGCTGTTTCAATATTCAAGTGTAGTTTCAGTGGTTGTTCGTTTAGCAAATGTCATGGAGAATAAAGGCAAATGAGGGCCATAATATTCGTATGTTTGCCAATTGCCGGCCATAAAAAGAGTAAATTAAATAAATGATTATACAACCTTCCTAATAGGCAATTTGATTAACATACGACAGTCATAATAATATAGCAAAATTGCAAAATTAATGCGAGTATTTAGAGCAATCACATTATATTGTATAAGTTTACTAGTTTGGATGTTTGTTACTCAGTTCGCTTTAACAGCTGAACCGATTTTGATGACAATTGATGGATGTATAGGTTGAGTATAGGTGCCTACTTACACGCGGAAACCATGCATGGGATTACAAATTTTGTAAGAATTTATTATCTTATACTTTTAAACTAGCAATTCTTGTATAATGTATACTTATTAATATCATTTGAATCTCGGAAACGGCTCCAAAGATTTTCATCAAATTTAGTATGGTTTTGGAGGCAATAAATCGATCTAGCTAGGTTTCATTTATAGAAAACGACGTTTACCAAAAAAATCGAGCAATACTCGGTCACCCAAGTACCTACTAATAAGTGAACAAAGTCGCAGAGAGTTTCAGTATTTCATTATTACATTCCATTTATAGCATAAACAATTTTAGATGATGATGTAATATAATTTGATGACTTCTATGTCATTTGAAACATTTTTCAAATAAAACTAAGTACCTCTCTTTAGCGAATACCTACAACTTCTCACAAATAAATCAATATTTTGAGAACTCTTTAACCAAACTGTTTGTTTTTTTTATTTGTTAATATCAAGGTCGGGACAATGTACATAATTATTATTGTATACTTTACTTGCACGTATTTGTTTGCCTTTTATCAGATTTTTGTCATTGTCAAAAAGTTTACGTGACCTAAAAACGGAAAGATAACTGGCCTTCGTACATTCAACACAGTAAGTAGCTTTTTGATATCTTTTGTAAAGCTTTTTATAAGCTCTGATAGCTAACTAAGTAATTTTGTTTTGTCGATCGACATACTCGTAACTGAATATATTTTTTATATAAGTAGATAAAGTAGTCATTATCGCATAGTTTGAAAATAACATTTTAAGTTCACACTCGTATAAAAAATAGTAAGTATTTAGTTTAGGTATTATTTAATAAGGTAAACAGTATAAAAACATTTTTGTATACATTCATAATTAGTACTTATTAGTTTCGCGGTTAAGTTTTGTTTAAAATCACATAGGTACCTAATAGAAAACATTCAAAGCAAGCCTATATTATTGTATATTATATTTTAGTATCCTATATTTTATTTTTAATGATGAGCGACAATAATTCAAAATAAATTAAAAACTTTAATAACTGGTTAGGCTCGTTTAAAGTACCATCCAAAAAATGTATGATAGGTATAAAATTTATAAATTAAAGTTGCATTTTTCACTAAAGATAACTGTGATCACTGTTTCAAAATTTCAAACATAGAATACTCTTCAAATTCGGTGAAACATTGTGTTCGAAATTCAAATTCGCGAATCGAATGTCCAGCGACGTTTTACCGGCGCGAACGCGGCATTGATACTAAAGAGGTTGGTGTTCTTTTACTCGTAGTTAGCTTTACACTGTCAATCTTATAGTGCCAGCCACACGCAGTGTAAAATCTTCACTCACGTACTTACATAAAGGACATTGTACATAACTTGATTGCCGTTGATAGATTCAATGACATAGAAATTGACCGTCTGTTCTGAACAATTGACGTGTGTGCGTGATTAATTTTTATCTGTTTGTTTATGTGTTCTATTTCGGTTGACGATGAAAGAAAATTCAATGTTAGAAACGCAAAATTTTGCGTTACATTTTTTAAGGTTTATGGGTAGGAACCCATTTTTTGTTTGTTATTCTCGGCACCTGAGATATTTTCTATTATTAACACTAAATTAATTCTACCCACACAATACTAAACTGGTTTTAAAGTTAAGCACGGAATTAATAATAAATGCTCGCCTTAAAAATATATTTTATTCAGAACATAAATTATTTACTTAGGTAGATACAATCTAAAACTTGTTTTGTTAAAAAAAAACACTTTTGCGAGTAGGTAAAATGACGTTTAATAACGACGTAGGCGCCTATTGCTTTCGATTTTTTTTTTTATATTTATGAATTTCTTACGAAGTATAAATTGTATAGGTACCTATTCCTAACTTAGTATAAAATAGTACAATCTACTTTTTACCGCAAAATAATTGAAATCGTACAAGCATAATCCCTTTATATACCTACGGCTATGTACCTATTTAATGTACCATGTATGAAAAAAATATGTAATGATGGTAACTACCCCACTTTGTGAATTTAAGTGTTTTTTTATCCTCTTAAATTAATAAAAGAGTAGTATAATACTTATAATAGTAAGTATACTTATACTTAAATAAGTTAAAGAGACCACATTACAGAGAGAGTAATGGAGGAAATTGCACCCATTGTGCATTTCACCGAGAAAATATACCTAAGGCAATATTTTTACCATACTCTGTTAATTAAACTAACAGCTAGTTAGCCTTTTAATCGCCTGTTAAAATAGTATTGTGTTCTACCATGTCCTGACAAAGATTTATCTTCCTTAAAAGAAATGACGTAAGTAATAAATAACGATACTTTAACATTCTTGTTATTTTTTATGCCCGATCATATAATGCTTTGTTAACAAAAGCTTGGTGAAATAGGACCTAAAGCTCTTAAGCTTAATTATTAGGCAACCTATGAAACATTTTAAGAAGTTAGGTAGGGAGGTACCTACCATATTCGATTCAGTACAAATGTCGTCTATTTTCGTCTGACTCCTCGACCTTCGAATCGTTTGCACACCTTTGACTGGAGAGCCACGGACTTCGTAGCTATAAAATGACCAGGCATTTTGAACTATAAAAAATATTTTGGTTTAATGTCTTGGACGCTTGCTATGCGAATTATTTTAAGAACAGGAAGGAATTAGGTACCTTACCTACCCTGCAAAATAAATAGGTACCTAATGACTGTACCTGCACATACCTACATAGATTTAAAAAAACAAAAATAATAAAAGTAGGTACCTACCTAAATGAAAATATCAAATTTGTATTAACCTAAGAAATTAGCAATAGTACCTTTGTTTATTATGTGTAAGCATATAACTATAGATATAGGTAGTAATGGCATGTACACTTTACTATAATAATATTTCTACGATTACCTACGTACACTCTACGTGCTAATAAATAAAAAAAACATTAGAATGTAGAAAATACTGTAGAAGTTTTCACAAAATTTTCCCGAAATTCGAATAAAGATTGGTCGCGACATCTATATTACGTTACCTCGTTTAGTATTTAATAGCTACTCGTCCAAAGATGGCGCTGCCGCTCAAAGTCATAAACGTAATGTATAAAAATCCAAGTTCTTGGCTCTGAAAAAGTTATAAAATTATTCTCTTGGTTCTCCTGTTTAGTCAATAAATAACTATTTATACAAATAAAACAATAAGTGAATAGTGTCACATGATTTATAGAAAACATATGCCATTTATCTTTGTTTGATCACGATTCTGAGGTTTTAACTGAGTTCTAGTGTTTAGCTTCAAAAAATTATAATAATGACTTCGCTCTAAGATATAATTTTAACTAATTATTTTGGTTATTATACTTATTATATCGAAGAGCGAAGTCTTCATATAATATGCTCAATGTAAGTGATGTCACAAGGTGAAGAAAAATATCGTAAGGAAGCCAACACGCCCAAAGAACTAAAAATTCAAAAGATTGCATTATCCACAAACGGTGAAGAAAAACATCGTAAGGAAGCCAACATGCCAAAGAACCGAATACTCTAAGGAGTGCCATGTCCATTGAATCCGCGTGGTGGGATCAAATAAAATTTATCCCGGACAACAGAAGAGCAGTGGTAGTGAAATCTAATCAAAAAGACACTACTAGAGCTATAGAAATACACCACGAGAAAACTAGGAGGTCCTTCGCAAAACGATTAACGGTATGTCGGCACAGTAAATGTACAAAAACTACTCTAAGTTAATCGTTTCGACTATTAATGGAGCGATGGAACGACCGACAATCGATCTCGTTAACATAGGAACTATAACACGACTTGTTAAACTATAGTTCGAATTTGACTACAAAACATTGTTAACTCGAATGAATTTGACGAATATTTGTAGTTGTCGTGTCGCTTTGCGGAAGACGTCTAGCATGTAGAACTGAAAAAGTTTGAAGACATGGTGTCTATACCTTTTATCTAAGGAAAGCTCCTTTAACAACACAGATTCTAAAGAAATAGACACACAATAAGAAGGAAAAGACACCTTAAGAGGATTGTGAAGCTGTACATTTTCATACAAAAAGTGATAACGTTTAGCTCCCCTTAAACATAGTCCAATATTTATAATTTTTGTAAACTTTGTAGATACTACGAAAAACTAGGCTTGTATGATTTTATTTTAAAAAATATTGCTTTTAAAAAAACGTTTTTATTTTTAAAAAATATATTTTTTTGAATGAAATGTTCCACTTCACAATCCTCTTAAAGAACAGTTCAAATTAGGTAGGTACTGGATACTAGTGTTCATGAATTAACAAGTGACACGACTGTACAAGAATGTAATGAGAGGGAATAAAGCAAAAGAAGTATGTCAGGATCGTAGCAAGTGGAGATCCGTGGTCTCTGCCTACCACGTCGGGAAACAGGCGTGATTTTATGTATGTAAGTACGACTGTACAGTACAATCGCCCACAGACAGCAGAATTTATTAAATCGCTTGCGTGGTCGGCGATGAACTGTGCTTGTTGACTAAAAATAGAACGTCCACTTAGATGACAATTTATCGAGTTTGTCTGACTGTTCGAGGTTTCTGTGTGGTACCTCTAGTCATTGTTACGATGTTTCTCATTTCAATTCAACCATATTTTTTAGATTTTGTCCAGTTTTTTCAACTTTCATTCGTTATAAATAAATAAATAAATAATGCTGGACAATCCACACAGCATCATCTAGCCCCAAAGTAAGCTACTCAAAGCTTGTGTTATGGGTACTAGATAACTGATATATTTAATACATTATACTTATACATAGATAGATATTTTTTATTATACATAGAAAACACCCAGACCAACGAAACAAATTTCTGCAGATCATACACAAATTTGTTCCGCAGCGGGAATCGAACCCGCAACCTCTTGCGTCGCAGGCGGACTCTCGCCCGCCGCGCCACTGAGGTCGTTATGGGAATAAGGTTTTGAAATTGCGATTTATTTTTGACTAGCTTTCGTCCGCGGCGTCACCCGCAATATATCTACATAAAATATAGCCTATGTTTATCCTGAAAGTTCATTCTATACATTAGTGAAAGAATTTTTCAAATCGTTCCAGTAGTTTCGGATCCTATTCAATGCAAAGAAACAAACAATCAAATCCTTATAATATTAGTATAGACTAGCTTGTAATGTAAAGGTTCTCGAATTGGGAAAGTATACGGCCCTTCGTCTGATGGACCGATGAATATTATAAGTCACAGTCGGTTATAGACACACGTAGAGATTGCAGGTAGCACAGAATCTTGTATCTCATGTGTCCGTGTGTTTAAATAAAATTTTATTATATTCTATACTTTTTTGATTTTAGGGCATACCGGTTTCCTTAAGATTATTTGATATGATGCCTAACTTTATAAAAGTAGTCGTTCAAGGGTGCTCCCTTTTTCGGTTGTAGTTCAAACGCAACTATTAATTAACAATTAGATAAATAACTTTGTAACAATCCTTTTAGATAGGTAATCTACTAAAAGCCAGAGTTGAAACCAAGGGCGATCTTGGGGCAACCCGAAGATTTTAAATTCTAGACATAAGATAAGATAACTTAAAAATAGCGGAAGCAATTCGTGACTCGCAAAAAATTTGGTATCAAACCTATTTTAATATTATTACTATTATGTCAGCGTTTAGTGTCCCACTGCTGGGCAAAGGCAAAAATCAAACCTACACTTGGTCTTAAATGTAACTCTTTAAAATTTTATCTTGACCTAGGGTCAACCTTAGTGGGGATTTCTATAGTAATCCAAAAACACTAGATATTTTATTTTAGCAATAGTTATGATAATTTTAATATTTAGGCCGTTTTTTTATTGTATTGAAAAATTGGGATTGTACTTATAGTTTATAGAACAGTAAAAATAAACAAGGTTCCATTAAAGAAACCTTAAGATACCACTTTTCGTCTAAATTCGTCCCTGCGTAACTTTAGCGAAGCAATTAAGGCTGCGATCATAAACTCACTGATTGATATTGTTAATGCCCCTGTGTTTCTATAAATATCTTAGCTGAGTTGTAAACTAAAGTGGTAGTCCGTAACTAGCTATTTTAATAAATATTCATGTTTTCGATCGACTATAGGCTCATTCAAAAAAAAAATCGACTACAAAGTTGAATACACTCAAGAGTACTTTTGAAAAGCAGACCGAAACAAAATAGAAGTATTATTATGAAGCTATGTTTAGCTAAAAGCTAAAAGCATATCGAGTTCTACAGATTATGACATTTTAATCTCTAATAATTACCTCTAAAGATTAGCACGACAGATATGAATTTAGGTTGATTCTATGGACATGTTAACCTTACTAACCAACCATTATTGAACAGTTAATAATTTAAATTAGGTACCATTGATTATAATAGCTTTATTGATGAAGATAAACAAGTACGTACAATATAGGTAATTGTTGTATTTTCTATCAGAATATCTTCAATATCAAAATATATTGCAGATATTTGTCTCAGGTCTGGGTGTTTTCTATGTATAATATGTATGTATTTACAAAAAAAAGTATATCTATGTAGTTTATCAGTCATGTGGTTCCCATAATACAAGCTCTGCTTAGTTTGGGGCTAGATGATGCTGTGTGATAGTGTCCAGCATTATTTATTATTATTATTATTATTTATTTGTTACTGATGATGTGTAGTGGTAGCAACCCTAACGATCCGAAAGTTGTGGGCTCTAACCTGGGCATGCACCAATAAGTATTTCCATTTGAATAAAATATGTTCGCAATGCCAGTGTTAAACGTTGAAGGAAAACACCGTGAGGAAACAAAACCCTAGGATAAAAAAAATCAATAGTGTCATAGGTTAGTATTCTTATAAATGGCGATTTTGTTTTGTTTTTTTTGTTTAAAAAATTAGACTCTACTACTTTACTGGTAAGTTTTCAATACAACTCTTACTTATACCATAAAAAAATAAGTAACCTACCTACTTATGTCGGTCTGTCTGCTTTTCAAAAAGCATATCAAAATTACAGTGACATTTCAACAATAACTGCAACCCGTTGCACTTATTTTTGATTTATCAAAAGCATTTAAGTACGTAATTAAAAGTGCCGCAATTTTGAAAATGTGGATGACAAATTAAACTCTTGTTCAATAAGTCATAAATTCACGAAAGTCAAATTGAGCTTTAGCTTAAACAAATAGGGTTTATTATGGATTAATTGTATCGACGGATTAACCAACTACCGATAAACCGAGAGGTTAAGTGTGCAAATAAATCAGTACCTGACAAACTCGTACAACTATATAAAAGTGATAATAATCTCCGATACAACAATTTCAATAATACGTTAATTATTCAACAACCACGCGATTTGAGCCTTTATTTCAGTAGAAATAACGCTTGTTTTGTTTTTCATGGGAGTAATAAAAGTTGTCGTTGAAAAACGTGAAATTACAGACCACCAAACGAGTTCAGCGTGAGACTGTTCTTTAAGCATAAATAAAATTATTTACAATTATCCGAAACACGAGGTAGCCCGAGGTATTCACTTTGAACTCATGTTTTTTCGCCTCAGAGGTATCATGTTTTGGATAAGACATTTTTCATTAAAATTACCTCTATAAAATAATGGCTTCTTATTTAAATAAATAAATAATAAAAAAATATAAAATTAAAAAAAATCGCGTGTTGTCTTGTCCCACATTACGCCCTTTCTACTCAACGGTTTTGTCATTGTTCGCAACAAACCATTTTGTTTATATCGTAAAATATTCGTTAATTTAAAAAAAAAAATTAACATCAACCAATCTTTTATTGCTCAATTTTCATGCTATCAACTTGAAAGTCGAGCTCTAAAATCAAGGTTAAATAAGTTTTTAAAATAACGGTACTTAAATTATCAAATTGATTAGAAAGGACCATTACCTCTTTCACAAGTCAACCTTTTTTTGCCAAATACTTGAATGTATGGTAGAAGCAGGTATCTCATGATATTTTTTATGTCCAGTGTATTATTCCTCAAAGGAAATTTGTACGTACAAATTTAAAAACCGACTTATTGAATTCCATAATTATGTGATACAACGAAAATTGGTTTAAAGCAGCTGATATTTAAACAGAAACCTCAAAGGTTATCTTTTTGCTTTAAAAGTTTGGGGTTTTTAAAAAGGTTTTATACATAAGAAGATATTTAGGTAGAATTTACAGAGTATTTTTTACTAATAAAGAAATTTAAAAAACAGGTAAACAAAGATAATTTCTATACATTCTTTAAATAATTTAAATTGTTTGCATTTGATGTTATTTCAGAAAATTAAAAAAACTTTATAAGGGGTAGTTCCACCGCGCTCCAAGAATGCGTTCCTCCGGGCTCCAAGTATTTATCACCCAAATGTAGGTAAGTACGCAGCTATTGCAATTATTTTACATTTTGCTCTGTGTAATAAATATCTCTTAACGGCCCTTTATAAAACCTTTTAGCGGAAACGTTAATCATTCACTTTCCGTAATAATTATCGTATATCGTGCTTCTTGCCATTTATCCTGCGATACCGCTTTGTTAACGAAACTTTTACCGGTTTTTTTGTATATTTTCCAAATTTTTGTTTTGGTTTTTTTTTGTCAAAGTTTGTTATTATTTTAAAGTCAGGAGAGCCCCAGATTAAGCTACTTTTGTACCTATTTTAGACATTAATTTTCGACATTTTTAGCGCATCTTGCGATGGTAAAAACATATTTATATGAAAATGTTGTGTAGGACTGCCCAGTTTTTAATAACTACCTTTAAAGATAATTATATGACCTTTAATTTGATACCATAGCATATTCACAGTTGTGATTCTTGGTTCTTTAAATGGTACCTAAAAACGATCGAAAAGCCGTTCGTGCTTTTCAGCCCGTCATCCGGCGGACCGACTGATTGAATCACACTATAGTTACGTGCGTTTGTAGGTAATCGCAGTTACGGGTATATAAACGGTTAATAACTAGTATTCAATACATAACCAGTATTATATACTACATGATAATACCAATTAGGTAATAAGACAGAGTTTTTGTAACTCAAAAAACATTTTGTTGCTTCGTCATAAAATCCGGAAACCGCCAATTAAATGAAATAACTAGGTATAATTTAAGAAGTAGGTAAGGACTTATGTGATAAATGATACCATAAAAACAACTATAAGATATTTTTGTATACCTACTAGTCAAAAAAACAACTTATATTTTCTACAATATACAAAAGTGGGTATTGTGGTATTGTATAAGTTATCGTACAAACTTTACTTCGTTTGAAGCTAGATGGCGCTGTGTAAGTTATACACGAATATTAATTAAGACTAAAAACTAGATGAATAGAGAAGTACAAATAAGAGAGCAAGGTATTCTTCCTTGTTTGGCTATGGACATGTTTAGGAGCCAAAATAGTAAACCGTTTTAATTTCAATACCTTACAATCATTTCAAACATGGCCGCTAGCAAGATAACTACATCTTGACACAGTGACCAGTTTTCTTAATCCAACAGTAATTAGTATCACTAACAACCCGTACATTCTTTTATATATATAATAGTAAGTTTACAATCAGACTGAAATATCCTATAACTACATTATATTGATAGCATAACATTTTAAAGCTAACAAAATTACCTTTAAAATGATAAACCAAAATTTATAGTTGACTGCATAGAAATTGTAAAAATTAGTCTTGAACGACCCGCCATTAAGCGATTCCAGTTTTAAGCTCGCAAGTGTAGTTGGAAGTATCTCACTTTTTAGGTTTATGGTTAACACGAAGAAAACGATTTCTCTGAATACACCTAAAAGCGATTTTAAGGTGGGGTATACTAAAAAGCTTTTCTTACATATATTTACATGTACTACAGGGTACATTGGGAAAATACATAAACACCCCTAAATACCTAAGGAAAACTTATAAGCGATCTTAATTTTTAGGGGTAAACTACAGGTACACTAAAAAAGATTCCCTTACATACCCCCTTGAATATATAAACCTAATGTACTAAAGAGTACTATTGGAAAATATTTATCTAAAACCACGTTTAAGCGATCTTAATTTTTAGGGGTAGAGGGGTAAAATAAGAAAAGGTTTCCCTAAATACCCCTCAATATACATAACACACTCAAGATCAGTGGATGACGGTGAAAAATTCACGTGACCGAAGTCGCTAGGGTTTTACTAGTTAGTCAGAGCGTAAAATCTGAACAGTCATTTGATCATACTAGTCATATCGAAGTTGTGACATAAAAAAGGGGTTTAGATTGTAAAAGGCTTGAAGGTGTAACTTGAACAATTTGCTAAGAGTTGCATAAATGGACAGACGACAGATAACCTAGTGTAGGTACTTAACGTTGGTAGGACCTTTGGTAATTAGGTACTTAGACAGTTCGACAGATAAGTATGGTTTATTAATATTTAGGGGGTAAAATATGAATAATCTATACTAATATTATAAAGCTAAGGAGTTTGTTTGGATAAGCGCGCTAATCTCAGGAAGTACTGGTTCGAATTGAAAAAATATTTTTGTCTTAGATAGTTCATTTATTGAGGAAGGCTATAGGCTATATAAAATCACGCTACAACCAATAGGAGGGAGCATCAATAAAAAATGTTGCAAAAACGGGAAAAATAAAAGCGTGAGAGTCAGCTAGTAATTAAATATTGATGGACAGTTCTCTAAATGTATATTAGAGAAACTTTTAGAAAACTAGGAAATGACACTTAGGGTGAAGTCGATCAAAGTAGCTTAAGCACTATCCCTAGAATTAATTATTCTCCGGAATAAATCGTAGTTTATAGTATACTTACCGAACTTGGTCATATCCGCCCTTAGGTATACATACATATACATAGTACTTACAAGTTACATTGTAGAGTAAATTGTTTGCTGTTAGTATTATTACATAGGTAAATGTGAAGTCGATCGGGTTTTCTAACTCATAGCATATTGTAATATTCATAATAATGCACTCTATATTCATTTGATCCAATTTGCTCTTGAACTGCTCGTTATCTATGAATGCGTAAGCGTAACTCGATCCTATTAAACACATATTTATTACATATTATATATACACAACACGAAATATACGCATTCAATTAGTCCCATTTCTTAAACATATTACTACTGTTTTGCCTACATAAGACATAATTGTACCGAGAATAACACCGAAGTTGGTCAAATCCAATCTAAGAAAGACAACGGCAGTATCTTATAATTATTTTTATATTTTTAATTTTGTTCGTTATTTTTAACCAGCTGTAATAAAAGAAGGGATTCTATTATTCGAGTGTACCTATGTCCACCGACATTATATTCGTCAATTGAGAACCGATTTCAAATAGAAATTTTGTTTGAAATGGTATTTTTTTTGTAAGTATTAGGTAGTTTTTTATAATAATAAACTTTATTACCTTTATATAGATCTAAGATAATGTATTTATTATCGTTTTTTAACCGTAATTATTTAATATTTACTGCAAAAGCATCCAAATGTATGTTTCTACATTGTCACTGTCAATGTCCAAGGCATCGTGATATTAAACTCGCTATGGGATTTTCTGCGGTGTATTTGCCTGACAACTACGTCGCTCTGGTTTTTATATGTTTTCTCGTGTTATTTTGGTGGTTATTTTGCCAATAAAGCCCGGGTTCTTGTCGCGAGTTTAAAGTATGTGAATTATAGTGAATAGTTCTCTTCAAATTCCATCGGAGGAAATCCCGAAAATTTTCAACAAAACAGCCATCTTTTGTTTTAAAATTGACTTGACAACTTGACTATGACTCTGTGACGTTGACAATACTTATAAATAAATAAATACACTTGACACTGGCAAAATTGTTCTCTAAGAGACAGATGCCATAATTGAAGAAGAAGAAGAAGAACTCGCTATGGCGCGAGTGTTGTTTTCATTTTGTTTGTTGCCCTCTCTAGTCTAAACATAGAACAGTATTTTAATTAGATTGCTGGTGTTATTCCAAGGATATATTATAACTTATAAGTTGTAAATATTCTTCAAGTTATAAACGTAATGTATCATTACCGTCGGATCTGGTCAATCGGGTGACGTAACGAGTTTCGCTTCTTGTTTTGCTACAGTTAGCCTAAGAAATTTTAAAAGGTTTATATTTTATTTTAATTTAGAAATATGAAAAGAGCCGTTTTCAGCATTTGTTTATTTTTTAAATTATTATAATTATATCACAATCGTGTGAATGTGAAAGTGTAACATCAAAGTGAAAAAAAGATTTGAAATTATATTTTGATCGTCAACCAAATTTAGTGGTAGACAAACCACCCAAATTCAACCACAAATTTCAGTGTCTTATCGACAAACGCTCCGTGAAAACTTTCTGTTTATAATTGTATGTACTATAATATTTTAATTATAGGCACTTACTATTATAATTTTTCCTTTTATTTTATAATTAGATATTTTTTTAATTCGACTGTACACAGTTGGCTGGTTTTAATCATGCTAAACGATTAAGTGACAGCGCAGGAAGCATTTAACTTGAGATTTGCATTATTTATTTTAACGTTAGATAATAACTTAATAGTTTTATTTGACAAGTTTATTAAAAGTATTTGAATCAACAGCGCCAAATCGCGGTTTATCATTTATTTTATTCAGTCAGTCATACATATAGTAGACTTATAGTAGAGGTTAGGGTTCACAAGTCTTCACTATCTTTACAATAATTAATATTATATCTTTTTATAAGATAGTTATTAAAGAATAAATAAATCATATAAATATCAAATAAATTTATGTGCGCAATGCCAGTGCTCTTAAACGGTGAAGGAAAACATCGCGAGGAAACCGGCATACGCTAGAACCAAAAATTCGAAGGTATGTGTCATAGGTTAGTATTCTTATAAGCGGCGATGGGCTTGCAACCTGTCACGTACGGAATACTAACTACTGTGCAAAATGTGGCCATGTACCAAATGTCATGTTTGGACTTGCCTCTGACTACCCTCTTTAGATATCCTCATAGATCTAAGTAACTAAAGATCTGAGGAGATATCTACCGATCCTGGGGATTACAGTCGTGATCATATATTATTATTATTATATTATTAAAAACAAATTTGGGGTTGCAGTAGTGACGATATTTCTTTGTTGTGTTTATCTTTACATACGTTTATCTTTCATTTGTTTTTGTTGTATATAAGTTGTAAGGCATCAGTTAACCAATATAAGGGCAGACCTGTGATCAAAACAGAAATCATTATAAATCTTGAGTAGATATCTCAAGCGACAATCAGTCGAGAATTAGATGATAAATATATTTTTATAAGGTTTGCAGCAGCAAATTATATAAAATTATTACTGCAAAGCAATGTGTCATTCATTATGATAGTTTGTGTGGTGTCCATATGGTGTCTAAGGATTTGAAATAGTAGACTTATTAGTTTGAAAGAGATTTATAAAAAATATTTCTGACAATAAGTACTTACTCGTATAATAAGTACCTGGATGACCGAGCTTTGCTCGTTTTTTTTGGACAATGAAAACTAGCTAGATCGGTTTATCGCCCCCAAAACCCCCTGCATACTAAATTTGATGAAAATCGTTGGAGCCATTTCCGAGATAAAGATTATGTACATATAAATACAAAAATTGCTCGTATAAAGGTAAGTATAAGATATTCAAGTTTAAAATTTCCTAAATCTTTACAGTGAAATTTTTATGCTTACGTATAAACAAATTTCTGATGGAATTTATCCTACCCAATTTATTAGGCTTAAAATTTTATGACCGAATGCTTAAACGAGTACATAGATTTAATATTTACTGCAAAAAAAAATCATACACGCGATATTTTTATTGCTCTATAAAGATTACTAAATCCTGTTGTAAATAGTAATTTTTTAAAGCCAGACTTACCGATTCAAATATATGTGACAACATTTTTGAAGTAGTTTGAATCTGATAAATGATTAAATTCTTTGGATTAAATAATCGGTGGAATCATCGGAAAAGGTTAAAATATGATGCCAGAGAATGTCAATAGAATCAAAGTGCACATACATATTATGGTATGGACCGTGTGGATAATACGGCCGATGCTCTTAGGGTTCCTACCTGTTTTTTTAATATTACCGCAGAAAACGATACAATACGACTAGATTTTTTAAAGAAAGATGCAGTATTTTTAAACATGATTGAGTTGGACAATTTAATTTGTAAAAACATCATCTTATCTTTAAAAGCAGTAGTAATCATAAAGTAATATATCTTCTATGACAATTTTATGTTTCACGGTGATAAACCTTCATCTTACGATCGTAACAGATAAAATTTAAAAAACACTTGCTTAAAACAAAAACTACGATTGAATTATCTGAACAACTCATAGTTTATACTCAACCTATTAAACAGGTGGAGTTCACAAAACTTTATTCAGATTTAATATCAATTCGAAGTAAAAAGACCTGTTACTCTTGACACGTCAAAGTTACGAGAAAATTATGTAGGGTTAATGATACGAGTGGCTTGCATTGTGGTTATTTTTTAATGTGCTGCGGGCCGACATTGTGCTTCAGTTACGTCAATAAGATAATAGTTTTTATTATCTCTTTCATTATAACATTTATGTATTGTTTGAAAAACTACACTAAATTTTAAAAACATAATGTCGGTCTTAAACGGTTTGTATGTTTTGTTACATTTCTTTAATGCCGTTTGTCAATATGGAATAAATGTTTCAAAATTTGTTTGGAATAAAACTAAATTAAGAATTAAAAAGCTTATTAGCAATAATAGGCAATCATCTGTCTATCAAAGAGCTATTTTTTCGCACCGTGAGAGATTAGTACCTACCTCAGCTACGATACACTATTATTATAAATACAGATATTTTCAATCCAAAGACCAATATTACTCAAAAATGTATAGTTTAATGTGCATAGCCGCGTTCTACTTTTCCTAATAAAGGGCACTCCCTTAAACCTTTTGACCATTTGTGCCATTAGTGACATTCTAACCGAACAATACACAACCGTGAACAAAAATACAATTCAACGAGCAACGACAATTTGCGGTGAATAATTGGTTCACAAGAGCATAAAAACCGAAGTACTGTCACTGTTGCAAATTTGTGTAAAAAGCTAGGACACTTCATGTCAATTCCATTGATGGCCAGTAATTCACATGTGCATTATATATAACTTAGCTGAATACGAAATAATATGCAAAGTGAAAGAGACTTTTGGCCTTGGTGTATCTATTTATCTGCTCCGATAATCTGAAGAGTTCTACTGATACTGTGGCTACTTACTTAATACGAGTAGGTACACTTGTATTGTTACAGATTTTATACTTATTTTGCTTCTGTTTACAGTAGAGATATGTATTATGTAGATCAAGTTTTTATTCACTTATCAGATATCTAGACATGAAAATCTATCACGATATTCAGTAATTCAATTTTAGAACAGTCAATTTTGTAACTCTATAATGTTAGCCACTTAGAATACATCACGGAACCTCTCTCTCTGTGTTTTTCACCTGGTTTTCTGCTAAAAGATCACCAAATTTTCGTTTAGTCTGCTCGTATAGATTAAAACAGCTACCAAGTTTGTGAGCTGTGTGCTACTGTCGGCATTTCGCCGAAGCGTATCGCAAACACTTATCGACTCACGCGCATATCATTTATTTTTGGGTAATTTTTCACTGACAATTTGATGAAGCAATTAAAACATTTAAACACGTTTCTTTATATTATTACAGGAACAGGCTATTAAATTAAAAGGAACGTTTACGAAATATTTCAGACAGTATAATGTAAGGACCACTGTGTAAGTATTCGAGTCTGCGTCATCCATCTTTCAGACAGTTCTACTTATTATAAGGTCAGACTTCAGGAATATACGCCTTATATGTATTATATGTATATAGAAAAACATGTCATTTAGGGGAATTCAAAGCAATGTTCTATTGTTTATATTGTTAATTCCTTAATCAAGGTTATGATAGAATTTATTATATTCTCTTTTTTCCAGAAGGTTGCGGGTTCGATTCCCGCCGTGGGACAAATGTTTGCATTATTTGCAGATATTTGTCTCAGGTCTGGGTGTTTTCTATGTATAATATGTATGTATTTACAAAAAAAAAGTATATCTATGTAGTTTATCAGTCATGTGGTTCCCATAATACAAGCTCTGCTTAGTTTGGAGCTAGATGATGCTGTGTGATAGTGTCCAGCATTATTTATTTATTATTTATTTATTTATTTCCTCACCAAAACTATCTCACTTTTCAGCGTCATGGTTTTAAGCAACCATATAGATAATGCTTATTGCTTTGATGAATATCATATAAGGCATAATGTTCTTGTGAAGAGTGAACACATTGGCGCTTCACAATCTAAGTAAGCTCTTGAAATTAATCATGTAAAACCTTGTAACAAGTGAGTACGACTTGTAACATCTTTATCAAGTGCGTCACAAAACTACAGTTCCACTACAAGTAGCTGACGAATAAAACACACATTGTTCTAATTTTTTTGTTGTCTGGTAAACGTATAAATGAGAATCGGTTCCTTTTTAATCTGACTTCTGAAAAACCTATGTAAAACTTCTTTCTTCCTTCCTTGCTATTGGTCGTTGTGTCATAAAGTCATTATTGTGACTTTTTTTATTCATTTTTGCTAATAGCTTTGGGACTAATAAATATCGGGACTTTGGGACTTTCCGCGTCTACAGAATGTGACAAATTCGGTTATTAGTATATTTCTAACTAGTGCTCGCCCGCGACTTCGTCCGCGATTCATTCGTAAATATTTTGTTTAATACAAATACAACAAATCAAAAACCATGAAATAAATACCCGTCTAATACTAATAATAATGTGTTCAGATCGCGTAAGTTTAAAAGTACATAAATCAAAAACCATGAAGATCGGTCCAGCAGTTCTGGAGTTATAAGTGCTCGAACAAACCCGTCTTTTTGTATGTGTTTCGTATGTAGTGTATTTAAACCAATAAGTGTCCATTTATTTTGCAATTCATGTATCTAAATTGTGTTTCAAACTAATCACTCTTCTCGTCAAAAAGTCCATACAAACTATGACACCCCTTTTTCCCTTTGTGAGGGTTATATTCGAAAACCCTTAAATGTGTGTCCATTTATTTTGCCTATTAAGTATTTAAACCGAGTTTCAAACAAATCGCACCACTCGTCGAAAGAACTTTGACACCCCATTTAACCCTTTATAGAGGGTTGTTTTGAAAAATCTATATAAACATTTTAAATTATTTTGCATTTAAAGTATCCAAACCAAAATTCAGACCCATCGTACCACCCGTTAAAAAGTTTCCATACAAACATTGAGGCCCCATTTTACCCCTTTTTAAGGGTTTTATTGAAAAATCTTAGAACACGTGTACATTTGTTTTGTATTTACATTACACAAACAGAGTTGCATGAAAATCGTACAACGCGTTCAAAAGTTTCATACAAACGTTTTTAGCCCTTTTCACCCCCTTAAAAGTGGAATTTCCAAAAATCGCGTATTAATGGGCGCCTACATACCAAGACAAACAGTATTTCAACCGAGTTTCAAACAAATCACACCACTCGTCGAAAAAACTTTGACACCCCATTTAACCCTTTTGGGAGGGTTATTTTGTAAAATCAAGATATACGTTTTACATCATTTTGCATCTAAAGTATTCAAACAAAGATTCAGACCGATCGTACTACCCCTTAAAAAGTTCCCATATAAACATTGAGCCCCCATTTTACCCCTTTTAAAAGGTTATATTGAAAAATCTCGAAACACGTATACATTTGTTTTGTATTAACATTACACACACAAAGTTTCATGAAAATCGTACAGCGCCTTAAAAAGTTTCATACAACCGTTTTTAGCCCTTTTCTCCCCCTTAATAGTGGAATTTCCAAAAATCCCGTCGTATTGCTCGCCTACATACCAAGACGAACAGACTCCAAATCTCAAGTCTGTACGACCGGCGGTTTAGGCTGTGCGTTGTATCTATTCAAATCAATCAGGACTTATCCTTTTATATAGTAGATGTTATATTTTTTATGCCGAAAATCATCAGGCATATTTTCGTTTGATCCTTTGTCAATTTGTCTTTTTACATTCCATTCAGGTGTTTGACGTTGTCTCGTCAAAATTGTATATGATTTGAGCTATCTTGCTATGTTTACTATTTTGGTTGGTTTCATACCAAAAGAAGGACATCGTGACTGTAACTTCAAATTAAACTGTAAGGATAACAACATGCTTACAACTTTATTGCAGATGCTTTATTATTGTTAATTGTGGCTAAATTGGGCCAGTGGTAAACGAAACTGAGTTTTAAGTCGTGGTAATTAGCATTTATTTCTCGGTATCAGCATTATAATGAGCCGCTTTTAAGGTTTTATTGGCTGGTAAGAATTTATTGACTCCGTTCTTGATCTTGATTGTAGTTTTGTCGGTGGTGACTATGACTATGTGATCATTGTTGGGTTTTAGATTAAATCAATTTCTAGGTAGGTATTAGACTTACATAAAGCATCGGTGGAATTAACAACGGTGAGTATAATACTATGAGAAAGTTTCATATCCCAAATTTCGTATTCATATATTCCAAGGTAAGTAGGTACTTAGCAAACAACATTGCAGTACTCCGTGAGGATTCCAGTTATGCCCGTATGCTATTAGTGTTATCGATATAGCACTAATTGAAACAATAAATGTCGAAGCAAGCGAAAGTGAAAGAGTGGTCAAACCAGAAGCTAATTGGATTTGTAAGAGAACACAGATGCAGATGTAGGTAGTAGTGCCAAATATACTTTTTGATCAGGAGCTTAATACCAAATATGTTATGTGCTTGACAGCAGATTGGCTCAGTTGGTAGTAGCTTAGCTTTCTGCGCTGTAGTTGTGGGTTCGATCCCCACACAAGACAGACATTTGTGTGATGAACGCAGATGTTTGTTCTGTGTCTGGGTTTTATTATTTATTCTAAGTATGAATTTACAAATCATCATCATTCTCCTACACTTATCCCACTCTAAGTGTAGTCGGCACAACATGTTTTCTTCTTCCACTCAATCCTATTCCTCAACACTGAGTCTACTCCTCTACATTCATATCATCTATCTATATCTATATAAGAACTTAACCTGACTGACTGACTGACTGATTGATCATCGCCGAGCCGAAACCTCTGAAGATAGAAAGCTGAAATTTGGAAGGTGGCTTCCTTTTATAACAAAACCACCCACTAAGGCGGGGTTTTTGGAAATTCCACCTTTGAGAGGGTGAAAAAGGGTGAAAACGTTTGTATGAAACTTTTTAACGCGTGGAGCGATTTTCATGAAACTTTGATTGTACACTGTTAATGCAAAATGAACGGACACGTATTTCAGGATTTTTCAATATAACCTTCAAAAAGGGGTCAAATGTGGGGTCAATGTTTGTATGGCAACTTTTTAACGGGTCGTGCGATTGATCTGAAACTTTGTTTGTGTACTGTAAATGCAAAACGAATGGACACGTGTTTCAGGATTTTTCAATATAACCTTCATAAAGGGGTCAAATGGGGTGTCAAAGTTAGTATGGGATTTTTATGAGTTGTGTGATGTGTTTGAAACTCAGTTTAGATACTTTAAGTGAACGAAGTCGCTGGCGGGACAGCTAGTAATCTATATGTATCACACAATCTAACCACTTTTTTTTGGCCTTCCTCTACTTGCTTACTCATACTCATAACTCTTTTATTTATGAACTAGCTTCCGTTAGCGGCTTTGCTCGCAAGGCACCTACATAAAATAGAGCCTATGTTACTCAGGGATAACGTAGCATTCCAACGGTGAAAGAATTTTTGAGATAGGACCAGTAGTTTTTGAGTTTATTCGTTACAAACAAAAATACAGAAATACAAAACTTTCCTCTTTATAATATTAGTATAGAAGTATAGATTTACAAATAATAAGTATTTAATTAATCTATCAGCTACCTGGTTCCCATAGTAGGTACAAGCTTTGCTTAGTGTAGTAGAGGGTGTTGTGTGGTTATGTCCACCAGTATTTATTTATTTATTTATTACAGCAGATAGAGATAGTACAAAACAGGAGACTAGAGAACGCGGGTAGAAATGATGACTTAGGGTCGTACATGTACATGCAGATATAACGTAGGCACTTACATAAGTGTGTCCTAAAAACCTCAGGGCATAGCTATAATGCAAAGATTATGGACATCGCCGGAGATCTCAGTTCGGGGCAAACTACTAGTTTATTAAATTAAAAGCACTACGCTTAATAAAAAAATGAATTAATACGAGATCAAAGATAATAGCCGACTGTTTATGCGACACCTCTGGTTTATTTATACTCACCGCTGTGTCTCGTAAATCGCCATGATTTAATAACTAACCTATTATATAAATATAAACTAAGTACTAACTTTCGCTTGCGGTTTCACCCGCGATGTACAATTAGTACTTACGTAAAATATAGCGTATGCTCATCCTGATAGTTCATTCTAAACAATGCTGAAATAATTTTTGAAAAGTTTTGGAGATTACCTCCTACATACAAACAAACAAACAAACTTTATCTCTTTATAATAATTCGTATAGATTTATATCGGATGTAAAACTATAAAAACTATTATAGTTTAAACTGTTGTTGAATAGTATTATGTGTTTATGTTAGGTAATCTATATAACGTCATTTAATTTTTATTTTATACATTAGATCAGATAATTATTCTATCAGTTATCTGGTTCCCATAATACAAGCTTTTTTTAGTTTTGGGATAGATATGGCGTTGTGTAAAAATATCCACCAATATTTAATATTATTTCTCGATTAATAGGTATTATTATTTTTACACCCTGTATTATATGGGTACTGCTCTATATTATTATGTATACCATGTTACTCTTATGTAACTATTTATGTATAATTAGATAACAGCTTATTTTATTTTTGTAACCGTACATTTTACCGGACTAAAAAGTAGCCTTTGTACTTTTAAGTACTTTTTTCCAGACTATAATCTATCTCTGTGCCAAACTTCATCCAGGACCGTTCTGTTGTTTCAGCGTGGAAGAATAACAAACATCCATACATCCGGCTAGTACACTTATTCCTACCAAGCTATCCCTACTGGTAGGGATAAAAACATACATACAAACTTTCACGTTTATCATAATTAGTAAGACTAACAGTATGAAGATACTTTTATGATATTGGTCACTTGAATTTTGAAATTGGTCGCTTTTGAAGGAACCATGGATCAAAAACAAGATGATAAAAGATTTGTAACCTCTCTGAGTATCGAATGACAAAAGAACTTACGAAAAAACATATTCTGTCATCTGATTTCACACTTGTGCAAGTGCGTGATCGTGACGAAAAGGGTCAATTTTAAAAACGAGATTCCGCTCATTGCCATTTTTGGTTTCGACAAGTGCACGAATCCAACTCACCGGTATTGAGTATAAGTTCATTTGTCATATAATTTGCTTCTTCATAATTTGTACGCTCTTTTAATCGGTCTGAACGAATCTCCAATCCTAAAAATTACTGTATTTAAATCTGTGATAAATGATGCGGCCTCAACAAAAGGCATTAAATTGGACTGTTCGATATTAATCATTAAAATCTTAAGTCGTTTATGACGACTTTTGAAATAAATGCCATTTGTTTTCTCCAAATTATAGGGTTAATCAATACGTTCTCTTTATTCATGTAGTCACAGTTTTAATTATTTCCTATCAATTTTCATGTTTCATTATAGTTGGATGGTTCATTTTTAGTAGGTATTTAGAATTAAGAGATGAATGTCATATGACATGTGTGTGAGGTGAGTGTTAGATATGAATGAGGACGGATGCAAGAGTAGAGGTAGGCCAAAGAAAAGATGGATGAACCGTGTGAAAGATGACATGGGTAGGAAAGGAGTGAGTACTGAGATGACGAATGATAGAGGGAAATGGAAGAAGATCACATGTTGTGCCGACACCACATAACGATGATGATTTAGATAGTACACAAATGGAGTCGCGCGAGTAGCTCCACTTATTAAAGTATCAACAATTGAATTTATAATATTCTATCATATTTTACGTAATGAGACTATCCGACACAGAACTAAGGTTGTCGACATAGCTCAGAGAATTAGCAAGCTGAAGTGGCAGTGGGCTGGCCATATCTGTCGAAGAACCGATAACCGTTGGGGTAAACGAGTTCTCGAGTGGAGACCGCGGCTCGGCAAACGTAGTGTAGGACGCCCTCCGGCTAGGTGGAGTGACGATCTGCGAAAGGCTGCTGGCGGAGGCTGGATGCGTCGAGCTGAAGACAGGGCGCAATGGCGCTCATTAGGGGAGGCCTATGTCCAGCAGTGGACTGCTATAGGCTGATGATGATGATGATTTTACTCAACTCGACTGTTACATATAACCATATGCGGGTACCTAACAATCTGCATAAGATATTTTGAAAAGGACTGACATAACTAGGTAGGCACTCACATAATTTAGCGTCCAGTTAACCGATAAGAATGTAAATGACAAGATAACATACATTGGTACCATTATGGCAAATAAACGCTCTTTGAGAAGATTAATCGACATGTCAGTAGGGAATTCCGTGAATTAAGTTATCTTGGAAACTGTTAATGATTTTCTCACGTCAACTTGCTGAATGCTGGGCAACGGTTGACGTTTCATATGCAAGTTTTTAAAGAGTGCCAAGTTGAGTTGGGTATCTGCATGCTTGTTTTTTATCTGCTGACCCTGCTGCTTCTTTATTTGCACTGTGTCATTTCTTCAACTTTAACCAGTAGAAATAGTAAGTAGGTGTAGGGGTGTAGTAAACGAGCATAATATATCAAAAGTTTTTGGTCGAAAGGAGAAAAATACCTATCGGGTAGAAATATCTTGGGTCGAGGTGTAAATTATAGTTAGATGATTGACTGAGCGTATATTAAAGTCAATCATCTCGCAACAATTCGACGTGTTTTTATACAAGTCAGATAGAGGTGATCTATAAACTTAATAATATTTCAGCCGGATGATGTTAAAAAACAGCATCCATCACTGATTGATACAAACAAGTTAGTCTCGTAGCTACCTCACATAGTCATAAACGTATTTAAAACTTGTTTATAAATTATCGTAAACATATTACATTCCTAAATTAGAGATGCCGATGATAAGCTTAAACTGGTTTATTTCATTGACAAAAATGTTTTAAATCTACAACTTTAAAATTTGATCTAAAATAATACGACCCAAAATCAATTATGTTTATCAACAGTTAGAATTGTTCTATTTTATGAAGATCTTCTTCTTATTTTTCAGAAGTATTAAATTTAATTTAGTATTAAAAGGGAAGTATTAAATATTGAATTTGACAGCAATGTCATAAATGCCATCGTACAACATCGATATAAATATTACTAAAGTCGATGTCGTAGAATAACTAAACTTAGTAAAAACAAAAACAAACATGATCACGACTAATCTCCAGGCTCGGTTGATATCTTCTCAGAACTCTAGTTACTTAGATCGATTAAGGATATCTAAAGAGGGTAGTCAGAGGCACGACCAAACATGATATTTAGCACATGCCCAAATCTTGCACAGTATTTTGTAATCAATTATTAATTACCTTTATGGTAATCAATGGAACCAAGCTTACCTACTCTTGGATTACGCAGACAGTCGTTTGGACTTACTTTAAGTTTAAATATATTGATGGATTTGTTTTGGCAATTAAATGATATTACCATGTTATACGTACTCGTAAGTCGCAACTCATATTACCATAAAGACCAAACATAAATCAAACATGAATGAAACGGAATTTAACGGCAAAAAGGAAACACAACAAGGTGATGACAGCGAATTAAATGTATCAATGCCTCTCATTATGTGTAAACCACGATTACTACATTAAGCTGACAGTGATGTATTAATTGAGGACAAAATAGAGCAATAAAAGCTTAGTAACTACTCAGAGTTTTTTAAGCCTCTAGGAGCGGAATTGAGGATGACAATTTCAAGGCCGTCGTCACATTAGCCAAAACAAAAACGTTTTTTTTTGAGGAAACAAATCTTTATTACCCTTAGCGATATCATAAATTTTTTGATGCAAAATTAGTTTAAAAATTCAAAATAAAAGAGTATTCAATGACAACCACTACTCAACATAATGCACTAAGGTACCTAAGGTACACATAAAGTATGAAAAAACTCCATGAGCTGGTTGATTAAGTACCTACTCCAGGTAGGTAAGAAAAAAATGGACAATTTTTTGTCGGTAATGATAAGCAGAATCAGAAGCTTTTGCAAAACATTGTTGTTTGAGTAATTTGATCATTAATTTCCAGCAATTTTGTAAATTACCTATTGCTCTAGTTTCATTTTTACTGAACGCTAATCTCCACCCTGAACTACAGTTGTCAGTGGAAGCATCGTAATACCACCTCGCTGTTTCTGCCACAGTATAGCGAGGTCGTTCAAAAAGTACACCTATAGTAAACAAAATAAATTGTAAAATACTATTAATTGTAACCGGCTACAATTTTACAAGTTTCTGTTTAATAAAAAAAATACAATTTAGTTTGTAATGGTGAAAAATTTACAAAATTGAAAATTTGTACCTACAACTCTACATAATTTGTAGGATTTATTTAACAGCACGTGTCATAAAATTCGACAATATTGTCACTTTTTACAAATTTGTAGACTTGTAATGTTTAGGGGCCTCGATAGTGTTTATAGATCTACAGTCTACACCATAAAACAAATCTACCGGATCCTAACTTCATTGATGACATTGCTGAAGAACGTTTGAAGCATAAAAGCGTGATATTATACAACGATAAGGACAATCATTGAGGCTATCTAATCACCTTGAACCACCACTTTTTGACTTTATTTTTGAGTTGGAACCAAATTGTAATGTGGAACCCGTAGGACTATATCTAGATTGTATCTAAATACTTCAAGGGCAATAGCACTTGTTTAAAAATAAAATGTATGACAGTATTATGCATGTAAACAAAAAAGTTACTTGACTAAACCATCCGCAACTTATAGCAAAACAGGCCTTAGAATCTGTTCTAAATAATGTACTTATACGTTAAGTGGACCTTTTTCTACTTTCAGGACACTGTAATGACACTGTAAATAAACGGTTGTTAGATGGAGTAAAATAGGCCAGCGCCTATAATACGATCCTTAGATTCGGCGTATCAACCTGGACGGCCTCTGTGGCGCAGCGGGCGAAGGTCCGCCTGAGACGCAGAAGGTTGCGGGTTCGATTCCCGCCGTGGGACAAATGTTTGCATTATTTGCAGATATTTGTCTCAGGTCTGGGTGTTCTCTATGTATAATATGTATGTATTTACAAAAAAAAAAAAAAAGTATATCTATGTAGTTTATCAGTCATGTGGTTCCCATAATACAAGCTCTGCTTAGTTTGGGGCTACATGATGCTGTGTGATAGTGTCCAGCATTCTTTATTCTTTATCAACATAAAAGGAGTAACTAAACTGCTATGGCTGTGGGATGATTTATTTCATCGTTTGAGAGCATGGTAGTATAATACTCAGCCCATACAATGTTTCTAAACATTATAGGCCAAAGTTTAAAGATTCTATGTCAATCAAGTGGTAAAAACTACGGCAAATTTGACAAAATTTACAGCAGTTGACTGACATCAAAAATGAATATCATCGACATATTTAATAATTATTTATTTTAACATATTAACCTCTCACAGCTACAAAAATTTTAAATAATGCAAATAATGCTGAATCAGGGCCTGACCGAAAAAATACGAAATGTTTTGGGTGTTAAACCTATTAAAATAATTATTACCGGAAAATTCCAGCGCATATTTAAATATTTTTTTGAAATTGAAATGGTCGCACTGCTAAGTGAGCTAAAACTCAGATGTAATTGCGGAAAATAATTTTATAAGGCAGACAGGCATTTTCATAACACTACTTATTTATTCCAATTAGTCTTACAAAATACAGATTGCAAGAACAATTCACTTGCCTACAAAAAAACATGCAAGTGTAATGAATGAGTGCAGTATATAATTTGTTATTTCATTTTACTGCTTTGTCAGAAAATATACATAGCAATCATTTTTTGACAAAGTTTGTTCAAAAAGTTTCTTTTCCGGGATTTACTTACGTAATCATAATCAGTTATACACAACTATCCAACGTATAATAATTGTTTGCTGAAGACCTTCCTCTTATCAAATATGAGACAGCAATAAGCAGATTAAAAATCGCAAGCCGGGTATTATGTAGTGTAAACAATTTCTAATTTTAAACATTATCCATTATCAGATATGAAAAAGTATAAATTTTATTGTGTTAAATTTTTAAATTACTTGTAGTTCAGGAAACTCAAAAGATTTCACTTGAATTTATAACATTTATTTAGTTTTACTGAGTTTTATATTTGTTTATATTCTTTGTTTTTGCAAGATTTTTTTATAATTATGCACATCATTGTAGTGGAAAGTGTTTTATTTAGTATTTTTGGTTATTTTTCTATTTAGTCTGTTACTTCTAAAACTATGTAAGTATAAAAAAGCTGCTTTGAAGAATTTATTACTTCTTTTACAGTCTGCCCCCTTAGCATGGCGATTTTTTGTCTACTCTTCGGAAGAAAGACAAAACGTTCTCTACACTTCCAATTTTCTCTTCTACCCGAGCATGGGATGACATCAAGACAAAACTTTCTTGGTAGACATAGCTTGTCCATAGCAACGGGAGAGGAGCTAGCGCGGAGTGATTTTAACCAATTCAAATCATGTTTAGTTCATTCATTGCGTCATTAAAAAACGTAAATAGAAGCAACTTTACTATGACATTTTATCAATATACTATACTAATAATAAGAACGTGAAAGTTTGTTTGGATGTCCGGATGTTTGTTACTCTTTCACGCTAAAACGGCTGAACGGATCTGAATGAAATTTGGCACAGATATAGATTATGGTCTGGAATAACACATAAGCTACATTTTATCCCGAAAAAATGTAAGGTTCCCGCGGGATAGATATGTTTTTGTTTTTCAAGGTATCAGCGGGCGAAGCCGCGGGCGGAAGCTAGTCCATATTATAGAAGAAAACGAAAATAGCGGTAGGAAGGAATAAAAAAAAATATGCAAGCCAAAATACTTATCATAGGTAGGTAGGTAGGTAGGTATATTCGATCAAATACACTATTTTATAATGTATGTATCTACGGTAATACTTAAAATCAATTGCTTTGAGTGAAAAATTTTTTCAGTACTTATAAAAATTAATGATGTGATTTTAAAATCACGTATTTATTAATTACCTACATAATGTAACATGTTCTTTTTATTATTTTAGATACCTACATAAACTACCGTAACTTAATAAGTAGTCGCAAATACAAATTACAAGGGAAGAAACTCTTGTCTACGTCTTTATAGAGGTAGACTAAACTTGAAGCCATATCTCTAGCCCTAAACGTCAAAAGTAGAGATAATATGATCGCCATGCTCGGCGCTGTAGAGTTTTGTCTTGGAAGTGAAGACACTTCTCTTTGCGTTCATTCTCTTCGATCGCCATGCTCGGGAAGGTAGACAAATAGCTATCTCTACACCCAAATGTCATTTTTCTCTACTGTCATGTCGACAAAACCGTTGTCTTCAGTTTCTATGCTAAGCGGGCTGGCCACCAGGTTTGCTTGCATTATGGTTTAATTATCCAGTTTCAAGGAGGTAACAACCTGAAGAAAATATTCAGGTATATGATATTGAGTTTCAAATCATATTGACAAATGTCATTATCGCGACTCGTGACCATGTCACAAATCACAATAAATTTTCAAAAATTTGTTGATCACGAGTTTTTTATTACTGAGTGATATTTGCATTCAATGATCTAAGTAGGCAAATTATTGGAACTTATAATTCATTATTAAATTTAGAAATAATGTTTATCTTTTGTGAGTTTTCAATTATTTAGACAAAATTATTCTAAGATTCTCTTATTGATTTATTTTGTGGTGATGAATTCATTCATGAAATGATTCGGGCTGACGAATTCATGATTGATTATGAAGTAATAAGCTAAGATCATTTAATTAATCAAAGGTAAGATTAAAAATAGTTTGACGTTTTTTCTAGTTTTTTTAGTTTTTTCATAGACAAGTAGTCTAGTTTTATCGTCATTTTTACATTAACCTATATCTTAAGATTTTTTAGATCGATCTATACTTTAATGCCACCAGCGTTTTGGGGACGATGCCCTCTGGCAGTTATCGGGATCAGTTGGTTAACTATAGATAATATAGAATGGTCTTTAGATAGCCCAACTGTTTCAAATATTATATATTAATGTATACAAAACACTATTGTGTAATCTGTTTCTATTATTTACATTCCCGTTATGAATATTATGTAATGTCAATAGTTTATTTAACTAAATTAAGAATATTAAAGACCTTTCTTCCTTGTTTTTATAACATTAAATGTGTTTATAATTCTACGTAGAAATATGCGATAGCTTTGACGTACGTAGCGACGTATTATTATAAATACAGCTCACAACAGGTGTACTTATTGGCCATTAATTTTGCCGCCTGTCCGTCTTACACCGTCATTAGTTTGGCATCTCATTTCCTAACAGCAGCAGCCAAACAACCGTAGAAATTATTTACACTGGCATCAAAGCCAACCTATTGTTGTGTTGCTAAAATGCCAAGTACTTCACACCTCTGAACATACAACGTTTCAGTGAAGTAGGCTAATGTTTACAAATAAAAGGGTACTCACGTTTCATTCTTGTCGTAAACCGGGAAGGTTTGATGCGCCAAGTCTTGCAGGGACGAGCTCGTCTGTGGCTCCGCAGAGATACCCTGAGCCCTCTGTTTACGAGGGGCTCGAGACGCCCGCACGTACTGCTGGTAAGGAAACACGCTCTGCAGCTTGTCCAACTGCGAGCGTAGTTCCAGCATCTCCTGGTCCCGCTGTTTCAATAAAGCCTCCAACTCCCTGATCCTCTCGATCAGGGGCTGCATGTCGTTCGCCATCGTCGCGTTCGCTACACAATTTTCCGAGTCTGCGTTCATAGCACTAGGAGTCCCCATTGTACCGTTTAACTCTGTCTCTCTATACGTTTCGTCTAAGGCGCGTCTGTCGCCGTTTACAGTGGGCGCCACGGTAAGTGCACCTGTAACCACTACGGCCCTCGATTCATCGTCACCAGCTGTGCGCTGTGACGATCCAAAGCAGAGGGTGTCGAAACACACGCGCATTCACCTAGTTAGATTGCACTGAACGGAATCACTGAGGATTTCACTGAAGTTTTGACGGTTAACTTGTTTTTTCGTCCACTAGCACGGAGCGTCGCGAGTGCGTGGGGAAGCGTGGCAGGATGTGCGTGGGTTGCGTGGAGTCGTGCGGCGCGGGCGCAGACGAGCGATGTAGTGTAGTCGTGCGCGCCGCCTCACTACCGGTGACTTAGCCCCGCGTGCGCCGTCGCCTCCCTGTAATTATTAATTTCCTCTTTATTTTCATCGTTACCTTATTCGATTGACAACCACATTTAGGTTCAAAAAGTTTAATTCACAAAAATTATTTAGATAGTGATAGTTTATACATTTATAATAACTTCGATAGAAGGTTGGTATTATGCTCGTATAGCTAAACGTTTTATCTAAATTTGTGTCTCACTAATGAAATGAGTACGATTATTCAATGTCAATTAAATATGCGCCACTAAAATACATTAATATAGGTAACGGGTTGTTTACATATTATTTTGGTTGATATTTTAATGTTACGTATTATAAAGTTTATCTTACAGTATGTCCAGTAAACATTTACACCTTTTATTAATTTAAAACCAAATCTAATAATAATACTCATTGATAGACTAACGACTGTTTCACATTGAAGTTGTAATTGTCATGTTATAGGTATACATTTAACTTTATTATTAATACATTTCTGTAAATAAATAATTAGCTATCGCGCTAATCTTCTTTGTTGTAATCCCGAACAATGACCATTATGCCAATGACCAAATATATAAAGTTCTCGATTAAGTATAGTTCGAGTAGTTTAGTTAATGTAGGTAAAATATCTGTTTACGAATAAAACAGATCACCTGATTCATACTGATAAGAGCCACATGACCATAACTATCTAATCTAAGAATATTGACGTGAGACAAAGATCCGAGACAATGCTCTAGTATATTATTTAGAGTAAAAAAAAATAATCTGAAAGGATATTCCGACGAATTAAGAACGTTTGGTACAGAATGTTGTAGATGGTATATTGGCATCAAAATAACGATATACGTGAGGCGGCAAAATTTTCCGTTCAATGAATTTGATGCTCGAACACTTGGCTACTGATAAATTTCGTATACTACTCAAAACAAAATACGGGCTACCCGAGTATTTTTGTTTCCATAAAAAGTAATAAAAACCAAAAACATACTAAGATTCAGATCACTCAATAAATTCAAAAAACATTGTTTATTAAATTTAAAACAACTAGAGCAAAAAATAAAGACAAAAAAAAACGGAAAATTAGTGGTGGCCCTTGTTTTGTTTTGAACAGTGTACGAGATTTATGTAAATACTAAATGAATATTGCTATATTTTTTTATATATTCTACACAGACAAAATAATTCACTGCAAATAGTAGCAGAAGAAGATAAAATAAAGAAAACATTTAAATAAGAAACAATTTTAACTGGATCAACAATATTATATAAGAAAATAAAGCTCAAAATAATCAAGACGGCACTCGGCCAAAATCAACGGATACAGTATTCGCTATATGAAAACGATGTGACTGCAAGCTGATACCTATTTCTTAATTTTCTAAGAGTATAGTTTTTTGAAACACTCTAAAGCCAAAAGATAACACTAACTGTAGAGCTAAATGTTCTTTGAAATACTAACAATGAAGAAACTTTCTATAGCTATGACAATGTCACAGTACGTATAATGGAATGTTAATGTCAAACAACCTTACTCTAGTTTAGTTAGTGGGTGTTCTTGTTCCGTATTAATTGTGAAGTTCCGGTGGGTGTATGCAGTCAACCAAAAGGTATAAAGGGCAACTCATATAATACTTACAGTGACAAAATGTCAGTCACGGTTGAAGGCCTACGTCTAGATCATTTTAGGGAATCGAATACGCTTCAACGTTGTCGTCACTGACGATCATTTCATACCAGCTCTGAACATATTACCAAATAAAGAGTTTATTTACTCACTTGACGTTAAAATTGCATATATATAAAGGAGTGTTGACCAAACCAGCAGCCGTTTTATTGTTTTTATGATAAAATATAAAATTATGCAAACAAAAAGTATCAGAGTTCTGACAGTTAAAAAGCGGTCATTTGTACCTACTTATTCTTGCAATCTTAACCAATCTTTTGTTCTTGAAATCAAAACGTTGAGTCGATAAAGTCTAAATCTGGACTACTTAAGTTTTATCTAGGAAATCAGTTATTTTTAACATGAAAATTGTTCTACATTGTTGTCACCATCAATCTATCGGACACAAAAATGACAGCGCTAGATAAAACCTTCTTACCTTTGTAGTACCGAACTAGACATTATTCGTTAGACGGTGTGAATAATCTAATGCTATCGCAACTGCTGATCGAGATTTGACAGCTGCCAAAGTGGGCTATTCTCAGGAATTAATTTAAATTTACGTTGAATTTTGCATAATTTTGACAGCCTTTTTCTTTCCTAATTTGTACTAATTTGTGTTTCATATTGATGAACTATTTTTTCTCGGAGCGGTTAAAATTAGCCGAAATTTTAAACCACTTTACCTCTTTCAAATGATTTGTCACCATTCACAGTTATAAAGGTTACGTCATACTGTAATGTAATTGTTTAACCTCCTCTATTTAACGATCGATATAAAGTAGTTCATAAATACGGGTTGCCAACTTTACCACGTTTTAAATCTAAATCTGCGCATAAATTATTTTCTCGGAGCTTTTAATTATGGGGGTGGCTTGTGGTTTCTGTTTTCTGAGTCATTTCTCATGTGAAATTTAAAGTAGCTGTGTCACGATACAAAGTAAGTTTATGTACTCGCAGTTCGTTCAGGTATTTGTTGGATAACTTTATAATTCTTCTCTGCATACAGAATCGACAGAATAAGTTTATTTTGTATTAACAAAATTTTGATGCATTTCGGAAGTTATTTGCATACTAACTTAAGTGTAATTTTTTAATTTTGATTTCAAACTAGCTTTTCCGCATAGCTGTATGATAATATCAGTATTAACATGATCCACTCAAATAAGCATACGAATTAATTACTTGTTATGTTTTGATCTTAATGTTTATTGCTTTGAACGTTACATTTTAACGTTATATATATTTATAATAATTTCGGGAAGTATGTAAATTTATATACAGCACACATCAGATAGATAAGGAAAATATTTCTTTCAACATAATATTATTTATCACAAATCTTTTATAATTAAGATTATTTTCCATTGTAAAGTAGTTAGGTACTCCTCACAAGTCATCTAAATCTGGCAACATTATTTATCGCTCTAATAATGTAGTCATCGTCTCATAAATATTTTTTATTACTAAAGTAATATTAAACACTTTTCAAATTATTTCTAAATTGTTTCGTTATGTATATTAATGATAATGACCAATGATATTAGTTCTCTAAATACATCATTTTGACCTGCTCTACTTTTAAATTAACGCTAACCTAAACTGATACATGCTGACTTTTTTTTATTTAATGAATAAAATGTACCCACCTATTCCTATCTTTTTGATTGCGAATAGTAGGTATATAATTAGACTCTTTAATCAACTGAGAACGTTGTCAACTTATCTCGCGGGATGAGTTGACCTAATGCATTTTTGAATCGGTCAACTCATCCTGCTGTCAAAAAAAGACAAAAAGGATTATTATTTGAAATTTATGTACACACGTGAACAAAAATCTTTGGGGATAAAAAAGACACAACCTTGTTTGGTTATATGATTCTAATAAATTCATGTTGTATCAATCAATGTCATCCGTCATCCATCTATCAAAAATTTTATGAAACAAAATTAAATATTAATTTGAAATGTATCCCACACATTAATTACTTATACCCTTATAAAAAACCTTCGAAAACGACAAAATCAATTTACCTACTTATTTTCTCCTTTCGTTATCTGTATTATGGGTAGGTTTAAGTACGTTCTCAGTTGCAATGTTTTTCTTGTCTAATAGTCCATTCATCTTTATAAAAAAAATATCTCTCGGTTTAGTTAGAACTATGTCAACTTTACACTTGCCGACTATAAATAGAATCGCCTCAATTAAATCCAATTCTACTGGTTACAGTTGTCACATTCTCAATTATGTGATTTACAAGTACACAAGCGCCATGGTCTGATGTCTGTAGCTTCATACGAGTCACTTATATTTTGACGCTACTCAGTCGATGATTATTATAGTTCTCTACACATCTCTACACATCTCTAAATTTTAACTCTAAGTATATTATACACTATGTTTTCTGAAACATTCAGCATGCAGAGTCAGTTTTATAAACAAGGAGTCATCAATTATTACATTTTGTACCTTACATCTTTTACATCAGACGACTCTTATATTACTGAGCAAACTCTACATGTTTCAGTGGATTTGAAGCTTAGTAAAATCGCGTACTTATTATTGATAATTAACTTTAATTGTTCTTTATTGTTCAGCTTGTCAACGAAATTGTTAAATGTGTGCGTCATAGTTTTGTCATTACTGTCTTGTTGATTTTTTATGTGAAGAATCCTTGCTCTAACTTTATCTTAGTTAGAACTAATTAAATGTTCAATGTTTTAGTTTACAATTTTCTCTCACTGCTCATTTTGACTGCGCCATAGTTTATGGTGTCTCAATTAATCACAATAATATTAAAAGATATAGGAATTGAACATTCATTTTGCTTCTAGTGAATTGGTCCAAATTCTAACAGTACAATATTCCATCTGTCCAGTATTAAAGGTAGAGATCGTCGTCAGAATAACCCACTTCCGCAGAGACATCATTATATAATTGAAGAGAGGTTTTAGGTGTGTAACTAGAATGGAATCTAGGCCGCGGTTTACTATTCTGAAGATCTAAATTCAGTTTAACTAAAGCACATACGTAGGTTAATAATACAGGAGAAGTCATTAGAGCATTATTTTACAGGTAAGATTTAATCAACCCTGAAAAATATTTACTCTCAAAATTTCTCCTTTAACTGGAACAGGTTTACTGTGTGATGATTGTCAAGTCAGCTCTATCAATTTTATATTATTATTTTTTTTACTTCCACTTCCGAAGGTCCTTTATGAATAAAAACCCCATACAAATAATATTCTTCAGTATCTATTAAAAGTTGAAAGTGCAATCAAACATAACTAGTTAGGTACTTGTAGCAGTTAATATTGAAATCTAAGAACTCGAAGCACTGAAGCCAATCGAAGTAGCGTGAACACGTGCACAATGGCAGAATACAATATTCACTGCAATAGTTATAATATAGGAGAATATCAAAGAGTTATTCAAAAGACTGGTAGACGAGACCATGATCAAAGAGAACCAGTATAATAGCTATCCAACGAGGTAACGTTGCTAATCTTTTGGGTGCATTACCTGGGGTCAGTGAACCCTTTTTCTACCTGAAATTGTTTTGTTTTTGTAGCAAAGTAACAAAAAATATTAGATATGGTTAATAACTGAAATAATATAAGTATTATCCTTTATGCTACTCGTATAATTATATTAATAATAACAAGTGAAACTCCTCGTGAGTTTGTTTGCGTAATATTTTTTAGACTAACTTCAACCTCGCTTGCTATGCTTCCCTTAAAGATGGATTTCGGAAATTTCTATCTTAATGTACTTACGCTACATGCTTGCTATAAGATATGCATCCTCCGAATTTTAAATCCTTTGGACGAAAGGCTTAGGCTCATTGTCTGGCAATAGGTCAGTCAGTCACGACGAAATATTTTATATAGTGTTGTAATTATACGAATAGCATAAGAAAAGAGTTCTCTGCATGTGTTTTTGTGATGGCATAATCATATTTGGATGTTTGGGTTATGATTTTGCCAACATGTTAGATACTGCTGACAATCTATTTGGTTTTTTATTCAACAATAAATACACAGCATGTACAATAATAGGATATCATAAAAAAATAACAAATTTTACAAAAAACACATTCAATGTTTTTGATTCTGACAGTAAAACGAATATCAATAAATTTAATTCTATTTAGGACACGTCAATAGAAAACAAAATATATAACAATAGCAGTTGAGAATGAAGTAATACAGCTACAAGAAATGTATTCCACCTTGACAGCATAGACAATATATCTATTATTGTATTACATTTTATTAGAATAAACCTTACAGGTGACAGTTGCTCTTGCTTTGGTTTATTGAAATTTTGAAATTGAAATTGAAAAATATTTATTCAGTACAATCACAAGGATCACTTTGAAACGTCTTACATGCTAGGTGAATCTATGTGCCAATTCCAACCTAACCCAAGTACGAGAAGAACAGGCAAGAAACTCGTCCTATTCCCTGTTCCTACTGTTCCTATGTTCTATTCCCTGCAAAATTAATTGGTAGTATCGAAATTAACCTTTACCTAAAAGTTTTTTAGTATGAAACTAGAAATCATGTGTAATTATCCGAAGTAAAAATAATTCATTGAAATGAAATGCTCTTTCAATTTGTCTTTTAACTGAGTTATATTCTTATGCATGGTTAGTATGGTATTGTATTACCACTTTGTGATATTTTATATTGTGAGAGCAAGGTGTCAAAATCTGGTTCGCATGAGGAAAGGTCGTTTCGGAGTGTTGATTGGCAGTAATATATATTGAGGTGTCAGGGGATTACGGACAAGGGACTGTTGATATGCTTTATGCCAAATGAGAATTTAATTTGTTCACAAGAAAATAACTATGTCAACATACTTGCAAATTATTTTGATACGAGTATGTTAAAAATCCTTGTTTTTTATATTTAACTAGTCTCCGCCCACGGCTTCACCCGCGTGGTACCTTGAAAAACAAAAACAAAAGTAACCCACGGAAACCGTACATTTTTTCATGCGTAACCTATGTGCCATTTTAGACTATTATCTATCGCCAAATTTCATCCCGATCCGTTCAGCCGTTTCAGCGTGAGAGTAACAAACAACCATACATCCATACATACAAACTTTCACGTTTATAACATGTAGGATTATATTCGAGAGGTAGATAGAGGTAGTTAATAACAGACTTTTATATAAGAACTTTTCACACAGCTAGTTTAATTGAGTAAAACTATATTAAAACTGAAAAATAACAAAGTTACGAGAAGCTTATTGTAATATACATAGTTTTAAACTTACGCGATCTGAACACATTATTATTAGTATTAAACGGGTATTTATCGCGTGTCTACCCGTGACCAAGACAGCGGCGTGTAAACCTGTCGAAACGTCGGGAAAATAAATAGGTAAGTAATTAGAACGCGATAAATACCCGTATAATACTAATAATAAAACTTAATGTAATTCCATGAAGACAATAAATTCACTTTATAACTTGAAAAATGGATCCTTTAACAAGCTGGATGACGCATCTCTCTTATTTAGCGACTACTCTGTAATTGAAACCTCGTGATATTGATACATGGCTATGTATCCGACATTTTGTACATGTATCTATTAGGTTTATTTTTGTATGCGTTACAATTTGTTTCAAGCCACTGAACTTTTTAAAACGCCTTAGCACTATTATGTTAATCCCAATAAGAGTTTGTATATTATAGCTATCAACTGTTTAAGACACGGCAGAGAGAAGGTGCAAAAAGAACTATGAGGTGCAATAATTTATCTAAAGTGTTACCTACATAGGTTTTTTTATACTACCGACAATAATAAATCGATATTTATTAAAAATGTGCTCAAATACAAACCTTTGACCTTCTGAACAAATTAACTCAAGAATTTCACAGAATTCTAAATTGAAGTCACATAACCACACTAAAAATTATGCTAAAATGTTATGACTAAACTAATTATTTGGATGTCTTACATTGTTTTATTAAAATATCATTAAAGGAAGCTGCTATCAAGAAGATAATAATATGAGAACAGAGATTTTTGAAATTTTAGCGATATTAATATCAATGTTAAGCCCTGGCGATAAAAATTGTAATATATTATTTAATCCGAACTTACCTACCTTAAGCTACCTGTAAGTAGCTACTGAAAAAGATATGAGTGCAGCGACCCATTAACATTTAGAAACATTACATTTAAAAATAAACGATTGCCCCTTATCAAATCGCAATATATTCGTACTTCATTCATACGGTCATTGACATACCCTTTAGAATTATTTTGGATTTTTGATTGTGAAACACGGTAAAACACTGCTCAGGCCCAATTTTGGATATTGTCCTCCATTACTATAGCGTAGATTTGGTCTCTTAGGTTATAGAACATGAGGTTAAAATGTGGTTTTACCTTGAATGGAGCCATTTTAATTACCCGTATAAAAGCGTCTTTGAACTTATGACGTTTATATGACCCAGTATTAAATACACAGCACTTACCTACCGCTGAAGGGAAAAACTTATATTTTTACTTCAAATAAAAACAATTTATTATTACACGGTAACAACGAGGTATAAAAAAACTTTATTTAAACTGGTACATATTACTTTATGACGGTAAATGCAATGTTTTATAATAAACTTCCGCTCCCATTCCGATAGATACCATTGATAAAAGTATTACCTTCCCTAACTGCTCATAATCGCTTTACCCTTTTTCTAGGACATTTCAACTATGCTGCATATCATAGTTTTGTTGTATTGGATCTATTTTATGCTGCCTCATACAGACAATTTTTTTTTACTTATTATACAAATAGATTTTGCTTTCACTTTTACACATCATCAACAAAAATGGTCAGAAAATCGTTTTATCTTATTGTCTGTTCTACCTGATGTCGGTTACCTAGTGCACATATTCCGCATGGAGATTTTGATTGTGTCATGATAAAAACAAAACATTGTTTTCAAATTTTATGAGTAAATTTTAACCCAAGTATGTTATTACTTTACTCTTATAGTTGGAAACATTAAGATCTGCGAAGTGTTTACATTATAAATATCAATTTTACTTACTTAAAAACACATCCAAATTTCTCGAAAACGCCAGGAATGTAGCTTAGCTTCCAATTAATTTCACACCAGCCGTTTCAGATTATTCCACACTTATCGTTATCAACCACAATATTTTACTTAATGGAGCACAACGACCGCACTTTAAAGAACCACACGAAAAAAATCAATTTGGTTTTTAAAATCTTTCCGAAATCACTTATCGCAGAAACGATACAGCGAGTATTTCGATATTTGTTTTTAAGACTCGTTGAAATCACTGGTGGGAACGTACGGAAGAAGGTTTATTTATCTTTAAAAGGACAGAACAAAAAGGGTGCGCAAGACGTTTAATGAGGATTTTTAGTGATTATCTATGTGACACGGGCGTACTTGATAGTGCCGGTTGGACAATAAATTTATATTGAAGCAGCGAACAAGTGCAGTCAGATTTACTGGTTATAACCACTCGAGGCGCGGGACGAGTGTTAAGTGATAAGCGGGCATTGAGCAAGTAAACAATAAGGTGCTTGGTCTGGATGACAATATCTTTGATGTGCTTTCTAGTGATTCATTCAACGGTCACAAATAATCGTAAACACATGCAAGACTACTTACAGTATTCGTAATCATCTGTTAGATACATAATAAGATAAGTAAGATATCAAATAATCTTTTTTAGACTTAATTTTTTTCTCGTCCACCTACTGCCTCCTCCGCTTATATAATAAACCACATAACCATCTTTCAGGCGATCTTGTACACTTGTGCTGGTATCATTCAATGCGTTTGCGCAACCGAGGTCATTATACCTACACTCAGACAAATAACTTCTATTGAAGAATTTTCATGAAAAACTCTAGGATCTGTATCTAAGAAATAGCAAAAATAATCTTTTATTTTGTTACCTCTACCTTAACAGTTTTCGGCAGCACGTTTTGATAAAAAAAAAAATCATGTTATCTTATCTAATAATCTTATCCTACATCAATTATAATGAAATCCGTACGTTACTGTTTAGTGACATAAATAGTCTAGCCACACGGCAGTGTGTCAATCAGTCATTAATATTACTATCAATCAATGAAAAACAAATGTCAAAAGAAAGCCGGCGCATTTGTGAGACCAAACGGTATTCAAATAAATTAGAAGTATCTATGAGTGGTGTTTTTCACTGTTCTATTATTATTCATCTTCATTTTACCTTTCGGCTATACCTAACTCTAAGGCACGGTGACAAAAACTTTATTTTTTTTTCATATTGGGAAAGCGATCACGCGGAACATTTTCAACTAGATGGACAAAGACGAACCAAATCAAGGCATTTTATACGATGTGGAGCAATGGCTCTCAAAGTCTCAACAACCGTTGTTGACAAGCCGAATACTCCAGTGACAAAGTCATACTGATCACGATATTCAGTCACAATGTTGCTTGCGACACCAGAGTCTATCTAGGTAGTCCTACCTAAAACCTAAACTACAGTGTATTTTTATGTTTCAAGGCATTATATTTCGTACTTCGTCTTTCGATTAGTAACCTGCAAGAGAATTCATTAGAAAGTACTATTGTAGTAACGTCTGCGTGACACCACTCTGGACACTAAGTTGAGAGTTTTTCTTTTTTTTTTTCTTTTTTGAGGGTATTTCTGTTTTCCTGTCGCCCGCGCTCGCCCAGCCGCGTCATTCGTCTTTTAGTGTTTCACCGCTCAACACTAGTTTTAATAAATTCAGTGAGTGAATAATTTTCGAAAAACTTGGAACGTTTCTTCTCGTGAATAATGCCGAAAAGAAGACTTGAGAACGACGAGAAGTTTAAATACTTTAAGAAAAAGCTAAAAAAGCTGGAGTCCAAACTCAACATGTCTCGCAAACGGAAAATTCGCGTTATCGAGTCTTCTTCGTCATCATCGTCACCGTCGTCGAGGGAACCCTCGCCTCTTCGTCAGGAACCATCAGGTATGTATCGAAATATTAAGTGATGTGAAATTTGTCATGGAAAAATGCCGGTAGTCTAAAGAAAATCCACTTGCGTGTAACTCAGTAGGAGTTATATCTTGTTGGATCACAGTTAGACTTTCACGTGACTCGAGCTGTCTGTGGGACTGTCTCATCGATCACATATTTAAAACGGTTTGCGTATAATTCTGTGGGAGTTATATCTTACCGTCGCACTAGGTACATAAGATTGGTTTGCGCGTAATTCTATGGGAATTATGTCTTACTAATCGTACCGATATCATAAACCTTATTAAAAATTTCAACATTGAAATTCTGATTTGAAGGTCACCTTCAAATCAAATATCTGAGGTTTACCCTCAAATAAAATATTTACGTCTTTTCCAGACGAGGATATCCGAAGTGTCCCCGCGACGGAGGACTTGCCGGAGACCCAAGACGTCATCACGTCTATGTTGGAAGAAAACGCGTCGGCGGCTTCAGATAACACTGCAGCTGTGCCGGGGACTTCACTGGCAGAAGATGCGCTCGATACCGTCGTATTGGAGATACTGGGAGAAGATCCCTCGGCAACTGTTGAATACGGCCCTGAGATCCATAAGGACCTCGCAAGCCGCTTTGAACATATTGCGACGCATGGGCTGGACCCGGCTCAAAGAAAAGAGCTACTAGGAAAATACAAACTTCCTATTAACTGCACTCTTATTGCGGCGCCGATACTGAACGCAGAAATAAAAGCTGCACTTCCAGAGCCCATGGTAAAACGAGACAAAAGCTTTGAGCTTCGACAAAAACAGATAGCATCTGCTATCTCATGCTTAGCGTCGGCAGTTACTGAACAACTCTCGTCCACTCAGATCAATCAAGACCTTCTCAAAAAACTGATGGACACAGGCCGTCTTCTTTGCGATATCCAATCCACAGAATCTAAATCGAGGCGCAACTTTGCCATGTTTTCTGTCAAAAAAGACATGAAAGAACACTTGTCTGGTACTAAAATAGATAAACATTTGTTTGGCGATAACTTATCAGATACACTGAGATCCGCAAAGGCGGTTAACAAATCCATAACTGAACTAAAAGTTCAGCAGAAGGCTTTCAAGAAAGCAGCTACACCTTACAGTACTAAAGCTCCTCCAAAAAACTGGAAAGCTCAGGTCCCAGTGCGCAGGCCGCTGGGACCGCCGGCGCCGCCGAGGACCCGCGAGCCTGCCTATCACCGCAGTCAGCACGCGGCCTCATCCAAGCAGTCGTCGCCGCCGCCGAGAGCCACCCGCCGCCGATAGACCCAGTGAGTTACGCCGGCCAACTGTCTCTCTTCCGTGACCAATGGTCTCGTATAACCAAAGAGACATTGATCCTAGACTGGATCGATGGTTATAAATTACTGTTTTCACAACCTTTTGTGCAAAATAGCGCGCCCTCCTCTACAGTACATTCAAATGTAGAAAATGTTAAATAAGGTGTACCTACAATGTTCATACATTATTCTAAGTTGGCGGTACTTCTGTTTTGTGTCTACCGCCAAGTTACTATTAGATAAATGAGTGTGATTATTACCCTTCGTCTGTCGCATACCTACCTTGTAACAGTTCAGTGTTCATATAAAATAAAACAGCTTGATTAGTAAAAATCTCTGTATCTCATTTATAATAACTTCAGGTTATGGGCCCAGTCACATAATCCGTAAATACAGTGATCGTGAGTTGATTAAAATCAAGAAAAATCAAAGTTCGGTGTTAGCAGTTACTCATTGGCGGGAAGGAAAGTGAGGTTAAGTCTAACGGCCGGCGCGCGGTGTGGCGCGGTATACCTATTCCCAACCAAGGATAACTTGTTCTGGATTGTGAACAAGGACGGAAAATGGAGAGTAACATTAATGTGAACGTGATCAAGCTGGAGGGTTCCAGAAATTGGAATATCTGGAAATTTCAGACTACGGTGCTATTGAGAGGCCAATGTTTGCTGGAAGTTGTGGAGGAAAAATGCGTTAAACCTAAAGATCCTGCTGAAATAACCAAATGGGAAGCTAAAGATGCCAAGGCGCAAACGTTGTTGGTCACACGGATGACGGAAGAGACCATGTTACACATAATCACATGCACGAGTTCTGCTGAAATGTGGCGAAAACTTCAAAGCGTGTATGAACAGAAGACTGAAACTAGTATACACATTATACAACAAAGGTTTTTTCAGTACAAATACGAAAAGGGCATCGATATGTCAGTTTTCTTGTCCAAAATCCAAGAGATGAGAAACTTGTTAAAACAGATGGGCGAGGAGATCTCTGATAAGCTCGTTATCACAAAAGTGTTGATGTCGTTGCCTGACGAATATAAGCATTTTGTATCTGCGTGGGAGTCGGCACCTGACGATAAGCAAACCATTGATAACTTGGTGGCCAGATTGTTAATTGAAGAAGAGCGGGTGAAAGGCAAGATTGAAGAGTCTCAGCAATCTTCATCCTCTGCGTTCGTTGCGAAAAATACAAGACAAATAAAGTGTTTTAAGTGTGGCAAAATTGGACATTTTCAAGGTGATTGCAGACAAAATAAAAACAGTGAAGAAAATGTAAATAATAAAAACTGTTTCTATTGTGGAAAGTTCGGACATTTCAAGGCGCAGTGTAGGTTTCGTAAACAAAGAGTTAGTAAGACTGAGAACAAAACGAAGAGTAATGCGTTTGTAGTGTCTAGTTCGTCGCATGAACTGCATAAATCAAAGTGGTTAGTGGACTCTGGTGCTAGTGAACATATGTGTCGTAATCGCGCATTGTTTACATCATTTGCTAGTACGACAGAACAATCAGTGGTTGTCGGTAATGGTGCAACAATTAGTGTCCTCGGCTGCGGACAGGTGGCGGTGCAAGTGTCGAACGGGACCGAATGGATTGATACGGTCATAGACAACGTTCTGTACGTTCCGAAACTAAATAACAATCTGTTTTCAGTCATTCGCGCCACAGAAAAAGGTTACGCCATGATGACAGATGACAGGTCATGCAAATTTTACAAAGATAAACAAGTTCGTGCGGTGGCGGAAAGAATTGGCGATTCTTACTACTTGGAATTGCGGTTTAAGTATAATTACGAGATTGCAAGTTCCGCGACACTAGTGAAGAATGATTTAAATGAGTGGCACAGAAAACTCGCGCATCAAAACTTTACTTACGTAAAAGATATTCTACAAAAACATGATGTTGTTGTCAAACAAACCACTAAGCCTGAGTGTGAGAGTTGTTTAGCTGGCAAAATACATCGATTACCATTCAACAAAAGTGAGAACGTGAGTACAAGGACTTGCGAGCTTATTCATGCGGACACTTGCGGCCCAATGGAAGAAGCATCTGTTGGAGGGGCGAGATATTTTGTTATACTGAAGGACGACTATTCGAATTATAGAAGTGTGTACTTTGTTAAAACAAAATATGAGATCAAAAACTGCATTGAAAACTTCATTAATAAGGCCGAAAACATAACAGGGAACAGAGTGAAAATGTTTAGAAGTGACAATGGTTCAGAATTCATAAACAAAGAAGTGAAAGAAATGTTTTCTAGACGTGGGATAACACACCAAACAACTGTACCCTATACGCCGGAACAGAACGGAAAGGCTGAGAGAGAAAATAGAACATTGGTGGAATCAGCGCGGACAATGCTACATGAACAAAACTTTCCAAAGAAACTGTGGGCGGAAGCTGTTAATACAGCAGTATTTGTCTTGAATAGAACTGGGAAAAGTCATGAAAATGGAAGGTCACCATTTGAAGTAGGTATGGACAAACAAAAAGTTTGACATTCACCAGTTGAAAGTCTTTGGTACGGAAGTGTATGCTCACATTCCGAAGGAACGCAGGAGAAAATGGGACAAGAAAGGTGAAAAAGGGTTGATGGTGGGTTATGAAGAAAATGTGAAGGGGTATAGAATTTATTTTCCAAAAACAAACACAGTGGAGACAAAGAGAGATGTTGTATTCCTAAACCGAGATGGTAAGGAGAAGAAACTTCGAGTGAAGGAAGGCGAAGAAAAGGAATCTATAACATCAATAAACCTGCAAGAAAAACCTGTGGTAGAGAGTAACCCTGAGACAGAACCTAACGTCGTAGATGAAACAATGGAGGTGACTCATACTAGTAGTGTTGGAGAGGATGGATCAGAACATGACTATGACAGTGAGTACTTACCATGCAGTGATGAGGAACATCCATCGGATGAAAGTATTTTACCCATAGATGAAAGAAGCAAGCGGCTAAGAAAACAAACATCTTTCTATAAATGTAATAATGTGCAGTTGGGTGAGAGTGAGTGTGAACCAGCTACATACACTGAGGCTATGAACAGAAGTGATGCAAGTAAGTGGAGTGAAGCTATAGCTAGGGAACTACAGACTCTTAAAGACAATGATACTTGGGATTTTTGTGATGTACCAGTGAATAGGAAAACAGTTAGCAGTAAGTGGGTATTTAAGATAAAAAATGTAAATAACGTTTTACAATATAAAGCTAGGCTTGTTGCCCGAGGGTTTGAACAACAGGAGTCATTTGATTTGTGTGATATTTATGCTCCAGTTGCGAAGTTGTCTACATTTAGACTATTTGTAGCAGTAGCAACAAAATTAAATTTGCCTATTTATCAAATGGATGTTACGGGGGCCTTTTTATATGGGGAGATAAAAGAAGAAGTGTATGTTAGTTTACCTAAAGGGGCCTATTCAGGAAATAATAATACAGTTAAATTAAAGAAATCGTTATATGGATTGAAAAGTTCTCCTAAGTGTTGGAATCAAAAATTTAATACAGTAATAACACAAGAAGGTTTTGTGAGATCAAAGTGTGACTCATGTTTGTATACAAAGTATAATGATTCGTATAAAATCTTTGTATTAATTTATGTGGATGATGTATTAATTTTTGGCTCAAATGAACAGGAGATTACAAAACTAAAAGATGTATTAAATATGAAATTTAAGATGAAGGATCTAGGGTTCATTTCAGATTTCTTAGGAATAAAGGTTAAGCAAAATTTGCAAAATGGTACAACCATATTATCACAAAGAAATTATCTGGAAAATGTATTGAAAAGATTTGATATGGAAAATTGTAAGCCAATGATGACCCCTATGGATAAAAATATAAACACTAAGATACTTGTTTCTGATGTAAAATGTGATAAAAAGCTAGAAGGAACATGTAGGGAAATAATTGGCTGCCTTATGTATGCTGTTTCAGGCACTAGGCCTGATCTTTGTTTTGCCATTTCTATGTTGAGTAGATTCCAGAATTTTGCAAGTAGTGGATTATTGAGTGCGCTTAAAAGAGTACTGCGTTATGTAAAGTATACTATTGATTATAACTTAGTATATAAATGTAATGATACAGGGTTGCAAGGGTTTTGTGATGCTGATTGGGCAGGTGACCAAAGAGACCGAAAATCTACTTCGGGGTACTTGTTTACTTTTGCAAATTGCTTAATAGTATGGTGTTCAAAGAAGCAATCATCTGTAAGTCTGTCTTCAACAGAGGCTGAGTATGTTTCAATGAGCATGGCTGCTAGTGAAGCGTGTTGGTTGGTTAATTTGTTGCAAGATTTTGATTTTCACAATGTTTGTCCGGTAAATCTATTTTGTGACAATCAGTCAGCAATATTGAATGCAAGCACAGAGTCTGTAAAACGCTTGAAACATGTGGATATCAGATATCACTTTGTTAAGGATTTAATTAAAAATAATAAAATTTGTCTTAAGTACATATGCACTTCGAAACAACTAGCAGATATGTTAACTAAATCTCTTGGCAAAGAATTAATTGTAAAGTTTCTGAATGAGTGTGGTGTAGGTAATGTTATGATAAACTAAAGCTATTATTGTTTGTTGATAATTTTTTTTGTAAGTATTAGATAGAGTATTTCGTTAAAATGTATAACATTGAGAGAGGGTGTTAAATAAGGTGTACCTACAATGTTCATACATTATTCTAAGTTGGCGGTACTTCTGTTTTGTGTCTACCGCCAAGTTACTATTAGATAAATGAGTGTGATTATTACCCTTCGTCTGTCGCATACCTACCTTGTAACAGTTCAGTGTTCATATAAAATAAAACAGCTTGATTAGTAAAAATCTCTGTATCTCATTTATAATAACTTCAGAAAAGGCGCACTTTGATGATTCTTTGTTAAACCTTCTCCAAATCGGAGCAATATCGGAGTGCACTCCTCACAAACAGCAGTTTATATCCTCCGTATTTTTAAGGCCTAAACCCAATGGAAAAATGCGATTCATTTTAAACTTGAAAAAGTTAAATATGTTCATTCCTACTAATCATTTTAAGTTGGAGGACTTACGCACAGCTGTTAAGCTTATATCTAAAAACTGTTTCTTAGCTACTATAGACTTAAAAGATGCTTATAATCTAATTAACGTTAAAGAAGAGTCTAGAAAATACTTAAGATTTACTTGTAATGGAAAACTTTATCAGTTTAATGTACTCCCATTTGGCCTAAACACAGCGCCATATGTTTTCACAAAAATAATGAAACCCGTTGTGAAATTAATGAGGTCAGCTGGATATTTATCAACTATAATATATTTAGATGACATTTTATTAATTGGAAATTCATATGAAGAATGTTTAGACAATGTAACTATTACATCGAAACTACTCAGAGCCCTAGGCTTTATAATCAATTCTGAAAAGAGTAGTTTAGTTCCAGATACTGTGTGCAAATTTTTGGGCTTCCTAATCGATAGCAAAACTATGCAAATAAGCCTGCCAATTGAAAAACATCTTCATATACACAGAGAAATTAAATCATTTTCTAAAAAATCACGCTTCCAAATTAGGAAATTTGCACAATTAATTGGAATATTAATTTCGGCATGCCCTGCCGTTGAATATGGCCTTCTATATACAAAAGAATTTGAACGTCTTAAGTATTTACAACTCAAATATGACAATGATTTTAACAAATTCATGAATATTTCACCCGATTTGCATCATGATTTTCAATGGTGGCTACACGCCATCCAAAACCCTGTCCACAGGATTATGGATAATGTTTACGCTGTAGAAATTTTTTCTGACGCCTCAACGACGGGGTGGGGCGCCGCGTGTGGCACGGCGACCGCGAGCGGCCCCTGGTCCGAACAAGAGCGCGCGTTACACATAAACCAGCTCGAACTACTTGCGGCTTACTTCGCCATCAAAATATTCACTAAAGGCTTAACAAATTGTCAAATCTTATTACGTCTCGATAACTCCACTGCCGTTGCTTACGTTAACAAAATGGGCGGAATTCAGTTTCCCCACTTATCACATGTAGCTAAAAAGCTATGGCAATGGTGTGAATCAAAAAGAATCTTTGTGTATGCTTCTTATAATAAATCTATAGACAACGTAATCGCTGATGCTGAATCCCGAAAATGTCACCCTGATATAGAATGGGAGTTGTCCCATACTGCTTTTGATACATTAACTAGTAAATTTGGAGTTCCAGCGATAGATTTATTTGCAAGCAGGATTAACAATAAATGCGACAAGTTTGTGTCATGGTTGAAAGACCCGAATGCTTGTGCAATTGACGCATTCACGATCAGCTGGTCAGACTCTTATTTTCTACGCGTTTCCCCCCTTCGCCATAGTACTTAAAACTCTGCGAAAAATTATCACTGATAAAGCAACAGGCATCGTGGTTGTCCCATTATGGCCCACTCAGCCCTGGTTCCCGATCTTCCAGAAACTAGTTTTATCAGACGTAATAACATTCAGACCTGCTGACCGTCCTATTATTTCCCATTTCAGCAATCGGAACATCCACTCCAACCTGACCCTAGCTGCCGCGATATTATCCGGACAGCGTTATTACGCCGAGCAGTGCCAGAAGCATCAATAGATATCATGCTAGCCTCTATATCTCAGAACTCATTAAAGCAGTATAGCGTTTACATCAAAAAGTGGTGTTACTTTTGTAAAGAAAATAATCTTGATATATATTCAAGTTCTGTCGCTTCGATAATGACTTTTTTAACACAAATGTTTAACAGTGGCAACCAGTATGGCTCTCTAAATAGCTGCAGAGCAGCGCTTGCTCTAATTTTAGATCAAAAAATTGCAGAAAATTCATTAATTCAAAAATTCTTTCGAGGTGTCTTTCGTTTAAGACCTCCCACACCCAAGTACGACATGACGTGGGATCCTAAATGCGTACTGGATTGGCTAGAAGTTTGGTATCCTAATGAGCGCATATCGTTGGAACTTCTTTCAAAAAAGTGCGCTACGTTACTGGCTCTCATCACGGCACACAGGGTTCAAACTTTATCTAAAATTAAAATTCAAAATATTAATATTCTTCCAACTAAAATTTTGATAAAAATTCCTGATCTCATAAAAACATCAAAGGTGGGCAAAAACCAACCACTGCTAGAGATTCCGTTTTTTAATGAAAAACCTCAAGTGTGCCCTGCTCAGTCATTAACGTGCTATATTGAAAGAACGGCATCTTTGCGAAAAAGCGACACGTTGTTTGTAAGCTACAGACAGCCATACAAGGCTGTCACTAGTCAATCTATCAGCCGTTGGATCAAGTGCACGCTGCAAGACAGTGGCGTTGATGTTTCAATGTATAGCGCGCACAGCACGCGACACGCGGCTACGTCTCGGGCTCTCGCGCAGGGAGTTAGCATCGACCAAATCCGGAAAACAGCCGGCTGGAGTGCTAACTCCAACACCTTCGCCAAATTCTATAACAGATCCATTTTGAGCTCGGACGAAGCCACGCTAGCTGCTGCGATTATTAATTCAGATTAAATGTACTTATGGAATTTATGATTGTACCCAAATTAACAATAAGTCTAAAATAATTGATTGTTATACTGATGTCACATTCAATACATTGTTGCTTAAAAATAAATGGTTGATTTGGAAATAAAGTTGTGTTTACACTATTTCCTAAACCTAAATACTCTCAAAGTCTACAATAGTACTTTCTAATGAATTCTCTTGCAGGTTACTAATCGAAAGACGAAGTACGAAATATAATTAGTGATTAAACGAACTCAGTGAAGTTCTATCATAATTATATGAGTACTTCGTCTGAGATTAGTAACCCCCACCCGCCCGTCCCTTGACATAGGTTCAGGAAATATGTAATAGCGCCAGGGCTCAGGCTCTAAACTAATGACGCGGCTGGGCGAGCGCGGGCGACAGGAAAACAGAAATACCCTCAAAAAAGAAAAAAAAAAAGAAAAACTCTCAACTTAGTGTCCAGAGTGGTGTCACGCAGACGTTACTACAATAGTACTTTCTAATGAATTCTCTTGCAGGTTACTAATCTCAGACGAAGTACTCATATAATTATGATAGAACTTCACTGAGTTCGTTTAATCACTAATTATATCTGACACTGCGGTGGCACCTCCCAAGACGAACACCTAATAGAGAGTCCTAATTAGTAAATATCTGATAATAAAACGGGCATGTCTGACGTTGGTGATGTTCCATTCAAAACAGGCATGATATTTAACTCGTTGCTGAAATGTTATTTTAGTGGTGACTCCGATAAAAAAATAAGTAGATTGTGTAATCATACTATAGAGACATCTAGCGCCGAGTAGCATAACTAAAACATGTTTCGACGTATTTGATAGAGGGCGTGGTAGCAACTGACAATTTATCACGCTTGTAACCTGCAAATTTTCCAGATATATTTTTAGCCCCAAAAATAAGATAACATAGGTACTTTTTGATAAATTTTATCAATTCGGCACAAGTCAGCTTCATGTATGATATCAATCGATTGAATAATAGATAGCTAGTAGGTGCACTTATCTGAGACACGAATATCAATTCAACCTTAGTTTTAGAATCATATTTTTTGTATAGTCAGTAGGTTTACCATAATTCAAGTTTGTATTGCTATCTAACTACATAAATCTGCTCCGTTTTTAGCACTTATGTACCTCAACCACGGTCTATGCATTAATTATTGTGCTAGTCTACATTACCCGTGTTGGCAAAAAAATAATCAATGTGTGTGACCAACTTTATTACCTACTAATTAATGATTACGATGAATGAATGGATACGTGCGTACACAATATTACTTATCTTGTGATACGACGAACCGCATTTTTGGTAAGTATATTTACATTCTATCGATTCAACACCTTCTTGAAGAAAGTCATCAAGAAACAGGGGCCTTACGACAACCTTTTTGGGCCTTTTTTATACCTTTGATATTTCGCACCATGATGGCCTAAAAAGTTGTATTGAAAGTGTTACTTCAAACCTAAAATGTAAGGTTTCTGAAACATGACAGTTTGTAAGAGCTTGTGATAAGGCCCCTGATCGTGTCGCGTGCCGAACCTTGCTTAGTTACTCCTTATTAGATTTAACAGTGTTCAGCGCGGTCAACATTGATGGATGATCGCTAGTAGCAACAGCATCATTCGAACGCTTTCATGCTACGGAGGGCCCATTAAACCCTAATATACCATTACCAGGGCAATCTTGAACACTAGCTTTTCTTCTTCTTATTATGTATTCTGTCTTAATAAATTAATGATACTAACACTTGCCACAGTACCAAGTGAATAATTTCAAAAGTCAATAATCGAATTAGAAAGAAACATAAATAAGTGACAGTTCATTTCTTTTACGACATTTTGACAGCTCTCAATTCGACTGTCATTCGACGGTCTATATCTATTCTTTTGGAAATAAATTAAACAGACATGTGCGCGTATCCGAACAATGCGTAGGCGCATAATTAATTATGTTTACAGCTAATACCACAGTTGTCACGAAGTCCATCGTTAACCGCTATAACTTTCCCCATCTAAAGCGCTAAGTATAATGGACGAAATAGAAAATAAAGAAAATCTTATACCTTTAAACGAGCAATTCTTGTATATATATAATTGGAATCTCGGAAGCGGCTCCAGCGATTTTCATGAAATTTAGTATGCAGAGGGTTTCGGGGGCGATAAATCGATCTAGCTAGGTTTCATTTTTCGAAAACGTCGTTTACCCCAAAAAAAACGAGCAAAGCTCGGTCAGCCAGGTACTTAGATATTATTTGATTAACTGCTGAATATCAACTAAAAATAAGAACTAATGTTTCTTTGGCACTTCAAGGACATGCTATTCATGTGTTGTTTACGGTTTACAATTAAGAAAAGAGAAAAACAACGTAAAACTCTGAGCACTAACGTTTAGTTTTTTGTAGATTGATGTAACGCCGCGATATTATTAGCGACCTGCAGAACCAACATCATCAACGAATATTCTTGTCAGAAATACAAATATAAATCAAATATTTTGTTCACCTAAATAACAAAGACTTTTAAATCCGATAAAAGGTTCACAAAAAAAATTGCAAATTTGGTTACTCATCTGAAAACACCTGCAAAATTTCAATAGAATCCTGACTTGTATTTCGAAATCTAGAACTTAGGATAATGTGAAATCTGGGTATCTGGTCCTTTTTATATAGTACGTTTAAATTTGACTTTGCTTTTTAGAGTGCTTTTCAAGGTAGATAAAGCTGTCAATATCTGACAGTTCTTTCTACCACCATCATTTAGTGACTCACATTTGACTGTCCTAAAAACCGAACATGCTTGCAACAAAAACGCATTGCCGCTAGTTAGTTACCACCAAGGAATGTCCACCTAACATTATGTTCTCACTCAAGTAGGTACGTACCAGTTAGACCGGTCGTCGGCGTTTTGATAATGATAGGGTACATACGTACATAATACGTACCTATAGCACCAAAAATAATTATAAATATGCCTTCATAACCATATAGGCAGGCAAAATGTTGAATCAAATTCTTGAGCTCCATTTAAAATTAAAGTTCACAATGAATTTGGTAAAACTTGTGTTTTTCGCTATGCTAATAGCTCAATAAAATCTGACCTCATTTGATCCAAAGGTTGTAGACATAATGAAGCAGCTGTTTTATTGATAACACTACTAATGCGGAAAGAAGAATATACATTATATACTTAAGTATAAATTGACCATAATCACAATTGAATAACTATTGATATCCTAAATAAAATAAATTTATATATCCGAATTCGGTATAAACAATTTAAGGTTTTCGATACCTTCGGGATTCCAGAAAAGGCAATAAAGTTCATGGTATTTTATGACGATGAGGATAACCGAACAGTCTAACAATCACTGTTGGTGCTAACTCAACAAGGCGACCAGCGTAATAGTGGACACGATGAGGCTTTTCCTGGTAAAGTGACGATGCAAGAACCGGTATACCGCATTTCACAGTTTCATATAAGTTACTTTTTAAATTTGTAAAAGGCGCAAAACAATTTTTTGACTCAGAGCCAAAATGTCTGACACAAGCTAACGGTATCAAGGAAAGGATGTCCATAGAAATAAATACATATTATTTATAATAAATTATACTATCATAGTTTAATATTGGGCAATAAACCAAAATTAATATTGAATGAACACAGCACTTAAGGCCCAGAATACTCGTCACACTAGTCCTTACGTAGAAATTACAAAATAAAGTGACATAGGTCCGGATAGCAACGCGGATCTCCTCGGAATCAGACATAGCACGAAGCGAAATACCCAAATGACAAGTAAGTAGAGTGCGGCATGATAATATGATGCTCTGAATTATATAACGAAAGCGACAATTTATTAAAAACATAAATATGTTCAAGTAAATAGCTTATTTCAAAAAAAGGGCTGGTTGATTTGTTTCAAATTAACTGATTTATATGCTTGTGAAATAGAAATTCAAAATACCTTACTGTTCTGGATAAATTAGGGAATTTCTAAATTTTCAGAGGTGTTTTTGACATGATTTTTAACCAAGGTTTTCTAACTAATTTGTATTTTAGCTCCGGTTGATTTATCACTTATATCCTTGAGTATAGAGTAGTTCAATTTCAATGTAATTTATTAAGCGGTAATAGAATGATTAGGGTTGCAATACTTGCAATTTTCAAAATGCTGGGCCTTAAGAGTATCTAAGCCCAAACAATTAGTACTGAGAGCTGAAATTTGGATCGTAGCCTCGTTTCGGGACCTAGATGTGCAATAAGAAACGAATTTTCAAAATTTTCAATCATATAATATAAATTAATAATCTTAAACTCGAGGGGAGGCCTTTGCTCAGCAGTGGGACAGCTCAGGCTAAAAACAACAACAACAACAACAACATTATTATTATTATTATTATAGTGGATATGAATATTATTACAAAATACATAAAAGCTCTAAAAAAATATATAAAGGTCCTAAATAACTGAGGAGATCTAAAGAGATATTTACCTAGACTAGAGATTACTGTCGTAATCATGTTATGTTAATATGTTTTATAAAAACTCCGCTTTGGATGAACCATAACAATAATAATAAATAATTTATTTCAGGTAAACATTACATAGCTGATCGGCGGTTATAATAATGATCATAATGATTAAAATAAGCTGGAAGTTCAAAAAAAACTGGCGCTGAATTGCTCAAAGTACCCGTTTTAGAAAGGCAGGAAAGAATCAAAACACAAGACTCCATAAATTTTAATTAAAAGGAAGATTAAAATAAGTGACCTCAAACAATAAACTATGGTACACAGTAATGATATTGTCATTACCGCTGCAAACTATTGCGTTGGACAAAGTCCAACACCGAGCGGTATTTGCCGATTGATTTTCAGTCTTATTGCTATAGGGACAAAAATCCTAGTGGTGGATATAAACACTTGTCTTTTCTTGACCAGCCGACAGCTGGTTTATATTATCAAGTTAAACACACTTTAAGTACACTGCAGCGATTGGTTTGCCAATTTGATGATTCTAAGTTTTATATAGGTACTAGCTGTCCCGCCCGCGACTTCGTTCACTTAAAGTAGGTATCTAACTAAACTGAGTTTCAAACAAATCATAAAAAAATCCCATAATAACTTGTACACCCAATTTTACCCTTTTTAGAGGGTTATTTTGAAATATCCAGGAATACGTTTCCATTTATTTTGCATTTAAATTATCCAAACCAAAATTAAGATCAATCACACCACCCTTTAAAAAGTACCCATTGAAACATTGACCCAACATTTGACCCCTTTTTGAAGGTTATATTGAAAAATCCTGAAACACGTATCCATTCATTTTGTATTTACAGTACACAAAGTTTCAGACCAATCGCACCACCCGTTAAAAAAATCCCATACAAACATTGACCCCTTTTTTAGAGTTACCTATATTTAAAAATTCTGAAACAGAAAACAAAGTTTAAGGCCAATCGCACCACCCGTTAACAAACATTACCCCCCATTTGATCCCCTTTTTTAGAGATATATTGAAAAATCCTAAAACACAAAATTAAGTTTCAGACCAATCGCATCACCCATTGAAAAGTTCCCATTCAAACATTGACCCCCCATTTGACCCCTTTTTTAAAGGTTTTATTGAAAAATCCTGAAACACGAAACAAAGTTTCAGACCAATCGCACCAGGTTAAAAAAATCCCATACAAACATTGACCCCACATTTGACCCCTTTTTCAAGATTATATTGAAATATCCTGAAACACGTGTCCATTCATTTTGTATTTACAGTACACAAACAAAGTTTCAGACCAATCGCACCACCCGTTCAAAAGTTCACATACAAACATTGACCACACATTTGACCCCTTTTTGAAGGTTATTTTGAAAAATCCTGAAACACGTGTCCATTCATTTTGCATTTACAGTACACAAACAAAGTTTCAAGGCAATCGCACCACCCGTTAAAAAGTTCCCATACAAACATTGACCCCACATTTGACCCCTTTTTGAAGGTTATATTGAAAAATCCTGAAATACGTCTTCATTTATTTTGCATTTACAGTACACAAACAAAGTTTCAGGTCAATCGCACCACCCGTTATAAAGTTCCCATACAAAAATTGACCCCACATTTGACCCTTTTTTGATGGTTATATTGAAAAATCCTGAAACACGTGTCCATTCATTTTGCATTTACAGTGCACACACAAAGTTTCATGAAAATCACTCCACGCGTTAAAAAGTTTCATACTATCGTTTTCACCCTTTTTTACCCCCTTAGAGGTGGAATTTCCAAAAATCCCGCCTTAGTGGGTGGTTTTGTTATAAAAGGAAGCCACCTTCCAAATTTCAGCTTTCTAGCTTCAGCGGTTTCGGCTGGGCGATGATAAATCAGTCAGTCAGTCAGTCAGTCAGTCAGTCAGTCAGTCAGTCAGTCAGTCAGTCAGTCAGTCAGTCAGTCAGTCAGGTTAAGCTCTTATATAGATATAGATAATTTTCTCATGCAACACCACAGGTCATGAGTTTGCTTAGAGACAAGTGTCCCATATTAGTTGTAAACTAAAAATAAAATGGAGCGTGCACGCTGCATGACCAAATTTGTAAGACCTTTATGTCACTGAACAATAACTTCTATTGGGATGGAAATAACACTAGCGCTCATAGTTAAATTTAACGTTTAAGTGTCTTCGTAAATGGTATGAATAACTAAACGGATCTAAAAATAGATTCGAACCAGAGATGGGCATAGCGATAACTGGTCAAACTCGAACCAACTGGGTACATTTGTGATCTAAATATAGCTAAATGAAAATCGGCCTATGTTATTCAAACAGCAACCTAGTAATATTATGACAACGTATAAAATGAGTATTTTTTTTGCAAATAACTGTTTGACAGGCAAATATGTGCCATATCATTGGTCTCTTTAAAGCTTGCTAACTCTACAATTTATTGTGTGAAATTAATCAATATCACAAAGTGAATAAGCTTCTAATAAATATTTATCAGTCATACAACTTATCCTTTCTTAGTTATTTATTAAATACCTCCTTTTTCTAATTAAGAAGTCATCATATTTCACCTGCCTTTATCGCATGCTAAGTAGAGTCGGCACAACATTGTCTCTTCTTCCACTCACTCCTATCATTCGTCAACTCAGAGTCTACTCCTCTTACATTAATTATCATCTTTCACACAATCAAACCATTTTTTTTTCGGCCTACCTCTACTTGCGTACCAAATACCCATAGCTTTTTTGGTGACATGGTTTTCATCCCTCCTCATCACAATCATGTCCATAGAATGCTAATCTAGCAGTCCTCATCTTTTCAATAATAGGTGCCACTTTCAAACATCCCCTGACATACTGATTCCTCATCTTAACCAACCGTGTCACCCCACACATCCATCTAAACATCATCCGTCTTCTTCATTGCCCAACACTCTGATCCATACATCACGACTGATCTGATTATCTTCTTGTAAATTTTTCCCTTAAGCTTAACTTTAATATTTTTATATAGTCATCATTATATTATATGTGTCATGCTATAGTACCAATTATCAAGCAATTCAGTTACAATCAAATAAGGCTTTACAATCTGGTTTATTAGCAACGATAAACCTGATTTCAACGTGGGTGCTAAAACACTCAAAATATTTACAATCTTAATATCTGGAAACTTTCAGTTTTTAAGGTTTCAATTGACACAGCAATTCTTTATGTTTTATGAGCGACTGTGCAAGGGAAAAAACGTCTCTAAAAAGTCCTGGAATGGCAATATATTTTGTACCTACTATTGTACATTAAACATCTTTACTCATGGTCTTCTAGCTGATATTCGCGACTTCGTACGTGTTAAATTACTTTTATAAGTTCCTACGTAGTTCAGTAGGTATTTTTGAATGGTTAGTCAGTCAATAACTTTTTAATTTCTCTTTTGACTTCTTTTGAATGATCCTTAGGTATATCTTTAGGTTGGCGTGGATTAGCTACATTTGTGTAATGACGATAAGTTAATGTTAAATTTTATTTAGGTCCTTTCAGCCGTTTAGTGGTAAAAAAGGTAACATATTTACTTTTTAATTTATGACTAATTTTAAGGATGGATTTGTTATTAATTTATGGATTGCCATTCAACGTGGTAGTATCGCCAGCTTCTTGGGGCCGCTTTCATCTTGCAGTACTCTGGATCAATTGAGCTATCTATAGATCGCTTGTAACGGTCCATAGATAGCTCAACTGTTTCACTCTCTATTTCTGTAAATTAGTATATGAATGTTTATATACAAAATTAGTGTTACCATAATATGATTACCTAACTAAAAAACACACACATTCCCCGACAATCAGGTAATAATTGAAGCTATAATTAAAGGATTTTAACTGGCCAACTAGGTAAGCGTTTATTTGCATTTCTAGTTAAATGTCAAGCTATTTTCTCGCTTACGTCAAAGCACACGCAATATCGCATAGATGGCATAGGTTAAAATCTATTTGCATCGGAATTGCAGAGATAAGCCGGGATACTCTTTAGGTATGCAATTTTATTGCGCATATTCAGCTACGTAGGTAGATAAAATACCAACCACTCTGTGCTAGAGTACCAGGGGGGAAATCGCGCTAATTTTAAACGTATTTACCAACGTCAAACTACTAACTAAACCAAAACGTAACGTAAATTTTACGAATGTGTTATGGATTTTTAAGGATACCTATATACACTCGCGAGCTTTAAACTGGAATCGCTTCATGGCGGGTTGTTTATGACAAAATTTTCAAATGTCTATGCAGTTTTCTTTCACCGTTTAAGAGCACTGGCATTGCCAGCGTGCATTTTTCGAAAAGAAACACTTATTGGTACACGACCAGGTTTTGATCGTGAGACAGCAATGCTACCACTACACCACCAGTGCTCTTTATTACTAAATACATAACATAAAACTATTATTTACTAAATATTACATAAACATTTATATGTAAGTAAGTAAGCGACGATTTTCATTACAATCACAAAGATAAGTTATCTCTTACAGGAATTCTATAGAATCGAAAAAGAAGACTACTTCCCACTTCGACAACTTTTCATTTCGTAACCTCTTTATATTCATAAGAAGGTACATTTTGTAGCATGGTCAACCAAATTTGAATAATAATCGTATTTTTTTAAGATACAGTCCTAAGAAAACTATAACTTTTTGGTAAGATTTAGTTAAGAAATACAACAATAGAAAATATACTTTCTTTATAATCCTACCATTTATGTTTAGCTGAATAATTGGAAAGTATTTTAATAGTATCTACTCAACCTTAATTTTTCATGATCACGAATGTAATCCCTGGACTCGGTAGATATCTCCTCACATCTCCAGTTAGATCTTTGAGGATATCTAAAGAAAACATGCCGTTTTTAAATTTTTTGGAATGGAAAAAGTAATAAGTGCACGTCTAGGTTTGAACCCACGAATTTCAGATCGTAAGGCAGGGGTGCTACCACTAAACCACCAGTGCTCTTCTCTAAAAAAGCCGATATAGGAGCTCACACACACTTTTTTTTCCAAAACCCAAGTCACGTTTAATGTCTCAATATGACATGACCACGAATGTCAAATAATGCCTTTTGTAGTCCTTATACGTTCAGTTACACAATGAACCAAATTTTATACACGTCTAGTATTTTATGTACCTACTTAGTTACCTAAGTAGTTCTCTTTTGAATTTGTCACGGGTGCATTTGCATTCAATAGCTGACATTGCGGGGTTTTCATTGAAATATCGTGACTGAAACAGCTTGGAATTACCTAATCATTATTAGTGCGACCTTCGCAATAGCTGTAGTTATACGGCAACAGTTTTCTATTACCTGAATTCTGTTTTTGTTTAATCGAGTCGGTAAATTTCCAAGAAAACTAACATATTCATGCTTTTAACCCCAGTTTTGGTAGACATTTTTCAGGGCTGCGATTACGTAATTCTGATACTAACAAAACATTGCTAGCAGCTACTTTACTAGCGGTGAATAGTTTCATGGAAAGTTTATTGTAATATATTTTTGGTTTGTTACCTTAGGTATATTGTTTGTAAGTATCAGAATTGCGTAATCACAGCACTGTCAATGATAGACATTCATTGTAATTGATTGCAACTAGAGTTCCGTAAAGCCACTCAGATCTGTAGTTAATTAGATGATTGAGGATATTTTAAGAGTTAGAAATGTCCAAGCATTATATTTGGCTATATTTTTTACTTAAGTAAACAAAATTAAGAGTTTTTTTTTATTGTATGTTTTAACTTGCCACCAAATCATTTCAAATTATCTTAATGTAATCAGCACACATTTAGAAACGTGTGTGGCACAAAGCCAACAATAATGGCAATTAAAAGAAACGTAAGTTATATCTAGCTATTCCTTTTGGCTTTCTCACAAGTTTTATTCCTATAATCTAAATAATAATACTCTGACGTTACTAACTGACTGACGCTATTGTCAACACACGATCTCAGCTCTAGAATAAATGTAAAGGGTAGGTTTCTTTTGAGATCTAGAGACAGAGTGCACTAAGAAACAAATTCCCAAAATTTGATCCCTAAACAGTGTAGTGGGAAGTGAAGTTTTTATGAAAAACGTTACGCCAAGTCGCAAGGAGTGTAAAAAGCATTTTATGATATTCAAACTATAAATCACTAAGTTAAAAGCCAAATTTAATTGGAGGAAGGCATTTGATAAATAACCGACGTTTTTTAATCTATGTGCCGTTTCTGACATTATTAAACAGTCTTTGAAATATGACTTTTTTTTTCAAACAAATTAACATGATCATAGTAAAGAGTGGACGTAGGATAGCCTATATGCTTATACATTCAGCATGTTAATTTATTGTTTACTAAAACAAGTGAGAATAGTTGTCTACCACTTGCAGGAAACGTGTGAAAAACTTTTAAAAATATTTCATCATTATAATCGTCTATCATGACGGAGGTCTACTGCTGAACATAGGCCTCTCCAAAAGATTTCCAGCGCGGCCTGCATCCAATGGCTCCCAGCAACATTTACTAGGTCGTCTTTTCATCTAGTGCAAAAATATTTAAAAAAGAACACGTTTTTAAGCTATGTCAATCTAGTCATCAAATCAGTCAAACATAGCGTTGTTATATGTAATGAATAATAAATAATATACATTATGTAATGAATAAACTCAAAAATTACTGGTCCGATTTCAAAAGTTCTTTCACCATTAGACTGCTACATTATCCTTGAGTAACATACTTATATTTATCACTAGAAAAAAATAGGGATTTTTACTAAAACTTTAATAAGGTATAATTAATGGAATTTTGCGGACGAAGTCGCGGGTAACAGCTAGTTTTATAAAAAAAAACATGTTTAAAAATCCAATCAAGGGGCTAGAAACAAATCCAAAGCGTCCCAGTTTCTCAAGTTAAAAGAGGTTTTAAAATCTAATATTTTTTATTTATTACAAACCATAAATGCGTTTTATCAGTTCGTGCTGAATTCTCAACATCTGCTAAAAGCAATCAGGCAATATTTACAAACATCATCGTTATTAGTCCATTAGCTGGACGTGCTTGAATACTGAGAGGTAATAAACTGGAAAATATACTCTGCTAAAGTATATTTAATGGAGCATTAATATAAACAAGAAAGTGATAGAGTTAGAGTGTTTACTATACATAATATAATTATGTTTTATTATACATACATATATTTTATATGCGAATATAATTATGCAAATTACATTAACTTTATTGAAAAAAAAATATACAGTAGGTATATTTTTATATTATGCATCACCTTGTCATAAGCAATATTATAAATTATTGAATACAATCATGAATGATAATTGTGTACAAAAAAGATAAGTATAGTTTTAACATAGGTAGGTATGTAAAACGTATATTTTTTTTATCTAGACTCGTATTATAAAATTTTAGAAAGATTCTATGGTGCCAATCGAAGTAGTTGTAGAAAACAGTAACACAAATAAAAAAATGTCAAAACTCCATTTTTTTGCGGAGTTTATCCGCTAGCTTGGACCAAATAGGTATTTGTTAATAGTCTCTAGTCTTAGCCTTGAATAAAATTAATTAAGTTATTAATTAATTTTGGAAAATAATAAAAATCTATTAATTAACTACCTATTTAATTTGTGAATATGAAGTTGTTTAGTAGTATCAGTTCCACGATGAGACCACGACGGTAGGTATTTAAAATCACTCAACTATTCTAGGCATGGTTGTATGGCTCTCGTATGTACCCCGGTCATGTGTCTTGCCGAAGTAGTACATTTTACGTATTTTACATAGTTGCATTATTCATACCAACATTATTGCGACTTATGGTACGATTCAAGAGAAATATTAGGTTGTTTTTAAATCGTTGAAGACAAAATCAGAAAGTCAAAACAGTTACGAAATACTGCATATTAAAAAAATTGCAAATTAGCCATTTAAAAGCGAATATTAAGCAATAGATTAGTTTTTTCGAAAATATAAAAAACTTTGAAACACGAATAATGGGGGCTGATTATGGAAATATCTTACGCAACGTTGTGCAAGTTGATGAAAAACGAAGGATTCGTGAAAAGTAAGTAGTAACCAGACAGAACTAAATGAAATAGCGAAATGGAAACAATTGATCCGAAGCAAAGGGCGAATGCTTAAATTTGAATGACCATTTCCACTATGTTATGCAGTTCTTAGCATATAAATTAGACATAATGTTGTTGGCTTCAGTTCAATGTGCGAAGAACAGAATATTATTTAGTTTTTTGTGTTTTACAATATAAAAATTTGTTTTCACGTTGTTTTTTTTATTCTCGTACATGTAAAATGTTCCGAACTTCATAATTAGTAAAGCGGAAGTTTTTATGATGACACAACTGTAGCAGTAGATATAAAAAGAGCAGCAGTAAAAAATGAAAAACAAAACAAAAGAGCATGCTAATAAAATGCGCCACTAAACGTAACCTTGCCACCAGATGGAAAAGCTAACCTATTTTTAAATGTGATTTAGATTAAAGCAATGGAGATGACCTTATATCTTCTGGAATAGATACTTATGAAACGTTGGCAGTCTAAGCCAAGTCATCAGAAACATCTGACTAATGCATTTGGTTTCCAGTATCAGATGCGCTTGGCACAATCTATAAACAAACATTTGGACCAGCTCTTTGAGCAGAAACATTTGAACAATCACCTACATGACTTTATTTAAATTTTAAATTTTAATGATAGATGGTAGGTATACCTAAATACTATACTTCGTTGGTTTCCATCATTTAAAGTTAGCTTACGTCAATAACTCCAGGGTAAGTTTAAAATTGGTCACATCATCATTATTTCTCATCATTCTAGATTTGACCAAACAAAGTTCAACACCTTAGCATCTATAAAGATACAATATCTGTAGTATAAACTGCGGTATCTTTTACATCCAGTGTCGATCACTTATCATTTTAATTATTATGCATCGCAGAGGATGGAATTCTTCATTGGTTAGGTCCCGTGTGTTTACCCAACTCGTATTGGATATCTTTTAGTCACGTACGCACAAACAGGACCTTTTTAGGTGCTGGCACGTTGCAATGAATTCATGGGATGGTAAATAGGCGAAGGACACCAAACCATAACTGGCTACTGCCACATTCGTTTGACTTAGCCTTACATAAGGCTTTATAATTGAGTGGTTAAGAAAGGAGATTAAGCTCCAAAAAATTCTGTCGTAGAAAAACTAACAGTAGCAAAGTTATTTAGGTAATCCAATAACTTGGGGATATGTTAATACCCAAATACTAGAAACCACTCCAGTTTTCAGAGGGCCATTTTGGTCAATGGAGCATTGTCAAAGTTATAAGCATTGACATATCATATTTTAATAAGATTGTTTTTTTTTATTACACCAAAACGCAAAAGAGAAATTAAGACCTAACATAAAACAGTTTGATATACGACATCCTGTTATTGGTTTTTTGCATTCACAAGTGAAACTATGGAACTATGTTTGCGAAATATTTTTTTCATAGAAATGTGGACTTCCGCCTTTAGGAATTGAGTTTTCGATATTCATTTCGGTGACAAAACCTTTGAAAGGTTTTTTTTTTCAAATTACAGATTTATAGTTTGTGCGTTGATTTTCAGTAAGTCGGAAAATGTGAGGTATGTAAGTAAAATACTGCAAAAGATACAAATATTAGTAGTTGATTCTAAGTTATTCGCATCTCAGTTACAATAATTGCAACACTAGTTGATTCGATTCGGTCAAATGGCCTTGCTTTCATGTTATCTGTTAATTCTACTGAAACCAAGCAACCACAACTTCACACGTTTGAAACTGTGTTTGAATCGTTTGAGATATTTTTTCTTTTTCATTTACGGCATCGGCCTTTAATAAATCAATATTGACGTGTTTTTTATTTTAATTTAGTTGATGTTTAAATATTTCAACAATCTGTCAAAATAATTGGATCAATAAAATTACAAGACTTTTTGGCCAATTTAGAAGCAATGTTTGTAGCTTTTTCATTGGTTTTTTGGGGTCTAGGTGTTTTTGTTATCTACCTAAGTAGGTATATTGTGTAGGTATATTTTGGTATTATATTGTCTTATCACAAGGTGTAGACAATCGAAATGGAGGTGTTTCTACGACCAAAAAATGGCCACTTTTTCCTTTGTAACGCTATTTTGACGTTTGATATTTTTATAGAATAGAATAGATTTTTATTCAGACACGGACACATACAGGAAAATAAAAATAGATAAAAAAAAATTAGAAGCAATGTTTGTAGCTTTTTCATTGGTTTTTTGGGGTCTAGGAGTTTTTGTTATCTACCTAAGTAGGTATATTGTGTAGGTATATTTTGATATTATATTGTCTTATCACAAGGTGTAGGCAATCAAAATGGAGGTGTTTCTACGACCAAAAAATGGCCACTTTTTCCTTTGTAATGCTATTTTGACGTTTGATATTTTTATGGAATAGAATAGTTTTTTATTCAGACACGGACACATACAGGAAAATAAAAATTGATAAAAAAAAAACAAAACAAAGGTAAAACCAAACAAAATTAGATTAAGTAACACAGAAAGTAAAATAAAACAGATATAAATTGTCTTTCCTGCATGCAAGTCGCGTGGCTGAATAGGGCCAATCTCACCAAATGTTAAGGAGGTAACTAATTAGGGTATTACGGTGCTGCGACCATAAAACAACCAGTAGTCAATGTTTTCAAAATGCTGTCACATATCTATAATGTATCAATTATAATATAATGCGTCGGATAACTTGCAAGATATTAAAAGCCTCAATCATAATTGATCACATGTTTTGAATCACTGATTAGTTTTGATGGTTTTATGCTACGGCTATAAAATGCCTGACATGGTTTTGGTTTTTTAATATCAAAATATTTGACGCTCGTTACTTTTGAATAGAGTTGACCGTTAGCGTAAAATATTCATTCAAAATTCAAATATTTTAATAGCATAGAATAAATAATATAGAATTGGCGGTTTATATATCTGTGCATTTACTAATGACGGCGCCCGGCGCCAAAATGTACCTCTGTCTTTTTAGGGTTCCTTGATCAATAAAAAACTGTAAAGCTACCAGAAGCAGTGCGATAACTTTTGGTTGTGAACAGTGCGTAAAATTGTTTAAAATTTGCTCTAATTCCGGTTTTTTTTTGGCTATTAGAATTCGGAACCCAAAAATGTATACTTGATTGCGAGAAAAGGCTAGGTATATTCATTTATCCTCACGAATTTCCATAAATTATTTTGAGTTTTTATTTATTTTATATTAAATGCAAAACTTACTCCGCTAATCCATTTAAATAATTAAGTAGACAAATTTATTGTCACATTATTTTATGATTTGATTTTGGGACGGAAATGGCGGGCAAAACCACCTACTTAGCTATAGTTTTACTCTACATAGAAACTGCAAAAAGCAAACAGATTGTCATTTTTTTTGTCTTAATAGGCTTTGTTCACAATTGAACATGCCATGAACGAGATCGTCAGTTTGGCTTGAAACAGATTTGTAACTTTAATAAGTAATATGGGAATGGTGCAAAATGCGAGGCCGATCAATATTACATCAATATGTAATTCGGAAGTGGTCTCTTAGCATGAAGCAATTTCAGGATGGGTGAAATTATAAATGTAAACGGTAAAGCCAAAAAACTATGACAACGGTGGCAATGGGTGAATTATGTACCTAAAGGCAATTGAAGGAAAGACGGCACTGGGCCGATTAAAGTGACGTTTTAAGGACGTGGCTTCTACCCAGCCGTGGGCTATTAGGCTGTCAATGATATTGATGATGAACCTGTCCATCGGAGTTACAAATTCAAACCAGATGTAACCCTTTGAACCAGAACCAAAGTACATTCTATTATCTAATCTGAGCCGGAAAGCAGAACACGGTAAAGCTAACAATAATTCTTACCAACAAAAATTCGTGTAGGTAGTTAGATAATGTGTAGGGTATTAGAAAGTCTCAGTTACATTAGTAGCTTAATCCTACTATTTTATACGTTTTTGAGATAGCTCTTTATCTGAACATTTTGAGGTGTCTACTTTGTTAATTTTGAACTAGTCTTTTTTAACGTTTTTCCGCGGCTTTGCAAGCGTTGTAGGTAAGTACCAATAAGGTAGGTAAGAGTACTAACCTAATATATTACTTATCTATAAAGCTATTCCAACTCCACATCAAATAGGTGCTAAATCTATTCCAAATTTCACGCAAATTCGTCTAGATATTGCAGCGTGATTGAAGCACAAACAAACTTAGCAGACGTTCAAACTTTTATAACTATGTATAATGCTTAAGTGCTTTAATATCTACTCAATATAATACGGTACATAGGATATATTTACATACATCTCTACATAGGATGGAATATACTATAGAAAAATACATAGTACATACCTTATACTTATAGTGTAAGTAAATAATATCTACATGCACATAATTTTAATTGGAAATAAGCATCAGTAGATAAGTTTTTTCGTGTTTACATTTTTATTACAAACTGGACAAAAATGGGATGATCAAAGGAATTCTATTAGGTTCCTACGGTGGTTCCTACACATACTTTGCCTACCTACTTATCTGAGAGTTTTCGGCCTAAAAAGCGTAAAGCGGTTGCTTAGGCCTCTAATCTGTTTACATAACATCGTTTGTTTACGAAAATGCGTGAACATTATCTAGCTACCTATCGTCAAGCACGAAATCTACACATGATTGTAGGTTGCTAGCTTGTAATATAGGAAACAGTAAACACCCGGCACTAGTGTCAATAGGGCTTGAACCGAGTAGGTACATAGGTAACTATAAACTGCTGATTAGGTACATAAACCCGCCATTACAGAACGTTCTATTTATAGAATCCGCACACAGATCACGTCTTTGTCTGCTGTAGCATAAACGCTATCGTTTTGTTTTGTGTCGCTCTGCAAAGAATCGCCGATCAAAACATTACATAACCTAAAACAAAAGAACTCACCGAAACAAACCAGAAGCGGCCCCGTCATTTCGTCTCTCATGATCGCACAAAAGTTTATTTTTTACACTTTGTTAGGTTAGAACGTCACGTCATTTTGACAGGTGACGCGTATGTCACCGCCACCTTGCGCGGTGGGAGCCGGAATTGTTCCCGGTGCAATCGTGTGTTGTTACCGGAATGGCATAGTTTGGGAGTTTTGCGTCGGGTTCCCGCGGCCAATGAACGGCACAGACCACGACTTCCAAGGTCAGGCCGGCGTACGTTGCCGGCGGAGGCGGATAGAGGGCAGCACGGCACGACGCGAGCGGCGAGTCCGCTGCCCGTATGACTACTAACAGAAACTGTGCTGCTCGCCTGGCGTGATGCGCCGATAAGCGGTATTATGGAATAAATAAAAACCGATGAGATGTGAATATCAATGAATGCAGGCTACTACGCTTTGCTGAGTAGGTAGGTACCTACTTTGTTCAGTTTTTATGTTCGAAACAATTGCTCTCAGAACTGACCTCCTTTATTTTAACCATTACCTTCGTTTAACAAATATATAAACTCGAGGTTCTTACGCCTTCGATTGTATTGAAAAATAAAGTGCTAAACAGTTCAATAATTGTTTAACTGTGGGGCAAAACTGGTAGGGAACACAGGAACAATCCCGAAAAAAGACAAACAGCATCATCTTGACTCATAAGAACCATCAAACATTATATATACTCAGTACCTCCCTAATTAATATGGCATGGTATAGAGGTAATATTTTACACGCTTCCAAACTACGCTACGAGTACCTACAAAACAAATAGTGATTTTCCATAGATTGGACGTCGGCAAACAACAAAATCAGGGAACATGGCAGAGCTTTTGCTACTAGACGCTAGATGTCACTCACTACAAAAAACTTTGTTTTTAAATTTTGTCTGTTGAGCCGCATGATCAATGCAAAAAATAGATTTTTTTAAATTACCTAACAATTACGTGTATATAAAAAATTACGATGTAAAAGTAGTACCATACGAAAAAATAAGTTGTTTTGTATAATAATATGTACCTATACATAAAAGTAAGTAAGTACCTAATTGTTTTACTTTTTTTCCTGTTTTATTACTTGGTATAAACGTGGGGTAAAGGTAGTATAAGCAAATCTAATTCTATTTGGTTATACATTTAAACTTGTATAAGTAGGTACTCAAATGCTTTCTAATAGTTTAGTCTACTCAATAACAGAAGGCGCTTTGCGGTCCTATGATAAAAGAAGTAGGTACCTACCTAGGTGGCTAGGTACCCTAGGTATAAAATTTAATTAGGTACCTACCTGCATAATATTAATTAAGTATAATTACCGGTCTGTATTCAAAAAGATGATGTCATAGGTACTTATTAAAAACACGCGTTTTGAAAAGTTCTCTGAAATGCGTAAGGTATAAATTTTACGACTATGCTTTTGAGCAAAATCAAGATTGAAAGCTTTTTTATAACGTACGCTTATAAGGCAAGTGGTTATTAAAACACTAAAAATGGCTCAAAGTCTCAATTTGACTGCAATTAAAAATTTAACACCGACTTTCGAATAAATGAAGTAAGTAGGTACTTAGTTCCAGTTTTATGTTTTCGCTGTAACATTTTTTTTGTTTTTAATTATATTTAATGTACCTAAGCACCTACCTTACCTACCTATATGCTTAACCAACAAATTAGAAAAAAAATATTATTCTGTAAGCGAGTGCGCGTCAATCATTCAAAATTTTAAAATCTAAGTTTTCGTAAAACCAATATTAAGATGGCATATTTATCAAAATACTAGCTTCCACCCGCGGCTGTGCTTCCGTAGTTACCTGTTAAATTATAGCCTACTAGCTTCCGCCCAAGGCTTCGCCCGCGTGGTACCTTGAAAAACAAAAACAAATCTATCCCACGAGGACCGTACCTTTTTTCGGGATAAAAAGTAGCCTACGTGTTATTTCAGACTATAATCTATTCATCAATTATAAATTTCATCAAAATCCAATCACTAGTTTTTGCGTGAAAGAGTAACAAACAACATCCTTACATTTATATATCCATACATCCACACATCCATCCATACATTCTTACAAACTTTCGCGTTTATAATATTAGAAGGATGTGCTATTCCAGACTGTAATCTATCTCTGTGGCTATTTTTCAAATCCGTCCAGCCTTTTCAGCGTGATTGAGTAAAAACCATCTAAACATTCGTATTCATAATATGATGTTCTAAGAGAATTATTTTCTAATCTAATCTAATGTAATTGGGTCAAACTGTACATAGAACCAGTTTTTTTCAGTAATTTAATATGACTTGGAAGCATTTGGAGCTAACACTCACAATTTTTGCTATGATTTGGAGTAGGTATGTAAGAGGCATATTGATCTATGTGGGCTAGTTGGCACCTTGGTTCTTTAATTTTCCGCGCAAGCATAAGGAACTATCTGCACATGGGGCCTCATCGTTAGCGGTATTTGGCTCTATGTAGTACCACTTTTAGGGAAATATTAAATTATATATTATTTTATTTATTTTATTTTATTTTATTTTACAATTTTAGGAAAACTAACAGCTAGGTAAAAATGTAACAACAATGATGTGTGATTAACGGCTAATTATAAGTTTCCACAAGCAAAAAATACTTAAGTTTAATATTATTATAAACAGTCTAAAAGAAAAGAAAAAAAAGACGGTGTAATTTAAAAAATAAAATCTAAAACTAAGTTACACAAGTTAAGTTATTCCTCCACAATTGTTCCCTCACTACTGAGGATCGTGACTCCTTTTGATTTCGTCAACCAGTTGTCTCGATCGGTTGCGCTCCGTTGCTTGGTGCAGTGCGGTACTAACAGACATGTCTAGTTCCTCCGCTATCTGGTCTGACCATCGTTTTGGACTTCTGCCTCTGGGTCTTTTGCCTTCAATTTTTCCAGTAACCATCAGGCGTGCAACGTGGCCAAAGTACCGCACTATTCGTTGCAAGCAGGTAGTTGATAGGTTGATATATTATTAATTAGTAGCTATAATGATTTCTGAATATACAAAATGTAGCCAGATAATGCAGCTGCGTAATGGAATTATAACCAATTGTATAATGCTAATATAGGTACTCAAAGATATTAAGAGATGAAATTTAGAAACACGTTTTTCGGCTCTCCTGAAAAGTAGCAAAAATCACTTTGACCCTAATGCTTCTCAGGCACAGATATTCGTTGGATGGTATATAGGTACACGTAGATATATTGTTTAGTTTATAATAAGTTGTTATTGTTAGATATTATGTTGTTGCGTGTGGCACGATATCGAAATCTAGCACTAATCCATAGGTACATACATATTATAATCTACAATAATGTCTGTAATGACGGTTTATAAAAACCTTCTAATGTTATAGAAAAGTTTGTAAGCTTGTATGTTTGCCTATTTGATCGTAAGGGGTAATCATTGGAAACATTTGACGACCTCAGTGGCGCAGCGGGCGAGAGTCCGCCTGCGACGCAAGAGGTTGCGTGTTCGATTCCCGCCGCGGAACAAATTTGTATACGATCTGCAGAAATTTGTTCCGTTGGTCTGGGTGTTTTCTATGTATAATAAAAAAATATCTATCTAACTATGTATTTAATGTATTAAGTAAAATATATCAGTTATCTAGTACCCATAACACAAGCTTTGAGTAGCTTACTTTGGGGCTAGATGATGCTGTGTTGACTGTCCAGCATTATTTATTTTATTTATTTATTTTTTACATTGGTATCAATGTAAATATTGTATTGGTTGGGTACTTACTTATGTATATCATTGTAAAAACTGTGTGCTGCTAATGTTCAAGTGAAGCAGGCTGAGAGAATGAGGATGCTCATAATAAAAGAAAAAATAAAATGAAATTATTTTTTTTAAAGATTTTTATTTAAAAATAAATTATCGTAGTACAACTTGCACCAATAACAACAAAATTTTGGTTTAAACAACATGAAACCTTAACTTTACGCTCAAAGCAACTTAGTCTGCATTACTTTTAAGATTATAAAATTAAATACTACGGTGCGATAGGACCTAGGTTCACGTCACTTATGTAAAAGTATTACTTTGTCCTATTTATTGAAAACTGCAAAAACTCACAACATTCGACCTTAGGTAGGTACTAAGATGGTTTTTCTCGGTCGAGTGCGAGATCCAAATACTTTGCCGTTTTTAATATTCCCTGTATTCCCTGAGTAGTACGAGTAAGTTTAGCGGAAATGTAGTTTTGCGACAATCTCAATACATTTTCTACGTCCTCATGTTGAGAAAACTTTGATTTATAATGATCAGTTTGATAATCTGGTCGATTATCACGAAATTTGACCAAATCAAGATAATTATGAGACTCTGATCATCTAAATCAAAGTTTTCTAAACGCGAAATCGTAGAAAATGTTTCAAGATTTTTGCAAAACTACATTTCTGCAACAATTATTACTCGGGGAATGCAGGCAATATTAAAAACAGCATATAATTTTAATTTCGCACCCGACTGAGAAGAACTACCTTAAGATAAATTAATTAGGTACATACGCGGACAAATTAAAATCATGCAAACACAAAATGATACAACAGTTAAATTGATTAACGTCTTTCTGGATCTGCCGTACTCCTTCACAAAATCAATTTATTCAAAAACGATTCAGTTTTCTTAATAAAGCAACTACCGTAGATGTAATCTTAAACAAAAACGGAATCAAATCCCGCTCGCGTTCAAACAAACTTATACTCAAAAGCATCATAAGTACCTTATCGAGATTTAGGCAGTTAAAAATAACCAGATGACGTTCATTACACAAAGAAATAACAGGAAAAATAGAAAAATGGGTTGTAGGAAAACACGCACATTGACTGGAGGTACACTAGTAAGTACCTAATGCGAGATTCAAAGGCACAGTACAATTAGATATTTTGTTTGTGTGCATCATAGAAGGGCCTTACCACAAGCTCTTCGCGCAATATCAAAGCAATATAACTTTGATATTTCGTACCATAAGCTATAAAAATTTTAGGTATCGATTGTTATTTCAAGCTTAAAATGTGTAATTTTTAAAACATGATAGTTTGAAAGAGCTTGTGGAGGCTCCAGTTCGGTCGACGGATTTCGATAAAATTTAGAACAAACAATAGACGATCGAAATAGACATAATAATTTTATAAATTCATAAAACAGCTAAATGCGCTAAGTTAATAAATCTTGTTTGCCTTACGACCGCCGACCGGACTACTTTGCACATAGTTTTTGTCATAACATTTTCAGAAATTGTCAATTGACACCACAACAAAAGCCTTAAAAGCCCTAATTAGGTGCAATGTGTAAGCCTTAATTATTAGTTGTTATAAGATCTGTTTGGTGTCAAAAAGAAATTTCTTTGCCACACAAATGTGAAAAAAAATATCGATTGGTCTAATTCTATGTTTCAATAATTCCTAATTTCCCCTAAATTGTTAGGTACCTAGTAGGTCTAGGTACTGACCTACTAAGGTAAAATTTCCTACAAATAAGATTGTTTTAGCCAATTACTTTTGCTACAAATATTTACTTATGATAGTGATCCACTGAATGTGCGATCTATCCAATACCTTGGTACTTTGTTTAAGTATATTTTGTCATTTTATTTACAGTTACGAGTACATTGAACTAACCGCCTCAAAATGTATTTTTACACACTATTATTGGCTCCACTGAAATTGAACGGCTCAATGTATGGTCTTTTCACTTTAGAATATGTAAAACTGTTGGCTCTACTTGTATTGTATTGCTTTGTCTAGCAAACCTTCTTAGGTCCGAGATGAAAAAATGGATACTGAGTAAACATTGCTTATCTACGTGAATAATTATTAAAAAATAAGTATTAGAATGCAAAATGCGTCTTCGGAAAATTTTCTAATTATAATTGACTGCACGAAACATCGTTTCTTCGTTTTATTGCCATCGATTATAAATGAATTTTCTATATCTACAAGTTATAACTAATAGCCCCATTTTCATCAAGCGGTGAAACAGCCGACCATTCTTCGCGTCTGTTGTTGTGTACGGTAACAGATATTGAACACACCGTAATACATCATCTATAATAACACCTTAACAGTCACATAGGTACCTACATAATTCTGACTCCACACTAGGATTCCCCATATCCTGGGTATCAGAAACTACGAGTACCATGGTACTACAACACCCGAACACGGAAGAAATATTAGCAGACATGTAAACATTTCTCCCGCCGTAAGAATCGAACCCGCACCTCTCGCGTCTCAACTGGACACTTGCCCACCACGCCATCGAGATCGTCAAATCTATGTCAGTGCGCTTCAAAGTAGGCGTATACGTGTCTTAAAGAGTACACTTGTGTAACAGTGTGACTCGATGGGAAAAAAACTCCCAACGAGTCACACTGTGACCGGATCTAGAGTGACTGAGCACGAAGTTTTCTCACGATGTTTTGCTTCGTTCTTTGAGCGTACATTATAGTTTCGAACAATCCATTGGTACACACGACTTTGGAAGGAATACTATCGTCACGTATCTATCGTCTCACTAGACGTCAGCGAAGAAGGCCGGCCTTTAAGCACTTATTACACTACCCTGAATTCAGGGACCCTTACCCTGAATAAGAGTCAGGGCGTAAGGCGTAAAGGCTAGGAGTTAGGCTCCCTTACTACCGGGCCCTGAATACCGTGTAGTATAATAAGTGCCTTACTCACCGATAACTTACGAAAGCTTCATCATAAGGTTCTATCTGAATATACCTACAGTAACTGTCTTATACTTAGGACATCCGCCGCTCACCGGCAACTTTAAGTTAGAAAAAACTCAGGTCTAAGTTCACCAATACATTCTAGTTATGTTTTATTTAATCGATGGTTATGTGAAAACTTGTCATGTCAATAGACACCTGTTCTATACCTACAAGCCAATATTGAATGGACATTTTAAGTAGGCGTTTGAAAAACTGTGTTAGTGAACTTAGATAATTATATTTTTAAATTATATATAAAAACGGCTGCAATACAAATTAGCCGATATTATGTAGTTATTTTTCATTGGTCTTTAAACCTAGCAGTGTTTAGCGATGGTTTTCTTGCATAGAATAGTAAAAAGTGACTTAATCTGTCAAAATATCTTAAAGTTATGCTCTACGTATAACATAAATTCATAAAATTAGCAATCTCTCTCCATAATTCTTGTTCTAGTTTAGTTGCTTAGTGCGAAACTACTCATTTTGTATACAAAAAATTGGTTATAGGCTGTATACGAACCGATATTTGTATACAACCCTTTAGTTGCATGTATTATGTATACAAACAAACTAACAAACGCCTGCTCTATTCCGTATAGCAAGTAGTTAGAGTATTAGCACTAACGCTTGCAAAACGCAAAATGCATACAACTTTGCAGTTTAGATCGTAAAAATAAAACAAATAAAGGATAATATTAGGTTTATGAAAAGGGCGTCTTTCAAAACTTACTCCTAACTACAATCGCATTAACTTTCTCACTATCTCAAACTAAGGGCCCAGATAACGTAACACAAGAAAATTACTCTGAAAAACGTGACTTAAAAAAATATGGGTAAGATCATAACGATGAGAAAATGTCATTAACTAATATTTTAGCTCTACTAGAGATGATGCTCTTAGAAAATAACAAAATGTATGGCAATGACATTTTTGAAATTGATGATTCCCATAAATTTAATAATTTTTCTCTTCCATATCGATGTTTACATTCCATAGCAACTTTGACTATAGCTGTATTCAAATGTTAGTTTATACCTAGGGCCTCTGGTCACAATTCACGCTTAGTTGGACAAGTTAGCATTACTAACATGGCTCATTGACGAACTATAGAAGGTTGAATAATAAAATATTATCTATCTGTTAAGCTGGCAGCACTGAAGTTTAAAGAGCAGTTGACTATGTCAAGATAGCAAGTGTGGCTATAATAGTAGGTGACAACTGGCAACCCAGCCTTCTGGCTAAATCTGTTGACGGAGATAATAGGCTGTTCAAAGGCCTCCGTCAAAGCTTAACCACTTTTGATGATGCATTATGGTATAATAATATATAATTTCATTGCACATAAGAAACTGCTCTTTTTTGTGATATCTTAAAGTAGTCGGCAACTTAGATCTCATTGAGACGCAATAAAAGCTATCACATTGAGACGCAATAAGAGCTTTCTCATTGAGACACAAGTAGAACTGTCTCATTGAGACGCAATAGGAGCTAAGTATCTCATTGAGACGCAATAAGAGCTAAGTATCTCATTGAGACGCAATAAGAGCTAGGTATCTCATTGAGACGCAACAGAGTTATCTCCTTTTAAACCCGAACACGCTGTTGTAGGTGTACGCTATTGTTATTCAAGCTGTTTGTACATGTCCTCTATTTGTGGTTTGAAGTAGTTCCTGATCTCAGGTCGCTTCGCCTTCAACGTGGGAGTTAGAAGACCGTTCTGCACTGAGAATGGATCCGGATGCAGGTAAATGTCCTTTACCTGTGAAAAGGAATAATTTCTGTAACTCCTTATAATCCAACAATAAATATGCACAACAAAAATCAAAGCTATTAAACAACTAGAATCCCTACATATTAGATAAGTATTAAACATTATATATATCTTTGATTATATCAAGTCGTATCTTTTTGCCAAGTTAAGCAGGGTCGCGCCTACTCATTAATAATAGCAGTATTTGGGTACGAATAGGCAGCGGGCGACATGAGGCGGCGGCGGACGACGTGTCGCGGTGACACCGCTGGTTTCTATGAATTTCTGAAATGCTAACTACGGAGGGAATTTCATAGAAATAACATAGAAACCAGAAGTGTCGCCGCGACACGTCATCCGCCGCCGCCTCATGTCACCCGCTGCCAACTCGTACCTTTATCCTGAGATATGGATTTTATTTTGTCTCATTCCACCATTAATTTCAGTTACACTTCAAACCATAACTTGTATCATACTTGCAGGCTAAATATCTTTAATGTCTCTTGGGTATCATTTGGTGGTAACCAGAGGTTATACTAAGGTAAAGATGGTCCAACTGCTCACCTGTTCGAAGGTCTTCAAGCCAGCAGTCTTTCCGAACTGCAGCATATCGTCCAGGATCATCTTCTTGACCTGCTCGTTCTCGCAGAGGGCAGAGAAGGTGCCTTTGATGCCCTTCTCTAGTGCCCAGCACTTGATCACGTCTACGTCAGGCACAACCACTGCTACTATGCAAGACTGAAAATAAAGTACATCAGGGTCTTCTTCTTCTTCTTCTTCTTAAATTATGGCATCTGTCTCTTTTTGCCAGTGTCAAGTGTATTTTTATTTAAGTATTGTCAACGTCACAGAGTCATAATCAAGTTGTCAAGTCAATTTTAAACAAAAGATGGCTGTATCAGGGTCAGCCCCCTTAGCATGGCGATTTTTTGTCTACTCTTCGGAAGAAAGACAAAACGTTCTCCACACTTCCAATTTTCTCTTCTACCCGAGCATGGTATGACATCAAGACAAAACTATCTTGGTAGACAAAGCTTGTCCATAGCAACGGGGAGGAGCTAGCGCGGAGTGATTTTAACCAATTCAAATCATGTTTAGTTCATTCATTGCGTCATTAAAAACGTAAATAGAGGCAACTTTACTATGACATTTTATCAATATAGGTACTATACTGAAATAAAAACGCGAAAGTTTGTTTGGATGTCTGGATGTTTGTTACTCTTTCATGCTAAAACGGCTGAACGGATCTGAATGAAATTTGGCACTGATATAGATTATGGTCTGGAATAACACATAAGCTACATTTTATTCCGAAAAGATGTAAGGTTCCCGCGGGATAGATATGTTTTTGTTTTTCAAGGTATCAGCGGACGAAGCCGCGGGCGGAAGCTAGTCCATATTATAGAAGAAAACGAAATTAGCGGTAGGAAGGAATAAAAAAAAATATGCAAGCCAAAATACTCAACATAGATAGGTAGGTAGGTATATCCGATCAAATACACTATTTTATAATGTATCTACGGTAATACTTAAAATTAATTGCTTTTTGAGTGAAATCTTTTTTCAGTACTTATAAAAATTAATGATGTGTTTTTTAAATTACGTATTTATTAATTACCTACATAATGTAACATGTTCTTATTCATTATTTTAGATACCTACATAAACTACCGTAACCTAATAAGTAGTCGCAAACACAAATTACAAGGGAAGAAACTCTTGTCTACGTCTTTAGAGAGGTAGACTAAACATGAAGCCATATCTCTATCCCTAAACGTCAAAAGAAGAGAAAATATGATCGCCATGCTCGGCGCTGTAGAGTTTTGTCTTGGATGTGAAGACACTTCTCTTTCCGTTCATTCTCTTCGATCGCCATGCTCGGGAAGGTAGACAAATAGCTATCTCTACACCCAAATGTCATTTTTCTCTACTGTCATGTCGACAAAACCGTTGTCTTCAGTTTCTATGCTAAGCGGGCAGTTCTAAACTAGCAATGCTCTGACACATTGACGTCAGAATTTGTTTTTGACAGAGATCTTAAGAGAATTTGTTTTTGACAGAGAGCACAAGTTAGGCCTCACCACGAATTCATAATACGTTACCGAATTAAATTACTTACATTGTTATTTCGTAACATGACCTATGCAAATTGTATGGAAGTAGTGACGTTTCTATAATGGAATCGTTACGGAATCGCTCTAGAAGACTTCGTGGTAAGGCTCCTGCATTAGACAATAGATAAAAAACTATAAACCTTTAAAGATTCTCCATGAACGAAGACTTGCTCGACGTACTGACTCCTATTGTAGATGTTCTCAATCTTCTCAGGGACGATGTATTCACCTTGCGAAAGCTTGAAGATGTGTTTTCTTCTATCAATAATTTTCAATGTGCCGTTCTGAAAGGTGATAAGGTTTTGATTGTTAGTCATCTTGTAGCTGAAACCAGCCTAAAGTCTAAACCGTACAAATTTGTCTTCAGCGAAACAATTATAGAAGTAGGGGAAATAGCATTAGATCATTTAGTAGCTAACTTTGGGGCTAGATGATGCTGTGTGGATTGTCCAGCATTATTTATTTATACAATACTTTAGCCCATTTTATGCCGCGGATAAAACCTATTGAATGTTACTACACAGATGGCATTCAAGGCAATACCCAATAATCAGGAAACGGTTGTGCTCAGTGCTGAAGCCATGCGCCAGAATAAACAACACCTATTCAATACAACGATTCATAAATAAGGAGAATCAAAGTAAAGATGACCCAATGAATATATTGAAAGAAAACTGTTGTTTACGACAAAGTTATGGTAGAGGGACAGTTAACTCACCGGTAGCCATTTGCCAACATCACCAGTGTGGTGCCAGCCATCGCAGTCGATGACCTCACGAGTCTTCTCCGGCTCCTTGAAGTATCCCTTGAAAACGTTGGCTCCCTGCACGCAGACCTCGCCCTGACCCTGCACCGCGTAGTACTCCATTTCGGGCACGTCCACTAGCTGGAAACAAAGAACAAAAAGCTTTAAATCTCATTTTTTTTCTATTAGACACTGTTTAAAAAAACAAAGCTCAAATAAACCACACATTTCCACAAGTTATTCGAATGAAACATGATTGGCGCAAAAGAATATTGTTCTTCACGGTGCTTTTAATGCTTTTTATGTTTTTACGATTTCACTTTTGTTTCTGGTAGTTCTTCTAGAGTGGATTTCACATGGATAAAACCACATAGTACCTGTATATTTAGCTAATGTTACTGTAATAAATCGATACATCCCTGCAATTGAGAAACATTCGACAGCTGCCAAAACATTGCGTCAGCGCATCAGAGATACACCGCCATCAGAATGGAATCTCTAAAGTGGGAGCACAACGGAAACGATTTATTTATTTGCCCCTTATTTTAGACTGTTAATATCCAGCATTTAATTATATGGATAACTGCCTCAATGGCGATTAATATCAGAAAATCGTAGTTCGGTAAAATTTTGTTATAGTGCTTGGCACAGCAGTTTCTCGAATTTTTCCTTATAAAAAAGACAAAATGTGATAACTTGGTTTCTGTTATTTTAAACTTTTTCCATAAAGAAGAGACAATACTGAATTTAAATTCCTCTGTGAAGCAGTCGATTATATTCTGACTAGGACTTGAGATTATGATCATGCCAGCGTACGCACATCAATCAATTCTATAAAACCATAGTCACCTTCTTGCTTGTTCTTCTCGTACTTGGGTTAGGTTGGAATTGGCACATAGATTGACCTAGCATGTAAGACGTCTCAAAGTGATCCTTGTGATTTTATTGAATAAATTGTTTTTCTTTCTTTCTTTCTTTCTTTCTTTAACCTGATAGTAACTACTTCTCCCAAGCATCCACACCATAATGCTTGGTTTGAATACCATTTCCGAAAGCAATGTACCTAACATTACTAAAGTTGACCATACATGATGAGCTTACCTTCACTTTGCAACAAGCAACGGGAGGTCCGACATGTTCCGGGACATGGTCCCCTTGAACTGTCAAAGTAACCGGCGCAGTGCACTCCGTCTGACCATAACCTTCCACAATCTGTTGAGAGAAAGACACTTTTCTATTACTTATTTCTTTCTTATCTCTATCATTATCTGCAGCTTGCTCTAGAAGTTGTAATAAATATTGCTACAACTACACAGTGGAGACTTGTACAAAACAGTTAGGCAAACAAACAGCCTAGAATCGTAAATGCTAAAGAGATTTGTAGGCCAAAACTAGAACTTTGTAGACAACAGTAGTCTAGAGCTCAAGGACGATATCGAACAAAAGTAAGATATCGACTTCCATCAAATTTTTATCCGACCTCGAATGAAATATCTGATATTCAGATACAAAATGACTTTCAATTTCTGTAGCAAACATCTTAAAATATCGATGAAAGCTTTTGGCGGTTATCCACGAACGAGATTTCAGAGTAGTAAATTGCTAGCTGTATAACGCTTATAGAAGTAACATAAAACCTTGGTGTGATAGGTATGAAATATAATTTTGATTCAATTCAACAAATGTCATTTATGAACATATACTTGACCTATTCAATGACCTAATCAACATGTTATGTTGAATATCTCCAAACTTATTGGGTGTGCTATAATCTAAATTTTCTATAACAATTCTAATTCATTATAGTTGGTTTTTCTATTAAAAGCTAAAATTTTTGCAAGTGAATACGTAAATATCATAAGCATTTTTTTAAATATTTATATTTACGGACAGTATTACATCGATGAAGAACCAACTACTCCTACGTAATAAAATGTTAACGATGTTCAACACAAATTTTAATAGGGTGGTTCACATCATAAACACGCTCGAATGCATTTCAGAGTACTTGATGACTTAATTTATTGCTATAACTAAGATTAACTAGACTGGCTAGTGTCGCTAAGAGCTCTTAAGGGCTCGGTTATGAAGCTTCGGTGTGTCACGTCATCTAAGGAGATAGAGAAGTAATAGAAAACTATTTATAATCTGCAAAACTATTTGACCAGAGGATTGTCTGTAAAAACCTTAAAAATTTCTTTGCTATGGGGGTAAATGCTTCTGTATAAGGATGATTTTTTTCACTGTGCGAGGAATCAAAGCGTTCCGTGTGGGAATCTAAAAGTTTTGTACAATAGGTTATTGTGGATTTCGTATCAAAAACAGCAGGTATTGAACAGAGAGCCGAGAACGCATAGCGTGTAGTTGATCAAACTAAGTGTTCCGTAATCCGTATGCAAGGGTAAGAGATTCCGTACACGGGGTGGATTAATGAGACGGGGCAATCAAAACTACTGAGCTACTTTAACCGTTGTAGCTACGAGTACAGGAGAACGTTTTTAGGAGACTGTCCTTAACTTTTGAAAATATGAAGGGAGTTTAGTAGCTATTATTATTAATAGTAGTAGGTAAGTAACTAAAGATCTGAGAAGGTATAGTTGACTCAACGAATCTAGGTATTCGTGAAGTTAGCCGCAAGAGCTGCGCAGTATCGTTTTTCGGGAGCAATTGGAGGTCTGAGGGGGGGGGGGAAGGAACTGTACATGCGCAAACTCGCACTCGTGGCTTACTTCACGAATGCCTAGATCCGTTGGATGACTTGTATCTACCGAGTCCGGAGATTACAGTCGTGGTCATATTTTTATATTTTTTTAGTAGTAGGTACTGACCAGACAGCCGAGGGCGCAGCGTGCAAAGGTCAGTACGCTGCCAGCCAGCGGTGCTGAGCCGACCACCATGATGCGCAGACGCCCGCCCATGCCTTCGCGCACCTTACGGAACACCAGCTTATCCCAGATAGAGTCTCCGCGGATTATACCTCTGAAACGAACATACATATGTAGAAGGATATGAATATGTAGATTTTTTAATATAACATACGTTTTGCATTGCCATGACAACAAGACGTATAGTTGGCTCAACGAATCCAGGCATTCGTGAAGTTAGCCGCAAGAGCTGCGTAGTATCATTTTTCGGGAGCAATTGGAGGTATGAGAAGGGGGGGAAGGAACTGTACATGCGCAAACTCGCACCTGTGGCTAACTTCACGAATGCCTAGATTCGTTGGATGAACTATACATAGATGGATATGAATATGTAGATTTTTTAATATAACATACGTTTTGTGTTGCCATGACAACTAGACATACCCGCTTTTGCTTGATAATACTACCTGTGTTCCGGTTTGAAAGGTGTCAATGCTGGTGACATTGTAAGAACAGAGAACTTTTTATTAAAACAAAAAGAAAAAAGGTGTAAACCCGTTTAATTTACTAGGTAATAAATTACTCAATTAGTGTCTTGATAATTGGTAGTTATTCTTGTTTTCAAACCGTATTATCTCGACTTGTGTTCTGTTTTTTACTAAGTTAAGATTCTTGCCTCTGTCTTAGCTTTTTCTATGATTGCAAAATGTAAACCAAACTTATGGATTTCTAATCTAAAGAAACCGATATCATCTTTTCTTTGATGCGCTCTGTCTAGTTTTTGGTGTTTAATTGGATTTTTTTTTTCAATCAAACATCTTAATAATCATACCAGTAAGTAATTCAGATACAAACAGTTCAGTAAGTCAAATGTTTCTAGGAAATAACTCACCTCTTTAATTCAGACTCTTTCGCCGACAGAGCCATATTGAAGAGCAATTTCTTGATTTTTGAGTTGGATATTTCCGATTGTGCTCTATCATACAGTCTGTTTAGAAGCCGGGGCACGGCCGGCATCATGGTGGGTTTGAGAGCGCTGAGGTCGTCAGCTAGCCGTCTGATATCACCGCTGTAGAAACCAACAGCTCCTCCTACCATGTAGAGAGCATTCTGAAAGGTACTACAAAATAAGCATCCAGCAATGTTATATAGTTCTGGGCATACAAAGATTTCCAGTCATTGCTATAAGAAACGTAAATAAAAAAAAAACAAATTCTATACAGTGAAGCTTAAGATATAAATCAGTATGTTTATAGCATAACTTAAATTCTACGTCTAGTCGCCTAAAGAGTTGATGAATACACCGGATGAACGACAGGAATGCAGTCTCGAGTTCTAATCTCACTATTCATGCGAAAACCGCGCGTTTGTTATGCAAACTAAATGACCTAGTAACTAGTGACAAAATGAACAAGTAGGCAATAAGATATCGTCTAGATATAAACGTTACAGGCTCGCTGCTCTATGAATAGAAGAATCAAAACTTTATTAAAAGACATCTGCACTAAACAGTCAAAAGAATATATAATATGAGCTGGTTTAAAGGCTCTGTGAAGACGTCAGTCATAGGCAAGTAGCCTAAGAAGCGATTTAAATGCTATTCAGCAAGATGTAATTAAAGACAGTGATGACTAGGTAGGCACCTCTTTCAAAAACCGAATTACAATTGAACCAGCCTTCTTGAAGCTAGAAGGACATAAACAGCAACTACAGGGTCGCTTTAAGATCACCTCTCGTTTTGATCGAGAAAAAAAGGACAACTCTTGAATCAAGTTCTGCAATATTCTACAAAACTAATAAAATGACATAGTCGGGAATGACATGACGTTCTTGTAAAGGTACTAATAATACATAATACATTTTAGATGCACAAACCTCGCAACAGCGCTCGAGCATATGGGCGAGTGGCAGGAAGGAGATCATGACGTCATTCTTCATGGGACGGTGCTCGCCGAGCTGCATAGTGACGCTGCACATTGACGCGACGACATTCTCGTGTGTCAGCATCACCCCTTTCGGCATGCCAGTTGTGCCGGAGGTGTAGCAAATCGTGCATAGACTCTCCGGTCGGGGAGGCTAAAAACATAATGATTCCTATAAATAATCTGAACATAATTCTTCTGCGCTGTAGGTTGTGGGTTCGATCCCCACCCGGGGCAAACATTTGTGTGATGAACGCAGATGTTTGTTCTGTGTCTGGGTGTTACTATGTATTCTATGTATGTATTTACGAAAAAAAAACTATATATTAATCTATCAACCATCTGGTTCCCATAGTACAAGCATTGCTTAGTTTGAGGCTAGATGGTGTTGTGTGAAATGTCCACCGATATTTATTTATTTATTTATTGACTTAAATGGTTTTGAATCCAGCAAATCCTTTGGTTAAAGGCAGATTCTCTTTCGTAATGTGACTGCTAACTGTGATCAGCTAACTCCATTTTCTTTAAGTACATATTTATTGAGCCGTAAAAACTAAAACCTTATTATAAATGTCGACAATGTAGTAGGTAGGCAACGACATTTGAGTAGAACTGGATTCAGTTAAATACAGTGTAATTATGTAGTTATAGTTGTATGTAATTACTTTACTTATTGGAACCGTCATTATTAATATAAATTGTAAAATCGAAAAATAAATGAAAAGTTCGATCAATCATATGAATTATCATTGGGGGAAGTAGCAATAATGTAAAGTGGTTTAATTAAACATGCAACTATAATTTCGAAAGATTCTCGAATGATAAATAAACAGATCTCTTGGTAGATAATGATTTAAGCGAAACCATTAATAATACGACAAAAATACTTAACAATATTCTTCGTACTTTGGGTAAACTGTAATTATAATATACTCGTAGATCATTGAATTCGTACAAGTCTCAATAACTGATCTTTTCCACAAAAATTGCCTATTAATTTAACGTAATTTCGAAATTTCATGTATAATCAATAAAAACAACTTACGACACAAGGATGATCTTTATGAGCACCCTGAACTTCCACATCTGTAAACTTCAGGATCTCTACTCCTCGACTCTTCGCCCTCTGGTGTGTTGAAGGTGAGACTTCCTTGATAGTGATCAGCTTTCTCAAACATCTAGGCGACTGGTCGAGAAGAAGATTAGCTTTCTTGTCGTCTTCACAAACAACAACAGTCATTTCAGCTGTAACAACGGAAGTGGTGAGAGGGTGAATAAAAAGACTAATTTTAACGTTCTTCTTTGAAAATTCTTGAGATTTCGTAGATTTTATTATATGAGCTGCCAACAGATCTGGTTTAAAATGTTTTCGTCATAGCTTGTTTCCGGTGTGAAATATTTTAGAGAATGTCTCCACGTACTCCGGTACCGTTCGAGTAAATAATCTTATGTTTGGGCTTCGTCAAATCCAACTCGTCACCATAGCTAAAATTGTTTTAAATCAGGGAGTGAATATTGAAATAAAATCAGTTATAAAGGTAAAGGTTATGACGTCATACGGTTTCATTTCGGTATCTGAAAATGGCGAGTCCGATAAAATATTATGAGAGAGCTAAAGAGTATGATGTCATACCAAAATCGATAGAATAAAGTGAAATCTTCATAACGTTAAAGCTAAACTGATAGAAAAATACGAAATAAAAAAACGGAAAGGATATGAAAATATACATACTTTGATTTACAATGAAGGCACATGCGTTGGCTCCTAGCGTGTCGTACAATGGCACAATGACCATTGAATAGCAGTAAGCTGCTTGTTCTGTCATTATCCATTCCGGACAATTCTGTGAATAGATTCCTGCAAATAACAAATAAATAAAAGGCATGCTCACAAAACGATGAATAAACTAAAGCCTGCTGCTGAGAATATAAAAATGAACATAGCTCGTTTTTTTCAAATAAATAATTTGCATTAACATTTTATTGATAATGAATGCGAATCCAATACCTACATAACTCTAAAGTTTTAAAAATATATTTATTAAATCACAAAACACATTAAAGATATATCTGTTCTATATAGGTATTAAACACACATCACACTCATACTTATGAGATTTTCTGTTCTTAGAAAAAATATATAACAGTATTTATCAAATAACTTAGTAAACTCACCCACAAATGTATTCTGACCGGGTGTCAAACCTTGACATATGAGGCCAGATCCAAAGTTCTTCGCCCTCAGGAGGGTTTCATTGTATGTCTGCCATACATAGGGTTTATTTGGTCCTTCACGCCAGCCGAGACAGTTTCCATTATCTGTAAACCATAGTGCTGTCATTTTCAAATGATTATCTTACTCATTATATCAAAGCTTTCACGACTGCAGTTAAATTGTAAAATATCCTGTGAAACCCGTTTCAATTCCAATGTTTTGTTTTGCATCGGGCATTAATAACTAGTCCCAGTGAGCTCAGAGCAAAAAATCATCCATCTCAACTACTCTAGTGGCACAAATTATGTTTAACTGTATCCTCAAAACCGGTTTATGAATAATGGCAACATTTAGTAATACCTTAGTATTATCGTGCTTATCGCTAACGAGCGGAAATGTAGGGAAATGAGGTGTGCCTAGAATTGCGTCTTGCGGCACTCCTCGGTTTGCAGTTGTGTGTGAACAATTCGTGATTACGGTCTGTCGGCAATAACTGAATGCATATAATAAATCTCGCGAGATGGTGCAAAGTCGTAACGATCTTGCGTACCATAAATCTTTTGAGAGCCGCAACCAGCCGATGGAGTGGCGAGTCTGTTAAATGCATTTTGTAAATTAACGACTTGCATACGGTCTATACGGAAAGATGCGCTGAGGTGATCTCAATATCTAAGATCTTTAAATGTTTTGATACCGATACTTTATTTGTGAATGCAGTATTTAGCAAAAGATGAAAACATTTAATATTTACTAGAGGCGAATGGCAAAAGCGAAGAGAGGCCTATGCCCAGCAGTGGGATGAGAAGGGCTGATGATGATGATAGAAACTGAAACTGAAAAACTTGATATCGTACTAGCACGATATAACTGCTAAAACTTACTTGATTCTTTGACACCTCTTCTGAATGTTTCGTAAAGTGTGCGCGTATCTTCATGCAGGTAACGAAGGTATCTGCCGTTTTTAGCTTCTTTGTAGAATTTGGACACTCGTACCATTTCAGGTCCCTGCAACAAACAGTAGTGTTAAGGTCGCCTAGAAGGCTCTGTCAAAAGTTTCGCTCTCTTCATCAAAGCTCTTGATTTATTTCGAAATAACAAGTCCGAGTGAAATGTATTCTTGTGAGGACGAATATATTCGGATATAATTGTTATTCCTTGACTTTAGTAAAACGGTCAAAAATATTTTTCTAGTAATTCTAGTCGCTTTTCATAAACTAGCCTAAGACTAAAAATCGGTCAAACTAAAACATAAGTTTTGAGGTGGTTATTGTGTCTCTACTTCAAAGTAAAATTACAATGATTTGAATAAAGTTACCAGGAAGTGGCACAATATGCCATAGACAAAAAAAATACTGAACTATTGTTCCGTATCCAAAATTAACTGAATTTCATTACTTTTTTGAAGTTATTAATTAATTGTTAAACTAGTAAAGTTTCGTTATAGAATTAACATCTAAAATTTTCAATGATGTCTTTATAATAATGATATGTCTTTATCAATATTTTATCATGTTTGCAGAGGTCGATGAACTGAACCCCCACAACGCACAGGAAACTAATCAGTAATAATTTAATTAACCAACCACTGTGGACTAGTCATTAGCTAACACACCGAGACCGACACAGTAAAGCGAAAATAATAAATGATGAACTGACGCTAGTAGGTAAATTATATATTTATTTTATACTGGGTCACTGATGATAGCTACAGTTCCGAGGAATAAGTTGTGGTAGATATACAAAACAGCCATCGAACAATCGGCTAACATGTTGGTGTAAAAACAACATGATTTGTTCCGTCGTATTTAGTTGACATTTATATTTTTTCAATCATATCCAATCACATTATAAGATACTAGCTTCTGCACCATGAAGTACCTACATAAATTATAGCCTATGTTCATCCTGAAAGTTCATTCTACACATTGGTGAAAGAATTTTTCAAATCGGATCAGTAGTTTCGGAGCCTATTCAATTCAAACAAACAAACAAACAAACAAACAATCAAATCTTTCCTCTTTATAATATTAGTATAGAATAGGCGTAATAGCTGCATTTAATCTTCTTTATTTAAACATGTTGCAGACATTACAGCGTTCGGTGACAGGTAAACGGAGATAATATCCTCAAGTTATATAAATTATCAAAGAAACATATTTTCAGGCCATAGCTATATAACCTACCATCATCTTCCTGCCCTTATCAGACTAGGTGGGGTCGGAACAATAGGTTCTCTTCCTTCACTCTTCCCTATCATCCGTCATCTCAGTAGTCACTCCCTTCTTACACATATCGTCTTTCACACTGTGCATCCATCTTTTCTTATGTCTACCTCTACCCTTATGTTCATCCACATTCAAATCTATAAACCTTCTTGTAACATGACTTTCTTTCCGCCGCATAACATGCCCATACGACGCGAACCTATTACTCTTCAGCTGAATATATACTGATTCGTTAAAAATGCTCTTCCTTTCAAGATAATTATGTAGTACTTATGGACATTTGTCACAATGCGAAGCCATGCATAATACTATACAATCTCCGTTAACCTAATGACATAGTTGGCATACTTCAAATCTCGGCTTCGAGCATGGCACTCTACATTACGGTATATTATTACAGTTTGCACAACGGATGAAACCGGAACGATGTCCGGGTCAAAGTCACCGCGGTAAAAATGAAAAATTCTCACAACACGTTTAATTTTACTTCTTAATACTGTTTTATATTCTTTATGATAACACTTTGATATGTAACTTAATTACTGTAATTCGAAACGATTCGTTTTGCTTTAGATTCACTAAGTGACATAGGCTTTGTTTTAGTGGGATAATAAGTATGCGGGTTAGTGCATTATTAAATAGTTTATTCGAGAACCACAACTCAATAGATTTGCGTATTCATTTAGAAGATCTAATAACCTTAGAATTATTATCATATTCGTAGACAAATCTATGATTATACATGAGTAATTTAAGATTATTTATAAAACAAAATGAGCGGCATACAATACTCGTAATCTTTAATTTGGTTCAATATGCACGGTCAGGAGCAAATTGTTCGCATGCCATGACGCGCGAGTTAAAAACGCTTGGGTTATTTGACCGAGTATTTATAACAAAAGCTTCACCACGATCACTGCTGTCCGAAATAATTTCGGCGGTGACAGACACAGTTTTAGAAAGCGAATTGTGTGTAAACTTGACTTTGATCGTTCAGTTTAAAATTAAATCTACGCGTTCATTCAGTGACTTTTATGATCCCTTCATTGTTAACGGATGAATCATTATGAGTATAGAGTTTGTATATTTTAACAGTTACTAACGAGCAAACTTCTCAACACACTTTGTTTATCTGCTTGTTGTTTTTATGTTAAATAATAAAACAGCTTACTAATTGAAAATCAAATGAACTTCAGTGAAGTTCGATGTCAATTATGTGAGCAGCTTAATTCGATGCGATTTACTGATTTACAATTTGTAGTAGCGCCACCTAGCGTCAGCCTTGCACGTAATTTTAGAGTTTTTTTTTTTTTTTTTTTTAATATATTTCATAATTTATTTTTAATGTTGACAATTTTATTCCAACTCAGTAGGTAGTCAATTGACTTTGTTTACAACTCCGGACATTTCTTCAAACGGTCAACTGTAATACGAGATCATTTTGTTTAGAGCCTATCATACCGCTTATATAAGTGGGTACCTACTAATTTCTCATTTTACATTATAGGGTAGGGTAAGATACGAAGTAACTAGTTGTACCAATGCAATCATTTAATTATGGAAAAGTTCTTAATTGTTCATAGGGAGGGTGTGCGTAAATCGCATCGAATTAAGCTGCTCACATAATTGACATCGAACTTCACTGAAGTTCATTTGATTTTCAATTATGTTTCACAGCTTAATTCTTAGCGATTTACTGATTTACAATTTGTAGATGTTCAGAGTGGGTAAAATGAGAAAGTATTAAACAATAACGTGAGTAATCAAATGTTTTATTAATGAAAACTGTTGTTCTATTTATATAATCTAATATATATTTTTTATTATCTATAATAAATAAAAGAATATACAACCTATATAAGTACTATATAAGTACCTATATAATTACATTTTTAACGATTAATCATTATAATTTGCAGAAAGAACAGCTGTAGCAAAGTTATTGGGATTTTCAATAATCGGCCTGTTATAAAACTTAGCAAAAACTGAAGAGGAATCAGTCCAACCTGCAGTTTTCCTAATAAGGTCTATGTTGACCCCAAGTCTGTTGGCTGTGGATGTGGCTGCATGCCGAGTACTGTGCGCAGTGAACATGGAAGTGTCTATTCCACTACTATGAAGGACGTCTTTTATCCATTTACTCAGTGTTTGTGATGATATTTTTGAGTGTGGTTTATTGTGACTAATAAATAAAGATTCATGCTTACGAAGTGTTTGGGTTTTATTTAAGTATGTTTCCAAACACTGTGCTGGACATATTTCAGGGCGACTATTAAAATAAGGTAATCTTAAAACTGGCTGTGCAGAGTTAGGTTTAGATGTTTTTATAGATTCTGGTATGGTAATCACTATTTCTTTGAAGGGTTGTATTTTTATTTCTTTTATGTTTATTAATGCAAGAGTTTGAACGCGATGTGCAGTTACCAAAGCCAACAGAGTTGCAGTCTTTTTAGAGAGAGTTTTTAAGTCGAGTTCTGTATTTGGCCATTTTTGAGATAGATAATTTAGCACTATGCATGGGTCCCAAGTTAAGTTATATTTTGGATATGTAGGTCTTAACTTAAAAACTCCCTTCATAAATCGTTTCACACTGTCATCATCTAAATTACCTAACAATAAAGACAATGCGGATTTGTACGTGTTGATGGTACCATATTTGGCTCCTTTATTAAAAATTTCAGTGAGAAAATGTAAAACTATTGCAACTGAAGCTGTTGTATAATCATAATTGTGAGTGTTACAATAACTTATCCAAATTTTTATACAACCGTCGTATTGTCTGTATGTAGAAGCGGTCAAGGATGATAACATAATTTCTACAGTACTAGGAGACAAGCTTTTCTTCAGTAAAGCCTGCCTGAAAGCTTCACGGCAACTAACTTCAGGGATTGGTGGAGATTGTGGCTCACCCTGAAAGGAGAAGTTAGCAGTTCAATGTCTGGACCAAAGAACAATAGTTCAGAGTTGGTTATTTTATGAAAAATAGGGAACCAAGGTTGAGACGGCCAGTATGGTACCACAACTATACCTTCTGCCTTTTCTCTGATAATCTTTTGAATGACCTTTCCTATTAGGGCAAATGGTGGAAATGCGTAAAAGAACTTATTTTTCCAAGAAATGGTAAATGCATCAATAGCCCATGCACCGGGATCATTTTTCCATGTTACATAAACATTACATTTTGTATTTCTTCTGCTTGCAAAAAGATCGATTTCTGGAAAACCAAAGCATTGCGTAATTTTATCAAATGCATAATTGTTTAGTTCCCATTCAGTATCTTGGAATCTCTTTCGAGATAACTGATCTGCTTCACAGTTATCTTTCGTGTTTATGTAAGATGCGAAAATAGTTAATTTACGCCTTTCGCACCATTGCCAAATATTTCTAGAGATAATATTTAAGTGATCGTATTGGACACTGCCCATTCTATTTATAGACGAGATAGCAGTTACATTATCGATTCGCAACAATATGTTTGAATTGTATAGGTTCTTTGTGAAACATTTAAGTGCGAAAAAAGTTGCTTTCAATTCCAATTCATTGATATGAAGACTTTTTTCATCATCTTTCCAATAGCCAAATACTTTATTTGTATCACAATATGCGCCCCAGCCAGAGGTAGACGCATCGGAAATATTTCTAACTTAAATTCATTATATTGTAAAGGATTATAACCATGATCAATATGATTCAACCACCAGACCACATCAGGTTTCAATTTATCTGGTATTTTTACGACTTGTTCGTAACTGGGGTTACGAAGTAAACAAGAGTACTTAAGTTGCTCAAAATATTTGGTGTATAGCCATGAATATTGAATAGCGGGGCAAGCAGATACTAATAAGCCGACAAATCGAGCAAACTCCCTTAGGGTACATCTTTGCATGTTCAATACATTATGAAGTGTTTCTTTAATTTTAGTTTTCTTAGAATCTGGTAGTTTTAGTAACATATCTTTTGAATCAAATATAAAACCTAAAAACTTACAGTGAGTTTTAGGTAGTAAGCAGCTTTTTTCGAAATTAATCAAAAAACCTAGGCTTTCAAACAATGTTTTTGTTAGAATAATATTATTCTCGCATTCAGAGAATGTTCTGCCAATGCAAAAAATGTCATCTAAGTAGACCACTGAAATCATGTGATAATTTTTTCTTAAAAATTCCATCACTGGCTTAGTATTTTGGTAAAGACAAAGGGAGCAGTACATAAACCGAACGGCAGGCAATTAAATTCGTAAAGAATACCATCATATTCAAAACGCAAGTACTTTCGCTGTGATTTGTGAATGGAAATCAAAAAATAAGCATCTTTTAAATCGATTGATGCCATATAACAATTTTCCGTTACAAGTTTTGATGCAGTTCGATAATCTTCCATCTTAAAGTGCTTGGTTTCTATAAATTTATTGAGGCATTTTAAATTTAAAATAAATCTTTTGTCACCGTTTGGTTTTGTAACTAAAAACACAGAGGATAAGAACTCGTCAGGCACATAATTACAGTGGGATATTGCATTAATGTTAATTAAATGTTTTATGCATTTATCAAAATCTTTTCGTTCTTGGTTAGATTTTGGATAATTATTAGGTTTATTCGTACGAAACGGAATCGATTTGAATGGGATAATGTAACCTTTTACCCAAGATAAAATAATTTTGTCATCGGTAATGTTAGACCATTGGTCAAGGAAATGCTGAAGTCTACCAGCATATTGTACCTGATGTTCAGTTATTTGCGGTGATGAGCAGCAGACGACGTCTTCCCCGGCAACGGCCGGTCGCTGGGGCGCCGCGCAGTGTTGTTGTTGTGCGGCTGCCTCTGCGGGAAGCTGGTCGCTCTCCGACTGTTGTAAGGCTTGCTGTCTGTCTTGCGGTGCTGGGGCATGAAGTTTAAATGGCCCTTATTTCCGCTCGTAGAGGCTACATTTGGTCGAACAAACTTTTGTTTTTGAGCGTTTTTCAATGCCTCACCAGACTGTTGGATGGTCTTTGCAGCTTTCAATTTTTCGGACACATTCTCTCCAAACAAAAGCTTGTCTCTGTTGGATTCTATTAAGGTGTCTTTTAATTTTGTGTTTGTGGAAGATATGACAAAGAATCTGCGAGTTCTAGTCTCCGCGTAGTGACTATCACAGAGGATACGGCAAGCATCACTAAGCGGTTTTAAAATTTTCTGTTTTGAAGTTTCATTAGCTATTACCATCTCTGTGACTGTCGCTAAAGCAGACAGTGCTATACCAATTTGTTTTTGCTTACATGCAAGTGACGAGTCTCTTTTTATTAGAGGATCAGGTAGGGCTGCCTTAACTTCCGGGTTGAGAGCAGGGGCCAACAAGAAATCACAGTTGCTAGGAACCAGGTACTCCTTCAAGAGACCATCTTTTACATCCTTCGATAGGCCTTTGACAAGGATATCCTGCCATCTATGAGCAACATCTTTATGGATAGATGGGCCCAAAAGAGTTTCTGCTTTAGGAGCATCGCCTAGAAGCTGAAGGATGTCTTCATCTAGTTCTTTATCGATAGACGGACCTGGTTGTGGCGGCGGTGATGAAACTGGCTGTTGTACGTCGTCAGGCGAGGTAAGACCCGGTGAAAGCGGGCGCGGCGAGCCTAAACATGGCAATGGTGGGTGCGGTGAGGCTGGACTCTCCGAAGGCGGACCCCGCGACGGTGAATGTGGCAAATCTTCCACATACTGTGCTGCGTCCATTGTGGACTCGCTGTATGGCAGACCGTAATACGGTGTTTCCATCAGTTGGTCTGAAAAAGACAATATAGTTCTGTTTAGAACTTATTTCACAAAAGGTGACAGTATCAGCCCAATAATTAGCAGTACGCATCACTTGCAATAGGTATGACAGAGGTAACCCAGGTGTGGTATCCTCGCATCAAGTAAAAATAATATTCGATCGATAAAAAGTGACAGTAACAGCCCAGGTATAGCAGTACGCATCACATGTTGATCAAAATAAAGTTACTTACAATTTGGACTTTCGTCAGACGACGTATTATTGCTCGTCGTTTTTGCTAACTGATTTTGAAGCTTTCGAATTTTGCGACGAATCTCTTCCTCCGATTTCTCGTGCTTCCTCTTCTTTCCCATTCTCGTAGCTTGAATTTTCACTATTTAAGGATACGTGCGAAGGCCTGAGCACGGAGACACAGAATGATCTCGTATTACAGTTGACCGTTTGAAGAAATGTCCGGAGTTGTAAACAAAGTCAATTGACTACCTACTGAGTTGGAATAAAATTGTCAACATTAAAAATAAATTATGAAATATATTAAAAAAAAAAAAAAAAAAACTCTAAAATTACGTGCAAGGCTGACGCTAGGTGGCGCTACTACAAATTGTAAATCAGTAAATCGCTAAGAATTAAGCTGTGAAACATAATAGAAATTTAATTACTTGAGTTCTTAGTAAGCTACCCATTAAGGAAAATCTATATAAGTTAATTTAAATCCCGTTTACTTGAGACCGCTTCTTGTTAACAGCTCTTAAATCGCCGAGCCATAATTTATAAAACATTAACCAATTTAAAAAACGAATAAAGTAAGTAATAAAATTTCAGAAGACGGTATTAAACTTTGACAAAGTGGCGAATAACAACTTATCTATAAATATATCAGGAAAGCCCTGAAAGAGGGCTCTTCTGGAAACGATGTGGCGTATGCTCTTGGCAGCTACTATGCCATGTCGTCGAAATAGATGACACTGTCGTTTCGTTTCGTTTGGCAGGCAACCATTTCCGCGTAAACTGTAGGTCTACCATGAGTTTTCACAATCTACACACGCTAGCGACTGTATTAAAAAAATGTATGAAAACTTCTACAGCGCCTCTAGCGGATAGTTGGGTACTAAAACGTCACGTAGTAAACTATCCTACGGCATAGCGTACTACAGCGACTGTAGTTTGCGCTGCATTAATAAACATTTTGCTTAGAATTTGGTACCATGAGTAACAATTTTGACAGATGACTTAGTAACGTACTATTACTACTGTAGTAACGTCAACCGATCTAAATGTGACAACTCATGGTAGACGTACTGCTGTTGAAAACAGCGTGTTAACTAATGTAAGGGAGATAATTTTTTTCTGAATAAGAAGTGAGTAAATAATATAATACAAAAGTATCTACTTCAGTAAACAACGAGCATTTGCATTTCTATAACGAAAACGAATTGTTAACATTACGAGATGGCTCTATAAAAACTTTATATTGCTTTTTAAGAGTTGGTGGACTTTGTTATTTTCAGGGCTGAATCGAAAATAAACCTGTCGAGTTACCGAACCAGGGTATAGGTAAAGCTGGTAAGTACCCAATAGAGGGTACAACCAGGCTCTTAAATTTAGATTTTAAATTAACGGTTAAATTGCTATCTATAAGAAAGAATACTGACCACACCTTCGAATTTTTGGTTCTAGGGAATGGCGTTTTCCTCATAATGTTTTCCTTCGCCGTTTCAATAAATTTAAACCTATTGGTAAGCACGACCTACGGATCGTAAGGCAGAGGTGCTACAACCACACCACCAGTGCTCTTACCAAGTTGTACCAACGCATTATTAATGTGAACATGACACTTTTGATTTTGAGATAAATGATAACACCTGGAAATAAATATTAAATGTACTACCTACAAAGCTGTAAATCATCATCACTCTTCTTCTTCTTTATTAATGTCATCTGCCTCATAAACACTAGTATGAGCAACAAAGAATTTGGCCAACTGTCAAAAATGTCACGCGACAATGCCTTATGGAGATCTCTTACTTTGTAGGTAACAAGCAGCATTTGTAAATATTGACTGACGTCACAATTAACCTTTGACCTGGCGAAACGTGGATCTACGCGAGAAGTATAGGTTTTCCATTGTGTCTTGAATCAAACCACAGGCTAAAAAGAATTATTTGTAGGTACACAACAAGCATTAATGCTATTGATTTGCTATGGTTCGATTTTTCAATGTAGTAATTAATATTTTTTTTATACATTATACATTGTAAATAGCTGTGAACACAATGGATCGGATTTTCAATCATACATAAAGCATGAATTTTGCGTGCCGCTGTAGGTAGCCGTAAATATTTATTCATAGTGACGGTTTGGTTTGCCAAAAAATTTAGAAAAAGTCACGAGTAAACTTTGTAAGCATACCGATGTCGGCTATTGTCATCAGTTTTGTGGTAGACACTCGTTTTATATAATTTCAATCTGTTGCTGTAGTAAATTGTCACCTACCGCGTATAACATTTAGGTATAAGGTTTTATCACACCACGGTAAGATTTGTTATCTGTTTGTACCTACATATTTGGTATACTCGTATAAGTCTACAATGTTTTAAAACAGTCTATATTATTATCATGCTATCGATTTATAGAATCAAAATCCTCACTGATAGAACAACGCACAGTTTTTAGCATAGAGGTACATCCACAAACCAAAAAAATATGCCAAAATATGAATCATATACATTATTATATAAATTTAAATGATTTTAGGTGTATGTTAGCAATCATCTGCATAAAATCATACTCAAATGAATACCCGTGACCCGCGATATTATGTATAGTATAATAAGTATTATAACAAAAAATATTAATTATAAATGTCCAGGCTAGAGATGAATTCTAAATTTTACAGGATTATATTACGAGGATGTACGAAGTTTCTTACATTTGTAGTTTTTGAAGAAGAAATAAATTAAGATTTTATGTTCTCTCTAAAAACTTTAGCAATATGTTTTCTAACTAGGCTCATCAAATAGATTACAACAATCACAAACAAATGATGATGGGATATGTAACTTTTTTTAAATTTCAAATATATAAAACTTATTTTTCATTTAAAAGGTTAGTTGTGTCTGTGATGTGAAAATGTCTCATTTGCATGTCATGCATTTCCATTAAATGCATGATTGTAGTTAATTGTGGACTTATCAAATCTGTGAAATCATAGCATGACAGGAACCTTCTAGAATTTATTGCGATTCTATTTCTAATCATTCTCTCAGTTGTAGGACTAAATGATCTGTCTGAATACTACGGATCTCTGCCAAGTGTGAATACGTGAGTCGTGAATCGTGAGTGTTTCAACCTCTGCACAAGCAATTACAATTTATGTAATTTATGAATCTAAGTATCAGAAATATCTACATAACAATGCCTTGAAAGGGCTTCCCCGTTTTAAAAGCTTTTTGTGTTGGATAAATATTTCAAATTTTGAATAATATAATGTCTTTTTTTTTCAATCTTTAGTAATTTTACAAACTTATTCGTTTAGCAACAAATTACGATAAAAGCACGTTCGTCAAATTAAAAGCACTTCAATTATGTCTTCATAATATGTCTGGTTAAACTTTGGATACTAGGTATTATGTTTTCACTATTTTCAGTGCTCTAATCGACAAAAAAAATTTTCTACATTTCAATTGCTATTAACTTTTTAAATGTCAGAGCGCTGTAAAGTAAAATTCTTTTGCAATGATCTTGATCTTGACCCACTTTGGAATCCTATTTATTGTTACTGCCATCTGTGTTCATAAAGTTATTATCTACATCAGATAATTTCGCTAATTGTTTGATTATATCTATAGCACTCACTTTGAAGGTCTCTGATTGTTCGTTCAGGTTAATCGGAGGTCTCACTGGAGACACTCCAATACAGCAATTACAACACGCCATTTTCACTTCCTTCACAACACAAGTCACAGAAAAATCTCCGTTACTTTTAAACGTTATAGGATCGTTGCGCAATCATCTTCACCGGGAAATGTCACACAAAAGTTCACAAAATCCTTGATTGATTGCCTTTCGTCTGAATGAGGTAGTTTTGGCTTAGTTTTAAAGTGTCTCGTCACTTTCGCTAGATTTTCGGGAAACGACAGGAGAGCAACGTCCAGGGCAGCCCGTGGTATAATGAGTTAAAAATACCGCTCAAAGATGCGCTCTGCCAACTCTAGATCGTTGGCAGTTCGGGATTAGGACATCTCGAACTTTGATACTATGATAAAAAGGAGTTTCTTTTTAATCAATCACATATTAAACGCTTAGGAATGACATTTATATAATTTGTTAATTAGAAATTTGAACTTATATTTTTGCAGCAGTAAAATGTTGTGTAATTGTTTTAATCGTTTGTAAGTAAGTTTGTTTGTTGATTTATTGCTAACTAGCTTCCGCCCGCGGCTTCGCCAGCGTGGTACCTTGAAAACCAAAAACAAATCTATCCCACAGGAACCGTACATTTTTCCTGGATAAAATGTAGCCTATGTGTTATTCCAGACTATAATCTATATCCAAATTTCATCCAGATCCGGTAAACGTTTCAGCGTGAAAGAGAAACAAACATACATCCATGACATCCTGACATCCATCCATCCATCCATCCATACATTCTTACAAACTTTCGCGTTTATAATATTAGTAGGATAGTAGGATGAGTAATTTTTGGAACTACGAAACCAATTCTAAAAAAAATATAACATAGATTATCCCAAGAGGTTATGTTAGGAATTATGTATTTTAAGCAAGTCAAACCACGGAATGAGTAGCTGGTTTAATAATAAATCGATATTATCGATCATTGACCCCCCAATAGTCAAGCAAGACAAAGACTTTCATTATCAGTCATGACTTCATGAGCCAATTATTGCGTCATCATAGTGATGGGATTTAGATAAAGATATAATTTGTTTATCGCTACTTACTAGAATTTTGATAGCAATGAGAGTAATTGCATTCCATCCTAGTCATTGATTGATAGCCTTCGTCACTTCATCGCTTTCAAATAGTGATGGTGATGATGTAAATGCTAAAGTTTAATCTCACCGGTTCTAGAAGGCTCTGCTCGTGGAGTGTGACAAGAGGTTTCTCCGGCTTTGGCCTCGTGCTGAGGTAGAACGCTGAAGCAGCCGCCACGCCAGTCAAGGCTAGGGCGCCCGCAGATCCTCCCACCATCCACAAGTACTGGTCGATCTCACCCACTGTGGGCAAACGCATTCTTTTACTTTGTGACGTCCTCAGACACTGAATCACCGACGACTGCGGCAAGTAGTGGGCTTTAGGTGTTATTAAATTTTAATTGACACCTGTTTTGTAACTCTTAATGCGTGAACTGAGTATCTTCGATGAGCAAATTTTTAAGATTAACAAACAACTGGCAGTCGGCCAGCCAGATACTAATGTGCAGTAACCTCTACTCGACACGTTTTATGCCACCTAGCCTAGGATAATATAATTACTATCAGCAAGTGGTATAAAACATACAGAATATTAAATTCTTTTTAAGCATGACTCTTTTTCTTAAAATATTATAGAAGCTAAGCCACTAACAACAATAGAGTTCAAGAATGTCCACATGAATTTCGACCGGTGTGGTGTCAGCTAAATACATTCAAAAATCGATTCAAGTTTAAAGATGAATTATCAGGAAACATTATTAATAAGAAAGCGATTTATTAATTTTTTAACAGCACATATCATTTGACAAATAAATCGCTGCATCCAAATACGGTGATACCTTATACCAACCAATACATGTCATCTTTGGCTAACGAGTGATCCTCGAACCCTACTTGGGGCCTAACCACGAAGTCTTCCAGAACGATTTCGTAACGATTCCATTATAGAAACGTCACTACTTCCATACAATTTGCATAGGTCATGGTACGAAATAACAATGTAATACTAATTCGATAATGTATTATGAATTCGTGGTAAGGCCCCTGAGCTCGAGGTAGTACTTTCGATATGACCAGTTGGAACGACCTTCTCTGTCAATCTGAACAGTTAATCATGATTGAAGATATTCCAAAAAATACTTCTCTACTGTTTCCTTCTTTCTCTCCATTAAGCTTGAAGGATTTTCGCTATGTAAAATTACATTGAATTTCATTTTGAAGAATAAAGCGATGACGTACCAATTATCTCTTCACATTACTAGACGAGTAAGTATCAACATAGTTGCAAGTATTTATTTTAATAATATCCTATGTTCAGGTATCAATTAAAAAATTGTTATAAATTAACCTAGACATTCGGTAGGCTCAAATCTGGCCCAAGGTAAATCATAAAAATTCTAAAAACGCAAACTAAAAATGCAAAAATATATGCAGAAAACATGAAAATAGACATTCACAAATCTTTTGGAGGTGTGATAAAAGTGGTGATAGTTTTTCGTATTAACCCTTTGACTGTCATGCTCGTAGTCTCATAAAGAAGACAAGCACTTACACTAGGTGACAAAAAACGTGCCCTTCAAAAAAATGAAAACTGCTATATTTATATAATTTTTTCTAGATTATTCACGGATATTACGCATAAAATGCACGGAATTGCGTTTTTGGCATGGCGGTCAAAAGGCCTGTATTTAGTATATCTTTCTAAGAAAACCTTTGGCTGGCATGTTGCGAGTGTTGAGACAAGAGGTCTGCATACAGTGCAGTCATATCCCCGATTAAGGAAATGTCAATAAGGCAACTTTCATGCAACCAAGCGACTTGTTAGTTCCTGAACTATAAACAGCGGTCTGGCCAGTTTAGAAAGTGGAAACTCGGGTACACTCGCAGACAGACATTAGCGCGTAGATTTCTCGGGAATCTCTCGCGCTTTCCACTGACATACTTTTACGTTACACACAATGTTTTGTAAAATTATGCGACTTACACTATCTGTATAATATCAGAGATAATTAGATACATCATAGGTTTATGGTAAGATATATTTGTGCTGTTCTGTTAAATAAAACAAGTGTAGGTGCCAAGTTCAGAATCATATTATGGCGAATTTAAAGGGATTTTTAATAGTAAGTATTTTAACATACCTAGTTGTTTCAAAAGCAGATTACATTTTATGTACCTACACATAAACTTAAAAATTATAATACTGAATGAAGAATGCCAAGGGCAAACCTATCAAACGAAATAAGGGACAGGGTTAGACAAATCGCAAAAGTCAATGTCGTAATCGACATTTTGATCATTAGAAGGGCTACGTGCAATTTGAAGGCGACGTTTAAGGTCGCAATGGCGGCTCCGATACCTTGTAGGCTGTACGAACTGGTTGATTTCAAAAGTTAGAACCTTGGCGATCTAATTTCCCCTGATTGTGCATTCAAAAGCCGTAACGAGCATGACGTGACGACCCTTGAAGGGCCTCCGACTCAAGTCTTCCGATAGAAACTTACTTTTATATTATTTTTTATGAGGTACGCATTGATAGGTTAATTCAAGGTTATGGTAAGCGCAGCAAGCTTCATAGTTTGCCAACTAACAACTACAACTAACCTTTAGTAATAATAAACTATAACGACTTAGACATTAACGTAAGCACGTAGATGTTTTCAATAAGAATATAAACAATTTTATTGTTTGTTACAAATAGTCTACCCATAGTAAACAAAAACTCACGGCTGCTGCATTGGTTCCACCAGATTGTCTTCTCTTGTGCGTTTTCAGTCTTTTTTTTCTCAGTCTTCTTAAATTTTTTCTGTATTTTATGATATTTTTCCTTAACACTAAATTCAGTCTTGGCCCCATTATTATCGGTCACTTTGTCATTTTTAATATTGAAACTAAACTTTCCACTTCCCATTTTGTTATTTTGTTTATAATTTTCACAATATTAGCATTTTCCTCAGCCCTAAGGCATGGTTCTCGGACTTCGAATCATGTATTACTGTTTATTGACAGAGGTATAAGTGCACGTTAGACGCTTGTCGTAAAGATATTTGATATGTGTCGCGAAATGAATCGAAATGTATAAAACTAAAAGGTTTTATTGAGTTATCTTGGCGAGGGCTACGGCCTTGTAAGGTTCATCAACACTGTATTAAACTATACGATAGCTGACACGTAATCTAGCTACTTCTGATTCCATAACCTACCTATAACTATATCTATTTATCTTTCGATTTTTTGGAAATATTTTGTTGTTGTTTTAGGTCATCAAGCAATAAGCTGTTCCGTGTAAAGAATGGTGTTGAGTTTCAGGTACCTTATGTGTTTAAAAATTTGTAAGTACTTAAATACTTTTTGTGCCACATCAAAATTATAAAGGTCAATGCAGAGTATAGATAATCTTCTGTTTGATATCTTATTTGTATAAACACTCTTCTTAAACAAAATTAGTCTTCGGAATTGGCGGTTTGACAATTTGATGTTCTGTTGGTAAGAGCAAAAGCCACTTTAGATTAATCATCACATTGATACAAAATAACCAAGAATTCAAGAAACAAATTTTTAATAATAATCTATTAGTTTATCTGAGGAAAATTTCTTTGCAGGAAGAGGTACGCTAAGGAAATTATCTTCAAAATTGGAGTTAGCTCCAAAAGAAGTGTTTGTGAGAAAATAAAATTAATAAACGGAAAGTTCCACTGGTAAGCAATTACCGTGTTGAACCACCCCTGCAATAATTCATGCAAAGCAGAAACCAAACCAGAAGTACCAAGAATAGAAACTATTGTTTGTTTGGTGGATTAGTCATGGTTATATGAGTAGGGTGTTGAAATGTTAACCAGTCAACACTAGATCATCCATCAAGAACCTGGTCTAAGTGTTGGGTCAACGCAGAGATCATCCGTCATGGCATTAAGAATTAGTATAAGAGGTAGATTTTAAGCCATGGATGACTTTAGTATAATGTATAATCTGGATGTAATAAGACCGCAACTCGTGAACGCAATTCATGAAATTATGTAATATTCTAATTTTAGTTTAGAAATGGTTAAAAACCCATGGAAATTGGAATTATAGAATATAAATGTAGAATAAAAGCAGAATGAAAGGTGAGGGCTGAACACACATATTTTGCTTTGCTTTGTGTTGAAACTAAGAATACTGCTCAGCTCAATCTTTAAGATACAAAACCAGTCATGCCGTGCAGCTGTAGTAGCTACCTTCCTGATGTTGACAAAACCCAAAATACCAATATAGCCAGAACAGTCATTTTGTTATGGTACTGGTGCAAAAACAGTTGCCATGGTAACAACGGCACCGGATCAGAAATACTCGTAAACGATCAGAGTTTGATGAACTGCAGCGGTTTTGAGAAATTTAAAACGCTCGTAAAAACCGGAGAGGCATAAAGAATCACGCCCGGTTTGTCATATCACTTTCCCCTAACGGGAATTTTTACTACAACTACGTGGTGGTAAAGTAATTAAAACGGTTCGCTATTGACCGCGTAGTTTTTTTAACTGTAGTCGCAAATATGTTAAAATAAAATAAAACGGTGGATGCCGAACCGACCTAATCAAAACACGCGGAGCGGAGTTCATCGACTCGCTTTTGTTATTGGTCTAATACTCAATAGCAGTCAATAGAGGAGCTGACAACAGTGTGGTCACCATACAGTAGACCACGGCAATATTGAAATTGAAAATTCATGATGAGCAATCAGCCAATGCCATTGACATACTGTAAAGCGAGAGTGATTGTATCACACACAATGCAAATGAGAATTATACAGTCTTACAATAATTAAGACATAAAATAATTGTTTATGTCTTAGTCTTATCATGTTTTTTTTTCACCGTTTTGAGTCTCTAGTAGAAATGAGATCACGCCATCATAATCTGTGTTAATCCGTAAAAATGCAACCACTCAATAGAAATGGAGCGCAAGGAATCTCACGTAGAAAACGCCGGTTACCTTTTCAATGTTATCTATTCTGAACCCATTATCAGCGCTATAGAAATCCCACCTGGCTTCATGACTTTTGCAAGTACGTAGGTACTGCAACAGAAACATGTATCTATTGGCTCTTCCGTTGCCATTGTATGCGCAAACGCAGTAACAATCTACAACGCAATTCGATCAAACCGCGATTACATTTATTGGCTGAAACGTGGAGTCGGGTGACATTGCCTACTGTGGGTATTGTGTTACTCAACTGCGTACGGTAAAGTTAGTAAATTATGCTTATCAAACGCAATGTGTGTTCCATTTCTACCAGATCAAATTGCTGTTACCATAAATACTTTCATATCATCTGTCACCAGAACTTTATTGAGAGATTTACCTACCTATCACGTCGCGCACGAGACTTGCATATTTACTTTCAAGTAATTTTATTGATTGACACTATTTTAGCTTTGTACTACTAAAGTTGTTAAGAGCTATGTCAATCAACTCGGGCTAACAGCTATAATGTAAGTAATAAGTCCCATAATCGATCGTGTGGATTCAATGAATCTGCGTATTAAAACCTGTCGGTCGGTGATCACGGTAGCATATCAAGCAATCTAGGTAGGACCCATAAAACTGACTTGTATTTCCGCTATCGAAGCATTCACAATTCTAACGGTAGTTTCCAACGTTTCGATCTGGTTCACGGAAACAATGAATTTGCCTATATCGTTCTGACTAGTTGATTCCTCGTGACTTAACTCGCGCGGAATTATTTGTTTGCAAAATACTTTTTTGTTTTGTTAGTGGTCCACTAGAAATATTATGTCCTCCAAATTTGGAATTATTTAATTATGATAAATTATTCGATGATAATAATGATTACGAGCCTCTTTTACAAATATAGGTAAACAAACCATCTGTGCTCAAAAAACGCATTCAACCAATAACAAAAAAGGCAAACATCAAATGAGTCATACTAGCGACTAAAATAGCGTCAACATAATACGTCTTGTCCTACTTAACAAAAGTGTGTAAATCAAACCCAAAGCAATATTGTAAATTTAAAACATAGACCCTATTTGAAATAATTTCAATGCTGTCTATCCAGGTCAATCGAAGTGATGTTTAGTATTAGATATGCATTAGTTTTATAGAGAAACTAGCTGTCCCGCTCGCGATTTCGTTCACATAAAGTATCTAAGTCTAATATAAAGTTTCAGACCAATCGCGCCACCCATTAAAAAGTTCCCATACAATCATTGACCCCATATTTGACCCCTTTTTGAAGGTTATTTTGAAAAATCCTGAAACACGTTTCATTTATTTTGCATTTAAAGTACACAAACAAAATTTCAGACCAATCACACCACCCGTTAAAAAGTTCCCATACAAACATTGACCCCACATTTGACCCTTTTTTGAAGATTATATTGAAAAATCCTGAAACACGTATTCATTAATTTTGCATTTACGGTGCACGAACAAAGTTTCATGAAAATCGCTCCACGAGTTAAAAAGTTTCATACTAACGTTTTCATCCTTTTTCATCCCCTTAGAGGTGGAATTTCCAAAAATCCCGCCTTAGTGGGTGGTTTTGTTATAAAAGGAAGCCACCTTCCAAATTTCAGCTTTCTATCTTCAGCGGTTTCGGCTCGGCGATGATCAATCAGTCAGTCAGGTTAAGCTCTTATATAGATATAGATAAAAAAGTATCGTTTAAATGTGCATAGTTTTAATAATAAATTACCTCGATCAAATTGGGGACGTTTTAGAGAAAGGCCAGGTCCAGAGTACCCTAAACCGACACGCATGTATGAAGAACGTAATGAGAGTGAATGAAGCAAAAGAAGAATGTCAGGATCGTAGCAAGTGGAGATCCGTGGTCTCTGCCTACCCCGTCGGGAAACAGTCGTGATTTTATGTGTGTATGTATGTCTAATGTAGTCTGCCGCCTGAAAATTTTACTCTCTTATTATAAGGACCGCATTGTGTCCGGCGTATGGTTTTAGATTAAGTAGTTTCCGCTTAGGCAGTTTTAAACACAGAATAGACATGGTCAATATTAAGCGTGACTAAGCCGCAAACAAAAGAAAGACTCTATAACAAGAATAAAACAATAGAAGTGTAACGAATGACCCACAAACAAACAACAACTATCAAATTTCAACCACAGCTCAGCAATAACAGATTAGTCACAAACACTACTGCAAATGTAAACCTATTAATTACAGACTAAAGTAACTCTTATTTACTGTGGTTCATAATTGCTTGCCTTATGGTGTACGGTCTGCTATTAAAATAATGGAGCCCTTTAGGGCTATGAAGCAATACCTAAACGTAAGCTAATAGACGCTATAGACAAACTATGAATGTGAAAATAGCTTGTGCATATTGAACTGGTTGACTATAAAAGATAATAATGTGTGTAAGAAATAAATAATATAATAATATAATAATAATAAATAAATAATGCTGGACACTATCACACAGCATCATCTAGCCCCAAACTAAGCAGAGCTTGTATTATGGGAACCACATGACTGATAAACTACATAGATATACTTTTTTTTTTGTAAATACATACATATTATACATAGAAAACACCCAGACCTGAGACAAATATCTGCAAATAATGCAAACATTTGTCCCACGGCGGAAAGAGTGAAGAAAGGAGTGACTAATGATAAGACGGAATGACGGATAGAGAAGAGCGGACAAAAAACTTGTTGTGCCAACCCCACGTGTCATAAGGTGGTATAAGGGCTGAGATTGAGAAATGATAATATTCACATCTCTAATTATATTTAGAGATTTATCCAATAAATAACTATATCGACTATTATGCGTCGTGATTTTAAATAATGAACAAGCGTTAGATGCAAATATGCGAGAATGTTATTTATTACGGTTATTTAGTTCGAAAGTGGTCACTTTTCAATGAAACCCGTGTAACTTTTGTAAGATTGGGTCACGTTATACTTAAGACTTAAGGCCCAGAATACTCGTCACTCTATTCCATAAGTAAAAGTTACAAAAAAAGTGACATAGGTCTTTATAGCAACGCGGATCTCCGCGGAATCAGACATAGCACGAAGCAAAATACCCAAATTACAAGTACATGAGTGCGTCATGATAATATGGCTGCTCTGAATTACATAGCGAAAGCGACAATTTATAATAAACATAAATATGTTCAAGTAAATAGCTTATTTCAAAAAAAGGGCTGGGTTGATTTGTTACAAATTAACTGATTTACATTCATGTGAAATAGAAATTAAAAATACCTTGCTGTTCTAGATAAATTAGGGAATTTTTGAATTTTTAGAGGTGTTTTTGACATGATTTTTAACCAAGGTTTTCTAACTAATTCGTGTTTTAGCTCCGGTTGATATATCCCTTATATCCTTGATTATCGTGTAGTTCAATTTCAATGTAATCTATTAAGCGGTAATAGAATGATTAGGGTTGCAATACTTGCAATTTTCAAAATGCTGGGCCTTAATACTTTCCAAGTATTTAGGATTTCATTACCATAATACATGTAACCTAAGCAATACTAAAAAGATTATCTGATTTAATAGTGAGTCCATCATTAAAAACTGCAGATTATTTATAGAAAATTCGTCTTGTTGACCTACTTCACAACTATCATCAAATCGACTGCATAACGCGACGCAAAATCAAATATACACTAACAAATTTCCAAAAAACCTTAGCACAGACGGCACCATCTAAACAATGCGTCGAACGTGCACCGTGTACGCGTTTACGTCAACACGCGATAGTAACGTACGAATATCGATTGACACGTGCGGAAAAGATTCGGTCACAGTATTTCCTGTCACTGGTTTCACCGTTCGCGTATTATCGACTCGATTACTATCAGTCACAGTTGCGCGCGCGCTTTGCTCAGTGCGGCCGATGAGACGGCCGTTCGTTGCGACAATGCGCCTGCCTCCAACCTCCCCCTATTTTCGAGCCTCAAGCCTCGAGCCTAGCCACCTCTCTCTTTTGACGGGCCACGGGCCGCAACGGTGAACAATCCACCATTAAAAGCGTAGGAATAATCCGGTTACAAGATATTCGCGTTTATGGAAACTTTATGCTAAAAAGTTTTTTGATATCGTCAATATATTTTTGTTAATTCTAAAATTCTCACTTAGCGCCGGTCTGTACTTTTAGATAATCAAGGGGATATAACAAAAAGCTTTTGTACGAGCGTTTCCTGTAGGGGCTTGACATACTGCCAAGCTCGGTTCGTGTGTGTAGAAGCACAATTCTATTTCAACATTCTACTAGGTAAATAAACCTTTTAATGGTATTTATGATCACAGATGAGCTATTCTCGTACAAATTAGTTCAGTGGTTAAGATAATTATTAAGATCCCATAGTATAGCATGACGAATGATGAACACAACGTAATACCGACCCCGCCTAACGTGGGAAAGGGCAGGAAGATGATGAGTGTAACATTATGCAATAAATTAATATGAATATGAATGATATTGAACCACATGTCCGTCCCACCTTTTGCATGCGTAATTTACTGGAAGGATCAATAAACTATAGATGGAGAGTAAGTAGTGTATTATGACACTGCCTGCAAAGCTAACAAGCCAACATGCAATCCTTACGAAATACCCTCAAATGTTGACATAAGGTTCTGCACATTGTAATGACGCATATCTTATAACAGACAACGCTAGGGCATCGAACTGCTCGGACCACATTTTAATTACGAAATTGCATTAAAGTCACACAACTTTATATGTTTCTTAGAATCATTTGAACAACTATTAAGATAAACTTAAGTATTTCGTATTACTGAATTATCTACTCCTTTTTTATGTTGACGTGGAGAAATCTGCAACCATGTGAGGCTGTCCGTTTAAAAAAAGATGGAGCACTCACTAAACTTCCCCGGTGACCAGCGTCGAAGCAAGTCAAAGGGATCTAAGATCTCCATAGAGAGCACACCGGTTGCTTTGTCGTACTGTGCTGCAGACCACAGTCCATCATCCCCACAGTGACAAGTCACCTGATGTAATATTTCAACATTATTGGTACCTTGTTTGTATCCTTAACTAACTTTATGAATAACTGAACATTTCCAACACTAGACATACGAGTAACTAGAAAAATTACAGTAACGACAAATAAAATAGAATGCCATTATATCGAATTACCAAAAGATTTTTCAGGCTCGTTTTGTGTTGTTTTAAAAATAACGACTCTATAAAAGGTAAAACTAAAACTAGATTTGCCAGGCCTACCAGCCGCGGGGTCGCATCGTGTAAATAATCCGCCAAATGCACAGTGCAAACTGTTTGTGAGCCGGCGACTAGATCGCAAGGTCAGAGTGAACGGCGATTTTCAAAGGATTCCAATTGAATTTTATTTACTCGACATCCTAGAATTGCAAACAAATATTCTCAAGTATTGCCCCAATAGGGTTTGGTGGGAGACGCAGCCGCGCTGGATTACGTTTTGTTAAATAAGGGATCATAAAATTTTCATGCTCGATAATTGAATTATTCTATGAAATAAGTCGGTACGCTCTCCAAAACTAAAACTGAAAAAGTAACATCTCCCAATTTTTTAAAATTCAGCTTACTTATTGTCGAAACGGCAAATAACAATAATGAGAAACTGACCTATAATCATGACATTTATTTTAGTTAAATGGTTAATTTGAAAAATACGGAACTGCAAATAAAACATTAATTAAAACATCTTAATTCAACAACTGGAAAATGCATACAAAGCTTATAATAGCAGCAGCAAGGAAAACGACAAGAGCAAAAGCACTGAATACGAATTAGCCGAAAGAGTAAAGCCGATTGCGACAGCAACTCTACAAGCTTACGCTATAAACCGCTGAAACTTCCCGATAGTGAATCGCTAAGAAACTTAAGTATCTGTTGAGCTGTTACAGACAGTTTCATCTAAAATTATACCCATCGTTAGTTTACAAAGAGCGTATCTATAGCCAGACCAAGCAATATCGCCCGCAGGTGGTTGCATAAAAATGGAAGAAGAAAACGCACGCACCCACAATAGTGTCATTAATCCTTTATGAGTTCCCTGACCTCGGCAATAGGAGAGACGCAGCACTCAGCGTATGCACGTGTTTCATGCCTACCATAAAGTGCAGTATTCTGTGAGGCAACACCCCTCACGCTCGTTCTCTCACCATAGGTCCAAAGACACAGAATGATCATTGACTAAAGAGAAAACCATGAAAGTAATAATACTTATATCTACATACTAGAGAACCAATGCTTGAGTCTCGTTTCGAACTCAAGGATTGTTCTGGAGTATAAGCCCTTTCATGAATCATGAAAGGATTACCATCAAGGGTTAGTTAGTAAGTACCTTCTTACAGTTTAGCTCGTGTTGATTATTGATTAGTGACGTACATAACATAACTAATAGATGTATTGTATCTTCTTATCACTTGATATATTGAAGGGTAGGTATAGGATGGAATAAAGGTTTAAAGATATTTATTCTCAAAAAGACAGTAGTCACCTTAATGAGAATACTTAATTAACTGAAGTAATAAACTGCTTAGGTGTTACAAATTTAGTTGGTCGCTCGATATTAAAGTTATTAAGTCAAGAGTAGGTGTAGGTAGGTACTCTTGCGCATTGTCCATTAATAGATATCAGTCAACCGGGCAATCTGTTAATTTAGATTTTTACTCTGTGTCTCTCAGCACTAGAGTGATAGACAATGGTGGTTGTTTGTGAGATGAATTAATACGCAGGCGCATGCAACGGGAAGCGGGAACTGACCAGCCTTGAACTTACGCATGTGACTTGCGCGTACGAAATGAATGCAAGTGGCCGTTTCCAGTCGGAGCACGTCATAGCGTGCAATACTCGTATTAGTACCTACTTAAAAAAAACTAATAAAATAGGTAGTAAAAATAAAAATCATCATTATCGACCGGTAGAAGTCAAATCTCCAAATTTCAGGATCGTCCTAGCAGTGACGAATATACTACTAACCCCACGTTCATATTCACATTTAGCTTAGTACCTACTTATTAAACGGAACTTAAAAAAATAACATTATTAAGACTGTACTTATCGGTTCAGAAGGTATCTGCTCAGATCTTTAGTTACTTAGATTCCTTGTTTTTTGACTTCATACTTCCGTTGATTGTTTGCCCATTTTGTTTGTCCACAAAGAGCACAAACAGGATTAGCTTTACTTTATGAGTTAAGAAATCTATGGTCTTTGTTTTCTGTTTGTTGTAAGCTTAATCTTGCAACTACAGTCGCTTTATATCGCGTTATATCGCTTCAATAAAACCCGCGTGCGCACGACATGATAATGCGCCATGTAGGTAGTTGACATAGGTCAGGAAATTCAATATGGCAATAAATTTAGTCAGGTACCTTTTGTATTTTACATAGTAAGTACCTATTTAATTTTTATTCTAGTTAAAAATAATAAAGGTTACTTTGCAAAAGTTATTTCAATAAACAGCTTTTTAGCTTTAAGTCAGTCGAGGAAAATAATTCAAAAAATGTTTTTCTTTGCAAATTCTCAATAATCAAATGTTAATAGACCACATCCAGTCGGTCCTTTAGCAAATATTGTAAAATATCTCGCGAACTCAGGGTAGCAGAGTAGGTTGCGGGTTCAATGCCCGGCCGACCGGTCGCGCTTAAAGCTCCACCGAGAGAACATAGCGAGACAAACTTGGCCCACTTTCGATGCTATTCGGCTATGAAATTATATCAAAATTGATGTTGTGCTATGCGCAAAATTTTTCGAAAAAATTCCGACACATTTTAGTACTGATGGTGTAGTGGTAGCCCACTCACGACGCAAAGGATCAAACCTGGTCGTGCACCATTTAATTTTTCCGTTCGATGAAAATATATGCACAATGCCAGTGCTCTTAAACGGTGAAGGAAAACATCGTGTCGTAGAACCTAAAAAGTTTGAAGACGTGTCAAGTGTACGAAAGGAGCCTCTGAGGTGCTCCTTAATCCTTTCACCACACTGGTGCAAATTCAAAAGTACAGAAGTAAAGAAAAAACAGTCAAGAAGAAGAAGTACTTATGTTATTTCATTGTGAAGTTCAAATATTGCTTTGCATCATTTGCGTAGACAATTCATGCCGATCTACACATAGAGGATATTTAATTTTTAATGGCTGTGTCATCTAGATTTGGTTCTATGATAATTATTACTCTGCTTTAGACAGTTAATCTTGCATTGAACACACGACCAAGAATCCAAAGACAGGTAAAAGAAGTTACTGCTTTACTTAATGCTGCACCAGTAGTCAAATGTAGAAACATAAACTCTTTTCAATTCAAGAGAAAAACACAAGGTAAACATAATATTTTGTCATTCCAGCAACCTTCATAATTGTTGTCTTCCGCCTCTCATCATCAGAGAACCCATAAATAATGATACTCATCGTTTCCCATCCTAGTTCCGTGTTTTTAAGCGATGACTGCCGTTTTAGTATTTCGTTAGCATTGAAACGTTGCCAAATTTTAATGGATTTTTTTTACCTTTTTCTCTTTGAGCGTTATACTTAAAAATACCGATGGATATTATAATTTTATGTAGATCTAACAAGTAGTTCCAAAGAATACTCCTTCTACGAAGTGGAGTTACTGATGTAAAACTAACTTTTCCATCATAACACGATGAGACTAATCGTATTTTACCTGTATAGTTCATCGATATTATTTTTTTACGCATTCAAATCACGACGTTCCATCTAAATACATAGGTACCTATACTTATTCATCAGAGAGGCAAAGTTAAAGGTAATTTTTGCTCAAGATCGTTCGCGTATACCGTCACCTTAACCAAAGTCAGTCAGGTCACTAGTCAGGTCTACGTGACTATCTATCTTGGATAGCGTGATGTTAGTTGTATCGATCCCTCGATCCGTGCGCTGGACCCATCATTAATCTGCTTACGGTTACTGTGTCGAGTAACGGTACAGAGGCAGATATAGTCAGCCCACCGCTGTCAAAGAGCATTACACAGATATATCGCAGACTTGGGAAATAAGGAAATAATAACGAACTCCAACAAGATTATTCATGAGTTCAGTAAAGGAGATTCAAATTGCATACTCAAACTGAGACTCTCAAAGGCTTAGAAAAATAGTAAGTCAATCGCAAAAGACTGGCTTTATCGCACGCAATCACACAGCTGCGAAATACCAGTCAATATGGCAACACTGTTTCCGGTAAATTTTGTGATACCACTATATTGTGTGATACCACAATCAACTGTCTAAAATACAATACCATTCAGTGTTATAAGAAACACGAGATTCGATTTAGAACCGCATGAGAAACACATTGAAATAGTACCAAAAATGCACGTCAGTTTAAAAAATCACATGACAAAGAAACCAGATGGTTGATGAAATATTTCAGTCGGTATTAGGGACGTCGAGTTCTGCCTACGTAAAAACTAAAGTACCTACCATAAACGCTTTTCCAAACTACAGGCTACCTCTATTCTAAATTTCATTGTTTAAAAATCCGTCCAGCCGAATATTAACGTAAATAGGTAAGACATAAATATACATCTAAATAAACATCTAATGCAAACTTTTGCATTTTACTATAAAGTAGGATATACAAATTTACGCTAAGGAAAGGTTGCACTATTCCACCGACGCGACGTCCTCAGTGAGTAAGGTCTAGATAGTAGGTACCTATAAGTTGTAGATATTAAAGCTAGCTTACCTACGACGAATGGAAATGATATTCAAATTGCATCCACGTTGACACAAGATACATGCGCAAAGCGACACATATAAAATGAGCAATCTTATTTCTGAATTAACATGAATGCTTATAGATAGGAAGGATCATTTTTCATGTGGATAGGTATAATAAGAACTTGGAAATGGACTGTTTCTTGACTGCTAAGTGAATAAAATTAAAACTAAGTACGCAAGATTTCATTTTCAGATATTTTAACCGACGAAAAAAACGGAGGAGGTTCTCAAGTCGACACCTTATCGACCTATAGTCGACCACGCATAATTTTTTACTGAGTAGGTAGTCAGATTTAGATAAGTAATTTTAACAAACGTCAATTTATCGGTTCGAATATATATTTTTAGGATTTAATAGTATTTTGTGACTGTGCTTATACTTTCTAGACAACCTAGGCACCTAGTAGGTACTTATTTGCAATTGAAATCATTGTTTAGTAAGTACCTCATCTTTGACATTGCGCCAAAGTATTGAACTTGATTTGTAGGTAGGTAAGTATATTGTGCCATGAGCAGTTGTGTGATGCTTGCGTGGTGTGACCGACATTTTGGTAATTGAGCAAAAAATTAATCGAACATCGTAGAATAACAACTACGTCCATTAATTTATTACAATACCTACCTACTGGTGTTATTCCATTTGAAGCTAAATTACTTAAGCAGATTTTGTTTGACCTAAATGTGTTTTTAAAGTAATAATTATCGAATAAGCAATCTTTAACGGTGACGGAACCGGCATACCTTAGAATCAAAAATTCGAAGGGCTTGGAATCTGGGCCAGTGCTACATATCATGTTTGAATGTGTCTCTGACTTCCCTCTTTTGATGCCCGCAGAGATCTAAGTAACTAGAGGTCTGAAGAGTAATCTATCGAGCCCAGGCATTACAATCGTGATCATGTTTGTTTTGTTTGTTTTTTGAATAAGATGGTTCGATTATGTAACTGACGTTAAATGAACTTGTCCTTAGGATACCACTTTGCCAATTTTTTACAAAATGATAATTAATGATTAAACGAACTTACCTGTATGTGAAGTTCTATCATAATTATGGGAGGCTTTGTCCGAAGGGATTATCCAATAATAACACTCGTAGTACCGCCCAGTGGTACGCCGTTTCCGCACTAAATTTGAGGGTAGGTACAAAATAAAGTACAAAATAAAATACTTTGTTGGTCACCCAGACTACCCGCTCGCGTCATTTAGTTTAGAGATGCCTGAAAAATATTTCACAAAACATAGTAATATGGGAATTGCAGAGCATGTAGTAGGGAGGGAGGGTTGCTAATCCCTTCGGACAAAGCCTCCCATAATTATGATAGAACTTCACATACAGGTAAGTTCGTTTAATCATTAATTATTCGAGGCTTTGTCCGAAGGGATTATCCAATAATAACACTCGTAGACTTTTAGAGACTTAGTGTGAAATATTTTTGATTTATTTTCACAACAATTTTAGTTTAATCTACATAAATATCAATATCGCCTAATCAGAAGGCCCATTGACAACAGCTCTTGCAAAACAATCATCATTATTATTATTGTTAGTGACATTACTTGTAGTTCTATTATAGAACCGATAGAATGTGCTAGAAGAACCACTCCATCCAGCGGTTTTTCGTATTTGGTCTAAATTAACACCCGATCTATGGGCCGCAGAAGTAGCTGCGTGCCTTGTACTATGCGCTGAAAATATGTTGACGTCGATTCCACTCTCATGTAAAATATCCTTAATCCATCTACTTAAGGTCTGTGACACTACAGGTTTATATGGTTTTCGAAGACTAATGAAGAGGGAGTCAATATTATTTCGAAAAGGGCTACTTTTATCTAGATAAGCCAGCAAGGCTTTTCCTGGACATATTTCAGGTCTTTCTTCAAAAAAGGGCAATACTAATATTGGTTGCAAGCAGCCTCTACGTGTAGTTTTCAAAAAATCTGGAATTTTTATAGTTACTTTTGAAGGCAGTGTCTCAATATTTTTGATGTTGATTTTTGACAGGGTCTGAACTCTGTGAGCGGTTAGTAGTGCTATAAGAGTTATCAGCTTTTTCGAAATTTTATCAAAAGTAAGGGTTTCATTTGGATATAGCTGGCCTAAATAATTAATTACTATTGAAGTATCCCATGTCATAGAATACTTCGGCAATGGAGGTCTCAAACGAAAGATGCCTTTAAAAAATCTTTTTACCCTGTCATCTTCTGCTATATTTTTTCCCATTAATAAGGCTATCGCAGATCTACACGAGTTAATTGTTCCATATTGGGATCCCTCTTCAAAAAGTTTATTAAGAAAATAAATAATTTGTGGAACCGACGCGTTATACAAATCATAATAATGTTCATTGCACCATAGGAACCAACGTTTTAGATAAACATCATATTGTTTATGGGAATTTTCCGATAGTGATGACATCATGACATCAATGGCAGATGGAGGGACACCTCTGTTTAGCCACGCTGTCCGCATAAGACTCCTGCCACCAGGGTAAGCGTGGTGTGGATGTTGCGATTGCTGGAACCGAAATAAACGATTGGAGACTTATTTGCCTTAAATGTTATTAAGTCAGATATCAAAAGACTTCTATAAAGGGGGTACCAAGGCTGTGTAGGCCATAAAGGAACAATAACTATGCCCCTAGCCTTATCAGAGATAACTTTTCTCAAAACCTTCAAAATTATAGAGAATGGGGGGAAAGCATAGAAATTACAGTCAACCCAAGAAATTGTAAATGCATTAATGTTCATTGCGTCTGGATCTCTATGCCAGGAAACGTACTTGATACATTTTTTGTTAATACGGCTAGCAAACAGGTCTACTTCCGGTGCACCGAATGACATAACAATTTCTTGGAATGCCCAATCTGCTAACTCCCATTCTATATCAGGATGAATGCGTCTAGATTCGGCATCTGCCGTCTTGTTATCTGCTGATTTTATGTAGGTAGCCATAACATATAATCTACGACATTCACACCATTGCCACAATTGCCTGGTAATTTCCGTAAGATGTGGGAACTGAACACCTCCCATTCGGTTAATATAAGAGATGGCCGTTGTGTTGTCAACATGAAGTAAAATTTGGCAATCGTATAGGTTCTTAGTAAAAACTTTAAGACCGAAGTAAGCGGCTTGAATTTCTAAATAGTTAATATGTCGAGCGCGTTCTTGAGGATTCCACAACCCACTGGCCTTCTCTTTTCCGCATACGGCCCCCCACCCCGTATTTGAGGCATCGGAGAATATTTCCAGATCATGTGTATCTTCTCTGATTCTACTGGAAGGGATCCGTATTGCGTTATACCACCACTTTAAATCAGGTTGTAATGTTATAGGTAATTTCATGGGCTTGTCGTAGTTATCGTCTGGTTTTAAATTTAAAAATTTTAATCTTTCAAATGTTTTTGTATACAGCCAACTGTATTCTATAGCAGGGCATATTGACACTAGTATTCCGACAAATCTAGCAAATTCACGAATTGAACAGTGGTTAAGAGATAAAAATTTAAATATCTCTTTTGTAACGCGTTCTATTTTTTCAGAAGGTAACGTGATCTGGAATTTCTTTGAATCTAGTACAAAACCTAAAAATGTACATGTCCTGTTTGTTACCATGGAACTCTTGTCCTCATTGATTAGAAAACCAAGAGAAGTTATTAACTTCTTTGTCTGTGTTGTGTTGAATAAACACTGTTTATATGACTGTCCCATTAGCCAAAAGTCATCTAAGTAATTAGTCGAAATAAGTCCAGCTAGACGTAGCAAACGGACTATAGGTTTCATTACTTTTGTAAAGATGTAGGGTGCAGTACTCAAGCCAAACGGTAAAACATTAAATTCATATAAATGACCTTCAAATTGGAATCTTAAATACTTCCTTGAATTCGGGTGAATTTTAATTAGATAATAAGCATCTTTTAAATCTATCTTTGTCATAAAACAATTTTTAGTTATTAACTTTAGGACAGTGCGTAAATCTTCAATCTTAAAATGATTAGTTGTTATAAACTTGTTCAAATTTTTGAGGTTCAGAATAAAACGAAATTTACCATTTGGCTTTGGCACTAGAAACACACTAGATAAGAATTGACCTTCTGTATAATGACATTCCGTAATAGCTCCTATAGATAATAAATTATCAATAGCCTCATAGAAGGAATATTTTTCTGAGTCAGAATATTCTTTAATAGATGGCGGAGACCGTTGTTCAACTGGAAATGTAAATGGAATTTCATAACCTTTGATGCAAGCAAGTACCAATGGGTTATTGGTAATTAAGGACCATTGATCGTAAAATAAAGACAATCTACCAGAGTAGTTTACCAGGTTTAGCGGCGGTCGCGCGTCCGCTGCTGCTGCGACTGTTTCGATGAGTTCAATGGCCTCTTCCTGTTCGGAGGGTGCTCCTTCGTCTTCGGATGATTCGGCTGCTTCCGTGGAGGATATGGGCCTTTCCAGTTTAAATTCTTGGAAGTACTAGCTGTCGACTGAAACTTTTTATTGCTTGTATCTGCTTGTGGTCTAGGCAATGGCGTTTTCAGCTCTGCACCTGATCTATTAATGGCCTTGGCTGTCTTGATTGTCTCAGTCAGGTTCTGTCCAAACAACAAGTTATCTTGCTTGGTGTTTTGCAGTTGGTCTCTCATATCCTTTTTCATCGTAGATAGAATGAAATTCCTTCTGATTGCTGAATCGCTATGTTGACAATCACATAAAATACGCTCTGTATCCATTAGCATCTTTATTAGTAATGGATCTGCGTTAGTTTTTGAAATCAGCATATTTATGGCCTGAGCCAGGCTCGATATCGCTGAAGCCACTTGTTTTTGTCTTATTTCAATGCTCTTGTCCCGTTTAGCGACCATATCTGAAATACCCGCTTTCATCTCAGCATTTAATGCAGGAGCATCGATCAGTTTACAGTTACCTGGAAGTAAGTACTTTTCGAGTAACTCTTTACGAAGCTCTTTACTTAGTCCGTATATGGCAGTATGCTCTAGTCGAACTGCTAAGTCTTTGTGAATCTCATTTCCATAGATATTAGAAATAGTAGGATCTTCCCCTAATATTTCTAATATTTCACTGGCCAGTGTCATTTCTATAGATCCCAACTCTTCACCAGAATTAGTGTTTGTTGGGTTCTCAGTCATAGGTGAGCTAGTACTGGGTTCGACCGCCGTAGCAGTAGTGGGAACTGCGGTTATAGGGGCAGATGGCTCTTTGACGGATTCTGCAGTAGCTTCCGTATTGCAGATAGCATCAATTTCAGACACTGGGGCAGTTATACTACCGTCGAGTAATCCAGCAACATTATTTTCAGTGAGTTCATAGGTCTCACTATTAGTATAGTGTTCTGGTTCTGAAATCAATAGATTTCTCGTTACCTAATAGTTAAGAAACAGACCAAAGTATTGTTTGCAAAACTAACTATCCAGGTAGTACAGATCCAAAGAAAAGTACGCAAACCTTGGTAAGTAAAAACGATTTTTTCAGGTATCAAATTTCCATAAAAATGTATATATACATAATCTTTAGCGGTAGGTATCTATGGGTAGTACAGTTCCAAAGAAAAGTACGCAAAGGTTTAAACAAGTTGCATGGCAGGGCAGTACAGTTCCAATGAAAAGTACGCAACCCTTGGTAGGTGTACCCATTACTAACTTTACGGGTAGTAGGTACAGTTCCAAAGAAAGATACGCAAACCCAGTTAGCATAATGCTTTTACGACACATAATACGAGTATAATATTAGGTATGTACCTATTTGTGGTAAGAATAGCAAACACCTAGGTACTAATAAAATTATTATCTCTGCTTATTGTTAACAACACATTCCTTGTACAAAACAATTAGTGATTGCACAATAAAAAAGTAAAAATATGAGTTAGAACTCCATAAAGAAATCATCAAATCCGTTAGAGATTGTAAAAGTATTATTCATTATTGTCCAATATACTTATAGTATTGTGTAGGTATGTAAAAGGCTAACAATTAACTAACCTTTATACTCCGTGCGATAAGAATTATCCAACGATCGACTGGGGCTACGACTGCGCCAGCGGCGTTGGCACCGTTGCAGTTTTTTCTCCAACTTCCGAAACTTCTTGTATAAATGTTCATAATTATCACTTCTTTCACTCTTATGCTTAGGCATGACTTTAAAACTTTATGAATTGAACAATGACACGAGACGTGCGTTCACGGCGAGCACTAGAAAGCGAATGACGCGAGCGGGTAGTCTGGGTGACCAACAAAGTATTTTATTTTGTACTTTATTTTGTACCTACCCTCAAATTTAGTGCGGAAACGGCGTACCACTGGGCGGTACTACGAGTGTTATTATTGGATAATCCCTTCGGACAAAGCCTCGAATAATACATTTCGGAGAAAATACAAAAAAAAGTCTTGATAAATAGACGAACAAAGTTATCCCACAAATGTAGGACTTCAAGATTTACTCAAACAAAATAAGGGCTCTTCCCACAGCATTTATTAAAATTAAAATAAATCTTCCCACCCTCATACACGAAATTTAGTACAGTCAGTCAACATAAATAAGGCTTCTGGGTTTTATTTATTGGTATCATGACGCCGATGAAGAAGGGTGATGGATTTGAATGTGGATGGATACAAGAGTAGAGGTAGACCCAAGAAAAGATGGATGGACTGTGGGAAAGACGATATGTGTAAGAAGGGAACTACTGAGATGACGGATGATAGGGGAGAGTGGAGGAAGAGAACCTGTTGTGTTGACCCCACCTAGTGGGATAAGGGCAAGAACATCTTCTTGCTGATGCCGATGTTCAACGTCGGCAAAGCGAAGAGTCAAAGACAGCTATCAGATCAGCCATTACCTACAAATCAAATATCGACTAGGAATCTACAGAATCGAATGCTCAAGTCAATAACACAGGCTAGCAACAAGTTGTCGAAAAAAAATCTCGCGTGAGGTTTGTACGAAGAACCTACTTTATTATATACCTACAGTTATCTATCGAATCATATCTGGTGTGAGGCAGGACCGGACGGGGTCAACGCCCGCTCCATCTTGTTTTTATTTTACGGTTTTATAAATCTAGACTAACTTGATGAGGATAGTAAATTTAAATATTGAATGGCTTAAAAATATTATGCGAGATTCATATTTTAATGATAGATGGTCAATCTAATAGGTTACCTAGTGTTAGGTTACAAAGCTTGGCCTTACCATTAAATTTTATTTTTTTATCTATTTCGAAACACCAATTTGTTTATTGTGTGAGTAAGTGATACCTAACTAACTTTATTTCGATTTAAGACATAAGTTCCTACTACCTTACGTAGGTACCTATATTTATATGCGTAGGTAGGTACCTAGGTACTGCCCAGTACAAGTCCGGTTGAGACTGACACACAAACCCCGCTCTCACTCTGATTGCAATAAGTACGTATAGGTACGTACTGCATAGAATAAGCTTTTGTTACTATGCCCATTTATGTACATACCTACATAACTTGAGTGTTAGGTATGTATTTTGATGGACACCGGGGTAAAGTTAGGCTAAAGAAATGATGGATGATAAAGAAGAGTGTGTAAGAAAGAAGTGAGTACTGAGATGACGGATGATAGAGGGAAATGGAGGAAGAAAACATGTTATGCCAACCCCATTGGGAAAGGGGTAGGAAGAAGAAGAAGAAGAAGAATCCCATATACATAACATGGTACCGAGATAATTCAGGTAGATAATGCAAGCCAAGTCACAGGAAACTACTAACCGTGGGAGCAACGACCTGAAATCAGCTTGATTCATCGGAAAAAAAAACAATGACATTCCTAGCAGGATCTGTGGATCGAGGATGTCTAGCTTTGGTATGTGGGACCTTGGAGGTTTTCCATGAAATTATAGCACGATTAAAAGTTTTCTTTGTTCGTTCTAGCTAGTTATTAAACCGAACTCAAGGTTAAATTATAATCTTTTGTGTGTTACATAATGCTTTACTACTGCTCTACAAAAAAGTTGTAGAATTCACGAAATTCTTTTTTTTTCACAACGCCATCTTGTCCCGAACTAAGCAAAGCTTGTACTATGGGATCCTAGCTGATAAATTAATTATGTAAGTACATTTTAATTTGTAAATACATACATAGAGTACATAATAACACCCAGACACAGAACCAACATCTGCGTTCATCACACAAATGTTTGTCCTGGGTGGGGATCTAATCCACAACCTACAGCGCAGGAGGCAGAGCTACTACCAACTGAGCTGTGAGGCCAGTCAGTGAATTTTAAAATTTTAAATCTTACAATTATAATAAAATTAGTAAATGAAATGAAAAAAATCATGATATCATACAAAATATGCAGAATTTGCAACACATGCAGAATAATGTAGCGTTAATCTTACTAATATTATAAATGCGAATGGACAGATGGATGACGGATGGATGTATGGATGTTTGTTACTCAATCACGCTGAAACGGCTGAACGAATACCGTGGAATAACACATAGGTAGGCCACTTGTTATGCCGCGCGCGGTTGCTAGTCATCAATCAATCTGAAAGATTTTTGAAAATAAATAGTACTTTTAACAGTTATATAATTGGGCTACTTTTTATACTTTTTATGCCGCGCGCAATCGCTAGTGATCAATCAATCTGAAAGAGTTTTCAAAAAAAAAATTGTAATGTCAAGTTATTTAAATCTTATACCTTTATCTTATATATATATATATATATATATATATACTATATATACTAGGCTTTCGGGGGCGATAAATCGATCTAGCTAGGTTTCATTTTCCAAAAAACAAGATTTACGAGAAAAAAAACCGAGCAAAGCTCGGCCAACCAGGTACTAAATAAGTAAAATAAAATCTCAAATTCCTAAAAAAAATGGTTTTTTACGATTACATTTACATTAGAAAGCGATTATGTACTACATAAAGTACCTTGCAAGGGCACAACAAATCGAAAGACCCTCCAACCCCAAGCGCTAACTAATGCACAGCAGGTGTGTCGTGTCGTGTGGCTCCACTCAATCGTTAGTTGATAAATCGATGCAGCCAGGGCCGTTGACAGGATAATTTTCTACGTGTACGTCAAGCGGTGTGGCATATCCCATACAAGCACAATACAAGGCCATACAATATAATACAGGTAGTGCGCACGTGCACATCTGCGCGTGCGCATCTTGTGTGTTTCGGCCTTTATATTATGTAGGTACCACCTGTGGTACCACTTTGACCAACATAAAACGATTGCTGGCTGTGTAGGGTTTAAAAGAGGCGCAAGAATCTCGTGAAAGTGATAATTATGTTTTAAAACCAATATTTTTTCCAATACAGTTTTTTTGGCAAGTCAGCCCACACCTCACTCAGCTCGCGGGCTGATTTTTATCACAAAATACACGTTATTCTGTCTTTTCTTTCGTAGAGAAAACGCTGTCAACGATCTACACACAATGTTGTTAGGTTTTTTTACTTCTTGTGACAATCTTTGTTAAGGGATTTCTTTGATATTCAGCTTTTAATTTTCTAGCAAAGACTATTTTAATCTAGCCTGCATAGCCCTATGCGTTTATTTGCCTGTGTTTATGCGTCTGTTTGGCTGTATGTCTAAATATTATATGACCTCCTTTAATACCCTTGCTACGAGCCTGTTACTCCCCTTCCGCACCTTCGAATCAGGTAAATTGGTGTCGATAAATTTTACAAATGGAGCAATACCGTGACTCACATCAAAGCCTTAGTGGAACTGATATTGGCTGGCCATTGCTGCCTAACTAATTCGTATCTATAGGTTTCTATGTGTTCGCTTTGATCAACACAGCGCAGATTAGGTTAGATATACCTATCTATATGTAAGACATGACGTACATGTACAATAGTTAGGTAATAGGCACCTATCACGTTCACATGGTACGTTCACACGCTATTGTCTCATGCAGGACTTAGCTTTTGAGCAAATAATATTATAAATAGTTAGTAGATGAGCATATAAATGAGGTCTTTATTAATTAGGTTTGTTTGTATAACGTGTTCTGTAGGTAGGTACTATGTACTATTTTGTATACCTGCCTAAAATAAATGAATCCATAAATAAAAGGTAATAATTTGTGGCAAATGCAAAAAATGGCAAATTTTTATGCTAGATCCTGGTGTTCAAAAAAACGGTATTACCTTGCCTTTTATATTTTAGAAAAAACAGGTTGAAACGCCTCGTACAAAATGTTAGCAATGCCATATAAACATAGCTCTATCATAAAATCAGGCGTTCAGTTAACCGGTTAATACTCAAATTTGCATTTTTAGGTCTGTCTGAGCATATTTATGCATAGTTTAGGGAACTACCGTTTCTGATCTAGTTACCATTACATAGCTACCTACATAATAGCAATCTTTGTAATTATGACAATATGTAGATGCGTAGGTACCTAACTGTTCTGTTTCATAATAAACTTATAATGGGTTGAAATGCCGAATAACAGATGGTTATCTGTCGTTATTATCCTGATTGGTATCTCTGGTATTACCTATCTGTGTGGTATCTGCTGCCTATTGATATTAGGTACCTTGGTTATGAAGGTAGGTTAGGTATAAAGTACAAATATATATAATAAATTAGTGATATAGGTGCCTACTGCCTAGGGGCACCTAAATCAACGCATATAGAAAATATATTTTTTAATATTCTTATCTAGATTGGTATCTCTACATTATAAAGAGATCTCTATCTAAGTATATAATACTAACCTACTGAGTATTTATTTATCTTGATGCCTTGAGTTATATTCGTTTTGGCCCTAGTTAATAAGTTCTTTAACGACAGTATGATATTGTCCTTGATAAATATCACAATAATATCGATTCTGAACATGGACAGAACACTGGAAACCATTATTAAAGACCACCCGTATTTGTTTAGACATACAATACATAGAAGTTAATGTATATCTAAAATGTACATAAGCGGATAATTAATGTGTTTTTAAGTACCTAACATTAATGTATCTAGGAACCTATATTTAAAAGACATTTTACTCTATGTACAAAATTATTTAAGTAGGTAGTACATAATTACAGAATGTTACATTATTAAACAAAACCACGAATGATTTGTGTTAGTTGGTAGATACTTTAAAATGTATCAATGTATAATGTTTTTTAATAATTAGATTGGAATACTATATTATTAATACACATTTTTTCGAAATTCCATTACTACTTTTGTTCCCCCTTTTAACCCCCTAGGGTTAATTTTCATAAAAAATAGCCTTTGTGCTAATCAAGGGTTTATAGCACATCTATAGAAAATGTATACCTATTCACACTTATTATAAAGATTACACATAAATATTTTTATGGGTAATAGGATTCTCGAAATAAATAGATTTTGATTGAGCAACGATTTTCATAACATTGTAAAGAGATAAACGTTATCAATAATGCTCTAGTACCCTAGATTTCATTTCGCATGAACAGTATAGTATCAATCTACTGGGTTTGGAATATTTAAATCAGATTTACGAATTATTGATAAATAAAATTAATTTCAAAATAACAAATTCACGAGTTATTATAACTGTGTCTTAAGATTGTGAGAAAACCCAAGAGGAAGAAACAAAGGCATTGTGCAAAAACATTTTTACTAATCGTAGGTAGGTATGTTAATGTAAGATTAAGTTAGTTTGGATAAAAATATTTAGTTTTAAAAAGTAATAACAGTAAACACTAGAAAATAAGAATACTCACATTTTGAAGACATCATCTTTGACTGGACTCAACCACTGGTCACCACCTCGAGTTGAAACAAAAAAAATTACACTAAAAAACTATTCATAGTACTTATATTAAAAATTTAAGTGCTAAATATCATACTACATAAACATACTAAATAACACGCGACCGTATCTGACGATGAATTTGGTGTGTATGATAAAATAATTTGAATTTGTAATTTGCTACGTTAGTAATGCCAAAATTTACGTAAGTAGCTGCATACATAGTACCTACATGTAGGTATAATTTATATTTAAAACACAAACATGTGCTTACATAAATTCAAAAGAATATATTTTTTAAATAACTTGGACTATTTAATAACTTTATTTTGTATTTGATTAAAAACTACCTATGTTAGAGGGTTCATCAAAATAATAGGGAATTAGGGAGTGATACTTAGGTAAGTACCTACTCTTACTAAAACAATTTATAGAATATATTAATGGAATGAAGTATTTATAAGTAGAGTCCACCCTTTGAACGGATATAATTAGTATTAAAGTATCATTAGGTATCTATACCATAGAGGCATACTCTACATACCATAAAAAAAACCTTGCATAGATAGACAAGAAGCTAGTGTATTTGTTTCTTTCTACTAGTAACTAAAAGTTATAATACATAACTAAAACAATCGATTAGTCTCGACTTCATTATAATTATTCTAGTGTGACCTCCATCAATATAACAGACAAACTAAAATTTAACAAAACAACCATATTTTAAAATCCTTGAGTAAGAAGGTACACAAAGTCAAGCTTCAAAGGCTGTATCGAAATGAAAATTGTTTCGACCAAATAATATTTTTCCACGACAAAAATTAAATTTTGCAACAACGTGTTGTAGGTAAATTTAATTTTATCTATTCGCATGTTCTTCAGAATAGCAATGCTATATAACGGAACTAAGTTTTTCTATCCCAGAGTGGACAAGATAGAATCAGTGATACGACCAGACTAAATAAGTTATAATAATTATGACGAATGAATAGCTTATGGTATTTAGCTATTCGCCAATCTTGCTTTATCTTTTTCTTATTCTAGAATTCGATTCTAGGCTCTAGGTAGGTCAGCGTATGACCTTTGATAATCAAATTCATGGCGCTAACATAGGTTACCTATTTTGAATTCTACTGCATCAATAAATTAATAATTGTAGGACCTACCTTCAAACTAAAATGAATTTAAAACATCGATTAGCAACTCTTTTTGTAACTTCACTGCATGATTGAGAAGTATTTTAGCGTAAAAATAAACATGAAAATAAGCGCGACGAAAAAATCACAAATCCGAAAACTGATGTTGATTTTTTATTACCTGCCAAATTCCAGCATTGATGTTCTTAAAAAAGGTTGTAAGAAGGAGACTAGTTACAAAGAGGTTTGTTTTAACTAAAAAGCAAAGATTTGTATTTTTGTAACGAAGAAAATCAAAAAGTAAGTACTGAAAACATTTCAAAAAAAATTTCACCATTTAAATGCTACTTTATCCCTAAGTCTAAGTAACTTAAGCTATTTTTATGACTATAGAAAAAATCTCTACTAAAACTTCAATAATGTGTAAACAAGGTGTAATCTATATCTATATAAGAGCTTAACCTGACTGACTGACTGACTGACTGACTGACTGACTGACTGACTGACTGACTGACTGACTGACTGACTGACTGACTGACTGATTTATCATCGCCGAGCCGAAACCGCTGAAGCTAGAAAGCTGAAATTTGGAAGGTGGTTTCCTTTTATAACAAAACCACCCACTAAGGCGGGATTTTAGGAAATTCCACCTCTAAGAGGGTGAAAAAGGGTGAAAACGTTAGTATGAAACTTTTTAACGCGTGGAGCGATTTTCATGAAACTTTGTTTGTGCACTGTAAATGCAAAATAAATGGACACGTGTTTCAGGATTTTTCAATATAATCAGTAAAAAGGGGTCAAATTTGGGGTCAATGTTTGTATAGGAACTTTTTAACGGGTAATGCGATTGGTCTGAAACTTTGTTTGTGTACTGTAAATGCAAAATGAATGGACACGTGTTTTAGGATTTTTCAATATAATCTTTAAAAACGGGTCAAATGGGTGGTCAAGGTTTGTATGGGAAATTTTTAACGGGTGGTGCGATTGGTCTGAAACTTTGTTTGTGTACTGTAAATACAAAATGAACGGACACGTGTTTCAGGATATTTCAATATAACCTTGCAAAAGGGGTCAAATGTGGGGTCAATGTTTGTATGGGATCTTTTTAACCTGGTGCGATTGGTCTGAAACTTTGTTTCGTGTTTCAGGATTTTTCAACAAAATCTTTAAAAAAGGGGGTCAAATGGGGGGGGTCAATGTTTGTATGGGAACTTTTCAACGGGTGGTGCGTATGGTCTGAAACTTAATTTCATGTTTTAGGATTTTTCAATATAACTCTAAAAAAGGGGGTCAAATGGGGGGGGGGTCAATGTTTGTATGAAATTTTTTAAACGGGTGGTGCGATTGGCCTTAAACTTTGTTTCCTCTTTCAGAATTTTTCAATATAACTCTAAAAAAGGGGTCAATGTTTGTATGGGATTTTTTTAACGGGTGGTCTGTTTGGCCTGAATCTTTGTGTACTGTAAATATAAAATGAATGGACACGTGTTTCAGGATTTTTCAATATAACCTTCAAAAAGGGGTCAAATGTGGGGTCAATGTTTCTATGGGTACTTTTTAAAGGGTGATGCGATTGGTCTTAATTTTGGTTTGGATACTTTAAATGCAAAATAAATGGAAACTTATTCCTGGATATTTCAAAATAGCCCTCTAAAAAGGGTAAAATTGTATTAGTGTGATTGATTTGTTTGAAACTCAGTTTAGTTAGATACCTACTTTAAGTGAACGAAGTCGCGGGCGGGACAGCTAGTATTTAATAATTAGATATCGATGATTTTTTGCGGACGAAGTCATTGGTCACAGCTAGTTGTATTTAAATTAGGTGTGCATCAATTTTCAGTGATCTGTTATGGTTACTAAAGATTTTCTCTATGTCAATTTTATAAAGTTTTTTTTATACATACATTTTGATTTAAGACCTCGCTGATTTTCTTTTATATTTATACAGTGATCTGTTATTTTATTTTGTTTTTTATTTTTTACTTTAGTAAATTTATCTCTATGTATTTATACCTTAGTAATTTAACGAGGTAATATCTCAGGGCATTTCATTTTCGTTGCATTTCAACACTACTTCAATACAATTTTTATAGGTCATGGTATGAACTACAATAGTAATATCACTTTGATATTGCTCAAAGGGCTTGTAGTAAGGCCCAAGGCTAAGTGGGTGATGTAGACTACCCAGCTAATCATCAGCGAGTGGGAGATACACAATTGCGGCCACGTACATTCTTGTGGAGCTAACCTTGATATATCGGGCTTTATGAAAAACACGTGGCTCTAATATTTACACGAAATGTATGTTTGGCTTTTAAATTAAAATGCTGATCTGAATCTCACAGGTAGATACACACAGATAGCTCTCACAGGTACACAGTAGGTTCATGAAGTGAGCTGTGTTAAAATATTAAGTATCAAGCTACGCCAATTAATGCTACAAATATTTTGATGTTTAAATCTCTGAATTTGTTCAATTTTGTCTGTAAACTTAACGATACTATGTACAATAATTATCCTAACTGCCTTTACTATGAAGAATGAAACGATTCGTACAAAAGTGATCGATTTCGCTGAAGTTCAAATGATCATTTATTTTAGGGATAAAAAAGTAGGTACTTACTTTTTTCATAATATCTATGTCTTTATTATGATTGTCATCTCATCTCATAATCTATAGTGCATATATATATAATATATAATATATATACATAATATATAATATCTATCAGCTAGACACAAAACCTTATTTTTTCTACCAACCACAATTTTTACGACTTTGACTTTCTAGATAACTCTCGACTGTCGTATTCTTTGTAATTACATTTAACTGGAGGTCGCTTTGTGGTTCAGGTTTACGATTTAAGTCTACTATTGTAAGTAAGTATTATAAAACACTGACTCACCTTTTATATGTCGCTAAAATGCACTCTTTTACACTTCGATAAAATCGTAGCAATAGGTTTACACTCCGAATCATGTAATTTTGGTGCCATAAAGTTTAACCGGTATTATTAGGTAAGGTTTACGTATTTCTAAAATATTATATTTTACATTGGTGCTTACTTAATTGGAATTATCACAACGCACAAGTCCATAGCCACTACTATAATTATTAAATTTCGTCTAATTAGCTAAGTATTCCTATGTAAATTTTGCTATAGACGTCTACTTTGTACATTAAATAATTAAATTAAAATTAAAATAAGTAAATTAACATGTCTTTGGGTAACAGGAAAATAAATGCACAATAATTTTTTGGTCACCGCATTTCGCTACACGTAGCGGCTTTTCCGCATGATACGCGGCGGTAACTTACGCATGCGTACAACACGGCGCGTTGCCACGCATGCGTGTAGCAATACACAATATTATATATCTCTTTTTGTTGTTCTATGTAAAGTGAAAAGGAGATAGGTTCCGCATTTTCACATGCGCAGTGTTATTGATATAAATGTTGGCGGGAGTTTCTCGGTTTGATGGGGGAAATTCATTTTGCGTTGCGCCAAGCAACCCCCATAACAGCTGATGCCCCATGACCCGGGTGGTGTGTCCTACTCCCTCCCCCGTCACATCAGTAAGTTTCATTTAAATGTTAGGTTACATTTGGGTTATAGATACAATATAGGTACCTATTTGTGTCAAAATAAAATTTCTACACTCACACAAAACTACATTTTCACAGACAACACAACTCACGCACCCACGAAACAATAGGTATTACTGTATTGTGTTTCAAGCTTCCTTTTTCTTTTCTATCATCTCTTTTTTTATTATCTAGTAATATCTTTATTTTTTTATTAAGTACCTACTGTTCAATTTACAAAATATTAATTATCATGTCTGTACCTCCTACCTGTTGTAGGAACCTACTAAAACTAAATAATGCCCACTACGGGCTCCGTACGGACTCCGTTAAACTCACATTACCCTTTTCTAGTGGAAGGCCGCTCCGCTCACAGTGGAAGGCCGGCATTAATGTAATCATTAACGGAAGAGCAAGATCCTCTAATAGGTACAGATATATTCATAAGTACCCCATAATATTTAAGTTTAAGTTAAAATATTTTGTATTTGTAGGTACCTAAGTATTATAAAAATCGGTAAGTACCTATTGATTGTTACCATAGAGGACGCCCCAGGTTCGATATGATGAAGTCTTTATGTATTTTTCTATTTGTATTTATTATAGTAAGTCCTACCTAGTTAAATAATATGGACGAATCATCAAATAAATTAATCTAAAATCTTACAAATATTTAAGTAGATACGATATAAAACTTATGTATAGTAGGTTCATAATTAAAATCCCTAAAAACTGTGTTTGATTGCTTCGTCGCATTTTCCGTTACATTTTCACTTTTAGAACCTTTTACAGCGCCATCTGTTTAACCGTTGACGCACTTACTCGGTCCCGGGGGTTCTGAAGACTTGTAATGCGGAGGGTCCGGCGTGGGTCCTACTCTAGTTCGCAAAGTTCTCATCAGACGCCAGCACCGTCCGAATTCAGGCTTCTGTCTCAGAGCACTATCACCCATTCGCCAGCCATATTCCCAGTTGCTGCATTCTGTGAAGTAAAACTTCTTCTCTGGCATGGTTTTGCCTCTCTTATTCAAGTATTGAACTCTACCGAATTCCGGCTTCGGCTTATATATTATTTCAGTCACCTGAGGGTCGATAGGACGCATGACGGGATCAGTAGCAAGGTCTTTATCGGACCTCACTAACCTGGGGTCATCTTTAGGGTTACCTAGACCTATATCGACTATGGAATTTCCATGTCGTAAGTTATCTACTCCTGGTATGAAGGTCCCGTCGCGTATAGGCACTTTCATCTTATTAAATCCTGCGACAACGTGGTCTCTTGTTATAGTGGCCATGCCTTCTTTCATGTTGTGAGCTATGACGTCTGATTCGAAGTAGTTTGTAGCAGGTCGGTGAAGGGTGGCTGCTTCTTGGATTTTCTCACGATTGTTGTTGATCCAATTCAGTCGCAGTCGGTTTTCCTTAGCATAAGTTTCGTTGAGAAAGATTATCACGGCTGGATTATTTATATCCATCAACGGCATTTCAAAGCTTTTATCTTAATCTGGTTCAAATGAAACGGATTTTTGCAGAACGCTGCTCGATGCTAGTTATTTGAGCTTTCTTGACACAAAACAAGACTTGACTCAAACGTACGTCGCTTGTTTTATTTTACTGCTAAAGAGGTTTGCATAGAAGATTTATAAGCAAAAAGTATGACACATTAGCCTTGTGCTCGGATTGAGTCTTGCTTACGTAGTCATTTATTTTATCTATGGTAATTTATTTTCTGTATTTTACGCAGTAATCCTACTAATATTATAAACGCGAAAGTTTGTAAGAATGTATGATGGATGGATGCAAGTTTGTTACTCTTTCACGCTAAATTTAGCATAACGCATTAGGTGGTAGCATTAAGCTGAGATTGGTCCTATTCAGCCACGCGACTTGCATGCAGGAAAGACAATTTATATCTTTTTTTTATTTTACTTTCTGTGTTACTTTTCTAATTTTGTTTGGTTTTACCTTTGTTTTGTTTTTTTTTTATCTAGGTACTTTTATTTTCCTGTATGTGTCCGTGTCTGAATAAAAATCTATTCTATTCTATTCTAAAACGGCTGAACGGATCTGAATGAAATTCGGCACAGCTATAGATTATGGTCTGGAATAACACATAGGCTACATTTTATCCCGGAAAAATATAAGGTTCCCGCGGAATAGATTTGTTTTTGTTTTTCAAGGTACCACGCGGGCGAAGCCGTGGGCGAAAGCTAGTCTGTTATAGATTTTACGGCCCGCTGACAGTGAATAGCCCACTAACGTTTTGGAAACGCGTAAAGATTGGATTTGACACCAAGGAGCTGTATGAGTCTAGTCTGCGGGACCCCTAACTCGACTATGAATTCCACGGTAAGCTAAGAGAATGATTGCAAACCTATTTGAGCATAGGAGGATCAAATAAAAAACAGAAAATATTTCAAAATTGGTTTATTCATAAATAAATAACACTTTGTTTGGAACAAAACAACCTCCATATTATTCACACACCATCCAACTCGTCATTTAATGAATTAGGTTCAATAATTAATAATTTTCTAATTAATTTCTAGTAATACTTACAGCAATCTTAGATCTAATGTTGTACATATTATTACCACAAATAATTTGAGATTTTATATTTATGGAAACTATCGCTTATAGAGAGAATTATTCCAATCAATTTTTATAGAAGTATTCATTGGTCATTTTTAGATAGAGAAAGTTTTTATTAAATCTACAGACATTTTGAATTTTATGTATTCGGTAAAAATCGAGCAAATACGAACTCTGAATGTACCTACCGAAATATTGAATTGATATTAATGCCTTATGAGCTAAAATAACGTTCAAAACTGGTCAGACTGATCAGAAAATATGTCAACATAAAGCAGAAATAAAAATCCAGTCATTACCGAGACATGAATTGTATTTTTTTGTATCGTTTTGAAAGTTATTTTTGGTAGGTATATTTGTTTTCTCACACTAGCTAAAATTATTTTAAATACAAACGATCTTATTTTGTTCACTTTAACGACTTAATTAGCGTATTTTTTTTAATGAGTTTTTTTTTCTTTGGTCTTCCTCAGCATCATGGCTACTAGAATAAGCTTAAACACGTCGACCACACGTCAATTTACTTAAACCAACAACTGTCGTTTAAAATACACTAATTTAGTGTTTCGAGTGAACTAAGCAAGAATGTAGGTCAGAAAATTTTAGCTAGTCCGAAGAAACAACAGAATTACCGCCATCCAGCTCCTGGCGAGAATTACATAACTTAAACAGTAAAAAAAATATTTTTTTTAGGCGATTTTTACAAGTCAAAAAGCAGTTACGATAATAGTAAGTATATTAATGTAATTGACATTCTAATGGACAGCACAATAGCGTTTTCTGGAACAATATGATACAGAATCGAATCACAGAGTTGATACAACAGTCGGGAATTTAATTTATACCACAAGTACCAGCCAAGACTAAAGGTAGGCAAAGAAAGGTATCCACTAAAGCGAAAAGAACACAATAAACAATGATAAATATTGGTGGATAATTCACACAACGCCATCTAGCCCCAAACTAAGCAAAGCTTTTAATATGAGAACCGGATGTTGACAGATTAATTATATTTTTATAATATTTGAATTCAAACAATAGAGTCGTGTCGAAAAAGTATGCCTTCAATTGCAATTGCTTAGTCTGCTACTAAACATAGTTTGTGAAATATCTACCAATTTATTATTATAGATACAACTCTGCTAGTTGTTTTTAAACATGTCATGTATTTTCCTCCCCTTAATGTACCGAAGAGATATTATACGTGGTGTACTATAAAAGCTGTGTAACGCAAGATCTAGAATCTCTTCACCACATTTGGCTCAACCTATTCAACATACTCCTCCCCGCATTAGTGGACACGCACCATTACTCTTATTCAATAGGTAGCTTATGGTATGATAACGGTAAGCATTTGCGAAAATGGCGTCAATTAAAAATAAAAATTGGAGCTACGGGACAGACAAAGACAGTTGACGCGTTTATTCCATTATAAACCTAAACATATAGTTTTAAGGTTTATTTTGTGCAGCTCAGCACAGTTCATAACATGTGTTGTAAATTTGAACATTATTGCGTTAAGTTTAGAATAACTTTTGCTTTGTCGACATGCTGTCACGTAGCTTCATCAGAAAAAATATATGGAATGGATCGACCGGTGCCTTAACTGTCTTTGATAAATAATTTATAGCGAGGCGAAGTTCCTTTTGATTGTTAAAAATATATAACGTACAGTAAATAGATACGTCTTATCAAAATTCATAATTATACTATACGTTAGTAATTGTACAGTCAGCGACATAAGTTGATTAAACATTCTAGATTTTTTTCTTATACTTTCGCAATTTTCAAATTGAATCAATAATGTTAGCTGTTGGACTCACGTCGCTGACTGTACTTGTTTATTTACAATGTTCGCATGTTTTAACGAAGAAGCCATATCATTAACATGTTTCAAAAATCATAATTTCATTAGTATTCTAAAAAAATCTAGAATATATAAATTTTATTCTACGCAGCCAAAAGATAAGAGAATACTTAATAATTAAGTATATTAAAAAAAACATAATATTTGGTATTTTGGTTGTCTCATGACGGGAGTGAACCCACGACTCGACAGTTAGGCCCTATGCGGTGCTCATAAAAGTACCTAATTAATTTCAATTTTCTTACCCGGTTAAAAATAGAACAAACAATTTTTATTCTTGAAAAATAACGTATCGTAATTGATACTAAAGCTAGCGACACACGAAAATAATTCATGTTATAAGTAGGAATAGACGAATGAGGTAAAATTAACAAAATACATACCCACTAATAGAATTCCTAAATTACTTATAATTTACGTAAAGCTAATTTGATGAATTGTACAAAAATAGTGCAGCGATGATGGCTATGAGAATATATCGATATTTATACGCTATGCGTTTCATTCACATTTCCAATCTCGACTAAAATCATCTATTCACTAATCGAATATCACTCATTATTAGCGCACGCAATACAATATCACGCATTTTAAACATGAATACAACTTTTTAAACATCATTTTGATTCATCTTTCTAAATGACAGCTGCAAACAAACGAGACTTTATGATATTTTGAGCTAGATTCACATTTAAAATGCATAATGCTTACGATAATTATGTCATACATTTCGTGCTGACCAATAGGAACAATGATATGAATTATCAGTGCATGTGAAAATATTGATATTGACAATGACGACGAAATAAGGTACTAAAATGCAACACAACTACAAAAATCGTATGACAGATAATAATGTTAGATTAAAAACTCTCATTTATTAGCACAAGAGTGCGAGAAGAATGACGACTCAATTAGTGATTAAAATACAAGTTATTTAAAACATCGATAAGATTCATCGATAAAGCACACCACTATTTTCTGTCATAGGATTATATTTTCGTGGGTACGTACTAAACTATACATCCTAGATGGACGATTTGGCTTTCTCTTGGCCTCTTAGATTTGTCCATTTTCACCATTTACCCTCAAATTCACACATCAATTTTTCCAACTACAATGCTACAAACTGGTATATACCTGCCGTAACAAATTTTCTCACAAATCAATGAGAAGTGATCACGACTGTGATTCCCAGGTTAAATATACATCTCCTCAGATCTCTAGTTACTTAGATCTTTGAGGATATTCTAAAAGTAGTCGGAGGCAGGTCCAAACCTTATATTCATATGCCCACGATTCGCTACTGAAAAACTGAATATCCATTAGGTTAGCCTACGGGTCTTAAACAGACGAAAATGATGCGATTACGGAACTCAGTTACTAACAAAACATTCATAGTAACAACTTTTAATCACTATTAATAAACTGGTGTCATTTGGATTAAAATTTAAAACATACGAAGTACAAAAACTCAGTCGATAGAAATCACATCTTGTCAAAACTGGGTCTAGTGCCAATCCAACTTGTGATAGAAACAATACTTTTAATACCAAATCACCTGTTGCTAATCGGATTGTTACCGATTGTAACAAGGGTTTCGGAATCGCACCGCAATCGATCGATAAAAGAAATCGATTCTAATCGACGTGATCAAACTTATTAGGGGGTAGCATAGCAAGGGCGTTATTAGTTAGTAGCCCTACCACAGGATTCTCCAAATTCTCATACTTCGAGTTTGTTTCCGAAGAGAGACTGACAGCTCCACTACTGTCACCTTCGTAGGTGTTCTCTGTGTCGTCGACGTGAGAACTGGTGCTTGATTTGTCGTTTCTATCATGTAGGTTGTCCTTGTCATAATTGTCGTTGGACAGGTCAATCCAGTGCGCACGATTGCTTTTGACGCGATCAAGCATTGGCTGTAGTGAGCCGGAGAGAACTGCGAATGCCTGGAAACATAAGAAGAACAGCTTTATAATATCACTAGCTTCCCCCCATGGCTTCGCTCGCGGTACCTTGAAAAACAAAATCAAACTTACATCCCCTATTTTATCTCTTTGGGGGTAGAATTAATCTAAATCCTTTCTTAGCGGATGCCTACGTCATAACATCTACCTACATGCCAAATTTCAGCCCGATCCGTCGAGTCCTGTGGTTTGGACTATGCGTTGATAGATCACTATGTCAGTCAGTCAGTCAGTCAGTCAGTCAGTCACCTTTGAGTTATATATATTTAGATTCACGAAATTTCACCTTATAAGTGTAGAGGAGGGTCTAAATTACATTGAGACAGCAGCTGGTGTATGAACATACCTCATAAATAGGCATGCAAATAGTGTCAATGAACTTGACTTGCATGGCAGGGAGCTCGTCTTCCTTGTCTCTGTTCATGATATCCTGGAAATAAATAAAAAGGTAAATAAATAAATAAACAAAATAAACTCCTAAACGTCACACACTAGAATTATTGTCAATAAAACATAGCCCAAAGCTAGCGGAAAATACGTCTTATGTACTTACAATAGGTGCCAAATTCAGGTTCTGCCTCTCCAGGTCGCCTTGTCTGAAGAACTCTCCAGCTATCAAAGCAGCCACTCGTCGCTCCACCGGCCATGGTTTTGTGATGGCCGCTAAATCACGCGCCGTATTCAACATACCCCAAAGCTAGCGGACAATGCGTCTTACAGTACTTACAATAGGGGTCAAATTCAGGTTCTGCCTCTCCAGGTCGCCTTGTCTAAAGAACTCTCCAGCTACCAAAGCAGCCACTGATCGTTCTACCAGCTACGGCTTGGTGGTGGCCGCTAGATCACGCGCCGTATTCAACATAGCCCAAAGCTAGCGGACAATGCGTCTTACAGTACTTACAATAGGGGTCAAATTCAGGTTCTGCCTCTCCAGGTCACCTTGTCTGAAGAACTCTCCAGCTATCAAAGCAGCCACTCGTCCTCCACCGGCCATGGTTTTGTGATGGCCGCTAGATCACGCGCCGTATTCAACATAGCCCAAAGCTAGCGGACAATGCGTCTTACAGTACTTACAATAGGGGTCAAATTCAGGTTCTCCCTCTCCAGGTCACCTTGTCTAAAGAACTCTCCAGCTACCAAAGCAGCCACTCATCGCTCCACCGGCCATGGTTTTGTGATGGCCGCTAGATCACGCGCCGTATTCAACATACCCCAAAGCTAGCGGACAATGCGTCTTACAGTACTTACAATAGGGGTCAAATTCAGGTTCTGCCTCTCCAGGTCGCCTTGTCTGAAGAACTCTCCAGCTACCAAAGCAGCCACTGATCGTTCTACCAGCTACGGCTTGGTGGTGGCCGCTAGATCACGCGCCGTATTCAACATAGCCCAAAGCTAGCGGACAATGCGTCTTACAGTACTTACAATAGGGGTCAAATTCAGGTTCTCCCTCTCCAGGTCACCTTGTCTAAAGAACTCTCCAGCTACCAAAGCAGCCACTCATCGCTCCACCGGCCATGGTTTTGTGATGGCCGCTAGATCACGCGCCGTATTCAACATACCCCAAAGCTAGCGGACAATGCGTCTTACAGTACTTACAATAGGGGTCAAATTCAGGTTCTGCCTCTCCAGGTCGCCTTGTCTGAAGAACTCTCCAGCTACCAAAGCAGCCACTGATCGTTCTACCAGCTACGGCTTGGTGGTGGCCGCTAGATCACGCGCCGTATTCAACATAGCCCAAAGCTAGCGGACAATGCGTCTTACAGTACTTACAATAGGGGTCAAATTCAGATTCTGCCTCTCCAGGTCGCCTTGTCTGAAGAACTCTCCAGCTACCAAAGCAGCCACTCGTCGCTCCACCGGCCATGGTTTTGTGATGGCCGCCAGGTCACACGCCGTCATCAACATAGCTCGGAGTAGGCCCCGACGCTCTTCGCATTCGCCCCATAACGGTGTTACCACTCTATCAGTGCTAACTAAATCGATGAATGAGTTTCTTTTGCTGAAAAAGAAATATTGGTTACGCATTTTGCTTGTCGTGGCACTGGTTATTTCTTGGATTACTATCCATAATACGTTCTTTACTGGCTTTATCTACGAGAGTGACACTAGCTTAGCTTACCCGCAACTTGATAATAAACTATCTGTGTGCACAATTTCATCAAAATCCATTCAGCTGTTTTTGTGTGATTGAGTAACAAATATCCAAGCATGCAAACTTCCAAATGTATAATATTAGTGGGATAAATTGTCTACTCGAGCGCTCGATAAAATAGGTACTGTTTATCCTTGTCATTCTTATTCATCTACTTTATGTCAATGACAAAGACAAAAATTAGTTTTATGCTTATGAATATAGAAGTAACGTTTAAGGTAATGTTTGTAAGTTTTTTTAGGGATATCTAAGGGCACATTTTTATTTAGCTAGCACATATTTTTAACTGTGACAGATTGCAAGCCTAACGGTAAAATCATCAATAAAAAATAATTACTTGAAATAAACAGCGAGATCGGTTGACAGTATGGCGTCTTCGAGCACTTTGACCACCTTCTCATAGTCATCGGACGATAAATTCAGCAGGATCTGGTTCCCGGGCGAGTTGAGGATCATCAGGCATTGGTCGAAGTGATGATGCTCCATGGTAGAAGTGGAGTACAACTGCGCTAGCGGTGATGATGCTCTGAAAGATTTCACTTTTGAAGAAACTGTCTTCACAGCTCAGTTGGTAGTAGCTCTGCCTTCTACGCTGTAGGTTGTGTGTTCGATCCCCACCCAAGACAAATATTTGTGTGATAATCACAGATGTTTGTTCTGTGTCTGGGTGTTTTTATATATTCTATGTATGAATTTTCTAAAAAGTGTATAATTAATTTATTAGCTATCTGGTTCATAAAAAGCTTTGCTTAGTTTGGGGCTAGATGGTGTTGAGTGAAATTTTTACTAGTATTTATTTATATTTAACTGTTTTTTCAGGAGAGAAATATAGAGTGACGAGACGAGTGTAAGTAAAAAATATTTATTGAGCTTAAAAATAAGTTATTAAAACTGGTAAGTGTAAGGTATGAAAGTGGTTGAATAGAAAAGTAGGTAGAGGTTAACCTAGAAAAGAAAGATGGACTGGTGTGAAAGATGAAATGGGTAAGAAAAGAGACAGATATGACGAATGCCAAAGACAAAGGGAAGAATAAGTTATTAAAACTGGAGTTAGGAACTCTTCTGTTAAGTTATAAGTGTAAGGTATGAAAGTGGTTGAAAAGAAAACTAGGTAGAGGTAAACCTAGAAAAGAAGGATGGACTGGTGTGAAAGATGAAATGGGTAAGAAAAGAGACAGATATGACGAATGCCAAAGACAAAGGGAAGAAGAGCATCTACTGTGAGGTATAGGCCTTCTCTTTCTGGTCGCTACGCTGACAAATACAGTTGTATCAAAGTTAAATTACCTAAAATAAAAGAAAAGTAGGTACCAACTTGATCTGAAACGAGTTATTGGTCCCCCGATGGTCGAGATCGTGGCATAGGCAGCCGATGATCAACGCCAAGCATTCAAGTTCACCAAAAATCTTCCACCATTGCGTCTCCTGGAACCGATACATTATCATAGTAATTTACCAGGTGATCACAATTTTCAGGAATGAAATACGTATAGGTATTTTAAATCAGATCAAATATAATTTATTCAATAAAATCACAGGGATCATTTTGAATCGTCTTTCATATTAGGTGAGTCTAGGGGCCAATTCCAGTCCTATCCCCAGTCCGAGAAGAACTGACGAGAAACTCGCTGGGCCCTAGCGCTTTTTGTATGATCCTTGCTAATTTTGTTAGGGACACCTCGCAGAGTTGGAGCTGATTCGTCCTAAGCTTTTTTGTCATCTAAGTACTCTGATATTTTATAATAAGCTGTTGAGACACTTTTTTTTAATTACATTTTGAATATCCCAATCGATAACTCAAGCATGTCGCTTAGAATCTTGTTATAGAATCGTACACATTGCCCTATAAAGGATTTATGACACTAACGTTACAATACGGTCGAAACGCCAGGAAATATAAAAAAAGTAAACGCGATATAGGCTCGTTATAATGTCATAATAATTCGCACCCCCAGTCGTAAACCGGCTCAATCCAAAATTCATGTTTTTTGGGAAATGAAGAAAATGTGTTTCGATCATCGACAACTTTTGGTAAATCACACTATAACTTCAATGAATAAACAGTAATTTACAAAATTTAAAGTCCTCATGGTTATTTTGTCTGAGGACTACTAATATGGATAACAATTTCCTTAAAAATATTGAAACATTTATAAGTTAATCGATTCTAAAAAAAAAACTTCCAATAATGAGTCACTTTAGTAGTAATCACCTACTAAAAAACCTATGAACTTTTGACGTATCTACAAAGAGGTCTCTTTAATTCCCAGCAACACAATCAAACACATAATATATTCAGCACGAAACCGACCGAACTTGGTTTAAGTCACAAAAATACCTTAGTTTACAGCTGTAAAGTGACTCAAAACAAACCTCAGTCGCTTTAAGATTGAAATTCATTTAGAAAATTTACCCCGAGTTTTGTACTATAATGACGCATTGAGGTTTATGCCACTTTCTCTCTAGTTGCGCAGCGTAAAACTCCAACGTAACACTAAATACGTCACTATCGTAATGACGATAGGCGCCGGACTCGATATAAAGAAAGAGACCAAAGATTACGTATCTCCTTTTCTAGCCTTAATCGGGCAGTTTCTGATTTACCAGGCGCGCTTTTTTGAGTCGTTCTGCATACTTAACTTAATTCACCAAAATTTTGGATTGAGCCAGTTTACGACTGGGGGTGCGTATGTGTGATGATCGCGAAAGTTTAAGAAATACGATGAAGTACCTAACAGTAGATATTATTATGTTCAGATTTTAAAATACTCACAGTCAAAATAGCGAACATCATCTGTGCAACGTTGAAGGCATGTCTCCAATTGTGGTAAGTCACGTTGCGGTAATTCTTCTTCACACTGAGCAACCAACGACACAACACAGCGTAGTCGATGTGAAAACTGTACAAATAACATTATTTTTATTTCTGAAATTGACATTAAACAATAGATAATATCTGATATCCTCTGGTATTCTCTTTTGTTCGATACATAAAAGAATAGATACAGAACGTTCATCATCTTCTTGCCCTTTTTCCACGTTATGTGGGGTCGGCACAACGTGTGATCTTCTTCTAATTCACTCTGTCATTCATCATCTCAGTACTAACTCCTTTCTTACACATGTCACCTTCACACAGTCCATCCATCTCTTCTTTGGCCTACCGCTACCCCTGTATCCATCCACATTCATAACACTTTCCACTTATTATAACATTTTCCTTTGAAGGCTTTTTTTATGGATTATACTTATGTGGAAGCTCTTAAAAGTAATTGACAATCATCTTTATCAATATGTACTTTTAAACTTACGCGATCTGTTTAATTTAAACGCGATAAATACCCGTCTAATACTAATAATAATCATCTTTATCTTTTACTCTTTTAATAAAAAAAGTGATAACTGTACTTAAAATCAGCTTTAACTACTGCTACAAAGAATCATAGCCACTATTCAATGCGGCCTATGGCCCATTTTTCCGTAACCTCTGCAACACTCACCGCTCAACAAAGTCCAAGTCCAGGAACATCCGGAGACAAGCTTTCAGGGTATCATCATCTGTCATCTCGATGTCGTCGAAAGCCAGCTCGTGCAGGCAGTAGTGGACCGACGAGGGTATCCGCAGCGTCTGCGAAATTGACGCCTTCATCAAAGTCTAGAGGCGTTCTTGTGAGGGATAACAGAAAACGTGACAACTACAAAAATAGTGCTTAAATAATAATAATAATAATAATAATAATGCTGGACAATCCACACAGCATCATCTAGCCCCAAAGTAAGCTACTCAAAGCTTGTGTTATGGGTACTAGATAACTGATATATTTAATACATGATATAGGTACATAGATAGATATTTTTTATTATACATACACACCCAGACCAACGGAACAAATTTCTGCAGATCGTACACAAATTTGTTCCAAGGCGGGAATCGAACCCGCAACCTCTTGCGTCGCAGGCGGACTCTTGCCCGCTGCGCCACTGAGGTCGTCATAAATAATAATAAATAATAAATAATGCTGGACAATCCACACAGCATCATCTAGCCCCAAAGTAAGCTTGTGTTATGGGTACTAGATAACTGATATATTTAATACATTATATAGATAGATATTTTTGGTATACATAGAAAACACCCAGACCAACAGAACAAATTTCTGTAGATCGTACACAAATTTGTTCCGCGGCGGGAATCGAACCTGCAACCTCTTGCGTCGCAGGCGGACTCTCGCCCGCTGCGCCACTGAGGTCGTCAAATAGAGTTTTTAAGTTTATAGAGGGGTTTTTAAGGAAGGTAATGTCTATGGGATGTTGGTGTTGTTGGGCTTAGAAACCGGAAAATTTTTCAAACCGGTATCGCTCCAATATAGTTGGTCTGGGTGTGTATGTATAATAAAAAATATCTATCTATGTACCTACATCATGTATTAAATATATCAGTTATCTAGTACCCATAACACAAGCTTTGAGTACCTTACTTTGGGGCTAGATGATGTTGTGTGGATTGTCCAGCATTATTTATTTATTTATTTATTATTTATAGTTGGCTCAACGAATTTAGGCATTCGTGAAGTTAGCCGCAAGAGCTGCGCAGTATCGTTTTTCGGGAGCAATTGGAGGTATGAGGAGGGGAGGAAGGAACTGTACATGCGCAAACTCGCACCTGTGGCTAACTTCACGAATGCCTAAATTCGTTGGATGACATATACTTTTAGTTTTGATGTTTTGATTTGACGGCAGTTGTAATTTGTACGTCAGTAGGAAATTGGAAAAAGATGTGTGTTGTTTTTAGAGAAAGTAAGTATATGGTGTTAACAGTTTATATCACAATTTCTTCCGATCCCCGAACCCTAGTCTACGTAACAGTATGCATGTATGCGAATTCCTTTGGCTGTTGCTGGAGCCCAAACGGCTGAGCAGATTTCGAAAAATGATTTGTCGTTGGAATCGTCTAGATTATAAGGCATAAGCTATACAATTAAAAAATACAATATGGCGGCTGTAAGAAGCTTCTTTCAGTCGGGTTTTAGTTTTTTTTTTGCAATAAATACTAGTTGTATAAATGAATCCATCCCACTTGCTATTGAATAAACCTTACTTTTTTATTGGAAAACCCCTATGGGGATGAAAAAAGGGGTAGGGGGAGTTAGGGGCGGGGTGCAAAGCTGATCAGTAAACTTACCCGTAATCTCTGAGCATCGTCCAGTGACGCAGACGCGTGGTAACTTAATACCTGAAAAACAATAAAAAATAATGATGATATTATATTCACAACATTGAACGAATGGTGAGTTTTTCTATAAACGGCAATGGCAACTTGTCACGTATTGAATAAGAATGCAAAAATCTAGAGTGTTACGACAACTATGTATAATTTTTTATAGTATTTTCGTGACACGAATCGCGAAAGTTTCCGAAGCGCCAAATTGAAATCGTAGTACTGAAGTACGTATCGATATGTTTTGTAATTTTGAAGTACATATACTCACATCTAAAGTGACGCTCTGCTTTGCCATAGCTGTGATCGCTTTCTCGTACATATGCGTGTTATGTATTCCCATGCCGCAGAATATAGCGAAGGCCTCAACGAAGTTTTCATCGTTCTTCGTGAAGAGTAGTCCGTCGAATTTGTTTATAAGCTGTTAACAAATAACAATAATCAGTCAGACTGCGTGACAAAGCAATCAAAGTCAAAATAATGTTATTCTATACAAGTAAATTAAATTTAAAATTTAAAAAAGTCCTTGATACTTTTTTGTCCGCCATTTTGCGGCGGCCATCTTGGACCGATTTCCATCAAACATAGCTAAGAGCGCTTCCGACTAATTCAGTTTTCAAACAAAAAAAATCTAAATCAAAATCGATTCATGCGTTCGGGAGCTACGATGCCACAGAGAGACACGTCAAATTATAACACCCCATTGTTTTTGCGTCGGGGTATATAAGGGCCATTTTAAAATGTCTTACAAACTAACTGAATTTAGTGGCCCTAACTTAAACCGCTTACAATCAGACGGACCGTAAGCTTGTTTGCCAGCTCGGTTGTATAAAAAGGATGTTTAGCGCTTTCAATATTTTCTAGTACCGAATAAAAAGCTAACTTTCTCTTGATAAAAACAGATTTTTTCAAAATAAATGTTCTAAAATTGTGTCAATTTTTATTTTTTCTGTTCGAACTGACATTTTTGCATATTGATAAGATAATTAAACTAATCCTGTAATTTATAGCTTGTTTTGCGGCACATGGTTATTGATTAAATATGATTTTGCATAATGGCGATTCGAGCCGAACTAAATTGTTAAAATATTCATTTTTATATAAAACTGACAGATCAATAATAACGAATTTACGATTTTCCAAGCCGTTTAACCGGCGAAATAAATTTTATTAGCTATAGATAGTTTTGAATGAATAACTATTACATAAAATTATGGCGTAAAATGATCTAGGCTAAAAGTGAACGCCCCTTTAGTGCCTATCTATCCTCATTCTTCATGTGTTTTTCTTTATCGTGAGCACTCGCATTGCACACATGAATATTTCAAAATCAATATACGAACTATACGGTTTTGTTACATGGCGTCGCGAATGAAGATGTTATGTTATGTTTATTATTCCTACCACGTCGTGAACAGCAAAGATACTGCCTTCGTGTTGAACGAAAAAAAGTTGAAAGTGATTAGTAGTGGCTATAATGATTAGTAGATAGATAAACGTAACTGATTCAAACCCTCTGTTTATGCCCGATTCGCACATTCTGTAGTTGTGCAAATTTTACATGCTTTGCAGCAAAATAAGCCGGGTGCTCTACTCAGGAAGTTTTTTGGCTCGTTTTGTTAGAAATGTTTGTATTATCTAGAGATTATTTTAAATAAAATTCACCTCGAACCACAGCCACTGCCGGGATAAAAAATCTTGTCGCACTGCGCAATGTATTTTAATGAGATCATTAATTATTTACCTTCGTTTTCGGTGCCGCAATTTTTTTACAAAATATTTTTAAAAATAACTTTTTGATCTTAATAGTAACCAAGGTATGAGAAAATTTGCGGTTGAGTTAATGCATTTTGTTGATAAAGGATTAAAGCACTTTATTTTTATTCTAATTTTGGAAAACTCCGGATATCATTTGTAAATATAGGTAATAATTAAAATTATTCATGTAGTCAAAATAACAAGTAAACAAAACATACAAATAATTAAAACTTGTTAATTATCGAAACAGCCACACCGGAATGCGTAATTTCCATTTTAAATTCCCGCAAACTGCCTAATGTAGAGCCTTGACGTCTGTGTACACTCAGCGACAAAATAATAAAGTTCTTTTTTTACCGATTATATTGCGATAGTGGATAAAAAAAATCGAACTAAGAACAGTAAGCTGCAAACTGGACTAGACAATGTATAATAAAATAGGTTACATCGGGCACCTATGCAAAAAAACCCACTAATGTACGTAAAATCGTGTAAAACAAAATTAACACAAACAAATACGAACATAATCCCGATAGCTGATATTTACAAATACACTTAAAAGGATATTTTTACTTACAGCAAACAACATACGGTCTAGCCAATGCCAAGCGTTTACTACAATCTATGGGCATCTGCAATATCTATCAGTTGTATTATTGCAAGTCTAGTGCAGGCATAATTATTTTTTTTCCACTTACGCTCATCAAACCTACACAGTAATGTGTGTAAACTACTGCTTGGAGACAAGATACCTAGCACTATAAATTGTCTGAGAGGATTGATGGTCTAATGGTAGTGGGCCCGCCTTCTGATCAAGGTCGTGGGTTCGTATCCAATCATGCAACAACTATTTTTCTGTTCGAAATATGTACATGTGCGCAAACTGACGCATGTCATAGAACCTTAAAAGTAAGACATGGCTGTGTCAAGTCCACGATAAGAGCATTTGAGGTGTACTTTAATCTGTTTATCACACTTGCACTGGTTCGAATATAAACAAATGGTACGATAAAAAGAAGAAGAAGAAGACTATAAATTGTGGTCAACTAGTTTTCGCTGGCAACAGTACAATGTCGCATGGTGCCCGCACTGCGTCGTTTCAACCGACGCGCTAGTAATGTTTGAATTTTTCATTAATTCGCATCTGAACCCGGGTTTGTGCCCACGCAAAGTAATGTGATAATTTTATAAAGTCATTCCATATTCATGGGTTAAGAAAATATGAGATTTACAGCTCCTCCCCTATTATACGTAAACCCCCGAATATAATATTATGACGTTTATAAGGACAATGAGCTTTCAAGCTGCTCTAAACATAAGGGACGCTTTGTTATTATGCGGACAATTTTAAAATTTTCAATGACAAAAAAATGAAAAACCCAAGTCATAAAGTTTAATGAGCAGGCCAAGAGGCAAAAAGTTAAGGCCCTTTAAAAAATAAACACATTTTGTGAATTTCCTAAGAGCTTAAAGTTTGAAGAGAAAATACTCAAACTGGTACCTGTATCACTCCAATGATCCTGCCTTCGGAGTTCTTGATAGCCATGCAGAGAATTGTGTTGTGTTTGAAGCCGGTGCCTTCATCCACGGATGGGTCGAACCGTGGGTCTAGATACGCATCCGCTATTGTCACAGTCTGTAACGGAATTAGGAAACAATAAGACTAGACTAGAATTAAATGTCAAGGACGTTGGGAACCGCATAACGGTTAGACAGGACACCTGGCAGGCACCTGGCGTCCAAGAATCGGGTATAGGTGCGTCGGTCGTCTGGTAGCGAGATGAGCTGACGATATAGTATCCGTCGCGGGCCCGACCTGGATAAAGCTAGCAACAGACCGTGGACAATTGGCATATGCAAAGAGAGGCGTATACCCAGCAGTGAGTGAAGTCGGGTTGCGGATGATGGTGATAATGAGACTAGAATGTAGAAAAAATCTGCGCACTAACGAAACATCTGAAAGAACATTTTGTCTTCTTTTTGTTAACGTGTGACTAGTTTCTTTTGACCTAGTGTGGTCAAAGAATCGAAGTGCGGTTTTCATGCCATTTTTTGCGAGAAAAATTGATCCGTGTTCTCACATGCAACGTATACATATGTTGGTCACTCTCCCGCCTTTGACTTATGACTTACTAGAAGTTAGGACACAGATTTTTGTGAGTGAATATTAATATTTAAAATGATACTGTGTGCTTACAAAGGACAATTCAGCCTTTAGTTGCCTTCAAGTAACAAGTTTGTACACAAGGGATTTGCAGAAAACCAGAGATAAGGATAGGTATTTTGTATTGTATACCTACTCCCAAGGGCTGCCGAAGAAAGGGTCTGCGATGTTTATTAGACATGATGTATGATCACAAGATCAAAGCCGAATATATTCCCTTTATTTTGGTTTCTTTTAATCGCCGAAAATACATGATTTATATAAATACTCAGCTTTCCAAATTATTAGTATGAAAAAGGTTGATGAAAAATTAGTTATTTTATTGCAAGTAAAATAAACTTTTAATGACATAGAAGTGAAACTGAGCGTGAAGCGTCACAGAAAGTTGCAGAAGACGGATTGTTAATGAATTCACGTGATAAATTGGTTGTTCGAAACAATTTGAAACTTTCCAACTGATGCATGTCTGGAATGATTAAACTAAACAAACTTGTATCTATGTGACGTTGATACAATGTTCTTTAACCCCCAAATTTCTGTGAAAGTTTTCTAAAGCTGACATTTCTAAGCTTAACAGTTTTAAGAATTTCGAGACTATGTTAAATCAGTTGTTGTTTTAACCGATGAAAAGTGCAAAGAGCAAGGCGAAAGAGCAGAATCACAAGTAAACGAGTAGGTATACATATTTTTTTTATTATCCGACTGCGAAGGAGGGAAATGTGTTTAGGGTGTATATGTATGTAGTTTTTTTGGCTGTCACTGTATCCTGAACGGCTGGACGTATTTTGAGAAATGAAGTATAGTTGGATTCGTCTAGATTACATGAAAGACATTTGGCTATATGAAATGTAAAAAAAACAATATGGCGGCTATAAGAAGCATTTTTTTCCTTTTAGACGGGTTTTTTGATTTTCAAAATAATTACTTGTTATTCAATAATCTGTGCACGAAAAGAGCACGCATTATAATCCTTTCACCATACTAGTTTCTGTGTATCTGTGGTGGTTACGCAAGTAGAGGAAGGCCCAAGAAAAAGTGGTCTGGTTGTGTGAAAAATGTTAGGAATGTGAGAGGGAGTTGACGAATGATAGGAGTAAGTGGAAGGAGAAAACATGTTGTGCCGACCCCACTCAGCGTGGGATAAGGGCAGGAGAATGAAATGCACTAGTTTGAAAGAAGTGTGAGTGTAGTGAAGAGACAAGACAAAGAGATTCAATCTTACCTCGCCAGTCGTGGCCACGTAGCCCGTGATGCCGATGTTGATGGGAAACCGGCTCTCGTACGGCGACGTCCGTGGCATGCCCGGATCCGTGTCGTCTCCGGCCTCGAGGTCGAACACTCGCGAGAAACTGCCCTTCGACGCTTCATGGACTAGAAGGACCTGAGAGAAAATAACACGTCCTTATAAATTTCCGTAATATGAATCTCTCTCTCTTCCCGTCTATTCATCCCACATAGCCATGGGGTCAGCCTTCCTAACACTCTTCTTCCACTTCGCCCTATCCATGACGTCATCATGGGAAACGTTGCATGCCTTCATGTCTCGTTCCAACACAGCTGTCCAGGTGGTTTTTGGTCTCCCTCTAGGTCTTTTACCGGAGATGGACAGACCCAGTACCTCGTAATATGAATGAATAAAATAAAATAATGGTCTACTCTACTAGGTTGTTAGGTATAACCATCTTACACTGCGTCTACAAACATGTTTGATACAACATAGCGAAAAAACGTCCAAAGGAGTCTTTACATGTTTTGTTACAAATATTTTTGAGAGTCTGTGACTCGTTTTCTACAAGTTTTGTATACTCGTACATTTATTTCACATCTTGTTTGAGGTGTAAACAATTATGATAAGAATAGTTTGATACAACATGTAAAATACCTGTTTTATACCTAGGTAAACGTTAAAGTGCTCGAGAGCCTTTAAAGCCTGGAATGAAGTAATGACGTTAAAAAGTCGAGTAAAAAGTTTTTAACCTCTTGCTAGGTATAACTCTTTTTCATCAATCATCATTAACTATTCATAAATTCCATTGTTAATCTATAATCATTCTACATTATTAAATCTTATACCTTTAAACGAGCAATTCTTGTATATATATATAATCGGGATCTCGGAAACGGCTCCAGCGATTTTCATAAAATTTAGTATGCAGAGGGTTTCGGGGGCGATAAATCGATCTAGCTAGGTTTCATTTTTAGAAAACGTCGTTTACCAATTAAAAAACCGAGCAAATCTCGGTCACCCAGGTACTATAATTTAAGCTACCAACGTATTTTTTTGATTTTGTCCTTTACAAAATTTTCTTCTAAAAAATAACCCAGAGATCACATCACAAAGCAGCTCTGGTTTCAAAAAAACAAGACTGTCTTCACTTTAACGGCTAACGATTTTAATTAACATCCGTCAACAAAGGCTTCAAGTAACCAAAGCGAAATTAAACTTCAATATTGCCTTGCAAACAGCGGTAATTGGCCAGCCCAAAACAAAATACACTTTGGAACCTAGTAACTTGTAACAGTTATTCAACTTCGCAGATTCTTCTTACGCACACAGATACAACATATACCTACATGGCACAGAATGCGTTATCCATAAAATTAATGGTATGTCAAATGGATGTGGTAAAAATAATCCTGGCTTTACATTCTAGTGGTTTAATTCGGTCAAGTTTATGAAAAATTGGTTCTTCATGGTTTCATTTTTTATGTATGGTATAATTAACAATTAGTTTACAGGTAACTTTTTGCACAATTTCACAGATTTAAATCTATTAAAAACCTTGACCACCACACTTCACTGAAGTTCATTTGATAATAATATCATAGAGCGTTACTGTACGTTCATTGTCTTAAAACTATAAAATTGCGCTACTAATTGGTGTGAACACTGTGTCTCTCTGTTTATAAACTGCTAACTGAATTTTATAGATTTAGGTCAGATACGAATTTAAAAGCAGATTTTATCTAGGGACTGTAATTGTTATGACATTTAATACGCCAAAACGCACCTGCGTAATCAGAGTGGAAGGGTCGTGTTGATTTGAATTGGCAGCCAAATTCAATTTGTGTAATTTTGATAACATTTTAAAAGCTGTCAGTAAAATTTACTAAGTGTACTCTAGCTAGGCAGTCGTTCACTGACTCTAGGTTAAAATCTTTTGACTTAGGACGAGAAAGTAAGACAACCGTGAGGCAAGGTTAAGACACCCCTCGTCTTGTATAATGTCACGTATGTCGCTGTCAAGTTTTTAGGCTGACGTAACACGGCAAAATGGTTCAGTTCATGTCACACGTGACATTTGACGTCTGATATTAGTTGCGCATATTCCAATAAATTTGGAAAATCCTTCTGCTTCTGCACACCTTAATAAAATATGTTTGATCAAATAGAATAAAACTATTCGTTCGAGCGTGACTGGGAAATATTATTAAATTTTCAAAAGTTAGTGGAAATAGAATTGCCTTGTTACAAAGTCTGTGTTGAATCTCAAATCAACCGCAATGATGCTAAACTAATGAACTTCCACAAACAAACGCTTTTTGAACATTAAACTAACATTTACACAAACTTAAAGTAAACAACAGCAACAAAATTACAACTATTATTTTGTTATGGGTTTGGCAATGTTGGTCGCTTTTAAAGTAGATTGGCCTATATGAAAAATAGCTTTAAGAACGATTTTTTTTATTGCTTAATATACCTATAATGCTCTAAGCACAGATTTATTATAGCTTATTAATAAGCGGTTTGTTTCCCACTGCTGGGCAACCCCTCATTATTTCCAGACGAAGTGATCCTGTGCTATGTTCTCAAGTCGGTTAAAAATTTACTTAGTTCATCCCGCCACCTCCATTTCGGTCTACCGCTTCGCCTTTCCCCGGGTCAGGGTGCCACTCGGTGGGCACCTTCTATCTATCTATCTTCAGCCAAAAGACGTCCACTGCTGGACATAGGACGCCACCATGACCGGTCCTGCGCCGCCCGCATCCAGCGGACTCCAGCGACCTTCACCAGGTCATCAGTCCACCTTGTGGGGGGCCTACCCACGCTGCGTCGTCCGGTGCGTGGTCGCCACTCAAGAACTCGACAGCTCCAGCGGCCGTCGGTTCTACGAGCGATGTGCCCTGCCCATTGCCACTTAAGTTTTGCTATCCTTAGGGCTATGTCGGTTACCTTGGTTCTTCTACGGATCTCTTCATTTCTGATTCGATCTCGTAGAGAAACTCCGAGCATAGCCCTCTCCACTGGGTGCCCACCAAGTGGGCACCTTCACTTTACGTAAATTAATTTCATTTTCAGTTGATACGGCCGTATCAACACCAACCATCACGTTACCTACATAAGAGTCGAAAATAACCAGTATGAAACGACCCCCGACAATGTCTCATATTGTACTGGCACCTAAGGTCACCCAAGTTGGAATAACAGACGGCGGTATATATCAAATAGTGGCCCTTATCCCAGGCCCCGTTTGACCGATGAGATCAATCCATCAGTACCCGGGCACAGTATAACTAATAGTCGCTCTGACCCCACACTCGAGGCTGCTTATTATATTTCGATATTTGACGGACGGGTCCCATATGAATTAGGTAGGTACTAAACTTGTAGACCGTTAGTATCCATCCTACTAATATCATAAAGTAACTCAGTTTGTTTGTTATATTTTCACGACTGAGCGGCTGAAATTTGGCAAGGAGATCAATTGTATCCTGGATATATGAAATAATAAATACATCAAGACAATATCTGTCTCAAACAATATCTGTCTCAAAAAAAAATCTATCGCGGGCAACATCTCGTACTTTATCCGATATTTTACTAATATTATAATGTGAAAGTTTGTGTCAATGTTTGGGTGTTTGAGATTGAATCACGCCAAAAACTTGAACGGATTAGATGAAATGGTCGTTGGAATAGATAAGATTGTATTGTGGACGATACGATAGGCAACTTTATGTAGGTGTCACTCAGTGCGAAGCTGAGAGCAGATTCTAGAATATAATCATTATCGAACAGTAAATGACACAGGCAAACTAATATCAAATGCAAAGCCTAAACTGTATGCCGGTTGTAGGAGGAAATAGGCTGTAGGAAGAAATAATATCTAAGAAAATAAACTAAGAAAATAATTCTCGAAATTCAATTTCACTTATGCAAAATTATTGGAACGAAGTTCTTTATCGCGCGTTGTGAAAGGGGGCTAGACGGAAAAAATTCTCACGCAAAGTTGTCACGATACTTTTTGCTATAGTTGTAAGCTGTGCGGCGTTCGCGTGTTTCTCTGTCTGTCTCTCTCTCTCTCTCTCTCTCTCTCTCTCTCTCTCTCATAGAAAGCAAGGAATTCGGACCCCAGAATTTGTACAACTAGAAACATACTTGCTATACGTTGTTACGAATGATGAATGTGTTTCTAGTTGTAATTCAAGGGTCCAGAATTTCATAATGCATTGCATATGTTGTGTATGTGGGTGTTATTTCGTCTATCTTCACTATACTGCATATAACATTTCATACACGAAGTTGAAGGAAATTTCTGACATAAATGTGAATAGATAAAGCTCACGTTACTGACCGACATTGTAACAGATAGCCTAAACATAAGACCTGGAAACATTTGGAGCGTAGGTTCCTTTGTTGCCCTTCTTCTAAGGGATACAAGGTTGAAGTTTGTATTGAAAACATTACGCGAACAAAGTCGCGGTGAGTTCCACTAGTGTTGGCATAAATCCAAGCGTATGCGATACATACACGACTGCGGAACACCGAAACAAATGTCATTCGACAACTGTTCGTAAGTGCCAAAAGCACTCCGCTGATAAAAGTTACATATTCTTTTACTTATTGCTAAATCTGTTATTACTAGTACCCTATATCGTCTATTGGTCGTGAAAAGAAGAACAATAATATTGTTAGACATTGTGAATTTCCATGAAAAAACATTGTGTAACTTTATGTTTGGCTATCCACTTTATGTGTGGTGCAAAGATAAATAAATAAGCAAATTTGCACATATTTGTCGGGTTCGTGATCTCGCACAAATCGCAGTGAAACATTAACTGGTAAGAAACATTCCGCCCGTGCAGTGAAAAAACTAGTAAAACCCAGTAACAAATCTCGATTAGCATTCCTATGTTCGCGCGATGGATAGCCGAGATAAGTACGCCCGGCGCCTACGATCGACACAGTAAATAAAACAGTAACTAAAACTATTGCAACATACGAACAAAAATATACGTCACTAGCTTCCGCCCACGGCTTCGCTCACGTGGTACCTTGAAAAACAAAAAAAATATATCTTTGATATCCAAACTATAATCTATATCAGTGCGAAATTTCATCCAGATCCGTTCAGCTGTTTGAGCATGAAAGGGTAACAAATATACACCCATACTTCCATACATTCTTACAAACTTTCGTTTATAATATTAGTAGGATTAATGTTGCATGTCACTGGCTCGTTTTTAGTTATTTGCATATTGAAAGAAAAACCTACGCCACAGTAAAAATATCTGCATGCCATGACCTAAATACCTAAGACCTAATACCACATAGTAAAACTTAACATCTAAGATCGAATAACTTGAACACTTGAATTCATGCCAAAAAATCTTTGATGTTATAATGCCTCAAACAAACTGTAGGTAAATACTTACTGCTTGAATAGGTAGAATCAGACACTATAGAGTTAGGATACTGCATCTATGAGATGATGTGTACAAGACTTCAATCATCATTAGATGGCGTCGATTAAACACAGCTCAACTGGCGACACTGAGACGCTACACTACTAGTGTCTATACTATGGCACTATAGCTAATAATCTAGCTAATAGCTACAGGGCAGACGTTCTCAAACTAGGACCTATTAAGCGTATCAGTTTAGATTATAGCCTAAAATTACAAGTTCAAGGCTTGATAAGGTTTAATATGAAGCAAAATTGTTCAGAAACACTGGCTGAAACTGATCGTCTAGTATCAATAATTCAGTATTAAGTGTTAGTAACGTTAATATCTGTTTGTTAACACAATATCCATATACGTAGTTGTTATAAACTAAGTGGTACATGTTGTTCATTACCATTACCTGTTTATTGATTAGTTAATAGCTTTGAAATGGAGTACATTATATACCTACGAATAGAGAACGACTTATGTACTTCATGAATGTACTTATCTCACGACCTCAGTGGCGCAGCGGGCGAGAGTCCGTCTGCGACGCAAGAGGTTGCGGGTTCGATTCCCGCCGCGGAACAAATTTGTGTACGATCTGCAGAAATTTGTTCCGTTGGTCTGGGTGTTTTCTATGTATAATAAAAAATATCTATGTATATAATGTATTAAATATATCAGTTATCTAGTACCCATAACACAAGCTTTGAGTAGCTTACTTTGGGGCTAGATGATGCTGTGTGGATAGTCCAGCATTATTTATTATTTATTTATTTATTATTTACTTATCTACTGTCTCTATGTATCTTTGGAATTACAGAAATAGTTTTTTGAAATATTTCTTTTCCATTTAGATTTTTTCGAGATGAAATATACTTTTAATAGCTTAGTTTAAGAATTAATTTAAAAGCAATACGGTTTTTTTAATCAATGTTTTTGTATCAAGAAACTTTATTTCTTAAAAAGAAGAAAAGGAGACCTTTTCTCTGTGGGGAACTACGGGGTCTTACAATAATATTTATTAATTTTTCACTTAAATTTCAATTTGACTGTGTGATCAGACTTTTTATTAATCCAAACATTTAAAGTACTCGACTGAACTTGGATTCGATTAACTTCTGGTAATTCATCATCATCATCACCTTCCTGCCCTTATCCTGCCTTATTCCTGCCGTTATGTGTGGTCGGCACAACATGTGATCTTCTTCCATTTCCCTCTGTCATTCGTCATCTCAGTATTCACTCCTTTCTTACCCATGTCATCTTTCACACAGTCCATCCATCTTTTCTTTGGCCTACCTCTACCCCTGTCTGTATCCATCCACATTCATACCTAACACTCTCACACTTGTCACATTCTTAACTTCTGGTAATTATTCTGAGAATAATGTAATGTCAAATACAAATAAAATGTCAGTGTACTTTTCCATAATTTACGATTTATTCTAGGGATAGTGTTAAAATCAGTTTTATCAATCTCAGTCCGTAATGGCGGAACAATATCGAGACACCACCGAGCAAAGGCAATACGGCTACCAATAATATCTCAACTTCGATGACAAATCGAACCATGTGTTACATTTGTAATGCCACGTTAATAGCGGAGTATTAATTTATCAATAACATTAATCTTTAGACATGAATAGGTACGGTATATTCATTGAATTCGCTTAGAAAATTCAGGTTTATGTAACCAGTTTTTGAATAAGTTCGTTCATCGTTGCCTTTTTTAGTTGACGACCTTTGAAAATCACGTTAAGAACGACAGTGAAATTAACAGGTTTAAGATTTAAAAAAAAATGCGAAGATCTAAATGAAAATCAGAAAGTCCGAAGAAAAATGGAGACGTAAAATATTTAGAAAACAAAAGGGTAATGACTTCTTCCACTGATTGTCCTCTAGAGTGTGTCAAATTTATTAATCATCATCATCTTTAAGCCAGTTTACACCCACTGCTGGGTGTATGAACGAGTATACCTATAGATTTCCTTATTACGCCACTCATTCCGGCCACAGCAAGTATCGTCCAGTGGTTTAGGTCATTAAACCACGGGGCTCTTGGTGCTTGCATCTTTCTGATACACAGTAGGAACGTACCCTCATCATAGCTATTATAGAATGATCTGAAGAATAACAGTAAATGTGAGCGCTGGTGGTGTAGTGGCAGCACTTCTGCTTTACGATCCGAAGGTCGTGGGTTCAAACCTGGTCGTGCACCAATGAGTTTTTCCATTCGAAAAATGTATGTGCGCAATGCCAGTGCTCTTAAACGGTGAAGGAAAACATCGTGAGGAAACCGGCATGCCCTAAAACCAAAAATTCAAAGTTGTGTGTCATATTCGTAGATTAGTATTCTTATAAGCGGCGATGGGCTTCCATCCTGTCACGTACGGAATACTGCGTGCAAAATGTGGGCATGTACCAAATGTAATGTTTGGTCGTGTCTCTGACTATCCTTTTTAGGTATCTTCAAAGATCTATGTAACTAAAAGATCTGAGGAAGATATCTACAGAACCCGGGGATTACAGTCGTGATCATTTTTGTTTTTCTTATTTTTATAACAGTAATGAATGAGGACTCCATTAGGTAAGATCAATAAGCAGTATTTGTTGAGCTATTCATTGTTATCGCTGCTAATGAACAACCTTTTAGGCAGTGAGTCACTTATTCGAAGTTGATTTTTCAGATTCAAACCAAATTGATAAGTCCGGAGTCGCTCCAGCTTTTCGTTCCCAGGATCGAGCATGTCCTGTCAGACTTTTTATCATCATCATCATCATCATCCGCAGCCCGACTTCACCCACTGCTGGGTATAGATAGGCCTCTCTTTGCATTCCAAGGTCTGCTGCTAGCCTCATCCAGGTCTTTTTTATATGATATACCTATATATGGTGAATTTTTTTACAGACCTTTTGCTTATGAGGTCTATCACTATGTGGGTTTTCTGATGTGGATTCCATACAAAATATATCTACATTTTGGAAACCTAAACTAAAGATTAAATATTTCAAAAAAATGTAAACAATAATATTGATTTGAATTTTAAATTGAATTTTTCGAGTATCACAAATATTTTCTTTGGACGCTTGGCCTTAAAGTATTAGGTAAAACGCTTTTAAACTTATGGAAAACTCTAAAAGCTGGATTAAAAATAATCGATTTTCAAGTCAAACAATAGAACCGTGATTATAATTGAAATCCATTCAATCCTGATATTTATATAAATTCTAATACAAAGCAAACAGAGATTAATTCTCTTTATCCCATACAATGTTTGAATAGGACCAATCAATAAAGCGAGTGTACACAGAATTTGCTATTTATTTGGATGATTCAACGTGTAATCAAGTAATCAGTGCGACAAAGGACTTCAAAAGTATTTGAAACGAGCGATTTTTGTTAAGCGATATATGGCAACTATGTGTGGTAATGACAGTTCAATAGAATCTGACTACGAAATATAAAATACTTTGAAATGTCCTAATTTGTTCTATTCAATGCTGTGCCCAGTTTTTTTTAAATACTTAATTACTTACTTTTATTTAAATGTATATTGGTTATACGTTCAACTAATAAAAAATATGTAAAACCTACTTGTGTATTTACTCTTTTAGCTCCATTAACACTTGCTACTGGTTAGTTATCTCGTACCTACTAATCAAAACTCATGTTACTAGTCTCATTGTAGTTGGCCCATTGTTTGCCTAGTTGTTGCTCGAGTGAGCGTATAATGCTTTTAAAGTAAAATATTAACAGTGAACGAACCTTTGTTAGGTAGGAATGATTCAAACATTTTCAATTTACTAAACTAACCTAACATAGTGTAAATTTACCTAGAATATATTTATTTTACAATTTTTTTAATACCATGTTCCTTCTGTTTTGTTGTGTTTATAACGCCGGAAATTAATGTATCATGTGTGAGAGGCACGTGAGAGTAGGCCTCCGCATCAAATAGCCTCCGGCGGCGCGATAGCTTGATGGACTTGTCATCTATCGGAAGAGACATGGCTTGAAGCTAAGCTGTTACACACTATGTTACACATAAGTAGTTCTAAAAACATCACGTCTTCGTCTATATAAAATATGTTCAAAATAATTTGTTGTTGAAGTAAAACTTCTTTACGCAGGCTTGACTTGGGGAGTAAAGCGAATGTGTGGCGAGAGCGTTACGAAAAGTGTGATCGGGCGAGGCGAACGGAATTTGAGAGGATTAAGTTAGTGAAAGAGAGTTACGTTTCGTATTTTTTACTTTCTTCCTCTCATAGCCAGTTATGTTTCGTAATCTAAAACACAGTGCAGGCCTACATACATACCTAGATATGGAGCTAAAGTAGTTTTACTTCAGTCGTGTCGTTTTTTTTTTAACTTTCTTTATACCTAAGTGTTGTAGCGTCATTCAAGTCTGAAGTAACGATTGCTCCTTAAAGCAGGTTTTACGCTTTCAGGAAAGGTTTATAGCACGCATTGAAAATTAAATTAATTACACCACGTAGAGAGTTTCCAGTTTAGATTTCCCAAAGAGATTGCTTTAGCGGGGTAACTTCAAAGCTATCGCTAAGCAATTGGGTATCTCTTTGTGTTATATTGGATTAAATTAATGTAAGAGCATCGTTTGTGTTCCGATACGAGCTTGCTGGCTTTGAATCTTGAAACTATAATATCCTAAAATTCTACATATTATAGCTGAAGGCCATAACCTGAAGGACATGCCGGCTTCCTTACAATATATTCTTTAACCGTTGCCATCCTAAGGCCGTGTTTCCATTAGGCGAACATAATCGGCTGTTTGCTTCCAGTTTGCCTCCCTATAATTTTTAAATGGAGTATTCGTACAGCACATAATGTACGCAGTTTGCGACGTTTTGCTTGCCGACTTGACTTGACAGTCGGCGGCGCAGTTCACCGACTACCGTTTACCTCCCCTTCCAAGAATTCGCAAATGTAGCGCATTAATGATACAGATTCCTGATAACTCGACTTTGAGTTAGCGACCCGCTCAGAGTCAGCCAGCGAACCGTCAGCCAATCAATATTCACCTAATGAGGAAACGGCCTAAGACCATCAGAAACCATAGATACGCATCTCCAAAATGTTGGCAACATTACCAAATTGGATTGCATTGATGATGCACTAGCCCACTCAGCTTTTTGGTGTCGTTACTCGGATGATAAAAATATAATCTTACCTGCACCCGCTGACACCGAATCAAGCTTTGCGTATGCGTTAGTATCCTCAGCACCATATGTTCTATCGTGCTTTGCTCCTCGAACACCATTCTTGCCAGATCTAATAGAACCTGAAGAAAAAAATTACATATAAGTACCTAAACAGTCTGTATATCTTGTAAAATGCTATGAAAATTAGAACAAGAAATATAAAGCAAAAATGGAGACCTAAGAAAATAAAAGTAGGATTCACAGTTACCAAATTTAGAATATTAAGGAAATGCTTAATAGCTTATTGGTTTCAAATCGTAGGAGTTGATCAAAAACACTTTCACAGGAATTGACATGGACTTGTCTATCTTAGGCTTGGCTTGATAGGTTTCAGTTCTAAGAGTCTTTATGAGAATACTGTAAAAATATTGTTTAGTATCTTTACCTGGTTTCTCTTGACTTCCAACTGGGATCTTTCGTAAAGCTGTGCGTTCCGCAGACCGATGCCGCAGAATTGAAGGTAAGCTGAGAATACTTTCTCGTCATACGACGTGAACGGACTGTCGTTCTGTTTGTTTATCACCTGGAGAAGGTATAAAATAACCATTTAATCAGAACGCTTGGCTTTTAACACTGCACGATTATGGTGCGATAAACGGTGCTGCTATTTTTCTCCCTTGCATGTTGTAATTCATAACCCAACAGTTACTACAGATGGTCCAATATAACTGGACCTTCCTTGAGGTAATGTATCCATGTTTTTTTTTTAACAACTATTAAATATATTTGCGTCTTATTTATTATGCGCGAACAAACATCGTTCCTATGCCTAGGAACTGATAAGATGTGACGTCCAGTAGGGTCAACCAATAAATTGGGTATGGTGACTTTGAATCACGTATAGGATAACTCGTGTCGTGTGGGTGTTCGAAACCACGCAGGTCCCTCCACCCACACTCACATCAAATATTTGGGGATCGTACAGGCAATAAAGTTTTCCGTACAACGATTTCATTTATCAAGAAAATAACGTTGTACAAGTATTGACCCAATAAAACAAGCACGAATGGCGTGACTTTATCAGCTTTTTGGCATAAAAGTGGACGTTACTGAATATATATAATATGCGTACTATTTCAACGATAACCACAGAATACTAATAGTACCACGTAACTGAATAAATTCGTTGTCATAAAATGTTAAAAAAACAATCATGGATGCACAAATTTCAATGGCTATTCGTGTTTTTATTGTTTATTCATCCCTGACATTTAAATTAACTTCCCCTCTGGGGCCATTGCCAACAGACAGGCAGATGCCATGAGATAAGTCCAAGACCCACTAACATTTCACAAAGCAATTTTGTCTCATATTTTTTTAATGTTAGCGGCGTTTAGAGCTTTACATTCTTGCATTTTATCTAATCGTTGAAAACCATATTTATTAAACTTTAAACGAAGCAAAACACACATTTTAATTATTTTTTATCCTATTATATCTGAGTTCTTCAAGTAGTTCAAAAGAGTTAATTCGTCAGTCGTCAAGATAAAATGAACGAGGCATTTTCATTATTTTTCGCAAAGCTTCCATTTCCCAGTTTCAACAGCTGTTGGATCTCGGCGTAAACAATGTTTAATTTACTTTTTGAACTACGAAAGCCTGGAATAAACTGTTGGAAAACATGTTTTTTAAAAACAAAGGAAAGCCGCGGAACGAAAGCCAATACCAGTGACTAATGAACTTGTTTCGTACCTGAGCGACACCGATGACCTCTCCATTGATGTCCTTAATAGGCATGCAGAGAAGTGACCTCGTCTTGTAGCCGGTTTGCTGGTCAATGTCGTGGTTAAACCGCTCATCCTAAAACAAAACAGAACTTTCAAAGGTTGTAAATATAATTTTCGTAATTGCGCTATTACTAAGGATTTAAAGAAGTCACATAATACGGCAAGGGACGGAAGTAGACGACCGCAAATCACTGTCCACACACAACCGAAACCACTCCATATTATTATTGCTCCTTTAACATAGCTTCAATATATTGCTATCAAGCAGCTGAGTGAAGATTGCGGAACTTTTGAGATTTTATTTCGACTTTCATAGTAAAAATGGTTCAAAATGTAAGGGCAGTAAAACATTGTTTCCGTGCAACAATCTGTCTAGTTTATTAGTAAAATTTGTGCTGCACTAACAAAAGTTGTAAAAACTAACACCACGAATCTCTTGCGCCGAGTAAGATTGTAATTTCAGAAATACTGCGTTGTGGAATTATTACGCTTGAATACAGACGGCTTAAGGCATAGACATACATAGTTTTCTATGACGTGAATAAAGTCTGCTAAGCTGAGAAGTAGAAAACAATCTTCAAATAAGTTTAGATAAGGTAAACCTGGCGCATTTTATGCGCTTGAATAGTCAGAAGAATGAATTTGATTGCGTCAATTAGCTTGCTAAATGGAGTTTTAGACCATCAGCATTGCGCTCACGTTCAGCGCAATACCCAATTCAAGCAATATCGATATTCCATCAAATTAAGCACAAAATTGCTGACGCATCAGACTGAATTTGCAAAACTCACAGTCGATTTCACAGTAAAAATTCATTTTACAAAACTCGCATAAACCGAGAGTCACGATCGCTTACGTTTCATTTGTGTTTACATTATTGTACAGTCATTCACAAATTGGATTAGATCCATTAGACCACTTTTGTGTGCTTAGTATATAAATTGGTTGAGCTGACAAAACAAAAGCTTAATTTATTAAAGTGCATACGTTCATCACGATTATATCTAGCCGGAATAGAGAACTATGCTCTATCTCTTCGTGTGTTTTATGCTACACACATCGTAACAATAGTTCCAGTACTTTGTAGGTGTTTGAGACATACATTTTTCTGCAGAGGTTTTATTGCTGTTTTAGGTGATTCTTTCCCTTATGCGAAAAAATCTAGTTCTGCACTCTCCCAAGTAATATGGCTTGTAGTTTTGGGACAATCATAAACCATTTTCTACCTTATTTCAAGCCCTAACAAAACGAACCGTCTTAAGGTCTTTATATATTTTATATCTTATGTTATTTCAGATCAATATATCTCTTTCGTCATCAATAATGCAAGCGATAAAATTACGATACTGAATCATTCAAACTATGTAGTTACTTCGTTTGAGAACTCATTTTCTTATGGAATATCTGGCGCAAAGACAAAAGCTCTTCCGCATAAAGTAATTTAGAAAACTAAAATACTCGAGCGCAAAGGGAATAGTTGAAATAAAAATAAAAGAATTGCAAAGTCAGGAGTAGTAAACCGCTGCATGAAATTCGATTCGTGGTATAAGTTTCCCGGTGGAGTCATTTTATTTCTTGCGAGGGAGTGAAGTATCTCCAAGGAATAACCAACTTTCAGTTTTGTGAATCGGAGATTGCAGGAATCAAAATGACCCAGTTTAGTTTGAAGTTTCATTTGTGGTTATAGCATTTAGAGAGAACCATTAAATTATACCAACGAAGAGAGTTTTAAAGCATAATTTACACTTTATTTACATTTTTATATGTGCTACTACACTTAATTTCAGAAAACACTTTAATTTTACTATAAACATTAAATATGTTAGCTGCAATAAATGTACATGGTATACTTATGTTATTATCTTAGTATATGTATTTAATGACTATCTTCCTGCCCTTTTCACGTTATGTGGGGTCGACACAACATGTGATCTTCTTCTATATCCTTCTGTCATCCGTCATCTAATTCATCCTTAGTATATTTGCTAACGAAACATAAAACTCATTTCGGTATCATAAAGACAACTTCCTGTGACCTTCCAGTTCCAATATTGTCATTATAATTCACTCGTTGCCTACCTCAATAGTGTATTAGCATAATAGATAAGTATCGTAGAACGAGTAAAAGCGTTTGAATGTTTTATGAGATCAATACTGGATGTCAATGAATAATTCAGTGAAACGATACGGTGTAACTGGATATTCTGGTTTCAGGCGATAATTTGGATGAATTCAATCGGATGGTGAACAAGATAATAAGTTCAATGTCAAATTCCTGGTCACTTAACTATTGGCTTTTGCATAACAACTTCGTTCTAAACTTTATATCTAATCTAAAAAATATATATTTTGATTCCCATTTTTTAGAGCGAAGAAAGAGGATAATCATTTGGGGTGTATGTGGTATATGGATGGCTGTGGCTGAACGGATTTTGACAAATGAGGTGTCGTTTGATAAGTTTGAATCACAAAAGTGATTTATAGACGTAATGTAAGAAAATGTAATATTACTTTAAAAATCTATTTTCAGTTACGTTCAGTTTTTTTATTTTTGCAATTAATACTAGTTTCTTTTATAAATATTTTTAAACTATAATTATATTTGAATAACGGGTATTTATCACGTACCTATTTTGTTTTTATTCCCGACGTTTCGAACACATTACAGCGTTCGTGGTCGCGGGCAGACTGATGTGCAGCGAGCTAGTTTTTATTATTGAGAGTAGAATCTGTATCTACCCTCAATTCGTCGTCAGATTCAGATAAGGCCAGGTTCACACTACGACACACTATACTTATTGTATCAACTTGCGGCAAGCACGGGTCACGACGCACACATTTATTAATAACTGGATTCCACGAGGCCGAGAGCCGGAAACCATCCTCACGATTAAAGTTTTTCGGGTGTTTCCTGATCTCAATCGCTTCTCGGACTATCCTTTTATAATAATGGCGTTCACTGGAGAGAACCTTAGGATCATGGAGCTCAATCCAATGGTTCGTTCCTGAGTCCAGCAAGTGTTCTGCTATTGCTGACTTGTTGATTTGCCTATTTTTGACTGCTGCAATATGCTCCTTGACTCGTTCGGCTATTGTTCTTTTTGTTTGCCCGATGTAAGAACGGCCACAGCTGCAGTCAATCTTGTAAACGCCTGGCATTTGCAGAGGTATTGTATCTTTCGGGGTTCTTAATTGCTGTGCCACTTTTGAGTGGGGTGTGAAAACTGACTTTATTGAAAATCTTTTCATTAAGTTTCCAATTTTATCCGTTACCCCTCTCACATAGGGCAGAAAGATAGGTTGTCTGCTCGCCTCCGGCTTCTTACGGCTCATCCGTCTTCGTTGTCTTCTACATATATATCCATTGGATTTGAGTACCTCCTGAACATGTTCGAGTTCGCCCTCTAAGTGTTCAGGGTCACATAGATCATGTGCTCTGTTGATGAGAGAAGACACCACAGATTGTAAGTGGCGCGGATGATGGTGGGATGCGGCATTCAAGTATCTGTCCGTGTGTGTTGGTTTCCTGTAGACAGTGTGCAAAAGTGAGCCATCCGACTTCACTAAAACTTTCACGTCTAGAAAAGCTAAAGTCCTATTTTGCTCCATTTCATGTGTGAACCTGATCTTTGGGTGTATGGAGTTCAATGTATGTGTAAGTTGTTGTACTTCCCGTTGACCACCCTTCATAATGCAGAAAACATCGTCAACATACCGTTTCCACATTTTTACACCGCTGGCTGATAGGTTTAATTGGCTCTCAAAATGCTCCATCCAGATGTTGGCTAAAACTGGCGCCACTGGGCTGCCCATAGCCACTCCATCAATCTGGAGGTAGTGTTGCCCTCGGTATAAAAAGAAGTTACCGTCCAAACAGTTTTCAAGTACAACAACATACTGGTCAGGTAGCTCGTTATCCTTTAGCTTTTCCTTCACGACCTCAAGGCATTCACGCAGCGGCACGTTTGTGTTTTTTTTTCGTTCTTACATCGGGCAAACAAAAAGAACAATAGCCGAACGAGTCAAGGAGCATATTGCAGCAGTCAAAAATAGGCAAATCAACAAGTCAGCAATAGCAGAACACTTGCTGGACTCAGGAACGAACCATTGGATTGAGCTCCATGATCCTAAGGTTCTCTCCAGTGAACGCCATTATTATAAAAGGATAGTCCGAGAAGCGATTGAGATCAGGAAACACCCGAAAAACTTTAATCGTGAGGATGGTTTCCGGCTCTCGGCCTCGTGGAATCCAGTTATTAATAAATGTGTGCGTCGTGACCCGTGCTTGCCGCAAGTTGATACAATAAGTATAGTGTGTCGTAGTGTGAACCTGGCCTTATCTGAATCTGACGACGAATTGAGGGTAGATACAGATTCTACTCTCAATAATAAAAACTAGCTCGCTGCACATCAGTCTGCCCGCGACCACGAACGCTGTAATGTGTTCGAAACGTCGGGAATAAAAACAAAATAGGTACGTGATAAATACCCGTTATTCAAATATAATTATGTCATCAAATCACGGAAGTTTAAAAAGTTTAATTTTTAAACTAGGTAATAATTCTAAGAAGATTTGTACAAAACACTTTTTTATGTTTATAGATCATTGAACATTGTGTAAACAGATATAGCTGTGTTTATGAGACAAATGTTAATTTTCCAGTCAAGTTGGTACACAACATGATATTTGTCGTCGACAACAAAGCGAGACAGTTTAAACAAACGTACGCGTATTTTGTTAAACAACTTAGATTATTCATGCACCAATACAAGTACCTCAATGTGTATATAGCACCTAATAATAGATTTACGCGACTTTTTATCAGTTATCTGGAGGTTTAGTACAGGTTTTAACGGTTTTTGTTTGTTCTATACATTTACCTGCACTGCCGTAAGTTTCCATTAGGGGCGCTGCAAAAAAATATATGGTTTTCAAAGTACCTACAAGGTTTATTTAGTTTGGAGCTAGATAGCGCTGTGTGAAATGACCACTAATATTTATTAATATTCATGGAGCTACAACCAGATTACTGTGTAGCTGAAGTCTTGCCACAGACCTTGAATTAATAGCTAGGTTACTTTTCGCGTACAAAGTTTCAGGTTATAGCGCGTAGTAGGTACTAATATTTTATCATGTGACTGCAATTTACAGTATAAATGTTATTCATTAGAGTAGGAGAAAGTCTCCATATCCTGATCAGCTGATAAAATTCGATAGAATTACAGTAAACATTTCTTACAATCAGTGTGGTACTACATTTTCTGATCAATAAAGTTTTGGATAACTACTTTCGACGTTCGTACGTAACGATGTGAAAGTACATATTCATTTTAATACAATGCCCATCTGAAAGCAATTTCAGCCGTCCGCCAATTTTGACACGACCCAATTGTACTCACGCAGGTGTATTTCGCCACATTTAATGTTAGGAACAGTTTACAGTCACTCGATAAAATTTACAATAAAATTAACATTCAAATAGAGTCCGAAATCGACTAAACACGTTTAGTTCTGCACAGGTAAAGGGGGTAAACGTTTTATATCATTTTCATTTGGCATAAAAAACAAGAAAGTGAAGCGCAGACCGAACGAAAGCTGACTGCAGTGAAAGATAGGTTTTTCAACACTTAAATTCTGACTATTACTATAAAACTAAATTTATAGAGATTTTATTTCAGCAGTTAAAAAACTTATGTCAAAGAATTTATTTATTTAAGTTCGCAAAATCAACATTAGTGTATAGTAACAAAGTGATCTTGCTGTATCCCAAAGCCTATGCACATTTTCTGCACTATCTGTTCAGTGCGATCTCTCATACGCATTTGTATGCAAATCGTTTTCATAAATAGTTAGTACGTGAGCACGCATCTGACAAGGTCACCGTTTTGGAGACCAGCCAGGATGAGCCATCATATCGGAGCTACCATCAAACATTAATGAATGGATGACCTTGAACCTGACAGAATGGGAATGGAAATGTTTTATGGGATAAAAATCGTTCTGTAATTCTTCAAAATGTTTTTTCTGCGAGAGCCATTTGTAGCCTATTGTCTCGTATATATATATATATATATATATATATATGTATGTATAGAGGGCAAGTGTTAGGCATGAATAATAAGTGGATAAAGGGGTAGAGGTAGGCCAAAGAAGAGATGGATGGACTGTGTTAAAGATGAGATGGGTAATAAAGAAGTGACTACTGAGATGACGAATGATAGAGAGGAATGGAAGAAGATCACAATGTTGTGCCGACCCCACATAGCGTGGGAGAAGGGCAGGAAGATGATGATGCTGATGTCTGGTATATTTTAATGCATGATTATTAAGTACTTTAAAAAACCTTTACCACAAAATACAGAAAACTGTGTCATTCCAAAGCTAAAAGGTTTAAAATCCAACTTTTTTTATAAAACACGAATTTTCAACAACCTCGGAAAAATTATAAAGGAACTGCGAGAAAAACTTATCTGAAAAACATGAGCACAATGCACAAGACGGAAAGTAAATATTAGAAAGTCAATTGAATTGAATTTTCGATGCAAAACCCGCACAGCGATCTCTGAAGTGTGAAATCTCGCCGAGAACATTTACAACACTGTGTAGATATGGAGAGATAATGAAATTCCAGTGATTTTCTACACGCTTCTGGTGGAACCGGAGGTATATTCAATAAGCAATATGAAATTGAATGAAATCATGTCCCAAAAATATAATTCCGCACAGGTTTTTTCAAACGTCGCGTTGTCGACCTATTTGTTTTTGATTCACATACTTATTGTTTTTTCAAAAATTTGATTTTTGAAAATCAAAAAATCGTGGGTATGACTGATATAAATAAATAAATAAATAATAAATAATGATGGACAGTCCACACAGCATCATCTAGCCCCAAAGTAAGCTACTCAAAGCTTGTGTTATGAGTACTAGATAACTGATATATTTAATACATTAAGTACTCGTATATAGTTGTTACATAGCTAGATATATTTTTATAATATATAGAAAACACCCAGACCAAAGAAACGCATTTCTGCAGATCGTACACAACTTTGTTCCGCGGCGGGAATCGCACCCGCAACCTCTTGCGTTGCAGGCGGACTCAAGCCCGCTGCGCCACTGAGGTCGTCAAACATATCATTACTAGTATGCATTAACTAGGCATAATGTTCGCAGGCCGCACCTCTTCTAGAATTAAACAAATAGAAATTTGCAATTCTAAAGAGTCCAAACAATATATGCATAGCATTTATGTTTACTCATAAAATATTATACCCACTTATGTTATTCAACCCCATGTACGTTTATTGTAATACAGCAATATATCAAACTCAATAGGTACATTATTCGTTTTAATACAAGGAGCAATAAAAGTGAGTTGGCTAGATAAATGTAGATACTTAATAGTTTGAACGAAAGCCATAAGTTAGAGTAGGACAAAAGATTGCGGCCAAGCCAAAAACAGTTCAACAAATAAAATGAGCTTATTCATAAACTTGCATTGTTCGAATTCTTGAGGATTATACTCGTAGTCAGAACGATGCACTTAAAATCGAATACTCTTTTAAAGTCTAAACGAGATGTCTACAAATATATGAAAAAGTGATTCTACCAAAAACGAATACAAATTACTTTTGTAAATATTTCACAACGGGGTATACATAATGTTAGTTTCTTCACGCTGTCTTTTTTCACCGATTAAGAGCACTGGTGTGGCTCACATAAATTATGGCAATGTCAATTTGATTAATACTTTTAAAAATATATAAAAAACTGTAATTAGATTATCATTCGTCCGTTTCAACTAATCCTTTCCTTGTAACATTGAACTAGCATTAACTTTCTAACTACTAATAGCTTTGGTAAAAAATGTAATTGAATTCACCTGGTTTGAATTCAAATAAATAGGCAATAAGTAAAAGTTTTAATCTTTTTGATTTATGATTGCTACGAGTCGTGTTAACACAAATTGCCATGTAGATAGGTACAAAAACTTGAGATTGGCAATTGATGACGGATAGCTAACCCACAGATCAAATAATTCTAGCCGAACTCAACTGAGATTTTTTCAAATAACTCTGCCTAAACAAAAAAAGCTATAAATTTTGTGTACAAAAAATTCTCTATTGTTACTGCTGTTACTTTTTGAACATCAAATCTGCCGTATGTATTATAAAAAAAAAGCATCGTTACCTTTCATAATTCAAATTTGCGATGTAATAGAGTTTAGGTTTTCCACAACCCCAGTATTTCCCAAAACCTTAGTACCTATAAAGAATTTAAGAGTCTTCGTAAAATTCGTGACCACAGTGTCTCCGTCGAATGCCTTAGTTTGAATTTGTATTAGTGCCAGATAGCCAAAGATTTATTGGCAAGAACATTCTGTGAGCGGTGTTGAATTGGTAAGTTGACCTAGTGAACCCAGGGATCGGAAAACCTATTCATAACGGTAACCGTTTCAAACGGTTACCGATAGAAACGGTAAACGATTGAAACGATAACCCTTTTACATTGGGTTTTAACCGAAATAATAACTGTTACCGAATAAAACGGTATACCGAAATAATTCGGTTTTTTTAAACTGTATTTTTTGTTGCATTATTAGGGTACAAATACTTTGTAGAAATTGAGTGCGTGCGATATTAGGTATGCGAATGTTTTTCGACTTAGTTGATGACTGGATGGATACTACTGAGCAAGCGGAAAGCATTAAATTAATGCAGTGTGAGTGCGACTTTAATATTTTTTAAATATGGTATGTGATTTTCTTTTATAATAGTAATAGAGGGTATAATAATACCTAGTAGTACAGTAGTACTACTAGGTATATTAGTACCAACTACTACTACTAGTGAGTAGTAACTCAACTACTATACTAATTACTAGTATTTAAGTAGGTAACTACACCTACCTCCTACCTACATACATTATTAGCTAACCAGACTGTTTTAGTAGTTATAGTAATAAAACAATTGAATAAATTTTGCTTGAAGTGTGTCGGACGGAACGTATTACAGAAGGTAAATGTTATACTAAAATAAAATAGGTACAGTCACCGACGGAAAGGGGTAACCATTTTTTTACATTATCATCTAATTTAAATTTTCAAAACAATTTTAGCAATGGAATAAATAATTTGTAGTATTCAATACAACTGACTCACAATAACTGAATAATACATTCGCCACCGCTTTGGCAAGAAATAATCTGTCTAAAAGCGGGTAGTTAGCGTAAAAACAACACGGCGATACCCGCAAACTACATTACCGCAACCCGCAAATACAGGTAACAAAGAGATGGGCGGGTGGGTAAAAATTCGGGAGGGATAAATAGGAAGGAAAGGGTAAAATAGGTAAAAATTAAAAAATACCCATTTATACCGGGTATTTTTTATTTATACCGGGTAAAAATTAAACGTATATTTTTCAATGAAAATAAAAAACCTAATTACTTTTAAAAATACGTAGTAAGTAGGGCAGCCTTAATATTATATAGGAAAACCTAAACTATGAGTAAAAGATGTTTTTATCAAATAAAACCAACATAAAAGTCATTTAGAAAACATACACTCGCGGGCTTTAAACTGGAATCGCTTCATCAAGACAATTTTGTACAATTTCTGTCCAATGAACAATGATTGTCGTATATCATTTGAAAGAATATTTTATTAGCTATTAAATTCTAGCCGAGAGATGGCGTGCCTACTGTGAGCAGTTATATACTGATCCCTTTTTTAACCGAACTGGAAGGAGCTAGAACTGGAACCCATGATTCTTCGTTCCGAAATAGCTACTGCTCTATAGTCTCTCAAGAAAGAGAAGGCGCCAGGAAGCGGCCAAATAACAGCAGAGGTGCTTAAAGCTATGGGTGACTTGGGTGTGACGACACTACACAATATCTGCTCACACATCTGGCAAAACGGTAATTGGCTGCAAGACTGGACGGAGTCCGTAATTCTACCGCTGCACAAGAAATGGTCAACTAAGAGCTGCGGTAATTATCAAACCTTGTCCCTCATCTCACATGCCAGCAAAATCTCGCTCCATATTATCAACAATCGTATCCTGGATACCTGGATTGGCAAATCCCGCAGGAGCAAGCCGGTTTTATGAAGGGCAAGGGCACTCGGGAGCAGATTCTCAATGTCAGGCAGATCGTTGAGAAGGCATACGAGTTTGATTTGCCAGTGATAATGTGTTTCGTCGACTACAGCAAAGCTTTCGACTGTGTCAACTGGGGTTGTTTATGGAAGGTCCTACAAAAACTTGGAGTACCAATGCATCTTATCGCTCTACTTCGCACCTTGTATGACTTAAGCCAGGGAGTCGTAAGAGTTGATAAAGTAACTTCTAAACCCTTTAAATTTCACCAAGGAGTACCTACGCCAAGGTTGCATTTTATCGCCCATTCTGTTCAACGCCTATGGAGAGTACATAATGAGACAGACTTGCGAGAATTGAGAGGGAGGTATCACAGTTGGTGGTGTAAAAATCACCAACCTGCGCTACGCTGATGACACTACTCTTCTTGCAGCAAATGAGTCGGGGATGATTACTCTTGGGAGAAGATGGAACTTTGCATAAACAGGTCCAAAACTAAAGTTATGGTGGTAGACAGATCTGGAAAGTTAGAACTCACTGGCGATTTGGACCTAGAAACAGTGGACAATTATTATTATTTATTATTATTAGACTTGTACGGACTCTAGTCTTCTCGATCTTTTCGTATGGCGCTGAGACTTGGACTCTGGAAGCTGCAGACCGCAAACGCATTGACGCTTTTGAGATGTGGTGTTGGAGAAGGGTGCTCCGTATCCCTTGGACAGCATTTCGGACTAACGTCTCTATATTGCGAGAACTCAATATCTCCTCGCGACTGTCCGTCCACTGAGTGTCTGCGCAGAGTTCTCGAATATTTCGGTCACATTGCAAGAAAAGACGGTGACAACCTCGAAAAGCTCTTTGTGATCGGCAAAGTAGACGGGAAAAGGCCTCGTGGACGCAGTCCAGATCCGAACCGCGCTTGATATTTCGGTTTACAACCAACGCCCTCCACACCGCCGAAGACAGAAACAGATGGAGGATAATTATTAAAGAGAAGGTGATGCAGAAGGGAGGTCACGACCCTCAGCATTGAGGAACACGACGCAATTTTGAATATCATAACCAATAAGCATTCACCTTGTATCATGGAACGTAAAAAGAAAAAAAACAATTTTTTAATTAAACAAATCACCAACTGTTTGGAAGTCCTGAAATCCTATAAATAGTGCTTTTATGAAAATTGGTCATCAGTCCAATGTTTTACTTTACTGGGAATAGTTGAACTTAAGAAAAATGGAAACCACAACCACAGAAGCCGCTCTAATCGTCAGCCTAATTCAGCAAGGGTTGTCTCAGCGTAGTATCGCTCGACAGCTTCACCCAAGCCAGTCCAGTGTCTCCAAGGTGCACAAGAGATTCAGGGAGATCAGAAATTTAGTCCGGAGACCAGAATCTGGACGATGGCTATGCAATACGCCAAGAGATGGTCGATTTATTGTCACCACTTCACTCCGAAAAAGACACCTGACCGGCGTCGACGTCCAATAGCAGCTAAGAGAAGTTAGAGGGAGAGCTGTGAGCGAGTGGACAGTCAGACGAAAACACAAAGAAGTGAAATTAACCCCAAAAAGGCCAGCCATGGGAACTAAATTGTCTCCAATGTGTAAATTGCCCATAATAAAATTGCATATAATCGGGCACATAAATGACTAATTATACTTACATGTAAGAGATATGGAATATGGTTTAGACTCGTTGGAAAATAAAAAATAAATTCACAATTCGGTTTAACCAAAGAGTGTCCCTAATTAGTTGACCACGACTGTATATAATAATTGCACAGCATAACGAAATCAATAAATATAATACTTAAATAAATATAATCCAACCAAATTATACTGATAATTACATTATTTTACACCAGAGAACATCGAAAAACTAAAAAAAACAAATAAAATAATAAATAAATAGTGGCGGACATTTTTACACAGCACCATCTAGCCCCAAAAAACAAACAGGAATAAAAACTAACAAGTTAAAGCATATATAATTAGTTGAACCTCAAAAAAAAGAAGCATTGAATTTTTACCCGGTATTAATTCGAAATGGGTAAAAACCCGAACTTCGGGTTTTTACCGGGTAAGCGCCCATCTCTCAACACAAATTCAAACAATACGGTTTAACACGACAGAAGATGAGTGAGACATTATTTTCCTTCGCACTCATATTACCTACCGCGCTACTTGCACGCAGTACATGATGAAAATGCGCCAATTTAAACCTTAAGATAAAAACCTTTATTATTTCGGTTAATGTTAACAGAAATGTTTCGGTAACCTATAGTTTCGGTATACCGTAATTGAAAGTGTTAAACAACCGATTCATTACGGTGGTTAACCTTAACCGGAATATCCCTGAGTGAACCAGTGTGGGACTCAGGCCATTCTACTAATGTTATAAATGCAAAAGTCCTATGCACTAACCCTACTCTAAAAGTTCTTATGCCAGCACCAAACAGCTTGCGCTTTTCCTGTGGCGTCATCCAGTTAGAGATAAAATGCATTCCTACGACCATTATTCCCAAGGATTAATAAAGAGCTTTAGTTACTTTTTTTATTTATTTTGTAGAGGCACGTCGAAATACCTTACTCGTCTATTTTGTAACGCTTTTGCAATAATGCAATGCGTAACGAAACAAAACCTTGTGATAATTAACTTTTGTTATTTTCTTATTACCATCCATCACTAGCCGTGACTGTAGGATTTTTTAAATGGGATTTCGTAAATTATTTACTTGGTTTTCTGGCAACTCATAGAAACCTATGGAGCTAAGTTTTCTTTTGCTATGCGGAAAATCCAGTTAAGTGTAAATTTCCAAAACCAAATTAAACTAAAAGCCACCTATATAAGAAAGGCACCTAGTTATGAGGAATAACGCCCGTGGCGTTTTAATTTTTTTTTTTCTATTGTTATGAGTGGAGGCGGCGTGTTACTCACTCAACTTTGTCCTGAGTACGTACAAAGTCGATCTGCTCGAAGAAGTGTTAGTCAGCTGAGTTCAACCGAGACTTTTATTCATCGGTGTGAATTTTTCATTCGGTCTCGAAAACATCAGAGCGATTTCTGTTCATCATCCTGATACGGAATCTCAATATTCTAATTCTACGAGTAACTGTGTGACCCCATCAGATATTTCACGTCAACACATTGAGAAAACGTACACATTTTTCCAACCATCTCTATTAAGGTTTCTTATCACCACACTTGAAAGAAAATACACGTTATTTTCAGAAAACAAAAAGAACACGTTAGTAGAAGTGGGTAAGTACTCGTAGAAGAAGAAATAAAGTCGTTGCATTCTGTGTTTTGTCAGAACTGGAACCTGACACGAACACAGAATAAGGAGAAAGATAAGGTTAGACAAATGGTTGGTTTAAAAGTGCTTTCTTACCCACTTCATGAATTCTCTATGCTCTCAGATTTGTCTAGTCTCGTGCTCGCTGAAGCCATTCAAAGAGGAGCTTAGGTATGTTTAGTAAAGAAACTTCACTCCAAAGAAAAAACGCATGTGTAGCAGACTATACGGCTGCCTAAAATAAGCTAAATTGTCCGAAAGAGTTTTATGTGCTTATGCAATGCTGTCTATGAATGTTCTGAATGGGGCTGAAATTTAGTATCGATAGAAAAACATAACGTTTCAATAGAATGAAAATTGATCAATAACGTTTTGGGATATTGTTAGTTTATTCTGATTTTCCAAGAAATGACTTTGTTTTTTTAAATAACTATTTCTTGTACGTTATTGAATAAATAACTAATTTTTTACCACCCAAATGTTATTTTAGTAGTATGATACTGTCTTAAGATAGCACTAATCTATGATCTGAAACGTCTTGATATAAATTCTATACATATTGGCAGTTCTCTAAAACCAATTTTGGATGTAAAATAAATACAAAGTTATCACGTTACAAGGATCTCAACAGACGATTAGTTTATTGATAAGCCTATGAGAATTTAAAGTGGCACTAAACATTCAAAGTGGTTCTTATCTGCATAAAAATCGCAAAACAAACTCTTTAATTTGAATATTATTCTACATTAATATGTATATCTTAGCTTAGTTCCTGATACCGATATTTTATCGACACCAGTCTAATGATACTCACTCTAAGAGAATAAGTTTTTTTTGTTCTAGGTTAGAGGTGATAGCTTTTATTTTCGATGAGAATTCTCATTAGCCCAAGATACTTGGTTTACCCTACAACACCATCCAAAAATGTCATCCATATGAAATCAATCTTAAAATGTAGGACCGTTAAAGGCTCGACCTTTATATCGACAGACAGCGTTTTTCTGGTGGATCACGACTCACGACCCTTATCAGAAAAACACGTTATAAGACAGCCATTCATGAATGACCCCTATTCTCTATTTAGCATGACAATCTGCACTGAGTGAGAAAAGTCATTGTAAAAAATAAAATATAAATTAAGTAGTTTTAAAAACTGAAAAAACACGCTTCATAATCCGTTCCTATTTTTCTTGTGATTCTGATTATTAGTTAAAAATTATAAAAATATTGATTGTTCAAGTAAATTGGACGCTTTGTTTGTTGTTACCTTGTCTAGATACTAGGTAACATTATGCTACCCAGTTATATATAGCCTATTGTTCGGTGTAGGACAGATTTTGGATTGGACAAATTCGTAATTTGGCAGATTCGCTACTCAATGGATTCGTGAATTGGGCAAATTCTTGAATTCAATAGATTAGCTATACGGCAGAATATTAACACTTGTGCACAGAATATTGATGTGATGATAGATAGCATCGAGGCGAAATCTTGATATTGATACGCCATTAGCAAAAGAATACTTTCAAATGTCCCTTTTACAAAGTTTATGGATTATCCTTTCATAATCCACTTAAAGCCTTCCTTTGCTGATATCAACAAATACTCTTTTTATATATATCACAAATTATCCATCACATGATGACTTTAACACGAAAAATAACTTATTTTCAAGTTTTGAAACACTAATCCTAGACCGAATCTTGTTTTTATGTACTTAGGTAATTAAAATTCTGTAACAACAACTGAACCCTCAGCGAATAATGGTATATTTCTGTTGCGCCTCATAGTTCTCGAGATTTAATTTCCGTTTCTTACCAAAATATGTCGACGGTTCAACTCACTATAAAATTTCCTAAAATATAGTTTTGTTTCAACCGGGAGTAATGTCAGACAAAACGTAGGTTATAATCATACCATAAATAATAATGTCTCGTACAATAATGTCAAAACTTATGACAATTAGCTAATCTGAGCTAAATAAATCTCCCGGGTATATGTCTAAAGTTTGAGTTCTCGCGGCTTAGCGACGCAAACGAGATGTGGGTCGGATGAATTCGAAAAATCCCTCCAACCTCATGACTGACGGATGACGAAGGGTAGCTACTGTAAAGATGCGAACGAAGAACCAGCACAGACTTAGCTCTATAAAGTTCAAATAGTTTTGCACCATATATTGAGGTGAAGAAAGGTTATAGTGCCCTTTGTTCCAAATTTTTGGGATAAAGATTGATGGGGTAACTATGCAGATTTATGGGATAACTCGTGTATAGTCCAGACAACCAACAACGTGCCTCGAACTAAGTCTGTTATACGCTCTTTTGCTGCTAGCTAGGCCTTCGATTTATTGCAAAAAAAACTATAAAGCAACTAATATACATAACCAAACACGTTCTTGTGGACCTTGTTGTTTTGAAAATTGAATGTTTTTTGACATTTGCGAAATCGCGTTTAGCCTTCTGATTTTTTTTTAAAACGACACTTTTCATTTCATATAGCACAAGTTTCCAACCGCTGCTTCACCCGCGAGGTACCTACATAAAATATAGCTTATGTTCATACTGAAAGTTCATTCTAAACATTGGTGAAATAATTTTTCAAATCGATCCAGTAGTTTCAGCGCCTATTTAATTCAAACAAACAAATCTTTCCTCTTAATAGTGTAGATAGAATGCTTCAGTATAAAATTAAATTTTGCAACAAAATAAAATGAATGCTTCCACTAATATATATTACAATTAACATAAACATATATTTCATTCAATGACAAAAAACATTATTTAAATTTATGAAGATTATATTAAATTATTTCTTTATTTTTATTTTTAATAAGCGTTCTAGAAAAATTTGTACATACATACAAGTCGGTTAATTTTCGATTTCGAATGATTATTAATATCATATTAAGACTAAACATTCACAGACTGATAGCACAGGACTTGAGATATACACATATTCCGCTTGCACCCTCAATGCTATAGTCCAAAAAAAAGGATTTGAGAAAGAAGATCAAGAAATAAGCCAATATTTACACGATAAACTCGCAATAAGAAAGCAAATCACGCAAACTTTCACGTACCGTCTACCTACAACTTAACTAAATCACAGAGATGAATCAAAACTGAGTAATGACGTCAAACAAAGACACAAGAGAAAATATTACGACTAGGAGAGCATGTCTGGAATCTTTACGATATGACGAGCAGTAAACGTATACTTGGGATGAAGCACAAAATCGTACCGGTTTACGTGAACTGAATAAACTATCCACTCAATTGGGTTTTCTGAGAAAGGCAAACCAATATTTGGTATACAAGACATTCTGTCTGGCAATCTGTTATGAATATGGTGCTTCTTTGTTGATAGCCAGTGATATGCTAGCGATTCTGACTGAATTTTTAGAAGCTTTTTAGGTTTTTTGCACATCTAGGCCATTAAAAGCTTAGTTATAGAGTTTAAAATCCGCACTGTTTTTGCTTTACCGAATAGGAATTACTCATATTTTGTGAGCATTAAAAAAAGCTCTAGATTCACTATATTACTTTGATGACTCTATCGACTCATCTCGACCAATTCGAAAAAATGGTTAAGAGAGCCTATTTTCACCGGCGGCGCTTGTGTTCAACAGGAATCGTAATATTTGTAATTAGGAGTCCCTCGACCTATTACTGATAATGACCAGCCGTATGGACTACTGTTATATTTTGAGCACTGGACTACTATTATTACCATACTCAGATTAGCCGATATATTTAAATCTAAATATTTGTTTGTATCAGTTCCTAACTCCGTTAGTATCACTATAAACGAGAATTTCGATTTCTATTTTGAAAAAGTGGTAACAAACATTTTGAATAGAAAGTCGCTTTCACTACATATTCAAAAGATTAAAAACGATAAGCGTCAAATAAACAGCTTGATAGTTCAAAATTAAAAAATACCATTAACTCAGCGGGATCTAAGATAATTCATATCAGTTAGATGGCTTAATCTTATATTAGCTACACATAGACTGAAATTTACGTCTAATAACAAAAAAGGAGAAGATTCGACGCAAATTATTGTGTTCTTATTTCAACATTCCACCTAGATGTTAGACAGTGTAAGTAATGGGAGTAATGCATTTCGCGAGATATTCCCCAATTCCAAACATATCATTACACATCGCTCTACCATTTTAACCATTGGAACATGCCGCTAAACATGACGCGAGCGACAGGGTGATATGGGTGGAGTGAGAGTGAGTGAGCGGTGAGACTGCGCGCCGGCCGTCCGTCCGCCTCGTCGCTCGCATTTCGCGCAATGTTCCACTATCCTTATTTTCTTTATACGTGCGAGCGAGCGAGAATAAACTGACACGCGCCGCACCATGCAAGTAAAGCAATGGCTGGCCTTGCTCTACTATCTCTTCAAGTCATACCATGCCGTGACATGTTTGAAGACATGTTTCAGAGATACAGTACGCGGTACGAAATGCGATATATCATCACTTCAAAAAGCAATGTTTTGAGCATTTCTACTAGATGTTGGCTCACCTTGTATGCATCAGGTATGTTGACAGGTTCCCCACTCTCCGCCACGTATCCCACGATGCCACTCCCCCAGGGTATTCGAATCTCGTCCAGTTGTTCCATTTGCTCCGGCGTCGACTTCGAGCAGACATCGAATAGCTTCGACACCAAACATCTGTAGACAATGATGGAATTCATTTCAGTGATATTGTCTGCAAGTTCTGTGACCAACCCTTTTAGAAGTTCTTGGTAATTATTTTCGTAGTCCAACCTCTTAAGGCGAAAAAGATTTTTTAAAATTTCAGCGTTGTACCTGAGTTGAAATGCAGTGAGCCACATTAATTTTACTTGTACCTACATCATTTTTATGAATTGTGACAATAGGCTGGGTAGATAGATAATTATATTACTTTAAATTAATTAATTTAATAATAGCATGGAGATAACAGTTGTGATTATGATTTTTTATAGGCACTCGGTTTGGGCTGTTTTTCTCTATACAATGGCAGTTATCTGCTTTAACTTTGAACTCAAAAACAATTTGAGGAGTAATAAATCATTTGAAGACGCGACTGGAATTTTAAAGTCCGATCGATCTGTTTTGATTAATACTTGTTATTTAGCATTTCATGAGTCAGTCATTTTGAATCGAAATTACAAGTAAAAAATGAAGCAAAGTATGAAAGACGGTTAAACTTCACTCTCAAATCCCAGATGTAACTTCAAAATATATGAAGCTCTAAAACCAACCACATAATGAATTGGCAGTATCACCCTCAATACATAAATATTTTTTTACTTGGGCCCTTATCACGATGTATCCAAAAATATCTCAAGAGTAAAACCTTTTAAGGTTTATTTCAAAATAAGTAGCGCGATCTGAAAGCGTCCAAAATAGAGCCTTTAGATGGACTGCCACCATTTATTATAATTCAAATCTTTGAGACACGCGTGCCTGAAACTGACAGGTTCAGGTCACCGGTATATTTTATACCCTTTGAAAAAAGCTAGAGTTATTCCATGATGACGTGAATACTTTTCACAGAATATCCCTCTACTTTTTGAGAAATATAACCGTGTTAAATTATTTGTATTTTTTGTATCAGATTTCTTCAGTATGATAATGTTGAAAAAGCATCATTGAACTTTTGAAAGGATGTATGGCGGTACAGATCAACCCATCTATGTTTGTCACATCATAAAAACACTCTGCAAATTAAACACTAATGATCTGACATCACTAAGGCATTATGTAAGAGCGATGCCTCAAGACCTCTTATCTTAAGAGCTACTTACGTTAAATAAAGTCTCGGTGTCATGACGCTGAAGTGAGCGACAATCACACGATTTCCGCTCATTGAATTAGAAAAACTGGATCTTAGAGTCTATTCTACTTGAAATTGATGTTAACTACATCATATCCGATCAAATAGTTCGAGCAAGTTTCAAGAACCATTATAATCAAATTCAGTTTCATGAAAAGCTTTGAAACCGCGTCACCACTCCAATGGAAACAGTACAATTGGAACAGTTAATAGGACATGCATTTACGCTTGAATAAATCTATACAAATTAAGCGTATGTTTACTGTGTTACCTACTACTATTCCTATCACAATTATCGCACATTTAGAAATGATTTAGTGCTCTGAGGCGTATTTTAATATCGAATTGGTAACACGATAACAAACATTTTGACGACCTCAGTGGCGCAGCGGGCAAGAGTCCGCCTGCCACGCATGAGGTTGCGGGTTCGATTCCCGCCTCGGAACAAATTTGTGTACGATCTGCAGAAATTTGTTCCGTAGGTCTGGGTGTGTATGTATAATAAAAAATATCTATCTATGTACCTATATCATAATTATATTAAATTAAATATATCAGTTATCTAGTACCCATAACACAAGCTTTGAGTAGCTTACTTTGGGGCTAGATGATGCTGTGTGGACTGTCCAGCATTATTTATTTTTATTTATTTATTTATTCAGAAAACTCCATCAGTTCACCGACAAGAGTCAAATTCTTATATTTTGATGGCTTTTGAATTTGAATCGGGTGCCATAACCTCTTTGATGGCTTAAACGGGGATAATCGGACGCGGCAAATGCAACAAAACGCGTAGTAACATAGTGACTTTAGTGACATCAGTCCATTGAAAAATCAACGACTTTGATAATCGTTTTAAAGTCAGTTCGTAAAAGTTTATAATGTGGAAATTATTGCAACGAATGCCAATAAAATTCGAGCGATTGTCAAGGCCCAGAATACTCGTCACACTATTCCTTACGTAAAAGTTACAAAAAAAGTGACATAGGTCCGTATAGCAACGCGGATCTCCGCGGAATCAGACATAGCACGAAGCGAAATACCCTAATGACAAGTAAGTAGAGTGCGGCATGATAATATGGCAGCTCTGAATTATATAACGAAAGCGATAATTTATAAAAAACATAAAATGTTCAAGTAAATAGCTTATTTAAAAAAAAGGGCTAGGTTGATTTGTTTCAAATTAACTGATTTACATTCATGTGAAATAGAAATTCAAAATACCTTATTGTTCTGGATAAATTAGGGAATTTCTGAATTTTCAGAGGTGTTGACATGATTTTTAACCAAAGTTTTCTAACTAATTCGTGTTTTAGCTCCGGTTGATTTATCACTTATATCCTTGAGTATCGTGTAGTTCAATTTCAATGTAATCTATTAAGCGGTAATAAAATGATTAGGGTTGCAATACTTGCAATTTTCAAAATGCTGGGCCTTAACTATTTTATGTTGGTATTCCTCCATCAAAAGCTTGTTCCCGCCGACCGTGACCCTCTGCTTCCGCTTCTTGGGCCAGTTTTGTCTCTTCAAGTCTTCTAGAATATAATTACATTTTGAACCAATGGGCGCGGTTTAATCCCTGAATACCATTTCTTTTAGACATAAATGTCTAAGGTGCAGCTTCTGTATGATAAAATAGTATTATTTTTTTTATCTTAAATATGCTGAGGCTATGAAAGCACCCCACGCGGTTCCCAGTTCGGAGACGAAAGTTTTGAGTGCCATTTCTCATTTACGATTAGGTCGAACTCGAGATTGCAACAAATGCCTTCCCTTATTTATTATGGGTTTTGAATGATAAGAATTTTACGAGCCGCAAGATTTTCTTTCCAAGATTTCCACTGGTGCTTCTGTAACGGATTTGCAACCTCTGTCCCTTTCAGGATGGTTGTCCTTTATAAAATTAGTTTCTTAACCATCGGTCCCAAGACCCTTTTTATATGGTCAAATCGAAGGTTGAAATCACACACAACCAGCATATTTTATATCAAGCTTCTATTTTTCATAGTCTGTGACTACTGGGTGTGAAAAAATCAACCAGTCATAAGTCGCAGATAAAAATCTCAAGGATTTAACCCTCCTAATGCTTCAGAATGGGCCTGAGGCAATCTCAACACTTACACAAATGGAAAATCCCGACTACAAATCTCGCGTATTGTTTAACCCGAACCCTTGACCTTGCCAAGCTGTAGTCATTTGTATTGTGTCAGAGCGTTTTGCGAACTGTAACAATTTAGCATTTCAAGGGTCAGTGAGGCAATAAATTATGTATGTCATTAAGGGGCAAATTTAATGCGAATTCCATAATGTGGTTGCAAATAAATTGGTGCGATTTTCATGAGCTTATTCTGGATTTGTAACATACTAATGAATATATAGTCATGCGTAAGCCTTGCATTAAGCAGATTTAGCATTATTTACAATTTCAGATACATTTTGAGAAGTCACACTCGCTCGAGAGAAGAGTCAATGACTCAGAATATTTTTTTGCAAACCCGGGGAATATTTTTTTGCAAATTTAAAAATTTAAATATCTTATTTTGATCATGATGTAGCCATTTCTGAGAATTATTATGTTGGTAGAAGTGGTAAGTACTTTTATGTCGACCGTTGACGGAACAGAACAGACCGAATCCATTAAAAACAACTGACTGACAAAAAAAATAATGACTGTAAAATGGCGTTAATCGTATTTATCGAACCATGGTTGACTGCAGCGTTTTGACACAGTAATAGTGAAACCAACTGTGAAATCAGAGACAGATTGAACCCGAAACGAGCTTATAACTTAACGCCCTTTATCTTAAAGGCCAAAGAGATATATTATGCCTGACACGTGTTAACGATTATCTACTATTTTATTTATTCTCAAACCTAACTTCCGTCAAAAGATATTACTACGTCATTTCCGTTCCAGTCGGCATTCTTCGGAATACCGAGTGTTGTTTACGCCAGAAATTACCTAACGGTATCGGGACGAGATGGTCGGTCATTCGTAAGCTCGACACAGTCCAGTAAAGGTTGTAATCAGAGTTCCAAGATTATACAAGATTATATAAAACACCCTGTTTTATTTTATACTGTAAGTACAAGTGTACTAAGTAGGCTACGTAGAACTGTTAGTTGGTGAAAAGTGACGAGGTATCGCAGCTAGCAGGAACTTCGAGAAAGGGGCATTATATCTCAGAAGTGGGATCACGCTGATTTTGGTCCTATATTATTGGCGAAAACCAAGAGCCCACAACAACAAAAAAATACGTAAGTACATTTTTTTTCGATGTCACGACGTGTAATATAACGTTATATTGGTTTGATAATTACATGTTGCTATGATAATGATGCTTATTAATACGTATGTAAGATTATCATTTTTTTTTTTGCTATTAAATTATTTTATCAGTCTACCTACCCGATGTATTTTATTTTCAATAGCCATAATGGTCATTTAAAATTGAAGATAAGGTAGCATGCTGCTGAATCGAAGGATATAATTTAAATAGTAATCCTAACATTCTGATAAAATATCACCTTGCTTGCCTACTTACGCATTGACATAATTATGTAATACATGAACACGGATACCGTCATGTTCTTTCTAATATTATTTTATTATACTTGATGTAGCTTAACAAACACTTTAATGTTTTCTTCTTGTGTGTTTGAGGTAACAATGCCGAAGAGAAAGAAGAGAGCAAGGTCTTCTTCAAGCGACTCTTCACGCAGCGTCAGCCGAAGTAGATCTCGTGAAAGGAAGAGCTCGCGCAGTAGGCGTAAGCAGTCTCGTCGGTCTAAGCATCGCAGGCACAGGAGCAAGAGGCAGTCTGGTCACTCGCAAAGTTCTCGACCAACAAGTGCTCGTTCAACAATGCAGGACATCGAGCAGCAGGAGAGCGGATCTAGTCAACAGCCGCCGGCGTCGCTACTGCCACCACAGCCACTGACGCCGCTGCCACTGCTGACACCTCAGCTACTGCCACAGCCGTCGTCTCCGCTGCCACCGTTGCTGCTACCACCGCCAGCACCGGTCCCTGGACCAGTGACTCCTGACGAATCTAATAGAGACTTGAGGTATGTGGACACACAGCAACTATTCTTTGAAAAGTTTATAAATGTAATGCAAGGCTTAAAGGATAAGAAAACTTCAAAATGTGACAGATTTCCTGTAATGAACAATGTTATTCCTGAATTCGATCCGCTGTGCAAGGAACAAACCGTAGATTTGTGGATTCATAAGATAGAGGAATGCGCACAAATTTATAACTGGGACGATAAACAAATCATTCATTACGCCTTACCCAAACTCACAGGAGTAGCTAAAACGTGGTATCAAGGGTTACCATCTCTTTTGTTTTCATGGTCTGAATGGAAGGTTAAACTAAAAGAATCTTTTCCCTCTCGAGACAATTACGCCGAACTCCTTACGGAGATGCTAGGTAAAAAGGCGCGGTATGGAGAGTCTCTCGAACTCTATTACTACGCGAAAATTAACCTTCTCAATCGTTGCGAAATTTATGGAAAAAGAGCTGTTGACTGCTTAATATTCGGCATAGAAGATAGAGGTGTTAGGTTAGGGGCGCAGGCCGTTGAATTCAATGAAACTGAACAGGTCCTTAAATTTTTCAAGACCGTCAAAGTAGGACAGGATAGAAACGCTTCGGTCGACATTAAGAATAAAGAAAAAGATAAACGTGTAAACTCACAAATTGGCACCAGTTCTCAGACAACAAATAATAGGACTAATCAACAACCAAAACCCAGTTTTAATGCTGCTTGTTACAATTGCAATGAAACGGGCCATCCCTATTTCCGTTGCCCAAAACCGCGAGTTCAGTGCACTAATTGTAGTTTAAGGGGGCATTTGGCATCTGATTGTCCTAAAAAGTCTGTACATAATTCAACCGAGGTCAAAAAGGTTTTACGTATAGAAAGTATAGGAGATACTAGCTTAAAATACAAAATGCCCCTTAAAATTAATGATAAAATGTCTGACTGCCTGATAGATTTGGGTTGTGAGGGTACCTTGATGCGTTTGAGTGATGCTCAACGGTTACAGATTAAATGGAAACCAGTTACGGGACCTATACTGTCTGGGTTTGGAAACACTCGTTTTCAACCTATAGGGTCCGCTTTAGCTACTATCGAAGTCCAAGGGGTTCAAGAAAAAGATGTTGAAATGTTGATAGTAGATGACTCGCACATTAATACACCTATTATGTTAGGTCATACTTTTACTGAAAGACCCACAATCAAAATAACAAAAACTGGCACAGATGTAATTTTCCAAAAGGTAAGACAAAATGAAATCCACGAAATGAAATTTCCACTTCACTGTGTAAGCGATATAACTATAGCAAGCGGTAAAATAAACGTTGTTCCCATTGCATGTGACGAGTCTTATACTGGCAGGGTATATGTGAACGGTACAGTCAGGGGAAGTAAAAACAAAGAACATTATTTGCTTCCGGGTGAATTTGATCTCAACCAGGGCTTAGGAAGTCTACTCGTACAAAATATTAGTCCTCTTGATATTTCTCTTAAATCCGGTGAACTTATAACTCGCGCGGTGAGGTTGGACGAAAGTCTCCAAATCAATAAAGTAGAAAGGGTTATAACGACTCTGCCAGATGAATCAACATTAAACATTGGTGATAGTTTGTCATCTGATGAACGAAATAAACTGGAAAATCTAGTTAAAGAATACAAGTCTTGTTTTTCAAGCTCTTTAAGCGACTTGGGATTTACTACAGAAACCGAGATGGTGATTCATCTGGAAGACTCTGAACCCGTAGTATATCGCCCCTATAGGCTTTCCTTTAGTGAGAGACAAAACGTTCGTGTCATGGTCAAAGAAATGCTTGATAGCGGAATAGTTCGCGAATCAAGCTCTCCTTACGCTAGTCCGATAGTTCTTGTCAATAAAAAGTCAGGTGAGAAAAGACTATGTGTAGACTATCGCGCGCTCAATAAAAAGACAAAGCGTGAACACTACCCGCTTCCAAGGATTGAAGACCAGCTTGATCTTCTGTCTGGTAGCTCCTTATATATAACTTTAGATCTCGCTTCGGGATATTACCAAATCCCCATTTCCGAAAACTCTCGCGAAAAGACTGCCTTCGTGACACCGGACGGGCAGTACGAATACAACAGAATGCCATTTGGGCTCGTTAATGCACCTTCCGTGTTTCAACGCACCATGAATAAAATCATTCAGAAGTCCTCGGTTCGATCCTATGTGCTCGTATATATGGATGACATATTAATACCTGCCAGTACATTTAGTGAAGGACTACTTCGTTTGCGTGAGGTCTTTGATCTCCTCAAGGAGAACGGTCTAACTTTAAAGCTAAGTAAGTGTAACTTCTTTTACGACAAAATAGACTACTTAGGCTATGAAGTGAGCTCTTTGGGCGTGCGGCCAGGGTCCCTTAAAACTGATGCCGTGTCCAAATTTTCAAACCCACAAAATGTCCATGAAGTAAGACGGTTCATCGGATTAGCAAGTTTTTTTAGACGGTTTGTTAAAGACTTTGCTGTTCTAGCGCGCCCACTCACTTCATTGCTTAAGAAGGATTCTCCTTGGAAATGGGGTAACGAAGAAATAAAAGCATTCGAGTCTCTTAAAAGATCATTAACCGAACGACCAATACTGACTATCTATAATCCGAACGCAGAGACACAACTTCACACAGATGCTTGTAAATTTGGGGTAGCAGGAATACTCATGCAAAAAGATGAAACGGGCTTACTTAAGGTAGTGGCTTATTATAGCAGACAAACATCCACTGACGAACAGAAACTTCACTCTTTCGAGTTAGAAACGCTTGCAGTTATCGCTTCGTTGGCAAAATTTAGAGTTTATTTATTGGGTATTCAATTCAAAATTATTACAGACTGTAATGCCTTACGCACTACCTTGATAAAACGTGACCTGATCCCTAGAATCGCCCGTTGGTGGTTACAATTTCTCGAGTTTGATTGTGAAATAGAGTATAGACCCGGTGAAAAGATGGCGCACGTTGACGCTTTGAGTAGGAGCCCCGTAGACTGTTACACGAATGACAATCATGTGCTCGATGTTCTTAGCGTTAATACGGAGGATTGGCTAGTTACGGTACAGCAAGCTGATGATGAAATTAAAAATATTGCCGATATATTAAATGATCCTAAAACTAAAGATGTAGTGGATATTTTTAATAACTATAAAATTAAAAATGGCCGTGTCTTCCGTATTACTGCTGACAACACTGAGAGGTGGGTAGTCCCAAAAGGTGCCCGATGGCAAATCTTAAAAAGTAATCATGACGACATAGGCCACTTTGGCGTTGATAAAACTTTAGCGCGCATTCAGTCATTGTATTGGTTCCCCAAAATGAGGCGCTTCGTAAAAAAGTATGTTACTGCATGTCTTGAATGTGCACATCATAAAATACCCAGTGGTCCAAAAGCCGGTGAATTACACCCGATACCTAAAGTGGACAAACCTTTCCATACGATCCACGCGGACCACTTGGGCCCGTTCATACGTACAAAACGAGGCAATACCTACATCCTTGTAATAATAGATGGTTTCACAAAGTTTATAAATCTAACAGCCGTACGAAACACCAAATCTCTATCCAGTGTTAGGGTTTTCAGGGAACATTTTAGCTATTTTGGCACACCAACACGTTTGATTACTGACCAGGGTACTAGTTTCACCAGTAATACGTTTAAGACCTTTATTAAAAACTCTGGGATTAAACACATCTACAATGCCGTTGCTACACCTCGTGCAAATGGCCAAGTAGAGCGATACAATCGCACTATACTGGCCGCACTTGGCGCTATGAACCATAATAAACCCAACGGTAAATGGGACGAACATTTACCAGATATTCAGTTAGGAATAAACACAACTATTAACGCTACTACACAAAAAACACCAACTGAATTACTTTTTGGATATAACGTCACAAACCCATCTCAGGGTATGCTAAACGACGTTATCACTGACGTAACACTTGATACTTCTATCGATTTAGAAAAGACAAGGGCTGATGCTAGTAACCGCATTGAAATTCAACAAGAAAAAGCTAAAAATAACTTTGACAAGCATAGGAATACTAATAAAGTCTTTAAGGAGGGTGATTTAGTTAGGGTCATTAGGGCTGTGACGGGAATAGAGGGACAATCAAAGAAATTAGAACCTAAGTGTAGAGGTCCCTATAGAGTCAAAAAGGTGCTACCTCACGATAGATATGTCGTTGAAGATACCCCCCTCACAAAAAAAGGAAGGCGTTATGAAGCTGTTGTTGCAATCGACAAGATATTTCCGTGGCTAACTTTTAATCAGCCGATGTCTTCAGACGATGAAGGTCCCTCTGATAGTGAATCCGCAATAAATGAAATAGATGACGTTTCAGGAAATCTGTCGCAATAAAATGCAAACAAGTTAATGTAAGACTTTACCTAGATTTAAATATAGTGTAAGTATAGAGTTCATTTGTATAGGAAAGTACCTAATGATTTAGGTTTTATAACAAGTAAATAATTATACAATTATGCATTATGAAATGGTCGAAATGAATTAAGAAGTTTATATTGTTATGATCAAGGTCATGGATCATCCTTATTTATGTATTTAGAATTCATGTGATTTTTCTCATTAATGGTCAACGTCATGGATCATTATTGTAAGTTAAATCTCGACACTCAGATCAAGGTCATGGATCTGTGTGTCACAGAACTGATCAACGTCATGGATCAGTTCTTCTATAACAAATAGGATGAAAAGGTGATACTCAGGTCAAAGTCATGGATTTGTTTATCCCTTTTAGATGATCACAGTCATGGATCTGGAAAAGTCGTTAATGCTAATTAATATCGCTAGTTTTATAATATACAATAATTTACCGATTGAAAATGGTAAATTAGCTTTAATAAGGCTAGTTTATATAACATACCTACATGTACATATCACTAGTATAAAGTTCTTTCGATTAAGTTCTATTATGGAGTTAAAAACTGTTTTTTTTAGTTATGTTTTACGAGGGACTCGTAAAGCTGACGGATGGCCGAGCTGTTAACGATTATCTACTATTTTATTTATTCTCAAACCTAACTTCCGTCAAAAGATATTACTACGTCATTTCCGTTCCAGTCGGCATTCTTCGGAATACCGAGTGTTGTTTACGCCAGAAATTACCTAACGGTATCGGGACGAGATGGTCGGTCATTCGTAAGCTCGACACAGTCCAGTAAAGGTTGTAATCAGAGTTCCAAGATTATACAAGATTATATAAAACACCCTGTTTTATTTTATACTGTAAGTACAAGTGTACTAAGTAGGCTACGTAGAACTGTTAGTTGGTGAAAAGTGACGAGGTATCGCAGCTAGCAGGAACTTCGAGAAAGGGGCATTATACACGTACGTAAGTACGAGTAAGTTGGCCACAAGCCAAAATGTGAATATGAACCGAAATAAGAAATGTAAAACCATTATAATAAATCAAACATGAAATTTAATACAAACACGGCTTTCTTACATTTTTAAAGTCCAAACTTGATTACAACTTTGCGGTCTATAAATTGTATCTGATCTTATACAAACAAGAAAGTAAATTGTTGGCTTATTCCCAAAGTACTCCACGTTTTGTTCCCAAAGTACTCCAAGAAATATTCTCAAACTACTCCACAAACAAAATATTGTTTTTTTAGTTAAATTCGACTCCACACCACTGGTGTCCAAAAATAATTATCACATACATTCGTTCTCAAACTCCTCCAAACATTTAATATTAGTCATCAGTAATGTAAATAATACTGATTTATTTCGCATTTTACTCCACAAGGTAACTGACGTACAGTCAGCTTAAGAAATACATATTTTAATAGTACAATAAACAGATTTTTCTACTCTTATTATAGCGATAAGCGCCTATAACGTCATAAAATGCCTTACCTAAACCTAAATGAATGAAGATTTAAAATAAAATACAGTACTTAACTGATTTAAAAAAAATATTAATCTAATCAACATCAAGAAAAAGAAGAAGAAGATCAACATAAGTACACATTTTCAAAAATAGACGGTAGAATAAAAATAAACAATATACCTACCTACTTAATTATGAGGAACCAAAATTTAGAAGTTTACCATAAATATTGATAGAAAAAAAACCATGACGTATTAACAGAAGGGTGTTTTTTGAAAAGCTTAGAAACTTTAAATTGAAATAAAAAAAACGCTATGTTTAAAGCCAACTGGATGTATAAATTAATAACGTTTTTCTCTGTTTTATTTCAGTTTAAAGTTCTTCGCCTCTAAAAAACACCCGTTATTATAACTTATCTGTAAAAATCAGTCTCTTCAGCTATGCATTATGCTAATGCAAGACGTATTAGGTCTTAGAATATATTCAGAAATAAAAAAATAAAATAAATAAATATGATCACGACTGTAATCCCCAGGCTCGGTAGATATCTCCTCAGATCTTTAGTTACTTAGACCTTTGAGGATATCTAAAGGGGGTAGTCAGAGGCAAGTCTAAACATGACATTTGGTACATGCCCACATTTTGCACAGTAGTTATTATTCCGTACGTGACAGGTTGCAAGCCCATCGCCGCTTATAAGAATACTAACCTATGACATATACCTTCGAATTTTTTGTTCTAGGGTATGCCGGTTTCCTCACGATGTTTTCCTTCACCGTTTAAGAGCACTGGCATTGCGCACATAATTTTTTCGAATAGAAAAACTCATTGGTGCACGACCATGTTTGAACCCACGACCTTCGGCAGGGGTGCTACCACTACACCACCAGCGCTCTTATTATCAGAAATTAAATCATTTGTAATTTGGTATTTGCTTGTAACATTAACATACCTAGGTGTAAACAAATTTTATCTCTTTTGCTACCCTTTTATTCTAAATAATAATGCATTAAAAGTATGTACCTAAGTGATATTGAAGTGATATTACAATTTACTTTATTTACCGCAGACGTAAACGTTCTAAATTCCTAATTTGAAGAAAACTTTTGCCAGCATAGGTACCTAATTTTATTACAGAAATACTGTGACAGACTGTACTCCTAACATTATTTTGTTTCGATGTTTTGAATGGAGTAGTCTTGAAACTTAAACGCACTATTTTTATTTTACTTTTTTTTAATAATAATTCTTTGGAGTAGATTGGGAACTAATGTTCGAGATTCTTATCTTTTTTGAACAAAAGAATGGAGTACTTTGGGAATAAGCCAATTGTTAAGTCTCTCAACTTTTGCAAAAAAATCTTTAGGGACTCGTTTTATTATTTTGATTTATTACTTACTAAAAATAACTGATTTAAGCATTCCAAGGGCTCAAAAGCGGAACCAAAACATAGAATAAAGCACCCCTTAATACTTTTACTTGTTTCCTTAAATTATTCAAGAATCGTACTTACGTATCACGCACATGGGAAAAGTCTCAAGTTTTTCACGAGCGACACGAATAAAAGCCATTGAGGAACTTGTCAGCAAACATTGTGGAAACGTTCTACAACATAGTGCCATTTTGTACCCTTGGTCCCCGAGGGAGAATGCTGAATCCAGAATCCACATGTATCTACCTACTTGTATTATGCGAGATGAAATTCTGAGGGAAACAAGAAACAAGAGAACATTATAACCTGAGATGCGAGTTTTTATTTTCTAGGAAATCTTTATGTTTTACATAACGAAGTTCAAAAGTTCCTTTAAGCAAACATACATCCTACTTAGATGGGAAAGTTTGTGAAAATGTTTATAATAATGTTTGATTTAATAACGCTGCAACGGCTGAACGGATGTTGTTGAAACTTGGAATAGATATAGTGACCTGGAATAGGATTTAAGCTACTTACATACCACACCAACCGGTCCGTCAATTCTTAACTACCGTCGTGAATTTGCCGAAAATAACTCCAAAAACCGTCTGCCTGTCTGAATATCCCAAATTGGTTTGTAATGAGCTTCTATTTTTGCCATTATAATCAGTAGTCTATTGATAGTAATGAGATTGAGGGATGTTCATTTTGTCAGTATTACCTTAATATCTTTTTCCTTATATCGAGTTTTTATGTGTTTAATAAAGAATTTAGAATTTCAGGATCGATTATAAAATCTTGACAGAGTATTGATCTAGCTGTCATTAGTCAAGATAAAGTGCAACTCCAGTTTCTTTGACAAAAGCAATTAGTTTCTTGGTAAAAATTAAACCACAGCAAATGGCTGAGCATAATTAACTTTATGAAGTGCAGGGACGCCAAGGGTTAAACCACACTTAATACAAAGCGAAAACACCACCTACCAGCATGTTTTGCTATCACCATCTAACAACCGCACGTGTGTACACGCTGTGTGGACACATTTGAAACTTTCATTAGAGACGTGCCATTCCATGCTGGTAAGTGTGGTCCAACCGTAATTTGCCCTCGCCACAGACCGTTGTAAAGAGGATGAAAACCGCGGTCTTTAATTAAAACTTCATACAGTTTACGCAATCAAGGTTTGTGTACAGTTTAAAGTAACCGGCGACACAAAGTAAGAGGATAGCAGATGAGTTTTGGGAAAAGGGATTTTATGCATATCACTTTACATACTTGGAGCTTAGATCTTATCTAGAAAGACTACGGTCGCCATAACAACTAACATCGCTGGATTTAACCAACGTCTCGAAATTTACATATTTAGACGCAAACGTGGTCAAAATCGGAGCAATACAAACCGACGCGATCAAACAAGACAGAAAAACGTGGAAAACAAGACAGATGGATAGTTGGTTGCAGAAAGAAACACTGTTCAGACACCAATGCGCGTCCAAAAATATGTCTACTGACTTCTACACTCAAGTTCTTAATTCAGTTTCAGTTTAGTTCCTTCAGCTTCAGTTTTCTTCTTAAAGTGTCATTAGATTTTCGAACTAGTGTGAAGAAAGGATTAAAGTGCGTCTCAGAGGCTTATTTGATCATAAGAACCGAAGAAGATTAAAAATGTTAAATAAATTTTATTTTACGCCACGAAATCGAAATGATTTTTAACCGAAGCTAATGTTCTTCAAATAACGTACTCGCAGTAAAGGTGTAAGTACCATACACAAGCAATTTAAATTTAAGTATCTCGAGTAATCATCATAAAAAATGTTATTACACCGGGAACCACAGGATTTAATTTCAAAAGCAGTAGATACTCCTCGGTGCGACTGAAATGCACTTTCTCATAAATTAAACTGTAAATGCAGACTGAATTGAAATTAGCTGAGAATCACAAACAGTTTTCCAAGAATAGCATTGAACTTACTGAAGTCAACATTTCCTATTCGAACAGCACGAATAAAAAACTAATTGTTTATTCAGATTATACGGGTAAGTATTATAAATTCGCATGTTCTAATGGCAAGCAAGTACGTTTACCATGAATTGTCACATTTACATCGGCTGACGTTACTACAGTAGTAACTACAGTACCTTACTATGACATCTGTCAAATTGTTACTCATGGTACCAAATTCTAAGCACATTAATGAAGCGCAAACTACAGTCGCTGTAGTACGCTATGACGTAGGATAGTTAACTATCCTACGTAGTTAACTACGTGACGTTTTAGTACCCAACTATCCGCTAGAGGCGCTGTACAAGTTTTCATAAATTTTTTTAACTAGTCGCTAGCGAGTGTATATTGTGAAAACTCATGGTAGACCTACAGATGACGAAGTTCATAGACCGTAAAGAGGCCTCAATAGAAAGAAGCTAAGACTATTGTAAATGTCAATAGCGGTTACACACACTGAACGTTGCATAACAAAGTTGAACTCCAAGTAAGCAAGCTACACCACAAATAGCGAGCATTCGTTTTACCCTAGCGAAGATCTGAGATCTGCCCATACCATCCCGATTCGGTTAAGTGAATCGATTAGCAAGTCAAATTGTCGGTGGTTCAATTAAATCGCCGCAAAAGCAATCACAGTTCCCGATTGATACCACACAATTAGTTTCCGATTCTCAACGGAAAGCTCCGAAACGCTCCGACATTTGACTTTTTTCGCAAAAATGTCACATTTCGACAATTTTTTTTTGTTTTACGCATTTAGACTACTTGAAATAAATTTCGAGACACAAAGGAATAAACAGTATAACCAGTGGGCTAAGTAATTGATTGATTATCACAAAAAGTCAATTGAGGTTTATCAAAAAAAAAATAACAAGGAAAATTTTGATTTGTCTTACGTTATGTTGCTAGATGAAATATCATTAGATTTGAGCCTAGAATAGTTAGGCACGGTATGTTTTGAGATGTAGACTAGATGCAAAATATTTGTTGCCGAGTGGGGAATTACTGAAATCTTGAATAAAAAACCTCGTCTTACATAATAGATCTGCCAAATTATACACCGTCTAATTTATCTCGGAATAATGCAATGTGGAATGCAGGGAAGTTATAGGTTGCGACAATTTGTCGCATCCATAACAGGCTTAAAGCATAAATGCGTTCTATGGTACTGTGAATTTATCTTGCAAGCCCCCAGGGCTCAATGGCATTGTGCGACAGCCATTACGGTAGATGCAGTGCAAGCCAGAGCATGCTAACAGCTTTTGACATTAAACTAGGTTAATAGCTTGTGTAAATATGTATTTGCGATACATGATTTTGTACTGACAAAGCACAACCTAGGCGACGATGGTTAAACTTAATTTTGAAGGCATTAATGCAATAAAATCACGGGTAATATGAAAGATAATTTTTAAAACTATAATTTCCATTATTAATTCCCATTGTTTTAAATAACTTAGGAAGGTGCGCGCACTCTTGGATCCCTACCGGTAGAAATAAATCTACAAAAATGTGCACCCATAACTACCAGTAGAAATAGATCTACAAAAATATGCACTTATCCCTATTGGTAGAAATAAATCTACAAAAACGTGCGCTTATCCCTACTAGTAGGGATAGCTGAGTAGGGAAATGAAATTTACAGTTCACCTATCCCTACCGGTAGAAATAAATCTACAAAAACGTGCGCTTATCCCTACCAGTAGGGATAGCTCGGTAGGGATAAGTGTACCAGCCGTATGGTGCAAGCTCACGAGCTTAGAAACGAAAGGCAGACTCTGTTCGGTACCATTACACAGTTATTGTTCTTGTACTTTTAGTTGTAAAAACAACTGATGAGAAACTAGCATCGCCAAACCACTGCGGTATTGTCGCAGACAAAGGCGCAAATGAAAGTTCCTCGTGCATTGTGTACGTTTCCGTTCTGTCACGGACTTATGGACCAGCGGAGCCTTAGCTCGGCGGCCTAGATCTAACCAGACACGGCCAATTGACTATTTCGCGTGATTTACCAGTTCGCTAGATCGTATTTACTTTTATAACAAACACGGAACAGAAACCAACAATCGTAACAAAAAAACAAAGAATTGATGAAAGAAATATTTATACAATACAAAATTAAAAATTATAAAAACCCCTGAACATCTAAATCTTACCCTAAAATTTCAAATTTAAAGTTATGGTTACCATTCCATGTTCTTTCAAAATCATTGAAGTAATACGGTACCTAATTTCAAATCGATAGGACATATGGCAGTTAGTCAGATCCCCTCAACTTGAAAAGAGCTGATGATCTTCAAACGGCTGAACAGATTTTCATGAAACATGGCTAAGAACACTCGGGATAAAATTATCTATGACACAAAAAACTAAACGAATATCGGTTCATCCGTTTGGGAGCTACGATGCCACAGACAGATACACAGATACATTGACAGACACGTTAAACTTATAACACTCCTCTTTTTCGTTGGGGGTTAAAAATCAAAGCAAGTAAATAATATTTCTTTAATATCATATTGAATTAAGTAAATCCCAAAGTAAACTTGATTACATTACTTCGAAAACAAAAGTCCTGCCACCTCATTTCCTTTCACTGAAAGATTAACGGTTAACTTCCTTAGGCCAATACCTACTCCAAATATCCGAAAGAAGAATTTGCTTTCCCCAAGTTATTTTGTACAAAAATAACGTTGTAACTTCGCATTTCCTGACCATTAATTTTTGTTTTTATTCTTTTAATGGACTCCGATTGTGGCGTAAGTGGTTTTATATGAAGTTATACGCTTGACTGGGTGGGTAGGTAAGATATCTACGCGTTTATCTTCGAACGGATTTTCGAGTATTTTTATGCAATATCACATTTCGTCCGAGTCCTTACTACTTCTTACTAATATCATACTGTAGTATTACTCTTTATTCTTTGTATTTTTATTTGTATAAAAACTTAAAAACTAATTTAAATAAATACTTTTTATGATTCTCCGTTCCAGTCTGGCCTGACGTTTTCTGTCCGTCATACTTTTCAAATTTTCAATTTTTTTGAATTATAAAAATCTAGATAGTAAAAAGAATTTATTAAAATTAGTTAATGTTTTTATACAAATAAAAATACAAAAAATAATGAGTAATACTACATTATAGAAAGAACCACAAGGTATTCAAAATCTAGACAAAGAAATATCTTTTATTAGTTTAAGCTATAAGTTGTTAAATTAAAAGTCTGATTAAGGTTGAGATTAATAAATCAAGTAAGTATAGTTCAAGGTTTATGAAAGTTCAAGGTTTAAGAAAGTCAAGATTTAAGAAAGTCAGGTTTAAGTTTAAGAAGTTGTAAGTGAAATTCAACCAAACATTTTTACTTTTATAAGTATTTATTAAAATTAGTTTTTAAGTTTTTATACAAATAAAAATACAAAGAATAAAGAGTAATACTACAATACATACAAAAGTTTGTGCGTTTAAGTATCTGGAATAACGTAATAAGCTACGTTTTACTCCATACCTTTCAGTTTGCATGTGGGATATCAACAAATCAAATAAAATATGAATATATTAATCAATATAATCACATGGATCACTTTGAAACGTCTTACATGCTAGGTGAGTCTACCCGTGACCACGACAGCGTGCAAACCTGTCGAAACGTCGGGAAAATATAAGGTAATTTAAACGCGATAAATACCCGTCTAATACTAATAATAAGGTGAGTTTAAGTGCCAATTCCAGCCTAACCCAAGGCAGAGAAGAACAACAAGCAAAAAACTCGATTAAAACCTAGCGTATTTTTGTATGATCCTTCTTATCTTATACCTTTAAACGAGCAATTCATAATATCGTATTCGTAATAAACGAGCAATACCTTTAAAAAAGCACAAAAATGTAAAGATGATAAAAAGCAAACGATAAATAATCTATGTTGACTATATATCTAAGATATATATAAACAACATAGATATATTAAAGAAATAGTAATAAGAATTAGAGTAGATATTATAAAAACCCTTTGTAGCGCTAAACATTATTTTATAAGCATAATAATAAAAGTAGTATTAATTATAAAAAAAACCCGTTAAAATAATATAGCTGATAAGAGATGAGAAAACGAGAAAATAAGAAAAATAAATTAAATAAAAAGTTTAAAATATATATATGTAAACCCATTTCGCAATAAGAAAAACAAATGAATAATTATATATAGAAATTTGTATAAATATATTAGACACAAAAAATAATTACAAAATAGTAAAGTAAAAGCAGAAGAAAAATTAAAACGTAACAATATCAGGTAAAAAACAAAAACCCCAAACCTCTCCTTCCGAAACAATATAGTAAAAATAAAACAAAGATAAAAAAGGACTCTGACCCCCATGTCAGAGGGACAACATGTGCCATCGAAAGATGGTATTAAAAAAAACGAGCAATTCTTGTATATATGTATATATATATATTTTGAATCTCGGAAACGGCTCCAACGATTTTCATGAAATTTAGTATGTTCGGCGGCGATAAATCGATCTAGCTAGGGTTCAGAAAACGTTTAGAAAACGTCGTTTACCAATAAACATGTTAACACAAATGATTCATATAAAAATAACGTTAATCATTGAGTAAATGAGTCAAATTGTAAGGAACTGAAGAATCGATCTCCACAGACACTTTTTTATCTTCTCCACGCTAATTATTTTTAATATATTATTAATTGTTAAACAAAAATGAGTAATAAACTTTCTATTTCTAACGTTCTGTGAAATCGCATCAACTGTGATTCATTATTTTATAATAACTTCGTACGCCGTTTCGAAAAACATTTATGATACATAGACCGAGCGAGCGCTGTAAGCCATCCTACCTCATCTAATACAATAAACATTTAAGCATCTATCTAATAAACCAGTAACACCCACTGCTGAGTAAATGTTTCATCTTTATCACGCCATTCTTAAGGCCCAGAATACTCGTCACACTATTCCTTACGTAAAAGTTACAAAAAAAACGTGACATAGATCCGTATAGCAACGCGGATCTCCGCGGAATCAGACATAGCACGAAGCGAAATACCCAAATGACAAGTAAGTAGAGTGCGACATGATAATATGGCTGCTCTGAATTATATAACGAAAGCGACAATTTACAAAAAACATAAATATGTTCAAGTAAATAGCTTATTTCAAAAAAAGGGCTAGGTTGATTTGTTTCAAATTAACTGATTTATATTCATGTGAAATAGAAATTCAAAATACCTTACTGTTCTGGATAAATTAGGGAATTTCTGAATTTTCAGAGGTGTTTTTGACATGATTTTTAACCAAGGTTTTCTAACTAACTCGAGTTTTAGCTCCGGTTGATTTATCACTTATATCCTTGAGTATCGTGTAGTTCAATTTCAATGTAATCTATGAAGCGGTAATAGAATGATTAGGGTTGCAATACTTGCAATTTTCAAAATGCTGGGCCTTAACGATCCTGTGCCAGTAGGATCCACTGATTTCCAACTATCGGCTGATCACAAGTTGTTTTAACATTACTCATAGATAAGCTGGAATTCATGGACATTTGTTCAACTCATTCTGATCACTGACCAAACACAGATCAAGATATTATGTTACTCAATGATGTAGGTTTTCAACAGTGCTCTTCTGATCTACATATACTACTGTAAATATTTTGAATTCAGGTAATGAGTCATTCACTTGTGATTTCACTTTCGCTTCCAAGCATGCGTATACTTACATAATTTATTAGCCATAAAATGGCTGGTGATTTTGTTTGATATTTCGAGTCAAAATTCCATTGGTAAGACATAAGGTTCGTTGGAAAACTGCATAAATCTGCTACATGCATAACTCAACAGCCAGCATCAGTAGCAACGGTCACTGATAAACCCCGTCGTAGACAATTTGAACTCATATTCTCACACTTTGAATGGAAATCACACTCATTCTAGTCTAGACTTACACGCGACATCTTGATCCACATCACAAAATGAATATTGATGTACTTACGTCCAAAAGCGACATGACTTGGCACGTTAGCCAGCGATAACGTCAAATGTCTATTATTCTATTATATACATAGAATTTACGGATATGTCACGGATTCTACGGATTATAACTACATTTATGATTTTCTATTTTTGGTGTCTTTAACATTAACTACGCAAAATATATTAGTAATATTCCCGTTTTTGTCATCAATGATTCTTAAATCACCAGCAGCCAAGTAATATTGAATATAAGCCAGCTGCAATAGAGCTAATTTTACACTGCATGCAGACCTGGAATGAATAGCAAACCCTATGCGCCTTTGATGTTTACAACTGGAGAAACCTCTATAAATGCAAATTCGAAATGCAGCTAAAATGTTTGAAATATGAAAGGTACAAAGAAACCAAAGGTAATAAAAATACAATATCAGTACCAGATGCATAGTACCTACCACGAATAAGTTTCTAGATGTGAAACAATAAACATTTCAAAGAATCTAAACGATAAAAGAGACATTTAAGAAACAAAACAAAAACTGAAAGGAGAATTAAATATTCTCTTTAATCCTCTTTTACCGCAAAAAATTAGGAACAGGAAAAGGCTTAGGGAAGTTACGGCCGCAAATTCTGCTGGCCCTTTTTATCTGAGCGGTTATCCAAATATAATAAATATAAAAAAATCTTGTCTTTTGATGGCTTTGACAAAACTTTTTTACAAGATTAGATAAAGGAGAAGGCAGAAAACCTGCTTGATGAAAAACGGTAAACTTTTTAAAATTACAATGACACAAAATAATGAGAGTCTTACCAAACCAAATAGCCGCTATGAAGTTAGCTAGCTAGAAAAGAAACAAAAGTACGCAACAAGTAAAAAGTGATGGATAGACAGGTTTTGTTCGAATGTTGAATCCCAGATGGTTAGAATTTGCACAAAGCATTCATCTCACTGTGGCAGCAGCTCGTCGCTAAAGCTATAAATTCAGATTACAAACGGCCAACGGGTCGACTGCACTCAAGTGTAAATTCTCATTTAGATTTATTGGAAAAAACTATTCTACATTTTTGTTCGCACTTGCTTTAAACTGCTGTAAACGTTGCCGTGATTTTCTTGTTTAACTTAAGTTACACTTTTTCATATGCACAAAATGCTCTAACGGAATCTTTTTATAAACATACAACTTACGGAGAAAACAATAGTCGACCTCATTTTTCTTTCATCTCCTGGCAGGAAATTGCCATCCTGACACGCAATCTCAGCCATACCTACCTACATACCTGCATCGAATCAAACACTCTACCTAACCTCACCCAAAGGGCGTATGATTGTGTACGCGTGCGTACACAATCACGTTTTGTATTGAGAAAATAAGAAAGCTGTGAACCCTTGTACCGATCACATGATGATGCATAGAAGCAATATCGATATTGGTGATCTTCAATCAATCAAAAGTGAGTTTGTAGAACCAATATTTCACTCGAGGGGAGAGCGTTCTAGCTACGTTTATTATAATATGATAACGTAGACTTCGATAAGTGCAGCCTTATGATTTATATTATCATGCCAGACGAATAGAAAGTAGCAACTTACTCTTTACAATTTTGACTTTCAAAAGAATATCTTACACAAAGACAAGAGCTTGTAAACAAAGAATAATTTTATCCGCACTGCTGACCAACAAAGCTTTGAAGTTCAGAAAATGTCAAAGAACTTTGGCCTTACTAGAAGATGCTGTTTGACGTCTTTTCGGGTAAACACCATGTACAAACCGTTTCCAACAAACCCCGTCGCGTTTTAAATGCTGTTAATTAGTAAGCAGACTGCGACAAATTTCAGAACGGTTTTAAAAATAGCGACGAACAGTGTCTTCTGTTACGAAGGCAAATAACAAAGAACTTTATAATTTTGGCAAGCGATAGATAAGTTAAAAGCTTCTAAAGTTCAACAAAGATTGACATAAAGAAAGATTGAATGACAAAGGAAGATTAGTATGAAATCAGATAATTTTAGGACCGAAATACCGTAACTTCGGCTAAAATAAAAACGTTATCAGTAGCAGAAAGTACCACGCGCGGGCTGTCAAACTAAACCAGGATTGATATTATCCCTTCCGCCTAGTCACCACAAAGTACAGCGCGCCTTTCAAAACGTGGTATACTCCTACGCTACATCTTACCTTGCATGTACGAGTAGGACGTCTCAAAATGAACCTAGTAAGTTATCGAATAAAAACTTTTAGATATTTTTTGCCACTTGGAGGCAGTATTTGTCATCTAACTACTCTAAGTCGACGCTTGCTAAAAGCCCCCCTAATACCTTTAAAAGATTTATAGCCCGACAGCTTTCAAATTAAAAGGTTTAAAGGAGCAGTCCACACAAACCTGCCATTCTGTGGATGAGGAGATGCGGCCCGTTCTCCTTGAACAAGGAACAGCGAACCTCGATCCGCGTCGAGGAGTATCGATACATTCTGCAGGATCTTGTGGCATAGCACCCGGACTTCCAACTCGTTGCATATGTCTTTCACCTGGAACAAACAGAAAACGTTTACTAACAAGTATTTATTTAAAAACTAAAATAGTTGCAAAAATTTAAAAATCCGACTAAAAGCTTTTTTGTATACGCAGCTTATGCCAATCTTGTGATCGAGACCAATTTAACGACACCTTATTTGTGAAAATCCGTCCAACCGTTAGCTACACTCGCATTATACATTTTCGCAGTCGGGTCAAAATTCACAAAAGGAGCCTTCGAAGCCCACTTAACATGATCTGAAAGAACTATGTGACACTTTAAGGTGATGAAATAGAGTAAAAGTGAAGGTAAAAATTATGAATACGAATCGATAGCGCAAGAATTTTGATGAAAGTAAAAACAACATTTTCAATTTTTAACAATACTAAGACTGCTGCTAATGCACCATTGCTCTGCCATATCTCTGAAGACGATGCTAATACCAAACCATTTTATATCATCAATCATATCGGACAACCTTACACAGAGATCTACATATACTTCAATAAAACATTTATTGACATCTATTCTAGAAACTAAGGGATGCTGCCATTCAAATTCGCTACAACGAACTTTTAAAATGTGCAGATATCCCAAAGTCACTTCACAAATATATATACCATGTGCAATAAAATTTGCATATTCTAAGCGTATTCCGAGATGCAGTCGCAACATGTCAACAAACTTCAAATCGCTGTCCACCCACGACCAGAACAGACTTGGGGGTATTGACACGATACCAGTAGTAATAGATCGAGTAACTGGCACGAGTCAGTGAGCTGTCATTATATAGGTTTTGATTCATTATTCAAACGTGCCAATAGCTCAAAGCTTAGTGAGTTTAATTAGAAAAAAAAGAAAAAAGAGTTTAATTAGACCAATAGGTATCTACGGCTTCATCAGTCGTCGGTCACCTTTTTTAAGTCCCCCTGAGTACAGGTCGTAGGGTAGGTAGACGACAAGAAAGTAAGGTACAATGATAAAGTTATAACTCATGATAGTGAAACATTTACCGATTTTTTATTTCGGAACATTTAACTGGATGGTTTTCATTCTTGTTTATAGCAAAGTGAAAAGTCTCGAAAATCTCCAGAGAGGCATCAAACAGCAAAGTCATGATTCTTTCAACACTTTCAACCTGTCAGAAATGTTTGACTTATAATGTACACGCCACAAAACCGACCCCCGATTGGGCCCACAAAAGATTGGGTGGGAAAATCTAAATAGACTCCTTCGCTCAACATTGTAATATTAGAAATCTTTCGGGCGAGTGGAGAAGCATTTGCTCAGCAGTGACTATTTTTTACCCGTCTGCGAAATATTTTATACCCTCTGGGTATTCGGAGTGTATGTATGTGTGTTCCATTGACTGTCGCTGTGGCCCAAACAGCTAGATGGATTTTGTCAAAAATGATGTGTCATTGGACCACAAGAGTAGGCTATCCAATATGGCAGCTATAATAATTTCAGTCGGGTTTTTGATTATCGAAATAAATACTTGTTTATTTACTATTTTTTCAATAAGATGAGTTACGTCCTTATGTTTCGGCTCGAGAGCTCGTGAGCTTTGAAATAAACATCGTGCAAGCAAGGCTCCAAACGACTATTTCTGAAATGCCTTAGCTCGCCGCTATAATACAAGTTCCGAGTTGATTTCCTATAAGTTATGTATCTTTCAGCGTCCAATGTAATATGTCAAAGTCAGTGAAAATTGTGTTCGCACGCAGCGGGTTAGCTTTACTAATTGACGTTACAAATACGAATGAGTTGAAATTAAAATAAACAACTTTCTGAATGTCACTCACCACCCTAATGCTATCTACATCGTGGTTTTCACATGGTATGCCTTATTTTTCATCTAAAGGCATTAAACAGTTCTGAAGGCAATAAAGAATACTGTAAATTATTTTTGAACCTCTGACTATAATTGATACAAAAGAAAAAATAAAAATTCGTAAAATTTAGCAAAAATTTCGGGTGGCCAAGTTTCCGTGCCGGTGAGTGTATATTGCTAGATATTCACAGCTCGTCATATTTATGAGACAAATAGGTATTTATTTATTTAACAGATACAACATTTGTTGACTGATGGACCGACTGACAAATAAGAATCACTATACAGAAGGTGTAGGGACCTGAAAACCATGTTTTTCTGGGTCTATGAAAATAAATCCACTTCTTAAAAGGTGCAACAAGGGATTTTCATAAAATACTAACAGCACCCTGCGATTACGCAGTTTTCAACCTTAAACCCCCTTTGGGATAATTCCCGGGATAAAAATTCCGTCCAGTCGTTACAGGGTTACAAACATACACACATACAAACTTTCACATTTAAAATAAGTGGGAGCAGATAGTCTTGTTATTAAACTATCCAAAATAGGACTTCTCAAAAGAAGGCGTTCCTCTGGTCGCTCGTAAAATATGATAACACGAAGGGTTTCCATGTGTTTACACTATGGTGTTACATTGCGGTACATACTAACACGAAATAATTAATTATTATCGACAAAGTTGGTCGGGCACGCTCCGGTAATCCCAGAAGAGCAAGTATTTTGGATGGAAACCTTGTAAGTAAATCAATCAATACTGAAATATTGAACCTAAACTAGCTTTGTAAATCTGATGAGGAAGTTTTAAGGCGGCCTAAATAATTTAGTAGACTGGACTCAGAGCTCTGCCCACAGTGATAGTGGGTTCGATTCCCACCTAACATTTGTTTTTAAATAAATAAATAAATAAATAATGCTGGACAATCCACACAGCATCATCTAGCCCCAAAGTAAGCTACTCAAAGCTTGTGTTATGGGTACTAGATAACTGATATATTTAATACATGATATAGGTACATAGATAGATATTTTTTATTATACATACATACCCAGACCAACGGAACAAATTTCTGCAGATCGTACCTACACAAATTTGTTCCGAGGCGGGAATCGAACCCGCAACCTCTTGCGTCGCAGGCGGACTCTTTTGTCTTGCCCGCTGCGCCACAGAGGTCGTCAAAAATATATGTTTGTTTTTCGTTACGTCATAATGCCAGTATTCTATATATTTGGTTCTTATATGTAGTACGAACTTAGTTTAGTGTAGGGTTTGATGAAGCCGTGTGAAATATCTACAAAATTAAACCAATTATTTATGTAAGAGGCCTTTTTAGTGTATTCATTATTTTTGCAGTAGTGGAAAAATATGATAATTAAAAAAACACTGAGAATTGCGGAGCGCTATTTATTTCATAATCAATCATCTAGGCACCAAAAAAATACGTGTGAATGAGTATAAGAAAATGTAGAATACCCAATGAAGATGACTATAAATTTTAGATTCGTGCGATCAATGATATCAAATTTTAATTCAGTTTATTCATACTGTAATTGTAACATCACAGTTAAATTACATGATATAAACACATTAAAATGTAAGAAAATATATTACTTATAGAGAAAAAAGCAAGTAGTTTATTCACAGCAAACAAACCATATAGAGCTGAGTCTTTAGCATCAGCTGTTGCTTCTAAGCCGCATATTTGCTAGTTGCCAGTCGAATGAACAGCAAAACGGAATGCGAGGAAACGAACCATCTTGCTTTACAACTCATTGAATTTCTTTGAAACTTGTGAACTCAGTAGCAAAACCCTTTTTGGACGTAGTACACTTTACATTGGGATCATGAACAGAAATCGGTGATAAAACAGGCGTTTAGCCATTACGCAGATCTTTGTACGGCCTACTAGCTCTGACACAAGAATTTACCGCAAAATCATACGAACTTAACTAAAGATAAGACTTAAAACGCATTTTTTAATAATAAAAATATTTTTATTTTTTAAATTTTAGAAGGAAAGCTACTTAGTGATTTTTTTTTTAGAAAGATAAGTGTATTTCCACAAATCAACACTTTTATGCAAGCGAAGTGTTAGGCGTTATACTTGCTTACATTCGAAAGGTATACGAACATAATACAATTGTTATCAATTTAATGCATAATGGCGCCAGTTTATCAAACTTTGTTGGCAGTAGCTGTCAAAGAATTATAACGAATGAAATCGATTTAAAATACATACATGCAAATCACAAACGAGAGATGCGAGAGAGCAGCCATGACGTAGCAATTACGACGTCTAAGGCTGGTTACAGTGCTTCACTGACCGTCGGTCCGTATGTCGGTCGCGCTTGTCATTAATATGAAAATCCATAAAATCGTACAGTGCTGGACCGACCGTACGCACGCGTATATTGCTACGCACTGCGTACGAGGACCGTCGGTCGAGCGCGTCCGCATACGGCCGTCGGTCGGCCAACGCGCTATGGAAACGTATGTACATGTACGCGTTCAGTGCTGCACCGCTCGTTGGACCGACCGTACGGACCGACGACGGATGTCTGTATCAATTTTCATCTGGTCAGTTTGTTGGTCAGGAGAGCACTGAATGATACAAACTGACGGTCGGTCCGTGCGTATCGTCAGGACCGACCGTGCGCACCGACGAGCGGTCGAGCACTGTAACCCGCCTAAACGACTTCATCCTTAAACAAATCCTTTTTGTTCCAAAAACGAAACTCCCATAAACTACTCAAGCAACCAATGAGAGGTACTTACAGAGGTCATCAACGTTCACAAACTTTCAGAAGTCAACTTATCCAATAACAAAACTCGCCAAACAGCCATTTGGTTATTCATAACACATCAAAGAAATCATATTCTCTGTCATTTTGGAGGCTGCTAGGAATACGTAAGTGGTCCCTATAGACATCTGGCGTAGATTTAAGTTTTGAATAAATCTCTATGTTGACTGTATGGATCATTAGGTTTATTCTTCAGATTTTTATTAGATGAAGGAACTAGTAGAGAACAAGAAAATTCGCTGAGTTATAACTATATCACCACGGTTGGACGTGTCTCATCTGATACTAATCGCACTCAACCCCTAAAACACGAAAAAGCAAATTAATTTCAATAAGATACATGACCAAACGATCTTAATCAATGCAAAAATAACTCTACCTCTAAGAACGTGAGATTAATATCAATTTCAGAAGTAATAATAGTTGATAACACCTGGGATAATCAAGTAATACAATACGCCCTATCCACGTGACATGTCGGATGATCAAAGAGTATTGGTAGATACTAGATAGTACGCAGTAGCAATGCTGAAATTGAATCGTTTACCAACATTAGTACAACGAATTCCAGTCGTATCCCAATTTCCGGTTTAATTAGTTGGACGTTTCTAGTCGAATTCCATGGCTATCCGATTTCCGTACGTTGCATCAAGCTTACCAATCTACAGACTCATTTTGAGTTCCAAACTATCTACCCAACTCAAGTTGTGAACTATTTTGGACTATTCAACAAATCTAATACAGTGCGCTGCTTCGGCGGAGTTTGGGTATTCAAATCACCATTTGTTAGTTATATCATAACGTTTATTTTGCTACAAAATGGACACGAAAGAGACTATAGCAAAGCTGATTATTTTCAAGTTGATTAGTAGATACTATTGAGGAAGCTCCAAGGAAGAACATAATGACATCTTAAAATACCTTTATACGAGCAATTCTTGTATATACATATTTGCACTTATAGAAAACGGCTCCAACGATTTTCATGAAATTTTATATGCAGGGGGTTTCGGGAGCGATTAATCGATCTAGCTAGGTTTAATTTTTAGAAAACGTCGTTTTGTCCGTGTTTTCAGGCAATGAAAAACTGCTACTGTTTTACTGTTTTGAAGCTACAATAGATGGCGTTGCTAAGCAAACGTCCAGGTGCTAATAATAAATTCACATAATGACTATCATCACCTTCCTGCTCTTTTTCCACGTTATGTGTGGTCGGCACAACATGTGATCTTCTTCCATTTCCCTCTGTCATTCGTCATCTCATTACTCACTCCTTTCTTACCCATGTCATCTTTCACACAGTCCATCCATATTTTCTTTGGCCTACCCCTGTATCCATCCACATTCATACCTAACACTCTCCTGGTCACATGACATTTATCTCTTGCATATATACATATATAAATCAAATAACATATATAAATCATAATTGCATTTATAAATAAATTACAAATAGTATGAGAACAATAAAAGACGAAGAGGTAGTAACTAAAATGGCGCTTGAACTCGGATTTGTGTCACCTCTAGTGCCACATGGGAGCAAGCCACAAACTGCGAGACGGGACCCATTTGTAACAATATAAAGGACAAGCTTTATTCGTTTGCCCTCGACTCAGTAATATCACTAGGTTAAGTAATATAAGCCATTCGGGTCTGATTCACGCATAAAGTAGTTATAGTGGCTATAAGGCGAATACTATCTACTTCAGAGATTAGAATGTGTTAAATTAATTGCATACCTATTTACCTATTCAACTTTGTACCGAAATAGCTTTTTGTTTATTATTGTGCCGTGTCTGATTTTTCTCCAACAAACATATATTTTTGCTTTGTTCATATTATTAGGAACTAGTTTCTGCCCACGGCTTCGCCCGCGTGGTATCTTGAAAAACAAAAACAAATCTATCCCACGGGAACCGTAAATTTTCGGGGATAAAAAGTACTAATAGTAGTAAATGTGCGTTTCCAGACTATAATGAATGAGTAACAACCATACATCCATACATCCACACATCCATAAATTCTTACAAACTGTCGCGTTCATAATATTAGTAGGATACTTATTATTTTAGTCTGAGGTCTCCCTCACTTTTTCCAGCTTTTTCTATCCTTAGCTACATTGGACCAATCTGGAATATTGCACATCTAGCTCATTCCATAATCTCAGTGGTGGTTTGCCCCGTGGTCTTCTTACGTTAGGCATCCATTTAGTTACACCTATGTACTTATATACCTAGTTATACTTACTTAAGAATACTTATGTCAAATATTTATTATGAAAATAATCGACACTTGTTTATTATCTTGATTACTATCATCGATAATTATATGATACCCTGTTTTAAGTCGAAATCTCTTCTATTGAACCATAAATTCGCGCATGTTTACATGTAATTATCAATCGTTATCTTTAACCTCGGCGACCGACACAAGCTTAATTTAGATAATTACTGTAGAAACTGACACCCAATTATTGTTTCAATAATTGACTTTTTAACTGCACAGCTGTGAGCATTTTGTAAAACAGAAACAGATTACTAAATACGTGGCAATCAGCATTATTTCAAAGCTGTACAGCCGTTTTCAAAGTTTACCAAATCTCTTTTCGTACTCTTTGTTTACCGGATACCGAGTGTCCTGTGGTAAAGTTTATGAGCAAGTATGAAAGCTTTCACAGTATCCGGCAACACCGACTATCCGGACACCCGGACTAAACCTATCTATGAAGTCGATCTTACAAGAATTATTAGCTTTAAACAAATAACCCAGCTTCTTATCTCCACTATATCATTACGCAAAATGTTAGTTTGATTGTCTGTGCAGAATAATAAATAGACGGATTCACGACTGGCGCCTTGCTCGTACTGACCTCATTGCGTTTGATTAATTAATATTGATTATGCATACACAAAAGGCGATATGAATTCCTTTTAGGATTGTTGGGATACTACTAGACATTCAGAGAGGGGTAGATGCCCCACTTGCTAATGGCAATATAAACTTTGCTAATTTTCAAAAAAAGATTGTTAATCTGGTAAAATATTTCGATTAAAACGCGAAACCGCTTCAAGCAATTCACTCCAATTTTCTGCGCTGTAAAGCGTAAAATCCGAAAATATGTTTGCTCCTAACTACAAAATAAACGGCTGGGGCGTGGAAAACTCCAGAACATAAATCAATTTAATAAACCAACCCTTATTTTGAACATTTTCAAATATATTTTTTAAAACAGTTCAATCACTCTCGAAGCAAAATACTGGTCTTGTAATGATCCCTTATAATCCTTATATCATCACTTTTAGTATATACATTTAAACGTTGTCATAATTATCCGTTGTCAAATATATAAACCTTGTTGGAATTCGGTCACGACAAAACGGTCACAGGGTATGGTCACAACACACACCTATCACTGTAATATTCCCTTCTACTGTAATATTAGTGAACCAGCTGTTCTTTAGACAACCTGCCCTTTATCTATATTAATATATCTGCACAAATCACTTAATTTAGTGGAAAGGTCTAAAACGCTCTCAATTAATCAGAAATACGAAATAATTTCAAGATAAATGGATAATGGAGGTCACGATTTCTCAAACGCAGAGAAATTCCATAGATTCTTATTGTAAATCAGAAACATTCGCGGAATTTTCGGAACGAAAACATTTCTTGAAAATGGTTATTAGCTGAATAAGCCGGTTAAAATAAGCTGATGGAAGACTCGAGGTTTTAATTTCAGTTTGGAACAACAAGTAGGAAAATAATCGACATAATAACGGAACAAATAGAAAGCAAGCTACCACTCGCCGTAAGTCACCACCAGCTAAATCATTCCTTCCTCCTCCTACACTACTGACAGCCAATCTAATCTTACGGGAAGTAAGCCTCGATCGAAGTCCGTCTCACTCTTTCATAGCATGTTTGTTGTCTCTTACGAATTTTCAGAGAGCCAGTGTACATAACATACATCCTGTGTTCTCGGCTTCTACCGCCCTTGTACTTAGTCTTCCTTTGTATTGTTTGTGTGTGCTTGGGAAACAAATGAGGGTCTATGTCTATGTCTATGTCACGGAAGCCGCAATCGGCTGTCATTACTGTAGGTACTGCATTACTTCCACCGAATGAGCATTCCACGTTCATATTCCACGCAATTCATAACAAAAGCATCGCACATAGCACAGTTCGGATCCGGATCTGGCTCACCCTTTGTTCTAGGTGAACGACAAAGCGATGCGAAAATATTCGATCATCATTCATCAATCTTCTGCCCTTATCCCACACAAAATTGGGTCGGCACAACATGTTTTCTTCTTCCACTCACTCCTATCATTCGTCAACTCTGAGTCTACTCCTCTTACATTCATATCAACTTTCACACAATCATACCACTTTTTCTTCGACCTTTCTCTACTTGCGTACCCAGATACACTCATACCCATAACTTGGTGACAAAATATGTGAAAATATATGATGCGATGCGAAAACATCAAGTCGTGTGTATGAGGCCTACGTTGTCGAGCTACTCAGGACTTACAAGTATGTCGCATAGCTTCGCGTCGCTACAGATCGCGTCCCATCGCTCCTAGGACAAGGGGTCAGCCTGACATAAATCATCCATTGTAATTGTACAGTCAATGCAGAAGTAGGTAAAGTTTAATGAACGTTGATAGCAGCAAAGGGTAGTGAACATGCGCTCACAACAGTAAACTATGCTTCACCGCCTTAATTGCAAACTGGTGGCGCGGATTTAATTGTCGTCTTCACAGTTCGCCACAACCAATAACAGCTGGGTATTGCTGCATGGGAACGAACTAGACCATTGTTATTCAGTACCTTTGTTTCTTTGGTTTATTGTTAGAAATGGTACAAAACATAAACATGGAGTTTGTGTTATGATACCATTTTAAAAACGCCATACATATTTTAATTATTAACTCTAGCAACACCCCGGCTTCACACGGGTAGCTAAAGTATCTCTATTTTTTAAATATAAAAAATAGCCTAAGTCACCTGGGGATAGTGTAGCTTCCGAACAGTGAAAGAATATTTGAAATCGGTTCAGAAGTTTAAGGAGCCCATTCAATGCAAACAAACAAACAATAAAATCTTTCCTCTTAATATAATATTAGTATAGATAGTATAGACAAACAATACACGCGCCTTCATGTAAGTTTTGTAGCTATAAGTATTTAAAACACACAGACGAAGTTGTGAGCGGACCAGTAGCATACAAAGAAATGAGCCTTTCTGATGATGAAAGATGAAGTACTCACAAGCTCAAATATAAGCTCCTTTTCATCCAGTTGACGCAGTTCGTGCCGTGAACGGCGCTGCGGCCGAGATGGCGTCGCATACGGCTGATCTCCGAGGAAGGTAGGCGTGCCGTCCACTGTCGTCACGAGGGGCTTGAGCAGACCGCCTCGCTCAAACTCGTGCGCAGAGATCTTCCTGGAGGACAATAAGTTTGTGTTAGGTTATTGTCAAGTTGACTTGGAACCTCAAAGTGGCGAAGAACTCATTGTAAGCGTATGCAGGAAAGTAGCCTTTGAGGCGTACGTCAATCCTTTTACCACACTAGTTTTGAAGCTTGTGACACGATAAGATCGCGAAAAAACAAACAAACATGATCACGACCGCAATTCCCAGGCTTGGTAGATATCTCCTCCTTTGAGGATATCAAGTCAAGTCAGAGGCACGTCCAAACTTGATATCTGGCACGTGCCTACATTTAGCACAGTAGTCAGTATTCCATACGTAACAGATTGCAAGCCCATCGCCGCTTATAAGAATAAGTATTCTTATAAGCGTTATTTGTCATTATATACCTATGACACACACACCTTCGAAGTTTTGGTTCTAGGGTATGCCAGTTTTCCCACGATGTTTTTCTTAAACGTTTAAGAGCACTAATATTGTGCACATACAATTTTCGAATAGAAAAACTCATTAGTGCACGTCCAGCCTTACCACGTATTCATAATATATTACCGAATTAATATAACATTGTTATTTCGTACCATGACCTATGCAAATTGTATTGAAGTAGTGTTACTTCAAGTTTCAAATGTGACGATTCTAAAATGGAATCGTTACGGAATCGTTCTGGAAGACTTTGTGCCCCAGGGGCCTTACCACGAAGTCTTCCAGAACGATTCCGTAACGATTCCATTATAGAAACGTCGCTACTTACATACAATTTGCATAAGTCATGGTACGATATAACAATGTAATACTAATTCGGTAATCTATTATGATTTCGTGGTAAGGCCCCAGGTTTCAAACCACGACATTGTGGTAAGTAAAATCAGAAGATCGTAAGCGAATGGAAAAACTGGATTTGTAAGTTACGCCATGAGTCAATCCTATCTTAACCGATTTCAGATTACACAAAATAAGGCTATCTAGACTTATAAATTAAGGCACTAAATAAATTGTGTTTCACCAGCTGAGCGGTAAGACCTCAGCAACTGAATCATAATGAACGACAAGCTATTTTAAGTGCACAAAATGCTTTGCGCTTTTAAACTGTTCAGGTTTCACATGAGCGCTTTTTAAAGCTTAACATTGTACTAGAAGCAATAAATTCGTATTACTTTTAACATGGAGCCCGCCGCTTTAAAGTCATCATCAATCTCGTGTCGTCTTGTACAAACATTAGGAACACACGATGTGTTGCGGATAGTGTAGTGTTTAGGTATTAGCTTTACGTAATTTGCTTTATACGCTTGTGTGCTTTAAATCTTGCTTTTGCTGCAGTATTTTCTTCATCAGTAGCTTCCGCCTGCAGCTTTGCAGCTAGAGATGATTCAGTCTAAAAATGCACGCCTCTCCTCTTGTACTTGTACCGCATGTAGAGGTAAATAAATAAAATAGGAGGGGCGAGCATTTTTAGACTGTTCTATCTCTACCTACATAACATTAGCTTATCATAATCATTCTTCTACCCTTATCTCACGCTAAGTGGGGTCGGCACAACATGTTTTCGTCATCCACTCACTCCTATCATTCGTCAACTCTGAATCTACTCCTCTTACTTTCATAGCCTATGTTCACCCTGAAAGTTCATTCTATACATTGGTAAAGAATTTTTGAAATCGGATGGGTAGTATGGTTTTTCTATGTATTACCTCCTACATGAAAAAAACCATACAAACAAGCTTCACTTCTTTATTATATTACTTTAGTCTAGCAGCGGCTTACGATTTCATCTGCGGTTTATACGTGGTTTAAAACTTTAACCATCCTTTTTATCTCCTTGAGTTTTTTTCCGGGGAAAAAAGATATGAGAGCCGAAAAATTGCCTTTCAAAACCTAACCGCCTCTTTGAAATTAGCTCTCACAAGCGAATAATGAAACGGATCCCCTATTAATTAAACATTTCCTTGAGAGCCCATAAAACAGGCTGTAAAACACTTTAAGAAGTTAACTTTACAGGGTCAGATACGGCGGCGGTTGCCGTTTTAGGTCTGAAACACATAAATATGTAATGATAACGTAGAGAAGCGAAATTTTCAGTGTGGCATAAAATTATATCCATTCTTCCAGCTTCACCATCTGATCAAGAAAAAAAAGGCTTTTGCCTGCGTAATTAGAAGATTTAGAATTAGAGTCCAGAACTGGCACTGACCAGTTTTGATTCTATCATTGGCGTGCTCGTTATGTACTCACAGAAGGTTTAAAGGTCTTTGTGCAGCAAAGTAATAAGGTGACTATGATAAGTAAGTTTCTATAAGCTAGAATTTATATTATTTAAATGACTAGTGTACTTTAGGTGTAGAAAAAAAGAAGACAAGGAAACTGGAGTCACTCTTCATCAAGTTTGAAAGTTTTAACTGTTGAAAGTTCTAAAACAAGCTTACTATTAGACGATAAAAGTAAATTGTAAAGCAACAGACTTTTTTATTGCTGTTAGATTTTTTAATATTTCAAGGTTCAATTGGACAAGCAACTTGTCGTGATGTGACGTCATACTTTCACACATATTATGAAAAGTACACTGTAGGTTAGATAGACGACACGTTAGAGAAGGTCGCAACTTTTTAAACTATACAGGAGAGACAGGAAGCGACTGCTCTGTATGTTTTGCGTCGCGACGCTTTTATTTATACATTTTGTTAATAAAAGGAGCTTGCGTCCGTGACGCGTCTCGTCTTACGTCTGTTTTGTCTGTGTTACATCAGATGCCCTAATACCCGTCAGTCATCCCAACGCCGGACCTCCCACACTATGAACAAAGCCCAAGTATCGTCAGATTAGAACAGCATCAGGTTTTTACGCAGTGTGAATGCTTAGATTGCTAAATTGCTTAAAACGGTGTCACGTATTTTGACATTGTCAAACATTTAGACATCTGGGGCATTTTGGGTACGCCTAAACACACAGGTCGGATGCTGGCTCCGCGTTTTAGTCTATTTATTCGGGATGTGGAGGCATAAGTAGCTGTCCTACTTCCAGTAGCCAAACACACCTGCCTAGGCAAGTTTCAATTGATACATTGAACAAGCATTACTGTGACCATCGGTTTATACTGTTAAAGTCAATAAAATCACAAGGACCTTTGAATATTTAAGATACTAAAAATATATACCGAGTTTTTGCTTGAATGGTTGGTCGTTAGCTCTATCAGTTATATTACTGAGCCCATGCACATGGGGCTAATATGAACGAAAGGAAGTCGCATTTTACTTTCACCACACTGACTCAAAAGACCTAGCGACACAGAAGTAGGCCAGACCCCCATTTTAATTAGTCCTTTTCAACATTCGCAATGACGAACAGAACTAGATGCGAACACGCAATCCTATTCAGAAGGTTGATTTACTTAGGAAAGCAGATTTCCATAATGAGCGGGATAGGGTTTTAAGAGATAAGGTCACAAATGGAAAACCGACCCAAGTTTTGTTTGCAATCATAATTTTACCCCAATTTCGAGCAAAGAGGAAAGAATATGTGTGTTTTAGTTAATCTAAGAAGACTTATCAATATTGTGAACCAGTGAGCATGGTTAAAAATGGAACAAGCTTGCCTCGCCACGAATTCATAAAATATTACCGAATTAATATTACATTGTTATTCCGTACCATGACCTATGCAAATTGTATTGACTTCCAGCTTCAAATGTGACGTTTCTAAAACGGAATCGTTACGGAATCGTTCTGGAAGACTTCGAGGTAAGGCCCCTGTAGGTTATTTATTAGTCAAGCACGCTTCGGTACATTGTCATCAAGTATAGGCCTCTTCTTTATTACACCACCATGTTGTCCAGTGCTTCCTGACTACGCTGACGATACGAAAAAAAAAACTACTTTGCTAAATGTGTGACATTTAAAAAGTAGTTTTTTTTTTATTATTTATCACCACACAAAACAAAAGGCTTTGTCGCTGAGCGACCACACCGCCTAATTATTTGTAGTTTATTTTAGTTTATTTGCACATTAGTTGGTATTCGTGGCAGGATGCAAGCTCGTCGCCGTTGTGTGTCATCACATCGAAGGTGTGCGCGTTTATGGTGGTAACTTTATGATATTGCATTACCTGACAGGTGTGGTCGCTCCCGACCCGGAGCCGGCTCTGGAAGGCGAGGCGAGCTCTGCACTCGGCGGCGTCGCGTGGGACACTAACCACGCATCCACAACCTGCCGCGTAGCCTTCCTGTGGACAAAGACAACGACATTTAAAATGGTAAGAAAAAAAAGTAGGTAATGTTCTCAGATCTCATGTTACTTAGATTTTTTGTGATATCTAAACGGAGATAGTCGGAAATACGTCCAAATATTACAATTTGCACATTTTGCAAAGTAATTATAATCACAAATTAAACAGAATAGTTATGTTCTACTAATATTACAAATGCGAAAGTTTGTGTGTGTATATTTTTTTTGTCTATATTTGTAACGGCTGAACAGATTCGGATGATATTATATAATGAATGTAGATTACGGATTAATAAATAATTTTTATTTCGGAAAAACCCTGAAGTGTAACTTTATTTATTCAGAGCAGGCGGAACCGCAGAGCGCACTTAGTATCCATAATTATAAGTATTTGAAACCTAAATCACAAGTAGGTGTGTATGAGGCATAACAAAAGAGTGTACCAACCTGCCGACAGCCCGTATGAGTAAACTTTAACTAGTGACACAGTAAGAAGAATTCGAGTAATAATAATAAAGTAATAAATTCTAGGCAGGTTGTTTCAGACTGCGAGTATATGAACATCCAGCGGACAATCGAAAGCGGCACGTCCGCTCATTTTTTTATTGCCATTAATAATTTACGATGCTGATGAATTAAATAAAGATATTAGATGATTATGGTAATTTACGAGTTCGATGTGGCGCCACTGATGTTGTATTTCCAGCGGTGTATCAGTGCGTTGGCTTGGTTTAACTTAATATATCAAAAGCATTAATAAAATTTTATTCATTTGAGGAGATAATAAACTTAATGTTATTTATTCTTCAAACCACTTCTTGTGAACAAATCAAATGTAAATCAAATAAAAAAAAACAAAGATTTTGATGGTAACTCGTCAGATAATAAACGGCGCCGGCGCCGCACTAGCCAGGTAGCGATACAGTTTTAAGCAATTATCATAAACATATCAAATCAAATGGTCTAACAAATTCTAATAATATGATCCACCAGTAATTTAAGAGACTTCGCCGCTGCTCCGTATATTTTTTTGTAATTTTCCTGTCAGAGAGTATAATACCGTTTTATGGAAATAAATGCAATTTATTTACTAATTACTTTACTAATTGTATAACTGTAATTGACAAGTTTATAGAGGTTCATTACAAAAGTCCTAAAAGGGAGGCCTATGTCCAGCAGTGGACAGTGGTATAGGCTGATAATGATGATGATGATGATTACAAAAGTAAACGACACAATACGAAATAGCTCCTCAGAAATCGCGTGCCTTTAATGAACTATTCATTCATAAAAGTATATAAAATACTAGCTTCCGCCGACGGCTTCGCCCGCGTTGTACCTTGAAAAACAAAAACAAATCTATCCCGCGGGATTTTTTTTTATTTGTATATGCCTATGGCTATAGACTATATCTGTGCCAAATTTCGTCCAGATCTGTTCAGCCGTTTCAACGTGAAAGAGTAACAAACATAAATCCATACATCCACACATTCTTACAAACTTTCGCGTTTATAATATTAGTAGGATTATTAGGATAAATAAATATTGTTGGGACCACGCACTGATCTTCGTTCTGGATTAATTCAGTTCATATCAGGCTGGTTGGACATATAAACCGACTCTATGCGGCTTAGTTCAGCTTAGACCAGATTAGGAAATAACGTTCGCAACTTTATTGGCTGGATGCTTCCTTGAACTTGTCCAGTAACTTAGAGCTTTCTTTATTAAATGTGTTTTAGCCACGTGTCTTTGAATGAAAATAAACCTAAGAATATATATTTACAAAACTTAGGCGATCTGAATCTTTATTATTAGTATTAAACGGGTATTTATCGGTTTTATTTAGCTATTTTTCTCTACGTTTCAACAGGTTTATTGTCGTGAGTCGTCCCGTGACCACGACACAAATACCCGTTTAATACTAATTGACAACCTAACAATATAAAAGTTTACCATATTTTGATGGTTTATTGACGATCATTGCATCAATCCCTGTTTTTTAACTTTAATCTTAATATATAAAACAAAGTCGTGGTTGTTAGAACACTTATAACACGAGAACGGTTGGACCGATTTTCATGGGTTTTGATTTGTTGGATTTGTCAGAACATTTGAAAACCAATTAAATGCGGACGAAGTCGCAGGCAACAACTAGTTTACAATAATTATAAATTATGTTGGAATAGGAAAAATCTATATATATTTTTACTATACGAATTTAACTATATGAATCATACATCTGAGTTTTATACGAACGTACGCAATTACAGTTTATGCGGCACCTTGGTACCGACTATCGGTTTATATCTCGTTTCCTTATTGTTTAAGCTATAAACTTGATGACAGAATATCTCGTGTATGTTTAACCCTATTAGTTTCCACATCTCATATGACATTGCCGCTTATGGTCTTGTTATGAGCAATGGTCTAAGTAGTCCTAAAAAATGTATAGTCCTCACTCATAGTCACATCTAGGAGATCGTAGATTTCGTCATTTTGTATTATGTCGTTATTGACCAAACCATTTTTTCATCATGCAATAATTTGTCTTATAATAGAGTAAATTTTATTGTTTAATATTTTCATGTCGGCGACGCCCCCTAGACTAGAACAGAGTTTATTTTCAAAAAATAATAAATTTTTGCTATTGCGTTATATTTTAAAACGACACTAAAGCTTCAATTAAGAAAAGTTATATTACATTTTTATTGAATGCCTTATCATAATACAACATTACTAAACTAGTTTTGCGATAAAATTATTGGACTTAAATATATTAAACTTTATGATAATTTGCAATATAGAGTCATTTGTAGTGTTAAAATGGTCCCAATATAAACTATTTTGGTTATTAGCTAAAAGCATAACCTTGTCAGTCCTTGGGCACATAGATAAAGTGGAATAGAAAACTTTAAAAATGTATGTGAATGACCACGTAACTTATAATATACGAATATTCTAATAGATTTTTTTTTTATCTTTATCTCTGACTTTTATGGGCAAAATGTGCTAGGTTATGACGGTAGCCCATGGGAGGCCTTTTAGGCTCAAAAAACAACATCACAAAGCAATATCCATACCTATAGAACCGTAAAACTCAGTAATGTTTTATAATAAAGCTAGAAATGTGTAACGACGGACGAAATTATAATTTTATTGTTGTTCTACCGTAATAATCATTAAGTTAATATAGAATGTAACGACAGCCACACGAATATTTGAACGAGAGTTTAATGCCGGTTGATAATACAATAGGCTTGTTTGTTTATTTTCAGTAAGTACAGCTTTAGCTCGGGAAATATCGCAGTAGGATTATAGCGACAAGATAACTTGAAACACGACGTAAGAAGGTTACGATGCAAAACAAAGCGAGGTTTCGTCAGAGACAAGATAGACTGAACTAAGCAACCCCAGCTGGTGACTAGTGACTAACGAGGATAGAGCTCGTAACTTGATAGCGAGACACAGCGGGCTACTTAAATCTGTACCTACTTGTACACTTAACGAAATAATGGAAGGTATGGTAATGGAGTAGCATAGTATTCAATATGGAAACCCAACAGCTAATAGAGAATGGCAAATATACGTCAAGAACTATTTCGTTTCTATTAAAAATGTTGAATTTTGCTTCATTTTTTGAGAATGCAGCATCTGCTTACCTAAGAAGTAAAGTAATTATTGTCTTAATGAAGCAGAATAGAAGAATAGCAAATTCATATTCATCTCCTTGTCCTTATTCCACGCTGGAATGGACACAAAATGTCTTATTTCTCTCTCTCAGCCGTCATCTCAGTACTCACGTCTTTCTTAATCATATCGTTTTTCACACAGACCATCAATCTTATTTATGATTTCGATGCATGCGGTGATTGCAAGTGCTAATAAAGTTTCTAAAATTCAACGAAATGATTTAGTAATTATTTCGTATTATTTCACTAAAAAAACATTACAATCCATTTGGCTCTTACATTTTTGCTAAGAACCCGCATAGTCGCGTAGCCTCGCCGAGAAACGTTGAAAGCATTTCCCATTCCTTCAGACAATACGGCACACTCACTTGATTTATTAAGTCTACGAAGTTGCAGACGTTCAATTAGCATTTTCCATGAAAACGGGGTAAAAACAAAGTTAACGCGATGGCAGAAAAAGGATTTGCATTCATTCTTTAAGGCTTTATATAAGAATAATATTAAAATAAAGTGTTAATATGTGTACATACTTATACACACACCTTTCTTAGCATAAACTTGTTTTGTTATCCAATGAATGGTGTTGATTCAGTTTCTACATTGGCAGACTGGTGCGTGCGTGTGCGATTACCAGTTCCGTATCATTTCTTGTACTTTATCATTATACAAATACATACGTCTAGGGTACGATACAAAACAAAAACAGGACAAGTGCAAGTTCGAGTGCGCATCGACGGTTCCGCAAAATCTTTAATGTGATAATACAACATACTATAAATTTTTCCTTTACTTGTGCTGATATGACCTTGTTTCTTACCAAATTTTGTGTTTCTAGCACTCGAGGTCAACAGAAAGTACTACATAGGTTTGCCAAGAATGCTACAGTTAGATGTAGACTGGATAATTTTACCGCTAAATAGACAATTTTAAGTTGCCATACCAATATTTATTTCATGGAAATATTTAGAAGTGATTCTGTAGTAAATACGCCAAGGTCAGCAACACAAAAAATATATCAACAGCTTTTTTAACCCTGTCCTCCGAAACCCTCTACTCATCAGTTATTATCATGAGACGTGCGTTATCGTATTATAACCTTGACTACAATTTCGCTGCTGATTTATTACGAAAACAAGCCGAACGTAAGCATTCAATACGTTCAGGAAAATGTTACATAACTATAAATATTATTTACCATATGACAGGCGAGAAATATGAGGGCATATACCTTTTTATGTCAACTACGTCGATCCCATTTCAACCAACAAAGTGATAAAGATATACAGGAAATAAGCATATGAAATCTGGGTTTCATTCCGATATCAAATGGATGCTTAAGCTTGAGAAATCGCTGGGTGAAAAACAACCCCACAAAATTGAATATTATCAATGATATCATGCTTATGCACAAGTCAAGAAGAAACAAATAAAAAAGCTGCCTCAAGTCCTATATATGTTAACCGAGTTACATAAATATAACATGTTGTAACGGGTGCGAGAAACGCGTCTCCAAGTTATGGCTGTCATAGTAGATTTCAAAAACAGTATCCTACATTCAAACAACACGCCTAGATTTGTATGGGCTGTAAAAAAATCTAGACCTACGAACTATTGCAATAATATGTAACCGTATGCGTCATGTCAATTGTTATCGTGGTATACCCAAATTTATCTGCTAAAATACTACGAGTATCAGCGTACTCTGTACTCAATCGACAGTATTCGACAAGAACGATGCTTCTGGCTTCAGAATATTTGTGGCGATCGCTGTAATCTGCGATGTGCGTTATGTCGTCACCTAGTTGGCAGTAACTAATGTCTCGTGTCTCGTCGGCACCCCACTGTTTTACGAGTGTCATACCTTCTAGTCCATCTATCATGTACGTCTTGCAAAATATACAGCGGACATTTTTTACATAATGATTAATGTTTTTAAAGCCGATATTTTCAACCGTATAATATGAGTTATTTCGCGACTTTGTAAGCAACCTAAAGGCCGCTACGAATTTTATATTGCACCGTAGACGTGCTACGTTACGTAGCAAATGACATTTTAATAGCTACGAAACGTACATTTATTGATTAAAGGCACGGTTTTCCGCTACGGTTAGTCCGCTAAACATGCATAGCAATAATTTTTAAGGATACGAAATGTAATTCCACACGTTGAGTATTCCCGTAAATGCTTTTATCTTGTAGATGTCGCTTATAGCTTAACAACAAGGAAACACCATTAAATAATATTTAAAGTCATGTGAAATACAAAATTATTCGTCGCCATTTACCTCTCCAGTGGGATACGAAATGAGGAAACATTATCTGCGAAAATGGTTTTTACTTTTACGAGTAATACAAAAATATAGCTACTCATATTTTAAGTCATACATAATAATTAAACTGTAGATTTCCCAAAGAGTGAGTTCATCACGCCACATCCACCAACACATCCATTCCATGAAACAATAGAGTTTGATCAGAATACAACTCACTTGAATTTCTTATGTGGATTTTTTTTTTTTATGGAATAGTTTCGCGTTTGATCTCAATCTGCTTTGTGTGTATCTGTGAGGTCTTATAATTTTTGAAGTCGGATAAGTATGTTACCTCAAAAAGTAGTCGTGCACGAACTCCTGGTTCTCATCTAGCCACGCCTCAGTGCGGGCACACTCCGCGTCGTAGCATGAGGACGCGGGCACGCCGCCGCCCGCGCCCCCTGCCGGCTCCTCTATGCTCCGCAACTGTAGACCTGCAACAATGGAGAATTACTTTAGAAAAGGATTAAGCTTCGCCAGCTAAATACGATCTTCTTACTATTATTATAAATGTGAAAGTCCTACGTACTAATCCTAAATCGCTAAAAGTTCTTGCCAACACCAAAACGCAACGCGCTATTGTTGAGTTCTATTTTTTCCTGTGGCGCCATCTAGTATATATATTAAACTTTACTTTCTGACATATCACACAGCACAGCCTTAGTATTTGAAATTTAGAGAGTAGGGTTCTTTTGTGTCTAAAAGTGAAATAAGAAAGAAATTTACAAAATTCAATCTCTAAGGGGTACAGTTGAAGGTTGAAATTCTTATGAAAACCATTACGCAAACGTAATCGCGGGAAGCTCTAGGAGTCACAGATAAAAGCTTAAGATAATGGTTTTGTTTCCAGGTCAAGAGTTTTTCAGTAAAAACACAAGGATTATTTCAAGTAGTTTCAAGAAGCAAGATTTTTGTGTTCATATTCTTTTATCCCTAATTTGGGTAAATCGTAATCGTAGTTTTTGATCCCCGATCACGAATCTTGGTCTGTCTGGTCTACAATTCAACATTATAAGCTCTGCAGTTCTCAGTCATCACAGGCGCAATAAGACAAGCTTTGAAATCTAAAACGCTAGCTGAAATCATACCCTTGTTGCCAATGTCTTTCAATAATTTCTATCCATAGAGATAAATTACTACAGATCACTGTTTCTAGCATATCCTACGAAGGATATTTATAGAAGGTATATCCTATGGGTATATCATATTAATTTTATTACTTGGCACTTTGCTAGCCTCCCACCAATCACAACATCCATTGAATAGACCGAGAGACATCTAAAACTATACTATTTCCAGTTCTCAAATATTCTTCCAGTATTATTTTCGAGAATCGATATTTTTCGGCTCATGAAATTATAATATTACAAAACTTGTTTATACTTCTACTGTCGTGTCTTGGTTGATTTCCAAAAGTGGCATTATTGTCAAGACATTGTCAAATCAAATGGAATCGGAAAACACAAAAAAGGATAGATCACGAATTTAAGAGTTTCTATGGCAAAAGCCATCTATGCTATCTTTATTCAGTCACCTAAAAGAATACAAAAGTCACTTAGCAGGGCGTTTAGTGGACACTAACTGTACTTTAGGAGAGAAGCGTTCATAGCATTAAATTTTATACACACCAAAATTGGAAACGACAATGATTGCCGCCGAAGCCAGTAAATCAAGTATTCAGTCCAAAATGCTGGTGTTCGCTTAGATTTATTCCGACAGGCACAATGTTCGTACATATATCAATGTACAATGTACATTGATATAGGTACTCGAACTCACCTGTATGTACATATGGTATCTACGGCTATATGTTCGAAAGACAGCAGACACTTGTTGATTGTTTACAAGCTCAGAAATGTTAAGAAATTCTCTTACTCAGAAATACCAATGAATTCTTTATAGACGGACAAATACCTTGAATCTGTTACTCTTTGGATCACTTTAAGGAGCGTAAATAGTGCATGGATATAAGGATAAAGGGAACCGAAAGATAGATGGATCAATTTTAAAATGATACAATGTATAAACGTAGTGAAGTAAATGTCAGCTGATAGAGAAGAATGGTAAGGAAAAACATGCTGTGCCGACCCCACATGAAGTGAGATAAGGACAGGATGATGATGAATGATAAGCGGATACAGTAAAAATAATAGCACAGTTTGAAGACTACGCAGCCACCTACATTTTCATCTCGAGGGAGCACAGACTTTCAGAACAAATGCTCTGAGCTCCTCCGGGATTAGATTATAACTTAAGATGGTCGGGTTACAGAGATTTCATTGCTTTTATTGTTCTTATCCGAACTAGCAATACGTTTTTCTATCTTGCATGTTTTGAGTGGAAAGAAAAGTCTCTTGACGAATATCAAAGTAGGTACCAAAAGGACAAAGCAATAATTTCTAAATTAAAGGAGGCAGATGGATGGAATTGAAGTTAATAATTATTTCCAGACCATTGCCAAGAAAGTTTAGTAACGTGGTGACGGAAATAGCTGCATGTTTGAATTTCGGTATTTATCAGCCCATAACAAGACAAAGCTCTGTAAATCTACATGGTGTCACGGAAGACATCCGTTTCAGGCAAAATTCAGTACCTTCACTACTATTTATCATGGTTGGTGTTTTTAGCAACGTGCGAATGGGTTTTATCTGTTCAAAACAGTTTCTTTGGATCTCATAAGGTAATTACACTATGCTACTATACATAATATTCTGATGATTAAATGATGATTCAGTAATAAAGTTCTTTCCATCATCAGACTATAGGAAGTCCCAGTTCTACGTGGGAAACCCACGATATTGCTGATTCTCTGAACTACTTATTCGACATTCGCACCATTTGTCATGTGTTAGCGTTCTTATTACAAAGAAACACGGTCGTAATTCCCACTTCACAAGTCTCATGAATAGTGTAGAACTCCTTAATTGGACTTGTAATATCTTATCATCAGAAGATTACTACTGTTTCTTCTGTGGTCTTCACGTGACGTTAATTAAACAAACGTTTGCCCTTGCCTAATTGAAATAGACACTGGGTTGTATTTTCTAATTGCATGTTCAATACAAGTTACTTAAAATAAACTATGTTCTAACAAACTGATGGAAACACCCAACAGATTAGTCACCATATTATTTTGATATCATAGATTTTTGAGATGACCTTTTTTATATACGATACTAAATGGTAATGCATTTTCGTGAAAAACAACTAATGGCTGGTTTTAATTATTCCAAAAGCATTCGAATCCAGTACTGAAATGAATATGGTGTACAGGAACTGAATGCAATGATTCCAGTGAGTACCATTCCAGTTACTGGATTAGAGTATTGGTTGGATAGACCCGGCGATGAGTACTTAGAATCTCTGCTAAGTAGAAACAAACATACTCTGTCAAACAACGGTCAAAAGAAAATCAAAAACCCAATTGGAATAGTGGATGAAGTCACGTATTTTGTTTGTTATGATCGAAAACAAGCCCGCATTTTGATGATATGTTATGAAGCTGAATCCCAAAGGCTTTGTTGGTTTCATATTATCGTAATTTACATATTCAACACTATTTTCCGACACTTTATCGGCCTCAATATTTGCATGGAAATGATTTATTTAAAACAGCGAACGTTGATTAAAGCTTTAGAGGTTGAAATTATTTTATGGATTAAATAACTAATAAATGAATAATATAAGTACCTAGACACCATCTTCCATCTCTGATATCAAATAACATTGAATTTACATAAAACCTGATACCTAAATAATAATGTAAAAAAAATAGAACTCCATAGATGTGTTGCTGGTAACAGAAACCACATGTATTTACCATGGATCCGAAGGAATCAATCGTCCTGTATCGGGAATTTCCACCCCTCACATGATCAAGCAAACCTAATCTTCTCTAAAATATTTTAAATCCTATTATGAGGATTTAACTCAACCTCTCAACCGTAAAATGATTGAAAGGCAAATTAAAGTTATTGTGGTACATTTGAAATATTTCCAGACATTTCTGAAGCTTCAGCGTCATAAAATAAATTAAATATTTCCCGTTTCTTTCAAGCCGTTTTTATGAAAGGCATTGCAGAAGAATAAGTCGCTACAAAAAGTCGATGTTGTTTTCAAAGCTTTCATTAAAACAACTTGAGAACTCTGTCTCATAGTTATTTAAAATTGATGACACAGTATAATTATACTTATTTAGTGACAAAATGTACCTTTATTTACCTTTGTATTTAGTCTGATGAAGTATATTAACAATAATCAGAATAAAGCCAAACAATTGGAATAATCCTGTTCAGCGGCTCTTGGACTATGTGGTATGACTAATAAACTATGTCATGAACGGAATTTTCAAACCAACAGTTTTATTTTCTGGAATGGACAGCATGTGCTGGCTATAATAAACATTGAAACTTATTTCAAGCAGACCAAGTGAGCTTTCACTAACAAACTGAGTTGTCCGAACCCCAAGGCAGTGCTCAGTGTCCAAATATTTAAGCGATGGGTTCCAATAGGACGTCCGCTTTGCGGATTGCTATGTTGCAATACATTGTTGCACAAAGGATATACAAAGCTTCCAAGATATTGTGGACGATGCAGAGTTGAAGTAATAAATAATGTCATGGTTATAATGAGTTATTCGTCAACTCGCCAGCGTTAATCTCGCGAGTGCACGTGAGTTGGCACCTTCCGATTTTATCTATTTTTTGTCGTCAACTCGAAATCTATCGCTAGAATCATGTTGCGAATCACATTTTACGCAAAATATTCGGGTAGTTATCCATGCTTAGTTTTGATTAATTTCCAAAAAGTAATTTGCAATGTTAAAAAATATACATTCAACAAATCTACTATATAAAAGGATAAGTCCTGACTGATTTGAATAGATACAACGCACAGCCTAAACTGCCGGTCGACTTGAGATTTGGAGGGTATGTTCGTCTTGGTATGTAGGCGAGCAATAAGACGGGATTTTTGGAAATTCCACTTTTAAGGGGGTGAAAAGGGCTAAAAACGTTTGTATGAAACTTTTTAACGCGTAGTACGATTTTCATGATACTTTGTTTGTGTAATGTTAATACAAAACAAATGTATACGTGTTTCAAGATTTTTCAATATAACCTTTAAAGAGGGGTAAAATGGGGGCTCAATGTTTATATGGGAACTTTTTAAGGAGTGATACGATCGGTCTGAATCTTGGTTTGGATACTTTCAATGCAAAATACTTTAAAAGTATATGTGGGTTTTTCAAAATAACCCTCCAAAAAGGGTTAAATGGGGTGTCAAAGTTTTTTTAACGAGTAGTGTGATTGGTTTGAAACTCGGTTTAAAATACTTAATAGGCAAAATAAATGGACACATATTTCTGGATTTTTCAAAATAACCCTTCATAAAGGGTTAAAAGGGGTGTCAAAGTTCTTTTGACGAGAACTCGGTTTTAATACTTAAAAGGCAAAATAACATACATACATAAATACATACATACATACAGACATACATATGTACATACATAAAATCACGCCTGTTTCCCGACGGAATAGGCAGAAACCACGGATCTCCACTTGCTACGATCCTGACACACCTCTTTTGCTTCATTCACTCTCATCACATTCTTCATACATGCGCGTCGGTTTAGGCTACTCTTGACTTGCCTTTCTCTAAAACGTCCCCAGAAAATAACTCTCACAAAGGGAAAAAAGAGGTGTCAAAGTTTGTATGGTCTTTTTGACGGGTGGTGTGATTAGTTTAAAAATCGGTACCTATGCCAAAATAAATAGACACTTAAAATTATGATTTCCCAAAATAACTCTCAAAAAGGGAAAAAAGGGGCGTCAAAGTTTATGCCTAAGTATAGGACTTTTTGCGAGAGGTGTGATTAGTTTGAAACACAATTTAGATTATCTGAATTGCAAAATAAATGGACACTTATTGGTTTAAATACACTACATACGAAATACATACAAAAAGTCGGTTTGTTCGAACACTTATAACTCCAGAACGGCTGGACCGATTTTCATGGTTTTTGATTTGATGTATTTTATTAAACAAAACCATTTAAAAATGAATGAAATGTGGACGAAGTCACGGGCAACCACCTAGTTTGAATTATATATCGATCAAAGATAAGAAAATTTAAGTTTATAAAATACAGGGTGTCCCAAAAAGTAGTGTCAAGCGAAAGTCCAGAGATAGAACACCCCTTGGGGTACCCGAATCACCCCCATGTATGTTCCGCGATTTTTTATAGTTTTCGGGTTATGAATTTTATTCCGTATTTTTGAAAATTTACGACTTCAACAACTTAAAAAATTCTTTAAAAAAAAGTATAAAACTTTCTTGAGATTTTTTTTTTGCTTCTGAATTGTTATGAGTTGTTCTTTTATGCATAAAATAATCAACTACGTGACTTTGATGAAAACTATGAAAATGTTGGTGTAAAGTCAAATAATTTCATTCGGTGAATTATGACTAAAATTTTCAACCTTAAATTAAAAATCTTAACAAGTGATTTCATAGTTCTTAAATAAATCTAAAGAATTTTCCAGACTCTCAGCTTACATAATCATTAAAAAAAAGTAGTACTTAATAGGCTACTTTAGCTAAAATCGGCCTTCAAAGACGGCGAGGTGGAAAATTCTTAAAATTAGCTACCTGATTAAAAAATAGATTTTGGCCATTTTATCATTTCTAAGCTTAATTCGTTTGTTAACTAAACAAAAATGACTGCAGGAAAGTAAGATTTCATTAAAAATTAAAGCTAAATTAGCTAAATCAGCTAAATTTATGAAATAAAACAACAAGTAAAATATATTAATTTTTTACAAAAAGATTTCAAAATGTCAACCTTCTAGGTCGATACAAATCCTACATTGTCCTAAAAAGGTTTCCTTTAATCGTATAAAGCTATTTAAGTGCCTTAATTTTTTCTTCGTCCTGTCTTAATTTTGTTCTTAATTTAGCCATATTGCTGATTTATTTGGCATAAACTAATTCTTTTTAGTCATTTTTGGTTAGTTAACAAACAAATAAAGCTTAGAAATGATAAAATGGCCAATATCTATTTTATAATCAGGTAGCTAATTTTAAGAATTTTCCACCTCGCCGTCTTTGAAGGCCGATTTCAGCCAAAGTAGCCTATTAAGTACTTCTTTTTTTTAATGATTATGAAAGCTGAGAGTCTGGAAAATTCTTTAGATTTATTTAAGAACCATGAAATTACTTGTTAAGATTTATAATTTAAAGTTGAAAATTTTAGTCATAATTCACCGAATGTAATTATTTGACTTTACACCAACATTTTCATAGTTTTCATCAAAGTCACGTCGCTGATTATTTTATGCATAAAAGAACAACTCATAACAATTCAGAAGCAAAAAAAAATCTCAAGAAAGTTTTATACTTTTTTTTAAAGAACTTTTTAAGTTGTTGAAGTCGTAAATTTTCAAAAATTCGGAAAAAAATTCATAACTCGAAAACTATAAAAAATCGCGGAACATACATGGGGGTGATTCGGGTACCCCAAGGGGTGTTCTATCTCTGGACTTTCGCTTGACACTACTTTTTGGGACACCCTGTATATAGCGTAAACAAATGGCTTTTTTTTAATATTTACATTTCTCAAAAATTTTAACGGAAATGTTTATTTAATGATTTGCTAATGCAATACAATTAACATTTACGAAAGAAGCTTTAATAATAACGATTTTGAGTGCATTATTTTTTACAGTTTTAATCAAAAACCTCACCACAGAGTTTTCAAGATAATGTACAAATAACACATTATTCTAATGGCGAAACGCAAAAATCTATATACAGATAAGTAAGTATTTATTTTTCAAAGATCGTACAGTTCTTCATAAAAGAAAACTCTAATTCTCTAAGTTACTTAATCTTTGGTGAATGGTTATAACCAAACAATGCTGTATTTTTTCCCCCAAAGATTTTTGTACACGTGTGTACATAAATTTCAAATTATACATTCTTTTTTGTTTTTTTTTGACAGCGGGATGAGTTGACCGATTCAAAAATGCATTAGGTCAACTCATCCCGCGGGATAAGTTGACAGCGGCCTCAGTTGACTAAAGAGCCATATTAGTTACGTCAGTACCTAATGTACAGTAAGTACAGGGTGTATAAATATATTGTCCTATGGTGTAACAATTGATTTACGTTTTCACACTGTGTAAGACGTAAATGGAGAATTGGATAAGGAATACCGTACAATATAGTTTTATTTAAGCTTGTTATGTTGCCACTGTAACCTAGTTTAGACACACAATATCACCGTTGCATTGTTTTTTAAATCGAACGTGTGTAAAGTAAATAGTACCTACGTGAGAGACTAGCATAAGCTTGACATTTGAAACTAAAAACTAAGAAGAAATCCCTTGCAAGGTTGGAAATTGTATAAAAATAATATTTCGCAAACAAACTCGTGGCGAGTTTCACTATTGCTTTACAAATAAATAAATTTCACATATTTATTTATTTATTTATAAAATAATGGACGACTTAAATGGATATACCAGTTAGTGGCGTTATTACGGTCACTCGGAAATGTTAATGTAAAGTTGTAGACATATTTTTGATTCGAAATTAATACAAACTGATATACTTAATTGTAGATGGTTTTATACCACGAAACAAGTTTAATAAGTAAATATGACAGTTATACACGTTTTTTTGCGTTTTAGTTTTGGAAAACAGGTTTTATTTAAAAAAAAAAAAGACTGTAATGCTGTTTCTTATCTGAAACTAAATACCATAGTTTTTTTGATGAATAATTTATGAGACATTATTTAATAAACCCAATAAACCCATCAATTTTTTCTTAAGTATTACTCAAATACATATATCTAACTTAAATATTACTTAAAAAGTATTATATTTCATTTTCAATGCTTTAATAGTTATTCTGCTATTCGGGGCAGAGACAAATCTAACATATATAATACAACATATAAAAATCATGAAAATCGGTTCAGTCGTTCTCATAAGTGATGTCACTAACACGATAGATATAGATTTTATGAAGAGTAAAATAAAGCTTTAAAAACCCGTCCGATAATAGGAAATAAACTTGACCATAAAGTAGAGCATTAACTACTCAGCCGCCTAGACAATTGGCCGATAAAAAACGATATCAACGAGATTAATAAACTATATCAAAGAGACACATAGCGGCAATATTATACTCAGACAAACAATATTAATTACATAGATTATCAATTTATCATAATTATATAATATCGTAAGTCATGGAAAAATAATAAATAAATATTCGAACTAATGTACAATTAAAGTCAATAACAATAAAAATAGATTAAACATAGAACAAGTGTATATTTTGCTTATGGGCGCTTGCGTATAGCAAAGGCAATGAGTAGGTATACGTACTTACGTACATTGTATACACCGAAATCGCTACTGTGAATGACTGACTGACAACCAACGAATAACATAAACCATAGATCATAGCAAGTTGATTTTGGGCAAGTATTTTCCTTTTGAGATCTACAGGATACACCAAAAAGGTGCAGCGGTAGGTTGCAATTCAAAAATATCATTTGTCTTCACATTCAGTCGCGTGGAAAAATCACTACTTTCTTATACTTTTTCGTTTCTTCGCTTCCGATTGGCACTTGTTTAAGTGGAAGGTCTCAAGGGCTTAACCCAGGCTTCAACAGGAAACGGAATATTATTGGCTCGTAAAATGCAAAATACAAACGATCAATGGTTCGTATTAAATGGCGTATTTACTTAACTAATAGATAAAGATCCTTATCCGTTTTATTATAGACATTATGATAATAGTTGGTTATTCTACATATTTTATTACATAATTAATTATCCAGTTCCAGTTTTCTTCTATTTTTAACCGATTTGATATATATTTTTCTGTAAACTGGCAAAATTGTTCTTCAAGAGACAGATGCCATAAATAAAGAAGAACTTTACATTAGTTTTCAAAATTCTTGGAACTCAAGAACAGTCAAAAGCTACTACCACCCAAGTTTAGATAGCGCGTGCCTCGGAGGCAGGTAACACTATCGATCGCAACACAATTGCCATCCGGTTCGATTAACGACACTAATGACACAACAATCTCAGTTACGAGACTTACAAGTACAGTCAGACTGTCGAGGCGGTAGCACGACTCTTTAGTCAGCTGAGGCAGCTGCCATCATATCCCGCGGGATGAGTTGACCAAATGCATTTCTGAATCGGTCAACTTATCCCGCTGTCAAAAAAAGACAAAAAAGGAATCAATTATTTAGCGCACCGTCGGTCACCGCGAAATGAATGAAGCAAAACCGTCAATAGAACTAAACTACAATTGAGTCATTGATCATAAATTTAACAGATCTATAAAATAATAGATCGGGTTTGTTTTTATTTAAGTGTGAAGTGTTTTATTTTGTTATTTTTTAGGGTTCCGTACCCAAAGGGTAAAAAGGGACCCAAGACTCCGCTGTCCGGCTGTCATCAGGCTGTATCTCATGAACCGTGATAATTAGACAGTTGATATTTTCACAGATGGTGTTAAAGGGGCTCCCATAAAACAAACGTGATTTTTTTGCCGTTTTGCTAGATAATGGTACGGAACCCTTCTTGCGCGAGTCCGACTCGCACTTGGCCGGTTTTATTTATAATTTCTACGCAACTTTAAATAAAGATTTAAAAAAGTTTAACAGAACATGGTTGTGTAGATGTTTCGTTGTAACTCAATGACGCTTAAACGACTGGACGGATTTAGATGAAATTTGAAATAAATATAGCCTGTGCCGCAGACAAAATAAAAAATATCAAAATATATCCAAAAATATATACTTACCAGCGTTAACAGAGTTTTTGCGCTAACAGTACAATAATCGGTAACGTAGTCCTGAAGCACAGTTGGTACAAAGTTTAATCTATTGGGTACCTTCCCTACAAGAAGTTCACAATCGAGTTTGTAATTATATCGATTACGGCAAACAGTGTGATCGGGGTGAAGTTGCCATTATTTTAATTATAAACCTAATAAATTTGACATTAGTCCTTCCTGTTTTATGATTGATATTGATGGTATATCTGTTGTTCCGCAGATTAACTTAAAAAATACCTTAATAGGTACGATCTTGTATGTTTACTAGAAAGATTATATTAGCGTACCATTTCTAAATATTTTAAATGAGCTAAAATTGTAATTTTGTTCTATAATGAATTTATTTTAAACCAATTTACATGCTAAAACATATACATAGATCACCCGTCACTTTAGTCAAATTAAAAACTTTTTTTAAATTTTAAAGCTATTTGAATCTTTGGGCTGAACACATTAAGATCGTGCGTATTTCATTTTTTTTAGTTATTATTATGAATGTTTAGACTGGATTTTTAGGTGTCTATCATTGGTTAGTATTCTTATAAGCAGCAATGGACTTGTAAACACCTGTGGAATAGGAACTGCTGTGAAAAACGTGTGAGAAATATCATGCTTCGATTACCCATCTTTAGATACAAATAAGTAACTAGAGATAGGAGATGTCTACCAAACCTGGAGATACCAGTCGTGATCATATTTGTTTTATCTTCTTTTACAGATAGTAACAGGATCTAACAGTAGTTAACTAAGCACGAATTTGATAAACATACCTGCATACAAATTCAAAACCTTTGATACATGTAATGTAAAAACTGAAAAAAAATCTTTGTTTAGAAAAGTTTCATATTCAAAACGTTTCCAATGATAACGATATTTCAAGTAAAGTCAGTTCCCATACATTTGTTACTATACTTTGACCTGTGCCATTTATTAAGCATTGCAAAAATATAAACGCTCCCGTGACGTCAACATTAGCGGTTTTAAAACAGAGATGCGGAAAATTTTCACGATGTCAGTTTCACATCAATGGATATACGTGCTGAATACAAAATGGATCCGTAGACAACTGACAAAACAACAACTAAACGTTAGATTTCACAGCCGCATGACAGCGCTTTCAAAACAACCTGTTGAAATCCGTGGAAAAAAAACAGTTGACTGAAATTATTTCTATGTGCCTAGAGTATAAATAATAATGCTACTATAATATTATAAACACGAAAGTTTGTAAGAATGTAAGGATGTATGTTTGTTACTCTATCACGCAAAAAGTACTTAATGGAAACTGATTAAATTTGGCACAGAGATAGATTATAATCCGGAATAACACATAGGCTACTTTTTATCCCGGAAAAATGTACGGTTCCCGTGGGATAGTATTTTTTGTTTTTCAAGATACCACGCGCGAAGCCGTGGGCGGAAGCTAGTATGTAAATAATGGGAAAAGGACAGGAAGGTGATGAATTTCCTGTACAACAGTCCCAAGATGCTTAGTATGAGCCTAAAGCTGCGATACCGTATTTTTTTACCTATTTCGTATCCCAACCAAAATGATTACCTACTGTGAGAAATCTCTTACTGATATTTTTCCTTTTTAACTATAAAAAACTAAATATGTTAAAAGAAGCGACGTTTTAGAGAAAGGCAAGGTCAAGAATACCTTAAACCGATGCGCATATATGAAGAATGTAGGTAATGTAATGAGAGTGAATGAAGCAAAAAAGGTATGTCAGGATCGTAGCAAGTGGAGATCCGTGGTCTCTGCTTACCCCGTTGGAAAACAGGCGTGATTTTATGTATAAAGCGAATAAGGTGACAGATTGACACTTGTGTAAACTTAAACGGTACTAATGTTTAATGTCACAAATAAATAAAGCTACATAACCTTAAAAATAATTTTAGTTTAAGCAGAAAAATAGTAATTTGTCTAAGGTCTATCTAAGTATCCTAGGTATTATGTATTCAAAGCGCTTTAGGCGTGAAATTAAAAGACGAAAACACAATTGGTACGAATACAAAAAAACAAGAGAAATAAACATAAACGGTTTTGATCTTATCACATGGATGGAAAATAAAAAAGTTTGTAAACAAGACTAGAATGAACAGTACAATTACGCATACAGCGCGCAAAACATTGTTAATTTACTTAAAAAAATTACAAAAAAGTAGAATGCGTGTCGAGTACTCGGCATCATCTTTATGCATTTGAACATTAACATAATCTGCGTAGTCTAAAATTCAAGATATAATCTATCTAATACCCTTTACCAATTTTTTTATATATAATAGTACCTGGGTGACCGAGCTTTGCTCGGTTTATTTTTTGGGTAAACGACGTTTTTTATAAATGAAACATAGCTAGATCGATTTATCGCCCCCGAAACCCTCTGCATACTAAATTTCATGAAAATCGCTGGAGCCGTTTCCGAGATTCCAATTATATATATATACAAGAATTGCTCATTTAAAGGTATAAGATAATGGAGGTACATATAATATAATCTGAATCTTGGAAACGGCTCCAGCTAGTTTCCAGCGGGTTTCGGGGGCGATAAATCGATCTAGCTAGGTTTCATTTTTAGAATACGTCGTTTTATACCTACGTGTTTTCAGGCAATGAAAATCTGCTTCTGATTTACCGACATAGCAACATAAAAGCTACTTGACAATAGATGGCGTTGTTAATCAAACGTTGTAAAAAAACAGGTATTATAATATTTAAACGTAATAAAATAATGTTATTATCCATCGCAATACAGCGAAACTTGTAAATACTGGTGAACAAGCCCCAAGCACAATACAGTGTTCAATACTTCAATTTTAAACCACTGTGGACCAAACTATAGCCTATAAATTCTCAATATGGGAAGCGATATCGTTGTAACGGCCAATAAATTTTTCCGATATGTTTTACAGCTTAGTTAACAGCCTAACCTCCCATCGACACAGGTTGGGGGTCTATTCAAATACCGATGTATGGACTGGCAAAAAGAGGCGTTTATGAATTCAATAAAACCCACGGGTAATTCTGAATCTGATATCTGCAAGACATGAGAAAAGAAAAATTATATGAAGCAATATTGATGTGATAAAAATGTAAGTATGATTAAAAAAGTATAAATACTAGGTAATCTGAAAACATCTGAAAACTAAATATATATGTATTTTTATTTTAAGCCGTTTTATGAATTCGAGCTGGTGTTTTTATAAGCATACTTATTATTTTCTTACCATTTATTATCGAAAAGCACGGATGAAACAATATTCTGCAAATGTAGAAATTAATCTGTAATCTATACTAATATTATAAAGCTGAAGAGTTTGTTTATTTGGTTGAACGCGCTAATTTCAGAAAGTACTTGGTATGAATTGATCATCACTTAAAACCCGCAGACAAAGTTGCGCGCTGTTCAGCTAGAGCTGAGATAAACTCGATAAGTATAAATACTAGATAAATAAATAAAAATACTTGGTATTTTAAGTATGTAACAAAACATTGACGACTTCAGTGGCGCAGCGGGCGAGAGTCCGCTGCGACGCAAGAGGTTGCGGGTTCGATTCCCGCCTCGGAACAAATTTGTGTACGATCTGCAGAAATTCGTTCCGTTGGTCTGGGTGTTTTCTATGTATAATCTATAAATAACGTATTAAATATATCAGTTACCCATAACACAAGCTTTAAGTAGGTAACTTACTTTGGGGCTAGACGATGCTGTGTGGATTGTCCAGCATTTTATTTATTTATTTATTAATATTTTCTCTACCCCATATAAAGTGGGAGAAAGGCAGGAAGACGATGAAGATGACTAGGTATTTGACTACAATTACTAGGTCTGAATACATACTTTTCTTGTGGTGAAGACATGATCCGTGAAGGCGACACATACTCGCCGCTTGCCCCATGCGGGCGCTACCCCGCTCTAGTCTCCATTAGGGTCGGGCACAGTCGACTTACATTCGACACTTCATCGATGCATTTTGACACTTCACTGGGTACAACACTGTTAGCACAGAATGTACTGTTCAGCACAGGTGAGTTACACAATTCACTGATTTTGGACATTTATGGTTGACTTACAATACTGGCATCTAAGGGGTTAAGAGTTTAGAAGAATAAGACATTGGTGTATAGCGATTTGAGCGAAACTATATTTTAAGAATTTGACGGTTTCACAAAAAAGGTGACGTGCAGTGGAAAACTATCATATCTGTCCAACTACTAACAATTTGCTATAAATTTCAACCAATGTCTAGTGCGCTGTTTAATGAAGAACATTGTATGAACCGAATTAATAATACAAAGTGATGTTAGACAGATATAGAAACTTTGATGCTATTCAGGCCGAAATAGTACCAATGTCTAATTTATGTAAACCCCACGGAGCCTACTCTCGAATGCAGGGTAAATTTTCTCTCTTAAAAACCTAACAATATAACATCAGGAGCATCAGTTATGTAGATTTTAATCTTCTTAAAAGCGGGAGCGAGCACGGTAGAACAGCATGTAGGGATTTAAGTCTTGCTTTGTTAAGAATCAGCGACCGCTATGACGGGCGTCACACATTGAACACCGAATATCAACCTAACGTTACCTATAGCTTACGTTAGGTTATTTTTACGATACTGTCTTGTCTCGTTTAAACAGCTATTAAAACACACCTACATAACTATTTTAACTATTTTAATAGGTATCCGCACTCTTCTGAGACAGGCGTATTTCAAGTAGAGTTATAGATCTAGGATGGTAGAATTTACAGAGGCCATGGGCCTTACCACTAGCTCTTATGAACCATCATGTTTCAAAAACGTCAAAGTTTCAAGCTTGAAGTAACACTAATTCTGTGTCATGGTACGAAATATCAAAGTTATATTACTTTGATATTGCCCAAAGAGCTTGTCGTAAGGCCCTAGTTTACTAAGGTTTTACTATTTATTTTTAAAACATGTTACTTTTTACGTGAAATCTTCTTTCTGAACAGTAAAAAACTGATATTGATGTATTATAGTTATCCAATTTGATAACACTCTCCACGAAGAAGAAAACACTAAACTCCGAACCGTACTATGAAAAAGAAAAACCAGCGATATGAAAAACCAATAATCATTGATAAATCGTACAAGGGAACTGAACCATTCATGAATGAAAGCGTGTAGTTTGGAAGTAAATCACTGTGTACCCCCTCCCCCTCTCCCCTCACCTATTCCCTCTGTTCCCTTATGACGTACGAGTAATAGTATCACAATAGTATTTGGTGTAGTTGTTGATTTGTAGTTAAAAGAATGCTTGTTAAATTATTATGAAACTTTTTTATCTAGCAGCCTCAACTCAAACTCAACTTTGAAAATTTTTATAATTCAATTTACATTGATTTCAAAAATAGTGTTCAAGATAGTAAGAAAATCTAGAATTATTTTCAATTCAGTTTAATGTTACATGATACGATTTTTTTTTTAAAGGAATATATATCAGCAAATCAGCAATTTCTTAATAATTTTAAACAGAGCAGGGCTATGTCGGTTTTACGCACATATAAAATTATGTTCAGCGCCCTAAATCTTAAAACATAAACTAAACAAACATAAAAAAGTTCCCTCGTCTGTCAGGCTCTAAACTTATCGGCTTAGGTACCAACAAATAGAATTGAGATAGAGATAGGAGCTATCGAAACGTCCCACGTCTCGTGAAGTATTTTTTAGAAACGATTCAACTTTCCGACTAAATGTATAATAGAATTTGCAAAGTCATTTGTCAGAAACAACTCCTAGACTCCTACTATCGATTGAAGGCACAATAGCTTAGATAAATAATTGACGTGTAGGAGTAGTGTTCCATCTCAAACAAAGCTCACACAAAAACAGCTGTTTTTCTCTAAGCTTGGTAAATCTTTTGTTTCCATAAATTTAAAATCTCTGGTCCACAGAAATTAATAAAAAACGACTTAAGGTCATCGAGAGTAATATACATATATATCAATGCATAAGGTACTGTATGGGCATTAGAATGTAGAAGCGAACGTTCAGATTTGTTCTTTCAGTTAAGTTTTTTGAAACTTCAACCGCACGCCGGGAATGGTCTCGAACTCGACTCGAGCACCGCCGCCGCACTAAATTGTGTTAGCTAAATCAGTATTCACTGGGGTTTCCTTACTACTACCCTTTGGATAAGTTTTTAAAACTATTTCCGAGTTGATAATGAAGGCAACTGGACTGAGGACTGTGGGTGTAGCTTTTAATTTGCTAGAACACCAGTGTAAAGAGTGTAAAGACGGAGTGAACTGCCGTAGCTTTGTTTACAGCGAAGAAGCAATCATGAAAACAGTGATAAATTTTGTTAATAGTATAACTAATAGCTGAAGAGTTTTTATAAAAAGTACCTTACTAACTACCTATTTTTTTTAATGATCTAATTACATCATAAAATAGTAAGTACTGATATACTATTACAAACCGATAGCCGTAGATACTTGCTTGGTTTGGAGAATTTATTCTTTACAATTCAAGGGCACACTTAGATATAAATATCACGAAATTTAGGTCCTTAATAAATGCAGAGAAAAGGTAAAAAATCCTTAACGAAACGGGTAGTTCTACTAGTTCCTAAAAATACTTTGAATAATCTGCCAAGTATTCAGAATACGAAATTCATTTTTATATGTTGAGTGTACGTACATGTGTTTTTTTTAATCCGAACTGACGTCATCTGGTTTTCATTAATCCGTGAGACTCCAATAGAAAACAAATAATATATCTCGACACTAATTGGTGAGACTTGACGTAAATTGTTATCTGTCTTGATTTATTGCGAGTAACCCGAGTGGCACCGATGTCTATAGTCTTGGTCGGGCTATGCCTTTAGATGACTAAGCCTGGCAACTGATAATATACATATACCTAGAGTTCTTTCAACTTATACGTTCCCAATGGAAGGTCCTGCAACGTCATTACAAAATGTTTTTTCATACATTGGTGGTGATTCTGTTGTTCCGCGGACTAACTAAAAAAAACTAAAAAAAATGCTGAACTAAACACGACCTTATTTTGTTCACATCAAATACTAAATTAGCGTAAACATTTTAAATTACAATTCTTAATTTGACTAAACTGACGTATGATTGACGCGTTTTAGCTTATTTTGGAAGCCATGTAAATTGGTGTTGACTAAAGCTACGTGAAAATGGTGGAAGATTAATTAAATTAGAATGAATAAGTCAATTTTAGATCTTTTTAAAACTGTCATTCAAAAATGTTACGCTTATTTGGTCTTTATAGTAAGCCAAATAAGATCGTACCTATGGTAGCATTTTTTAAGTTAGTCTGCAAGACAACCGAATTACCACCATTAACTCACCTGCTGCTTTTTTTATAAATTTCTTTCTTAGCGTGTAATTAATAAACCCTCAAATTTTCATAACTCTTCGACCACGGGCCTTACAAGCTCTTCGGGCAATATCAAAGTAATATAACTTTGATATTTCGTACCATGTGACGTATAAAAATTGTATTGAAGTAGTGTTAATTCAAGCTTCAAACGTGACGTTCTGAAACAAAATGGTTTGTAACAGGTTGTGGTAGGGCATGTGCGTTGCATGTCAGTCTAACGCTTAATAGTTACTTATTTATTACATTTATATTGAGGAACAGTTAGTTTCAAGTTTATATCGATTTCTAACCTCTAAAGAAGTTTTTACAAAAAGCAAAAATGTCGATAGCTTGTAACTATTACTTTGGACAGTGTTTAAGGCAATTTTTACTAAAGGAGATGACACGTGTTGATGTCGTGTTGGGCTATAAATTATATTGAGTCGTTTTTTTAGCGCGTAAGGTAACGATGACAACTTATCGATCCTTTGATAATCGGATTCAAGTAGAGTTTCTAGTTACTAAAACTGGTATCATAAAGAAGCAGAATGTAAATTAAGCGTTAAATTACCTAAGGATTTGATTATTCACGTTCTAGTATTAAGCATAATATACTCGTATAACTTATGGTTGATCAAATGATAGTTAGGGTTGGTTGTAATTTGTTAGTTCATTATTTTTATTTGTTTGCCTTTTAAATGGCTCTGGCAGTACAGGTTTATGATACGTTACGTTCAAATGGAGCGCGTCAGTGGTTTAAAAAAACAAACAATAAGATAACCTAAATGCATTTTATAAATATTTAGTCTAGAACAATTAATTCTCAAGTAAGCAGAGCGGCTACCCTTCAACAAAAACCAGTAGGTATCGTTAGGGTCGAAAACATTTGTTCCTCGGTCGTTTGTTCAAAGAACTCTTTTTGCTTTCATTAATTTCCTTTTTTTGGTTAGGAAAAGTTTTGAAAAACAATTGTGGACCGGAAATTTTTCATTGCGGTTCTACTCTCTGCTATTTAATTTTTTTACGAGGTACCCAACTCCTTTGTGGTACAAGTAGGTAGTTGCTGAAACTCTCTTGTTGTTAAAATTTCACGGTTGTTTTCGTAATAAGTACGTTATTTAATTTTATGTTACTAAAGATCGTCATTTTCGATATGTCGGTTCTCCTAATTAAGGGTTGTGATACCATCTTTATACTTTTACTAATGTGCTTCTAGACTCTGAAAATAAAGCGTAATATGTTTATGTATGAATCAAGTGAAAGAATTTTCGTCCTCAAAATTCTACACGGTCGTGAGGGACGAGCTGGACAGAAACCGGTGAAGCAGATCATCCGTTCTAGAGGATAACCTGAAGTTGACCACGATCCTCAGACATGAGAGAACGACTGGAGAGAGAGAGAGAGAGAGAGAGATGTATCAATCATCAGGGGGTTTTAATTGTTTACAACACTTATTTCGTTTCCTTTCCTTTCATATAGCGCCCCTAGTAGAAACGTTGAAGAACTAAATTATCAGTGCGGCAGTTCAGGTAAATATATTATGGAAGGAAAGGTAACGAAGTAAGGTTTCATCAACTATCAAAACCCGTATAAAGTCCCAGCGGACTTAGCTTAGTATGAGAACTCTGGTTCTCATACTAAGCTTTAATAAGATTAGTTCAAGACTAGATGGCGTTGTGTGAAATGTTCACCAATATTTACGTGTTCATATTAAACAATTTTAATCAACGAAACTGTTTACTTTCACTTGAACCATATATTTAGGTCAGTAACATTCCAGGGCAAGCGTGGGTTTAAGTGCCATTATGTCTGTCTGCGTGTCTGCAAGGTAAATTGTAATTAATGACTTCGTAAGATGCTACAGTGTATGCCGACACCTACACAGCTGTAAGTCTCGCTTCGGCAGTTTCGGTAATATGAGATTATAAACTACGAATAGTTCTACTACATCGGAGAGAAGAGAAATTTATGGCGTTGTGCTTGTGTATAATTGAATTTCCTACCATACATGGGTCGTCAGACAGGGGCCCGTCATGGAAACAACTCTAATCAACTATCATGTTCATTTATGAATTCGTTTCTTACCTGTAGATAGTAGAATTCACAACGACCAACTATCTATCTTTACTAATACTGTGAGTTCAAAGTTAGCAAATATTTTTTTCTTCTTTTACGTCTTGTTTGGGATATATTGAACCGGTATTAAAAAAATCTTTATTATCCCTGAATTATGGCCTCCCCCCAATTTTTCCAGATGTCGCGGTCCTGTGCTATTCTCTCCCAGTCAGCTAGAAATTTATCCAGTTCGTCCCGCCATCTCCGTTTCGGTCTGCCGCGTCGCCTTCTCGCCGGGTCGGGGCGCCACTCGGTGGCTATTCTCGCCCACAGCTCACTTGGCATGCGGCAGACATGTCCAGCCCAGTTCCACTTCAGCTTAGCGGCCTTCGAAGCGACATCTACGATTTGCGTTTTGGAGCGCAGTTCAGTGTTACGGATTCTATCCATTAATTTGACACCCAAAATGCTGCGTTCCATTGCTCGTTGGCAAACCTTGAGTTTGGACTTCTGAAGTTGTGTCAATGACCAAGTTTGCGCACCATATGTGAGGACGGGGAGAATGCATGTGTCCATTAATTTTCGCTTAAGCGACATTGGGAAGTCTGGACTTTTCATCAGATCTCCCTTGGCCCAATAGCTCTTCCAGGCATTCTCAGTTCGCCGAGCGATTTCTTTGTCTTGTCTGGAACTGAAAGAGACTATTTGGCCAAGGTAGATATAGTCCTCGACATATTGCAGTTCTTCCCCGTCTACTCTTATTCTGGATTTAACGCTGTTGGTCATGACCTTGGTTTTCGACCTGTTCATCTTCAGTCCAACCTCAAGGCTTGCAATGCTAAGATCTTTCAGCATATCCTGTAGCTCCGAAGATGATGAAGAAAATAGGATAATGTCATCAGCGAAGCGGAGGTTTGTTAACCTCACTCCGCCAACGTCAATTCCACTTCACACACACAAAAAATAAGAAAATAAATAAATAATAGTTTAAAAAAACTAAAAAACACGCTTTTTATAGAAACCGAACTAAAAAATAGAAAATAAATTTAAAAAAAAATATTTTAAAAAAAGTGTGGGGTGCATGGTGTCAATAGTTATAAATATTTTATTGACAGATATGAGTAGAGTGATTATCATTTCGATAATATCTTAAAAAGCACCCCACGCTTTTTTTAAAATATTTTTTTTAAAATTTATTTTCTATTTTTTAGTTCGGTTTCTATAAAAAGCGTGTTTTTTAGTTTTTTTAAACTATTATTTATTTTATATTTTTTAGTTTGGTTTATTTATAATAGCGTGTTTTTTTATTTTAAACTATTGCACGACTCATGATGCGAAGCATCAGAGAGTGCTTTACGATCAAAAATATATTTTTCAAATTGATAAAATTGTATTTTTTTATCAAAATAGTGTATTGTCATCGGTCCTCGATAAATCTACAAAGTTTGAACGAAATCTGGCCGTTTAAAGTGGGTCAAAATCGCGCCCAAAGAAGTCGGTTACAAACAAACATACAAACATACAGGTGAAGCTAATATAAAGCGTGTAAAATAAATATTACATTGTTATTTCGTTTACCTATGCAAATTGAACTGAAGTAGTATTACTTGAAGCTTCAGATGTGACGTTTCTAAAACGGAATCGTTCTGGAAGACTTCGTGGTAAGGCCACTAATCTCTAGAAATGATTTGCGAAATGCGGACCTACATTTACGTAATTGCATACCTTTGGCGCGTGCACTACTCATCGATCATCGGCTAGAAATGGTTCTCTCGTCTCCGACCCGTTGAGTTTTCTAGCGTGAGTCATGGCGAGTATCTACGATAGATACCTAACGACCTTGTTGGCATTTAGAACACAGGCAGCAGAAACTACAGACCGCAATTTGCGATAAAACCATGACGCAATATAGTGAAAACTAACTTACTCGTAAATAATATTAGACAACCCCAACAGACGATTTCAATAAAACTTATGGAAAATGCGCTTTCAGTTTATTCCGTATTTTTCGGGTAACATTTTTTTAATTTTACTGTCCTTAAAATTGTATCTTCTTCTTCTTCTTCTTCTTCTTTCGAGTCAACGGCTAGGTTTATATATTTAAAATTTTATTAAACAATTACAAATCGGTCCAGCAATTGATGTGTGTTTAAATTTTTATTCATTGAGAATAGAAGATACATGAGCCTTACCACAAGCTCTTCGGGCAATATCAAAGTTATATAACTTTCATATTTCGTACCGCGACCTACAAAAATTGTATTGAAGTAGTGTTACTTCGAGCTTGAAACGTAACATTTCTGAAACATGATGGTTTAAGCTTGTGGTAAAGCCCCAGGAGTGTTATTTTAAAGTTTCTACCATCTGTGTAGACAGCACTATAGTTTCAAACTTCATAACGTTACCTTGCTGCAATATAGCTTCCAAGCCTATTTCAGCATCAAGATTCTATAAGGAGTTAACCTAATATTAGTGGAAATTCCCGCGACTTCGTTCACCTAACGTTTTTTTCATACAAACTTGAACCAGTCCGCTACACCTCTTCAGATTGAATTATAAGAATTATGTATTTTCTTAGCATCTCTAGACCCCGTAAGTAACCTACCCTTTAAGACTGCGTTGATATGCCAGTCAGTCAGTAACATAGTCTTATATTATACGAGCTGATACCCGCGACTTTGTACGCGTTAGATTACTTTCACGCATACCGTCCAGCACGCGCGAGGAATAAGTAAAATTATCATAATTATCTTTTTTATTTGTTAACCGATCTCGATGAAACAAAGCCTAAGTTTTAATCTAAGCTTATCTCAATACCTTAGTGAAAACTGCATTCGATTTGGTTCAGTTGCGGAGATTCGCGTGCACAAGCGCACAGATAAACAGACAAACAGATATTTTTCAAAAACGGTTGTATTGGGCTAAGTAGCGTGTCTTCTTTAGGTAGCACTAATTTTTATTTTAAAATGTCAATAGTACAGACACGGCTTCTCAACGATTTTATTATATTGTATATAAATTATTATTTAGAATAACTCCAGGCGTTGCAATATGCAACGTGCCTCTCAAGACGACAAGGCAACGCAATCTAGTATGCTGTTATAGCATACTAAACATCTCTAATGTATTCGAACGGGGAAAATCGTCTATTACGTATCAAAATATCAGAAACAACACGTAGGCATTGTTCGTCATTGTTACATTTTAGGACCTTCTAGGACAAGACCCGAAATGGTAGCATTGGATCACAAAATGGAGGTCTATGCCTTTAGAAGATTTTAATACAACCCATAACAAAACAAAAGAAACAATTGAGTTATATACATCCGGACAATACTAAAGTTGAAACAAAATTCGTCAAATTAATGTTTCCGAAATGAAACAAACCCCTAATCAGTTCCTTTTCTATAAGCATTAAGGAAAAAGCCCGCGATTTCACCCTCTTAAAATATTTACTATTTATTAATAAATATTTACAATTTGTCCTTTAGCTACGTAATACTGCTATTTTTTCTATGCAACACCAAGAAATAATCGAGCTATCTATTTCATAAATCAAGTAAGTATAGAACTTCATTATTGGTTCCATAAAATACCCTTGCAAATAAACATTTTCTACCTCTTTATAATATTATTAGTAGATAAATTATTATTTCCGTGTACTCTCCTAACATAATCTAATCAGAACCGAATCATAATAGAGGTACTTGTAATGTTATTAATAGGTAAGTACATGTAATCTGATGGGAGTCGAGAAAGAACCAATTTCCGACCCTGTTTGCTATGTCGACTGAAGGAAAACTCATTTAGTGTACAAATAGTCAGGCTTTTGCAGGGACGAAGGGACAAATAAATAGATAGCTAAATGGTAAGCTCTTTTGCAATAAATACTCAATGGAATTAGCACCATTTTTTTTTCCATTTTATTCCTCATACAATAGCAATTACGAGTATATATAGCCGGCTGCAATTTTCTTGTACTCAGACGTGCAAATTACTCGTATTAAATAAAATCCTTGGAGATAGGTTTTGGCGCCGCCTGGTCATAAATTTTGCAAGCGAAGAAACATTACAATCTCGTTAAAATGCTTTCCCACAGAGCCTAGAGTCAGCCAGGAAGTCCAGTGGCAATTCGCTTGAAGGATAAAATGAGGAAATTAGATGAGTCTTCATCACGAGTACATCATTGGATAACTGACGGTACGCTGCTTTGAAAAATCCGAATTATTTGCAAACTAGGTAACATACTGTATGCATTTTCTTACTCATAACCATTGTAATGGTTCCAATTTTTTACTTAAAACTGTAAAACTAGCTAAATCAATACAACGTGGTGTCAAAAGTGTTTGGATGAAAAAATAAGTTCACGAATTAGTAGCCTTGAAACTAAGCGACAGCGATAAACCCATTGAGCATAGTGACCGCAATCTTGTTTAATAAAACTTCGTGGAACTGCTCAAACTACGAGATGGAAAGCAACGTTGCTAGAAGCAACAAGTGATTCCATTCGATTGACTGAAAAGGGAGGTTCACATACAATGAATGAAATCACTATTCTTTCACACATTTGATGCTGTTTACCAACATTCATCAAATCTCTCTAAGGTAACATAAATTAAGTCCTGTTAATGTTCAAGAACGTGCCAGGGTCATACAGAATTTAATACTTTTTATTTACATAATTGGATTACATTTGACAAGCAAACATTGAAATAACAAACCAACTTTAAAAACATACTAGAATACCCTCTGAAAACATTCCCAGCAAAGAACGTACGTGTTCAAATATGGAGATAAATATTCTTGGTACCTACTCCCGTGAAAAACATAAAAGAGTTTTTCTTAGAAACGTTCAAGAGGAAAATGAATAATCTACTTGAAAGTTACGGGGAAAACCGTCACTGGAGATTGTAATGCCACTACAAAAATCTTAATATTATGATGGACCTATTTACGTTATATTAAAAGCGTACAATAGACCTAAACAATGGCTGCTATTACAGTTTTGGCCACGATACCATAGAGGAAAATAATCGACCCTCGAAGAACAATAACAATATAAAAGGCAAACTAAATGACCCTGACTTATATTTGGCTGTATTGTCCATGGGCCGTGTTGGTGTGTCACTGGAGTAAATCATCTGGTTGTTTTCCACTGAGAAGTCGAAGCTGGAGATGTTTGTGACAAGATGGATATTTTTGCACAGCTGGGCACACAAGCCATCGCAAATATCAAAGGCAATTATTAATACCAGTATTGGAATTAAACACACGCGTTCGTCACCGACCTGTGTCACTTCCGACCAAACGGCTTTTTAGATGTATAATACTAGGGTTTCTGCGCTAGTTGATAAAATTTACATCAAAGATTGAGTCCCGTTCGTGAGCTGAATATTTATCGGTCATCATAATGCGCCAAACATCTTGCAACAAGCTTCTGGATACCTACACTATGCATCTTTAAAGACGGATAGCATGTGTACTTAAGATGAAGAAGTAGCTTGGCATCTGTACGATGCTACTAATATTTATTCTGTGCTGCTATTGCGGTCAGCAGAGGAATGCAGGCAAGGTCGTATTCGTTCAACACCCGAGCGGCTTAGCGCCGGAGATTTGCTAGTAACGTGAAAAATGACAAGTTTAAAAGGAAAAACATTTTTTTTCGGTTTTCGTTAGTGTTCATTTTGCTACCGTTTGCTGGAGTATTTGTCAACTATTGAAAAAACTAACAAAAAATTGTTTAAAGACACGTGTGACAGAAAATTGGAAATGCCTTCACGGTTGTTGATGACAACGATGAAATCCCATTTTAGAACAGGTTTTCTAATTAAGAGAACAGGCCAGTAAGCATTTGTACTACGCTAGCAGATTATAAAATGAAATATGTATAAGTACGTAATAGGTAAGTAAATAATGTGTGATAATTTTTGTAATGGTAGTCTGACTGAGCTCAATCGTTGTTTGGACTGCATAAATTCTAAAGCTAAATCTGAAACTTGTTTTTTTTCTCAGTTCGACCTTGAGAATCGCATTGAGATGGTCAAGAATGGCTTGACCGATATTGAACCCACAGCTAGTTATCAACGAATACCCAAAATGTTTCAAGTGAAGTGGTGAATTATTTTATTAATTCCTATACAAAACTGAAAATAACGTTTTTAAAATCTTTTGATTTTTATAATTCCAGATGCAAGAGTTTAAGGATTTTACACATAGTAATAATACACACCATATTAGTTATTATTATTACTCGTGAAAATGGTAATATTATGATCTCGTGTTAGTTCATAAATATCTTAGTAATAATGCGACGGAAGTGTTTATGTTATCAGCACTATATTAAATATTAGTTTACGGTCTTCAATGAGTTATAAAACGTATATGTACTGCTCAAGAATCATATTAGTTTGTAATCTTTTGCTCTAAGGTCTAATGCATCAACGATGAATAACTAACAGAGCATTTATGATCACACACCTCCCATATCCGCAACCAAAATAAATAAAACAAAAAAATACTGTACCAAAACATTTTCTAACGAGTGGGCAATTCATCAAGTACTTCCACGGCGTGTGTGGCGCTTGTTTTTTCTTCTTACACCGCCTATGAGAGGGATGGTGGCACCGCTCCGCGGGCTTGCCGTGCTTCGTGAACATGCCGAGCAAACCCTGGTGCATCCATAGACTGTCACATCACTAGCACAAGTAACTAAACTGACATTGGACACTTTACCGCCTCACACTAGCACGAATCACGAATAAAACACTAAATCAAACTCATCCGTAGCCATCACAGCGAAACACTACATGGGCGGCGAGTTCAACTGAAAAGAAAAAAAAAGAAAAACTGTAGTTTAAGCCTCGTACTACTGAGGCGGGGAAACAGAAGCTTTGAAAAGAATATTAAAAAATAAGAAAACCCGACTGCGTAGAATGGTATAACTCAAAAATCGATTGTTTCGTCGTAAATTCAAAATTACTCCTTACAGCCGCCATATTAGACTTACTGACATTTTATTAAAACCTATCAATCTTTTCCAGACTAATCAAACGGCACATCATTGTCAAAATCCTTCAAACATTTTAGGCTTTTTACATTTTAGGCCAAAGAACTCACGCCAAAACGTTACCCTCATCTTCATCTTCGTAGTCGGGTAAAATATAGAAACGCTACTACGAGTGATATTGTTCTGTTGAATTTACAGCCATTGTTTTCATCACGTAACTTAAAATGTTAAAATACCCGTAATTAGAGGTGTTAAATTTATGTGAAATATCACAAATTTGGACATCATTTATCGAACGTGCTTATTGCATGTTGACTGACAGATCGCAGAATCAAAAACAAATCTTCAAGAGAACAACTTGACTAACCGGTCTCACATGACATTACTTTGTGACTCGTTTCTGGGCAATAACTCGTACCGAGTAAACGAGAGATGAAGGGCAGATGCTCCAGTAAAATAACCAGTAGGCCAAACAACAAGTTTTTGCCGTTCAACCGAAAGTTACATGACTTTTGTCGGACTGATACCGGTTGATTGGAATGAAACTAGTTCAATTGAATAAAAGTAAACAGTTCTTATTCTTAGACCATGTATTATTTATGGTGAAGAATTGTAGCAGATACCTTTAACAATAGAAAATACTTAAAGCTATTAATAAAAGCTGTTTTGGCCATTTCAATTTGTTAAATATTCTATTTCCGACGAAAACGGTTTCCGCAGAACTTTCGCCGAAATATTTTCGTTAACTCCATTTCAAGGTCTCTCGAGCGGTGCTCACAGGATGATTCGGCTCATTTGAATTTATTCGGCTCCAAGCGGTCACAGACCGGGTGCGGAAGGTCAAGGCGCTCACACAGACACAATGTGCACATACATACATAAATCTACACACACACAAAGGCACTAAACAAGGACTTAACCTTATCGTTCTTCCGTTTACTTTATGAAAGCGTGTTGCCAACATGAGACAATTAAAAGGTACAGTTCCGTGTGCGTGTCACTTTACCATAGTTATTGGTATTGTCGGTGCAACTCTACTATCTGTGAAGTACATAAAAGTACATACTTCGCTATTTTCGAGTACCGAGTCTACTAACTTCAATAAGCCTCTTTGTCTGTCCGCTCTTTAAATATCAAATGCATTATCTGATTAATAGAATCTGCCCACGTGCTTTGAGACTTCACTAATACTGGTGCTTTGGCAAGTTATGGACCCAGCGTATGAGACTATATTAGTTTATATTTATATTATATCAGCTCCTTACAGATCCAACGAGTATGTACAAACAGCGTCACCAATTAGTTATCCTCCTTTACAAGGCATGCAGGTTAAAAAAAGCCTCAATTTTTTTGTTTAATATACATTTTATAAACTGTTTTAAAATAATAATCTTGTCATCTTGCTTACGTATTTTAATTTAACATTAAAGCTTGTACATACGTGTAGCCTGGATCAGCGATTACAGTTCTAATTTCATTTTGGCTTACTTTTTCTTTTGTTCATTATCATGCAGTGGATTACCCGCATTTAATGAAATTAGGAGTATTTGTTCATCTATTATCTAGAAACAACCCAATTACAATGTAAGCAACTTAAAATTCGTCGATGGTTTATTACGAAGAGCGTCTAAAGTTAATACTGGTGTGGATAAATGCTGGTTCAATCCTTAGCAAAGTTTATTATATTTTTCAAAGATTTAAATCGATTTAAATCTTTGTAATTTTTGATAATTTTGCTCATGAGAATATGCTAGCATCAGCATGGCAGAACTGTTTAAATTTTAACTTTAGAGGGGTACAGGGTAATGACGCTGTCTGTACTTTACATTGAGTGTAAAAAACCGAAGCAAACTTGTTTCTGCAAAGCCCTTACCATTTTAGGGAGACTCCACGTCATTCGTAATACCCTGTAGGGCTCGTGAGCAACGTTTTTGTTGCTTGTTTAGTTAAGGCAGAGCTCTTTTACGACGAACATGGTTGAAGTATAACTATAAAGTCAGAAAGTCAAATTATGTACGGCTTTTGGGGAATATGGTGTTAATAGTGTTGAAGTATGATAAATATAAAATCAGAAAGTCAAATTATATGCTTTTAGTTGAATCTCCCAAAGCAAGCCACCAACTTTTTACTCGGCATTGTAGAGCATTAAAGTAAGAGCACTAAGCTTGAAATATAAGAAGACGCGGCAAAAATATATGCACCCCCATAGTTATAAATCTCCATGACTTAAACTTGCAACAAAGTTCAGCAACGCATCGTCTTCAAAAAAATTGGGAGTTTAGTTTCGGTTCGTACGCAAAGCTGTCTGTTCAAATATCTTTGGTTTTCACAAATCCTTAAACTCTTTGGTATAATAATCAATTTGAGAGTAAATTATAACACAAAACAGTTTACGTTTTAAAGTTTACCTTATTCTAGTTTATCTATTTCCTTACGATCAAGTTGTCTATTGGATTCTCCTTAATCCGGCTTCCATTTATGGTAAAAGTTAGGTTCGATCCTTAAGTGCAGATAGCTCGGATGACTCAGTGGCTAACCAAATACAGAACTTGACCAAGACCTCTGCTGCACTTCACTTTACTGTGTTATATCTTCTAAAAAAGGTTTGTATAATTTCTGTTTGGTCAGCTAGCCATTATCAGGTTGATCTGAAGAGGTATGCTATAACTATTAGATCAGCAACATATCTATGATTTCTAGACTACAATCTAGAATTTAGACTGTCATTGTACGCTTGTATACGGATTGTAATTTAATTCGAGAACCAATTGCATCTCAAAGGATTTCAAACTGACCGCCCACAAAATATGTGTGCTGTGTCAATTTGTACAAATATGCCCGTATACAAGCGTACGGCCCTGATGTTATAGACATGAAGGTAGACAATCATAAATAACTTAAATTACATAGCCTGATCGTATATGGATTGACGTCATATTCAATAGATCGCAATGCAATTATGTGATAGCTCCCTAAAGACCTCTAACAGACCCTTGAACCGGGTCGGTTATTACGGGCACGCAAATTGAGTTGGCTTTCGAACAGAGTGGATTATTTCGTAATTAATGACTGGGTTTAGACGACCATACTTTCAAGCGCCATTTAGTTTTGTGGCTCTTATTTTAATGCCAGGCGTTTTTGGAATGTCTGTACTAGATTCTGTCTAGCGAAATAATGATATAAAGTTAGAAAAATGTTACATGCAATTTAACTTCTCTGTTTTTCTTGATTAATTAAATAAAACGTAGCAAAGCCTGGTTGGTCCCTGTCCCTGTCTATAGCATCAACCTCTATTATGACTATAGTAAGCGCTACGTTAATGAAGCCAAATTTCGTTACGTAACTGTTTTGAGCTATTAATTAGTTTACGCTGAGCCATCCTTCAAAGGATTTTCATTTTCTCATATAAAACTAATGGAACTCTTCGCGATCTCGTACTAACGCGTAATGTTTTTCTTTCAAAATCTAGCCTCCCGCTGCACCCGTTATGGGTTGAAATTCAAGAATTTCTTCCTTAGTGTGCCTCAAAACTGTCTAAGATTCTAGATTCTTCTAGATTTTAGTTTAAGGCTTGTACATTGATTGTTAGTCATGTTTTATATTTATAGAAGTTCCAAAACATGTCATTCGAAAAGTGATTTCGACTTAGTGACAGCTGTTTTGGCTACGTTATTGGCGCACATCGCTCGTGCAAAACTGACCAGGGTGTCAGGGGTGTCAGGAGGTGTCAGAGTAGGGGTCGCCGAGGGAGATGTTCATTCATCTGAGGCGTGACGTCACGTACGAGGTCGTGCCCTCGTGTTGCTGAGAGAATAAGCAGTGAAAAAAACGACGCGAATATGAACATAACCTTTCACAAAATGCTCTCTAAAATCCATTCAAAGTTTCTGTTGAAACAAATTATTTCTACGCTTTGTTTTGGGATCACACTGTTTTGACGTATTTATTCAAACTCACTATTCCAGATACAATGCAACTAGTTGTTCCATCTCCTAATCAATGTCTGTAGGCAGTTTCGGGTAATACTTCATCATCAGGGATGGTCACTGTCTCATATGAACACAGTAATTGTACCGGTATATTACCAACATCAAAATCGCCGCTTTATTCAGCCAAAGCCAATTCACCATGTCACTATTAGAGGGGTTCTCCCCCATTTATGATCGCTTTTCCGATATCATCGCCACAGAAGATAGCATAGTGTGCTCAGAAGATACGGCGCCGCGGCGTTTAGTATTCTCGAATCGTCGAACCACAAAAAACGGTAACATCGTCATAATTAATCGTGGTCTGAGGGTTCAGTCAGAATTTTTAAAGCTGATAGTCATACTTGGTAAAAATTATCTTCATGGTATTCAACCAGCACCGTGTACAACAGAAAAGATACTACAATTATGACATGAAGCCATTCCAGAAAAAGTTCAAGAAAACGGTTTTTTATATTTCAATTACGGAACCCTACACAAGTCGTGAATCAAAAAACGCGACGTAGAGTAAATCTGGAATTTTATCAGGCTAATGCATTTATAATGTTCTTTAAATGCAGCCGGCGGATACCGCGAGTCAGCTGGCAGTGCCAAATTACGCTTTGGTATAAAAATTACATAAATCTATGTAAAAAGTGCTGAGGCCCTTATCAGAAAGAAACGGGAACAGCGGAAACGACGGAAAGACATTTTAAGGGCTATTTTCACCATGATTTGTCAATTAAAGTAACATCTTGTTAGCCCTTTAATCGCCTGTTAAAGTTGTTTTGTGTTCCAAGTTGGAACTTCCAACACGTCCTGACAAAAGATTATCTTCCTTAAAATGAAATGACGTTACGAATATAACGATAGTTTAACATTCTTGCCAATTTGGATGACCGATCAGGTAATATTGAAATGTTTTGTTAACAAAAGTTTGGTGAAATTGGACCTTAGTTCTATAGATTTGAAGGCCTTTATAAACGGCACTATTGATCCGTAGTAGGTACAAGCTTTGCTTAGTTTAGGGTTAGAGGGTGTTGCGTGATATGTCCTTAAAAAATATCCTGAGTACACTCGAAATGTGCCCACATAGGAATCGTGTCCTACAAACCCGCCGGTTTCACAACACATTGTAGAAGAGATACACATCTAGCTAAACCTAAGCGGATCGCAGATAGGGTTACCATCTTTCAGACTTATCTGGACATATCCAACTTTTTGACTTTTTGTCCGGATGTCATCCGAATTCTTTCTTCATCAGAGTATTTTGATTTAGTGTAGGTACCAGTTTCGCCGTTTTTAAATTACTGTATGTATTTAGACTGAAAGTTTTATACTACTAAGTTTGACGGAGTGAGTAGTAAGTATTTAGGAAGAATTTAAATCTACACTTAATGTGTGTTTGCTTGTTTGAATTTGGGAGGTAATCTCCGAAACTACTCATCCGATTTCAAAAACTTCTTTTATTAATATTTACTTAGAATAAACTTTCAGGATGAATATAGGCTATTTTTTATGTAGGTGCCTCGCGCGTGAAGCTGCGGGTCTAAGCTGATCATTCATATTCGTATTTATTTAAAGTCATACATATTCGGTCTATCTCTAAGTACTGTACTGACATTTTTGTCCGGACTTTTTTGCAAGTACAAACACTTGGTCATCCAACGGATCTAGGCATTCGTGAAGTTAACCACAAGTGCGAGTTTGCGCATGAACAGTTGCTTCCCCCTCCTCATACCTGAAATTGCTCCCGAAAAACGATACTGCGCAGCTCTTGCGGCTAACTTCACGAATGCCTAGATTCGTTGAGCCTACTGTACTGACTTTTTTGCAAAAAATATCAACACTTAGTTTAAATTTCGAAATGGTAACCCTCGCAGAGCAATAAAGTAATGCTATGCTACAGCGAGGGCGTATCGACTGCATTAATGAGATGTGGGCACACGTGTGGTCCGTGCCGCGAATAGTGTTCAAGAGTTATAAGGACTTTATGGCCCATTAATGATTTAGAAACAATGGTGGTCTGATCTTTTGTAACGCGTTATTGGAGCGTGAGTGGTTTCAATTGCGCAGCTTTGTTTATTGATTACTTATGAAATTCGGGGACCAGCCTTATAATGTAATACATGATTGAGTGACAGTCACTAACATATATCTATCTATACTAATATTATAAAGCTGAAGAGTTTGTTTGTTTGGTTGGTTGAACGCGCTATCTTAGGAACTACTGGTTTGAATTATTTTTGTGTTGGATAGTTTATTTATTTTATCGATGAAGGTTTTAGGCTTTATAACATCACGCTGCGACCAATAGGAGCGAAGCCTCAATGAAAAATATTGCTAAAACGGGAAAAAATATATCACTTAAAACCCGCAGTTGCGCGCGGGTCAACTAGTCCATATATAACTAGTTTATATATGTGAATGTACAGTACCTTGCTTACCCTGAGCCCTGACCAAACGCTACTCCCAGTATCAACTTATTCCAACTGAGTGTTACTGTCTTGTGAAAATTGCAACAATAAAAAGATTTTCATTACTATGGAGTGTACGAATTGACGAATTCAGAATTGATGAATGATATGTGCGGAAGAAGAAAACATGTCGTGCCGACCAACTTAGCTTGGGATAAGGGCAGGAGAATGATGATGGAGTGTACGAATCGGGCCCAACCCGCTGTTATGTCAGGTGAAACAAAAAAAAACAGAACATTTTATCCCTCTCGTCTGGACGTGCGTCTATCACCGTTCTTCTGTTTCATCAAGTTTCTCAACAGTTGAGACAGTGAGATAGTGAGAATTTGTGTTTCAGCGTGTCCTCGATGGGCATACAATGTTATCAAAGGAATCCCAAAAGTGTGATAAAACACCAACGTAATCAGAAAATGTCAAAAGGCGTTTCGGAGTTAATTTATGGATTCCATGAAACCTTTTGAGTTTCACCGACAAGACTGAATATTTTTGGAGAATCGTCTGAAAACTCTCATAAAATAGTCTCTACTTACTCTACAAATTTTCAACAAAACTTTATTCATATTAAAAAAAAAGGTTATTAATAACTAATTAAGAATTAAGAATATTAACTAACACATAAAACCTAGGTTCCGTACAATGTGAAACATGTTTAAATATATACTCTGGGGACTTAATCGCGTATTGTGAAACATTCTATTTACCTCATTTAATTTATTCTATTCAACATTTTATTTATTCTATTCTATTTTGTGACCACGGTGATTGTAATATCATCGAAACGTCGAGGTAAATAGAATGTTTCACAATACGCGATTAAGTCCCGAGAGTATTATATTTAAACATGTTTCCAAGTCGCGATAGTTTAAAAAATGTGAAACATCTCTCAGAATTTAAAGTCTAATATGTGCGTATAACTGAAAATATCACTTTTTCTTTAAATCATTAACTGAGTATAATTTCATAAGAAATGTTCATCATTTCAAAAGAACAGAGTCAATTGTGAAATAATAGGGGTTAAAATATATGCGTAGTCTACTAAATAAAATAATATAAAAAAAAAGTAGTTTTGTCTGAAGGTAGTTTATTAGTAGTATTAATAATTTATTGTATTTATTTATTTATTTATTCAAAGGACACCAGCAGCTGATTCAGAGAACCACCGGATGCCATCGACATCTTAAAGGATCTGAGTCAGTAAATAAGGTATAGTGTTCTCATAGGTACAACAATCACGCTCATTTCTGTGTGTAATTGTTGAGTGGAGCTAAAGGTTAGGTACTAACAAAATTTCACTAAGCCAAAACTGGCCTTTAGAATATTTCGACATCAAAACAGAACAGCGTTTTGGGTTTTTTGAACTACGTCACTTAGCTCCATATGATTTTTTGCGTTGTTTCATGTATGTTTGAGTGTGTGTGTGTGTATGTCTGTATTATTGTATGTTTGACCTCGCTATCGCGACAAGCCTCCGCCGTCATCTACCTTATCGTAATGACGCGTCATTAACTGTTACCGCGTTATCGCACTAGCGGTTTGCGAGCGTGTTTCAGACGGATATTTTATACCTGACTTTACCTTTTTCAACATTTCATACATAGCGAAAACTGAGGTCTGTTCTCGTCATGGGAATTGGTTTTGTTATCTTTGTGAGTTTGTGTGACACGGGCAGTGTTTTTTGCACGTTTGACGGACACTTTTACCTTTTAAAATTCAAGCAAAAAAAAAATTGAGGTACTTATTCTAGTTTTTATGCTTGTATCTATGGTACTCAATAGTTCAGTTTATTTTCTTCTATAAACGCATCTTTGAAATCAAAATCATTCAATGCGTAATAGAACGAAAACTTTGAAAAAGCACCCGTCTTTTAAAGATCTAACTAGCTTTTGTCATTTCCAAAGAACAAGAACATAAAGGTGTGGAAATCCCTCATAAATCCATTCGTGATGGCTTCATCCCGGTCCTTTGGAAGGTATTTGTTTTTGAGACAGCTCCATTACATGCGGTATTCATTCTCCAGGGTACCTATTAGAAGGTCTACTTCTAAAAAGCTTTTATGAAATAAGATTTTTGTCGAAACATCTTTTATTTTATTCAACTAAGATAATATATAAAACATGCTTTTAAACAATTCAACCCATGTTTGCGTAGAAGTATGCAGGTAACTTACAAAATAAGATGATTTGCTTTGTATATTCTTATTATACATGTTTAAGTACGTGGTTGTTCACTGCGGCATTAAGCCAAGTATAAAATATACTACCTAGATTGTATATTAGCTGTGTAATTTGTCAAGATAAACATTTATTCTATGCTATCCAAACTTCCTTTTGTTTCGTCGGCAGGAAAAATTCGATTTATGGCCAAATAAAAAATAATAGACAACATTTCTTGTTTTCCAGAAAACATTATTATAGCGGCAATCCATTTGGTCATTGACACAGCATGGGGTACACAAGCAACAATAGTCATTACTATTCCAGACGAGTTGTCTTCTAAGGTTGTTCACCCGATGGAGAATTAATGGCAAGCACTTTAGTACTTATTATGTGGTCTTTAATCTAAGCCCAAAGGGATAACACGTAAACAAATGTTATCAAACCCTAGTTCCAACAAAACAAACACAGACTTAATATAACCGTTCGGTTTGATGATAAAATATGGACGCATCCAATTATTGATTACGTTCTAAGCAATTATATTTTATCTCACAGACAAACATGTCAAAATGCCCGTCCTTGATAGATGTTATTGAACAATGTTTGATACTTGCAACAGTGTCAATTCAATTCCATAGCAAAAGTACTTAATTGAAACCAGCGATGCAGCTCATAAAAGCCATCAATAAATCCCTCAGTCACTTATTCACTTTACAAAATAAAATTGCGAGAATTTGAATTTAATATTCATAGGCTTCCTCGAAATTGAATTTTCCAATGCGTTTCAAGGTTACACGTGCAACTTTTTTAAATAACCAAGGTAACACGCTCGAGGATAATACATTTCATGAACTTGCCATATCGATCCACAAAGCATACTAACTTATACAAGAAGCAACCAGATTTATTCACATTTTTGATGACTTTTGCCTTTTACAGGTTGCTTTTTCATTTATTGTCGACTTTAGTAACTCAAAACAAGCCAAGATAATGAGCACAATAAGACTCTTTAGAGTTGAAACGTTGTGTGGTGTTGTGTGTGAATTACTAAGTAAAATTATCTAATCTGTGGACAACACCGCACAGTACGTTAAAAAAGTAAGAACAATAAAAAAGAGAATACAGAATGCAGATTTTTATAAGGTTTTCAACAGCGTTTAATCGTGAGGAACAGCAGAAACGAAGGCAGGTCTCGCATTAAATACAACGAGAAGAATTCAATGATGAAAATAAACAACAGCTTGCAAGAAACTGAAGTGTATTCAAGTAGTCGACTGAAGGAGGCGGGGTATCGCACGCGAGCCGATAATTATTGCAGTTCTGCAGCTATTAAGAGGCGCCATACACGCCATGGATACCCAGGCATAGTAACTTTGTTTGATATACGGTTCTTCAATATTAAACACTCTCCCAACCTCACGCACACAAGCTCACTTTTCCAAGAATGCTATTGAATGTGTGTAACGAATGTTGAAATGCAATGGGAAGATTATGAGATTACGGCAATTATTTACGGATAATGTCGCAGTACGGAAGGGTTACGGTCTCCTGCTTCATGTTTTAGTTCGTTCTTTATCACAGAGAGATATTAGTACTTTTACTTTACTATGGAAGACAGTTTGAAAGAGATGGATATCAGAACGGGCTTTCGTTAGCGTCCGAGAGATAAACGAATTTAAAATTTTGAGCCTTTTTATTTTTCGGAGACTTTAGCCGAATTACTTGTAAGCGACTGTGATTTACCGTCAATTTTAGGGTTGCGTACCTCAAAAGCGAAATGAACCTTTATAAGAAATCTTAAAATAAATAATAAAATTAAAAAGAAGCAAGGTCTCAAAGCACAGTAAAGGAAAATATCCGAAAATTCAATATCAAATATCAATTTGAAGATCTGGTGGAAAATTTTATGGTGTCAGAAAGACTAGTGCAACATTAAAACGTTTTATACGACAGCAAAGTTTTAAAAGCGTGAATACATATCGGTCACTGGTAAATCGAGCAAGATAAAACGTTTTGATGTTGCACTAGTCTTTCTGACACCATAAAATTTTCCACCGGATCTTCAAATTTCATCATTCAGAGTGCCAGAGTATGAGCAAACAGTGTGTGGAAAACTACGAACAAAACAGTTGTATGGATTTGCGTGACTTGGTGTAATTTACTGTATGTGTGCCCGAGATGTGCTGTGTTATTAAATAGAAAATGTTGACATCCATGCTCACGTATACACACTGGCAAAAGATAATATTTATGTGCTTATTTATTGTTATATCTATAAACCATGTCTCAAGTTCTCAAGCGTCCTTAGTAAATAGTTCCACTTTACTTTGTATAAGTCAATCTAGAATAAGACCTGAGAGACTGGCCTCACAGCTCAGTTGGTAGTAGCTCTGCCTTCTACGCTGCAGGTTGTGGGTTCGATCCCCACCCAGGACAAACATTTGTGCGATGAATGCAGATTTTTGTTCTGTGTCTGGTAAAGTATTTCATGTATTTACAAAAAAAAAGTATTTAAATAATTTTTTTAAACAGCTTTGCTTAGTTTGGGGCTAGATGGCGTTGTGTGAACTGTCCACCAATATTTATTTATATTTTTATATTTATTTGCCACAAGCACTTCAGGCAATATCGAAGTAATATAACTTTGATATTTCGTACCACCTATAAAAATAATTGTGTTACTTCAAGGTTGAAACTTTGACGTTTCTGAAACATGACGTTTTGTAAAAGCTTGCGGTAAGGCCCCTGATTTATAGTATTTTTCAAATTTAAAAGTTACTCCTTCTGTTACACAAATTCTATCAAAAGTTCAAAGTTCAAGCGGTTCCTTGAATTACTCTCATAGCATTGGTCTCGTAATACGATCCGCAAGGGCGCAAGTGTACCGTGTCACATTGCAAAAAAAACCATGGAGTAATATTTTTTTTGTGTACCATACGATAAGATAATCACTATCGTACACAGTGTAATTATACAGAGATAAAAGAAACTCGATTGCTTCAGCCGTTTATTGCGGCATCAGTGTATATTCGAGTATAGGTCACTGTTAAAACTAGCTTCCGTCCTCTGCTTTACTCGCATGGTACCAACATGTGAAAAAATTAGCTTTTTCGGGATACTTACCAATTAATCTATGGTTTTATCCAAATCCGTTTAGCTGTAGCCGGCATACCCTACCAAATATTAGTAAGTGTTTGTCAGTTTTCATAAGTTAGTATTTTTATAAGCGGCAATGAGCTTGCAAGCTGTCACGTACAGAATATAGGCAAAATGTGGGCATGCGTCAAATATCACGTTAAGACGTGCCTCTGACTACCCCCTTTAGATCTTTCTTTTTTTTTCTTTAGACCCTTATATCCTCAAATATTTAAGTAACTGGAGATCTGAGGAGATATCTACCGAGCCTGAAGATTACAGGCGCTAAAATGTTTTTTTTTAAACACTGAATTTTTTTTATACTTAAAAATATTATGTTGTGATAAGACGTGATGTAGACTGTTAATCTGTTATGTGCCTAACATTATCTGTTATCGCTACCAGACAGTAACCGCCGAGGAAGAAAGAGACCAGTAATTCTATAAAATGGTTACAAAATAGCCTATTGTAACATAATATCTGAAAGGGATCATCAAAAGTCGCTTAGAGTCAGATCATCAGCGCAATACGGGCCTGAAAATGCTCTGTATCAATATTTACAGTGTTGTTGATAATAAAAGTTAATCGTTAAGACAATTATGCCCAGAGCCAAATTGTCAATTATCGTTTGCTACATTGTAGGTAATGTAACCATAGCACGAGTTAGTATTAGTATCCTAGCATATCTGAGGTCAACTGAAATGAGCAATGTTACAGAGCTACGCTCACCCTGAAAGTGACAGCTCATAGTTTTAAGAGACGATGCCGCCTAAAACTCGTGTTAGTGGACAGTTTGAAGACGTCACTGACCGTAATTGGACTGAAACTACATGAATTCTTTTCATGGCTTCAGTTAGAGCTAATGTTGTATTTCTTGATCCTTTTGAAATAGTGTAAGTATTTCTATTAGTGGACTGAACTCCAAAAACATACACTATTTCAGTAATACGACGCACAAACATTTTATTGTTCAATATTAATATTTGACGAACAAGGCAATGTTTACTTACACTCTGCGCATCATAATATTTTTCCTATTCTATCAAATGAAAACATATTTTCCCTCCATCATGTTTCAAACGCTATGCAAATATAATAGCTCTTATCTAATTGGATTGCGGCGTAAACGGAGTACACCAAACGGTTATTGATCTGGCACGTTAACAGATAAACGCTAAACAGTCAAAATCCACACGGTATGCTTTGCAAGCAAATCGAGCATTGAAAACCAAAAAAGAGCATCCATGAAACATAATATGACAACAACGATGTACCAGTTATTCCCATTGAAGCCCATGTTTCGGTGCTGTTTTTTAAATTTAATTCCCATTAGAATATCAGTTTCAAAAAGATATAAAAGATATTTATTGAGATAATAAAGTATTACTATTTTTTGTTACGTTTTGTGAGTACCTACTAAATACAAGTACTAAAATTCAAGTCAATCATAATCAAGAAACAGCTGTTTTGGATTTTTTTTTTTGTTTCTATACTAACTATTAACATGGGCTATCAAAAAATGGTTTCATATAGATAATTATATTTTGTTTCACTTACAACTTATTTCTGGCTATCTTGATTAAACCTATGGACACCAGTTTAGAAAGATAACTAGTGCCACGTAAAAGCCGTTATATATTTGTTCAATTTAGAGTTAATAAATAGAAAATTATATTATTATAGTGTTCAGAAACCATCATTGGCAGTCACCCATCTAAAATATAAAAGTCAGTGCATTCCGAAGTATGTACATATAAGCACTGACGTCACTATACAATACATAAAACTATTTACTTATATACCTACTATGGTTTGATATGCATAATCTCAATAAACTAAGTTTATTATGCACGCGTGGAATACGGAAATGGGTTGTCGAAGGCAATAATGGTTTGCCTTGTAAGACGGAACTTACAAAATGTATAAATTATTTTAAAATAATATTATTTCAGTACAGCAATTTTATGTTTATAAAAAGTTCTTCCTCTTCTTTTTCTTTTTTAACCCCCGATTCAAAAACGACGGGGTGTTATAAGTTTGACGTGTCTGTCTGTGTCTGTGTGTCTGTCTGTGGCATCGTAGTACCGAACGATAACAGATTTTGATTTTGTCCTTTTATTTGAAAGGTAAATTATTCGGGAGTATTCTTAGTTATGTTTAATGGAAATCGGTCCAAGATGGCCGCCACAAAATGGCGGGCAAAATATGCGTCGGGGGTTTTTTAAATTTTTAATTTAATTTAACTTGTTCTCTGTCTCTTTTGAGATCAATATTGTCAGTGTCAATATTTTTAATTTAATTGTATTGTCAACGTCACAGAGTCAGAGTCTATCATGGGATTAATCATATTATTAACCTGTCACGCACTCAAATAACTCACCAATATGTGGCCCTAGTACCAGTCTTGCTTGTACATAATTAAATTATATCATTGCTTGAGTTGACAAATTTCATAATAGGTACCTAGGTTACTAGGCACCATATCACCGATACCGTTAGTAAACATGACTTATTTATTTTTCTTTATAAATTTGTTTACAGTTCCTTAGTGATAAATTCTTTATCTGATAACAAAACATAATGACAGACGGATTTTGCATAGACAATAAGACACACCCTTTGTTAAGAATAGAGCCGAAGAATAGGTAATATTAAAAAAAAAAAAACATGACTGTAATCCCAAGTATCGGTAGATATCTCCTCAGATCTCTAGTTACTGCCGCTTATAATAATACTAACCTATAACACACACTTATTTTTAGTTCTAGAGTATGCCGGTTTCCTCACGATGTTTTCTTTTTCCGTTTAAGAACACTGGCATTGCGAAAATATTTTTTTTGAATTGGAAAACTCATTGGTGCGCGACCAAGTTTTGAACCCACGACCATAGGATCGATAGGCAGGGGTGCTACCACTACACCACTAGTGCTCCCTATAGAGAAGAGCCAATAAAAACTTATCAAGACCCATTCATACAAATGCTAAACAGTAGCCAACATATATCTGTGACACATGACCTCCAAGGGAGGTATGTCTCCAATCATTACTACGTTTGTGTTATGTATTCAAATTACATGGACCGTACCACTCAAGAAATAGGGTCGAGAATGATAATTGGCTTGTATGTGTGTGTTGTGTGCTGTATGATTGATAAAGCGCAAAACTCGGTGGAATTGTTTTGGTTTTAGAACTATCTTCACGACATAGAGGGGGTAAAAGGTTATAATTCATTAAGGACGGCTCATCGCTTTCTAATCGGTTTTATATAAAAGAAGGGCAAAATCGATATTTTGATGAGAGTTTATGGCTCAAGGTAATATGTATTATGTATAAAAAAACTCATAATTATTCATAAGTTTTTCGCGAGTTATTTGTAACAATAATTTATTCATTAAAAAAAACTAACTTTTACCCTTTTTATATGGTCAAAAAATAATAAATTACTTCGATGTTAAGAGTATTATCATTTTTACAAGCGAACACAAAAAGGAAAAGTAGTCTCTACCCTTGAGATCCTTTTTATTCATTTTCATGACAAGAGGGTAACTACGGGTAATATGACAATTTACATTTTCTTGTTGATGGACGAATAAATTTGGTCAAGTACAAGTAAGACCGTACACTGTACAAAGCCGACGTTCTGTTACTAAATTTATTGTCCGTAGTTTTTATCTATTTACTACATAAATCAATAAAATACATAAAATTCAATATAATACTTACTTCTCATCAAAAAATCTAAGTAAGTACCAAATTTATATTTTGATATAGACTGAAAAATAAAAAGCACCATCAGTGGCGGATTTACACATTTGCCGCCAGTAGGCTATTAAATTTAGCGTTTAGTAATTTATCATGTAAAATCGTTGGATTATTTGGTATAGGTGTATAGTATTAAAATATTGCAATTTTGTTAAATTTTTTCTCCGTGTATATTATAATTTTTATTTATTATTTTGTGTAAGGTAATAAGCCAAATTTGCCGCCCCCTAAAATTTGCCGCCCTAGGCTCCAGCCTACTCAGCCTGGTGATAAATCCACCACTGAGCACCATTCAATAGGGGTAAAAATTTTTTTGTGTAAGTAAATTTGAAAAAATGAAAATTTTCGAATAACACACGTTTACTTAGTAATACTTAGTACGAAATGAAACCTTTTTTCAAGTGGAAAAAACTTTTTTAGTTAATTGATCGCCAAAATGAAAATTATAAATATGTCATTCATTGTTTTGGAAACAACAACAAAGTAAATAATACATACCTTACATTATATCATGTTCCACGAACACTCAATCATTATATTATAATACTAGACTATTGTCACGAACTTTGTTTAATTGTAAGTTTTTATATTTATAGATTTATTACAGTACACAAACAAAGTTTCAGACCAATCGCACCACCCGTTCAAAAGTTCACATACAAACATTGACCCCACATTTGACCCCTTTTTGATGGTTATATTGAAAAATCCTGAAACACGTGTCCATTTATTTTGCATTTACAGTGCACAAACAAAGTTTCATGAAAATCGCTCCACGCGTTAAAAAGTTTCATACTAACGTTTTCACCCTTTTTCACCCCCTTAGAGGTGGAATTTCCAAAAATCCCGCCTTAGTGGGTGGTTTTGTTATAAAAGGAAACCACCTTCCAAATTTCAGCTTTCTAGCTTCAGCGGTTTCGGCTCTGCGATGATAAATCAGTCAGTCAGTCAGTCAGTCAGGTTACGCTCTTATATAGGTATAGATTGAATTTGAATTTTTCATGTCAATTTCACATCATTATGGTACCTATATCAAAGAAATTATATGAATCGGTAGGTACCTATCAGTCAAAAGTTTTAAACGAGATGTAAATTTAATGAAATCTGGTTGAATCGAGAAAAATAAATTGGGAAATATTGTAGTTTCACTGGAGAAACTGTTAAAAATAAATAAAATATAAATGTTGTAAGTACCTATCGTATCACAACAGCGATGCTACAGAATTTTTACAAAAACAGCTTTCGACATCTGCATTTCCAAATTTTTAATAAACATATTTTGTAACATTCTTTCCAAAGATAAAATAAATGTATTTTATGTCAAAACATATAAATTAACATAATGATCCGTTATTTGATTACATAATGAACAACGTTGTATGTATATAAATAAAATTCACCCGCTGAAGAAAATGTAAGCAAACTTTGTTCAATGTTTGACAGACAGGATGGTGTTATGCAGAATACTCATTGCAATAATGTTGATACTCATTGATAGGATCATGTAATAAATGCTTGGTAGTATAGACGCAGAACAGACCACAAGTACATTGCCATAACAAATACGCACTTACACATGTATGATAATGTACGTTTGTGTGCATAAAACATACGTTGTCTCACTCAACACACGTTATTCACGGCACGATACGAAGAACATCGAGTTTTGTGTTTTTTGCAAATATCTCTTTAGTTAATTCCTTGTGAGCATTCATTATTTAACGAACGTACTGTTCATTCAGCAGCATATTCGTTTAAATTCACTTTGATAGATTGGGAACGAAAGATGCCAGTAGCGTAAATCAACCGGGGTCATACTTACAGATAACGTTCCTCGGGCACAAATGTAGAGGTTAACAACAAAAATCCATCAACAAAAACACAAGAGCCGTGGTGCAGGCGTGGTGCACACTGCGGCCGTTAACCCGGCACCGGCGGACTGCGTTTCGAAAACTTCACGTCGCCGAAGCGTTTAGAGAATATTCAAAAATAGACCGACCGATCCGATTTGACGCGCAACAGTGAACCCTCACAACTTTTGCATCGATACACGACTCGAAATTCGAAACTAAAACGACTCGCGCCCGTCTGAACTGTCCTGAACTGCTTTGAAAAGTTTCCAGTGCACAAAGTTAGTGGGATCGCGAATCAGGGCTCAACGCGGCGGAACGCGGCAGCCCCGTGGCGCTCAGAAGTGAACTGGCGCCGACCGCTCCGCCAGCCGTCATACAGGAACACCCACACAGACGCAGCCACTCACACGCGCGCATGCCATCGTATACACGCCGTCCGCACTCCCACACACTCAATCCAAAACTGATAAACACAAAACATAACATCACATTGCAACTGCACATAATAAACAAACACTTTACCCATTATTCGACACCATTAATCTCATCAGCCGTTGCTATTTTTACAAATCCCGTGGAAATCTCAACAGGCGGTTTGCGCACGCTGCATGAGATGATGTAGATATAAAACAAAACACGAAACGGCAAAAACAGGTTCGGTACAAGCATCGTAATGGGTACTCGACGACAGAAATGTCGTAGGTCGGACACAACGTCGAATGGCATATTGAACACAGACAAAGCAGGAAAACAAGAGTAATAAACAGAGAGGTCAAGACAACCATGCAACACGCATTCGCTCCTACTTAATTTAGAGTCAGAGTGGGATGTGAGATTACTATCCAAGACGGAACGCGTCAGAAGGTAACACACAATATGCAAGACTATTGATGAGTCTGAAATAGAAACAAATATCCACAATGAAACTATAAAACAGAGAAGAGGTGTCCTTCCTTAATCTTTTGGTATTAAAACTCGCATTATTATCCTTTAGCTCATTCAAACTCGGGTATATTGCACAACCTTCAACCAGTTCTATTATGCAACTCATAACAATGATTAGTTTCATTATAATGTGAGTAGCGAATGCATAAACATAATCCGTGATAAGGTAATCGTATGAAACGAAATATGGTTTGATTTAACTTAATATTCATAGAATCTGATGGATGTCAGTAGGTACAGTTAAAACTGTACAAACATGAATGATAATGAAAAGTATTAACATAAAAAGATACTCACGCATATAAACTCCACATTGTTGATTGGTAAGGATATTACCTGAAATTTCAAAAATATAATTTTAACATTTCATTAATTCATTCGCAAGGTACAAATCGATTTTCATATTTTTTGTCAACATCCGAATTTTAGCGATATATATTGAACGAAAAGTGATCCATAAGTAATTACTAAAACAATTTACCAATTGTGTACAAAATTTATTATAAGGACTAAAACGTTTAATTAAAATTTTTATGTGATACGGTGAGGATAAAATAACTAATATTAATATTTATATTATTATATATTTTTCATTTTTGGTCAATTCAGCCCAGACCTGTCTCAGCCCGCAAGCCGAAATGCCCACTATGTAATAAATATATAATTTAAAAGAATGTGTAAAAAAACAAATTAATCGCCTCCATTGTTATTGCATATTATATGGAAGTACTTACATAATCGGCATCGTAATTTTTTTATAGGCGTATGTTTCTATGCAAAACTCTTTGGAGAAGAATGTTAAATGTTGAGGAAAGAAAATGGAATAATTCTTTTACCGATACCGATAATAAATCAACTTCAAACATTCCTGTGCCTTATTTACAATAGAAAAGGTCTCACAAAACGAAACGTTTCAATTTACTTTGTCGCTTTCAGAAATTCAATTTGAGCTTTCGTAAAATCTATTTGTGTTTCGACACGAGTACGAGACGGGAGATAAAAATGGTCCACGTAAATTGATTTATCTCAAGGGGAATCTTCACCTGGAACTGGTAGAGTAGGTGTCACAAGACCTGGTTTTGATTCAGCACGGTCGAATATGATGGTTATGTTCCAGCAGACAAAAAAGAAATTATATTATAAAAAAATCGTTCAGCAAATACGATCTGTGTGGTAAGTAAAACAATGAAAAAGAAAAAGAGAAACGAAGTCATAATTTACCTGAATATAATATTCACACGTTCAAAAACTGTGTAGAATAAGTAAGTACCTACTTACTTATTCGTTCTTATGAGTTACCTGTGGGAAAAATATTATTCTTGCCACCTTTCTAGTGACGTTTCACTAATTTATCTATTGTGGAAGCTGTAGAGAAATAAACAATTTCGTGAAGCGGAAACTTTTCAAGTAAAAACTTTTTTATCTGTCCTCCTTTCTGAACGATACGCGCGCCATCGGCAAGCCCGACCAATCAGAGACAGTACATATTGTAACATTATTTACATCTTATCATTTATTTTAAAATATTTGATACGGGTCTCGACTTTCGCTGTAACTCTGCTATTTATGGCGCATGTCCAAATTTTGCACAATAATGATTATTCCATACATTGATAGATTGCAAAGTCTGCAAGTACATCTACTTGTAATTGGAATACTAACCAACGTCACACACCTTCGATTCTAGGGTGTACAATGATCATCGCAAAAGTTATTCATGTTTGAAATAGTAAGTACCTTATTAAAATCTATACGTACATACATACATATTAATAAAATCGTTGAGACGCCTCTGTTGTAGGTATTTTTGATATTTTCTAAATAAAATTGCTACTAAGCCTAAAGTAATCGCTTCTTGAAAAATTGACTACCCATTTGTATGTTTGCCGTTTGGCTGAATGAAAACTTCGGATTTTTTTTTAATCTTATTCAGTTTTTATTTTAATGAATGAATGATTGATTGATTTATTGCCAGCGGATCAGTTAGCTCTCCTTAGGACTGAATGCCGGAATTAAACTACCGCGTCTTCCATTCTTCGTGGTACACGAATTAATGCTAGTCCTGGGTGGGAATCGAATCAGTGAAGAAGATCAAAGCTAAAACCAACTGAGCTGCATGGAAAGATAACGAATCGGAGAAGAATAGACATCGTGAGTACCTTCCGTACTGATTTCGCAAATTTAGCTCATTTACTATTCAATTGACGTATCGACGGTGTAACAAAAACGTGACCGGCAAAAAGGGAAAGTCAGTTCGGTAGATTGTGGCAAAAGAACGTGGTTTCGCTAAAACAAAAAAAACTCTAAAAAGCGGTCACCGATTTCGACTTCCCTCATTTATGTCAGACGAAGCGGAGGCTACGGGTTGTACATCCGTTATCTTCGCAATTTTGTTTTAGTTAGACGTATTCGTGATTTTCCTCTCAATTACATATAACGTAAAGTACATACATATATAAAAGTACATACATACATATAACGATTCGTCAATGACGGAGTATGTGTGAACAAGCCGTTTCATAATATTATAACACAAAATATTTGAAATTTTGTGAGAATTAATGTTTACTGGATGTATGTAAGCGTCAGGATGACTGGACCACAGTTATTGGATTTCAATAATATGGGCATGTTAGGGGTAGCAAATAGTAGCAAATAGGTAGTAAATAATGTGAATTTATACCTATTTGCTACTTATATTTATGACTAGCTGTCCCGGCAAACTTCGTACCGCCTTCTACATTGCTTAGACAACAGTGGGATATTAAAATTTAATATGAACTTTATAAAATAGTAATAAAGTTCAAATTGACTCTACATTTTATTTAAAAAACGTTTGTATGGGAAATAGAAAAAGGGCTATTTTTAGGGTTTTCACGGCAGTTATTAGAATTTTTCTTACCTTTAAACCTTCCCTAGACCTCCACGAACATTTCAAGACCAAGATAAGATAAATCCGTTTAGCCGTTCTCGAGTTTTAGCGAGACTAACGAACAGCAATTCATTTTTATATATATAGATTGAAGAATCATCATATAACATTTTTCCATATTGCTGGTTTTACTTTCTGAAACTTTTACGTAATTATCTAATTTCAGATTCGTCTGGATGTTAGTTTGAAAAAGGCGGTCTCTACAATATTTTATAACGGCCGCCGCTACATTGAAAAACTCAAACGCATCAATCAATTCGCTGAAGACTTCGAGAATCTTGATTAATGATGGTCTATGTAATAAACTGTCAGCCACTAGTGAGCAACTTGCCTTAAGCGTGACTATGATAACAAACCCGATGCGATATGTTTCTGTCGGTTAGGACTGATATTAATAGTAAGTACTTATTTCTATTTGAACAAATTCTATGATAACCTTTTTCTAAAATGACTGATTTTCTATATGCCTTTGTTAGATGAAGAAAAACAACATTAGGAAGTGGAAATCCGTGCCTACCCCCATCGGGAAACAGGCGTGATCTAATGTAGTATAATTACGAAAATGCTTCTTAACGTTTGTAATTTTTTTTTTTTTAAATGGACAGGACTTTAACCTGCGTTTTTTGCGTGAAACCAAAAGTCTTGTCAGGCTTAAAATTATTAAGTCCCTATAAAAATAAAATATTAAATAAATAATTTTATATTTCTAATAATAAGGACAACGTTATGTACCTTAAATTTAATGAATCTGGGTAAATAATCAAAGCATCTATTAATTGTAATAATGATTCCTCTTATTGAGACAAAGGAAATATCAACCAAAACCTCTAACAAAGTGTTCCAAGATGTAAAGGTCTTCCTTTATATCTTGGAACTTCTTTGACACCAACTTAGATTTCGTAAATATAGACGATCCTCTGAAGATATTTAATAAAGGAGCAGAATAATGTCGTATTATAATAACGTTTTGTGATTGTATCTTGTCGTCTGACAGGGGCCTTACGACGAAGTTTTCAGAAACGATTCCGTTTTAACGTAACACTACTTCAATACAATTTGCATGGGTCATGGTACGAAATAACAATAAATAAATAAATAATGCTGGACAATCCACACAGCATCATCTAGCCCCAAAGTAAGCTACTCAAAGCTTGTAATTAATTCGTATTAATTTTATTATTATTATTATTGAATTATTATTCAATGTAAGATTAATTTGGTAATGTATTATGAATTCGTGGTGAGGCCCCAGGTTACCTTTTGATCCGGTGCAAGTAGGTATTGTAGCAGTTCCAATATACATTCCCGAATTTCCACAATTTATTTTGCTCGTAGTAAAGTCAGACGAAAACACGCCAGGAGTGGCGTGATAAGGAAGAAAACTTTACTCAACAGTAAGTTCTTCTTCATATGGTATCACAATTTTTTTTTTAACTAGTGCTGTGAAAGGTATAAAGTGCGCCTCAACAGGTGCCTTTCGCGCACTCACAGTATTTGGTACGACTATACCTTGTTAATTTTATCTTGACGTTGATATTTAATGATCTTTTATAGAAATTTAACAGTGTTATAAGATACTAGCTTCCGTTCGCGGCTTTGCTCGCGAGGTACCTACAAAAAATATAGCCTATGTTACTCAGGGATAACGTAGCATTCTAACGGTGAATTTTTGAAATCGGAACAGTAGTTTTTGAGTTTATTCGTTACAAACAAAAATACAAAATGATGATGATTATAGGATATTAAATAGATTTGGTGGTACTGTGTTAACCTTGCCTTTCGTTGTTTTCGAATAAACTCAAAAACTACTGTTCCGATTTCAAAAATTCACCGTTAGAATGCTACGTTATCCCTGAGTAACATAGGCTATATTTTTTGTAGGTACCTCGCGAGCAAAGCCGCGAACGGAAGCTAGTATCTTATAACACTGTTAAATTTCTATAAAAGATCATTAAATATCAACGTCAAGATAAAATTAACAAGGTATAGTCGTTTTACAAAACTGATGGCGGAATGAAGATCCTTTGAAAATAATACCGTTTAAAATAAATTAGAGTCACTTACGAACTCTGTCATGAGTCCTTGGGACAATAAATTATCCCTCAAGATATTTCTCAAGTTACATTGAGGTTTTGATTGACTGCGAAAAATGGTGGTACTTTACTTTTTTAAAGTAATCTCCTTTGTAATTTTGAGGGTTGATTTGGACGGAGCTTTTGTAAACTTTTAGACAAATTTAGCTGTGGTTACCGATAATACTATAACATAGATAGTTAAGTACATGACTGAAAATATTAATTATTATGCAAGTAATTATATCAGTTTCTGGGTCTTTAAAATTTATTTTTTTAAATCAATATACTTACCTAGTTACAACTTACAAGTCTATATTTATTTTTGAAACATCGGTATATAGACTCTTAGATATTTTATTTCAATGCAAAAATTATTACTTACCTTTATTTTTAATTTTCAATATTATGTTTTCTTTATCAAAATTTTCATGTATTTCGTTAAATATGTCATTTGTCAGAAGTCAACTTACAATGCATACAGATTAAATCTCTGTGGAGCAGCGCAATGCAAAATCAAAACACGTGAAACTGGCTAGATGGCTAGTTTTCGTTTTGTGAATATTAATTTCATTTTCACACCTTTAACACATCCGAAGCCAAAGCAAAAAATATTCCCATGTGAGGCCTTGTTGCGCGAATCTGAATCATGGAATCGTAGAAATAGAGTTAAGTTTCCTCTGAAATTGGAGACCGGATGTGAAATTTTCCACCAGGCATGGGATTGTTCCGAACTGGCGGGACGCGTTCATTCACGAATGTATTTTTAGCGTGAGCCTCAGATGAAATAATAGTACCTACGTGTAAAGAAGCTTCATTCTTAAGCTGAATACACACTTGCTTTACTCGTAGCAGGGTAGTCAACTATAATATTAACAACATCCACTTACCAATGCAAATAATAAAATAATATGGTGTGTATAAGTATGAAAATGTATAGTTATAGCACGTTATAGGTCGATCACACTACAGAACCGCGGAGGGTTGATTATCTAATAAAATTCAAATTATGCAATACATGATGTAATTCAAATACAGGGTGTCTACTCCGAAAACGATATAATCGGAAACGAATATTCCTCGAATTCCATCGAATTAACAATTTTTTCGTTGTCAAATTCGAAATTTCGTGTTGTACGTAGGTAAGTGGTGTTATAGTAGGTTTAATAAATCGATTGTCAAAAATAATGTCAATCGTTCCATGGTTCGTCGAAAGTCGAAACGATGTAACTTAGACTTTGCACGATTAATGTAGCGATAGATCGTTGATCGTTTTGTAGAGTATACGCCCAGATTCTGGCTGGCAAACTGGGACTTTGTCCAAAAACGCTATCTTTGCATTCTTGTAAACTTGCAAAGATTACCTACAACACTGGGAGCAAGTTTATCGTGTTTCTAGTTCTTTAGAACCTGGGGCTTACCAAAAGCTCTTCGGGCAATATCAAAGTAATATAACTTTGATATTTCGTACCATGACCTATAAAAATTGTATTGAAGTACTTGTATTAAGTAACTTGTAACTTTAACGTTTCTGAAACATGATGGTTTGTAAGAGCTTGTGGTAAGGCCCCTTGCAGATGCAATATTAAAACTAGAACGGTCACAAAATACTCAGCTCATTTTGAATTGCGTTCTGGGGCCTTACCACGAATTAATAATACATTACCGAATTAGTATTACATTGTTATTTCGTACCATGACCTATGCAAATTGTATGGAAATAGTGACCTTTCTATAATGGAATCGTTACGGAATTGTTCTGGAAGACTTCGTGGTAAGTACGTCGATTCTGTAAAATTCAAACATCAACTCGCATCTCACATCGCAATTCACTCTCACTTCGCCTAGGGTTCAAAATGACATTTGACATTGACCTTTTTATTTGACACTTTGAATCGGGTTTTAGTGCGAAGCGAACGTCGAAGTAACTTGGGAATTACCGTATAGAATGCCCTTCTTACGTCATCTCATACTTTATCTGTCAAAATCTCCCCGTCAATTTAGTTCAAGTCGCTGATGCTCTCGCAAGAGTGGCGCTAGCGTAAATTCGAATTATCAACCGAGTTTTTAGAATGCCAATCAAGAGACTCACAGCGGATTCAGATTCGAAGTTTAGAATGAGGTCTTACAGAATCACATAGCAGGCCCCTGATATGAAGTGACATACGCCGTATGACGTCGGTGTAATAACATGAGACAGGGTTGGCGACCCTAGCAATGCAAACAACAGCTGATCGATAGCTTTTACTGGCCTCACAGCTCAGTTGGTAGTAGCTTTGCCTTCTGCGCTGTAGGTTGTGGGTTCGATCCCCACCCGGAACAGACATTTGTGTGATGAACGCAGATGTTTGTTCTGTGTTTGTGTGTTATTAGTATACTATGTATGTACATATTTACAAAAAAAATAATTAATTAAACTATCGGTATCTGCTTCCCATAGTACGAGCTTTGCTTAGTATGGGCCTAGAGGATGTTGTGTGATAATGTCCACCAATATTTATTATTATTTATTAGCTTATTTCATCTTTGATGAGTTGTTTTCTTGTTTTTTTGGTTCCATTGACTAAGGTCTTCCCCTCTCCCCCCGAATCACGGCAGCTCTCAATAATGATCGCACTGAATATGATGTCTGAAAAAAGTTATCGTCTTCCAGACGAAGTCACTTGCAACAGCTAGTTTTCAATAAATAAAATGGTTGATGTTCCAAAATTACTTTGCCTAGGTACTCGTACGTTGTGATTCAGACTGTAGGTATTTCTTGAACAGAGCTTAGCTCAAAAATAAAGTGAGATGGGAACTTTCGCTCGTATAACTGAAGATTGGCTGCAGTAACTATATAGTTTAAGCTGTTACTTCATCTGAGTTAACTCACGAGGTCAGCCACCTACATTTTCATTCAAGTTTTATTAAGCTTTAAATTTTAATTTAAAACTTTACGAAGCAAGAGTTGTCAAACTGTTTTAGACATCTAGCTTGAGACACAAATCCTACTAATATTATAAACGCGAAAGTTTGTAAGAATGTATGGATGTGTGAATGTCTGGATGTGTGGACGTCTGGATGTATGTTTGTTACTCTTTCACGCTGAAACGGTTGTATCTGTATGAAATTTGACACAGATATAGATTATAGTCTGGAATAGCACATAGGCTACTTTTTATCCCGGAAAATGCACGGTTTCCGCGAGATAGATTTGCTTTTGTATTTCAAGGTATTACGCGGGGGAAGCCGCGGGCGGAAGCTAATCGTTAATAAAAGACTTGAACTTCATTAAGGAATTTTAACGGAATACTTGAAAAAGTATCCACCAAGTAAGCACCAAGCGCAAATCTACATTTTGACCGACTGAATGCAAGTTCAAATGAAAAATCAAATCAAGAAAATCAAATGCAAGTTGTGGCATTGCATACATAAAATTCTCTGTATCAATACTTGCTGTGTCCACTGCAGTCGTAGAGCCTTAATTAAAACGTAGCGCCAGAAATACCACCCATAGAGCGATTTTACACTACGTCCGAGCCGAATCCGATACGAGTCCGTGAAAATATGGATCTAGAAAACTCTGACCGAATTCGGATATTGCTTTTCTGATACAAATCAAAGCAATTCAGGAGCCACCTTTTGGCATAAGTACGTCATTTTACGTGACGGAAATCGGATTTAGTGCGTAATTTACCATAGAAGTTCTACAACTCCGGACAATATTTTCACGGGTTCAGATCGGATTCGGATCGGATGTATTGCGAAACCGTTCTTAAGCATATTTCACACCGAACGAGTAGTAGCTGGGCCAAGTTAGAAGATACACTAATGTTAGACGAAGCAGGCTCTATGCCCGTATCAAACGCACTCAATGCGACATAAAAGTGTAGAGATATGAAATTCGCGCGCGGGACATAGGTAGGTATATTTTTCCAACGATTTTTCTACAATATTCGGTTCATATGAACTCACAAGAAACATACAAATACAGAAACATTATCATGTCATTCACAAGCAATCCCAATCACCTCGTTCTTTTTATTTTACATTCAAGGCTTATAAACTAATTCAAAATTCCAATAACATTTTGACCCTAATGTTTTTATTTATGTGTTAAGTAATATATGAATGCCGTCTGAATAATTTATAATATTTGCAAAATCATATTGCAGATGATTTGATTCTGGGTTCCGTACGAGCGAAATCCACTTAGAGGAACAAGATTTTGGTAAAATAAAAATATTTTAGCGTTTTAAATTCACTGGAGTTCAAGTTATAGAAGATTTTCATATCCCTTTTTTTATCTGAATACTCGGGCCATAATTTTTGTAAGGCATGAAATGAACTTTTTAAACTTCCGTGATTTGATGACATAATTATAATTGAATAACGGGTATTTATCACTTACCTATTGTAGTTGTTTGTTCACGTACCTAAGTTTTAGTGAAGTCGGATGGCTCACTTTTGCACACTGTCTACAGGAAACCAACACACACGGACAGATACTTGAATGCCGCATCCCACCATCATCCGCGCCACTTACAATCTGTGGTGTCTTCTCTCATCAACAGAGCACATGATCTATGTGACCCTGAACACTTAGAGGGCGAACTCGAACATGTTCAGGAGGTACTCAAATCCAATGGATATATATGTAGAAGACAACGAAGACGGATGAGCCGTAAGAAGCCGGAGGCGAGCAGACAACCTATCTTTCTGCCCTATGTGAGAGGGGTAACGGATAAAATTGGAAACTTAATGAAAAGATTTTCAATAAAGTCAGTTTTCACACCCCTCTCAAAAGTGGCACAGCAATTAAGAACCCCGAAAGATACAATACCTCTGCAAATGCCAGGCGTTTACAAGATTGACTGCAGCTGTGGCCGTTCTTACATCGGGCAAACAAAAAGAACAATAGCCGAACGAGTCAAGGAGCATATTGCAGCAGTCAAAAATAGGCAAATCAACAAGTCAGCGATAGCAGAACACCTGCTGGACTCAGGAACGAACCATTGGATTGAGCTCCATGATCCTAAGGTTCTCTCCAGTGAACGCCATTATTATAAAAGGATAGTCCGAGAAGCGATTGAGATCAGGAAACACCCGAAAAACTTTAATCGTGAGGATGGTTTCCGGCTCTCGGCCTCGTGGAATCCAGTTATTAATAAATGTGTGCGTCGTGACTAGGGCATGTAAACCGATTAACCGATTAACCGAAAAACCGATTAACCGACTGATTTTACGTCGGTTTTTAATCGGTTTTTTCTTGGAAAAAAACCCGGTTTTTCGAGTTTTTTTTAATGAGTAATATATGACAAATTCATTTAAAACTACGCCTTGCAGACTTTATTTGGAACGGCCATAATTGTCCACCTAATTACATACATACATAAAATCACGCCTGTTTCCCGACGGGGTAGGCAGAGATCACGGATCTCCACTTGCTACGATCCTCTTTTGCTTCATTCACTCTCACTACATTCTTCATACATGCGTCGGTTTAGGGTACTCTGGACCTGGCCTTTCTCTAAAACGTCCCCAATGTGCTCGAGGTACGTACGCCGAGGTCTTCCCCTTCCAACTGTCCTATTCACACTCGCCTTATTCACCTGTTTCGTCAATCTCCTTTCATCCATCCTTTCTACATGCCCAAACCATCTTAGCATACCCTTCTCAATTTTCATCACTACGTCTTCTTTCACTCCACAACATTCTTTTATCACACTATTCTTCACTCTATCATTCAAAGTTAAACCACACAATACTTCTTAAAGCTCTCATTTCCACTGCATTTATTCTACTTTGATGCTTCTTCTGCCATACCCAACTTTCACTTCCATACATTAATGTCGGCACTAACACTCCACCATGCACAGCCAGTCGTGCCTTTTTAGAAACGATCCGACTGCTCATAAATCAGTGAAGTGCCCCATTCACACGATTTCCAGCATTCACTCTCCTTTCAATATCATCATCATGTTTCCCATCATTCTTAAACAGCGTACCCAAATATACCTACAAACTCTTTCTTTTGTTCCACTCTTTCTCCTCTGATCATTATTTCACATTCTGTAATGCATTCATCTCTTTCAAAAACTTTCTTCTTACTTACATTTATTTTCATTCCTTTCCTGTCAAATGCTACATGCATGCCTGTTACCATCTCCTGTAACTCCTCTGCCGACGACGCAAGTATTACCTGATCGTGAGCATAGAGAAGACATTTGACGAGTAACTCATTCATTCTTAATCCACAATCACTTTCATATCTTGTAGCCAACTGTCCATGAATAGATTAAAAAGCCATGGTGACGCTACATATCCCTGTCTAACACCCTTTTAGATGTTAAACCATTAATTATATGACCCATGTATCCTAACGCAAGCCCTAGAACCCTCATAGAGAGATTTCAGAACTCGCACCAGGTTGCTCTTTACCCCATACATCGACAGAGCCGACCACAGTTCATGCCTCATCACTCTGTCATAGGCCTTCTCCAGATCCACGAAAGCGCAATAGACCTTTAGACCTTTGCCAAAAATTTCTCGGCTGTGCATCGCAAGGATAGACTTGATCCGTACATCCCATACCCTTTCGAAATCCTGCTTGTGCATCCCATATCCTCATCAGTTTCTTTCATTCGATCAACACTTTCGCATACAGCTTACCGATGATGCTGAGTAGGCTAATGCCCCTGTAGTTTTCGCAGTCTTGCTGAATTATATTACAAGAAAATGTTTTAAAAATTTGTGTCAGAGGTTTATTAAAATTTTAATTTAATTTAACTTGTTATGGTTTCATTTGAGTAGGAGAGAAAGAGTTTTTAATACTGCCGTATAAAAGAGTGAATTACATTATCTAGATAAGACCTTATCATGTTGTTCAATTTTTTTACTTTATTCGAGTAAGAGTGAGTTAAACATAATTATATTAAAATATTTTAAAATTTATTTGGTGCTTGCTTATTACAATAATTACTTAGTTCATTTTTACTAAAATTTAAGGTTTTATTTTGTCCCGAGACACCTGTATTAAAAAACTGGAAAAATAACCGAATAACCGGTTTTTAACCGGTTATTGAAAAATAAAACTCGAAAACCCGGTTTTTTTAAACAACCCGGTTTTTACACGCCCTAGTCGTGACCCGTGCTTGCCGCAAGTTGATACAATAAGTATAGTTTGTCGTAGTGTGAACCTGGCCTTATCTGAATCTGACGACGAATTGAGGGTAGATACAGATTCTACTCTCAATAATAAAAACTAGCTCGCTGCACATCAGTCTGCCCGCGACCACGAACGCTGTAATGTGTTCGAAACGTCGGGAATAAAAACAAAATAGGTACGTGATAAATACCCGTTATTCAATTATAATTAGGCATGAAATGATACAAAAGTACACAATGCCAAATGGCAATGATATAAATCAAGGTTCTAACTGGTTAGGTTAATTAGTGCAAATTAATATTTAATTATAAAATTTGAGCCGAAATATTTTTTTGAATAATTTATTTTAAGCAAATAACCATTTTTTTAACACAAATCAGACAAAGCATTTTATATGCTATATTAAACAGACTAGAGTACCTATTACTAAACAGCTATAAAACATTAAAGCGCTAAAGAATAAATGTTTTTTACAGATCTAAGGCCAGGTGTACACTGTCGTTTCAAGAGCAAAGACAGCCTATAAATTATCAAACAAAAACGATTCCTGGAATTTGTACGTAAGACACGTATGCAAGCGCTTATAAATTATCTTCAAGAGAACAGCTTTACATGTCATTTATAACACACAATATGCGATCCTTGCATGTTTATTATCGAAATGTAGAACCGCAAACTTTACACGAAAGGTGCTTCCGAGCACTTCAACCCATTCACCCACCACACGTTCCGAAAGAACTAGTGATACAGAGTGATATGAGTGAGATGATATAGTGTTAGAAATTGACAATTTGTCAAAATAAACCAAAATGGTACGTACCTAGTTTGTAGCAGTAAGAAATTTTTGTTTTGAGCTGTTTAGTCGTTCATGTCAAATATAGTTAACATGTAATTTTTCAAAGATAATGTAATTCAATAATATCAGAATAATCGTCTGCTATTTTATTCTAAATCTAACAATAAGAAGATAGAACCGCACTCATTATACTATACTAGTAGTAATGCGTGTCGGTCAAGCGGCATTTCGCTTTGGAACCATATATAAATTGTCCAGTTTGGTTCATATTTTGTTAGGCAAGAATAATAATGGGTTTCACTTCTCTAAGCTCATATTAATTTATACTGCACCTGAAAAGTATTTTATATTCAAAGAATACCCTACAATTGTTACAACCACATAAAATACATCAAATGTATGTAAATGTGCCACATGTTGAAACGTATTTACGTATGACTGGCCTCACAGCTCAGTCGGTATTAGCTCTGCCTTTTGCGCTGTAAGTTGTGGGTTCGATTCCCACTCAGGACTAGCATTTGTGTGATGAACTCAGGTGTTTGTTCTGTGTCTGGGAGTTCTACTATGTATTCTATGTACTTATTATTTACAAAAAAAAAACGTATATAATTATTCAATCAGTTATCTGATTCCCATAGTACAAGCTTTGCTTAATTTGGGGCTAGATGGCGTTGGATGAAATGTCCAACAAAATTTAAAAAAAATTGAAATCCACATTCATACCTAACACTCTCCTCGTCACATGACATTCATCTCTTCTCATAACATGCCCATACCACGCTAACCTCCTCATCTTTTCTGTCACTTCAGACTTCCTCTAACACACTCATTCCTTATTTTATCCATCCTTGTCACTCCACACATCCATCTCAACATTCGCCTCTCCGCTGCATGCACTCTTTTCACGTCCGTACCCTTGGTGGCCCAACATTCAGCGGACATCGAAGCTACTTTTAAACTGATAGGTATATCCTTAAGCTATACCGGCCGGTTCCGTTCCCGAAATATGGTCTCAGATCCGTATGTTATGTTTGGATGGGTCTCGCGTGACGTCATCGAACCTGGAACTGTACCGTAACAAAACCAACAAACATGACCATGTGGCCGGCGCGTGCTCATTCATAATAAATACGATACATACTCACTATAGATCGGCGAGCGATGATTAAGAACAGATTACTGTTAAGCCTGAAAGAGCGCTGGTGTTGTAGTGGTAGCACCACTGCCTCACGATCCGAAGGTCGTGGGTTCAAATCTGGTCGTGCAATGAGTTTTTCTATTCGAAAGTTATGTGCACAATGCCAGTGCTCTTAAACGGTGAAGGAAAACATCGTGAGGAAACCGGCATACCCTAGAACCAAAAATTCGAAGGTGTGTGTCACGTACGGAATACTAAGGATGAGTTGACCGATTCAAAAATGCATTAGGTCAATTTATCCCGCGGGATAAGTTGACAGTTGACCTAAAGACCCCTACTAAGCATGCTAAATGTAGGCATGTGTCATTTCATGTTCGAACGTGCCTCTGACTACCCTCTTTACATATCCTCAAAGATCGATGTCACTCTAAGTCAGTCTAAGGTCTGAGGAGATATCTACCGAGCCTCGGGATTACAGTCGTAATCATGTTGGTTATTTGTTTTTGTTTTTTGTGAAGCCTATCGATATCTCGTTTCGGAATGCATCTATTTGAGACTAGAAGACATATGCAAAGAGAGGCCTATACCCAGCAGTGGGTGAAATCGGGTTGTGGATGATGATAGCCAAATCAAATATTAATGTCACTTTGTTTTCTCTTCCGTAGATGAAAGAGCTAAGAAACTCATATCAGGCCAGCTCAGCTCGATCGCGCCCTACTTACCGACTGGGCTGGTAAACTAGAAAGATACGAGTAAAACATATGAAGCAGATACTTGACCGTTTTGTACTTGCCAGAAAAATCTTTAGTACAAATACGAGTATGATTTCCCACGGCTTTGACCGCTAATGTTTTTAACACAAACTCCAACCTCCCACTACAGCTTTTGGAGGTAAAATTTTAGGAATTATTTTATTAGTGCACCGATAGACCCATAAAGGCAGCTACCCTCCACAGCTTTGTAGGTCTTAGGTTATTAATCACTTATTGCTAAGTCCGTGCGTTGATGTCAGTAATTTTAGATTTTAGAGTTTTAAATATTTAGAAGAAATTTCATTTGTAAAGGAAAATCGAGTTGAAGTCGGGATGTGTAACATAATCTTGGAAAACTGTGCGTCTCAGAACTTGATTAGGGAAAATTTACTTTTCCTTGTCAAAGTTTTCCTCCTAACCTACCGCAATAAAAAACTATTTATGATCAAAGGCAATATTGCATAAATATTGTGATCGAGGAAAATGTGAATCTTCAATTTTAGGCATGTTGTTGGGTTTAACCGTTGAGACACAAAATAATGGGCTTTTGAGAAATTATATTGGCTTTACTCGTCTATCGACTCAATAGCAAACTAACATTACGTGCTTCAATAATAATTAATCATAAACACAAACAGCAGAATCAATTACAGCAGAAACGAGGCTAGCACCGGTATCATATTGGATTCACAACAAAGTCCATTGCTTTCATTTATACATACATACATACATAAAATCACGCCTGTTTCCCGTCGGGGTAGGCAGAGACCACGGATCTCCACTTGCTACGATCCTGACATACCTTTTTTGCTTCATTCACTCTCATTACATTCTTCATACATGCGCGTCGGTTTAGGGTACTCTGGACCTGGCCTTTCTCTAGTACGTCCCCAATTTGATCAAGGTACGTACGCCGAGGTCTTCCCCTTCCAACTGTCCCATTCACACTCTCCTTATGCATCTGTTTCGTCAATCTCCTTTCATCCATCCTTTCTACATGCCCAAACCATCTTAACATACCCTTCTCAATTTTCATCACTATGTCTTCTTTCACTCCACAACGTTCTCTTATCACACTGTTCTTCACTCTATCATTCAAAGTTAAACCACACATACTTCTCAAAGATCTCATTTCCACTGCATTTATTCTACTCTGATGCTTCTTCTGCCATACCCAACTTTCGCTACCATACATTAATGTCGGCACTAACACTCCACCGTGCACAGCCAGTCGTGCTTTTTCGGACACGATCCGACTGCTCATAAATGTGTGAAGTGCCCCATTCACACTATTTCCAGCATTCACTCTCCTTTCAATATCGTCATCATGTTTTTCTGTCTAATTCAGTTCAGTCGTTATAACACGTGTAACATCCCAAACGATCAAATTTAAAAAATACTCGTAATTTATCTCTATCGGTTCCCTAGCGGAATAAGCTAAATTTTATTGAGCTTTAGGACAATACCACACCATGCTAGACCTACAGAATCAATTATAGCAGCGGAACAAAACAGCCGGTGGATTACAGGCGTAATCCGTCACAATTTCAACAGAGGAAACTTAATTATAATGGCACAACCATTAGCGTGACTTACCAAATAATGATGATGAATGTTTCGCTGCATAATTTATTTTACAAAACCGAGCACATATTAATTTAAGGGAAATATGTGAGGCGTTTTTCTGAGGCATAAAAAGGAAAATGACAGTCTTGGTACCGCCGCCATAAGATAGATGTCTCATCGTTTTGCGCATTAGATATTATAGAATTCCATGTGCCTATAATTGTAATGGTTCCCAAACATAGGTGGTAGGTAAACAAAATTGTTTACGCCTTTTCAGAATTCGTAAACAAGACACTTCGTAACACCTGTTTTCTATTACCACGGAAGAAATAATACAAGAGTTCCAAATTATGCGTTCAAATGAACAAAGCCAAACGTTCTACCCAAATTAACTGTCCTACTGAATTAACAGTCTATATTTTCTCAGAGACAATTACAAGGTCTGAATGAAATTCCCAACCAGCCTACAATTAGAAACTCAATTAAGTTCATATACCTATCCTGACTTAAGAAAGTTATGGTTTTACTAAATTTCGAGAGTCACGTAACGTTATCATGTTTAAATGGAAAATTGCTTGAAATATACTCGAGCCTATTAATATTAAACTTACTTTTATGAACCTAATTTTATGCTAAAGTCATCAGAAGCTTTTTAAAAAATATCATTTTATGTACGCTTGTGTATTGTGTAAGTGTCTCACGATGTTTCCCCAAACACCGGTTGAAAGTACTGGCATTGCTAGTTTTTTCGAATGAAACTTTTGCATGACAGTTACGACTAGAGGGCAAGGAAACTAAGAGTACTATAACACTTCCTCTATTTAATTTAAGAATTTGACTCTTGTCAGTATAACTGATGAGTCTTTCTTAACTTAATTCTTTCCAGGGCAACCTCCTTTTTCACTTGGCTTATACGAGTACATATATATGGGATATTATACCACTAGTAGGTATAACATCCAAAGCATCTAATAGTCTAGGAGCAACATAAGCAGGTAAAATATATCTTGCAATATTTTATCGTGAACTAACCAGCCGCATTTTCGCCAGTTAATGTTGAAAATATAATATTTCTCTATCAGGTTTTTGCTGCACTTTTCGCTCGCAGAAGCTTAACTCGAGAGCATCTTTTATAGTGCTTCTACCTAATGTCTCTTTAGCGCTAGTTTACGTGGTTTTACGGATGCTTTAGGACCAGTGAACACTGCGGTCCAGTGGTCGTCCAGTGGTCCGTTAACGTGGGATAATAATGAAAGAGATTCCATCCAAATAAAAGAATATTAAATATGGGTTGCAAATGCTGTTGCCGAAGCCGACGGACTCGTTAGCGTCGATGATACGATAAACTAGTGCTTATGGTACTTTTTTAAGACATCGTTCGCGAGGTACTTCTATAGAAGCAGGATTATCCGCGAAGTCTTTCGGCGCTCGCGTCACAATATTTGTTGCGTCTTAGATAATCAGATGTTATAGTTTAAACTATTTCAAAATCCATACTGTGAACAGAGCTGACGTCATTGCCAGTACCTCTCCACTCCACTAACCTCTTTTAATTCTCCTGCATATATGGTATCTCTTTTCATAAAGATGTATCAATCAAGTGATTTATATTTGAGTATTTTTTGCGTCATAAACAACAAAGTAGGTAATCAATTGTCAACAGTATCGTCAAGTAAATTTCAAGCAAAAGCTGTTCTCTTACACATTTTTTGAAATCTTCGTCATCGAAACACACTTAACTTCACTCCTATTGTTCACACGTGCCAAGAGCTCAGGATTTATTGGAAAATACCGCCAAGATTACACAATATACTTCAAAAAACTCGAGAAAAAGTGATAATCCTTGCTCTACAAAACGCTCCCTCTGCAAATGCTCCCAAATATCTGTTATGTGTCACAATGAAAACTGACCGCAAAACGACAAAACATCGCCAAAGATGACGCCAGTGAGTGCTACTCTACAAAATTATATTGTCAAAAGAAATATCGAGCTGAATCAAACAGCCCTGAATACCTAGCTGAAGACCAACACGGAATCAAGTTTCCCATTTAGCAATTGAAGCCTAATCCAAACATTCCTTGTAAATTTTCGGGAGCCGGTGTCAAGAACGGAAAGCAATCAATTTCCGGCGCCTACTTCGCCACTCTAGCTGCAGCAAAATAATAAATAGCTCAGTCACTCTTAATGATATTAGAGAATTTTATACTTCTTCCACAGTAGCATTACGCCCCGCTGTTATGACATTTTAAATTTGTATCCCCTTTTTTATCTTTTTGAGAGTTATTACTGTGATAAAAGTGTGGATATAATCCAGGGTACTTATACGTAATCTATATTCATAACAAATATCAAGATCCGTCCAACCGGTACAAATATAAAAAGTATAAGTAAAATAAAGTAAAGTACTAATATGTATTGTAAACGCGAAAGTTTGTAAGAATGTATAGATGTATGGATGTACGTATGATTGTTACTCTTTCACGCTAAACGGATCTAGATGAAATTTGGCACGGATGTAGATTATAGTCTGGAATAGCTACATAGGCTACTTTTAATCCCGGAAAAATGGGGTGGGAAAAACGTGGGATAGATTTGTTTTTGTTTTTCAAGGTATCACGCGGGCGAAGCCGTAGGCGGAAGCTAGTTTATAATATTAGTAGGATTGGGTGTTGGGTGCGAAGTCAGTTAGGCGATTTCCAAATTGCAGACAGATTCACAAGTGCAACAGCTATTATCTCAGGTACCTTTGACATATTTCTCGAAATGCCTCGTCTCGTTAAGCCTTCATAATTAACGAATATCGAACTGAAGCACTTTAAGGAAATGTAATTTAGGTGTGAATGGTTATTTGGGTAAGTACTTACTTCGAAAATAGGTCGCTCCTAGCGAAACCCAAAAGTTCGTAACTATATTTGTTGCATCATTCTAAAATAGTATATTGTTGACAAGTGAAAGCACGCGACTTTGTTCGCGCTCCCCAGTTCTTGCGTTTTACAATAAATAATCGACCCATCCCGGAGCGAGTGCAACTGCGGAGCACCCATACAGAGCATGGAGCATCTGCTCTCATGTCCCCTCTGCCCGACCACCTGCACACGAGAGGACCTTAACCAGGCAAAAGAAAGGGGCGTAAGAGTCGCCGAATATTGGGAAAATAAGATTAAATCTTATTCATATTCTTAGTTGATAAATACCTAGCATTTTATTAATAGTTTAATCCTAGATCTAGACTGCTGTATACCTACTGCTGCAGTATAAAAGCGTCATAAAACTTCAGACTGGCAAAGCAGAGTGCATTTCTCTCGCTCCATAACAAATCCAGTTTTTATGTTTCACGAACGAGGTCCGGGAGAAATAGCAGTAAGTACTTATTTTACGAGTTTATTTTATCATCACCGTTTCACACTCGCCGTAAAATAAAGTAAACCTCATTTATTTCCGCTTTGTCAAAAAGAAGTTCTAAATCTAATCTTTACAGCCGAGTCTAGTTAAATACATTTTTCTTTCGTGGTAACGCTAAAAGCGCGTGACTTTCACTCCTTCACGTATAGGAGTTCCTGACGACAATCCAGAGTCCTACCACAAGCTCTTCGGGCAATACCAAAGTAATATAACTTTGGAATTTCGTACCATGACGTATAGAAAATGTATTGAAGTAGCGTTACCAGTTAGTGTTTGACAAACACTGTTTGTCATACTTGAAACTTTGACTTTATTATTAGTATTAAACGGGTATTTATCGCGTTCTAATTACCTATTTATTATATACCCACGACAGCGTGCAAACCTCTCGTAACGTCGGGAAAATAAATAGGTAATTAGAACGCGATAAATACCCGTTTAATACTAATAATAATGTGTTCAGATAGCGTAAGTTTAAAAGTCATATATATTGAAACTTTGACGTTTCTGAAACATGATGGTTTGTAAGAGCTTGTGGTATGGTCGCGCGTGTTATTCAGGTAGCCACCAACAAAAGTCAACGAACACTTTAAAATCTCCATAATTCCTATACACCTAAAAAAAGCTGTTCAGCACCAAGCCGCAAAACATGCTGAACATCGTAAAGACTTTATGGAGGTTTTAAAGTGTTCCTTGACTTTTGTTGGTGACTGTACTTACCTACATTAAAACAGGACGAGTGTCTGATTCTGCAAAATGTCGAATTTCATGATTAGGTCAACGGAAAATCTATAGGCAGGTTTCAATTAATTAAGTCCTGACTTGACAGACAGACGGACAACGAAAGCTTCCTTTTTCCTTGTGAATTATGGCACCTTATAAGTAGCCTATTATTGCACGAAAAGACGCACTTTAATCCTTCCACCACACTAGTTCGAAAAAACAAAAGTGACACCAAAAAAATATGAATAAGTAGGTAGGTACCTTATAATACAGATGGTGATGACGATGATGATGATAATGTCGATGGTGATGATTCAGTGATGTTCCGATCATTACAGTGGTTGTACATCAGTGGGTACATTAGTATTAAGTAGTAGTTATTACGCGTTAGATAGTAAGGTAGAGATGTTTCAATCTAAAAATACACGCCCCTCCACTTGTACTTGTACCGTATGTAGAGGAAATAGAGTAGCAAATACATTGGAGGGGCGTGCATTTTTAAGCATTTATTACATTACCCTGAATTCAGGGACCCTTACCCTATAAGAGTGGTGTAATAAGAGTTAGGGCGTAAGGCGTAAAGGCTAGGCGTTAGGCTCCCTTACTACCGGGCCCTGAATACCGTGTAGTGTAATACCCGTTTTAGACTGATCTACCTCTACCTACTTATATCAGAGTACTTAGATGATAAAAAAGCTTGGGACGAATCAGCTCCAACTCTGCTACGTATTTCTTACAAAATTAACAAGGATCATCCAAAAAAAGCGCTAGGGCCCAGCGAGTTTCTTGTCAGTTCTTCTCGGACTGGGGATAGGACTGGAATTGACACCTAGTATGTAAAACGTTTCAAAATGATCCCTGGGATTTTATTGAAATAAATTTACTTAAGTATATAAAAGTATATATTTTTTTTACCATTAGTTGTTCTCTCACCTGGCTTTCGCCGCATTCGCCAATGCACCGGCGGCGGCGCCGGGCTTCCTGAACCCGACGAAGACAGCTTGAAGCCGTCACCTGCAAACAACAGTCGAGTATAATCATGATGATTTCGATGACCCAACTACACGGCTAGTCTATGGTCAGTTCCGAGCCGGGACAGTAATCTACCCTTAAACCCTAACAAAAACGTATCATTCATTATCATCATCATCCGCAGCCCGACTTCACCCACTGCTGGGTATAGGCCTCTCTTTGCATATGCCTACTAACAAAAACGTACCTACCTAATAAAATAAAAACACAAAATTATGCGCAGTAAGAAGAAGAATGTACGAGTAGTTACCTAGGTAAGTAGGTAGGTACTGTACTGAATTAATGAATTTACTGGAATGCTTTATTATCATAGAGCTAGCGTAAATCAGTTAGGTAGGTAGGTATACTTGAGATTAATTGCACACATAGATCGTAGTTAGAATGAAGTTTATGTACCTACCTATATGTACTTAATTCATATAATCATACGCAACAGTTTATATTTTGGGTATGTAATTATCTAAGAGTCAGATTTATTTGCCATGAAGATGCATTTTATGATTAGGTTACGAGTTTATTCAGCTAGTATTTTACCTATTTTCATTCAATGGGACTCATCAGCAGTTTCAAACTCCGAGCGACATCTCTCGATAACAGATCGTACTACGATAAGAGGCAACATGCTCATACAAGCTAGTGGAATGAGTCTCGAAGCTCGTTGGCAAGATTTATAATCCTACACTAAACTTCTTTATGAGGTAGTACTACTTTGAACCGTGAGATGGCGTTGGGGGTCGAAAACAATTTGCAGTTTTAGATTGTAATAAATTTTCAAGGTACCTAGGCAAGTAAGTCCCCGAGTACAATAAAAGCCTCAAGACTTACATTATGGTACTCTGGTAGAAAGGTTTCATTCCTTTAGATAAAATTCTAAGTAGGTACCTACTTACCTAAGTATGTCTTACTTTCTTTTAGGTAGATAGGTAAGTGGCTGCCCCTACCTGCTATATTTCTTTGGTAAAATATTTTAAAATGCAAGACACAATGTTCTCCTGATGAAGGTTTGTTAACCGGAAACGCGTGCTGAATAAAAACCTACGAATCGGAGGGAAAACTATAGCTAGAAGTAAGTTAGGTATCTAAACTCTAGAAATGGCCAGGTGAGAAGTAAGTACCTACCTATTAAGTACTTTGGTACCTAAACTTAGGAATGGTTATTAAGTAGGTATAATAGTACTTCACTTCATGATCAGGAAATCAGGACATCGTTGTACTTAAATTACGACAAAACCTAGCTTAAGTTATGTGCAACAAAGCAGTTAACTTGAATTTAATTGAATGTCGCTTGTAATACCTACCTATATTCTAAATTTTCGAAAGGATAGAAAAGAAAAAATTATCAAATATTGAATTTAGCTCTTGAATATTCGTGGCATCGATATTATACCTAGTTACTAAACCTCAATGGTTCGTAGTTATACTAATATTAGGAACTTACATCAGTTAAATGAAAACTCAATTCGTACTTCGTAGTACGAGGCTGATTCCAAACCAAAAGCCATTAGAACCAGCGAGGCGATCAAATGATTTATGCCATATTCGTCCCTAATGTTCGGCCCTCTCCATTAAAAAGTCTTTGTTTGTCCCTCATGATAATATTTGTCCACATTCGTCCCTCATACCAAAATTATTGAAACTACAGTGAACGTCATAAGTGTAATCACCACGACCAAAACGGCTGGTACACTTATCCCTACCAAGCTATCCCTACTGGTAGGGATAAGTGCACCTTTGTGTAGATCTATTTCTACCGGTAGGGATAGGCGCACAGAAAATTTCCACTATTCCTTACTGCTATTTTAGTATACTTAATGTTAAATGTTAAATGTAATCCAGTCTCCTTTAGTTTCGTAGTTTTAATAAACAAATTGACTTATCGTATTATTATTTTATTTTTTTAATCGATAATTAATTCCAACCATATACCGAACTAATGAACTAATACATACCAGATACCAGGATAGCAGAAACGATAGAGAGGTATTTCACTGTAGAATCACAAAGAGCCAAAAGATCACGGGTAGCGAAAACCTCTTCATGGTTTATGCATTCCTGGTACTTGGACTTCTACATGTTTCCTGAAGTTAATGCATTTTTTTCAACAAATTAACTTATCGTATTATTATTGTATTTTTTTCATCGATAATTAATTCCAACCATATCGTAGTGGGTACACGGGTTAACAGGAATTATCCCTACACCCACCGGTGGGTGAAGAAAAACATAAATATGTTCAAGTAAATAGCTTATTTCAAAAAAAGGGCTGGGTTGATTTGTTTCAAATTAACTGATTTATATTTAAGTGAAATAGAAATTCAAAATACCTTACTGTTCTGGATAAATTAGGGAATTTCTGAATTTTCAGAGGTGTTTTTGACATGATTTTTAACCTAGGTTTTCTAACTAATTCGTGTTTTGGCTCCGGTTAATTTATCACTTATATCCTTGAGTATCGTGTAGTTCAATTTCAATGTAATCTATTAAGCGGTAATAGAATGATTAGGGTTGCAATACTTCCAATTTTCAAAATGCTGGGCCTTAATACATATTATAGGTAAGACTTATAAAACTCTTTTATTAATATTCATCCGTTTACATTTCGTTTAATAAAGTATTATAGAAAAAAGAACTTCCGAGGTGATGATTAAATATGTAGGTTAAAAATTTAACGTTTAATTATATACCTATTCAGTATGAATCCGTAAACACTAATCAGCCAAAGTCATAATTTCTAAAAAATATTAATTTAATCTTAGCCGCAGCTTTCTTTTGCATCGACTACCCCAAAACGTGCGCTTTAAATTGAGTTTACCCATAGAGTTTACCTTTCTGAGCATTGTTCATATCATACTTACAATATAAAAGTCAAGTAAAGACTTATTGCTTCAACTGTACTAAATCAATGATAATTTGCCTATACAAAAAACGTGGGCCGAATGTGGAGCAGAAAAGTGGGACGAAATAAGATTTTATGATATAAAATATATTATGGGCCGAGTAAGGCATACAATGTGGGACAAACGAAGATTTTTTCATGTGGGCCGAACTTTCTAGGGACGAATATGGCATAAATCGATCAAATTACACTCGTACCACTTCCTTTTACTCGATTAAGTAAAATTTAATCCCGGCAGGTAGCTATTCTGTACTTTCATTTACCCACTCTTTAATCCGACTGAAAGCTTCCACTTTTGATTGAGTTAAGTCTCATCTAATGAAGGTCTACAGATAAGTAGTTGGTTAACTTCGTTTCGATACGGCGACCTGCTGAGAGCTTTTTTGGTATAGAAGTAGACTAGCATCCACCCACGGCTTCGCCCGCGTTGTACCTTGAAAAACAAAACAAATCTATCCCACGGGAACCTTACACTTTTGCGGGATAAAACGGCTGAACGGATCTGAATGAAATTTGGCACAGATATAGATTATGGTCTGGAATAGCACATAGGCTACTTTTTATCCCGGAAAAATATACGGTTCCCGTGGGGTAGATTTGTTTTTATTTTTCAAGGTACCACGCCGAAGAAGCCGTGGGCGGAAGCTAGTAATACCTATATCTGTTAGGAGTTTACGGTCTGTTTACAATTTGCGAGTTTTCAGCGGGTAATCGTGACCGTTACAGTCCAGCTAACTCTATAATTTGCAATTTGAAACTGGTTACTTCAAGCGGGGAGAGTATGAAATTGAAAACCACTGCTTTTGATCTGAAGCCAATAACTACTTCGTTTTGCGCTCTGACTCACGCGGAAATTACATAGTTGAGCTGGTGAGTTGGTGTGTAAAGCCAAAATAATGAAATGTTCAAATCGAGAGTTGGTGCTACGATGCTAGTGGCTACATCTGGTGATAGAGTTGAGGCTATTGCACGAAAAGATGGTTTTTGGAATTTGTATTTCTTTCACCTTGATAATTCGAAATAACTAATGATACAATAAGAGAAAGTCTGCTAAAAGACCTCTCATCATCATTCTCCTGACCTTATCCCACGCTAAGTGGGGTCGGTACAACATGTTTTCTTCTTCCACACTCTCCTATCGTCAACTCTGAATCTACTCCACTTACATTTATACATCTTTCACACAATCAAAACACTTTTTGTTCGGCCTTCCTCTACTTGCGTACCCAGGTACACTCATACCCATAACTTTTTTGGTGACAAGGTTTTCATCCGCTTGCTCCGATCGCGCGAAGGACTTGCTAGAATTGCTAATTTATCAAAACATAACCTTGTTGATAAAGCAACTAATTTTTTTTTATCTTTTGAAAAGACGAGCCTTTTATCTATGCACACACGAATCCAATTGTAATTTTGAACTTGGGCCCTCTTAATCTTTATAGAGACGCAAAAATCCGAACCGAAATTTCCAGCTCTAACAAGCATTAAACAGAGCAGATTTAAGCCTAGGCTTTACTGTGAGATGTAGGTACATACCATCTATATGCTATGACCGGTCAGTGTTGTACTCATTAGTCAGTCCAAAACATGGTTTATAATATTATATAGTACCATCGTATAATATATAGTAGGTACTTGACTTTAAAAGAATGAATGAGCAATGATTAATATGCACTGCATCTGAGTGTGTGTGGGTGAAACAAATATTAAACTTCTTCGCAGCTTGGGGAAACAAAAAATATTTAATGATTTTTATAAGGCTCAGTCTCATAGACAGTGTTTTTATCTACGGAAGAGAAAAGACAAAGTGACCTTTGGATTAAATAAATAAATAAATAAATATTGGTGTAGGATTAGAAGGATTATATATTTTTATGATTGTATGTTAGGTATTCTTTTACGTTTTTTATGTTTTTAGTGGTGGTAATAAATGGTTTTTCTTTTTTTAGTACATTATTCAGTCTTAAATCTATTAAGTGGCACAAGTCCAACGAACTGCTTAATTCCTAACAGAATACCAAACAGTAACTTCATCTGCAGTTAGCTAGTTTGGGAAGCTGCACGTACCGCGCTAACTAACCCAATTAGTGTTGGCGAAGTTATACCGTTAACTGTGTTGATAAAATACAATTTAGCTGCCTGAACTGAAACTAAAGTAGGTACTACCCACTGTTAGTTTGTAGTGAGTACGTTAGATAGTTATATTTCTCAAAGATGCGCGCTCCTCGGTTCTCAGGATGGATTGAGTGTTTGCATCGTATATTTGTTCGCTCGGGTCTGCCTATATGCAGATAGATGGTAGAGTTGAGTCACGGTGAATTATTAGATTTTGTATCTTATACCATAAAATCTATATATTTCTTTAAAATAAAAACGTACAAGCCTAGTTTTTTGTAGTACCTACAACAATACCAAAAAATATAAATATTGGACTAAGTTTAAGGAGAGTAAAACATTATAGCTTTTTGTATGAAAATGTACAACTTCACAATGGTAAGTAAAGCACTTATTACACTACACTTTCTCCAGGGACCCGTACCGTACCCTGAATAAGTGTGGTGTATTAAGAGTTAGGGACCCTTACTAGGGTGTCAGGGAGTACCCGGCAAGCCTTGCTCCCTTGCAAGGGGCCACGCCCACCCTTGTAGTGTAATAGGGCTTTCAGTATTTGAACGGTTTTTTTGAGTTTACGAATCGAGCATAACCCACACAACACCCTAACCTACCCATCCTTATGACCTCATTGACCATCAGCTATGGAACCAGCTCAACATTGTCGCACCATCTTTACGTGCATTTTCAGAAACACTCCACCAAGATAGCTAAGTATAAAAGTGTTTACCTTACGTGTGCTCACTGAACCAATAGATGAGCCTTCCACAATCAAACATCCAAGTTCTAATAGTTGCGGGTCACGCGAAAGCGCGTTGGCATCACACGAGTTTAGAGATCCCTTGGATACAGGGTAAGCATGGTCACATGATCTTACCCATACTTAAGTTACCTGGGAACTTAGTACGGGTTTTGATAGTTGACAAAACTTTATTTTTCTGTAGCGCCTTTAGAGGACATTTACGGTGCATATATGTAAATGTATGGGGGAAACGAAACCGAAACTCAGAGTTTCTTAAACTATTGAAATCCGTACCTTACTAAGCCCCCAGGTTTTCATAGCACAAGCTTTGCTTAGATAAGGGAGATAGCATTGTATGATATTTAATATCCTTATAGAAACATTTTGAAATACAATGCTTAATATTGCCTAAACACTTTTCCCAACGACTCTTTAAGTTTGATTAAATAATGAGTATGTTTTTATACTGGGACTAAAAATAATTTTAATTTAGATAGTTTACTTTGGATGATTGCGCGAACACTAGCTTTCGCCCTGCCTGGGACTAACTCGAAGTCTCACGGGGTCTAATAACACTACTTCATTCCGGTCGAGTTTAATTAGTTCACGAGTTGAAATGAAACACAAAACAAACAGAGGTAGTACACTACACAGTCAGTCCCTTTTATTAGTTCATTGTGCAAATAATTTGTATCTAACCTCATAATTCGTTCTTAGCTAGGGAGTACCTAACTTCTAAATAAAATACAAAACTTCAGTGCTTTATTTTTGTTATAAACTTGATCTTGTTGAAGTTTTTTTATGCAAAATACTTCGTACTTTCTTTACTAAGTGTGGGCGTGATTTCCCTACAACCCTAGAACCTTTCGCGGGCGACTTTATAAAGGTCGTCGCGCCCTAAGTTTTACCAAGACTTTTGGTTGGGTATTCCAATTGCTTGTAGACCAAGACCAAGACTAAGTGCAGGCTAAGACCGGTTTCAGTACACGACCGATGGTCGGTGCGTACTTTATCGGTTGCATTGAAACTAGCTGTTGCTTGCAACTTTTTGTTGTAACATGTTTTAAACAAAATGTAGCCTATATCGTTTTCAAACCTCTAAAGACTCGTTTAGTCGTGAAAAGGTAACAAACAAACAGAGTTAATTTCGCATTTGTAATATTAAGTAGTATGGATTGGCTATTAACAAAACAGTGCTGCGCTGCGCAGTGAGCGTAAGCACGCGTTTTTTCATATACGAGTTATAATACAAAATTAAAAATTTTAAAAACCCTCTGACATTACCCTAACATGTCATATTGAAAGTCATGGTTACCTTACCATTCAATATCATTGAAGTAGCACGGTACCAAATTTCGAATCGATCGGACATAAGGAAGTTAGTCAAATCCCTTCATGAACTAGAAAAGAGCTGATCTTCAAACGGCTGAACAGATTTTCATGAAACATGGCTAAGAACACTCGGGGTAAAATTATCAATAACAGAAAAAACTAAACGAAAATCGGTTCATCCGTTTGGGAGCTACAGAACTACAGAAACAGAACGAAGACCAAAGACATGCAAGTTAATTTGTAAGAACGTACAAACGACTGCGCCAACTGCGCCATGAGCGCTACATAAAACCATTCGACTAATACCCTCGATGCTAAGATTACCGCTGTCTGCCATTAGGCGGCCAATTCTAAAGCGTCGTAAACCCATAAAAGCCAGACCCTGAACGAGCTGTCTAGTAAATTCAGATTACACAAACGCGATAGGGTAAATGAAAATGAAACCTGTTGCCTTTTTTTAACAAAGATTTGGGTACAAGAAAACTGCTACACAAATATGGCGTCAACAGTTCTTAAAAAGTTCCCATAAAAACCAAATAGGCGCACACGAAACACTAACAAATCTTGTTGGCAGGGCCGATCTCGACATTTCCCACTGCAAGTAATCAATAAAAACTGTTATAAAAACTATCTACAACCGTGAATATTCCGTAACGGTCATGTTAGTAGCACTAGTCTTTGATTTATTAAGTTATCAACAAAAAATTAAACTTATAATATTTTATCTGTTCAGTCTATTACAATTTTCTAAATAAAAAATACTTCCGCAATTATATTCGATCATCAGGACGATGTTAGAATGGTAGTTATCAATAACGACGGTTTATAAAATAAACCAACAAACACGTGGTTGTGTTCGCGTATATTGCGTCTTTACGTTTTGGTTTCTGCAATGTGATCATGGAAAGGGCATTTACGACGATACGATACGAAGCGACATCGACTTAGTTATTTATTTACAGAAACAATACACAACAAATAAAAAAACAGGTGTAAGAAATCTGAACAGAAGTAATTCATAATCCAAGGTGAATTACTTACCATGGTGCCACAAAAACCCGGAAGATGAATTTGTAAAACATGAAAACATTAAAATTAGTCCCAACCAATCGTGTGGTCTCTAAAAGAGGACCGATTCTAGCCAAAACAAATAAAGGATTACGTTCCGTGATCGTTCCGTCATAGAAAAGGTAACCACAAATTCAAGTAAATACGGAATCACGTTTGTGATATCACAATGGATGTGACAGCTGTGTACACTCGGAGTCAGGACAAACAATAACTCTAGGAGAACTATTATTTTGCTTTTTATTATTCTATCCTACTTTTAATTCATAATCAATGTTTATGTGAAAGTTTGTATGTTTCTATTGTTGTGGTTCAATCATGCAATACTGGACAAATTCGGAGAAAATAATGTCAACGATCTGTACAACGATATTTATCAGGGTAACATGCAAATGAAACCGCGGTTTGTAACTAGTAAACTCGTAAAGTTATTTAGCAAATACATGTTTATAGAGCAAGAAAACAGCAGTGAGTCATATGTCGTTAAAACTGGGGCGTTGTCAGTCGCAACTCATAAACCGCAGGCAACTGGATTGGCAGCTCGTAAAATATCCGATAAACCGCTATAGTATTGTCTTTCAGTTATCATCTCTATACATACTATGATAAATAAAGCTCCAGCAGCGAAATTCCTTGCCCCTATAGCACATAAGCAGTTGACGAGCTGTTGGCAGCATTTATTTCTACGGAAAAGACAACTACTTTTGTTTGGCCTTACTGTTTGTTCAGTAGGAAAAAATGTTGTCTACAGTGCATATGCTAGAGATTATGGTCTACTCGGAAGTCACACAGACGACTCCGAATCAAACAGCAAGCTCAAAATTAGCAAATGGGTTATCGATGCGCTAATGTGACATCGATCCTCAAACTATGCCACATATGCTAGCCTGGCTGTTGTGCCCTGATCTGTTATTAAAAGAACTTACAAGAAACCATTTGCCTTTATTGTTTTTCAATATATCGCGTGATCGGAATATTCAACATGATAGATGAGCATAAAATACCTAGAATGACGCTTGCCAGACTGTTTTGGTAAGGAAGTGTGGACTGATCTGATGTCACAAAATCGTATTTTGAATATCGATTAAACTGACCATAAGCAATAGCAGAGTGAATCAGATTTTATTGGGCGATGTGATTATTTTTATAACTAGGTCCCACGTGCTTGTTGATTGTTAATTTAAAATTGTAATAAAAAACAGTCTCAAAAAACGTGCGTAATACAATTAATTATATCTTTGTGCTTTTTACTAAAATTTGAATTTAAACTCAAAAACCACTGCTGGATGTATATATCGCGTTCCACACTCCACTAGTCAATCAAAAAACGAAGTTGGTTACTTATACTTACTGGATTGGTTTATCCAGAAACAATCCTTAAAACCAATTACTACTAATGATGCATAAGAATTATGACTCCATTTCGACTAAGGTATATTGAGCTGTAAAATAGGCTTACGACTTCATGACCCTCTAAAAATCTTGTCGAAAGTGTTGCTGATAGCCAATAAAGCTGGCTCAGTAGTAAATACAAAATAGAATTGTATGAAAAACACGAAAAGGTTGTTGACCCGGTTATGTCATCAACTTGTCTATATTGGAATTATCGGATATTGAAGTTAGTGAGATTTTATACAGCCCTTCCTAAGTCTTAATAGGGTTCAATAATACCGTATTTTGTTTTATTGAAGAACTCTCCAAACAAACATAAAAAGCTCGTCTTTATTCGCTCAGTTTTTTTGTCACTGCTTCTAATTTGGTGACCTAGTAAGGTCAATCATCCGGGGTTCAAAACCGCAAAGCACTTAACAGTTTGCAAAAGCAATAAGTACTCATTATCAAATGAAACTTAAACCATTTTAAAAATATTTCAGTGGGATTTAAATTAGTTCCCTAAATAGCTGGTTGAAATAACTTTTAAGTAAGTAATTGTGATAGAATAATAGGCATTGTTTCTGAAGTAGCGACGACCGCATACAAAATTACGGCAGTAAAATTATGAAATGAGACATTCAGTTGTCGTCGCTTGTATATTTAAGGTTATTTAAAGGACCAATTTGTTGTTTTGATATCCTCAGGTACCTACCTACGTACTAACAAAGATTTACGGTCTGTCTCATAAAAACTTAGAGTAGACTTCAAGTCTTGTTAAAGTCAGGAAGCAATTTTAGTTGTTTCATAAACGTACTTTAGCGCTAAAGTGTACTTTATCTTTACTCTATCTTGACATACTTTACATTCTTTAACGACTTAAAGTACGCTTTTACTAAACAACACTTGGAGTCAACTTTAAGCATTTTTTATGAGACAGACCGATAGTCTTTGATTATTTAAGTAAGTACCTACGATATTTGTCTTTATATATTAGCACACGAGTCTCTGTAAATAAGAATTGATACAAACAATGCACGAATGAAACCTCTTTGCGTACTTAAATTAATTCGCAACACTGGTTCAAAATAGTGTTAGATATTAATGTGGATGGATATAGAACAGAAAAAGAACAAACAAAAGATTTTTGAACTTGAAAGATGATTTTTGAGTAAGAAAGATGTGTGGTGTGAGTATTGAAACGACGGATGATAGAAGGAGATGGAAGAAGATTTTTTTTTTACTTATTCGGCCGTTATAAGACGATCGCTGCTTATCAGAAAACTCAGCGACGAGTTTCAGTCTCAATCACGAAGAAAGGGTATTTTTGATGTCTACCGGCGGATAGTTTCTGAACTCTGAACGGATATAGGGAAATGAAAGTGAAAGTAAGATTGGAAAACTTCTGAAATTGTCTTGAATAGTCTCTACCTAGTAGGTAGAGCTAAAGCTTGGAAATATCCATAGTAAACTTGCTCGAACCGACTTATTTTTTTTAGCATCGATATATGTGACAAAACAAGGTCTCACAGTTAATTTTCACGTACACCTTCCAAATATATTTTCGTGCAATACGAGAGATGCCTGTTTAAAAAATAGTACCTATCATAAGTTTTTTGATGTAATATTTTTTTTACTGTTTAATGATAATCTTGATTCAATTAGCCATTTTTACCTATTTTATGGCTTCTAGATTAATTCAGCAACGAATATTCGTTGATTGAAAAAGAAAACAAAACAAAAACAAAAAAACGCTTGTATATAGCACTAGCTGTCCCGGCGAACTTCGTACCGCCTATTTATAAAAATGTTGTTTAATTTTCATTTGTTTTAATAGTTATTCTGCTATTCGGGGCGGAGACAAATCCAACAAATCAAAAATGAAAATCTGTCTTGCCGTTCTAGAGTTATAAGTGTTCGAACAAACCCGACTTTGTTTTATATATTAGGATATGCTACAAGCCTTTGTTTTCTTACTCCGCCCGCGTTTACTTCGATAAACATGTCTGATACACGATAGCAACAAACGTGTATTAAAGACATTTTTTTTAAACAAGAAATTATTTTTGCCTATCTTTGACACGTTTTCTACAAGTTTTGTATACATTTATTCTCACAACTTGTTTAGGTGTAAACAATAAATTAAATCATTTCAAACGTGGATAAATTTTCACGCAACATTATTTTTTGTGCGTATAACAAGCGTTTTATCATAGGATATGTCTAGATAAGCAAGTGGCTTTTATTCGTTTATCATAAGTTGATAATCTGAACAATTGAACGTGTACGTTAATGCGCGACCATAGTGAATTAGCATACATAATTTTGTTAGTGAAATGCGCGCGCGCGACTGTAGCCAGCCAAGGTTTTCTGAAACGCAAAACAATATTGTAACTACGAGTATTACTTGAATATGGTTCTATTACTCGTGTGAGAAGTTTGTTTTGAGTCCGCCTGAGACGCAAGAGGTTGCGGGTTCGATTCCCGCCTCGGAACAAATTTGTGTAAGATCTGCAGAAATTTGTTCCGTTGGTCTGGGTGTTTTCTATGTATAATAAAAATATATCTATCTATGTACCTATATAATGTATTTAATATATCAGTTATCTAGTACCCATAACACAAGCTTTGAGTAGCTTACTTTGGGGCTAGATGATGCTGTGTGGACTGTTCAGCATTATTTATTTATTTACTTATTAATCAGTGTGTTGAATGGATCGTAGTTCTTTTCTTGCACTTTTGAGAACTTAAAATAAAATGCTAAAATATAAGCTACTCTTAGCTTTATTGTTTTTTTAATCAAACGAAAAAAGTCATAAATGAAGGCACACTGTATGAACAAATATCTACTTTAGCAATAAAGTAGTTAATATAGGTATAATGTTTGTGTTTGCTCGGTATAATGTAACGAAATTGCGTCTAAAGACGGTAGGCCGATCTACTCATGTTTAGATCAGAGGTTCCCAAACTTTTGTTTTATAGGCCCTTTGCTGACTCGTTCGTTTTTGTTGGTTTACGAAGACAACGCTTGGTTCTCTTGCATTGATTTTCAATTCTTTAATTTTGAATGCGTATTTTTTTTTTAATTAAAATTTTGACTGTCGTACTAACGGATAGCCGGAAATATTAAAATAACTGAAACCTTACAACTGGTGGATGAGCGAAATGAGTCACACAAAAATCGTGTAAGTATGGAGTTTGGAGCTTTGAAAATTAATTTAGGATCATTGAAGATACAGGAGAGCGGAGCGAGCCGTCAAAATTTATGTTGTAACTACTTTACGCTTTGAAATAGTCCAAATGTTTTTTACAAAGATTAAAATTGTCCCACCCACTACTGGGCTAAGGTCTCCCCAAAGGTTATAAAAAAGAAAATAACTGCGAACTCAGCAATATGGGATCATCTTTCATGGATCGTGATTGAGTCTGGGTGTTCACTTTGAGAATGACTGAGTTCCATGAACAAAGTTTGAAACTTAAGAGGATCAGCCAAGAAGTTAGGCGCAAGTTGGAAAACTTGGACATGACTTGGTACTTGGGTGATATTGAATCTTTCTCGTAAAGCCCTATGAGGACCGTAGACTTAAGGGTCTTAGACAAATGTGGCCAAGGGACCACTGACATGAGAGTCGAAGTTTTGCACTTATAAGCAAAAATTCTTATGAATACAGTTTCAAAAAAATATTGTCCATTAATATTTGGCACCGCAAACTTATTTAATTTTACGACGAAATATTTCATCACGTTTAACGGGCTTTTTAGCGAAATTGCATTTTGCATTAAAGTACTTTATATATTAAATGTACATAAATTAGATAATTAATATTAATGATGATAACATAGTAATACTAATAGATATTCTTTATTATATTATAGCTTACAAATGCTATATTTTAACCGACCGAAGAAGTTACTTCCCTCGAGGAATATCAAAAGAAGCCTTATTACTTCCAAGTAGGTACACTTATCCAGATAAATGAACCGAGATCTAGGCATCTTGGGCATGCCACTCACGTCCACGCAGTTTAGAGTTTGTTCGCGCTCAGCCCTCCGACTTTACAAAAATAATGTATGAGTCAGTGTTCAACTCTGGTGACGGAGTTAGTAGGCCGCCCAAAGGCTTCCGTCATGGCCTAACAACTTTTTAAAAGATTATACATTCATGTATATTCAACGAGAAGATTATTTTGTTGGTATAATCTTTGCAAACATATGTGCACAAGGAGATTAGCAATACCCAGCACAGTATCCAGAAAAGGCAGACGAAGATAATATGATTCTACTTATTAATAATTGGTGCTCCTAGTTCCATATAAAACTGTGTTACCGGATCCATATTAAATGTACCCAGCCAGAGCTAACCCCTGAGTGTGTATAGTTCTATACTATTTCTATTGTATGTACGGTATCTAACCCGCATCTGATGACCTATTTCAACTGTTAGAGGTTGCTGGAAAGAACCTTTGAACTTTCGCTTGGACTGCTGAGTGGAAACGTTGCAATTGAATACTGCAAGTATCATTATAAGTACTTTATTTTAGCCATACCTGTTTTCTCGATAAGAGAGTCGTTTTTCGGGTTTCGAAACTCCAAGGTTTTTAACTTGAGTTTGTCGCTGATGATAATAAAATTATAAGTTACCAGTGGCTAAAAATATTATATGCACCTACTTAATTAATAAATGTTTTTTTTATTTTTCTCGAAAGTAATTGATGTTAATTTGGTTCTAACACAGTACATAAATACAATCGCGGGATAAGGCTAGAACATAAAATAACTACTGATATAGGTTACTGTTACACCAATGTAAGCAGTGAGGATTATGTTATTTAACACGCGACCCACTGTTTCCCGCATTGTGGTTAAATGCAATTTATGGCTAAGGCATCTATTACGTTATTGGATATTCCTATTTCTAGATAATAATGCCTAGTTTTTTTTACTACTTCACTCTTAATTTCAGACCATCACTAATCACAACACATTCAATACACCCACGGTAACAGTTAGAAACACTTTGATTGAATAAATAGGATTACAAAAAGGATCTCTGTTTTGAAAAAACAGCTGTAGCCACAAACGTGATCCTACATAGCAGAAAGAGCTTAGTTCAAGAAATTCAAAACCAGTAAGTACGCTCAAGCCCAACTTTGATGATATAAAGCAATTTTAACAATATTTGAACAAAGAGAGTTTTAGGGACAAGAGAAAATATGTACATAAAAACCGATCCTCCTGGTTCTGTCCTACGCACTTGCGTGGGAAGATACGAGGATGATAGGCACTCAAGGATTGAGCAGTGGATTTAAATATTTTTTCTGTTCTTTGCCTATAGAGTAATACTAAACCATACAGGTTGGTTGCACGAGTAATAGTAAATCTTGCAAACGATCAAACATAAACTGAAATAGTAAATCCTTGTACCTAACAACCTTTGTACTCCGAGCTCTGGTTATTAGGTCGACAAAGGGTGGTCCTATTTCTCACAAGTGTTCCTACAAATCTGAAATCAGATCTCGCGTCGATTTTGATTGAAAGGGATTCCACTCCACATCGGGAACCTTATTTAACCATTGACGGCAGAGATTGATTATGTTCGGGTAACGCAGGAACAGACTTATGCCCTTGAAAGCCTCAATCTCCCATTATGCCAGTCGTCTGTAATTAAGAACAGATTGTCCCGTCATGGAGTCAACAAGCGACTTAATGGCCTCATGTAATTAATGGCAAATTGATTTTCTGGAGTGTGGCCGTGCACGGTTGAAGTAGAGCACCCAAGCCTCTCAGCTCCAATTGAATGTAGAGAAAACAATGGTCATGTTGTAGGTAGCATCAGATGAGTGAGTATTGGCCAGGACCTGTGAGATCGGATGCTATGTAATATCATTAACAGTGCGAGAACATATGGAAATACCTATCTAAGAAATAAATATGACAAAATGTGATATCCACTGACTTAACACGGCTTCCATCTAATGCAGTTTAAATAAGAAATTATGTCTGCATAGTTGTTGTACCACAGTTTAGCCATTGCTCTTGTCAACGAATCACCATATATGTGTGCACGACACATGTTTTGGAAGATTTATGGCTTGCAATATCTGTCTGTAATGCGTTTGCAAGCTACCGTGTGACAGGGAAACCCATTTTCATTCCAAACATGTGTACGTGACTTACGTGTACGTACAGAACATAGCTAGCAAACAAGCATGTGGCCCATCTGCTGATTAGCTGACGCTTAATAACATCAGAAGTACCTAGGACTTAACTATATTCAACGAAAGACATAATCAACATGCTTGAAATACTTAAATATTTTAAAATACGTTTATTTTAGTTCTATATAGATCCGATTTCCGCTACCTCGGTTCACTCATCCAGAACGACGGTGAGGTAGACCGAGACGTGAAAAACAGAATGAATGCGGGATGGATGAAATGGCGACAGGTCACAGGCACTACGTGTGATCCGCGGATGCCCCTTAAGCTTAAGGGGAAAATCTACAAGACGATCATTAGACCTGTCGTATTGTATGGATCTGAATGTTGGACAACTAAGGCGATGGATGAAAGAAAAGTGCATGCGACGGAGATGCGAATGTTGAGATGGATGTGTGGAGTGACGAGAATGGATAAGATAAGGAATGAGCATATTAGAGGAAGTTTGAAAGTAGCGCCGGTGACAGAAAAAATGAAGAGTAATAGGTTGGCGTGGTATGGGCATGTTATGCGGCGGGAGGAAAGCCATGTCACAAGAAGGGTGATGGATTTGAATGTGGATGGATACAAGAGTAGAGGTAGACCCAAGAAAAGATGGATGGACTGTGTGAAAGAAGATATGTGTAAGAAGGGAGTGACTACTGAGATGACGGATGATAGGGGAGAGTGGAGGAGGAGAACCTGTTGTGCCGACCCCACCTAGTGGGATAAGGGCAAGAAGAAGAAGATAGACCACTATACTGCCTCGGATTTGAAACACATTTATAACATTAACGACAAAAGGACTGAGAGGCCACTCGCTAAAACTGGTAAATCTACCTGGTACAAGCAATCCCAGAAAGCACTTCTTGCCTAACCGTGAGGCAAATTGCTGGAAAAAACTACCAGAATCAGTGATAAGTGCTCCTTCAGTGAACTCTTTCAAAAACAGACTCGATAATCATTATAAAACAGTGCACTGATAAGATATACACGCATCAGCTTAATAGCTGCCAGTGTATTAACAAATAATAATAATATTGGTAACTAATTGTAAGACTGCTACAGACGGAACTACAATTTGAAATGTCAGCTCCATCTAAGTCATGTGCATGTGATTTAGGATAGGACTTCCGCCAAAAGCTTGGAGGCGCGAACCAAAGTGCGGACACTATAATGGACACCATTATTCTACACCGGATGAAATCGTAAATTAGTCTCACAGCCACCCTCAGGCTCTTTCATTTTACAAGCTTTTTGCTTGTACCGGCCATATAACTTAATGTTTTAACAAGCACCTACCATTTCGATAAATTTAAAAACGTTCCTTAAAAAGGAGAGTTGTAAGTAGGTGTAAATTCATCTCGTACTTTATAGGTAATGTTTGTAATGTACCTGATTGTGTTGCAGTAATGTACTACCTGATATTCTGATAAGTTCGCACATTCGCAATTTATGATCATCTAATGTACCTACGGTTTCCAACTTCCAAGCGTTAATTGGTGCGACTATTGAGTAGTATTCAAATCGGTGACGCATCAGGTAAAATATTTACAGTATTCGTAACTGCCTTCAGGAGGAAAGTAAAAATGCATTAAAAAATTAGCACTTGTGAAGTTGTGAATGAAGGATTCTACTTAGCACACCAAAATTCAGCGTACTTGACATCTGCATACATAATTTATACCTCACAGAGCAATTATAAACGCGAAAGTTTGTAAGAATGTATGGATGGATGGATGGATGGATGGATGGATGGATGTATGTATGTTTGTTACACTTTCACGCTAAAACGGCTGAACGGATCTGAATTAAATTTGGCACAGATTTAGATTATGGTCTGGAATAACACATAGACTACATTTTATCCCGAAAAAATGTATGGTTCCCGTGGGATACATATGTTTTTGTTTTCCAAGGTATCACGCGGGCGAAGCCGGAAGCGGAAGCTAGTAAGTTATAAATGTTTATTGTAGCTTCTCTGAGCGCATCCGCTTTCAGCCTTAAACGTTTCTACGTAAATGTAACTCCTATTAGAGTTACATTAACGCCCCCGTGCGCTGTTTTTAACAGCGGGGGCGTTTATTTAAAACCTTAAAACGCGGAAGTTTTACTACAAAAAAATCTCAGCTCATGTTGATCGACCAGCGGAATGTGTAAGTCATATAATGTACCTATATTCCAGTATTTCCAGTCTAAAAAAAACTTGAGAGGTGTCAAGGGACACCCGCATGGAACGAAGTTCCTTTCCTTGCTTTCTATGAGAGAGAGAGAGAGAGAGAGAGAGAGAGAGAGAGACAGACAGAGAAACACGCGAACGCCGCACGGCTTACAACTATAGCAAAAAGTGTCGTTACAACTTTTCGTGAGATTTTTATCCGTCTAGCCCCCTTTCACAACGCGCGATAAAGAACATCGTTCCATAAACGAATTTAATCACTGTGACAGAAGGTCAACACTGAACCAAAATTACAATCCCATAGCTTTTCTTTTATAAAAGCAAAGAAAAACGGCTGGATTGATTAGTTTAGTACTATCACTATTTAGACCCATTTAGATAAGACTAACTACCAACATTAATTGTTATCACAATTAGGATATTACGGATTATTGGAAAATTCGACATTATTTTATTTGACGTAAAATAATACTGAGCTCGATTTAAGGTAATTCATGGTTTTGCGAAGAACGTAGTCGTAATTTTGGAGAGAGCTCGAAGTTATCCACGTAAAATATGAAACAGCTAAGTTACCGTAAGTCGCGTGTCGTCAACAAATGGCTAACCTACAATTAAGTATTTATGTAAATATGTTTTTTTTTCGCGAGAAAATTCTTATGGGTTCCTGAAAAAGGCACAGGAGACATTAGGGTGCCTTCTATCTTTAGGGTTATTAAATATCTCAGTCACAAAACTTATGTTTACAGTATTCTGAATACGATCATCTATATCTATATAAGAGCTTAACCTGACTGACTGACTGACTGACTGACTGACTGACTGACTGACTGATTTATCATCGCCCAGCCGAAACCGCTGAAGCTAGAAAGCTGAAATTTGGAAGGTGGTTTCCTTTTATAACAAAACCACCCACTAAGGCGGGATTTTTGGAAATTCCACCTCTAAGGGGTTGAAAAAGGGTGAAAACGTTAGTATGAAACTTTTTAACGCGTGGAGTGATTTTCATGAAACTTTGTTTGTGCACTGTAAATGCAAAATGAATGGACACGTGTTTCAGGATTTTTTAATATAACCATTAAAAAGGGGTCAAATGTGGGGTCAATTTTTGTATGGGAACTTTTTAACGGGTGGTGCGATTGGCCTGAAACTTTGTTTGTGTACTGTATATGCAAAATAAATGAACACGTGTTTCAGGATTTTTCAATATAACCTTCAAAAAGGGGTCAAATGTGGGGTCAATGTTTGTATGGGAACTTTTTAACGGGTGGTGCGATTGCCTTGAAACTTTGTTTGTGTACTGTAAATGCAAAATTAATGGATACGTGTTTCAGGATTTTTCAAAATAACCTTCAAAAAGGGGTCAAATGTGTGGTCAATGTTTGTATGTGAACTTTTGAACGGGTGGTGCGTTGGTCTGAAACTTTGTTTGTGTAAGTACTGTAAAAACAAAAAGAACGGACACGTGTTTCAGGATATTTCAATATAACCTTGAAAAAAGGGTCAAATTTGGGGTCAATGTTTGTATGGGAACGTTTCAACGGGTGGTGCGATTGGTCTGAAACTTAATTTCGTGTTTTAGGATTTTTCAATATAACTCTAAAAAAGGGGATGAAATGGGGGGGTCAATGTTTGTTAACGGGTGGTGCGATTGGCCTTAAACTTTGTTTTCTGTTTCAAAATTTTTCAATATAGGTAACTCTAAAAAAGGGGTCAATGTTTGTATGGGATTTTTTTAACGGGTGGTGCGATTGGTCTGAAACTTTGTGTACTGTAAATACAAAATGAATGGACACGTGTTTCAGGATTTTTCAATATAACCTTCAAAAAGGGGTCAAATGTGGGGTCAATGATTCTATGGGTACTTTTTAAAGGGTGGTGCGATTGGTCTTAATTTTGGTTTGGATACTTTAAATGCAAAATAAATGGAAACGTATTCTTGGATATTTCAAAATAACCCTCTAAAAAGGGTAAAATTGGGTGTCAAAGTTATTATGGGATTTTTTTAGTAGTGTGATTTGTTTGAAACTCAGTTTAGTTAGATACCTACTTTAAGTGAACGAAGTCGCGGGCGGGACAGCTAGTAAAATAATAAATGAGACATGCATGACGTACTACGACTTTAATGACTTGGCTCGTGTCGTTACGTTACACAATAATTTATGTAGATTTTCAAAATAAGTAGGCAAGATTGGTATATATCTGTTTGTATTCAGATTAAAACAGCGTTTCTCAAGTGTAATTTTTGGAACTACTGAACCGATTCTAAAAAAACATTTATTGCTACATATTCACTGAATGATATCAAGCTATGTTTTCAAGTGTTTTAAGTTTTTTGTTGGATTACTTAAGTATTTTTTATTTGTCAATCTACCTGAAAACTGACTTGATCTTATTTACTTATCTAAATTACGTACTTAAGCTACAAGTACAATAGTAAAGAAATTTAGAAATGACAAAATAGTCTACTGTTACTTACTTGTCGCGTATAGGTTAGGTAGTAGGTTTTTTTATTTACCCACTGTTTCAGAAACGCTGGATGAGACATCATTTCCTTGTTTTTGATTTCGTTATATAAAACCAGTTTTAAAAGTGAACGCCTTTTTGAAGTGGTTTTTTTCCATTGTTTACAATAGGAGCGTATCATATTTGCAAGACAATGCTATACAGAATCTACAAGGAAATACGTATCATAGATTGAAAAAACCAATAGAGTGCGTGCGAGACTCGTACAATGAGTGTTCTGTATTTCTGGAGTAGTTCCGCACACGTGATCAGATGATTTTTTCACATATTTCTGAGGAAATGTACTTTGGAATGCTATCGTCTAACTGTCGTATTATAGGTTCCCAAAGTGTGAATCACAGTGCAAACAATATGCAAAGTGAGCTATTGTGAATCCCATAATTGTAGATTTGCATGCAAAGGCAATAACTTTATTTTATGTCTGCTGCAAGCCCATCTTAGAACCGACTGTTACGCATAGCTTTGTTGTTCAAAATTATTAACAAATCATTATTATTCTTGCCGATACCGAAGCCAAACCAACCTAGTGCACAATAAAAAACAACGTGCTATGAATTTTAATCTTATTTAGGCGGACACGTCGAAATAAATCAGCACTAAAGTTTCCTCTTCAATTTCCTGAATGAAAATTTAGTGGGATGCAATGACATCTAATGGAATCGCCACCGAAACTCGTACTGTAAATATTTGAACGACCAGTCTAGGTCAATACAAATAAGATTTCTATGTCAATATAATACAATACAATAGACAATATTCATTAACATGAAGTACCTTTTATAGAATGCTATTTGATCGAGTTCCAATCACAACAACTTTTGATCGACAAGATTCTATTTGTGAGATCATCGAGAGCAACGCTTGAGACCATTCCATCCAAACAAAACAACGTCGAGTTTCTCACCTTGAATTCTATTCATTAGTTATCATAATCAACAAGTATCTATTACCTTACTTGATTTTTTGAGTCACTAAAAACCTATTAATCGCATTTTATCAATTTTTGACTAAATGTTATTCACGTGGTGGGAATGACTTACTCCACAATTAAATAATATGTTTTTACCAAAACAAATTAAACAATTATCATAAAAATCTGTGTTTTTAATCTCGAAGAAGTCTATTACAATTTACAAGTAGGTTGTCCATGGTTTTTCAATTGTTGATTTTTTTAGTACTTACTTATGTCTGTCTTATAAGTGTCCACTATATCTATATATGTAGATAGTTTTAGAAAACACTTTTTGATTTGCTTGTCAAGACTATTGAGTAATGCATGACTGAAAACCTTGAACAATAGAGTTATGTCATCCTCGTAGCTCGTATTCAAAAACTATAATAGGCGCCAAATATAATCTTATACCTTTAAACGAGCAATTATTGTATGTATATATATGTATAATTGGAATCTCGGAAACGGCTGCAGTGATTTTCATGAAATTTAGTATGCAGAGGGTTTCGGGGGCAATAAATCGATCTAGGTAGGTTTCATTTTTAGAAAACGTCGTTTACCAATAAAAAAAACCGAGCAAAGCTCGGTCACCCAGGTTCTATATTATATACATATACCTAAGCTGGAATCAAGACTCGTACATGCATTGATTTTAATTGTTTTGATTTGAACTCTCAGAAAAAGGTGGCAAGAGTATTAAAATCAGAAGCTCCTGTTTCCTTCTCTTTGGTGACTCTATATAGTTTAAACGAGAGTTTGTTTGTTGTCGACAAATAATTTAGATTTCCTGTTGTTGGTGACATTACAAAAGAAGGATTCGTTAACAAGAAATATAAAGCTAGGTATACATTTTTGATTAATTAATAACGCAAAAAACGGACCTATATTTCTTTCTTGTGATACTTATGCATATATTTTTTTATTTATGTCAAGCCTTATTTTTACGCTTCTCAGAAATAAGGCTCTCGTTTACGATACACGTGTCGCTTTGTTTGCCAATCGAAGTTATTTGCACTATTTTTATTTACTGCGCCAGCGTACGTATAGTATTACGTTTAGTTGGCTTTATCGGGCATGCGTATTGAAATCAGAAAATATCTCATCCGTCTTCTCTCAAGTTTTCAACAGTATAACTTTCCGGTCTAATTAGACTATCTTTGCTATAAAACATTACCGCATATAACCAGATGGGTTCCAAAGAAACCCTTTCATCGATCATGTTGTCTAAGTTTTGTTAAAGATTGACCAGCTTTGAACATTGATAAATGTGAAAACAATTGAGTATGATAATCATTGATGTATTATTTATTATACATAGAAAACACTCAGTCCAACGGAACAAATTTCTGCAGATCATACACAAATTTGTTCTGAGGCGGGAATCGAACCCGCAACCTCTTGCGTCGCAGGTGGACTCGCCCGCTGCGCCACAGAAGTCGTCAAGAAGCGTATGTATATAAGCCTAGGGAAACAGGTAACTAACACTAATACATCAACACTTACATAAGTATTGCGTATGTATATAAGCCTAGGGAAACAGGTAACTAACACTAATACATCAATACTTATAAGTTACAAGAAGCGTATGTATATAAGCGTATGTATATAATACTTATAAGTAATACACTAATTCTTGTAACTAACACTAATACATCAATACTTATGTAAGTATTGATGTATTAGTGTTAGTTACCTGTTTCCCTAGGCTTATATACATACGCTTCTTGTAACTAACACTAATACATCAATACTTATAAGTATTGATTTATTAGTGTTAGTTACAAGAATTAGTGTATTACTTATAAGTATTATATACATACGCTTATATACATACCTACGCTTCTTGTAACTTATAAGTATTGATGTATTAGTGTTAGTTACAAGAATTAGTGTATTACTTATAAGTATTATATACATACGCTTCTTGTAACTAACATTAATACATCAATACTTATGTAAGTATTGATGTATTAATGTTAGTTACCTGTTTCCCTAGGCTTATATACATACGCTTCTTGAGTGTCATACATATGACACTGTAAAAATTGGTAACAAATTGAAAGGTGGCAAAAGAGGAAGAGAACCTTGCTTTTTTTGCCCAGCCATTGTTGTATGTGCAAATAGATCATACGGATTAGTTACCTTAATAACAAATTGTGTGATAACTATAAATTTTTTTAACTTTGAAATATTTAGACCACCGTGCACCGGTTGAACTAAATAAACACGCTTACGTTACGTACGACGTATTCGTTATGGACCGATGGAAGGACGGGCAGAAGGTTAACCTTGTTTGACAATTTTACCCACACACGCGAAGTGTGAAGGTGAATACACTTTACAGTATTTTAGTATACTCGTACTTCTGCAAGGCATTAAAGAGTTTGTGGTCTTGACTTGTCTTTGGTTTCAGCATGCAATCTCGATAAAGGTTAGGAAACTATACCCGGAATAATAAGTAGATTGAATACTTATATTTGCGGAATTAATTAATTACTCAAGTGTTGTAGTAAAACAAATAAATAAATATGATCACAACTGTAATCCCCAGGCTCGGTAGATATCTCCTCAGATCTTTAATTACTTAATCTTTGAGGATATCTAAAGAGGGTAGTCAGAGGCAAGTCCAAACATGACATTTGGTACATGCCCACATTTTGCACGGTAATTAGTATTCCGTACGTGACAAGTTGCAAGCCCATCGCCGCTTATAAGAATACTAAATACCTTCGAATTTTTGGTTCTAGGGTATACCGGTTTCCTCACGATGTTTTCCATAGGTGTTTTAGTTCAATCCGTAAATTTTTGCAATTGAAATTTTTTGTATGACTTCTACGGTTTTATCGTCACGCTTCAAATACTCCCAACCTTGGGCTGATTAACATTAAATCTCTGTTTTACGTAGATACACAAAAGAGACCTTCTACCTCAAGCCGTTTAAAGTTCTAATTAACAAAGTAAATTCCAACAAATAACATTTATTTTATTTTTTTCAAAAGAATATTGAATGGGGCGCGCAAAAAAGTTTGAGAACTGCTCGCCTTCGTATTGATAATGTGAAAGATCTATAGTAACTGCTATTGTGCTCATTGATGTAATAAAGTACAAGTTACAAATTACCTAAGTAGGTAGAGGTAGATCAGTCTAAAAATGCACGCCCCTCCAATGTATTTGCTACTCAATTTCCTCTACATACGGTACAAGTACAAGTGGAGGGGCATACATAAGCTATCCTTTGTAATCTTGAAGGGCCTGAAATAAGGGTTGATAATTTGTATGATTAAGCAACGCTGGGCGTAGTCAGTTTTGGGATGGGTGATCGCCCCTTTTTTCACTCCATAGAAATTTCAATTTCATAATTAAATTATTAATAGATGGGTTTTTGAGTACAAATTCGCGGGTAACAGCTAGTTCATAATAAATCAACATAATGAAACCAGTCAACGCATGACGGATCTATAGCCGTTATCAGATAATTTAATAAACAAAGCATTTCTGTTTGGCAAAACCACGTGGATTATATTAGTTTTAAAGGTATGCGAGTGATATCACCAGCTCTGGGGGTTCAACACAAGCTCTCCGGGCAGTATCAAAGTAATATAACTTTGATATTATTATGCCTATACCGAGGCCGTACATCTATTTGGTAAAATGGATACCCACAATACAGATTTCTATCTAGTGTGGGTATCACAGGCAACTGGACCATAGATCCCCATCAGCAATACAAGCCAAGTTCTAGATCAAAATTATGAAAAATATGTATTGTATAAAATTGTGATTGCTGTAAATATACAGGGTGTCCCAAAAAGTAGTGTCAAGCGAAAGTCCAGAGATAGAAAACCCCTTGGGATACCCGAATCACCCCCATGTATGTTCCGCGATTTTTTATAGTTTTCGAGTTATTAATTTTTTTCCGAATTTTTGAAAATTTACGACTTGAACAACTTAAAAAGTTTTTTTTTAAAAAGTAGAAAACTTTCTTGAGATTTTTTATTTGCTACTGCATTATTATGAGTTGTTCTTTTATGCATAAAATAATCAGCTACGTGACTTCGATGAAAACTATGAAAATGTTAGTGTAAAGTCAAATAATTACATTCGGTGAATTATGACTAAAATTTTCAACTTTAAATTAAAAATCTTAACAAGTGATTCCATGTTTCCTAAATAAGTCTTAAAAATTCTCCAGACTTTCTCCAGACATTCTCCAGCTTTCATAATCATTAAAAAAAAGTAGTACTTAATAGGCTACTTTGGCTAAAATCGGCCTTCAAAGACGGTGAGGTAGAAAATTCTTAAAATTAGCTACCTGATTAAAAAATAGATTTTGGCCATTTTATCATTCCTAAGCTTAATTTGTTTGTTAACTAACCAAAAATGACTTCAGGAAAGTAAGATTTCATTGAACTCATAACTCGAAAACTATAAAAAATCGCGGAACATACATGGGGGTGATTCGGGTACCCCAAAGGGTGTTCTATCTCTGGACTTTCGCTTGACACTACTTTTTGGGACACCCTGTATATTTTTCATTTTCATTTTCATATTTCGTACCAAGCTTGAAAGACGTTTCCGAAACATAATGATTTGAACTTTGTACTAGCTTGTGGTAAAGCCCCAGATCTACCAAAGCATTATGCTAATAATATGTCTTGTGTTTGAGGTATGTATGTGCCGGCGAGTTATTGTTACGCACATGGTCATATTGGTCAACCTTGGTGAGTTTGAATGAGCTCAGTAAATATGCCGCAACACCCTTCACCGATAGAGTGATTTGCCGAAAATACTTACCTACCTATCCCTTATAAGTAGGAAAGTTAGTTCAAGTAGGATACTTGATAGTTTGGTTCATTCCCGGTGTGCCCACAACTGATGGACAGTAATACATTTTTTTTTATTTTGAGCTACTTACCCCTATGGTGAACAGCCAGAATCTTTCCCGTCGTCCTCCACTGGTGGACTGTGTTAGGTCGATTCTCCTCAACGATTTCATCATTGTTCTCACTATTCATCATTGTTCGCAACAAACAATTTTGGTTATCTCGTAAAATATTAGTTAATTTTATATGTACCGTTCGTAAAATAACTTATTATCAACCAATCTTTTATTGCTCCATCTTCATGCTTATTAGCTAAAAGACGAGCTCTAAATTCAAGGTTAAAAAAGTTTTAAAAATAACGACAAAAATAACAAATTGAGAGGTTAACCCGTTACAGTTTAACTTTTTGCTCGAATAACGGTTCGCACGGGCTTACTGACTGAGCAATTCTGCAGAGGAATTTAAGATTAGTTCTTCGAAGGATGTTCAAAAAAATATATTATATAGAACAGGCAAGGAAGGCAGCATTCCACAACATGGCATTGAATCGAGGTCCAACCGTAGTTTTTAATTCAGATAAACTGTTAGAAAATCATTGTTTATATAACAGTGTAACAAGTAAAAACTCATTGAAAACAAGCTTAAAGAAGCATTATATTTAACGTTATGTCCGTAACAGTAGGTATCAACCAAGCTAAAATATGTGATTAGTAACTAAGTTTAAAATTTAAGTAGGTATATTTGGGTATATTTATGTATGGTTACATTGTGTCCACGAGAGGTAGATAGATAAAATATATTAACAACAACAATAGATATCTCTGTTCGAAAGACTATGTTTAAGATTGGGGATTTAATCGTTCGTTTTCAATTTCTGGTTATTATAAGTTCGGAAACAGTGTCTTGCTAGAGCACAAAGAGGCCTATGATGTCCTTCCAAACATAAACTGGAGGTTAAATTAACTATCCGGTTACAAATAATGACGTAAACCCATTTGTCAAATATAATTAGTTAGCTTTGAACTGTTGCCTTGAACAATGTTGGGTAGTACAAGCACAAAAGATTGTCACTTCAAGGTTACCATTATTGATGCTGAACGAGCTAATACGTGGGACAAATAACTGGCTAGTAATCACTAATCAATCTTAGTGTAGATAGGAATGGAATTCATTAGTAACACTCGGTTTATAAATTATGTGCCAGAGAATTTTATTACTTAGTAATTTAGTATAGTAGGTACTATACTAACTGACCCGCTCGCAACTTTATCCTACTAATCTATACTAATATTATAAAGCTGAAGAGATTGTTTGTTTGTTTTGTTGAACGCGCTAATCTCAGGAACTACCGGTTTGAATTGAACATTTATTTTTGCGTTATATAGTTCATTTATCTAGGAAGGGTTTAGGCTTTAAAACATCACGCTGCGACCAATACGAGGGAAGCATCAATGCAAACGACGCGAGCGGAGCCGCGTGTGGTTGTTAGTTTACTATAAAACTTACATATTGCTTGTACTTAATCAATTTTCGTTGGTTTGTACCTAGTTACGGAGATACCTTAACCAACATTCACACACACATAAACTTCCGCATTTATAATATTTGTAGGATTTCAATATATGTAGCTGTTATTGTAATGCATCGTAAGTAATTAAAGGTGGGCGCATACTAGATACATGATCGCAAAACAATTACTTACCTAGTTATGCAAAATGCCTGAGCGAATTAAGAGCGATTGCAGATCTAAAAAACCGGCCAAATGCCAGTCGGACTTGCGCATGAAGGGTTCCGCACTATCAAACAAAATTTAATACTACGTAGATACTTCTTAATTTATTTCTGTTTTTATTATTTTTTGTTATAGCGGCAACAGAAATACACCTATCACGAATCATGAGATACAGCCCGCTGACAGACGGAAGGACAGCAGAGGCTTAGTAAAAGGGTCCCGTTGGTTCCCCATCGGGTACGGAACCCTAAAACCGACGGAAAAGCGGAATGACTTAATAGCAAAATGACTTGATAGCGGAATGACCGGATAGCAAAACGACTGCATCTTATTTTGTTTTTCATTTATGTGCGCGTCAGTGAACGAATTAACTAGTGCGCGAAAATAAAATAAGATGCACCGAATCGCTGCGTTGCAACATTCGTAATTTGTAGAAAACAATATACCAAACTGCGTAAGGTGCATTTGTTAACTTTTCCGTATTTTGAACCTTTTTTTTCGGACTTGACAAATGCTTTGTCTGGCAACCTGTAACACTAGGTTCGATACTACAAAAGATGCGAGTAACGAGATGAATTCGGATGTAACGACTCGATACTCGGTTCGAAATGGCGTACCCGTTACTCAATACCGAATACATACTTTGCTACAGCTCTAAAGATGATTGTTTATGAATTTCCTTTCGATAAAAGTGTACAATGATAAATCAGGGCGAAAGTCCGGATTTATTCATTATCAACTACGCACATGGCACATGTATTTTATCGTATCATTATTTTACTATCGACTTATTATGATAATTACATAAATGTGATAACCCTATGTTTATTTCTTGTAAGGGTTGTGCCACACGACATCCCACAATGCGTGACGAACATCGCATGTCATACTCGTAAAAAGCGTTTAGTATGTCACACCTATGGAATGACGTTCGGTTATGATCGCACGCGCAGTATCTGGGTAATAAATATGTACCTACGTATATCTGTATAAACTCTGGTTATCACGATGCTATATAACGCGTGTTGATATCGTGCATACAGTGATTTATCTAACCTTACACAATTATATAATAAATTATTACTTACTAAGAATTTATATTCTAATGCTCATTGGAATTAACATTATCTCCCAGAACATTAATATTTAATTTGCAATTTTTGTAAGTACTTATTTATTTTCTAATTTAGATAATTTTCTTTTTATTGTGTCTCTATTGTTTTGGAAACGAAAATTTCATTGGACGACCGGGTTTGAACCCACAAACATCGGAATGCTGAGCCACTACTAATAAGTAGACCAGTAAGTACTCATAACATAATTATGCAATTTAAATTTTGCCTTCCTACCTAATTGATGTATTTATAGATAATATCTTTGTTGCCGTAGTAAGTCTTAAAAAACAAATTAACTTCATTGAACTATAAGTTGAACTCATCATGACTTAGTGGTCAACGACTGTTTGCAGTTGGGGTCAAAAACATGCCCTCCGAAGCGCTGAGGCAGGCGTAATTTAGATTCTAGATCTTAATCTAGTTTATACGCACGGCAAGTTTAGTAATACTTAACTGTATTTAGTATTACTTACTATAGCAGTCAGGCGAACGACATCGAAATCGACAGACGTTATGCTGGTATAAATTTCCAAAAATCCCAAAGAAAAAATAACTGCGAAGTTCTCTGGAGAACTCTTCTTTTTTTTACCCTTAAACAATATTGTGATACGCTTTAAAAACGAACGTGGATTTTTTTAAAGATTTTATCAAAGTAATCTGTTCACATACGCATGTCCTATGTGACCGGGTCGTTAGAAAATATCTTTGTAGTCAAAGATTTAAGATTTAAATCGTAGATATGCCCGAATGCCAAAAACTGTGGCACTGTTTTTACCAAAATGCCCATGCACGCACACTAATAAGTAGTAAAAAATGAACCAAACAGTTATTTCACCATTTATTGTGCAATTATATTCCACGATCTTTCGAAAAAAAAAATACTTAAGTATTCCTTTTGTACCCTAAAATTGAAAATATTTGGTGTGCCAAATGAGCGAGCTATCTCATTTCGTTTGGCAACAAAACGGCGTGGTCTCAGTACCGTACGGGCATATCTTCGATTTAAATCTTTGTTTGTAGTTACATTACACGTAAAAAATGAACCTATAGCATAATACAGTGTTTAGTAAAATAAACAGTCTGATGTTATCCAGTTGAGAGCTGATTGAGCTGAACCAATCTAAATTACTACATACCTAACCTGCCATTTACTCAAGCAAGAGATAATATCAATAAGATTGGTTCTTCAGATATCTGCGATGGCTCGGTAAATAGGTATGGAACAAACTATTTCCTTTATTACTTGTGGGTTGGGACGGACAGCTATGAAGTCACTTATGTGCATGAAAGGAGCGTCTAAGACCAAATCCCTTTCAACACACTGGTTTTTAATTATATGATGACACTATAGGAAGAAGACTAATGTAAACTTCTCATAGACTGATCGAATGTGGGTGGTGATGCAAACGTTAAATAGCATTATGTTTACGAGTATGAACGTACTGAAATGCGGCCAAAAAATTCGATTTTTAGTTCAGTATAGAACTTTTAGTTATATTTATTCGTGCTTTTAACTTGTGTTTTGAAATTAGGAACGAGTGTCCCACAGTTCTGAATGAAACACTGTTAAAAAACTAGATTTTTGTTTGCTGAAATACATAGGAGCGGTATGATCTCCGAGAAGTTATGGACTCTTTAGAGTCCGTAGGACCTGAAAGCAGGATTTTTCACTCACACCTTTTAGTTTTACAACAGCTTTTACGTCGAATAAAAGTAAAACTTAGTCACAGAATACTTTATAGTTCACATAGTGAATTTTTCGTTCGCTTACATATGCATAGAAAATAGAGACAACTCAGTTTGGCATAATTTCATAGCTTACTGCAATTTAATCAATATAATTCATAAAACCAAAACCAAATAAGATAATTTCAGTTCAAGCTAAATCACAACCCCTTTCGATTTGTGAGTCCATGATAAACCTTGCTAATATTATAAACGCGAAAGTTTGTAAGAATGTATGGATGTCTGGGGATGTTTGGATGTATGTTTGTTACTCTTTCACGCTGTTTTTCAAGGTACCACGTGGGCGAAGCCGTGGGCGGAAGCTAGTAAGTTAGTAAAATATTACCAAGTCCCGATTCTGTGGTGACAGATAAGTAGATAATGCCGTGATTCGATTACATCAAAATTACGTTAGTGTTCCGTACTTCTTTCATGAAATGTTTCAGTAAGTGAAAATAACACGATTTCTACAGGTATATGTGGTGGACCTACGTAAGTGGTATTTATCGCGAGGCTTCCATAACTGGTTTTAGTCGTCGACGTGTGTGTAGTCTCTAAAAAGGTTACCCTTACCTTGATACGTAGGTGGGTGATAGTTCTACCACCCACCAGATAGTAGAGGTGTAAAAGTAACGAAAAAAAGCGTACCCGTATGTGTTCGTTACTATTACAATTAGTACCGTTACATTACTCGTTACTTCTAATACCTTATAACATGCTATGTAATGTTAGCGCAACGAATCGACTCGTATTTGCGTACCTACGCGTACAGCATGACGTCGCAACATTCCTAATTTATAGAAAACATTATGCATTACATACCAAACTTAAAAAAAAAGCGTAAGTGCATTTTTTCACATTTCCGTATTTTAAACGACTTGTGTTAAAGTTATTCTAAATTTAATTAGATTTAATAGGTAACAACTAGGTAAAACATACGATTAGCAAAAGTTTCGATACACGCATCAACGGTACTTGCGTGAACTGAAACAGTTACCCATACTACAAAAAATGCAAGTAACGAAATGCATTCGTGTTTAACATTTCGTTACTCGGTACTAGACGGCGCGCCCGTTACAGTAACGAATACATACGGTTTGCAGCTCTACCAGATACTATCACTATTAGTAATTGGACAAAACAATAAGGAAATTAGCTTGTGTAGATTATTATGATACTTTTTGATGTTTCATTTATCGCTGCCATCGCTGTTTTGGTAGGTTGCTGGGTCTGGGTAGTTCACAAAAATGATGAGGGTAAATAATTATTTTTACCCCCTTTCAGGGGTAATGTCTCCCGAATATATTACCCCAGTTAGTTATGACGACACGACAACGCAATAAACAAAACACTTCCAGCGTGTTGCTCCGTTGTTGACATTCCGAAAATAATGCACACTGAAATACAAAAGTGTTTTTGAAGTGAAACTTCTAATTAATGCGATTTCCAACAAGGTTGCGTTAAACGTTTAACGCTACCCTAGGGGGTATGAAAGAGACAGCGAGAGTGAATGCGTGGCACTCGAACGCATGCGCGTAGTATACCTGTTACAGGCCAGCGCGAGCGTTAGCAACGAGATGTTTCACTTCTTCCGCGCGCAGGGACTCCACGTTTTTTTAACTTTGTCCTCTGTCTTGTCCCAGGTATATATATTCAGGGGTTTAGGTATACACTCGTAATACACGCTTCAATAAATGTTATTGTTAACTGGTTGAGTTAACAAGTCAGGTCATTATTGGATAAAACCTAGCAAAGTAATAAAAATATATCTATGTAAGTTAATGTTTTTTTTTAATGATCTTTGGCACGACTGATGTCTGGAGCTACTTTGTATGTTAGGTACATTGCACGACATACAGTATCTTCCTTTGTATGTTCGCCAAAATGTTTTATTGATTTAGAAATTGGATTCATTCCAATTCCAACGGTTTCTCCAAAGCATAGGCTTTGACACTCCATACGTTTCACAGAGTTTATTATGTCTGAACTCTGTAGTAATCTGTATAAATCTGTAGTTGATCCATGATAATTGGGTTTTTCAATGATTATCATTGCACAATACTTTTGTAGCATAACAAACATCGAACCACAGTTCCATATTGTGCGACGCAAACACGCAAACAAAATGATAAATGTTTAAGTACCGACCTAACTCTGTAGTTACCTTTTCACGACTAAACGGCTGAAGGGATCTTTATGAAATTTGGCAAGGAGATAGATTTTATTCTGGGGAAGAACATAAGCTATATTCTGTCTAAAAAACACAACAAAAAACAAATTAATACGGATTTCGGACGAAGTCGCGGGTAACATCTAGTGTTTAATAAAAAAAGTAGGAATCTACTAAATGTAATTTACAACTTCAAGCTCCACCTATAGGTACTAGGTACTTAGAAGTTAGTTTATTGGGAACCGTAAGTACATTTTTCCGGGATAAAAATTAGGCTATGTGCAATTCCAGACTATAATCTATCTCTGTGCCAAACATCCAGATCCGTTCAACCGTTTCAGCGAAAAAGCGTAACAAACATCCATACATACAAACTTCCACGTTTATAATATTAGTAGAAATGTCGTCAGATAAATTACCTTTGTACCAGGTCAGTACATCTAAGTACCTACCAATATTTAACGTCTGGTGCGTGTAAATGTGAACATCAAGATAATTCGTCAACCATGTGCCGATCATCCATTGTCTATGAACGATGGCCAATCACAATAACTTTTGTACGCGATTGTACGACCGATTGGAAATAGGACGTAGAAATGTATGATGTCAGCCGCTGTAAATAAACGATTAGTTGTACTAAATCGCGGAGTTAGAAGTTTACTATGTGATGTTACCTAGACACCTACCTACCAACCTGTTGTAAATTAGTTCTTCTGTTCCTCTATAACGCGTTGGTTAGTTATTTATTACTTACTAGCTTCCGCCCGCGGCTTCGCCCGCTTTATACCTTGAAAAACAAAAACACATCCCACGGGAAATATTCATTTTTCCGGGATAAAAAGTAGCCTGTGTTATTCCATAATCTATATCTGTGCCAAATTTCATTCAGATCCGTTCAGCCGTTTTAGCGTGAAAGAGTAACAAACATACATACATCCATCAATCCATCCATCCATACATTCTTATAAACTTTCACTTTTATAATATTAGTAGGATTACTTGTTATGTTATATGAGGACCTATGTAGATGAGGCTAAAAGTAGATCTTGGGCAATTACATCAAAGAGAGGCCTATACCCAGAAGTGGGTGAAGTCGGGTTGCGGATAATAGTGTTATTCAGAGTCTAAATAAAGTGAATCTGAATCTGAATCTTATGTTTCGAAGGCATGCCGATGTTGGTTTTGTGCGCTGTTATCGTCAGATTATTGCAAAAAAATTTAACGTGATTATTTTATTCGACTTTTGGGTTACACAGTAATGCAATGTAGGCACCTGCTATTAGACAGAAGAGTGACGAACCTAGGTAGGAAGGTAGATCCCTGAAAAATAGGTACGAAGGTACCCTCTTACATAGGTACATAGCTTAGTAGCTTAGGTAGGTAAATAAGGAATTTCATCAATCGTGCGTGCCTATTCTACTGCCACAATATAAGAATAGTATAAGAATCTACTGCAGTAAAGTAGGTATACAATACAGTGTAAACAGTAGATTAATTAGGTAGGTATGTATTGAAGAATAGGTAGGTATTTCTATTCTGTGACAAGTGCTACACCTGCCGGACCTGTTTCTGATTTCCCATAGAAACTATCACATATTCTGTGGCCTTGATCGTGAACTCACTATGTCACCTTGATCTTGTCATGGCCCTTTGAAAAGTCATGAGACAGTTTAGGTAGGTACCTACTACGTATCTACCTACTTTTGTTCATTGGGCTTGGAGTAAAACGTGATTTTGGCGTTTTCCGCAGATGATTTGCGAATTTGGTAGATCGCTTACTAAACCTGCCTACATACTTAGGTACCTACTACCTACTTACCTAGTAAAATTCATATGGCTACCTACTATCTATTTACTACTAGGTGGGTGTACCTACCTTACCTACCTACTTAACTACTAACAGTTTTGTACATAGAACAAATATTTAGTTACCTACCTAAGTTTTTACCTTCAAGAACTGAGGTAGGTAGGTTTATGTACGTTTACCACGCTGATAGCAGCGTTGGTTGGATTGGATATACGCTAGGTAGGTACCTCCGTGCCTACCTACCTAATGTAGGTTATTTACATGTAGAAGGTACTTTTGTACCTACTTACCAAGCGAAAAAGTTTTTACATAACCTACCTACCTACTTAGCTACGTGGCTGAAACTTTTTCATGAGAAGTCTAGGAATCTAAACTATTTTTTGATGCATATTTGCAAATTTAGTACTTACCTACTTACTTATTCAGCTAACTGAACTTACCACAACAATATTTTTTATCTGCGATAGATAAGTTATCCAAGTATTAAATAATTGACGTAAGTATCATATCATATTGTGTGAACAAAAGGCTTACCTCAGACTCAGTTCAGAGCAACAAGTTCTGCAAGTTGGAGCGAACACACGCAAAATAACTAAAACCAATCAACACTTCGATAAACACTTTTTAACACCAACCAAACACTGAAAAATAATGGAAAGTTCGGTGAGGATAGTACACTGCACCCTCTCTTCCACTCACAGTTATTCGCAGTTTTTTTCGATACTAGTTGCTGGCGAGTAAAAGTTTTTGTGATAACAATCGACTGTTGAGGTTATGTTTTTGTTGTGATAACCGATCAGATAGTAAGCGTCACCCGCGCGCGTCCGGGTCGGCCGACACACAACACAACACTGACTGACTGGACTGACTGACTGACTTGACTGACTGGCAGGCAGACCTGCAGACTGATGTGTTTAAAATGTGTAGTGTAAGTGATGTGATGATGTACCTTGTAGGTATGATGGATGGATGGATGTGTGATGTAATATTTGCGTTTATGGAGGTAGGTAGGTAGGTAGGTACATACTCCACTACTAGAGTAGGTATACTTGGGGTGTATGTACCTGAGGGGTGTACAAACAAATAGATTGAAGTGAGTGCGTTCCGTTAGGATATTATAGTGTTCTCATATTCTGTCTGTGGTAATGATTCCTTCCGTACGTTAATTCGTTATTGTCTTGGCCACTTTTTGATCATTGATTGGGTGAGTGATTGGATTGAGATGAGATAAATGAAAGCAGTTTATTTTCATCGTCATGAATAGATATATCGCTAACAAGAGATACCTATGTTTTGTTGTTGCTGTTATATTTTTCAGTTGTTAAATTATTCGCTCATTTGAGCAGGCTTATAGTCATAGACCTTACTGCCTAGTCTTGCGTAAATTAATTTCTTCCGTTTTCTATAATCTAACTTAATCTAACCTAACCTAACCGCCATTACAATAAAAAATCTTATATTTTTCATGCCCAATATCCGTGCTATTTTTTTATTTTTTTAGTCTGCTATGCCATGTAGGTACTAGTTATATTGTGTCACTTTGACACTGACTTAACTGTCCGGCGTCCGCGTCAATGCGTCCGGGCAAATATGTTTTTTCTAGGGATTGATCAATATTAGAGTTTAGAATATAAACATCGATAATCCACTTAAAGTTGAACAACATGCTTGGTTGGTATTGTGTGGTTTATTCGAAACTTAGGTAACTCTGGCAAGTAATAGTTCATATTATAGGGCTGTAGGACAGTAGCATATAGCCGTTATAACTATGATAAAACTATATTTGGAAAGTAAGTAGGTAGGTACCTACCTACTTCTCGTTTATCTAACCCTATAGTAACTAAGCATACAATTCAGGTACCACCATAAGAAGAGAGACCCAACACTAGTTTGCTTCAGATTAAAATATTTGTTTTATTGATTTTGGTCTGAAAATTAACTTTGAATTTTAGAATACCAACTTAGTCTAATATTATTATCAACATGATCGATGTATCAGTTGAAGGCCATATTGTTTTTGCTAGTATCGTATCGATCGATGGGTATCGATCGTCCATCCCATCCCTACCCTATAGTTGTAAACAAACAAAACTTTGTTCAAAATTTGTTATCAACGTACGTAAATTCAATTTCAAATCAATTCTAATCAATCGTTCGAAGAAAAGAAGTTGCAACTTGTGAGAAAGCAAATGCGATAACGTTGGCTGGTGTGCTAAAGTTATTGTCTTGTTCTTCATAAAGTAAAAGGTGTATTACATTCGAAATGATAAAAATCAAACCATGGAATGGCGGCACGGACGAGGAGTACGAAACCCAACATTTCGGTTTTGGATCACAGCGTCTCAAAATCGCTGTTAGGCAGATGGTTGAGCAGAAAATAACAAACGGAGTTAAAGATATGGAATCATATTTACGAGACTCCTTGGACCTCAATGAGACGGACAAAACAACTCTTACAAAATCTTGTGATAAATTGGTTCGTTTATATTGCGAGCGGGCTGGGCCATCGCTAGATATTGTAGATAACGAAATCGAAAGAATATTGAAAGTTCCTTCTAATGTTCTACTTCCGGGTGACGAATGCCAGTTAAAACAGATTTCAGATTCAGAATATGAAAAGCTTAAAGGAGAGGTAGCGGATCTAAGAAAGCGAGTTGAAAGAGGTGCACTCATGGAAACTTTGTTAACAGCAGAAGAAGAAGAACTATCAACTGTGGACAATGTTTGTGAAACAGCCAAGAAGGATATGGAAGTATTTGATTTGGTAAATAAGAACACTGAAAATAGTTGTAAGTTTGCATTGAATGATACAATGTTTTTGTGTGCTAGTGTTAATTTTATGAAGAAGTCTGACTTTGATGTCTTTAAATAATTATATTCCTTTATTTCTGGTTGATATTTTTCAATGTGAATTTGCATTTATCATTAACCTACTAATATTATTAATGCGAAAGTTTGTAAGAATGTATGGATGTATGTGTTACTCTTTTATGCTGAAACGGCTGAACGGATCTGGACGAAATTTGGCACAGATATAGATTATAGTCTGGAATAACACATAGGCTACATTTTATCCTAGAATAATTTATAGTTCCTGTGGGATAGATTTGTTTTTGTTTTTCAAGGTACCACATGGTCGAAGCCGTGGGCAGAAGCTAGTGTATGCATATAAAAATCACAAGGGGTCCTCGATTTTACTAAACAATGTTAAAAGAAAAGACAAGATCAACAGTCATTTTTATATTATTGTAAAAACAGAACATTTACAGTTTACAGATCTTATCTATAACCAATATCAGAGAATAACAATACTTTACATTACACAAATTCTATTCTATAACACCATAAAATGTAACATCAATTTTTACAATACAGCCAATAGATCTTAGCTGCCTTGTAGTTAGCTATTTGGCTTAGATTATTCTCTAATAACCTGTTGCTATGCCAAGCAAAAGGCTCAACATGACCAAAATGCATGGGCAGTATTGTAATTTTATTATAGACAAAATATGACAATAAAAAATAATGTAAAACATGCTCAAAATCCATTTACCTACATACATTTTATATTACATTACAATACAGAATTGCATTGGCACAATGAATGTTATTTAGATATTTCTTTAAACTTTACCATTTTCTTTGAAATGTAGGATAAATAGCATTACCTAATTGGAAAATATAATTTTAGATTAGTCCAAATTGACATAAAATTACAATGAATGATTATTTATTTTTTCAAAAATAACTACATCTTACTACTACCTTCCAAAAGAGTTAATTGTAAAGGTCGATCACACTCCTAAATGTTAACTTTTATGTTGATGTCATATTAACATTTAGGGTGAAACTTGTGGGACCAAAAAGGGTGGAGTAATAAAAAGAAAGCCTATACCCAGCAGTGGGTGTGGCAAACAGGCAGAATGACAAAATTATAAATTAAAATAACTTAAACAGTTGCTAAGTTTGTAATTAATAATCGGCTACTTACTAAGCTAAGTGTTTTATCATGGTTTTTGTGTAAGATTAATGTTAAAATTAGGTTTGATAAAAAATTTGAACTGAATAGATTTTGATACTAAAATAATACTACATATGAAAATTTTTCTTAGTAAAATTGGTAAAGAATAATAAAATACATAATTTATTGCTCCTAATAAATGTAATATAGGTACTGTCAAAATATTCCTAAGCCTAAAAGGTATACATAATATACATTTGTAAAAATAAATATCTAAAAGTTCTATAAAAGGATTTTTCTGGACAATACCTATATAGATACTTAATTTGCTATTTAAGTTTCAGCTATAAGTTTTCTTAATACATGGTTTGGGGCAAAAAGTTGTTGTCTAGAGGGAATTTTTTTAATCGCTGAATTAAGTGACTTGTGCTTATTGCTACCATTTCTTTAACCAATTGTTGATTGTGTTATACGGAGCAAAGGTATACAAATGTGAATTTTAATATCGTAGGTATGTGTTGGTCTGATTCAATTTTATTAGAGGTTCATACAAAAATACGCAATATAACATCACACAACATTAATGTTAAATAGTGTGACCATATCTATCACAGATAAGAAAACAAAATAATCACATGCAAGTGAATTTATGTACAAAATTTTAGAATTTATGCTTCATTTGATTCATATTTACAATTTTATTAAATCTAACTAAACTAACAATTGGATGTTATTATACTGAACTCAAAGTCATAATAATTTACAGTATGTGGCACATGCCTATGCACAATTGTTGATCACAAATCAACCTTGTCATCACCACCATAATTGCCTCCTCAAGTAGGCGGCAATTTAAATAGTGCATAGATATGTGGCGCATACATAAGTATTTTCTTCTATTCAACGATGCAGAGTGCAACTTTTTATTGTCTGCCCTATAACAAGAACACTACGTGTTCGCGAAATTTAAAAAACACTGACAAAAATTACAATTATTATAAAAATTACACCTATTGGCTGACTAGCATTATCAATGGTAACAATCAGGCTAAACTTACAACAACGAATTGAACTATCATACACCTAATAAGTATATTTTCTAACAGCACATGTATGTTTGGAATGTAGCCTAATACTAATATTACATTTTGTCCAGATGTAACTTATTTGTAAATAATTACAAGCTTAATTACTACATGTAGCTTTAGAACTACAAAAAGTCTTGTTCATGGGCTATAAGGAGCCATTCAATCTGCAATTATATCCTCTCTAATTTAAAGTACTAACCAAAGGTTTTGCTGGAAATCTAGATTTAATCTCCTTCTTATTATCTGGCCCTAAGGTTCACAGTTTAGGGTAATGCATAAAATAAGTAAAAAATAATGTGCATATAGGTATTTTAGTCCCAACCCAAAAGGATTCCCTGTATATTGGTTATCAGAAGGGATGGAGGAGTACTTAATAAGATTTTCTGTTCTAACAAGTATAAAATAAAGTTTTAGAAGTATAATATTCTTCTAAAAGGCGCCTTTCCATTTTAAGTTGGCAGTCATCCTCTTTTACATTAGTCTAAGTACCTAGTTTTACATTTTCTAGAACTAAAATAATTGCTGATGAGCTATTTGGCAAATGAAAAATACTTGGTGAAAAAAAAGCAGTTAGTTTATATAAAACAAGGGAGGTGCTAAGATTATCTCAGAATATCTATCTTAAGCACAAAGTTGAACAACTTGGTCTAAAGCTAGAATATCTATTACTCAGTTTTTTTTCAACTAGGATTGAGCGTCACAAGTGGTGACAAGTCTTACAAGTTTACCAACTAACTATACTGACCAGCAGATTATTTTTTGCCTATTGCAGAATAAAATAAGTTCATCACCAACTTAACACCTTAAAACAGCGACAACAATTTAAAAGCAGCTACCAACATATACTGACTGACTCATTCTATGATTAACAAAGCTGGTTAAACAATTCCTGGCCGTTTATTCCTGTTTACTTAGTATCTTGATCATTAAGTTCAATATAGGTCATTCTTCATTACTGAGGGTTGCAACCACTCTTTAAAGCTTTCTCTGACAATAGGATTTTCTATCTTTTCTGGTTCTTTGCGACATGGATATTTGATATATTCATGGATAATTTTTAATTTAATTTAATAGGATTGATATAGGTATATCTCTGATTGTATTGTCAAATCAGATATGCATGATTATTTAGAGATATTATATAAGCAGCATTGATCATTAATAATTTTCCAACAAATTTAGTTTTCTGTTTATAAATAAACGGCCAGTTCACAGTACCAGTTTGGCGCAACATAAGTTCAAGCTACTGAGTGAGTAGTGTTAAGAGTTCAGACGAATGCCGGCGGGCGCGGGTCGATAGCTGTCACCACCGACTTAGCGGCGGGGCCTGGCCATGACCAGCCGTTGTCGCTGAGAGCTACCAGTCAGACGGGCCCACTCCACTCTGAACTGTCCTGTAATTCAATAAATAAATATCTGTGGACATTTCACACAACGCCATCTAGCCCTAAACTAAGCAAAGCTTGTACTATGGGAACCAGATAGCTGATAGATTAATCAAATACTTTTTATTTGTAAATACATACATAGAATACATAATAACACCCAGACACAGCACAACCATCTGCGTTCATCATACAAATGTTTGCCCTGGGTGGGGATCGAACCCACAACCTACAGCGCAGAAGGCAGAGCTACTACCAACTGAGCTGTGAGGACAGTCAAAATTATATGATTTATCGTCAAGCGTTTCATATTTATAGTGAGAGAATTACTACAAGAGATCTGAGAAGTCTACAAAGTCCTGGGGATTACAGTCAAGGGTTTGTTATTTGGTATAATGCTGCTAGCCTAGTGGTAACGAACTTTGTCTTCGAAACCAAAAGTCGTAAGTTTGATTTCTGGCGTTCACATGAGGAACACTTTAGTTAGATGAAATAAAACTAGTAAATAGGTACTTGTAGCCAGTGAAGGCCCAATCATTCGGTTGGAGAATACCATTCATTAGATTTATTGAAACGGTTAATAAGTTTCAAGGTCTTTTTAATGAGCTAATTGATCAATTATTTAACTACTGGTCAAAACTAATAAATCCTTACTTGTGAAATGTTAACGGTGTTGGTGTGTGTTGGAGGGCTAGCAGGGTTATTGCTTGTAGTGAAATAGCCGCCAGGGCGCGGCCGCAGATGTCTGTTGTGCATCTCCATTTGAACTATCTTCATGAACTCTATTTGAGCAGCTAGTTTCTGTACTTCCTCCTAAATAAGAGTTATTAAAGGTAAGTGAAACTAAAAATAATTTTGTCAGTCACATGCTGAGACTGGCAAGACGATGTCGTGGCACATCTACACAAAAATGGTGAGATGATTACAAAAATACAATTTTAGGCAAAGCTTGTTCAAATGGTACACAGCCAAAAGGCAGTCCTGGATTTATAAATAGGCCGTATAGGCCGCGGCCTAGGGGCGGCAGCGTCTTAAGGGCGGTAGATTTCAGAGGACGGTCACTTGATTTCATTCGTTTATTTAAATAACAATTTTCCATTTGTAGTAAGGGCCCTTTACTACAAATGGAAATTATTATTTTAGAAAAGTATGTATGTACATGGGGCGGCAGAAATAAAGTGACCTACACTCATAAAAAATATAAATCCGGCACTGCCAAAAGGGTTGGAGAGTTCAGGGGAGGGTTTTGTCTAGTAGTGGAACAAAGCTAATAATCAACACTCAACGGCAACATAAATTACCACACATTATGATTTCCTGTACCAGGTATCAAAAAGAAAACATAAGTAGACACTTTGTACCAGTTTCCAGCTAAGAAACCAAATGTTCCTTCATTGATATTATGATTTCTGTGTTAAAATCAGCAGTACCTTCAACTCCTCGTTTTCCTGATACAAGTCAGGTGGTTCGTCAGGCACTAATCCGATGCCGTTCAGCGAGGATGATGCAGGGACACCTCTAGCTCGCGCCCGACTGTCCCAAGTATCGCCTGTTCCTCGTACTACACGCAGGACCTGGAATTTACAAGATCATATATATACACTTACTAGGTAGGTACTTTTTTACAGCACTCGTGAATACCTAGGTATATATGTATGTAGGTACTATTAGGTTGTTTTGTGTGTTGTACCCAGTCTTTACATCTTCAAACATAATTTGATACACAATAAAAGTCTAATAGCGTTTTAGACATGTTTTGTTTAAACAAGAAAACTTTTTTGACAGTTTTAGACATGTTTTAAGTTTTGTGTAGGTTAATTTTGTGTGTACATTTAATCTCACACCTTGTTTTACGTATATAAGCAAGAAATAAAAACAGTCTGATGCAAAATATAGAATTCCTATAAACCTAGGGTATAAAAGTGTTTTCTAGGGTATCTTTCACTATTACTAATATTTTTTCACTCTCATACAAGTAAAATAATGCTTACCTTCGGCCCAAACACTAGGAGCACTGTTGTTGTGGTAGACAACTGAGTCCTTATAAATCCTAGCAGGTACTTCATGTCTGGCCCCGCTCTTGGTAATATCAGTAAACTGTAAAATAAAAATCAAACCTTCAGAGAGGTATAGTTCATCCAACGGATCTAGGCATTCGTGAAGTTAGGCACAGGTGCGAGTTTGCGCATGTACAGTTCCTTCCCTCCTCCTCATACCTCCAATTGCTCTCAAAAAACGATACTGCGCAGCTCTTGCGGCTAACTTCACGAATGCCTAGATTCGTTGAGCCAACTATACATGACCCGCCCAATAACACACATAGTCACCTTTTTATGTTTCTACTTAATTTGACAATGAGACAGTCTAAAATGTTACTTTGATTTGAACCCTAGATCTTTGGACTTCAATGCGGTAGTCAATGTGGCTACCACAGCTAGCAGATTTGATATCTGCTGGTGATATAGAACTAGCGTTCTTAAGGACTATATTGACAGAAAAAATTGAGAGTAATAGGTTGGCGTGGTATGGGCATGTTATGCGGCGGGAGGAAAGCCATGTTACAAGAAGGGTGATGGATTTGAATGTGGATGGATACAAGAGTAGAGGTAGACCTAAGAAAAGATGGATGGACTGTGTGAAAGACGATATGTGTACGAAGGGAGTGACTACCGAGATGACGGATGATAGAGGAGAGAGGAGGAAGAGAACCTGTTGTGCCGACCCCACCTAATGGGATAAGGGCAGGAAGATGATGATGATGTTCTTAAGAACTATATTGGTGAATACTAAAAATAAGCTAAGCTACTTACTGAAATGCTATCATAACAGAGTTGACAGTGAATATATTGTAAATAGCGTATGAGATCAGTCGAGCCTCGTTGTAAAGGCTCTCTGCGTGACGGACACGGTAGCAAACGCGAACTCCCCACAGTAGAAATAGGATTTCACCTGAAATTGAATAAATATTAAACAATTTTTTCTAGATAAAAGAACAGAAAACATCCACACTAATATTATAAAGAAGTAAAGTATGTTTCTATGTAGGAGGTAATCTCGGAAACTAGCCATCCAATTTCAAAAATTCTTTCAACCAATGTTTAGAATTAACATGCTATATTTTATGTAGGTACCTATTTAATATTCAATAATATGTTCCTGTGGCGATGGGTTTACAACCTGTCACATACGGAATACCAACTACTGTGCAACAAGTGGGCATGTACCAAATGTCATGTTTGGACGTGCTACTGACTACCCTCTTTAGATATCCTCAAAGATCTAAGTAACTAAAGATCTGAGGAGATATCTACCGAGTCCAGGGATTACAGTCGTGATCATTACATCTATCTATATCTATATATAGATAGATATAATGATCATGTAATGATCACGAGGTATAGACCTCGTGGACGGAAGATTGTATGAGATATTGTTACATACAATATTGTCACTACCCTATGCATCACAGTAGTACCTACTGTCTAATATCTTATACCTTTAAACGAGCAATTCTTGTATATATGTATATATTTCATGAAAATCGTTGGAGCCGTTTCCGAGATTCAGAATATATATATATATATATAGTATGTAGGGGGTTTCGGCGGCGATAAATCGATCTAGCTAGGTTTCATTTTTAGAAAAAGTCGTTTACCCCAAAAAAAAACGAGCAAAGCTCGGTCACCCAGGTACTTTGTATTTAAACAGCTAACTCTTCTTGGTTGTAAACATACCTATTGCTAAACTGTGGTCCCACCAATTGTAAGTACATTGCTTGAACTTCAGTCCTAGATTGTCTGTAATCTGAAATACAAGCACACATTGTCATCAATAGGCATGGTATGTAAATACCTAAGCAAATCATTGGAACATTTAGTAGGATAAGTGGTACTAACGATCTGAGTGTACCTAGTGGGAGACAATTTCCCAAAATTATCCTACCTCCTATAGTTGTAGAAATAATTCTACTTAAAAGTCACCTATCATAATTTTAAAGTTATAATGGTAAATCCAATGGTTGTAATATAATGGATGTGTGGAGTGACGAGGATGGATAAGATAAGGAATGAGCATATTAGAGGAAGTTTGAAAGTAGCGCCGGTGACAGAAAAGTTGAAGAGTAATAGGTTGGCGTGGTATGGGCATGTTATGCGGCGGGAGGAAAGTCATGTTACAAGAAGGGTTATGGATTTGAATGTGGATGGATACAAGAGTAGAGGTAGACCTAAGAAAAGATGGATGGACTGTGTGAAAGACGATATGTGTAGGAAGGGAGTGACTACTGAGATGACTGATGATAGGGGAGAGTGGAGAATGAGAACCTGTTGTGCCGACCCCACCTAGTGGGATAAGGGCAGGAAGATGATGATGAATGGTAAATCCAATGGTTCCAACTATTCTCACAATTTCAGCATCAGGCGGTGCAGACAACGTCCAAGTTCCAAGATAAACTAGCATGATCAGTAGAATTGGCGCCATCCACTGAAGTAGCTGTTTATCAGTGAGTTTCAATTTGTGTGCTGACTTCACTCGGTATGTTAAAGACACTCTGGAATAAAAAAAAATGATAGTAATATTGATGTACAGTTGCGGAATGAAAAGGTATTGCTTGTTCATTAGGTATTAGTTTGATATCTATCTACTATGTCAACATAATTTGTCTAAGTGAATTTAAACTTTGTTGTCAAACAGTTAAACATAATTTTCATTACAGCACTCTCGTTTAGTCTCATTTTAAAAAGGTGACATGTGCTTGCAACGGGTAAACAAATTTATTTGAAAACTGGTCAACCTTTTCATTCTGCGACTGTATAGGCGCCCAAGAAATTGGTTTACCACTCTAAGGCTGAATATCATTTGCATGTACAAAACATCAAGGGCTATTTTCGCTTGACAGATTAATAACTGCTACTACATCAGAATCTGTCATTCCTGTTTATTTAAACTCAGAAGTGATTTGTTTTTTTTTTTTAATGTTAATGTAATACAGTAATCCTTATTGAATAATTATGTTACTGGTTTTTTGGTCGCCTATACATGACTCCAGTGCTACTTAGCCTTAAACTAAGGATATATTTACCTCCAAGTCTTCATAAGTAAAGCAGTGTAAGTGACACAGAAACCCATGTGTCGAGTCCACTTTGTGGCGATGCAAAAATATCTGTCCAAAACTGGAAAAATTGCTGCCATCTGAAAAATATATTTCATTTTGTATTTTATTTTAGCATAGTGTTAGGAATTTACTGGAGTTTTCATTTTACAATGAAATACAATACAGCTTATTTAGGCCACAAAAATATATAGATTTAAACAAAAAAATACTTACTTTGTTGAATGGCAATAGTCTATTGCCTGGAATATTATTTATGGACTTTGTTTTATTTAGAAACCATGGAACCAGAGCAGAAGCTAATAAAGATTACTCACTTCCATGTACATAATAACACATCCACAGAGTGTGATAGACAGGAACACAGGGCTGGCTACTCGGAAGACTTTAACTCGCCGATGATGTCTTGTGTAAAATGACAAACACACAGTCAGAATGGCACAGGTCACTGATATCACTAGAAGTGTTATCCTGAAATAAAGAGATATAGCTTACTTATTTGATGAAAAAGGAAGATAGATATGGCCTACCTGCACCTCATAAACTATCGCCTTGTATAGAAACCTTCTCAAGCTGATGAGTTAAAAAACTTGACTTACCTGTAAGGTAAGTAGGTTCCTACTGTAGTTTGAGAATTTAAAAAGTTCTGTTGAGACTTGGTGGACCGGAAAAAAAGGCTGATAATGGGGTGGCTAGGTGGTCCTACAGGCATGATCTTGTCTTCGTGTGGGTAGCAGAATTGGCGAAGTGGTGCTCACCGAAAGGGCCAGTTGTATGTGGCAAGGCAGGGCTCCGGTCCGCGACATGTGTCGCAGCCCGGCTGACACTTGAGACACTCGTACGGCTCGTTCCAGTTGTCCACGCCATTCTCTTCGTATTCTTGATATGCGACTGTAATTTGCAAATAAGTACCATTTATTCAACCAACACCTTATTGCTTATAAGGACGGGTGGAAAATCTCTTCAATTACCTACCTACCAAATAACTTTAAGTCTTGAGTTGAAAAGATAATTAGAAATGTAGAATACCATGGACACTATTATTTTCTTTAGACTAAGTTATAACATACAAAATTCGATTAGTTAAATTAAACAAAATCTCGTAAATTTTAGAAAAACTCGTGTTCTAATTTCAATTTTTCAAAATAAATAAACAATCCAACCAAATCCATTACATCCAACCAAACAAAACCAATTAAAAAAAATGATAAAATCTGAAGTAAAGCGTTAAACATACCGTCGGACTCGTCCATAAGCCGCGTCCGACGGATGCGGCTTATAGTGTGCAAGGGAGTTCGGACGATTTTGGCCACGCCCATTCCATAGACAACTATTACACTAAACATAGACCAGTGTTGCCAGAAGGTTACTTATATTACCAAGCAAAAATCGAAAATATTACTAAATTATTCATATTTCTGTAAGTTCATCTATCTATCGGCTGGTAGCACTGGTGTAGACGAAGAAACATGTCGAGTAGTGAAAGTGTGAGTGTCGAGTACTATTATTTTAAGTTCCATAGACAATAATATTTCAAGGGTCTGAATCCAACACTGCTGGCAACACCGTCCGCGGACGATGCCAGATTGTTGTCGGACGTCTGAACGCTCAAGGTCAGCCAAGGGCACGACTTACGACTTCGTCCGATAGTGTGCAAGGCTCAGTGAAATTTCATTGTCCAGATACCTCTCGGACTCGTCCATAAGTCGCGGCTTATAAGCCGCGACTTATAGTGTGTTTACCGCTTAAGTTCTGTCGGTTCTGTCTGACTGAAGTTAGCAAACAGCCTAACAGCAAACTATAGCCTACTATAGCAAACAAAATAGCAAACAGAACGAACGAATAATTCTCCATTCATTCACACAGATTTAAAAAAAAACAGTGTTGCTAGTTACAAAAAATCACTGAGCCCTGATTGGCAGAACAAAATGTTTTTGTACGTAGCTTCCGGCAGGGGCGGCAAAGTTTAAATAATAAATATTTGGTGGTTGAACTCAAAAACTTCTGATTCTCTATTTACTTTCAACAAGGGATCCATTGAAGCCTTCGGGATGATGCATAGAGTAGAAACCTAGGCGGCATCTGCAGATGTAGGAGCCACGTGCCCATCCAGACAAACGTGTACTCATCTCACGATTTGGCTTGTAATCGCACTGCAAAAAAAAAAAACTCTGGGAAACTGGCTAAAGACTAAATGGTTTACCTACTAAAACACGCTAAACAAAAAGCAAAAAAAAAGTAGTCTTAGACTCACGTAAGTGGTTTCATTGGGGCATTTGTGAGTTCCATGGAAGGAAAAGATCTGATTAACGTTCTCGTCTTCTACATCTATCTCGCATTGGTTTATCTCCAAGTTCGATATGTCTATGTCCAGTGAAACGATGCCTTTCAATCTGAAAAAAATAGCACGATATAATTATATTCGTAGCTCTACGGCGCGTAGCATTGGCGTAGCACATCTCTACGCAATCCCTCAGTTTTCCTACTGAAGACAAAAGTAATACTACTCACGAAATTCTTTGTAATTTGATAGGAATTTTTCGGGAGAAAATTGGGTAGGCACATTCCGAATAAAATAAGGTAGGTTTAGGGTTTTTAGGGACGCGTCACCGAGTTCGGGTCGACTTTTTTCAAGAATGTGGGTCGATTTTTTTTGGGTTACAGAATCTTACCCTCGAATGGTAGTCACTGGCACAGTGTAAGACAACAGCCACCGTTGCGCTTCACAGCTGTAATAAGGGTAGGTCCACCAACCCTCCATTGTCGCTCCGGGTGGCGACGACATGAACTTGGGAGAACGGAGGGTGTCGCTTTCATGGGCTGAAACGTACCTGGAATATTGAAGTTTCTGTAAACATAGGAAAATTGGCCAAAGTGTGAGTTATAAATTCGAAGAATAGAAGTGTTCCGATATAAATAATATGTGGTGGATATCATAATCATATTAGACTTTTGTCAAGCATGCGTGTTTTTCACTACCTAGCCTACTTTAGGATAGTCAAAACTCATCTCTAGCTTTATTATACACCAGCCTAAATAACATGGTTGCCAACTATGGATGCTCGCTCATGAGCCGGTCATATATAATACAAACTTGAAAATTTAAAAAGCCCCCGACATCTAAACCTTACCTTAACATGTCATATTTAATGTCATGGTTACCTTACCATGTTCTTTCAATATCATTGAAGTAACACGGTCCCTACCTAATTTCGAATCGATAGGACATTATGGAAGGTAGTCAGATGCCTTCATCAACTAGAAAAGAGCCGATGAACTTTAAACGGTTGAACAGATTTTTATGAAACATGGCTAAGAACACTCGGAATAATATTATCCATGACACAAAAAAAACTAAACAAAAATCGCTTCATCCGTTTGGAAGCTACGATGCCACAGACAGATACACAGATATACTAACAGACACGTTAAACTTATAACACCCCTCTTTTTCGTCGGGGGTTGAAAATGCAAAACATCAAAGTAGCCTAAGACCACGCTTATTGTCTGATTAGTAAATTACCTCTATGATGAAGGGTACCAAGCTTACCATGGGTATTCAGGATCAGGTGGTTTATCCAGCTGAGGGGAGACAACAGCCACTGGTTCGCCAGTGCCGTACCGTTCCCAAGCGACCGCACTATTGACCACTCCACCGTCTGATCGTAGTGCCAGCGCTCGGGCACCCACCGCGCGCTCTGAGGGCATGGCACCCATCACCAACCCATGGGAGACAGCCATGAGAACGTCTGTGGATAATAACATGCTGCGTCAACTTCTGTATTTATTTTCGAGAGTGAATTAGCTATCTACGATTAACTATCTAGCTCTGCCTTCTGCGCTGGTTGTGGGTTCGGTTCGATCACCACGAAAGATAAACATTTGTGTCATGAACACAGATGTTTTTTCTGTGTAAGGGTGTTACTATGTATTCTATGTAGGTATGTATTTACAAAAAATATAATCCAAGCTTTGCTTAGTTTGGGGCTAGATGGCGTTTTGTGAAATGTCCACCAATATTTACTCATTATGTACCACGGTAGACCAGGGGCTTTACCACAAAAAAAAAAAAACACTACTTCGATTCATTTTTTATGGAAAAATGGCCGTTAGGTTAGGTTAGATTAAGTTAGATTATAGAAAACGGAAGAAATTAATTTACGCAAGACTAGGCAGTAAGGTCTATGACTATAAGCCTGCTCAAATGAGCGAATAATTTAACAACAACAATCATTTTTTATGTCATGTGGTACGAAATATCAAATTTATATTTCTCTGACAAAACAGTTTTTTCAAGCACAAAAGAGGTGGCCAGTTTTGCTTGATATTTTTTTTGTCTTTGTTGTACTTTGTGCGGTAATGTACGAACATGACATAATTTAACTACTAATTGCATATCTTAGTTTTATTCATTAGGTACCATTTCTGTCATTTACAAGATCGAAACTAAATCTGAACTTGACTATTTTTTATTGCGAGTATTGAACTTTACAATTATTAGGTATACGAGTAGGTACCTACACCAAAAACTTTGAGATCATTACACGCCCACTCAAGGGTTTTAGTAACAAGGGTTTCTCATATTTTGATAGCTCAACTAACAAAATATGTGAATTACAATCGTAATATTCACCCTTGATAAATCCAACCTCATACCTAATCTGCATGAACGGGTATTTTCGCTTATCCCAAATTAATAGGGTGCTCAACACAAAATTTGACAAGTATACATATATTCGTATCTCAATCTTGATGTTTGAAATACCGATGAATGGTATCCAGAATGTACACAGGGCCCCATACGCTTGTTTGTTACGATACGGAACTACGTTCACACTATAAAGTCACGAGTGTTTGTTACGGTACGGAGACATGGTCACGGCAGATTGTCACAAGTGTGGACGCATTTTAACGAAGTACAGAAAGCTTGCTTCTTTGCATAATATGAGGTATAGTTTAATATCTACTTCATCATCATCATCATTATATCAGCCGCATGACGTCCACTGCTGAACATAGGCCTCCCCCCCCCATGGATTTCCAGAGCGATCGATCTAGCGCGGCCTGCGCCCAACGGCTCTCAGTAACATCGTCTGTCTTAGTAGGGGGCCGTCCTCTACTACGCTACTGTTATCTAGTTTAGTTCCGGTACTTGATATGAGATGAAACCAAAACAAAGAGCAGTTTTACTACGAGTATATCGTATCAAAGTTTGCTGAGCGTGTACGGCAATTCCAATATTGATCCTCCGCTCAAAACGAAGCGCTCAGCATTTATTCCAGCATAAAAATAGCGATGTCAGCTGACGACTCGTGAGTCAAATCAGCCAAGTTTAAAACTTAATCCGAGAGCATGATTTAGCTATAAAACTAGCGTTTTACGACGCCTTCTCATCGTGAAGTCAAGTAAAAGTTTGAACACAGTAAAGTAGTTTAGATTGCAACCTTACCAACATCGGTCAATTTTGTTGAACTCTTTTAAAAAAAGAAACCGAGCATAGCGGAACTAACCGAATTTATTTGTGCTTCTGACTCACCCTCTTAAAACTAGAGACTGAGGAGATGTCTACAAATCCAATCTCTGTATTATCTGACCAGTATATTCGGATGTTTACAGCAAAACTTTGTGTGTACGTACCTAAGTTTTGGGTAGGTAAGTACTTTACTTTTTTTTAAGTTTGTAAAGTTTACGAGCGTTGTAAACTTGTAGGTACCTACTTATGTTTAGTTTTAGAAGGTAGAGAAACTAGTTAATCATTTTAAGCACCAAAAATCTAAAATAAAATAAAAGCCTTTAAAAATTCTTGTTAACTATAATAAAAAATAAATATAGAATAATGTTTATTTAACACACGACTATCATTTTTATCAGAGCATGTCGTAAAACTGTACTGAATTATTTGGTTTGAAACTTTACGTTTACGGCCGGAGTAGTACCTCTAAGCTAAGTTGCTAAAAAAAAAAAATGAATATGATCACGACTGTAATCCCCGGGCTCGGTAGTATCTTCCTCAGATCTTTAGTTATTGAGATCCTTGAGGATATCTAAAGTTGGCAGAGTCAGAGGCACTCCAAACATGACATTTGTTGGGTACATGCCCACATTTTGCACAGTAGTTAGTATTCCGTACGTGACAGGTTGCAAGCCCATCGCCGCTTATAAGAATACTAACGAATGACACACACCTTCGATTTTTTGGTTCTAGGGTATGCCGGTTTCCTCACGTTTTCCTTCACCGTGTAAGAGTTAAGGCTAAGTTGGTAAAGGGGTACTATACCATCATTCTCTAATCCTAGCTGGTGCAGGAAGTTGGCTGCGAGATCAGCCTGTGCTCTGGCCGTATCCCACCGCTCTGTGTACAGCGGAGCCCTGAGTCTTCCATACCGATGAGTCACACATAGGGCTCCGGTCGCACCTGACGCGACAGCGTGGACAAGACGCAGTGACGACTCTATTTCTTCCTGAAAATAAACAAAATACGAAATAGAAAATGTTGCGCGGCAAACCAATTCCAGTAAAATCTCTAACCACAGAAAAAATAATACGTACGGTAAGTACCTACATACTGCATTTACCTACGCGTATACTGCACGCATAACTGCTAAGTGCGGGTACATGAAGTTTCTTCGTATCAGTAGTTCTAGTGCGCATCAAAGGCTCTTTTCGTGCAGTTCGTTATATTTAGAATCTTATCATGTCACAGAACCAATTCATAAAATGTTTCACTGACAGTTTTCTAGATTTTTCCTGAAAACCATTGTGTTATGATTTATCGTAAAAATAATAGTAAATTTACTTTTAATATTTTAACTCATCATTTTCAAAAGCATGGAAAACAACAAAGATAAGACTTAAATGGAACAGCTAGTCTTTATAATAACACAGTAGTAGACATAGGTATGCCTGAAGCAGATTGAAATAAAAATGACCAAGTAAAATAATATTCCTTTCCTTTCAATACGGAGTTGCAGGATAATTAATTACTGCCATTTTCCTTTGTAAGAAACATGGACAAATTAAATTGCTTCGCGTGAATAGGTATCAACGTAGCAAAAGAAATAAAAGTTGGCAAAGGATAAAATAAACGCAAATAGAACATAAATAGGTACTAAATTATTCAAGCGCAGTTTTATTCATATTTCGTAGAAATCTGTGTCTATTTGTTATCTGTTTTTATATAAGTAAAAGAAAATGTTTAAACAGTCGTTGAAAATAAAAAGGATACCTACTATGTTGAATCACTATTATACGAGTAGTAACGATATTTTGGATGTTGTTATCAAATTACGTGCTAACAACGGAACCAACTTAGATATTTGGTAGGTAGGTACCTACATTGATAAATTATGACTTGGATCAAAATATAACTTATATTTCAACCAACAAAAAGTATGATTATTTTGGTAATGTTTTACTTCGGCGTAAAAAGGATACTTTTATCCCAAAAAACAACTTCTATGAGAACGAAATTGGACGTGAAAGTTTGTATGAAACTAACAATACCCAAAGATACGCGGAGACATCCACATAATAATATATTGAAGAAGTATATCGAGTGAAAGCAGAATGTATCAAGGAACATTACACGATCCCTTTTCTCTAAATTGAACGCATTCGGATATACTTACATTAGGATTTCAAAGAGTAAGATTCACGGATTTCCATAAAAAGGAGTCGCAAGAAATGAAATTGCATAGCAACGCTTCGAACCAAATGCCAACTGCTCACTAATTTACCCAAAGTTCAAATATTTAAATAGCTTGACGAACTACAAAGTGATACCACGATAGTAAATTTCTAGGTTTATAAACTGAAGAAAACGAAAAAGGGGAAGGTTTACAAAAAATATACATACCTACCTACTTGATACCTTTGTATATTTTTTTGTTATAAAATTTTACTTATTCCTAAGTAGGTAGTCCGATTCTGATTATATTTTATTAATTTTAAACTAATATTATAAAGAGAAGAGATTTGATTGTTTTTTGCATTGAATAGGCTCCGAAACTACTGGACCGATTTGAAAAATGTTTTCACCAATGAGTAGAGTAAAATGAACTTTCAAGATGAACATAAGCTATATATAATTAGGTACCTCGCGGGTGACGCCGCGAAATACCTTACTGGGTATAATTCAAAATTGATCACATTTAATTCCCGAAGGATTGCTATTTTTCCTCTTAGAATCAAGAATTGGCGATTTTTTTTGTGGACTATCTTACTTTTTATTACATTATTACTTTATGTATTGCGATTGAGGTTGTATTGTATTTGAGTTGGTTTTTCTTAGCTTTTCGTAGGAAATATTTGTTTAGAAAATTCTTCTGTCTGTCCGTGACTTTTTGATACCTGCTTATTGTGTGACCGACTTGGTTTGGTAAGTTCTTATGAACCTAAACTTTTTAATGGCGCTTTTGTATAAGTTCTTAAAAGCTAAATGCTTGTGACGGAGCTCTTATTTCGAAGGTCTCATTGAAGTAGGTTTCTTCATCACCCATTTTTTGTAACAAATTGTAAAAGCAAGTAGTACTTTGCATCTTATGTTTTATACAGCGTCATGTGGACCTTTTTACTAGTGTGGAGCTATAGTACTTGAGACGTGGTTTTTAGATCAAGTAGGTAAGAACACTAATTGTGTTGAAGAAGGCCATTGTGGTTTCAGCCTTCACAGGGTGGTGTAGGATTTTCCATAAGAAACAAATGGACTAATAATGTTTGTATAAAAAACTGACGAAACGATGAGTCTACATTAACTATGAACGTTTGGCAAGTCTACCCTGAACCACAGCTCCTATTATCACGACGGGGCTTCTAATTAAAGCGAAAAATTAAACGAAAAGCTGGCGATATTATGAACGCGTGTGAAACTCGCTCTGTGAAATTACGGTTCACGCGAGATTATTCTACAAGTTTTAATGCAACTATTCAGAAAACTACTCGCCCCGAGAAAATAACATTTATGCTTTTTGAAACAATGAATTTTGAATTTTGATGAATCACTTTTCAACTTCCTCATCATTATTTTACATAGAAAATTGAGTTGTGTTTCCTGCAAATGTTTTGCCCTCATTAGCTTATTTTTTAATTGGGCCGTATGTATTATGTTGTCAATATTATTCTAAGCGAATCGATGTTGAATTGTCTACCTTAATAGAAGCATGATGTATGTAAGCATGATGTATGAAACGTAATGACCACTACAAAGGTATAACGTATTATGCCGTAGCAAGTCGCTACGCGTCGTAGCATAATTGAACCACAAACATCCAAACATACACATCCTTATATCTACATAAACGTACGTACCTAACACACAGTTGATCGTCATTTGCATAAATTAATGATAAGATTTCCTATGAAACTTATTTCAGCTGAAAGCCAACCTAAAATCAATTAGGTCTCTGCACACACCGAGTTGGTTAGTTACCTACCTTAGGTTGACTCATTGGAAATTCATCAGCTACCTATATTTGTATTTAATGAGTTTTGAACTACCTTATCCATTATCTATTACATTGGCAGCAGTATATTGAAGACGATTTAATAGCCGGCTTCTAAACAAAATTAAGGCTATGACGGGTGGCTTATTACTTCCTAAAACATTATTTATCAAAGCCTTTAGAGTTCCGTCATTAATTATGACCACAGACATTTATTATACTACATACATAGCCACCACATTCATACAACCTTTAATTACTTACTTACTTTTGACTTAAAAAAAAATCTTTGAACAATTCCTTAGATATCATATATGTAATTATGCTGGCATTCTCATAAAAACATTACAATAATAATAATATGTTAGTTCAAGAAACCTCTCTTTTAATTTTCGCACTGCAAATATGGCTTCAATTCAATTTCTTAGAAGGTTGGAACCGTATGTAAAATAGGTTTCCGCCTCATATTTGTTAAATCCAACATCTTCCACATCTCTCGGTACCTATAATATTTGAGTTACAGATCTAAAGGATTCATATATTTCGTGTGATGCGGGTCTTCAGAGATAGGCTGGTTTTAGTGGGATCAAAAAGGAATGAGTAGGTACCTACATCTTTTGTGATAAAATGAACCTTGCCTATCTTTTATGAATGTCATTATTTTATATTACCTTTCTACTACCTTGCTTTTTTCTACCAAAAGATATAGTAATCTAAGAATTAAAAAGTTAAATTCATGATTCACCAACTGGTAAGTTTCAGTTGAATCTAAACCTCGAAATTAGACTGCCAGCATCTAAAAAAAATTTTTGCAGCAGATATGATTAAGCTTTTTTTTATGAAATACAAATTAAAATACCAAAGTAAAAACATAAGTTATACATTATTCGTAATCAACATCATATTATATCAACATATCAACGTCGCTATAATAATATAATTAGCCACATTTTCGCATCGAAAAGGACGAAAATTCACCAAGTCAACATCCATTACGTGTGTTTGATGAAGAAACATAATACCTCTGTGTGTTCAGTATTTATTATTATTCTTCTTTGTAGATTTAGTATTTACTATAACGCGTTATATAAGTATTTTCATGTGTGCTGGCGTACGATGGCCTGGTTAATTTTATAAAGCTATAGTAGTTACTACAGTTATACTCGTAGTAGTAAGTACTGACTGTTGATGAGGTAGCTCTGGTGTAGAATACATTTTTGTGATTTGAGGTTAGGAATCAAGATAAAGTTGATCGTATTTTAGTAATGTGGATCTGTATTGGACTTGTATGGCAAATAGTTCACAGCTAGCTGACTCTGAGCTGAAAATTGGATGCAAACTCAGTTTACGTGACTCAAAATGTAGACTGGTCAACAAAATGTATCTACTACGAATCGGAAACGTAGAGCCATGGAGCCACAGAGCAGCTCTGTGGCTCTATATAAAATACCTGTATGGGAGGCAAACAATTGAATTAGCCGCGAATTGAGTATTTGAATATTTATTTTTTTAAGTTTTTTGCATTAAATATCAATTTTATTGATAATAAAGTTTTAAAATACATAAAAAAAATCAAGAGAGAGCGCTGGTGGTGTAGTGGTAGCAAACCTGGTCTTGCACCAATGAGTTTTTCCATTCGAAAAAATTATGTGCGCAATGCCAGTGCTCTTAAACGGTGAAGGAAAACATCGTGAGAAAACCGGCATACCCTAGAACCAAAAATTCGAAAGTATGTGTCATAGGTTAGTATTCTTATAAGCGGCGATGGGCTTGCAATCTATCACGTACGGAATACTAACTACTGTGCAAAATGTGGGCATGTACCAAATGTCATGTTTGGACTTGCCTCTGACTACCCCCTTTAGATATCCTCAAATGATCTAAGTAACTAAAGATCTGAGGAGATATCTACCGAGCCTGGGGATTACAGTCGTGATCATATTTTTTTTTTTTCAATTATTTGCCATATTATCTGTCCGCAGCCTTATTATCTGACTTTAGACTATATCCCTTACTTGACCACTATGCCTTACCCGATAAGTGGTGGTGTTGCCGGCGTCTGATGGTGGAAGTGAGAGCAGTGCGATGGGTAGCAGCAGCGCACTGGACATGCGCCGCGGCCCCCCCATCACTGCGCACCATTCGCGTTGGCGCCGCCCTACCTGGTGACAAAAAAATAAAGATTATTTTCATGGTGACGAGATCACAGCTTGAAGAAATTTCGACAGGACCAGGGGCCTTACCACGAATTCATAATACGTTACCGAATTAGTATTACATTGTTATTTCGTACCACGACCTATGCCAATTGTATGGAAGTAGTGACGTTTCTATAATGGAATCGTTAACGAAATCGTTTACTTATCGTAAAAATTACTGATCTCTTCTAAGTGTCGTGTTATTAGTTTCTCTTTTGCACTATAATTACACGAAAGGAAGGAAAGGAAAGTGCAAGAAATAAATACTCACGAAAAGAGCCTTCCTTTCTACACCATTGTTTTTGAGCTTTTTTTTAAGTTCTGCAACATGCCATGAAAATATAAACTAGCAATCGGAACATAGTATTTACATCAAAAGTTTATGTTTTAAAATTGACGCTACGACCATGTAATACGATTGTATACTTGGTTCTAACTGCAATCTTTCGAAAAAACGAAAAACGAAAGATCATAATTATATACACTACGCCATCGTACAAGTTAGTTAACTCTTGAACAGTAAATTAATATTGGTCCAAAAAGAAAATGATTTACCGGAAACTGAGGATATGAGGCGCCTTTGAACGAATCCCTTGATCGATAGATAATCGCTTCATCCTGGAGCTAGGATTATAGCTCTCGATTTATTTTATCAAATCTATCAATAATAGGTATTTTCTTTATCTTTATGGGTTAGCTGATGATTAAGATCGGAATATAAATGTGTTTGGTTTGGAATTAGATTGAGATGAAAAAAATCGAATTATTTTCATGTAAAATAATTCAATCGTGTTAATTCATGTACTTGTATCTAACAGCTGAAGTTTTAGGCATATTTAAAATAAAAAAAGGCCAAAAACTCTTTGCAGAGTCCTATTATTTTTCAGTCGTAACCCTGTCATTAGGGTTGATCGAGTATCTATGATGTAGGGTAGGAAGTTAGGCACATATGCATACGTCCGGTTGTTAAGGGCAATAAATTAAAAACGGTGAAATGGTTGCAGTCGATAAGCCTGGCTGGGTTTTTGGGTCAACACAACAAGTGCATGTATACTAACTATACACTAAGTATACAATGCATTGTTTTTTCAACTTGTGAATAAGTATTTATTTCGTTGCCATCGGCTTCTTTATTACTTACATTAGCTTCACATGCGGTGGAGTACCTAAGTACTACTATGCCACTAAAACATGTCAGTTTATGTCCCTCAGGGATAATCCAGTTATATATCAGTTAATCATTAAAATCGGATGATTAGTTTCGGAGATTTCTTTCTATATCTAAACTTACTGAGCTTTTACTAAGTTATACAGCATTACCTCGTTATACTCTATCTGTCTATAAAATATATATAAAAATGAATTGCTGATCGTTAGTCTCGCTAAAACTCGAGAACGGCTAAACGGATTTATCTTATCTTGGTCTTGAAATGTTCGTGGAGGTCTAGGGAAGGTTTAAAAGGTAAGAAAACGTATATTACTTACTTAAAACGCGCAGACGAAGTCGCGCGCGGGTCAGCTAGTATTATATATATATAGATGATAATTGAAGGATGACGATGAGAACAACAGGCGTAATAGCAGTGGAGACGAGATCCAGGTCCTCAAATAGGCTTACACATCTAAAGACTACAGACTACAGATAACTTATGGATGAACACAGAACAGACAAAAGCCAACGAGATATTTCCAATAGGTATTTGGACTCGCTATGTTCAAGTCCTGTCTTATCGCTTCGAGCAGTCAGTTGCAGAAACCTTTGTAGTGCGCGGAATTGTTACAAGGAATATTAACTGAAAGCTTTGACTATAGGCAGTTATAGACATGCTAAACCTTATTTGAATTTGAATATCCGTTGAAATGTGCCACGCATAAAAATCAGAAAAGAGGAAATCACAATGTATACTATCGCTTTAGTAACTATAATACATCGATGATGTTTGCATTAGGTTTTTATAAGAATGTCCTACAATTTACAATTCCACTGCACCCCACACTCTGCACACATAAGTATAGTTTTTGGTTATATTTTCATTTGTACATTTATGAACTTAGAAAGTAAATAAGTCTAGTACTAAAATAAAGGAGAAGGGAAATAATAGTACCTATACCTATTTAGGTAATACATTTCACATCGCTTACCTTGCTCATTGTATAATGTTGTACCTAACTACCTACATGATGATTAGACTTCCTCCCGGCAATATATTGCCGAGCTCAATATGTAAGCTATAGCTGCTTACTCTAAGGCTGTCGCTATGTTGATTCCCCATTGAACACATGCATGGACAGGTAATTTGATCCACTCTCGATTACCTTGAGGCTAATGACTGAGATACGCCCGGCCGATGTGATCTCTTGTGCTAATAAGTTACAGTGATTGGTCAGCTCTTAGAGAGTTTAATAAAAGCAGAGCCGTACGGTGTGTCGACATTTCGTAGTACTTTTTTCATGTAATCTAATAGTAATTTTGATTGAGAATAAATAATAAATAATTAACTAGTTAAAGTCGGTATTAGGTAAATTTGTTTTTGTCGATTGTCGATGGGTAGGTAATTCTATTTTCCTGTTCAAACAGACTTGCTTGTATCCGATATGTGATTATCGCAAGCTTGCTTCTGATATTTGCTTAGATGTGCTATCGTACGTGAGTTCAGTCTAGCGTCTGTTTATCTCGGTTTCTAATCAATTTGAGGTATCTAAGTATTAGTTTAGATACGCTTCAGTGCGTAATAAGTTAAAGAGTTCATAGGGTTTGAATATTTCATTTCTTATCGTCATAAGCTCCGTACCTACTCACATACGGTTTTGCTCAATCGAGCTATCATGTCGAGCCTACATTTGATGCGGATTACTACTGCATGCGAGCCTTCGAGCTGTGAGTTTTGCGGTCCACACGTTAATATTTACTCGTTTTGTAGTAAAACTATCGAGTCATACCGAATGTGAGTACGGACATATAGAAGCTAATTCTAAATCACAAGTAACCTTCTATTTCCTAAGCCAAGCTAGAAACCGACACCAGGATTGGTGGCTAAAAATTTTTATATCACTGGATACCGCTCGCAGGGATCGGTAGCTTACTCAATTTAAGACCGGGATCAGTGGAGACAAACCCCAGATAACACACTGGATTGGCTAATGGCTATAAGCACGTATGACAGAGCGACAGAGACAACACTCTTCAAACCATTTGGCTTAGTCCAGGCTTAGTCTAAAGCTTTATGTGGGTACATTATGTTGAGTTTTTTCCTTTTTTGCACAGCACTGCACAGCTTTGATGCTACGGCGAAGTAATATCATAATATACTCTATACTCGTACTATTCACAAGAAACGTGGTTTAGGTTTACGCAGGAAAAAAATAAAATTTATAGGATCACTTCGTTGTTCATCTGTCTGTCACTTAAGTAATTATAATTACCTATCTTAAAATTAAAAAAAAAATATTAAAATCTTTGTACAAATTTTAATTAATATCCCATACTTAGGTCTCGGTTCCTTGGAAGTTGTACAAAATAAAGCTTCAGTCATTGCAATCATAAAATAAGCCCATAATATATGCCGCATATTTCGACACTCGCTAAATCAGTACCTACCTATTGTGTTTTCCCTTTAACCTAGAATCACAACATTTGGCAAAAAGCAAAAGAGGTAAAAAAACCGATATTCGTTAAACTTTAATTATTTTGTACGGAACCCTCGGTGCGCGAGCCAGACTCACACTTGTCCATTTTTTATAGGTCTGAACCAAGCGCAATGCTAGGGTAAAGTAGGTACTTGAACTAAAACGAACTCAGTAATTCCTTCAGTGAAAAGGGAAAAGTCAGCGTTTCTCGGACTGATGATGTAAATAATAGTACCTGGGTGACCGAGCTTTGCTCGTGTTTTTTTATTGGTAAACTATGTTTTCTAAAAATGAAACCTAGCTAGATCGATTTATCGTCCCCGAAACCCCCTGTATACTAAATTTCAAGAAAATCGTTGGAGCCGTTTCTCAGATTCAGAAAATATATATAATATACATACATATATACAAGAATAGCTCGTTTAAAGGTATAAGATTAAATATTTCAGGGAACGAATGTGAAAGCCAGTTGCATGGTAGGTATATTACTATGATTATTGTAATCTAAGTTTACCACAAATGATCTGTGATGAAATGTGGGCCCGTCCACACTGGTGATATTCCACCACGACCGTGAGAAACACGCGTGACAATCAGACGGATTATAGACCACACACTACGTCAACGCTGATAGGTACGTTGGCCAATTATGAGTCAGATTTAGTACCAATATTTACCAAATAGTTTGGTAAAATAAATAAATTCAAGCAAAAGTGATCCATAAAACTTCTTAAATAATTGCTAAAATTACCCGGCAAAACGTGAAAGTTTTTTAAACTTAAACACATTCTGAAGTTAATTTAAGTTGCTTCATTAAGATTGGGGCCGGTAGCAATTTTCCGCGAATTGTTTTTAATTAAATTAAGGCCAACCGGGCCGTTTTATCTAAGGGGTCTTATTCTAATATGAAAGACGTGATGGAATAGATAATCTCAAAGTGGTTCGGATTCCTCGTCTTATCTTAGGGATCTCTGAACCGAGCAATTTACATACGATTAACTTACTTATTACTGTCAGTTTTGAATAACCTTAAAAAATGTAGCGGTTTGAACCTTTGCGTATTTTTTTGTAGGTTCTTTTTCGACGGAGCTTTCACTATTGTGTAGAAAATTAATTGTATGTTCCCGTAACATTTTATTTACATAAAATTTACATGGGTTAAGTGCTTTTGGAATAAAACTCAAAAACAACACATTGCAATTTTTTTGTGTTACACTCGTAGGTATTTGTAGAATGTTTTAGTAGGTAGTTAAATGCAAAACAATTATAAATAAATAATAAATGGCACACTGAATTTGTCTTTTTTATTTCTAAGTCAAATTGCTACCGGTATCAATCCAAAGTAAACTTCATGTAAATTTTTTCTACTTGCTAAAACTTTTATTTACAGAGAAAATTAATTAATTATACACAAACAATAAATTCATTATTTTATAAAACAGAGTCCAAGCCACTGACCGCAGGCAATGTACCCAAAAGGCTGGCAACGTTACCTTATTTATTTATTTTAATTAATTTTTAATAGATTATGTGGTAGGAAAAAAAAACTTGCAGGTACAGAACAAAATTCCTTTCGCAAACCGTTTGGCCCTTCACATCCACAATTATTATAACTAAACGTACAAACATGTACAATATAAACTAAAATAGACAGTCCTTTTGTAATGAAAACTAACAATAGCAAAATAGAATATGCATGTAATATTATAATACCGTGACAATTTCAACGACCCTTTTAGCACAGACTGGAGTTGTTAGCAAGTTCACTTTATCAGGCCAGGAGAAGTAGGCAACGAAATAAATTGTTTTTTTTTTAATATTCCTTCTATAGGTAGGTATTGGGATTGTTTGTACCTAATCTAATCAGAGTTGGTTTATTGCACTTCGAATCATAATAAATTCTAGACCTCATAAAGAAGACTCAAGAAATTAAACTAACTATATTAGAAGACAGAAATACCTAAGAAATCTTACTAAACTAGCTGTTCATGCGTCAGCTGTGATCTGTTCCGACAAGAACTTCTCACATCTCAGCCACATGAGTAGGGTTGCGGGATCTGACAATTTGTTTCCAGACTCGTCCTGTAGCCTTTATGTCGATGATATAAGATACAAAATGCAATGACTAAGGCGTCTTTGTGAAATGAAATAATCATACAACGCGTGAACAATGTAATACATTTGGTTTGAAGTTCATCAACAGATAAACAGGCTGTTTAACGACTATTTAAAAAAACCTACTTATAGAAGGTTAAGCACACTTGTGTCACGCTTACGGAGAGTCACGGTATGGCGGCTTAATGTCACAAGGGTTGACTTGACGGGCGCTTACGAACTTAAGGTACGAGTTGGCAGCGGGCGACGTGAGGCAGCGGCGGACGACGTGTCGCGGCGACACTACTGGTTTCTATGTATTTCTATGAAATTCCCTCCGTAGTTAGCGACACGAAGCTAGCGACGCATTTCATAGAAATTCATAGAAACCAGCCAGTGTTGCCGCGACACGTCGTCGTCCGCCGACGCCTCATGTCGCCCGCTGCCAACTCGTATCCTTATAATTGATAACGTAAAAAACAAAAAGTAATACTTAACAATTACGTCGGTTACAATAACCATATATTATGTTGGTAAATCAAGGTCTTAGAGGAGAGAGTCATGGCACCGTGTCAGCTCTCCCGAGGGCTGCGGGCTTTGGCTGTGGGCGTCTTAATTTAAGACTATGCTGAAGTTAGACAGTTGATGTGTGTTTTGGTGTATTCAGTTGAGGGAGATCTCGAGAACAATGGCTTCTATTTCTGGTCTCCGCTCCAAGTAACTTGGAAGTTTATTCTGCGAAGAACAAAACTTTGTGGATATGCATTCATGTGGGCTGTGTTTGGATAAGCTCCGCGTTGACTAGGTAGGTACTTTTTGCAAAAAGACATAATTGTATACGAGATTATATTATTTTTACGTCGTTTCGCCGAACTAGCTAAAATTACCTAAAATCAGAACGATTCTACTACGATAAGGCACACCAATGTCTATAAATTAGCGTAGGTCTTGGAAAATATACACTATTTATGGCGTAGGTAAATATTTGGTACATACTTACTTATATAAAAGCAGATTCAACCAAACTAGCATAAACACTATCTCCAGAATAAATCGTAGGCAGTTAGTTATCTAAAAGTAATCTGACATTATACTTGTATAAGTTATACCTGAAGTTGACGCTTGGCAGATAATATCATCCGACATCTCTGTATTGAACATAAGTTGGGGCGGGCAATGCAACTCCAACTTTAGAAAAATTACATATTTATTTAAGGAACATTTATCTAAATAATAGAGATTTAACATTTATATTTGGTTTTAGTTTTAATCAACACATAAGGTGTGATGCAAATTATATTCTAGTAGCAGATTCATCAATGAACTAATAACTTTATTTTATTTTATTAATTTTAAATTAGAATGAAATTAAATGCGTTTTAAATACTTTACATAAAAGGTAGAGGTAATAGAGTTGTTAGTCCACTAATTAAGTCAGTACCAAATTTAAAATCTAAATATCTTAACCTAAAACTTACTTTTACTATTTTTACTTTATTATTTAAACTAAACTATTCTTAATTATTATCATCTAAAGGTAATGGGCATAATTTTGTATATGATCTTACATAAACTTTGTTGTTAGACCCCATTCTTATTACAGCGACTCGGACTCTACCATCCGGTCCTGGTTTAGTTTTTACAATGCGCCCCATGGGCCAGTTTAATGGAGAAATATCCTTCTGTTTGACAATAACTAAATTTCCCTCCTTAAGGTTATTGCTACTATTTTTCCATTTAGGTCTATTTTGTAGAGAGGTGAGATAATCATTGGACCAAAGGTTCCAAAAATCTTGCTTTAGTTTAGTACATAAATCCCAAAACTTAAGTCTATTAATACTTTTATCGGTGAGATTTGTCTCTGGAAAACTTGTTAATGAAGTGCCTATAAGAAAGTGACCTGGTGTCAGATAATTTAAGTCAGAAATTTCACTACTCATAGGTAGAAGCGGTCTTGAATTTAAAATTGCCTCTATTTGAACAAGTATTGTGTTGAATTCTTCAAATGTCAAAGATACATTACCAATAACTCTCCGGATGTGATATTTAACACTCTTTACTCCGGCTTCCAAGAGCCCACCAAACTCAGGAGAGTAACTGGGAATATACTTAAACTTAATAAGATTTGTAGAGCAGAAGTGTTCTACGTTATCTAGATTAGATTTAGATGAATGCAAATTATGCAATTCTTTTAGCTTATTATCAGCTCCCTTAAATGTTTGTGCATTGTCACAATAAATAAAGGATGGCAATCCTCTCCTACCTATAAACCTCTGAAGGCATGCCAAGAAAGTAGCAGTGGTCATGTCGCTTACAAGTTCTAGGTGGATTGCCTTTGTAGCAAAACAAACAAAGAGCGCTACATAACTCTTTTTTATAATTGGCTTTCTGATGCGTGTAATAGATAAATATATATATATATAATTAAAATATGAAATAATACCAAATTATTAAATAACATTAATTTATTGATATCTAATTGGGTCTATGCTACAAATACTTTTTAACATTTAACGTAAAATATTCAAGACCACACATTATCTAATCCACTAAGTTATCGAAATTATTTAATATAAAATTATAATTAAATTAAATTATATTAAATTATATTATTTAATATAATATAAAAAGAAATCATAAAATAAGATCCAAATTAATTTAATGAAATAAAATGATAAACTGTACCTTATATATATATACCTTATATCTTTAAACCAACAATAGCCAGCGAAACACTACAAATAATATTATATACATATATTATATATTACATATTACATATTACATATTACATATTACATTAACTATATAATATTTACTTAGCTCGTTATTCCGTAGTGTTGGAGCTCTGCTCGGTTTGGAAGTTGAAGACAGAATGATGTCGCTAACCAAGCGGCAGGGCCTTTTATACCAAGACGTAAACAAGTGACGTCACAATCGCCTGTTGGGCCATTTGTTTTATAAAAATGAAAACTAGAGCTTTTTGAACCGGGATTTTTGCTAATATGTTTGTAAAAAGCTTTACTGATCACTTCTACAAAACAATTAATACATAATATGTGTTATTTACATAGTTATTTACTGATATTCTAAAATCATGTAATAAACCTCTTATATTTTACTAAATTCCTTCTATTTAGACAGAAACTACATCGAAACATCATCATCATCATCACAGAAGTCACATACACATATTTATTTTTGTTATTTGGAGTATATTATTTGAAATAATCTATCACGGCCAAACTGACCAGTACTTCGCTCTCGAAGTACACAACCATTATTATTTGTGATCTCTAGACTTGCCATACAACACCTAATCACCTGCTACACCATGAGTACCAGTGAAGTATCAGACTAGGGACCGACTAGCAGTTTATTATTATTTGTGATCTCTGGACTTGCCATACAACACCTAATCACCTGCTACACCATGAGTACCAGTGAAGTATCAGACCAGGGACCGACTAGCAGTTCATTATTATTTGTGATCTCTGGACTTGCCATACAACACCTAATCACCTGCTACACCATGAGTACCAGTGAAGTATCAGACCAGGGACCGACTAGCAGTTTATTATTTGGCTTGTGAACTTGACATATTAGCCCTGCCACCCGCTGCTAGTGACATTCAAGCTAACATCAGAACAGAAGCGACCAGCGGAAAACTTTACCTAAATATGTGTATGTTCCCATTTTATACATTTTCTCATTTACTTAAACTACATTTTGTTATAAGTATTACTCAATTCATAGTTTAATTTAGTATAACAGTATCTATCTTATTAAGATGTTTCCATTAGAAGTAATATTTACTCCATAGTTTAATCAAGCTTTATATTTTAGTAGGTATATTAATCCATCAATCAATAAGTATTTAATAATTAAACATTTTACATAATAATCTACTAATCCACAGTCCCATTTAGTATTGAATTAAACATTTAACATCATAATCTATCACGGTAATACATCATGACAATAATATTATGGTAGTTCAAAAGAAACGTTTTGTTCAATCCATTCACCCGGCCAGAGTCGCAATTTTTCTTTAGCTACTGTAATGTTTCGCAAGTTATTGTGACCTCTCAAGGAAAACCTATCATTTTGCAATTGTTCTATTATCTCGTAAGGACCTTTATATTTTGAATCTAGTTTATCATGACGTCTGTGATCTTGGCTTACATAAACGACGTCTCCTATATTGTACGTTTTATTGGTTCGTCTGGTTGTATCAAAACGCTTCTTGAACTGGTTAGAAATATTTACAAGGCGTTGCTGAGCTAATTCCCTATCAGCTTGTACATTTATAATTGGTTGTATTGAGTCATCAACTACCTCATCTAGCCGAGCTTGTATGGATGGTATATTTCCTTCTCTACCTATTAATAATCGTGTTGGAGAAAAACCAGTGGATTTTTGAATAGTGGTATTAAGAGACAATTGTACTTTCCATAAAACGTTTGGCCATTCTGATGTGTTATTTATTGTCGTGGTAATCATATTTATAACTGTATTTACGTATCTTTCAACTTGGCCGTTACTGCGAGGGGTTCCAGTAGATATCATATGATGCTGAATTTGCATATCTCTAAATAGCGACTGTACTTGATTGGAAGCGAAATTTGTCCCTCTATCAGTGACTATAATGGTAGGAGTGCCAAATAAAGTAATTGTCTCAGAAATAGTACACATCATTTCACGACCATTAAGACTTTTAAGGGGTTTCAATATACAGAACTTGGTGAAACCATCTACAACTAACAGTATGTATTTGTATCCTTCCATAGATTGTCTGAAAGGTCCAGTACAGTCAAGATGTAATGTGTGAAAGGGGATAGATTTTTCGATTGGGTGGAGTAGTCCCTGTTTAGGTCCAGTGTGAGTCTTTTTTGAAGTACATATTAGACAATGTGAAATATATTTTTTTGTAAATGCCGCTATGCTAGGAAACCAAAAATGTTCTCGGATTTTAGTAAGTGTTTTATCGTACCCTACATGGCAGTTGTCATCATGAAAGAGACGCAGCATACTAAGTCTATAACCTTTTGGGACGAATAGTTTAGGTGTAGCATTTAAATTAGTTTTATAATACAGTAAATTGTTCCGAATTGTGTATTGATTGGCATCAATTTCACCTGTTTGAATTTGATTTATTATCCTTTGAGTTTCATCATCGTTTAGTTGAGCAATTTTTAACCATGATGGCGGGACATTATTATCATTTTCCTCGATTAAATTAATAACCGGTGATTTGATAACTAAGGGATTTCGACTAAGATAATCTACATGTTGTACAAACACACCTTTTTTGTAAACTACATCGAATTGAAAATCTTGCATAAAAGTCCACCACCTCGCAACACGAGGTGTGAGATCTTTTTTTGTCATAGTAGATTTAATAGAGTTACAGTCTGTTACTATTGTGAATTTTATGCCCAATAAATACACTCTAAAATGTTTTAAAGCATTATAAATCGCCAGTGTTTCTAGATCGTAAGAACAGTATCTTGATTCGGTTGGGGTAGTTCTTTTACTATAGTATGCTACTACTCTATTCTGATTATCAACTTTTTGCATAAGGATTGCACCGTAACCTATGGAGCTAGCATCTGTGTGCAGTTCGGTTGTCAAATTTGGGCTAAACACAGTCAGTAAGGGTTTTGATATTAAATGTTTTATAACATAATCTTTAGCTCTATCTTGTTCTGGACCCCACTCCCATTTTTGGTCATTCTTTGTAAGTTTGGTAATACAGGCTGTTTGTGACGCGAATTCAGGTATGAATCTACGAAAATAACTAGCTAAACCCATAAATTGACGTACTTCTCTCACAGAAACAGGATTTGGAGCATCAGTAAGAGCAGCCACTTTACTGTTACTGGGCCTTATTCCATCTTGTGAAATAGTTTGGCCCAAATATTCTAATTCTTGTACAAAAAATTTACATTTCTGGAGGTTAATTGTAAATCCCGCGGTACTAAGAGCCTCTATAGTTTGTTGTAAATATTGTAAACCTTCATCAATCGTTTGTGATGGAATCAATAAGTCATCTATATACACTAATAGAAATGTAAGGTGTTTAACAGCTTTATTGATAGCTTTTTGAAAGACTGAAGGTCCATTACATATACCAAAGGGCATTTTTAAAAATTCGAAGTGATTATCTGGAGTCACAAACGCTGTGTACATAATAGAGTCTTGTGACATAGGAATCTGATGGAACCCATTTTTCATATCTATTGAAATAAAATATTTGGAGTTTCCTAATTTGTCTAACTGGTCCTCGATGAGGGGGAGAGGGTATCTTTCCTTGTCTATTAATTTATTTAATGCTCTAAAATCTACACACATACGATCAGTCCCATCTTTCTTTTTGACTAACAAAATGGGACTGGCGTACGGTGAATCACTTTCTCGTATTATATTTTTTTTTAATAAGTCATCACAAATCTCTGCAACCCTTTTCCTCTCAACAGGTGCTAATCTATAAGGTCTATAGTGGACAATTTCATCACTTTTTAAACGTAAGTGCATTTCACCCGTTCTAACCGTTCCAATGTCATTTGGAGACGGTAAAACCGATGGGTACTTTTTAAATATATTTATAACTTTAGCCTGGATATCTGAGTCTAGATGTCTTATTGATTCCTGTAGTTGGTGCAACTCTGCACTGAGGCAGTATTCGATTACGTTAATAACATTAGCCGGCTCTGATAATAATGTGTTACGTGTTACTCTACAGCCTGAAGAGTCAATTACAACAGTGATATCAGGATATTGTACTATGTTACGACCAATCAAACAGTCATAATGGAAGTCTTTATCCCTAGCAACGAAAAATTCAATTTCAAGGCATGTGTCATCAAATCTAACAGGAACTGTTATTTTAGCAAAAATACGCAATCTACCACTACCTATCCCATGGAGAGTTGCCAAATGAGGATCAAATTTACAACCTAATCGTCTAGCTACCGAATCCTTCATAATGCTACAACTTGCACCGGTATCTACAAGAGCATCAACATTTATATCGTTTATTGTGATTTTAGTTAGCTGAAACCCTTTGACTTCTGCGTGACTTGAAAATTTACATCGTCAGTCTTTGTCAGCGTGTTTGTAGTAGTCGTGGGTGTACTGCGTTGCTTAAAGTAACAAGTGGCATCAGTATGACCCAGTTTCTTGCAATGTGAACATTGAACTGGTCGTGAGGTGTCAGATGGGGTTTTATAGTCAGTTGGACTGCTGACTCGATCAGGGTTTTTGAAGCATTGTGCTTTGCGATGGCCTAATTTGTTGCAAGTAAAACAACGTTTAGTACCCCCCGAATTTTCAATCGTTGGACGTTTGTTACTAGAAGTATCATTTAGATCATTATTACTGTCGTGTCTGTCAGTAGGGCGTTTTCTTGGGTTTTTAGAGTATGTCGTAAATAGTGAGATTAGTTCTGCAGTGGTTTTAACACGACTATTATGTGAAGCCATTCTAACAGTCATATCATGAATTCCTCCACAAACAAGCTCGACTAGTTGTGCCTCAGTAAAAGCTACTTTGGTGTTTCTTAAAAGTCTAAGCTTCTCCCTAGCATATTCACAATATGATACCGCTAATTCAGATGTCAACAATACTGCTTTCGACAATTTTTCAGCCAAGTTACGTTTTTCGGGGTACAAATCCTTTAAATTAGTTTTGAAAACATCCCATGTTCTACCTTCCTCGGGATCCCACGTTTCGTACCATAACAAAGCAGAACCCTTCAGGGCTTTACCTGCCTTAGCAACCGTCGTGATGCTGCTCCATCCCAAGTCCTCGGCAATGGAGCTGATGGTACAACACCAGCTCTCCGCACCCTTTTCATTTTTGTCTGGATCAAATGGCGGCAGCACCACGTCGTCACCACGACGTCTATCAGCTACTGCGTCTCGAATAGCCTTCAGCAGACTCTCCACCACAGCTGGATCCATTTGGAAGCCACGCCAACACTTCCTGTAAAATAAAATAGTTAAGTTCGGTATCCCACTTCTGATAATAGATAAATATATATATATATAATTAAAATATGAAATAATACCAAATTATTAAATAACATTAATTTATTGATATCTAATTGGGTCTATGCTACAAATACTTTTTAACATTTAACGTAAAATATTCAAGACCACACATTATCTAATCCACTAAGTTATCGAAATTATTTAATATAAAATTATAATTAAATTAAATTATATTAAATTATATTATTTAATATAATATAAAAAGAAATCATAAAATAAGATCCAAATTAATTTAATGAAATAAAATGATAAACTGTACCTTATATATATATACCTTATATCTTTAAACCAACAATAGCCAGCGAAACACTACAAATAATATTATATACATATATTATATATTACATATTACATATTACATATTACATTAACTATATAATATTTACTTAGCTCGTTATTCCGTAGTGTTGGAGCTCTGCTCGGTTTGGAAGTTGAAGACAGAATGATGTCGCTAACCAAGCGGCAGGGCCTTTTATACCAAGACGTAAACAAGTGACGTCACAATCGCCTGTTGGGCCATTTGTTTTATAAAAATGAAAACTAGAGCTTTTTGAACCGGGATTTTTGCTAATATGTTTGTAAAAAGCTTTACTGATCACTTCTACAAAACAATTAATACATAATATGTGTTATTTACATAGTTATTTACTGATATTCTAAAATCATGTAATAAACCTCTTATATTTTACTAAATTCCTTCTATTTAGACAGAAACTACATCGAAACATCATCATCATCATCACAGAAGTCACATACACATATTTATTTTTGTTATTTGGAGTATATTATTTGAAATAATCTATCACGTGCAACTTTAATGTCAAATGGACCACAAAAATCTATTCCCGTTATTTCAAAGGGTCTACTTATTGTTATTCTGTGTGAAGGTAGAGAACCCATCAGTTGCTTAGCAGCTACTGCTTTGAGACGGAAACATTTGATACATTTGTGAACTAGTTTTTTAACTTCTCTTATGCCATTTATAAGCCAGAATTTTTGAGAAAGAGAGCTCAGTACTAATTTTGCCCCAGCATGCAAAAGTCTCGAATGTTCTTTTTTTATAATCAAATCAGTAATGTGGTTAGACTTAGGAAGGATAATAGGGTGCCTTTTGTCATAGGACAAATTGGTTGCATTTTGCAGGCGACCACCTACTCTTAGTATCTTGTGACTGTCTAAGAAGGGGTGCAGACTAGCTATGTGATCTTTTATTTCACTTCCTTTTTCTAACAACTCTATCTCCTTTTTGAATGCCTTATGCTGAACATGTCTCATAATAATTAAATTAGAAGACTCTAGCTCTTGTGGTGTTATTGAACCAATTAATTTGTTATTAAAATTTAAACAGTTATGTTTGAACCGTAGGAGTAGAGCAATAATTCGGTGGAGTTTATTATAATCTGAGTACCTTTCAAATATATTGTCATTGAATATATGAATTTGATCTTGTTGCAAATTACATACATTATCATTTGTTATAGGGGGCTCCAAATTTAAAACTGATGCAGCCATATTGTGCTGAAATTTTATATCTGATATAGAGCATGGACCAAATTAGCCTGTTAAATAAAAGGCTAATAGACTTTAAAATTAATTAGTTTTATTGAAACTATAAAGTGCTCAGACCGCTCAATAGCACGATCGATGTAGAAGAGAATGTTGCCAACAATAAATCAGTATTGCTAACTTAAAATTAAATAGTTACTATTTGGTAAAAGATATTTAGTAGCTTTTTATGTTCTGTATTGAACAATCTCAGTCGCTCCTTTCTCTAAAATAAGAATAATATCCAATAATTTCCAAACTGACTTCTGCTACTCAAATATTACTTAATCAGAGTAACAGCGGCGCAGTTTGTTTGAGGAAAACTTTGTGATTGGTTTCTTGCCACCACTCGACAGAGGCGTAAACGTAAGTGTCACGAAAGAGTAATGTCAGAGGTTACACAGTAGAAAAAATATTCGTATTTTGTTCTCTAAATTGGACCAACGTTGGAGAAACCTACATTCAGTTTCGGAGTTCTGTGTAAAAAAATGGTCACGAAAAACAACTACGCCTAGTATTTATTGCAAAAATTTAAGAAAATAATTGAAAATAGATTCTTACAGACACTATGTTAGATTGTTCCACATTTTGTAATAGCATTATAATCACTCTTGTAATCCAGCCGTGTGTTTCTGTAAGACCTCATTTTAAACTTCGAATCTGAATCCGCTGTGAGTTTCTTGATTGACATTCTAAAAACTCGGTTGATAATTCGAATTTACACTAGCGCCACTCTTGCGAGCGTGTCAGCGAGTTGAACTAAATTGACGGAGAGATTTTGACGGATAATGTATGAGATGACGTAAGAAGTGGCATTCTATACGGTAATTCCCAAATCACTTCGACGCTCACTTCGCACTTGAACCCGATTCAAAGTGTCAAATAAAAAGCTTCTTAAGCGAAGTGCGAGTGAATTGCGATGTAAGATGCGAGTTGATGTTTGAATTTTACAGAATCGACGTACTGATGAATCCAACAACACCGCATTTGTCAATTTTACCGTTCTTTTTAAAACTTTTTAACCTTGATTTAAGAGTTCGTCTTTCAAGCTGATGGCAATGAAGATAACAATAATAAAAGATTGGCTAATAATAAGGGATTTCACTCAGGGTATATTTAAAATTAACTAATATTTTACGAGATAACCAAAATTGTTTGTTGCTGACAATGACGAATAGTGAGAACAAATGACGAAATCGTTGAGTAGTGGCCCAATATTCATTTATTGCTTGGGCTCCAGCGATAGGCAGAAAAGCTCACATACATACATACTAGGGCGTGTAAAAACCGGGTTGTTTAAAAAAACCGGGTTTTCGAGTTTTATTTTTCAATAACCGGTTAAAAACCGGTTATTCGGTTATTTTTCCAGTTTTTTAATACAGGTGTCTCGGGACAAAATAAAACCTTAAATTTTAGTAAAAATGAACTAAGTAATTATTGTAATAAGCAAGCACCAATTAAATTTTAAAATATTTTAATATAATTATGTTTAACTCACTCTTACTCGAATAAAGTAAAAAAATTGAACAACATGATAAGGTCGTATCTAGATAATGTAATTCACTCTTTTATACGGCAGTATTAAAAACTCTTTCTCTCTTACTCAAATGAAACCATAACAAGTTAAATTAAATTAAAATTTTAATAAACCTCTGACACAAATTTTTAAAACATTTTCTTGTAATATAATTCAGCAAGACTGCGAAAACTACAGGGGCATTAGCCTACTCAGCATCGTCGGTAAGCTGTATGCGAAAGTGTTGATCGAATGAAAGAAACTGATGAGGATATGGGATGCACAAGCAGGATTTCGAAAGGGTATGGGATGTACGGATCAGGTCTATCCTTGCGATGCACAGCCGAGAAATTTTTGGCAAAGGTCTAAAGGTCTATTGCGCTTTCGTGGATCTGGAGAAGGCCTATGACAGAGTGATGAGGAATGAACTGTGGTCGGCTCTGTCGATGTATGGGGTAAAGAGCAACCTGGTGCGAGTTCTGAAATCTCTCTATGAAGGTTCTAGGGCTTGCGTTAGGATACATGGGTCATATAATTAATGGTTTAACATCGAAAAGGGTGTTAGACAGGGATATGTAGCGTCACCATGGCTTTTTAATCTATTCATGGACAGTTGGCTACAAGATATGAAAGAAAGTGATTGTGGATTAAGAATGAATGAGTTACTCGTCAAATGTCTTCTCTATGCTCACGATCAGGTAATACTTGCGTCGTCGGCAGAGGAGTTACAGGAGATGGTAACAGGCATGCATGTAGCATTTGACAGGAAAGGAATGAAAATAAATGTAAGTAAGAAGAAAGTTTTTGAAAGAGATGAATGCATTACAGAATGTGAAATAATGATCAGAGGAGAAAGAGTGGAACAAAAGAAAGAGTTTGTAGGTATATTTGGGTACGCTGTTTAAGAATGATGGGAAACATGATGATGATATTGAAAGGAGAGTGAATGCTGGAAACCGTGTGAATGGGGCACTTCACTGATTTATGAGCAGTTGGATCGTTTCTAAAATGGCACGACTGGCTGTGCATGGTGGAGTGTTAGTGCCGACATTAATGTATGGAAGTGAAAGTTGGGTATGGCAGAAGAAGCATCAAAGTAGAATAAATGCAGTGGAAATGAGAGCTTTAAGAAGTATTGTGTGGTTTAACTTTGAATGATAGAGTGAAGAATAGTGTGATAAAAGAATGTTGTGGAGTGAAAGAAGACGTAGTGATGAAAATTGAGAAGGGTATGCTAAGATGGTTTGGGCATGTAGAAAGGATGGATGAAAGGAGATTGACGAAACAGGTGAATAAGGCGAGTGTGAATAGGACAGTTGGAAGGGGAAGACCTCGGCGTACGTACCTCGAGCACATTGGGGACGTTTTAGAGAAAGGCCAGGTCCAGAGTACCCTAAACCGACGCATGTATGAAGAATGTAGTGAGAGTGAATGAAGCAAAAGAGGATCGTAGCAAGTGGAGATCCGTGATCTCTGCCTACCCCGTCGGGAAACAGGCGTGATTTTATGTATGTATGTATGTATGTATGTAATTAGGTGGACAATTATGGCCGTTCCAAATAAAGTCTGCAAGGCGTAGTTTTAAATGAATTTGTCATATACTTGTCATATTACTCATTAAAAAAAACTCGAAAAACCGGGTTTTTTGCCAAGAAAAAACCGATTAAAAACCGACGTAAAATCAGTCGGCTAATCGGTTTTTCGGTTAATCGGTTAATCGGTTTACATGCCCTAATACATACATACATACACCAAACACAGGTACCCTCCTCCTCGAATTGAGAACCTCCTTTTTCTTCGTCGTGTAATAACAACAAATTTCTACGTTAAAAATAAATGAATGATAGCTACACTATAAAAGCGTAATCAGATAATCCGTAAAATTATGTGCTGTGCAAATGACCTATTTCGCATTTATGTTCCTGGGAAATAGCCGGTTACAATTCGGCGACGAAATAAACAGCAGTATTCCAACTAATTTACGACAGCAAGTAAAACTGTGGTTTCCAAGAAGCGTAATCCGTCAGATACCGTATAAAAAGCTTTATAATTCCTGTGTAATTCTCTTGGAAAATTGCGTTCTTCATTATGCTACATAATATTATCTGAAAGAAATCATTTTTATTGGAATTAAATGCGAACGAAAACTATTACTTTCATAAAAGGGTGCCCATTTGGCATGCTGTGGCCAATTTGTATTACGACCGTCATATACTGCTCACAGGTTCTAGGAAAGTCAAGTCGTTACGGCCCAACTTGTGTGGCTAGATAGCACTAAAGTTTTACGTCAGTAAACACCGTAACCGGTGGATTGCACACAATTCAGCTAATCGCAGACTATTGGTCTACTATATTGATGGACTATTGGTAAGGCTGCTTATTCACTCTCGCTTAACTTGAGTAGGCCAAACTCCTGAAAAATAAACGCATCTTCATTTACAGGAGTTGAGCCTACTCTAGATACTGCTTAACGCTACTGTATACGATACTAACTTCCATCCGCAGTAGCTATCTCATGGTACCTTGAAAAACAAAAAGAAATCTATCCCTCGGAAACCGTACATTTTAACGAGATATATCATATTCTATCCTAATTATGTATAATACACTAGTGTACAAATAAAATACGAGTAACTTACCCACTTTTTTGGTGCCAAAGTGCAGATAGACAGTGCCATTAAGGTCATTAGCAGACATAATTGCACCTACCGCGAATGGTCACAGGCAGATAACACGAAACTGCTCTATTGCACACGTTTTGGCTCCGTTCGAGTCTAATGTAGGTAGGTACGCAGTTATGCAGACTTGTGCACTTTATCAGTGCTATTCCCTGACCGCTGAATACCACTGGTGATTTCATGAAATGCCAACACTTCTGCACAACTAATTGGTACAGTAGTCACTGCAACGCTATACGTTATCCAGATAATAGAAAGATCATTCAGAAGAAGACAAATGTGAACGCTATAATACAAATAATTGGGTTTGTATTTACATTTATTGGTAGATGTTTGTAACAAATATCTCCTCTCCTCCGAGGCAAATTCCGACCCTAAAAGCTAATTTCATGTGGCAAACGACCAAATTGCACGACAAAATTGGTCACTGCTCCTAATTTGTTTGACAAACAAAATAACACCTAATAACAGAACCTTGTAATGTGAGCGTTATTGCCGTGATAAAAAACAGTGTCACAGCGTATTCATTGAATAGCTTATTCATTTCAGACCAGCTCGAGATAAAAAAGCCGATGAAAGAAACAGCCTTCGTTGATATTATTCTCACCCTTATCGTCGCAAGCGCTCAATACAATAAACCTGTCAAAACCACAGCAATACGACGAAATAAGGCACCAGTCACTGTAAAAACAGACTGTAGGTCATTTTTGAGCTCGACAAAACTGTTCCCACTGCGACTCACCATATTTATTTATTTATTTAACACTTTCACACAAATTATTTATGCTAGGAGAACTTAATGCTAAAAGCATTCTCTACCAGTCATCCTGGGCGTGCTGAATGATGGTGAGGCGTGATAAATATAAAGAAATACCTATAATAATAAACATATATATACCTACCTATTTAATATAAATAAAAATACCTACACAATCTACAATTACTTAAATAATATAATATATAATCCTATTAATAATACCTACTTATTTCTACTTACTTATTATATTACATAGTGTAAATGCAACATTATCAAATTGTCTTTAACGATTTTGGCTGTATCATTAATTATCTAAGCATTATCTTATTCACTCCATCCAATAATTTCAGTGACCTAGCTGCCTTACCTGTGATTGCACTGAACTTTTATAGCGGTTTTTAGTCGAAACCAACAAAGCCACAGTTTACGTAACAATACTTTTGTAGCTGCTATAAAAGAGCTTTGAATTGCACAGGAAGTACATAAGCAACCGTTGTATTCGTTTACATAAGCACCTATTAGATCCAGAGCGATCTTCTTTTCAATGAAGCTTTTCATTTTTATTGTGCATTATTTTGTAGTCTACGTTTTTTGTTAAAAAGTAAAGAAACATTGATATAGAAAACAGGTTGACAGCGGTCGTATCGTGTGTCGTGTAACTTATGTCGAGAATGGAGTTAAATTGTTATGATATGATCATTATTCCTACCCCGTCGTGACGTGATTAGTGAAGGTACAGTTAAACATGAAAACGTTTACAGAGAGGTAAGTAGGTACCGATATTTTAAGCATAAGCAAATTCAAACTCAAGAGACATCGAAATTCCTTTAAGAGTGCACAAAAACACAAAGTAAAAAGTATGTAATTTAGTGAAGTTTATTCACTCTTGTTATTCTTTCTCCTCGGTCTGTAGAGTTCAAGTCAGATTAAACATTCTGCGAATAGTTCATTTCTAATTCTCTTACAAAATCACTCAGCAAACCAATTTCGCAAATTGCATCTTGATAAATTAGATCAGTGAATTTTGTGCTAAAATTAATCATAATTATGTTTGTGATATAAAGCAAACTATAGCTTGAAGACGTCACAAGTCAAAATGTAGGTATTACAGCTATTTTATGTTTTTAATCTTTTCATGTATTTTAATAATAATAGAATGAGTAACAGCGTGATAAGAGAATGTTAAGGAGTGAAAGAAGACGTGATGAAAATTGAATATGGTTTAGGCACCCAAAGGATGGATGGAATAATATTGACGAAACACGTACATGAGACGATTATGAATGAGGCAATTGGAAGAAGATTCATACCTAAATCGATCAAATGAGGACGAAAATGGCCAGAAGTAACCTTAAAAATGTAATGAGAGTGAATGAATCGAAAGAGGTTTATGTCAAGATTGTTTATTGGAAATCTCTACCTACCTGATTTTCGAACCAAAGTGTACTGTGATAACGGGTTCCTTGTCAACTAGATAAAATCACTTACACAACTTGGAAAATATAGATATACCTACTATCTCATTGGAATCACAAGGGCGTATTTCATCAATTTATTATCAGCCCATTGAAAACAATGTTCAATTTGTGCAGCATTATATCAATCAACCAATTAATGATAACTACATGCTTCATGTATGAATGCTGAACATTCATCTGCCTCATTTGACTTGATGTAATTTAATTTGGCTCAGCCAGTGACGCTGTCTGTTTCCAGTTTTCGCGAATAAATGCGCCTGAATTAAATTTGCTGAATCAATACCTCATTATAATTTCAAGAGTTGGCTCATATAAGTAGCTTATTGTTCACAGACCTAACACATAAAAGGATAATTCTACTGGTTATAACTGGGTCCGCGATTTATTTGAAACATAGTACTTTGTTAAATAAGTTCAGAGTTCAGACTACTGGAAAGTTTTTGAATAAATGCTTTGTTACCTAAGAAATCATTTCTCCAGAGCTTCAAGTAAGATAACTCGTAGTTAAACTATTTGAGCTATGTTAAAAATATTTCTGGTATCATACAATATCTTATGGAGACCACTTTTAGTTATACCTATACAAATTAGGTGAGGATAGGAAAGGTTTTAATAAAACTTTGTCGTTAATAACCATTCTAAAAGATTTATTCCGCATTCGCCCCAAATAGATGTGACAACAGAAAGGCTGGAATAATGAGTACTGGTATTTGAATCCTCTTGACTTTTAATGCACGAAGCATGAGAAACCGAAGAATCAATCTAGTTATATATAATATCCATATAGTTGGTATAATCTAGAAACACTAATGATTATTATCTACACATCAGCTAACACAAAAGGCGAGTTATTTTTCCGATAAAAGCACAATAAGCGACACCATATGATCAATTCCCTATCCTTTTAGATAAAGAAGGTTAACTGCGGATGACAAGGAAGCTTTAGATACCTCATTTCCTGCGGTTCGGCACAGAATAAGTAACATTTGACTCAGTCATCTACAATTTCTTTGACTTTATTTCTGACACGAACTACTAAGCATTTTATTGAATTCTTTATTTCGATCATCTTCTAGTACCTGTGTACCTTCTAGTATTTGTGAACGTACATTTTTTTTTGCAATGTCTAGGCACTAAGCAACGGCATTCGTTTCTTTAAACTTTGTTACATACATAATATCAAAGCTTTATCTCTTTGATTCGTTTCAGAGTTAACTGAAGGTTCATCAAGAGACATTTATGAAACTTTTTTTACCGAGTAGTAGTTTTAATACGGGAAATGCAAGCCAAGTTAATAAATGCAAAGCCTCGGCGCAAATTTCCGCTGTGACCGGCAAAAGCTAAAACTGACCGCTCCCGCCTGAAAGTGGGTGAAACTTAATTTCCGCCATGATTGACAAATTATACTACCAAAAGTCGTTTATTAATAAAGAATAAACACATTCCTCTATTTTCTTCTAAAATAAACTCAGTAACTTCCAGATATGCCCGTACGGTACTGAGACTGCGCCGTTTTGTTGCCACACGAAATGAGATAGCTCGCTCATTTGGCACACCAAATATTTTCAATTTCAGGGTACAAAAGGAATAAGTATATTTTTTACGAAAGATCGTGCATATAATTGCACAATAAATGGTGAAATAACTGTTTGGTTCATTTTTTACTAATCATTAGTGTGCGTGCATCAGCATTTTGTTAACACACACAAGTAAAAACAGTGCCACAGTTTTTGGCGTCCGGGCATATCTATGAGTAACTTAGGTACTTTGAAAAGCCACCACATAAATATCCTTCAAACATGCTCTAACATAGACGAGTAGAGACGTGTGCAAAACTAAGTACTTAATCGTCGTCGTGAAGCTTCCCACCACGTACGAAGACAGTAATGATCAAATTGAATAGAGTGTGAAACCGCAATGTTTAGCAAAATAATACTTAGTTCAATTTATCGTACTTACCAGATAACAGATAACATAAATGTAGATGTGACACAAATGTTACTCTCCGAAAAATACTTTATTTTTTAAAATAACTGTGAAAATATAGGGGGCTCGCTTGTCACAGAAAATGTGGTGAATATTTGCTGGCAACCCACAATAGTCCCGCTAAGTAAGTCAAGTCTTACTTTATGTCACATTAGAGACGACGTAAAATACATAAGGTTGGGATTTCTTCTGATGATATGATGATGCTTTAAATGAAGAAAAATAATAAGAATAAGCCAAAGTTACAAATAAGATTCCTTCAAGAGTGCTGCAAATGTTGACATCATGTACAAAGCACCATAACGAGATGTTGTTGGTGGCAGGGGAAAGCCTTGACCGATGACCGAGGTCGACCGAAGAAATGCGTGTCAGTGGCATTGAAATAATGGCTGGCAAAATCTAACGGACGCTTAGAATCCAGTGCCCAGCTGGTAGCCCGCTCCTAGTATGTATTTATCATTGTGAAAACTACGCTATTATTATTAATTTATTATGAAATAGGCTCTATAGAGCTATACTGGGAATGAGAATGAGAATAATTTTAAAGCATGCTAGACTTTTAAACGCAAGTAAATTATGTCTACGCAAGGGACAGACTGCGCATACAAATTAGTTTGTTTCATAAATACGCTGTACTTATTATTTTAAGGAGTAAGTATGAGGTACCTACTTACAAAATATATTCAACTCCTCTTGAAAAACATGACCTACCATCTCTATATTTTTTTATAAGCTTTCTGTATACTTACGATAAAAGACATGTGTCAAGTGCGCGAAAGAAGCATCTTATGACCACACTAGACAAGATGACAAGCAAGATAAGAAAAAGAGAAGTCGAGAAAAACACTGACATGTTAAGTAAAAACTCATTTCACCACGGCTGCACGCTCTGTGCATAATAATATTGATGTTGGTTTTGTATATCGTTATTCTAAGCCTTATGTCAGCCTTGGTTAAGGTCACATGGGCTTTCGCTTAGATTGGATAAGTATGGTTCTGAATATTTATTGATGACGTTTTTTCATTCGATTCGCATCAAAACTGTAGTGGTTGTTTTACAGAAAATCTAGAATGATCTAGTGTCTATAGCTGGTTAGATTAGGTCACTATTGAAAGAGCGCTAGCTAGCACCCATAATTGTGATAATCCCATGTCAACAGCAATACACTCAGAATCAAGCTCTCTCTCTCACTCTAGCAAGAGTTGGTAACATTGATGGAAATCGTTATACTCGTAGTATATAATGCGACATTTATTTTGATGTATATCTTCCTCTTTGTTTATGGCATTGGTCTCTTTTGAGATCAATTTTGCCAGTTCAAGTATTTAAATTAGTGTTGTCGTGACACAAAGTCATAGTCAAACTGTTAATCAATTTTAAACAAAAGAAGGCTGTTGTTTGGCAAAATTTTCTCCGATAGATTTAGATAGGAACTAACACTTTAATTTACATATTTTACACACTCGTCAAGAACTTGGGTTTTATTGGAAAAATAACCACCAACATTACGCAATAAAACTCACAAAAAACACGAGAAAAAATATCTAAACTAGAGCGACAAAGTTGACAGTCGAATGCATCGCAGAAAATCCGAGATGAATATCAAAACTATTATCAAAAACATTTTAAAATTTACCAATATACCGGTTAAAAACTTGCTTTGTGTTCACTAAGGACAGACAAAACTAGTTTAAGCACTATCCCTAGAATAAATCGTAGTTATATTAGAGTTAACTGATATTTTACTTGCGATTGATATTACATTATTCCGAGAATAGTTATACCAGAAGGTGGTCAAATCAACCCTAACAGTAACAACATTCAGTTTCATCAAAACTACCTGTGACAGCACTGACAACCATTATACCGCTATCAGATCTCGAACTGTCAACTAAATGGAGACTGCGAACAAGTCGTGAAACCAGATATTGGTAAACTGGGAAGGGGCAGTTGAAAGATCGATGTGTATGAAACAAAAGGTCGTTATCGTGTCACTAGTTCTTTCGAACCAGTGTGGTGAAAGGATTAATGTGTGCCTCAGAGTCTCCTTTCATACACTTGACACACGTCTTTAAACTTTTTAGGTACGACATGCCGGTTTCCCTCACCATTTGAGAGTATTTGGTCGAGTTCCAATATAGCGAATATAATTTTTAAAAGTTGAAAATTCCATTAGTGCACGACCGGATTCGAACCCATGACCTTAAGATCGGAAAGCAGAGCAACTATTACAAGACCAGCGCTCTAAAAAACTAACGGTCTCTTTACAAATGTCACTGTCACTTTACATGAACTACCAAAAGACTAAAAAAAACTTACTACCAAAAGAAGAAGAAGAAGAACTAAGACTTAAAACCATAGATGTGAGCCACAGAACCCACAAGCAGGAATCAAACGATAACGATATGAATAACGATGTAAATACGAGTATTTTATGATACGATTTTGTCCACTTATGCCCGGATTTCCAAGCAAGTCTTTTGAAGATGACTGTACAAACCTACACTGTTATGTGAATTGTAAATCAATAAATAGATAAGTAATGTATTGCAATCTTGATTAAAATCGTTAAAGTTAATATACTTATACCACGATAACAAAGATGATTTAAACATGACTTCGAAGAATATTTTACTTAGATTCATGAACAGAATACACAGACGGACACACAATAGGGCACTTTGACGAATTACATTTTTGTTTACCTACAGGCAGTGGTCTATAGTGGATTAAATCGAACCGCGCGTTTCATTTACATGTTGGCTATATTCACCTCTTGGAAATAAATAGGCCTTCCATTGCCTTTCATTTATTTTTGAATGACATACAGCGTCATGTAGACCTTATTACTCACATAGAAAAGTGTAGAAAAGTTTTGAAATTCTATCAAAAAGAGAGGAAAAATATCATTGATTGGAGTTTATTTTTCTACTAATATTATAAAGAGTAAACATTTGATTGTTTTTATTTATTTGCATTGAATAGGCTCCGAATTTACTGGACTGATTTGAAAAATTCTTTCACCAACGTATAGAATGAACTTTCAGGATGAACATAGGCTATATTTTATGTAGGTACTTCGCGGGCGACGCCGCGAGCGGAAGCTAGTACATTATAATTTATAAGTTATAGTTTGACATTTTTGCTTGCTGATTATAATATAGCCAGTAAGTACTTTTGTTAACATAGATTATTTATTTCTTGCGTTATGTATGATGATTAAGTATATTTTATTGTTCGCGTTTTCCCTTAGTAGGTACGAGTTGTACAGCTAAAAATATGAATCATTAAGTTTCATACTAAGTAAAGAAAGATATTATGGGTCTCTTTATTTATTTTGTTATTGTTCTGAGACAATGTTTGTTTAATTAGATATAGTAAAATTCCAAGTACTGAACTTTGAACTAAATGATACCACTCTATTTTATATACCTACCTTAGATCATTTTCTCTCATTGATACCCTATCAATGTTATCAGTGTCATCAATGTTAGCTATAGATAGTACAAATTTTATATTTTTTAACTGGTTAGAAAAAACTAGTACGTAGTGATAAGAACAAGAAATCAAATATATAATTACTAAGTACCTACTTCATCAGTATTGTCATCGATACTACTCCACGTAGCTAAAAAGGTACTAAGCCCAGCAGGTGAGCTATGTGCACTTAGGTCTACTTCGCAAAATAAATTACTGCCGTCAGCAGCAATAGCCTAGCTGAGAGGATGAAAACAGGCGGAGGAAATGAGGTTATCTCAACCTCCGCTCACAGTAAACGGAGGTGCAATAGTTAGTTAAACTCAAAGGGAAGACCTCGCTCGAGAGGAAATTCTATGATGAAATTGTGTCACATTTTATTTTCCGTGGCTACTGTGTAAGTAATGTGAAAATTAAATAAATATGGGTTGCTTCAACACAAAGAGTTATCAAATTGCTGTAGTTACAATGGAACGTCTAATTTGACCAAACATTTATATGCTGCGTCCGTAGCTACAATCAAAACAGACCAATTCCAAACTAATATGCAATACTTTACATTTTTAACCACCTTGAAAAAATCTTTTCAATGTTTTTAATTCACTTGTTTTTTTGTCAATTGTTATGGTAGGTAATCGATTTCACTTTTGTTTTAAATTAAAAAAAGTTCATTTTAATTTCATGTCGAGTGTGTCAGGCAGGAGTTCGGGTCCTAAACTTATTTTATAAGATAGTAACTATGTGTATTTATTTAGGGTGAATTTGAAGTTGGTTATTATATTTTCTAAAAAAATATGTTATTGCATCACAATTGCCCATTGTATCGCTCATTGTATATAATTGAATATAACATCCAGAATGGAGCCAATGTAGCGAAACTAGATAAAAGTGAAATTATACATAAAATTAATTAATCTACTATTCAAGGTAATATAAGTCTCCTAAGTAATTGTCAATTTGGGTCGAGTTGGGAATACCTGAGCGAAACTTTTTTCCAATATCCATTCCATCGCATTTTACAGTCAAAATGGATCAAATTAAAAAGTAACTTTAGCGAACGTAAAATAAGCCAGACCTTTTTCTTTTCCCTTACCTCATTATTATGCGGGAAGAGTCGTTATCATCTCGCCTCAGGGTTCGGCAACATTTATAGTTTTGGCAATTATTGAGGAAGTCGGTTTTGAGGAACACTCGACTTGTACGTGATCGTTGAATTACAAATTCTTTGACGTTGCTTTGACATAGTGCTTAAGAGCCCGCCTAACATATCTCATGGAAAACGCGTCGAGCGTAACAACGGTCCGCATCATCGGATGAGTGTAAAAGGTTGAATGTGTTATTATATTTGTCTGTTTTGGTGTTACGCGACCGATAATACGCGACGTATCTGGGCCGACCCAATATGCCACAAATGTGACCACAAACACACCACAATCAAATAAACATCTCTACTGCTATTATGAATGATATTATTTAAGTTGTATTTGGGACTTTTTCGTTTTAGTATATAAAATGTATATATGCACATTTTTTACGTAAAGGGTTAGGTAATCAACCTAAATGACGTACCACATGGTACATGGGATAGTAGGATTAGGTTAATACCATGATTAATGAAAGTAATGCGTGTAGTCTTACCTTTATCTTACTTATTAAAACAACCTCGGTGGCATGAGTGAATACTATGCCGAGACGCAGTAATATTATTACATAAAGTTGCTGTAATATTTCATCTAAAATACATGTTAGGTACTTAGTAAATTTTCTCGAGAACATATTCAGTAACGATGTATTCTAAACTTGTAGGTAATAATGGTACTTTGTGCGTTCAACTTTCCTCGAGGCACGTGTAAAGTGTAAGTACCTACTCAATCGTAGCTTCTTTATTAACTTGAGATGTTTCAAATTGCCTGAGATAAGAAGCGCTGAGCCGAGTAGAGTTGAAAGGAAGCGGGGGTGACTGTTTTGTTATTTAATTTGACTGGTCTCACAGCTCAGTTGGTAGTAGCTCTGCCTTCTGCGCTACAGGTTGTGAGTTCGAAGCAGGAAAAAAATGTGTGATGGAGATGTTTGTTCTATATCTGGTATTATTATGTAAGCTAAGTATGTATCAACTATCTGGTTCCCAGATAATACAAGCTTATTTTGGGACTAGATGGCGTTGTGTTAAAGATGGGAGAGGATAGGGAGACTCGTAAGAACGTACTATAGTGCCATTATAATACCTACCTATATAGTATTCGATCCTATTCTCATGCATCATCTCTTTAAGAATAAGTACTTTTTATAATAATCAGTTCATCTAATTAGACACCATTCATCATTCCGGTTGTGCATGCATACATACAGACAATCTAATTGTTAGGCGTAATAGTCAAGTTTTGATGACTGAAAATGATTGAATGTCCAATTAGTTAATTAGTAGATTACAATGTTGCACTTTGTAGCATTTAGCGTAGCAAGTTTTGATTATTTCCTCTAAAAAAATTCACAGAACACTTGACCCAAATGTTCATATTACGAATTTTTACATTATCCTAAAAGTAAGTTCGATGTCATTGTTCAGATTTGAATAACAACGAAATATAAAAATACTCGAATATTGCACCAAATAAATGTAATAAAAAGATATCAAGGAAAAAAATTCTGAAATACTCGTAGAACCGACCAAGTTCGTGTAGACTACGCAATCTACGCATAGGGTTCGAGGAAAATAAATATAATATTAAGAAAAATATGAGCTAAAACATACATCATACTAAGAACGAGTAGTAATAGTTTATGTTAACTAGCGAACAGACGACCGATGTTTTAAAGGTTCTTGTTTTACTATGGAACCCTAAATCGAAACCTTACCAATCTTTCAAATTTCTCGCTCCGTTTCGTTCTACGGTATTTATTCAACATTGTTTTCATTACCTTTGTATAAAGCCTTTTAAAGTACCTTTCGTTTCTTGTTTTAAATTATTCCGCTTTGTTTTAAAGTGTTTCCAATGGGGTGAATGGAGGGTAAGAGTTAAATTGATGGTATTGCAGCCTTATTGGATCTATTGTATTTACTCAATCGCCGATTTTTCTGAACTTATTCACTAAGTATATAAAGGGTTGACTTTATTTAAGTTTCATTATTCTCTTCGAAAAGTATTTCAAACTGTTGTAAAAGTAAATAATGTAGGGTGATCATTTTGAAGTTGTACCTTTTCAAAAAATGCAATAAAATTAAGCTCAGGTTCATAAAGATTTCTCGAATTCCTTTCAAAGAATGTAGTTTAATTTATATTTACAATAAAACTTACCTAAAATCTTCAAATCATTCTTAAACCTGAAACAAACAAAAGCTCAATTTAAAAATAAGTTGAGAGCTAAATAACTTTCGTTTACGACCAGTTGGGTTTTTTAATTTTTGCAATAAATACTAGTTCACAATATGCGATCACTCTCATTCCGACTCCAACACATGGCTTATTATTGTGTTTGTCCAATAATTTGTTACAACAGACCAATTACACTTTCAAACCTTATTCAACCCTATTATTTCGAAGCCCAAAACAAGGGTGCCCTGACTTTTATGCCGATGAGTGTTCAAAAGCGTTCGTGGTGAAGTGGTAACAAATCACAAGTTAAACATAAACAACGTTCGGTCAGAGCGATGGGTGATCGACTCTTCCGTATTTAGAAGAACACCGGACACATTTACAGGACGATTTTACAGAATTTTATATTTTACCGTTAGTTTAAAAACTTTTTTAACCTCGAGTTTGGAGCTCTTCTTTTCAGTTGATAATAGAATATGGAGCAATGAAAGATTGGTTGATAATAAGTTATTTTCCGAAGGATACATTTAAAATTAACTAATATGTTGCCAACAATGACGAAAGTGAGAACATGACGAAACCGTTGAGTAGAATGGTCCTACAGTGTTTGGTTGAAAAGTCTTTAGGCCACAACGACGCCTTTTGGCAGCCTTATAACTCTCTCTATAACTCTCTCTCTCTTCTTCTCGTGTCGACACTGTCTACGAATAGGTTCTACAAGATGCCGGTTTCTTCAAAATGTTGACCCTAATTTATACCTTACTCTCACTTCAGTATCTTTTAGAAAACATTATACGACTGCTGGAAATTAAACCACACTGAGCAAATATCGTAGCGATCCAATCTCTTCAGTAGTGTTCACATCGGATTTAGATTGCTTTCTCGATGAAGATATGTACATAGTACCTACCTACTATTGTTTCAATGGTTTTCAGAGCTTTATCTTGGCGGTATATTTGCTCAGACTGTTTTTCCTAAGTCTTCTTGAAATAACAGGAAAGTTTGTTTAAATGAAGCAAATGATTTTCACTCTAAGGCCTTTTGTAATAATGCAGCACAAAATGGAATACTTAAACTTTATTTTTAAGATGCTTTGTAACATAGTTTTAGATGGCTTTCCCAGCACCTTTAACACATCATCCTCTCAACTTAGCCGTATGACATCATCTTGCTGCCTTTTTTTTCTCATATATTTGTCTATTATTTGTCACCTCAGACATACAACAGAAGGAAGGACCTTTCTTAGTAGGTAAAACTAAGTCGCCTGCATCCACAAGAAAGACATATTCAAAACGTACGGAGCTGACAAACACGAATTATCATAAAATTATGTCCTTTACGGTTTGAATATAAAATAATGATAAAATGTCAGAGTAAGAAAGAGAAAGCGTATATTCACTGTAAATAGCAAGTATAACCTGATTAGCTCCATTTTGATACAGCAACCGAATCACATCCGTCGTTGAGTCTTCGCCTCGTAATTTCCCGATAATAAACTGAGCTAGGAAATTTATTAAGGGTAAATTCTGCCGGCTTATCAGCTTGTTAGGGGAATAAGAGAATAATTTGTAACGCTACAGGAATATATTTAACCACGCCACTATCTAAATTAAACCTCTTATTAAAAATCTTGGGATTTTTTTCTGATATAAGTGCCTAAGTGAAGGTAAAATCTTAGGTAGTCATCAAAGAGTATTTAACACTTTCATACTCAAATCTGTCCAGCCCATACAGATATAACAATGGATAGACTAACGTTTACCCACCCAAAAAAACACACCCATTCACACTTGCAATATAAAAGTGCTTAGGAATTATTTCTAAGGTAGAAGACACATAAGGAGCATTCAGCAGGTGGATCACCTTCACCTAAGTACTTATTTACACAGCAAAGTCCTACAGGTGAAGACTTTTAGCCGTGTTTTGTATCGTCAAAGTTTTTCTTGTATTCAGAGTGCTGTTATAAAACTTGTCCGGACAATGAATTTAAAACGAGTCTGGCAGAGCAAATAAGACTGTTTTTTCAGTCTGCCACTGGAACAGGTACTTTACATAATAACTGGTTGCATTATGCATTCGGTGACGAGACTTTGAAAGCACCACAACCTATGTAACGTCCCTCTATATCGCTTTTATTTTCTTTTCGTATTTAGTATTTTCTTATCTTGGTTACGCATAGCAGTAAAGGTTTTTTATCATTTTTCAAGAAACATATTTGATGGAAATTGTATTGGTACAGAAACGTTAGAAGTGTTACAAATGTTATCATAATATTTTGTGTGAACCATTTTTTTTATTGGAAATTGTCTTGAACCCTGATAAGAAAATAGAAAATCGTGAAATTAAATGAATCAAATGCACATTGATTGAGGCTCAATCTTAGCATTTAAAAAACACTTTTTCCAAGCAATCTCATTAGCTGGGGCGGAATTTAAAATGAAAGTAGAGATCTTTTCATCGAATGATTTATTAGTGTCGTGTCGACGGCATGGCTACGTAAAAAACTCTTGCTGCATCTGGCAATCTACCGAGCGACCGGAATACAAAAAGTAAGCAGAAATTGATTTGGAATCGCATTTTCCGTGACGTCCCAATAACTGGGGCAGCGGAACGCAGGCCTGGAGCTAGGACTTCGGGCCTGGGCATCTGTTTTTCAACAGTGAACAAATTGCAAGAGATAGCAAAAGGTTACCATTAACGAAGTTCTTTAACGCGGTTGTCAAAACAAGTATAGAACTGATTTTTTTTAGCATCTGCTTGAGAACCTCCTCTATATTTGTCGGTTGAAAAAGTCTGAAAAGAAAAAAAAACTTGATAATATTTTTATGACATCATTGTGTATAATATAAAATTAAGCATCAACGTGAACTGTTTGAAAGGTATGTAATTTTCGGGGTCCAGAAGCGGAACGAATTTGCGAAAACATACACTAGTATGTAGGTAAGTCATGTTACTAGAATACCCCACATTATAATCTGACTACAAACCTGGAAGAATGATTTTAGATAGGATCTGAGTTGGTTACCTGTGCAATTCCAGCGGCGTAGGTAAATTCATTTGATGTTGCGTCCTACATCACTTATTTGATTATAATTTAGATTCTGCACGAAAAATATTATGCATGTAAAGACTTAAGTTGTATACTTAATTCTTTACATGCATAATATTTTTGTTAGATTTTTCCTATATACTTTGAACTAGGCTTCATTTAAAACACTCATTATTGAAAAAAAAACCAAATTGTATAAAAGCTTACCGCTATAAGGCAAAATAGATATCGTCAAATGTTCCTATCTGAGAAGTTGTTAGAGAATTCAATACAAAATAGCCAGCTTTGAGCAGAGGTATCTCAAAAATTTTATCAAGTTAACTGAACTTTGAAATGAATAGCTTGTCTTGTATGCCAAGGAACCTTTAAGCTGCGTACTAATTGTAGATATATTTATCTCGTGTAAGTGCATGATTTGACGCACTCTCCTTGAACCTTAATTCAAGTCATACCCTGACAATTCACCGAATGCAGAACAAGATAAGTAGGAAAATACTTTATCAATATATTATCATTTATATCGAAGTAAATAATTTTAATCGTTTTTTATTTTTGTGCTTGCAAACATTATCATGAAAAACTCTGATAAGTTATCAATAATCCACTTAACAGTAAAACATGTATTTCATCAGTCCTTTTTCTATTATGAGTCTCTTGGACAAATTAGCTATGTTGCCGATTTCCAGTTCAGACATCGGTGCGGCTATAGCCCTGAAACTTGACAGAAAAAAGCGCAGAAGAGGAAGAAACAAATTTAAACTCATGAGCGAGCATAATATCATGAGTGTTATCTGGGCTTTTACCACAAGCTCTTACAAACAACTGATAAATGTGTGAAAAGCTTGGTATAAAACCAATAACCATTATCGCAGACGTGTCTAAAGATAACCATATGAAAATCTTATCTGAAACACTCGATTTCTTCGGAAAACAAGACATATTGATCAATAACTCTGGCATCAGTATTTTCGATGAAAACGTCCACCAACCTGCAAGCATTTTTCGCAGCAAAGCATCTTATTGAAATAAAAGGAAACATTGTCAACCAACATATCAAGTATATCCTAGTTTGGAGGTTTTGTCCTTTACTGATTTTGCCTAGCAGCACTACGAAAGCGTGTTTAGATAACTTTAAAAGGTGTGAGGCTAGCGTAGAAAGAAGTACGCGTTAATGCTGTCCCAAAACCCGTGAAAACAGACATGGTAAATAAAATAGAAGAAAGTAAAGTATTAACGAATAAGAGAGTGCAAAACGGCAATAATAAGTACAAATTTTTTGAATGAAATAATGGGATTTTATTTTGTTAAATCCTAGGTACTACGTTAGTTAAGTACATACACATAATTATACATATAAATATATATACCTATACATTATGTTGGGTTCGATAATGCCAAGCAAAACACCATTTAGAATTGTTATTTTTTTACAGCAGCTAAATGATTATCCCAAGGACCCAACATACTCGATCCGTTGTCAGTAGTGATCGATGATCCCGTTATACTTCTTGCTTTATCACTAACTAAAAACGCAACTAAGTCAGCTACTTCTTCAGCATCTGCAATCCTCTCTAGGGCTGTATTTTTTCTCACTATCTCCCAAAAATGTGCTGAAGCTACTTCACTAGCGCCACAGTTTTCAAGTATCTGAGTCTTGACGGGTCCTGGATTGACGGAATTCACTCGGACACCCTTTGACGCCAGTTCCAAAGACACGCATCGAGTAAAGTGGTCCAAACCAGCTTTTGATGTGCAGTATGAGAAGGCAGTCTTCGAAAGCACGACGTTGGCCGCAATACTGCTTATATTCACGATATTACCTTTCGTCTCGATAAGATACTTCGCGGCCAGATGCGTTATGTAAACAGCTGAACGCAGGTTTGTGGAAATCACTTTATCGAACACTTCCATCGCGTTCTCATCAAGAATACTAGCTGAGTTACCGATGCCAGCATTGTTGACTAAGATGTCGATTTTACCGAAGAAATCTAAAGTCTTGGAGATAATTTCTTTCGCATCTTCCTCCTTGGTGACGTCAGCGATGATTGTCAGGGGATTAGCGCCGTGTTTTCTGCATGATTCGGAAACAGTTTTGAGTTTAACATTATTTCTTCCAACGATGACCACCCTCGCACCTTCTTCTGCTAGCTTTACGGCTATGGCCGCGCCAATTCCAGAACTGGCGCCCGTTACTATAGCTACTTTATCCAGGATACTCATTTCAGTGCGAACCTGACAGCGACGTGGATTGAAATGAAATCATAAATAATCTGCATCAACCTAATGCTAGAACCCGGGGTAATAGTAATAATAATATCAATAATGTAATCAAAATGTTATCTTATTATTGATTGGAAAAAACTGATTATACGGTAGGTGTAGATATACACACACAGTGTAAACTTACCAAAAATTTATATAGAAAAGAAGAGAAACAGGAAACAAAAAAAAAGTCTTTCTATTACATTTTTTTTGTCTTTCTGTCTGTTCATGCTTAGCTCCAAAACTTATTATAAGTAGGCTTTGTTTCATTGAAATCGGTTCGCTGCTAAATTATCCTATGACTCAGAACTTATTAAAACATATAACTTGTTAGGTAAACATTATAAGAACAAAATTTTGATGAATATCTCGGTAAAGTCTGATAAAATATAATATACCTCCACACAGTGAGGTGTTGGTGTTAAGCATTCCAATGCCTTGATTACACTATCAAATGCGTAAATAAAACTAGAGGTAATGGTTCTAAGTACGAGTACCTATATAAATATATCTAGAACGAAACTCATTTCATTACACCAACAACACGCGGCAATGACTTTTCAAAACAAAGTGGTTATTGTTACCGGTGGCAGTTCTGGTATTGGCGCCGCAACGGCCATAGCATTTGCTGCTGAAGGCGCCAAAGTTGCTATCGTTGGTAGAAACGAGAAGAAACTGGTCATCACTGCTGAGAAATGCGAGCAAAAGGGCAGCAAACCACTTATCATCAGAGCTGAGCTCACAAAAGATGAAGACTTGAAAAGGATTATAAAAGAAACAGTCAGTCAATTCGGTAAGATTGACGTTCTTGTCAACAATGCAGGGATTGTTGGCTCAACAAGTATTCTTGCTCCTGCTCACATGGAGATATATGACAAGATTGTGTCCACTAACCTTCGCGCCGTGGTTTACCTTACCAATCTGGCTGCGCCTTATTTAGTAGAAACAAAAGGGAACATCATCAACGTGTCTAGTGTTGCTGGTATAGCTGTCATCTTGAAGACTGGCTCTTCATACGCCGCCTCAAAGGCAGGTCTCGATCACTTCGCAAGAACGGTGGCTATGGAACTGGCTGATAAAGGCGTAAGGGTCAACACAGTAAGCCCGGGACCAGTAAATACTGATATAATGGAATCGACTGGTATTACTGCAGAACAGAAAGATTTAATGTGGAAAGAATATGCTAAAAAGGTTCCTTTAGGTAGAGTAGCAGAACCGGAGGAGATTGCAGATTTAATTTTGTTCTTGGCTAGTGACAAAGCAAAGAGCATCACAGGATCTACGTATGTTACTGATAATGGTATGGTGATGAATGGTTGCTTAAAAGAAGAAATGTAATCATGTAGATAGGTTACAAAATTATCAAACGTTGGCTACCTACCTATACGTAATAAGTAACTAATGTTCCGGCTTTACTCGGTACAAAGGACATTATTTACGAAAAATTCCCTGCGGGTCAGCCCAAAAACGCTTTTCCAATTAAGTGGTATCTTGCTGAATTCACACCGTTCACTACGTGTGTCACGAAGTGTGATTGTATCTACTTGATTTATGCTTTAAACTTAATTGAATACCGTGCTACCGAGGGGAGTAACCAGAAGGTATAGACAAATATTTATTTTGTGGTAATGGGTTACGTTATCAGGGTAAACCTATATCAACGAAACTTATAAGTAGGTAGGTACCTACAACGACTATAAAAAGTGTAAAATAATGTTTCTGTTGTGAATTTATGACTTTTAATTCTTTAAAGAAATTATTTTTAAGAATAAAAACGAAAAAATACGTGAGCAGTCATGGAAGTGTTGTGTGCGTTTTCTCAAGGACATAACACTAACTATTACCTAATTAGGTACCTATCTTATTAAATATGGCCTAAGCTGGTTCTTTGTTTATAGCAAGAATTACCTTCAACCTTCAAAGCATAGAATAGAAGCATAGAAAAGGAATAGAATAATATGAGAATTAGATAAATGTTCAAAGTGATCCTTGTGATTTTATTGAATAAATTTATTTTCACTTGATTATATTTGTAGGTAATTATTACATTTATTATTATTACGTGCTAGAGGTAGGTATATCTACCTACTAAATACTACTCTCAAACTTTTATGCCACGGAATATCGTAGAACCTAAAAAGATGAAAGACATGGTGTCAGTCAAGTGCACAAATTAACCTCTCACCACACTGTTTTTTTCTGATGTTTTCTATGTCCCACTATAACGCATTGGATAATAAGTACCTGGGTGACCGAGCTTTGCTCGTTTTTTTGGGGTAAACGACGTTTTCTAAAAATGAAACCTAGCTAGATCGATTTATCGCCCCCGAAACCCCCCTGCATACTAAATTTCATGAAAATCGCTGGAGCCGTTTCCGAGATTCCAATTATATATATATATATACACATATATTTACAAGAATTGCTCGTTTAAAGGTATAAGATGATGTGTGTTAGTTATTTTGAGTTTAATAAACTGAATTTGAATTTAATTTTAAAGAACTAGTGACACGTTAAGAAGTAGAAAATGATCAAGTTACTGTTTAGTGCCAATTTCGTGTAGTTGTCGAATAACCCTGCGGCTTACATTGTTGGCCTTAGAATCTCGGCTTCGTCTACCTTCAGGGCAGCTCAGATGTTCGGCAGAGCGGCAAACATCTAATTAGTAGCTTGGTTAGGTCTTTGCCGCATAGAAACTTTGCCCGAGGGAGCGTGCTATGAAATCTATTTATATAGGTACTTATGGGTATTTTTAATTTATTTGCCGTTGATCAAGTCTAATGAGCGGAGACTGAAATGCTGCTTAGCTATTTGTGATCATCTAATTTTTTTGAGATCCTTCCTAATTGTCCTCGGTTACGTAGGTAGAGATGATTCAATCTAAAAATGCACACCCCTTCACTTGTACTTGTACCGTATGTAGAGGAAATAGAGTAAATAGAGCAAATACATTGTAGGGGCGTGCATTTTTAGACTGATCTACTTCTACTTGGCGTTACAGTAGTTACGCCTAGGTTAGGGGTAACTAGGCGTAGTTCTTGACCTAGGTATTGAATGATTTACCTATGCTACCTAACCTAAGAACCTAGCGTTTTTACTCAATTTTATATTGAACCGTTATTATAAAAACTTGATATTAGAACTCTCAAGCTGATAGCATGAAGATGGAGCAATAAATGATGGTTATATCACGTAGGGTACATTTAAAATTAAATAATATTTTACGAGATAAACAAAATTGTTTGTTGCGAACAAAGACGAAAATGAGAACAATTACTAAACCGTTGAGTAGAAAGGACCGGGCCAGGACGCGGCCCGCACTTTTAGGAGTCAACGGGAAATCTAAATAACCCCTTTTGTCTATTTCAATCGATCTCTTTTTAGGTACTTGCACAGATAAAAAAAGCAAACAGATGAATATGCCGCCGACATAATATTCTGAATATTTGAACTTTTCGATGGATGGACTGTATGGAAGATGACATTGACAAGAGGAGTGAGTACTGAGATGACAAATGATAGAGGGAAATGGAAGAAGATCAATGTTGTGCCGACCCCACATAACGTGGGAAAAGGGCAGGAAGATGATGATGATTAGAACTCTTCGGTCAAATCAGAAAGGCTTAGGTACGTTAAACCCTCGTTTACCCAACATCTCCATTTCACCAGTTGTATAAACACTGGGCCTAAGTTTATTCAATATCTATTAAATTTTCATCAATATTCAAACCCTTTCAGTGTGTTGTCGAGGGTCTGTCAATACAATTCCCACGATATTTTATAACTCTACGTTATGTAAATTTTATTCTATTTCGTTCTAATAGGTATCTTTCGAGTAGTGTAGGTATTTCAGATGCGATGGTACCTAAGAAGTAAAACTAGGTACCTACCTCAGGCTCAGGGTAGATCCACCGCGCTCCAGGAAGGCTCCATGTATTTATTAGCTAAATTATTTAAAAAATTGTGATTAAGTACTCACAATTTTTTAAATAATTTAGCTAATAAATACATGGAGCCTTCCTGGAGCGCGGTGGATCTACCCTGAGCCTGAGGTAGGTATACCATGCTTCCTCAGCGCTCCAAAATAAAAAATATAAAAGCATAAAAGTTAAACCATAAGTTGTTTATGTTTTGTGCATAGAAATATCGTTAATATTTTTTTTTACGTGGATACCTACATCTTTTTGTCAAAAATGCTCAATGAGTTGGCTCGATTGGTCATTTCGCAAGATAAATTAATTATTTTTATTCGTAACTGTTATGTTAAGCCTTATAGAGAAGAGTATCACTTAGTATATAACCTGAAGCTGTAATTTTTTTCTTTGTTCGTTACTTAATTTTTAAGAATAACGTAATGTTAGATGTGATTATGACTGAATAAACATTATTTGATATAAGTAATAGGAACATCTTGTATTTTTTTATTTTAAAAATGTAAAACAAATGTAAGTACGAGTAGGAGGTATATTTATGTTTCATGCTAAATTTATTTTTTTGCTAACTGTACTCAAAATTTCTTGGAGCGTAGTGGAACTCAAATAGGTATTCAATTATTTTATGACTTAAAAATTCTTGGAGCGCGGTGGAATCAATGTAAGAACTTTAAATTTTTGAGAACGATAGGATTTGGAGCGCGGTGGAGCTACCCCTACCTCACAACATGTTGTTTGTTAACAACAAACATTACCTAGCTTTACTTTTATGTTAACAAAAAACAACACTATACCTAATTAAGTACCTACCTACCTAAAACAGATAGGTAGGTAAGAATAATTCCTCGTTTACATCTTTATACATGTTCGATAAATACAAACCGTCTAAAAGAGTCTTAAAAACATGTTTTGTTGCAAACCAGAAAACATTTCTGACTGACTCTGCTGACACGTTTTCTGCACATTTTTTGAACATTTATCCCCACAACATGTTTTAGGAGTAAACAATGAATGAAAACAGTTTGATCTGACATGTAGAATACCTGTTTTATACCTTGGTGTAAACGTGTGGTAAGTAAACGGACAGTTTCCATTATAATATGTATGTAGCTTCAAGAACGCCTGATCAAATTCTTTCACCTTACCTACCTACGCCTTTTAATGATCAGTTGATCACCGATTGACAGGCGCGTTTTGAGTTATGAGTTCGTTTCAAAAAAAAAATTGAGTTACACTTCTCTGGTGAGGTGTAAAAATAAAAAGTGTGATAAAAATACCTACCATACCAAAATACCTAGTAAGTAGAAATTTATCTTCTCCATGCTTTTTCCATTCTAATATTTTCAACCTCCGACAAGGTGCAAAATAACGCTCGCATAACACACACAACTAACTTTCGCAATTTCGCATCATCGCATGAACCGTTTCATCTGATGCGTCTGATGCACGTTGCTGAGTTAAGGTGCCTTTCCACTGAAGCGGAATGAACAAAAACAAAATTATTATGTCAAACAAAACTGCGCAAAGATATTACTTAGGTACCTAATTCTTAACCTATTGTTAGTGTTATCTCTTTTCAACTCATGATAGAATTGGGTAGTATAGATAGAGAGATCGATATATTTATTTGATTAAAATTGTAACAAACATCGATTAATAATTTTTCTAAGCCTATAGGTTTGTATAAACGTATGATACACTATGTTTTTATTATACATAGATAACATATAAATAGTTCCTTATGCGTAGTTCGAAATAATCACTTACATAATAAGTACATAAGTATCTATAGTGGTTTGTTTGTACCTAAGTATATTATAATTTTTATGTTCTATTATATTTAGATAATATCCACTAATTATATGTAAAGAAGGTCCCTGTGAGCGTAAGAAATAACCATTTAAAAATAAAAAAAATTAAGCGTCGACTTGAAAACCTCCACTTTTTTTGTTTCAGTTCGTAGGTACAACATTTTTAAGTGCATAGGTAGGTTCTGTCATTAATACGAGTGTATAGGTATTAGGTAGGTAACTACGCTTCGACGTAAGTGAACGTTAGACGATACGTAGAGATGTTTCAATCTAAAAATGCATGCCCCTCCACTTGTACTTGTACCCTATGTAGAGGAAATAGAGTAGCAAATACATTGGAGGGGCGTGAATTTTTAGACTGATCTACCTCTACCTACATTTCAGACGGTGCGCGCCATGTCAAGCACAAATCTGGCGTTTCACCTCTGCGTAAAATAACAGGGCACACGAACCGTTCGATGGCTATCAAACTCTTTACCCCTCACCCGCCCCTCACCCCCTCAGTCTCGCCTGCGCAGTTGTGCTCGAGCGCTTGTGAGGTAGGCACGTACCGACGTTTTTCACTACACCTTAAAGTCACTTAACGCTTTATCTCCATCACTGTACACCGTATGTAATAAAATTGTATCTTGCACGTAAGCAAACGCGAAACAAATTAACGTTTCTACTTCAAAGTATTGATTAATAGTGTGGGTCGAGTGAACGCGACTGTATGCTCTACGCAGTACCGAATTGTACAAACTTACAGCGACCAAAATGAATGAACAAGAATTCCTTTACAAGAAAAACAAATACTTGGCGGAATTCATTCTTGTATACAAAAGCTTGCCGTGTTTATGGCGATTAAAATCTAAGGAGTACCACATGAAGCATTTAAGAACAAAGGCGTATGCAAAGTTGATTGAAAAGCTGAGAGAAATCGATCCTACGGCGGACCGCATTTCAGTTGTAAAGAAGATCAACAGTTTGCGATCATGCTGGAGGAAAGAGAAGCGAAAAGCCTCGGACCTAGCCAAACAAGGCGTTGAGTACCAGCCGAGACTGTGGTACTTCAACTTGTTCAGTTTTCTCGATGGCCAAGAGCGTAGCAGACCTAGTGACGATCAGTCAGAGGTTTGTAATTCTCACTCTTATTTTTATAAGGTTAAAGTTCCCGGTATTATGAATGGTTGTATTGGACGCATCACTGACGGATTGCGCATAACCGTACTTGCCTGCCTCAGATTTTACCTACCACCTATTACGGTTTACTTTATTTTAGAGCTGGTGGTGTAAGTAGTGGTTACACTCTTGCTTTACGATCGTTAGGTGGGTTAGAACTAGGACAGCCTAGTTCTAGCCCACCTAACGATCGTAAAGCAAGTAGCTACAGAGCTACCCCTAAAAATGTGTGTGCGTAGGTATTAGGTACCTACCTACCTCTCCTACGCGCTGTTTATAAATTCTTATCCAAAATAGATGCAAAAGCACCCGTTTTTCATTATAATTACTTAGTAGGTATATAACTTACTTACCATGAAATAAAATTACCTATAGGTATGATCAAATTGATATTAGGAATATAGGAATCATTTGAATTTATTTTACAGGAGGAAAACGAAGAAGTGAACGTCAAAGTGGAAGAAGCAGACAATGAACATGATGATGAATATGATAAAGAAGATGATGACCCACTCCTTTCTCTTGCGACAGGGCAAGACGAGTTTTCACGGGAAGTTATGTCGCCACCACCGAAAAAACAAAAGAAAGCTCCTGAAACTGAGTTCCCTCAAGCGAGCTCATCTAAAATGGGTCCGGAGCACAGGGTGAGTCCAGTCTCGACAAAAGTTGGGTATCTGACTAAAACGGGGGACAAATTTGTCGTCGTTTTTAGATGAGACAACTCTGAATTTTACCCCTAATGGCACTGTCGGGGTAATTCAGGATCTATGTAAGCTGTTTTAAGAAGGTCGTTGGAATTTTATTGAATAAAATTATTTTGTTTTTATATGAATAACATTTCGCTTAGGAATTGCGGAATGAAGCAAACAAATGAATTAAATTACCTCTAAAGTATATTTTTAGTTCATCCACCTACTTATGTTCAGTTATCGGTACGTCGATTCTGTAAAATTCTCGCATCTCACATCGCAATTCATTCTCACTTCGCGTAGGGTTCACAATGACATTTGACATTGACCTTTTTATTTGACTCTTTGAATCGGGTTCGAGTGCGAAGCGAGCGTCGAAGTGACTTGGGAATTACCGTATAGAATGCTCTTCTTACGTCATCTGATCATCTCATACTTTATCTGTCAAAATCTCCCCGTCAATTTAGTTCAACTCGCTGACACGCTTGCAAGAGTGGCGCTAGTGTAAATTCGAATTATCAACCGAGTTTTTAGAATGCCAATCAAGAAACTCACAGCGGATTCAGATTCGAACTTTAGAATGAGGTCTTACAGAATCACACAGCGGAAGTTAGGTAGGTACAGATTGTTGGAGTAGAATAGAAGAAGTTACCTAAATATTGAAAATAATTAGAATTGACGTCTGAATCTTGCAATAAAGACATCGTTGAACTTATTTTTCCTCTTGCAGATAAGCAAAGTACATTACGACGAGAACTCCAGCCATGAAAGTCGCGAAGACCAGTTCGATGTATTTGGGAAGAACGTAGCAGCAAAACTGAGAGATATCGCCTTCAGCGACAATACGCAAAGACTGATAGCCGAGAAGATAGTGAATGATGCCCTGTTTTTAGCTGAAATGGGACAACTCACATTAGCGCACTCCAAATTACTGCACACTGAATAAATTATGCATTTATCTATGCACTTATTCTGATGCTCAGACAGAAATAAGTAACTCAAAGCCAAAACGTTATTTGAGCTAATTAGGTATAACCTACCAATCTAGGTGTTAAAGTTGTTGTTAATTTTTAATAAGTCAAAAATATTAAGTCTCAAAAAATGCTAAGAGATGGATAATGGATTTCTTCAATGCCTCAGATTTTTAGCTATGATTAAAGTTTACTCTAATCTAAAATTCTTTCACCGTAACGGTGAAAGAATTTCCAACGGTTGGAAAGCTACACTATCAGCGGGTGACATATGCTATGTTATCTTTTAAAAAAAAATAGGGATCCTTACTAAAACTCCAATAATGTAACTCAAGGTGTAAAAAAATACCTAAAATATTCTTTAAATCGCGAGCGCAGCGCTGCGAAAACTATTGATGATAGAATAAAATAATGTAAGTAAGTACCTACTACGACTTTGTAGAGCACATTATTATTTACAAAAAATGTTGCGATAGCATATGTCTAACTATTATAGTTATGCCACAATAAGAGTTATTTTATTTTAAAGTTTTAATTGAAAGGCTAATCTCAGAAAAAAAAAAACGCTCTGAGGAGATACCGAGCCTAGGAATTACAGTCGTGACCATGTATATAAATACCCGTGCGAAGCCGGGGCGGACCACTATTCCGTTAATAAAATAACTGAAAAGTGCAAAAGAATCTCATTTTAATTACTTACCATTTTAACCGACTTCAAAAAAGAAGGAGGTTCTCATCTCGACTGTATTGTTTTTTTTTTCTTTACCAAGTAAGAGTCATACTCGTAACTAAATTAGCTACAATGCCTTTATCCGTTTGCATCCCTGATATTCAATAGGATCGCTCCAAAATTTGCTGTTAGAAAAAAAAGCTCACGACTGGTAATCCCCAGGCTCGAGGCTCTAATTATGTACTGAGATCTTTGAGGATATCTAAAAAGGGGAAGTGAGAATCACGTCCATTATTTCTGCCGCCCCCCATGTACCTACAATCTACATACCTTTCTAAAATAATAATTTTCCATTTGTAGTAAAGGGGCTTCCTTTAGGCTTTACCTACCTACTACAAATAGAAAATTATTATTTAAATAAACAAATGAAATCAAGTGACCGTCCTCTGAAATCTGCCGCCCCTAGGACGCTGCCGCCCCTAGGCCGCGGCCTATACGGCCTATTTATAAATCCAGGACTGAGGGTATGCCGGTTTCCTTACGATGTTTTCCGAGCATTAGCATTGATGGCCCTTATTCCAAAAAGAAAGAAATGCCAACCATCTTGAGTTCGAAAGGATTTAGGAAATCGAAATTAATTCCTAAACTTCAAATGCTTCAAAATAAAGGGATTGCGGCTAGGAATTATTTGTAAAGAAATAATTCAATGAAAACCATACCGCAATCATCCAACAGTCGTCTTCTATGATTCATTTCAGTGTATAGGTACCTACCTACGTACTTACTATACTCGTAGGTAGGTAGAACATGGGTAGAACTACATAAATTGATTTGAACTTGGTCATAATAAACGTGACGTGATGCATTCCGTGCTTGTTGTCATCAATTGATTCGATTGCAGTAAATTGAATAGTTACTAACTAATATTAGGTGCTTTGTTGTTTAGTTAGATAACGCACATTTTAAGAATGTCATGTGACGAGGAGAGTGTTAGGTATGAATGTGGATGGATACAGAGGTAGAGGTAGACCAAAGAAAAGATGGATGGACTGTGTGAAAGATGACATGGATAAGAAAGGAGTGAGTAGGTACTGAGATGACGAGTGATAGAAGGAAATGTAAGAAGATCACGCGTTGTGCCGACCCCACATAACGTGGGAAAAGGGCAGGAAGATGATGATGATGTTGTTTAGTTAGTTGATAAGTTAGATACCTACGTAAGTACCTACCTAGTTGATTATCAACGTGGGTGGCAGAGTCAACAGAAAGACTAATCTTAATAAGTGACTTAGGTAGGTACCTACCTAACTGGCTGGTAGGCTGGTAGGTATAGCTATTGAGTAATAATAAGATAGGTAAGTTCCTACCTACTTAAACCTGTGAATAAGATTAGCATAATTATAGGTAGGTAGGTATAATAGGCAGGTAGGTAGGTAGATACCTACCAAGGTAAGTTTAAGTAATTTTTGAATTTTCGGCTCTACTCAACCGCACAATCTCTTTGGTCCGTCCCTAAAGGTTTCTATCATCAAGGCTTTTCACTTTCAGATAATATTTAGGTAGGACCTACTACCTACTAGTACCTACTCGGGAAATTACCCTAGGTAGGTACCTACCTACCTAGGGTACCTACCTACTTCTGACGGATTTAAATCTTTGACTTCAGAGGCTTTTAATTACCTACTTACCTAGGCGGTAGATAGGTAGGTACCTATCTACCCACATTTTTCTAGGGGTAGGTAAGGAGTTAGATAACGTCACGGGTGCCCTCCCTCCAGCCTCCACGGAGGGGTCGTAACCTTTAGCCGTCACTGACAAACGTCCTTCGTCAAAACAAATCAAACCAATCAATAATTAATCAGTCTGAAACATTAAAAATAAAATAAAATCCTCACCTCAACGTTTTAATCTCAATCCTCTCCAGGTGATAAAAGGGGGGGAAATTCTGGTCAGTAAAAAAATCCGGACTCAGTTTTCTGACAGAAAACAGGATTCCCACCACAATGTCACTTTACGCATCACTATTCACTATGAATCGTACTCCCAAATGGTTACTTAACCTTTCCACACAAACGATTACCCGGAGACCGCATACGTTTGGTTCCCTTCACTGGTTTCAGAGGACTGAAAGTGTCTGAAAGCCTACAGCTACGGGAAAATATCAAGCCTCGAGTCTGACCGGGATTTCGTTGTGATGAAAATACACGCGGGAGGCAGGAGGTATTCTATCTCGCTCGGGTGTCTGACTCACCGCTGAGTCAAAACGAGTCAGCCGGATCTTGCTCATCGCAGACTCCTAACGACCCACGAGGTTGCCCGATCCCGGCGACAAGCGATGAAAACTGCCGCCGAAAGTTCAATGAGCAACGATAATTCATTACTCACGAAAATTGAAAGGACATTTTTGGAGTAAACCTACCCTACCCGCCCTTTTTGCAAGTTCATAAATCTTATGAATTGATTCAGTTCAGCATCCATTCTAATTATAATAACTGTGTCATTGAAATGAACGAATAAACTAGGTAGATACCTATGTACCTATGTAGGTATTAGTTATTTGATATTCTTATGAAGGCAAGTGTATTAATGTGCGATGCGCGTATTGCTAGAGCTAGAGCAAGTAGGTATCTCCGTGGAAGCCTAGTTAAAGAAAGCTCTCTCAGTAAAATTTATACCTACTTACTTTAGGTAGGTACCCACATAGTACAAAGCTGTGTTTTGACAATATTTACCTTGCTTATAACAAGACCCGCCCGGGTTATAAGATATGATAGGTTCGATTCTACATTCGATTTTGACTTATTGAATGTCGTAATAATAATTAGTCGCTCAAAACCTTAGGTCAGCGACCAGTAAAATGGAAGGAAAATTATATCATATTCATGGATAACATAGCAATTGCCTATTATGTAAATACGGTTAGCACGCACGCACGTGATTACGGATAGGTACCTAACTACCTACTATTTGATTTTTTTTCTTGGTTTAGGCGTAATATTGATTACACTATCCATATAATGGTTCATTAGGTGTAGGTACCTACCATCCTCTTTTCCCTCGTTTGCATTATCTACAAAGATATTTGATATAGGTAGGTACACTAAAAACAAAACTGTTATGAGTCTTAAACATGTTTTGATTTAAACAAATTAAATGTATTTCACATATTTCCTGTAAGTTTTGTATACATTTATTCTCCCAGCTTGTTTTAGGTTTAAACAGTATATGAAAATGTTTTATAGGTACCTACCTATTAATTTTAAGTTTTCAATCAACTGCTTCTATGCAGTAGGTATAATTTTGATCAATGTTTTTTGCATATCAAGTAGGACATAATAACGATGTGTGGATTGTATAAGTAAGGTTTCAGTACTTAACTAAAAATAAAGCTTTCAGTGTTAAAAAAGGATTATATTTTAATTGCAATATTGAGATTTGAACATTTAAAATAATTAAATATATCATAATTTTTATAATAAAGTAAATGCTTCATCTATCTACCGATCTAATCAAAAAGTAAACAGTAAAAAATCTTCTTTAATTATTACTTAATCATTATAATAAATAAACAACTGGTTCAAAACTGTAAATATAAATAGGTATGTGATGTATAAAATAATATATTGCTATAAATCTTACTAATATTATAAACACGGAAAGTTTGTGAGGATGTATGTTTGTTACACTTTCACGCTAAAACGGCTGAACGGATCTGAATGAAATTTGGCACAGATATAGATTATGGTCTGGAATAAGACATAGGCTACATTTTATCCCGAAAAAATGTACGGTTCCCGTGGGATAGCGATGTTTTTGTTTTTTAAGGTATCACGTGGGCGAAGCCGCGGGCGGAAGCTAGTAGGTACATAATATCATTCCAATTACTTGAACAATAGATCATTCTTGTAAGTTCAACTTTGTTTGGTTATTAGTACACGCATTATAACTACCTTTACTATTCTAATTGGCTCGGAACATTAGTATGCTAAAAAATACTCTAAAATGAGGATGTTCTTTATAAAATTATTTAACATTGAAAAAATTGAGATTCTAATTTTCCTTGTACCTGCAAGGTAAGGCTAACATTGAAGCGACAAAATTTTGTTAAGCATTTTGTCTCTTATTCATACAAGTAAAATTGAGACAAAACAATAGACAAAATTTTGTGGTGTTCAGTATGATACATCCCAGAATTAGTTACTTAAACATAAAAAAATCACATTATGAATGTGTGAGTAACGAAAATTAAATATTGAGGTGCCATTGAAAGCACTGTATCAGATACCGGCCTTTCTACTCAATTTGATACTTTACCATTATTTGAAAACTTTTTTATCCTTAATTTTAGAGCTTGCTGTTAGAGCAATAAAAGATTGATTGATAATAATCGGCCTAATGTCCAGCAGTGGACTGCTATAAGCTGATGATGATAATAAGTTATTTCACAAAGGATATATTGAAAATAAACTAATTATTTACGAGATAACCAACATTGGCAAACAATGACAAAGTGAGAACAATTTCGAAACTGTTGAGTAGAAAGGCCCTACATGTGCATGCTCTTGCAGCAAATGCAGTTGCCTGTTGTACTTCCACATTTACAATGTTTTATATTGTATGAATTCATATTGTTGTAACATGGCATAAAATTTTACACAATTATTGGTTATTTACACTACAAATTATGATGACAGAACAAAATTGACAGTCTATTTTGTCGATATGTAAATACAAGTTAATGCAAACAATAAATTAGTATAAAGTACTTATTTGGACGGATTCATTATATTGTAGGACTAAATATTTTTTTGTTGATCAAATAAATCAACGATGTCTCTCCAGTCAAGTCAACAAAACTCTTATTTTGTCATTAATTATAAAATCTACATTAATTTAAGGCACTTCTCTGGCCAAATATATAAAATACGTAATGTATAATTCCTTAACATAGATGGCTATTTCCTCATCGAGTTTAATGCCTTCTTAAATAAACATAGATGACAAAATTGTCATCCCAATCATCGCACATACAACTGTGAATGATGAAGTCACATATGTAGTACCGTTGCATTCATCTGCAGAGCAGTAGCATTCCTCCCAGTAAACACCATTCTCATAGACTCCCCAGTTGCAGACACCCGTCACTCCCGTCTCAGCAACTGAAGCACAGCGTCTTATTACTTGGCGCCATCTCCCATCCCCTGAAACATTTAATGTTGCTAAGTGGCAGGTATCACATGCATATTTTACAATTCTTATCTAGATATTATAAAACTCTTGTTGCTGACTGACATGCCAATTAGAGACTAACTAAACCATAAGTCATAAAGAAGTTGCGTCTAGAAGTGCAAAAAATTATCTGACACAAAAAAAACTAAACGAAAATCGGTTCATCCGTTTGACACACGACACGATGATGCCACAGATACAGTGACAGACACATTAAACTTATAACACCCCTCTTTTTTATCGGGGGTTAAAAAAGATGAATTCCAAAAATTCAACCTTAGAGGGCCAGTGGAGAGTTGAAATTTGTATGAAAAACATTTCAGGTACAATATGTACAGAAGATTAGGATAAGGGCAGGAAGATGATGATGATGATGATGATGTACAGAAGATTTGGCTGTTGTGAAGTTTGCCGTTTTGATGACCAGTAGACAATTTAGAACATAAGAAATATTTGCACAGTACCTAACTTCATCACAGTCAAGATTCGCTGGCTGTATTGTACATAAACAAAGTAATGGGGAGTTCCACTAGTACATTAGTAAGTCCTAAGTACTTACAGATGAACCCTCTGGGTCCCTGTTGTGTCAGTTTCATGCAAAAAGAGCCAGGCATGTGGGATTCATCACTTCCACATTCCACAGCTATATGACTTTCTCTATCGAATTTCCTGTAGGCGCCGCAAGTATCATCACCCTTGCTGTCTTGTGATGAAGCACACTGGTAACATCTCACACAGAAAACTGAAAATTTAAAGATTTTAGAAACGAAATTGCAGAATATAGCAATTTGACAAGAAAATCGTAGTGAGAACTTACCGGCTGGCACAGAACACAATGATAAAAGTATCAACGATTTGGTGAACATTGTATGTTGGGATTTCCAATTCAAATAAAACAAAATCAACTTTTTTAGCGTTGTAGTGAAATTTTAATTTGTACTTGAGGATATCTTTATTTTGAATTGAACAGTTTGATTGAATGAAGTTTGATTGATTGAACCCGTTTGATTGATTAAATGAACACACCCACCCAGCCAATGAGCCAGCGGCAAAGACCAGCAAGCAAAGACCAATAATCACTAAACTGTGCACTGGCGAAAAAACCGGTCCGCGTGAGAGGATCACGTTGGTAGTGTGTCCCTTTCTAACGAGGTGACCATAACTAAACAGAACACAGGACAAATTGCTTGTAACTCTTGTAAGAACGATTGTGTAAGTATACTGATAATTATATTGATGCTACTTATCTACGCTACTAATATATTTTAAGTAAAATAATTCGTGTTAAATAATATTAAGTTTAATTCACTAATTTGCAAATGTTAAGCAAATTATGTTTCAGAATCGTTTGTCAATAGTCCGCCTAAATCAACGCCACCCCACAATATTATACTTGTCTGCCTATTTAGCAAGGCGTCAGACAAGGACACACTACCAGTGGGAGCCCTCTCGCCAAGACCGTATTTAGCTAGCTACCGCTTTTTGGGAAATAGCTACCCTAAAATTTATGTATAAAGATCTCATTTTAGATAAACAAAAAGTATTTTGTACTCAGTCGAGTTAAAAGTATATAAGTCTTTGGCCAGCGGAGCCAGCACACTTCCACCCTTGGTGACTAGTGAGTGAAGTGAATGAGTGATTGAGTGAGTTGAGAGTGAGTGTAGTGCAGTGGCCGGTTGTTGGACTGGTTAGCAGTGTGACCATTTGTGGCAGGTTCCTGCCATTTTGGCAGGATTGGCCTCTCATTTTAGACTATGGCATTATCAGCTGACGTTTTAATAAACTGGCAGTTTTTGGCAGTATTGGGGTAGAAAATAAAATGTTACTTAAAATATTCAAATATTGCCAATTTTTCAAAATGATTGCTGTGCTTACCAATGTCTAACGCTGCATTCAAAAGAATATTCTCTCAAATATATTGAATCAAGACAAAAACACGAAACAGATATAAAAACATGCATGAAGCATTTATATTGCACGTTAAACAAGGCATTGGTGAACACGGCGCGCGGCGCCGCGCCGGCCGGCGATTGCATTGCATTTAAACCAACCAAACACAATTACTTATTAAAAAAAAATAATGAATATATCCATGTTTAAGGATGAAGAAAATGAACAATATGACGAAAATATAGCATATTTAAGTGTATTTTTACTTTTCTTAGTTTAATAATTCATTTAATTAAAGTTGGCAATATATAGGCATTTTTTACTACCGACTTTGGCAGGATTTGGCAGGTTTTTAACAAAAGTAAGGCAGGATCTGATTTTAGAGTTGGTCACACTGCTGGTTAGGTTGTTTGTTTCAAACAAATTGTTTGCTTTGGTTGGTTTGGTTTTTGTTGACTGACTGTTGGTTGTTGTTGTTTGCCTTTCCCGATATAATCGGCACATTATTAACATTGCGTTCTAATAAAAATGAAACTTTACACCAAGTTAGTGGTGTGTGCGACCGTAATACTTGCACTAGTTCCGTATGGTATGTATCTAACTACATTTCAAATCTAAATAACCGAGGTCAACGCCTGAACTTTAGGGCGTGACCCCCGGTCGTTAGAAGCTGATAGTAACTTATCGTCTTTGTAAAATGTTTCAGGAATGTGTATAAAATGTTGGAACTGTCGCTCCAACAACGATCCAAAGTGTGCTGATCCTTTTGATAATAGCACTGTGCCGATTACCGACTGCGAGCAGGAGAAAGGTCTTGCCCACTTGCCTGGAACCAGACCTAGCATGTGCAGAAAAATTAGGCAAAAAGGTACGTTTTTATCAATAAAAACTTTCCATGATGCTATACCTAACCTACTTATGCTTAGCTATAGGATCTAGCATAGGTATACAAAGTGTGGGCACATGCCAAAATTGTAATGCTTAGACCTCTGACACCATCTCTACATAATGGAAAAAATCTGAGTAAGTAGGTACTAGAGATCTTTGGAACTTGATAAACAGACTGCTATTAATAAGCGAAGATATAAATCGATTTAAATCTTTGTTAATAATTCATTGGTGGGTCCTCTTTGTGTGAAACAAGAACTTCAAACATTACCTATCTCTAAAAATATCACTTTTGACTTAGCCAAGGAAATAAATTGATGATAAAAAGTATTTAGTTCACTTCACACTCAGAAAGTGGACCTTTCTACTCAACAGTTTCATCATTGTTTCAACATTTAGTTTATCTCGTTAAATATTAGTTAGCCAAAAATAACCAGTCTTTTATTGCTCACATTTTCATACGATCAACTCGAAAGACGAGCTACAAAATCAAGGTTAAAAAAGTTTAAAAAATATCAAATTGCGTAGATATGCCTGTTAGATATAATCAAAATTAAATAACAATTTTTTATTTCCCATTTCAGTAAACGGTGAATGGAGGTACTTCAGAGATTGTGCCTATTTAGGAGAGGTTGGTATCCAAGGGGATGAAAGATTCTGTCTCATGAGAACTGGTACTTACAATATATTTATTGAGTATTGCACTTGTAATAGCAAGGACGGTTGTAATGCATCATTTATGTTTTCTCCGGCCCCATTGTTGCTGTTTACGTTGGCCGCTGTAACTTCTTTATTGAAGAAGCTGGTATAATGTGGATCTGGAATATTCCTGGATGTGAATACTATTGTGTTGTATTGTATCACACTCTTATATTAGAATCAACAAGCTCCTATTTTTGTTTGGGATTGTCGTCTTATCTGTTGCATATAGTAACAAAAATCCCATAAAAATCAATAGCATACAATTTGCTTGCAACACTTACTTGTATAACAAACATAAATATTGATTTACACATTTATTTTTAAGAGTAATTATGCTGCCTTATCTGAATCTCGTGCCTTTTAATAAATAAGCAGGTAGCTAGTAGTACTTAAATAATTTGAAACTTTTTTGTCACTATAAGTAGTTAATTCTTTCAATTAATTAATCAATTTAGTTTCTTATTTCAATAGTGTAAAAATTTTAAGATAAGTCATTGTTTATTCTGTATCTAAATGTTTAAACATTCCAACAATAAATAAATCATCCATAAAATGTACAACAATATTTTGTTGGTATTATATTATATAATGTCTAATTTTAATGTTATGTATGTTAGTAAATAGATTTAATTTATAGATCTATTTCATCATTTTATATTACAGAATCAGTGAATAATTATTAGCTAGGTACTTATATTTACATAATTATTTTAAATGTACTCACTATAATGGCATTTCTCTTGTGTACTAACAATTTTTTACTAGGAGCTACATAAGGCTGAAATAACCGTCCATGTGTTTTGTACAATTATTATATTATAAGATTTATACAGTGATTGTTCTAGGAACAATATTTTTGAATTATTAAGTATGTAATGATTTTTTTAATAAAAGTACTATACTTACTTATATAGTTGTGTTATACAATTTATGCCCAGCTATCCGATAATGACTAATGTAATGACTAAGTACATAACTTGTTTACCTGGGGGCAGTCTGGGGGTAATAAAACAAAATTGGAGATAAGAAATTAAATAAAACAATATTATGTTTGTGAAATATTTTATAATAACTCAACATAAAATAGACATTTTGTTAAAATATTTAGATTCTTCATGATTGTAAGTAAATGCATATAAATTATATTTTTTACAAAAGCACTGTTAAAAAATAATCCTTTCCAAGAAACCAGTTTTAAATGAGTGTTTTCGCTTATCAAAATAAAACTTATTATTTACAACGAAATATTCCTCAGCCAGCAAGTGAATATAAAAATATTGCAATATTAATATTAATGGAAAAATAGAGGTAGGTAGGTAAAATCCAGAAAAATAGATATGAAAGTAAATATTGTGCAGAGATGAAGCATTTCTTGACAGGTAGTCATTTAAAATATCTTTTTATTAGAGAACTTACACATTAATTTTATACTCAAAATATTAGCAACATTTACAAATAATAAGATATTTATTGCTATTCATCGAAATAAGTACAGTACCACAAATATCTGTGACACAATGTTATTAGAGATTTTACCATTCAGAATAAAGTAAGTACTTAGTATTATTATTGTACTTACTTTACTTACTTACGTTACGACAGCTATTGTGAAGTAGGTAAGATAACAGTCGTTTTTATCTCAGTGCAGCTTTGCATCGAAACGACTAACTTCAAGATAGATCTGCAGTCCGTAGCAGGTAATAATTTACCATCACGCCATATAAATTAGTGGCACTGTAAGTTAACATTACATACAAATAATTCTTATTTCGATGGCCTATGAAACTTGGTAAACATCGCGGTGGGCACTCCGGGATAATACTTATCATTACCTTGTCCCACATTCGTAACTTTTGTACTTATGGTTATGGACGTATTGAAAAAACGAATCGTTTATCTAAACCTTTAGATTTGCTCGCGTTTTTGTGGTTGGGGTATCACAAGTATGTATTTTGGAACCTATTTTCATGAATTGATTACTTAGGTACATTCTACTGCAAAGTAATATAGGTAAGTATACCTTGAATGCAAACGTGTTATGTAGACCGCACACACGAGTTATCACATACAATACCGGCTTTGCAATAGGTACATAGGTATTCAAGGTCGTGCAACACAAAACGTAACTTATTTTCATCCTTGTAAACCTAGGTAGTTCGGTAGGTTACCTACGTAATTGAAACTACGTCGCGGTAAAACACTAGATAGGTAGGTACCTTCTAAGTCTGAGTTAGGCTAAACTGAGTCTTATTTATAATTCTTGAAAAGATTTTGGCTCATATGTTTTATTTAAACACGTGTTACTGCATAGCTCAGAAGAAAGTAGCACATGATGTAATGTCCTATAGAACGTAGGTACCTACATATTATGCAAGCGGAAATATCGCTTTCGCCAGGTTATTTTCAATCTTAACACTTTCGGATTAAGTTATAATTGAGATTGATTCGTTTCTTCTTGCTTATCTAACTTAAACTAGAACTCGTTAAAATTATAAGGCATAGAAACTTGTGGTTCAATACCTACTTATAATCTATGTGTATACGTTTACGAAGGTACTTCAAGTAGTAACTAGGTACCTAAGTATTAATAAACCTTCCTGTGGAGTAGCTTGTGTAGCGCCATGCGATGTGACTTGAATGATTCAAACATTACCTCGTGTAAGGAAGGAAACAGTGCTATTAATTCTATGACACACCTGAGAAACTAACGCAAAACACGTTTCTTAATACCTATGTAGGTTGTTCGATATGACATGTATTCACTCACTCTATTGTTTGTTTTTATGGTTTTACCATGGTTTAACGGTTAGTAACCTAGCTAAACAGACTTTGTTTACTCTGCTTTAGCTTGGGCAAGTATGTTTAAAATATACGTATCTGGTCTGGGCCTATAACCTGATTTAAACAAAGATTTAAATCGTAGATATGCCCGGACACCAAAAACTGTGGCACTGTTTTTACTTGTGTGTGTTAACAAAATGCCGAAGCAAACACTAATGATTAGTAAAAAATGAACCAAACAGTTATTTCACCATTTATTGTGCAATTATATTGCATGATCTTTCGTGAAAAAATATAATTATTCCTTTTGTACCCTGAAATTGAAAATATTTGGTGTGCCAAATGAGCGAGCTATCTCATTTAGTGTGGCAACAAAACGGCGCCGTCTCAGTACCGTACGGGCATATCTGCGATTTAAATCTTTGGATTTAAAGACACCAACCCTATGCCTTATAATTTTCTTACAATCTACTTGAAGAGCAGAAAGCTCAAAGGCGCGATGATCAAAGCCAAAGTCTTTCCGATGGTAGCAGCACCGTTGCACGCATCGTATTCACAGGTTTCGCAAAATGACGTCACTTCGTTCAGGCCGTTGTTGGACGTAGGGCAGGTGCTCGACCAGTCGTCCTGACGCTTCCATGTGCATCCACGGGTGATGACCAGTTGGCCATTAACTGGAAGACAAAAGATAAAGTTGATGGTAGGTATAGTTGGCTCTACGAATCTAGGCATTCGAGAAGTTAAACGTGTATTACACTACACGGTATTCAGGGCCCGGTAGTAAGGGAGCCAAAAGCACTTATTACACTACCCTGAATTCAGGGACCCTTACCCTAAATAAGAGTGGTGTAATAAGAGTTAGGGCGTAATGCGTAGAGACTAGGCGTTAGGGTCCCTTACTACCGGGCCCTGAATAAAGTGTAGTGTAATACCCGTTTAAAAATAATGGTCTCAAGATGGTCTAATTAGCTCGGTTGTAAACTCACGACCTCTTGTGTCACGCGGGTCGCGGGGTCGACTATCACTAGAAAATGTGTCATTCATTAAAATTAATTTAGACCATAGCAAAAATAGGAGCAATTTAGTTTCAAAACTTTCTGTTTTATCATGTAGGTAAGTATTTCAGTTTCAACCCACAATTCCTCACCACTTCGATTTTATATTCTGTTGCTCACCAAAATTGTCGACGTTTCACAATCAACCCAGTGTTACCTACCTTTCTTTCTAGTAGGTACCTAATTACCTAGGCAAATCAAATTAAAAAATATTTATTCATTAAAATCACAGGGATCATTTTGAATCGTCTTACATAGGTACCTAAGGTGAGTCTAGGTGCCAATTCCAGTCCTTTCTCCAGTCCGAGAAGAAATGACAAGAAACTCGCTGGAAAACTAATAAAGAAACTTACTTCAATCCTTTCACCACACACACAGGTTCAAAAAAACCGGAACACGATAGAAGAAACAGATAAAACAACACTTCTCAAATGAACTTAACAAAGACTCAGCAATTTTAGAGATTTTGGTGGGCATATAGGTAGGTAATTTGTATAGTGACAACTTCACAGTTTCTGAATAAGAGCTTAGGTAGGTAGAGGTAGGTAGGTTAGAAACAAAAAAAGTGATTCATTGAACTTAAATAACTGACGACTAGGTAGGTACTAGGGATGGGCCGAAATTCGGTTCAACCAAATTTCGGCAGCTTGAACCGAACTTCGGCATTCGGCCGAAATTCGGTTCAGATGCCGGACATTCGGCACAAGAAAATAAATACCTACTTGCACTATTTTGACTGAAATTTAATAGAATTAGAATAAAATAGAATTATGTCTTTTACTCACTTTTAAGTTAGTCGTGAAAATCTCTGCCTAATTTAATTAGACATACAAAATTGAAATAAGCTTAGTATTCTTCTAACAAACATCTGGATTACAATTCGTAATTTGAATAAATAATAACGTTTTTGGTTCACAAACTAAACATTCATTAACATCAAGTAAGTATTTTTTATTACAATTAATGGGTATTTTTTTCAACAATCAAATTAATCAAACTTTTCTCATCTATCTACTCACTCATATTTAAAATTTACCTACTAGAGGCAGATTATGGTGCAAAAACACCAAAGACTCTGCCTTATCTGGCAGAAGTTTGTTACTTTTTTTTTATATAGATACGTTTCCGGCCTGCGAAAACACGACGTGTCGCTCTCGAGAAAGAGCGCAAATTTGAACCGAACTTCGGCCGAACTTTTGATTTTAACCGAATGTTCGGCCGAAGTTCGGATTCGGTTCAAACCACATTCGACCCATCTCTACTAGGTACTACACATTATTTATTATATAATTAGCGTTGGTTCTAGTAGAACAATAGGAGTTGGAAGGACAAACATCTTCACCTAATTACGGGTTTGACATTGAGCATAACAGAAGGTAGTAGGTACCTACCTACCTACTTACTACGCCATTTGAATGCGCGTGGGATTACGTAGGTAGGTACCTACGTGAATCAATTCAACTCAGGTAGGCATCTAGATGCATCTACCTACCTGTAGATAGGTATAAACACCTAGGTAGTATTATAATAGTCTGGTAGTGAGATAATATTTTTTTTTAGATAACTAAGATTTTTGGTAAGTACTCAGTCTATCAGTCAGCCAAAATCGTCCGAACACCCTTGCACACTATAAGCCGCATCCGTCGGACGCGGCTTATGGACGAGTCCGACCGATCGTATGTTTAACGCTTAACTATGGGATTTTCTGCGGTGCATTTGCCTGACAACTACGTCGCTCTGGTTTTTATATTTTTGCTCGTGTTATTTTGAGTTTTATTGCGTAATTTTGGTGGTTATTTTGCCAATAAAGCTCGGGTTCTTGACGCGAGTGTAAAATATGTGAATTAAAGTGAATAGTTCTCTTCAAATTCCATCGGAGGAAATCCCAAGAATTTACAACAAAACAGCCATCTTTTGTTTAAAATTGACTTGACAACTTGACTATGACTCTGTGACGTTGACAATACATACTTATAAATAAATACACTTGACACTGGCAAAATTGTTCTTTAAGAGACAGATGCCATAATTGAAGAAGAAGAAGAACTACCTATGTGTTTGGAAGTGTTTGGTACCTTTATTATGGTCGGTTTCCGAACGGAGAATCAACCTCAATTTTGAAGCCCATTTTCAGGGGGGGCTCAACGTGGGCCCAACTGTCAAACGTGGACGCGTTAATGACAGTGTCAACTGTCAAGTCAACAGGCGGAGCTGCCCCGGTACTCTGACGTATCTTTAACATGAATGAATGAAATCGCCGTTGGCCGGCGCTGCTGCCCCGGATCTCGCTCAGCCAAGCCAAACTAGTTGCAACTCCTACAATGGATAGAGTTCACTTTTGTTTGAACAAGTATGTCACACTTTCAGGATAAACTTTAAAAAACATCTCTTAAATTTACAAATTCACCAGCCTTGGCTGGCATAGTGAATTTCTATTTCTTTATAGGTTTCTAGGTCTTTTAATTGACGGCTCAATATCACAGGCGTGTGATATAGCAGGTAGTTTAGTGTTATTGTGCACCTTCCGTTGGATTGTAATTTAAATTCATAATCTAATTTCGATTTTTTTTTAGGCGTACTTAGTGTTTTGTGTTTAGCTTATTCTTTTTTAATAATATCTACTATTTTTTTTTGTTAATATAATATTAGGTAGGTACTTATATATTATATATTTTTTTTTTGAAATAATAAGTAAGTAATATGTTTATGGGTAGGTAGGTAGTATCAAGGTGTCCGTGACCTAAATGCAGCCCCTAGCAGAATACCAGCGCTACAGCATGGCGACATGCTGGAGCATCAAGCTGAGTTATGGGCCTTTTCCTTTATTAGGTACTGTAGATTTATCTAAAATAGGGTAACTTATTTAACTACTTCATTTGTTACATAAGTACCTACATAATATTTTTTAGCAACTTATTTCTATTTTGTTTGGCTTTGTTGTGGTTTGTGAGAAATAAACATATTTCATTTCATTATAATATAAACACAAAGACATTCTATCTACTGACGTCATAAACAAAATTGATATATTTTTAGTCTGTAGAAACTTTCAAAAAGCTTCCTATCCCGCTTCTTTGGAAAAAAAATCAAACAACTCTAGTGAAATAGTACGTCTGTGGTGCTAGTGAAGCACAGAACATATATACTCTGACTAGTGAAGCAAGCAAGCGGACGCGCCAGGCAGGACTCAGGAGTGTATTCCATGTGTATTCTTTTGCGAATTTTGTGATTTTGATTGGTAAATAATGTATATTTTTATCACAAAATTTGTGCAAATTCTTTTATTTTGTTCATTATGTTTCTATCGATCACGTTAGATTTTTGAAATTCATTACCTATAGAAAAAAGTTTTTTCAAGTCAGAAAATCGATCGACAACGACTATGTATTTATAGTGTTAATTATTATTATCAAGTAACAATAACTGATGTGAAAGATTTTTGAAAAAGTTACATAAATTATATAAGTACCTAGTTAATAAACTAAATAAAAAAAACAAAGTTAAACTCAAAACCAAATAACCGTTTTGTTTCCACGAAAAAGTGCAAGGTTAATTTAACCGCCATCGCCATTTTTTGGTTTAGGTAGTAGTAGTACCTACCTACCGTTTAAACTTTATGATAATATGAAGCTTTTTAAAGTTGTACCTATGTAGTTTTTGTGTTACTTATCCGAGAAAGTGTCGTAATCTCTAATGATCTAACTAACGTCTATTTTTTATCGACTTCTTCAACATTCGTTTGATAAATAAAAGGTACCACGTCGTGGGGTTTCTGATGCGATGTGTTATTTTGCGATGCATTTTATTGTCAACTATGTCGCTCTAGTTTTTATACTTATTTTGAGTTAAATTGTGTAATTTATTGGTTATTTTTCCAACAAAGCCAGACTTCTTGACGCGACTGTAAAATATGTGAATCCTTTCTAAATCCATTGGAGGAAATCCCGAGAATTTTGAACCAAACGGCCATCTATTTTATTTTTCACTTGTCAATTTGATTGGCTAGGTACCTGAGAATATACTCATAGAAGTATCCAATGATTTTCTTGATAGGAAAAAATACTTATATCCAGCCAACTCATTTCATCATCATCATTGTCATTTCAGCCATTCAGCCAACTCATTTACTGAACCAATTTTGATGAGATTTTTGAAAGTTTTACCTACCTGTAATTTTTTTCTGGGATTGTTTTTTTTTATTGATAAATGTATTACTTACATACTTATTGTAATTTTTAGAAAAATAAAGAAAATGTCGACTGAGGGGAGCAACGAATCTCCGGCAAATTTTTGGGCCGAGCTCTATGGTGAAGAAGCAAAGGAGGAAGAAGTGGGAGATGAGTTTTGTGGAATTGAAATTACGTACGAGGAAGAGGAAGACGAGTCGGCTTTGAGTGATGAAGAGGTATATTATGTTTTTTCATTATATTTTATACCTACTGATGCAGCAGAACATTTTATGATAATATCATAATTTAAAGGAATTAAAAAATTTAAAGGAAATATTTGAATTATACCTACATATAATATGATTATTAGGTATCTACTGGATGACTATAGGTATTCTGGTTAAGTAGGTAAGTACTAGATTTTATTGAGAACATTCTTTGTTTTAAGAATGTTGCTCCTGATATAGGGTGAGTATGAATGAACTGGGGAGCATTATGCTTATAGTTAATATATCTCCCAGTTGGTGTAGGACTTTTATTTTGAAATGTTAAGGTAAGTATACTCTTCAGACGGTTTGTCATATACCTACTTATCACACACTTATCTTGTGATGTTTTATATAAGGTCACAATACAACTCAATACTATTCTATTAAGGAGTAGTAAAGTATCAAGTTAGTAGTCAGCGGATAACATTTCCAATTTCTCTAATTTCTGCTCATTATTTTGTTTAGCTCTTATTTCATGGCTTTTTTATCCAAACTTAAATTAATTTAAAGTTATTTCAATGCTAGTAGTTGATATTATTTACCTATCTATGTAATTATTCAGGTAATGTTGAGTTCTTTGATGTGTAGGTACCTACCTAACTATCAAACGTATAAAAGATCAAATGTTTTCACTGATGCATTCAATTATGATTATTATTTAACATCACTAGCCATCCCATACTAATAATATCCTATTGATTAATATGACCGGCACAAAAGCTCTACTCCATCCAAGTAAAAATTTTCAAGATACTTGCTAAAAGTTCTTATGTCAATGTTAAAACACAGTGATACCTAGTGCGTTTTAATATTTCCTGTATTGCAATCAGTATAGGTCTAGGTATTATACATGACGGGTTACAGTATTCTGGAATCCATACAAATACCCTAAACTTAATATACAATCCATACAATGGATTGACAAGTTGTACCTAGGTATTTGTGTTTTTACTTAGAAAATTATTTTTTTTCATTTAAAGTTATCTGTCTTTTGAGAGCTTTGTTTATGCACAGATAACTTTGAGAGCTTTTTTTACTAAGATAATTTTGAACACCCTGACTGCCCATATAAATATAAAACAATGAGTAGTAAGATATTTTGAACACACATTTAATTTTGTTACTGAAGTTTTTATTAGTCTGCGGCCAGTGTTTAAAATGTTTTTGTTTTACAATATTTTGTCCAGATATTTTAACCTGTACTTCTCAGGGCCCCAATTTTAGATTTTTTCTCTATCCAAACATATATACTCCTCAATAAGAATTTAACTTAACACCACTGTAATTAAATAATAATAATGTTTGTGTTTTAATATTATTGTTTGCTCCCACATTGATGTTGTATGATGCTACTATTATTATCTTCTGAAACTTATGTATAGATAGATAGCAACCATTGTAGTTACATAGGTATTACGGAAATATTGAAATTAAAATATTTATTACTACACTGTTAATGTAATTTAGTTAACCCAATGTGAACTATAATCGCACTGCATGTACCTACTTATGTTAACAGAAACGTGATATGGGTGGTTGAACACGGTTTGTTTTCAGCATCTTTTGAAGTTGCACTGCATTTCCCTACTAAATTACTATTTTTTTTATTAGAACGATCCTCTAGCGCCATCATCATACATCCCGTTTACTTCCCCACGAGACGATCGCGACTTTTCGCCGTATAGGGCAAGTTCGAGGTCACGGTCACGGTCGCCCATTCGAGTGCCGTCACCACACCAATCGGACTCGTAAGTATTATTATATTTTTTCAACCTACACTTTACACTTCTCTGAAAAAAAATACAATTGGCTTATTTTCAAACGCCATGTCAAACGTGCTAAGGTCGTCAACAAGACCTGGTTGCGATGAGCGCAACACCGGAAGGAGTGGCAGAAAGTGGAGAAAGCCTACACCTAACGACCTAACAGTGGGTTCAACTCACTGGTCTGTCTGATAGTAAGCAGATAGGTACTGTACCAGTCGTCCCTGGCCTGTTCATCCCGAAATAAATTAAGTTCTCGTATCTTTTCAGAATGCAGACCGGTGTTGTTATTCGCATATACGACCAAAACGGCGAGGAGCTGCTAGGAGGAGGCGAAGATGAGTTTGTAACCCCCGACGCCCATGCCCTGTATGTTTCAGAGCGAATGGAAATAGAGAGAGAGAGTGTGAATGATAGGACAGAAAGAGGAGAGAGTGTTGTTAGAGGTAGAGCGCGTGGTGGACGTAGAGGGCGTGTAGGTGAGCGTGGGCGCCGAGGGCGAGGTGTTGGAGGGGGACGACGTCGCAGGGAGGCTGCTGGTACGTGGGAAGTCGGACACCCATTGGAGGAAATATGGGTGACAGATGACGACGTCCCCCTCGAATTGCGTGAGCTGGCGATGGATGTTGTGAGGAGGCGACAGAGGACTGCGCAAAGAAATGCGAGCAACAGAAGCACCAGTGAAAGAAGGAACAGGATGGACGAAGAGAATGTCAGCGAGAGCGAGAACGATGATTTTGAAGATGCCATTGATGGGAGTAGTAATTCGCACTTTGAATGGTCTACTATGGATACTTTTCATAGTAGCGAAGAAATTTTCAAACCAGAGCGTACCGGGTCGGTTGTCTCATATTCAACGCCGTACGATGCTTTTATTTCTTATTGGGACGAAAGCATCCTACAGGTCATTGTGGAGAAAATGAACCGATATGCTTCCAAAATTCCTTCCCCCAGTTTTCAGGCTGATTGGCATCCCACTAACACCCATGAGTTACTTTGCCTCTTCGCGTTTTGGATGATGTTGGGTATCGTACGGATGCCGACAATAGAGAGCTGCTTCTCCACCCACTACCTTTTAAAGACCGAGGTATTCCGACACATCCTAACGCTAAGAAGGTACAAAAGTCTTGTGAGGGCATTACATTCAGATCCGAGCTACTATGCCGCGTCTACTTCCAACAATGACACCATGGCAAACTCCGACCGAATGTTTTTCTTGAGGCCAATTCTTAATCACCTTAACGCCAAATTTCAAGAAAATTATGTTCTGTCGCAAGACATTTGTATTGACGAAAGTCTCACCCTATGGAAAGGAAGGCTAAACTTCAAGCAGTTTATTCGGTCGAAGGCTGCCAAATTCGGCATCAAAACTTATGAGTTGTGTGAGAGTGCTACGGGCTATTTGTGGTCTCTATTGGTGTATACTGGAAAACACGTCGATTTTGAACAGCCTGACCCAACAGCTTTGAAGAGCACTACCATAGTAAAGCAGCTAATAGCTCCTTTACTAAACAAAGGGCACAGGTTATTCATGGATAATTGGTACAACAGTCCCCTTCTCGCTCGTTTTCTGAAGCGTAATGGCACCGATTGTATTGGTACGTTACGGTCAAGTCGTCAAGACGTCCCTCATGTTATAAAAACAGCTCCACTCAGGCAAGGACAGTTCATAGCGCGGCATGCTGGCGATCTCTGCGTTTTGTCTTGGCAGGACAAGAAGCGTGTCACCATGATTTCAACATGTCACGGGACAGCCATGGGCTTGGCGACAATACCATCTCGTCCGCCAATTCGTCCACTGGCATTCAAACCGCAGGTGGTCTTAGATTACAACAAGTCGATGGGTGGTGTTGACCTTAAGGACCAGATGCTGGAACCGTACTTGCTTGAGAGGAAGCGTTGTTCCAAATGGTACTTAAAACTTTTTAAGCGGCTTTTGAACGTTTCCATCCTGAATGCGCGCATTCTTGTTCAATCTTCAAACCAGTCTCCAGAGGACCACCTAAAATTTCGCCTTCAGCTAGTAGATTCTATAGTAGCTAATCATCTTCCTCATTGCCCTAAAAGCCGCCGTGCTTCTGCAGCTTCCTCCGGCCCGCGCGCATCATATCACGTTCCAATTCACCACACCCATTGGCCCGTGAGCATACCTCCTTCTACCGCCAGAGCGGCTCAAAGCCGCAAAGGACGAGGGAACTGCGTTGTCTGCATTAAGGAGAACCGCCCAAGGAAGGCCTCCAGTTTTAAATGCGAGACATGCGACGTGCCACTGTGTGTGGAGTACTGTTTCCGTAAATATCATACTTCCTAGATGCTTTGGTTACCTATTTACTTTCTCTTCCCTTCTGTCCTATTATCCATGTGTAACCTGTTCTGTGTGAACGACGTGAATGCGTAAATGTAGTATGAGTTTTTTCTAGAATCTGAGTGACTGGCTTTCAGAGTGATTTATAATCTATACTCAGCGGTCGGCAACACGCGGCCCGCGGACGTCTGACTTGCGGCCCGTGAATGTTTTGTAAATAAGTTATGAATGTCAAAATAAATGCATGAACGAACCGCGATCGACCGTATAGTGTGGATCCAGCCTTAAGACAGACAAATAAACATAATTAAGTATTACGTGTACGACTTAAATTCCGTATGTTTTGAAGGATTTTTATAGTATTTTCATATTTTCTATGGGATGTGATCAATTATACATACGTATAATTGGGCTTCTTGGGTTAATATCACAAGTGCAACCCGTCTTCATTTTATTTTGCCACCTTGTGACCCTTGTCTGCTAAAAGGTTGCCGACCGCTGCTGATCTATAGGTAGCTACTAATATTTTATAGAGGTAATTGTTTGTGACTGGAGGAATTTGGGGGAGACCTTTGCCCAGCTGTGGGTCAAAATAGGTTGGAAAAAAAAAATTAAAAAAATAATTGTTTGTGAATTTGTGACATTGCAGGGGTAATCTCTAGATCCTACTGAACCGATTTTGATTACCCCTTATTTTACTAATTTAAAACCACTTTATTTGTGTCATACATGAGATTATATGAAATGTAATTAAATTTTGTATATAATGTGTGTAGGTAGATGAAAAAAAAATCAAATTAAGTATGTAAATACCTAGGTATGCAACGCAAACGTTTGTGAGAACGAGTTACGATAACCTGCTTTGTCATTGTTTTGGAAGAAACAGTAAGTACCTATATCTACACACTTCAAACAACTTGACTTATTTTTTGAATACTTACCAAGTTATTTTGTATATAATATATTATTTTACTAAAATATGTATTTTATTTATAAAAACACCAAATGTATGATTAATACGAGTACCTACATCAATGTGCATGTCCTAAGTCTGATATCGATAAATTGCGCAAACTTGAGAGAAAATAAAAGAAAAGATTTTATGAGAAAAATTGAATTAGGTATTTCTATAAAAACTATACAATAGATACCTAAATGATACTTTATCGTAAAAAAAAAGTCTTTTTTGTCCTCTATTTACATTATTTTGAGTACGATTAGGTAGAGATTCTATAAAGTCCTCTTTACATTATCTATTCTGAATTAGATCTAGGTATACCTACTTATTAAGCACAACAGAAATGTAGTTAGCTATGCATAAAAAACCAGTGCAACCACAACACGCTACGCTACCTTCGAATTTAGATACCTAATTTAGTCTCCACGTTACAAACAAAAATGTCACTTGTCTTTCTCTGCTGTTTTAGAGAAAATCGCTGAACTGCATGCTATGGAGGCTGGTAGGCTAGGCACTCGTTCCAGACCGCAATTGGAAACTAGACTATGAGGAAACGATGGTTTTAATTGCTATGAAAGCAACAGGATTCACGGTAAAATCACCCATTTGTATGGTCTATCATTTGCGCAACAGACCAGAGTAGATAAAGTGCATAATTTACAATTTGCACGTTTGGACTTGGTAAGTAGTTACACCTAATGTAGGTTGGTACTAAAATTAGCTATCTACAGGGCAATAAATAGGTATTTTTAGTTACCCAATGGGCTAGTATCTGATTGGTTGATTTTACAGCTTACCTAGATCATTTGTTCATCAAAGATGCTTTAGTAGAAACCGTACCTAAGTAGTTGCTAGGGCTGTAGCAAACCGCATGTATTCGGTACTGAGTAGGTAACGGGTGCGCCATCTAGTACACCGAGTACCGAAACGATAACACGAATGCATCTCGTTACTCGCATTTCGATAAACTGTACAGTACGCGTAAGTGAGAATCGATTCGTTGTTCTAACATAGCATAGCATGTTATGAGGTATCAGAAATAACGAGTAGGTAACGTAACGATACGATAGTAACGAATCTAATTTTTATAGTAACGAATACATACGGGTAGGTACGCTTTTTTTTGTTACTTTTACACCTCTAGTAGTTACTATAAGTGTTTTTTTGAAGTTTGTGTACGTACTGTATTTCTTCTGCTTCTTGCAGGCTGATTTCGAAGACGTCAGGTAAGGGTAGGTGGCGCCAGTGTTGGCGTCACAGTTCTCAAGCCGGTATGCGTAGGAGTTGTCGTAGTTGCCAGCTTGGAAGGGATCGTTGCAGAGTGGGTGCAGGTCCGAGGAACAGGTCCAGCAACGGACAGGTTCACCTGGAAACAGAACATTATTGATATTGTTGCAGATTCTGATAACGTTGATGACACCCATACCAAACTATACTAATCTAATCCGAACGCTATTATCGAAATACCGGTTTTTTTCTGGTAAACTATTAACTGGTTCCAAGCCCTGCTCAGCAGTTAGTAGAAGATCACAATTCATAGATAAGTGGAGGTATCATGTTTTTTTTTCAAAGGTAAGAAAAATGTTATAAGTACCTAGAAGTTTAAAGCACACAGGTGAAATAGCTTTCCGATGCTAAAATCGTGTTTTATTTTAATTTTTATTTTTATATGATTTAAAATTCGAACCAGGTCGTGCATCAATTTTCCATTCCAAAAATATGCTCCTAATGTCAGTGTTCTTGAGCGTTGAAGGGAAAAGATCATGAGGAAACCCGCGGCTTCAGTCGCACGTATTGATCATAGGAGTATATCATGTCTTTCCCGTAGATACGGCAGCAAGGATGGAAAGGTCAATTCTGCTCTATCTAACTATGTCCAAGGCACAGGTGTACCTATTGTCAATGAAAATTATAGGTACCTAGTAAAGTATTTTATTTTGTTTTTAAAACCGATTCGCGAGTGAATTCATTAGATTTAACTGAGCAGTCTGTCTATAAAATCAATTCTAAGGTCTAATAGCGGCCTCATCAACTTCTCTATTCAACCATGAACTTACGTGCTTCGTTACAATCACTGCATCACAGCAGTTCTTTATCATCGCGACAACCTTCAAGTTATTCCGGTAAATATAACATTGACTGAATCTTAAAGGCTGTATAAAAACTTAATAACATCTCTGCAAGGCCTTTTTGGCCTATCTGTGGAGTTTTAGTTTGCTTGCCTACTATGTTACGGTGTTGTGACCATTGACAAAGGAGTTTTCCAATGGCTTTATTTGTGATGTACGCGTAGTCACGCTGACGATTTGTGAATAATAAATAAGTTTTTAGAAAGTGCCGTTCAGTGACACGTTTGTAAAATTGCTACTTTAGGAATTCGTAAGCAGGCTTTTTAGCCGTAGCGTCACAAGTCCTTTTGCGTCTTGCCTAATCCTTACTAACACATAGGGAGCGTACGTGGTTTTTTTTGAGCTTGAGTGCAAAAAATACCTAGAATAATAGAGATAATAAAATAATAATAATAAAATAATAGGTAGAGCAAAGGTCCGCCTTACCCTGAGATTCTACTCGTAAAATAGATATGAAGTCATCGATTGAGGAAAAGGACAAATTGTTTTTGCTGTTGCTAGCACATAGATGTTAATAAACACACCTAGGCCTGTTATAGGCTCTAACATAATTAAGTTGGTTTTGTGAGACCTTCACTTTACTCAACTACACCTAAAATGGAGCAGGTTCACCTCATTCTCTAATAGGAGTGAGCGTCAGAAAATTGCTAGGTACACTAACATAATATTCATATCTAAGTTTAAAAGCCTCGAATTCACAACTAGCAGTCATTAGAACGGAATTATGGCTGATTTATATTGATACAGAAGCTCGCGCCATCATCGCTGAATTAGGGCGCTGCATTAGCACTATCGATGTAAAAATGTTCCAAACTTCCAATCCAGTCCAGTATCCAGTATCCAGCGCTGGATCAAAATAGACAGCCGCATATTTTTCGATCCAGTGATACTGGCACTGTATCAATATAAATCAGCCATTAGTGTTAGAAAGCTTTTTTTACATCTATCCAACGTCGTTGTCACTTTTAACTTATTTTGAAAGATGGTGTTAGGCGACGTGTATTGCAAGATGCTCAAACGGTAATGAAAAACATGAGGAATCTCGCGATGTGGTTAGTTCTGCACTTATTGGCCATGTGTTTTCTATGGCAAGCCTCATCCATCAAAAACAATCATGTCACAAGTTTGGTCACAAGAAGTGAGCGTTTTGAACCCAAAAAGTTCTTCTAAATGCCTGTTTTCATACAGGATCCTCACACGTAGCTCAAAACAGTTTGACCACTTTAATAATAGCTTAAGAGGTGGCATTATGTAGTTAGGCACTTGCAAATTACACAGTAAATGATTCAGTTCCATAGAACGATGTGTCGCTTTATAATGTGCTTATTTATTATCTTTACATGCAATGACTATCAACATTCCATGGTCGCAGGTAGGTAGGTATACACAACACAACAATTGTTTGAAGTACCTAGGCAGTCATCTAGTTGGCTAACACGCGATCTAGTATCTTCATCAGTGGTGGTTACCGCTTACATGTTCATGTTAGCCAAAGTTTTTCTGTCATGTCAATTTATCATGGGAAATGATGTCAAATCTGTTCTAAATTTCGCGCAAAAAGTAATCGTACCTACACATCTAGGAAGCAAACAAAGAATGCGTGTCTGGTAGATGAATTAATACTAGCTAGACTAGGTATATTAAGCATACCTAATACATAAAGATAATTTACATACGCAAGGTACTAACATAAGTAATACTCGCATTGACATCGATCAATGTATCTACCGACTGTGCTCAACCGCTTGAGAGCATACAAATAGGTACGGTACAGTGTACGGTACAATACAGAGTTGTTTTGTTCTTAAATTTATTTGCATTATTTTTGTTATCAGTTTTCGTCGGTCGAGATTTAAGGAGTTATGACATCTAGGTACTGGGAATGGCATTTATGTCACTTTTGTTAGCCGTCTAAAAATATGTTGGCAATTATTTTTAGATGTTGCTGACTCTGGTTCTATAGATAGTCTTTAGACCTAGATCAAAGAGGAATCACAGCAGTTATTAGCAGGTTATTTATATTTTCATTCGACTCTAATTCTGTGTTGTGATCAGTCACTCAACTAAATTGCGTGGGTACCTCCTAGGTATTGCATGTTTCTTATAATCTATTAAATTCTTCCGTGATTTTTAGTAGGTAGGTACCTAACCTATATATATAGGTATAGGTAGTATATACCTACCTACCTAGTTTATTTAAAAAAATCGCATAAAATATTTATTTCTATTGTTTCCGTGGCCTTCGCAGTTCTATCGTGCAGAAGCATAATACCGTGAAATAAAATTTTAATCAATAAAAAAGGCGAAATATTAATGTCTGACTTCCGTCTGTTTTCAAGCTCGTTGTCTCGTAGAAACAAGAAGAAATAACAACTTACAGATATATTATACACCGTGAAATTTTAATGGTTGTTTTCCCGCAGCGAAATGGTTTGGTCTTGGTAATACAATCTTTGTATAAACAAATTAAATATTAGAAACAAAAAATACAGATACCTATACCATTGTGAAAATTTAATTCGAAAGCGACCACGAACGAATAGTAATTCATCCCGATACCTACCCGAAGGCGGCCGGCGGCGCGTGCGATTCGAATAGTACCTACAAGTTACGTCTAATGTTACTATCGTTCCTCACGTTTTCGAGTTGATGTGATGAATATTTTTAAATTATTTTAAAACAAAAACATGTTAATTTTTTTACTTTTACTCTATTTTTCGAAAGTACTCCTTATGGCAAGTTGTTCTGCCGCGGGAAAACAACCATTAAAATTTCACGGTGTATACTTAGGTAAGTAGGTAACGTTTGTATTTTTATTTCAGCCCCTATGTTATGCTCAAGAAATGGAACAAAGTTCACGCTTCCGTGTGTTCAAAAATTTGTTCAAAAATCAATTTGTGTCTTAAAATCATACTATTAACGTAGAACCGATAAACGCTAACCAGAGGCATGGCTCCTATTCAAAGAGTTTCCCAAAAAACTGGAAGACGAGAGTAATGATCAAAGGGCTGGTGCTTCCCTCGGTCAAAGAAAGTATAGCTATCTAACGAGGTAACGTTTCCAGCCTTTTAAATTACCTGCAGTCAATAACTTCAACTCTGTTTTCTATCTATAACTTGTTTGTTGTTAATAAATTCCCTTACATTAAATTAATAAAAGAAAAATTGGTAGGTACCCACACTCCTACCTACTAGTTATTACTTTACCTGCACTAAAGTCGGCTCTCATGGTGGACGTAAGAACACAAATCAAAACAAAAACCAGTTTAACGCTGTCGAAGGTCGTGAGTCTGTGCCCTTATGTTGCCCTTCTAATACCGATTGCGAAACCAATGCTGTGTTGCATAAACCGGCCCAGCATGCGAAGCCTTTCAAACTCTTGTTGCTATCCTTGTTGTGCTTTAAGAAAAGCTTATTCTTATAATTTGAAAGTTTGTCTTCCGTCTCAGCAATCCAGTTTTTGGGCATGAGTAAAAGAAATCGCTTTACTGTTATCTCAACCATTCTATCCACGTAATTTACCTACTGACACTCATCAGCATTTTGGAAAACTACAGTCTTCATTGCTTATGTCTTTCTGATTCAACCCATTTCTCACTACTTTTCTGTTTTTCACCGAAATAAGTATGTCGGTGCTTCTACAGTTATACCTGTAGTAGGTTAAACGTTTATACTTAGGTAGGAGGTAGGTACAATTAAAGACCCAGAATTTTGAAAATTGCAAGTATTGCAACCCTGATGATTCTATTACCGCTTAATAGATTACTAATACTTAAGATAAGCCCATAACGCTGCGTAGTATTTACCTAAATATAGAACTACCAACATAATCAGTTAGCCACTGAAGGTGTGAATTTTTTTTAAACACGATATAAATAGTAGTTACTTATTAGATCCGTAATTATAGTAAGTCTACCCCATGCCTATTTTTGTGGGTATCATTAACGCTATTCAGATCATTAGAACGGACACTTTATATTAGGGGATAAAATATTGATAGGGTGTGTCCACCAGCACGACACTGACCTGCAACTTCCGTAGTTCCGTAGTTTACACTTCACTGTCATTTTCTTTTAGGGTTCTCTAGCCCAACGGGGCATCAATGAAAGTATTATCTATTCCAGCTTATTATTGTTTTTTTAGAAAGTAAGGTATTTAGGTAAATTCCCTGTATAAAATATGAAATCCATTGGATAGGTCGACGGAAAAGATTAGGCACCTACTCTAAATTACCCTTTACTCATCAGTAAAAATAACAAAGTGTTTTCTTTACCTTTAAAGCGAGCTCGTACCTGGGACATATTGAAGCTACACCACTTTATCAAACAAGGGTTAGTAGGTCATGACCTGACGAGGAGTCATTATTTGCCCTTTTATTTGGGATATAATGAGTTTCTGTGATGTTTACGAATCACTGTTTGTGTCAATGACGTCATAGAAAATAATAAATAGAATAAGACTCTAGAATTGTGTACCATGAGTTTGCTTGATGGGTTTGACTGTTTGATTTAGATATTTGGCAATTACGAGGGTGCTTTTCCGTTGAAGCTAAGGATGTTTAATATAGATGGCTAATAATGATAGAGTCACTGGTTTCTCATGAATGATAGGGAGCTCTATAGGACCTAGGGCCGTAGCACAAGCTCTTCGGGTAATATCAAAGTAATATAATCAGAAGGATGAATGATGGTATGGAGACGTCATGAGGAGGGATGAAAACCATATCACCAAAAAAGTTATGGTTATGAGTGTATCTGGGTAACGCAATTGTAGAGAATGTAAGAGTACCTACACTCAGAGTTGACGAATGATAGGAGTGAGTGGAAGAAGAAAACATGTTGTGCCGTCCCCACTTAGCGTGGGATAAGGGCAGGAGAATGATGATAGGCTTGAGGGACTCTGTACAAATTGCTATAAAGTAGTGTTACTTCAAGCTTGAAACTTGAAGTTTCTGAGAGTTTGTAGGAGCTTGTGATAAGGCTGATCTCTGATGGTGGGCCTGCTACAAACGCTTCACATAAACCCACATTCCTTGTATTCAAACGTGGTTTACTGCACGCGTGACCTTACTCATGGTAAACATTTTGTGTCGTAGGCAGAGTACCTACTATGACACACATACAGTTATACACAGCGAAAGCCAACCTTATTGCTTAGAAGATAAGGTTTTGAGAAGATTGAGTAGTGATGTCAGAGCATTGGACTAATATATCACCATCATCGTCCAAAGATTTGATGTCGTTTCTGCTATGGAAAGTTGGTTCTGTGCCAACAGCTTTCTAGGAAAGGATTTTAATTATTGTTTTAGCGTTTTGTAAACAAACATACATCCGCTTACCTAATTCGTTTTTTTATTGCAATCGAGCCGGTGAATTAATCCCATCTAGTAATTCGATGAAATAAAAATTACTTATGATGACTAACAAAGTATCTAAGTAGGTACCTACCTTCCTACTTCTAAGTACTTAATGCTTTACCCATTGTCCTATCCTTGTAGGTGCCACTGTTCGAAATAACCAGTGACACGTTAATAATAAGAAGACTTACTACGTAGGTAATAATACCTAATACAGGGTGTTACCATACTACTTCCGATAATTTCAGGGGGTTAAAGTACCCACCAATATAACAACTTTTACTAAGACACCAACACTGTGAGCGCGAAAAAAACAGCTTTTATATATTTTAGCCAAGTAGGTATCGAACTTTTCATACAAAAATTCAATACCTACTTGGCTAAAATATATGAAACAGCTGTTTTTTTTATTTAATACCCTGTATAGGTACTTTTGCGTGTTTATTTTTTGTAATCAAACACTGTAAGTAGGTATAATAAGTACCTACCTACGTAAACCATTAATTTTACCAACGTACACATTCAATTTGAACAACAATGAAAGCGATGCGATGGGTTTGGTAGGATACCTACCTACTTAGTTTGTTTTTAGTAGGTAGGTACTACTAGTAGGTACCTACCTACAGATTCACGTGCAGATAGTATGGATTTTTTTCTAATTAATATGGTAAATCAGTTGGTAAACTGTAGGTTACCTATACTATACAATACCTACTATAAATTATGTTCCTACCTAGGTACTTACCACATAACATACTACAGCTACGTATTTAAATAAACCAGACAGTTTTGGCACAAAAAGTACTAGTAGGTAACCTATCCTAAAAAATGGCGAAGCTATCATTATCTATGACGGTCGTGATCTTTTAAATTTTACGTTAACCGTACCTACTTGTGGCGGAACCGTCTATTTATGAATAGGTACTACGTAGATAAGAATCAGTCTTTGCTTTGCCGGTGATAATCATGTTCTGAAATAGCACTGTAGGTAGGTAGGTACACCACAAACCAACAAGTGAACAAGTGTTGGTTGATGTAGGTAAACTATGAGTCAAACTCACTCCTTACGATCTATTTCACTGTCTTCGTCAACCACCTGCTGATCTCTATGTAGGTAGGTAGGTACCTAGTACTTAGGTACCTCCTTTTCCAATAACTACTAGAGGTACTACCTAAAATAAAATAGGTAATTTAAGCTGAGTTCATTCCGAATTTCAAGATCATTGAATTTCGGGCATATTACTATTTAGGGCGATCAAGTCATAAAACGGGTATTACACTACACGGTATTCAGGGCCCGGTAATAAGGGAGCCTAACGCCTAGCCTCTACCTACGCCTTACGCCCTAACTCTTATTACACCACTCTTATTTAGGGTAAGGGTCCCTGAATTCAGGGTAATGTAATAAGAAGTTTATACAGGTAACTACCTAAGTATTTTTTTTTACCTATGTTTGCTGTAAGTATAAAAAGGTCTATAAAATATAGAAGAATATTAATTAAATTGTGGTGATTTTACAATTTAAGTTATTGCTGAGCAACCGGTTGCGTTCGATCGATATGTGTTTCTTTGTTAGCAAATAGGTAAATACCTACCAACTTAAATATCTTGATGAAACTCGAGGCATTTCAACTTGAATTTGACTCTTTAGATCATATTTATTTTTAACCTATGTAGTTTATCAATTCTGCTGTTTTTTCATGTTGTTTGCATGTTACTTGTTATCTTCCTCATTTATTAACCTATTTTAATGCTTCTGTTTTAAAGATGAATAAATTTTGTAGGTAAATAAGTAGTTTAGGTAGGTACCTACCTAATACGTTAAAAATAAACATTAAAAAATATCATACTAGGTGAATTTATGTGTAGGTAGGTACCAAACCAACCTACCTACATTAAAATTAAATGCCCCCCTAAAAACGTTATAACGAAACGAGGGTCAATTTAACCATCAGATAAAATGTTGAAAAGACCAATTTAAGCTCTTCCTGTTATTATTACAAATACGAAACTTAAAAAATCCTCAATCTGAATAAAATCTACCTACATGTAAGATACGGGTTGTGTACGGTTGATAACAAGGGAGGTAAACATTACTTTACCTACTCATACAATTACTTAAGTTTATTTATACCATAGGTAAAATACGAAGGTGCATTAATGCATAATATAAATTAACAAGATAGGTTAATTACTGTAATTTTGATAAGAGTAGATCCCACTGGAAAGTGTCGTATGAAATATGTCCTGTGAGTCACTGGTCGTGTTGACCTCAGCTGATAGGGAGGTCAGGGTTCCAGTAATGAGACCTAAATCCACTTGGATCTATTACGAGGTACAGATTAATGAAATTAACTAGTACCCGCTAAGAGTTACTTCATTATTCAATGTGACAATAGAATAATTGGCACTGAGACTGCTATGCTGAAAATAAACTTACTCCGTATTTAACTAGGTAAGTAGGTAATAGTGTTCCTAGACTAGTAAAAATGCTATTTTAGATAGATGAAGACTAAATGGAATACTAATAAATATTATAATGTTATTTAGGTAAGTAGGTAGAGTTTTAATTTTATGTCACACACACGTATTTTATATACCTACTTACAAAACTTTTTTCATTAAGAACGGCGTATGTACCACTTAGTGCTTTATTCATTCTTTAATTTCCGACTCAACTTAATTTTGTTAAGTGGCTGTTCTTTACATTATAGCCATTCTATTATCAGTATTGACGGCAAATACGTAAAGAATGAATACTGGCTTTATAAATCAATGGTGTGATTTGCCACTATTCAAGTCACAATGGCCATCGGCTCATTGATGGGGTCATGACTTTTTATTGAATACAATTTCTGATTATGCGGGCTTGGATCCGTTTATACATATCTACTTTAGCTTGGATTAAGTACCCTAATAGTTAGCTTTTGGTCTCGAAACGTATAAAATCCATAATTTCTTACATTAATCGTAAGGTGTCAAATAATGTTGTGTAGGTACCTACTTACTTACTTTCCCAGAACAATTTAATGCTATAGGTACAGTGCATATCATCAATATGATACCCTTTACACTACGTTCTCAGATCACAACCAATTGACCACTTACTTACGTTATTGAAGTATCATCTCTCTTACTGCAATACTCTCTTACAATTATTTATTATTTTTATTATAATACCTATCTAGCTAGACTAATATTATTGTAAAGAGGTAAAATTTGTTTGTTTGTATGTAAGAGGTAATCTCCGAAAATAACAATCCGATTTTAAAAATTCTTACACCGATGTTTAGAATTAACTTTCAGAGGTATTTTATGTAGGTTCCTCGCGGGCGAAGGCGCGGTTGGATGTTAGTGTACCTACTAATATACTGATTTTAATGTTTTCGTAAGTACTAAGGCCTCATGTCATGATAAACTAGTGAGGTGAAAGATCACCAACAAAGATACAGGGGTTTATAAATAATCTAAATTATAATAAGTTATGTACTTTGCATATTGCTTTATTAGTATTTGTTGGTAATATTTTTCTATACCAGTAGGTAGGGCGCTATAGGGACTCTTAGTTCATTCAATAAATATTTGCTAAATAAATTTGTACCTACTGCAGCTGTTGCCAATGTTTACTATAGAAATATAGGTAGTAGGTAAGGTACATCTACTACTTACGTCACACCTTGTAGAAAAGGGCTAAGTGTGTCAGAACTTGATAACGTAAAAGTGAAAGTTGAGCTCGTTTGTAAATTTTCTTTAGTTATAAATATTTGTTTTTGATTGGGACCAACTTACATAGGCACCTTCCCATATAGGTACCAAGTGTGTCCAAAAAACTTTAGGGATGTGAATGGAAAACTTGAGAATTGGATGATTCTCCTCAACGGTTTCGCCATTGATATCTCACTATTCGTCCAAACAATTTTCGTTATCACGTAAAATATTAGTTAATTTCAAATGTGTAACCCTTCGTGAAATAACTTATTGTCAACCAATCTTTTATTGCTCGATCTTCATGCTATCAGCTTGAAAGACGAGCTCTAAAATCAAGGTCTAAAAGTTAAAAAAAAGACAAAAATAACAAATGAAGAACCACTCTGTAGTGTCTGTAGTGGAAAAATTCTACTTATAATCAAAAAATAAACATTTTTAGCACATTATGTGAAAAGAAGAAAATGTTTTGATTCTCAGCAAACGATTGCAAATGATTGGAAAATTACAGTTTCCTCCAGGTTAACCTCCCTAAGTATAATAGATTGTATGTAACTGTACACTTACCATGCAATCTGCAGCGCGTGGGTAAATAAATACACACTTAATACGGGATAATATCGTAATGGCCCCTGATTGGACAAATTGATAAATTGAGTCACAAAGTCCCAACTGTAAATGTGCGCTGATGTTTTTGTTGATGCATTTTATAATATCGGTACCAGATCAGTAGGTACCTTCGAGTAGGTATTTTCGATAGGTATTTTTTTTATTTATAACTATTAATTAGGTACTTACCTAAAACTATTATTAGAGCAACAACTTGACTACTAACTCGAGAATCGAAATAATGTTTGCCAATTGTTGTGAAACATCCAACTTCAAAATAAAAAAAAAACTTCTAGATCTTCATTGTCTGTCTACCTACCTTTACCGATTTAGGTACCTAATAAAATAAAAAAAAACGTTCTGAAACTGGATATACCTACCTAGAGCAAGATGATACCAACAGAGTTGTTTATTTCAAGACATTCGTCTGCAAGTGGTTTGCAAATAGGTAGGTATTATAGGCGAGTTTATTAAATCCTTAAAAAACTGGTAGAGCAGGTTTTGCTCGACACGCCTTAGCCTCCTCACGCAACAAAAGTTACAAGTTAGCAAAGGTTAGCAATTCAAGTAGGTAGTAGGTACTTACGTAGGTAATATAGAACCTTCGATTGTCTGTTTATTTATTACTTAGATCTAATTTACAACGTGACTGTACGTAGGTAGGTAGGTACCTACCCAGCTACCTACACTATTGTTCGGATGAAGCTACGTGTAGGTAGGTAGGTACCTACCTACCTACCTATCAAGATGGCATAATATATACCTATGTACCTACCTATGAGGTTAGTCACGAAAAAAGACTGCGTAAATTTTGGTTTACCTACACGAAAAAGTCAATGCGTAAAATTTAGTTTAGGTAGTTAGGTAGGTACCTACTTACATTAAAAATGTCTGCGGAAATATAAATTCAAAAGCTGTGTTAAAATTGCCATTTTGTAAACAGTGATCGTTTACAAACGAGCAAGTACAAGTAAGAGCCTTTGAGGCGGCCTTTTATTTTTGACACAAGATAGGTAGGTAGGTACGTGGGTAATATAGTATTTTAATCTGGGGTAATAGGTACCTACCTACAAACTTAGTTACTTACCTACCTACTACAATGCATACTAAAAATTAATTAAAAAAAAAACTCGTTCATAAGTAAGTAGGTACCTACCTACCTACTTAATAAAATAAGTAGTAATTAAGTAGTAAGTAGCAAAGTTCAAAAACTCACCATCTTGTACGAAGAAAGCCAGTAGAAGCACGGGCACAATAAAGTAGAGATTAGCCATAATAGATTATGTAAATACTCGTATAGAAAGTGCACTTCACAATTATTCACAAATTTCGTGGAACGGTCGTCTCGTAACGCACTCGGTGAGCGAATGGCGTGGCGGGGAAACGCACCATGTAACAGCAGTCTGAGTTTTCGTTATCACAGTGCCGTAAGAAAACGCGGCGGAAACGCTTCTAGACGCGTTCTGAACGCAGCTTTCGTTATTCAATAGTCAATAGTCAATAGTCAATAATCTTTATTCAGTAATATCACAAGGATCATTTTGAATCGTCTTACATACTAGGTGAGTCTAGGTGCCAATTCCAGTCCTATCCCCAGTACGAGAAGAACTGGCAAGAAACTCGCTGGGCCCTAGCGCTTTTTTTGTATTATGAACCTTGTTAACATTGTTAGGGACACCTAGCAGAGTTGGAGCTGATTCGTCCCAAGCTTTTTTGTCATCTAAGTACTCTGATATTCTATAATAAGCTTTACGAGACAGGTTTTGTTTAATTACATTTTTGAATTTCGCAATCGATAGATCAAGCATGTCGCTTGGGATCTTGTTATAGAAGCGTACACATTGCCCTATAAAGGATTTGCTTACTTTAGTGAGCCTAACCGTGGGAACAGCTAGTTTATTTTTATGTCTGGTATTAACATTATGAAAATCACTATTTTTTTTAAATAAATTAATGTTTTTATGAACATACATCAAGTTTTCATATATATACTGACATGGCATTGTCATAATGTTAATTTCCTTAAACTTATCTCTAAGAGATTCTCTGGGACCCATGTTATAAATTGCACGAACAGCCCTCTTCTGCAACACAAATATGGTGTTAATATCTGCAGCACTCCCCCACAACAAAATACCGTAAGACATAATGCTATGAAAGTAGCTGAAATATACAAGTCTAGCAGTTTCTACGTCGGTGAAATGACGGATCTTTTTAACTGCATATGCTGCAGAGCTAAGTCTCTTCGACAATTTATCTATGTGCGGGCCCCATTGAAGCTTATTATCTAGAGTTATGCCCAAGAACACTGTGGTGTCCACAAGATCTATATTTTCGTTATTTATTTTTATATTGGTATTTATCTGCTTAACATTTGGTAGTACAAAACGAACGCATTTCGTTTTCTTTTCATTTAGTAATAAGTTGTTTACATTAAACCATTTTACAATTTTAGAGATTGCATTATTCACATCGTCAAAATTAGTCGTACGCCGCTTTTGTTTAAATAAAAGTGACGTGTCATCAGCAAACAGTACAATCTCCTGATCATCCCTAACAAGTTTTGGTAGATCGTTTATATATATTAAAAACAAAAATGGCCCTAATATTGATCCTTGTGGTACACCCATTGTTACCACTGACCCCGGAGAACGTTTCCCATTTACTTCAACTCGCTGTAGTCTGTCAGTGAGCTAAGATGTTAAAAGATTAAGTGCAGCCCCCCTAACACCATAGTGCTGGAGTTTCATGATTAATGTTTCATGGTGCACACAATCAAATGCTTTAGATAGATCACAAAAAATACCTAAGGCATCGTGAGATTCCTCCCAGGTATCGAAAATATGTGATACCAACTCAACACCGGCATCAGTGGTTGAGCGGCCCTTTGTAAATCCGAATTGTTTTTTATCAAGTAAATTATTAATGTTAAAATGTCTTTGTAATTGATTAAGAATAAGTTTTTCAAATATTTTACTAAATGTAGGTAACACTGATATTGGTCGAAAATTACAAGGATCTGAATGACTACCAGATTGGCAGGGTATCGGAAAATCTATTCTATCAACTCCTATCTAAGTAGGTTAGGTACCTACAGGTAGGTACTTAACCTACCCACTTTATCATTTTAATTACAATAAATTAGGTGTACTTATGTACCTAAATATGTTCAGTGGTTAATTAACGGTAGTATTAAGTAATTTTGTTCAAATAAAATAATACACTGTTGTTAAGGTGTTACCTATACCTACCTACCTAGGTAGGTACTTAATAAAGAAGCCGGTACGGGTAAGTAAGTAGTACCTAGGTACTTATTATTATACTAGAATAATTATTTTAAAGGCATCAAATACAATAAACTAATAACTTAAACACCTACCGACATTATATTAATTGAAATTGTTACAAAATGATTTTTTTCTCGACGTTTTAATACTTTAGTGTATTTTATAAAAACGAGCTTACTACTTACATAGTAGGCGCGGCTTTTGGCGTGAATTCACTCAGAGTGTAGGCCTTACACCATGCGTTAGTTTGGTACCTACATAAGTACATCTACCAACCAACGCAACTTTCAATAGTAGGTACACGTACCTTACCTACTACTAGCCTAGCAAGTTTGGTTAGCTTAGACTAAAATAATAAAAGATATCATAAAATCGACTTATTCGTCAACTGGCGAGCGTGAATCTCTCGAGTGCGCGCGAGTTGGCACCTTCCGATTTTACCTACTTTTTCTGTCGTCAACTCGCGCGCACAAATTTTTAAGTACAGTCATACTAAAAAAACTGAGTGAAACCAGTTAAGTACTGACTATCTAGTAAGTAAGAAAGAAGAAGAAAATATGTTTATATCTCATTCTCTCTCTATTAACTAAGTCCTTGGTCGCCCGTGCGGGTGCGAGAGCTAAACATATTTTCATCTTCTTCCTTTCGTAGGTAGGTACTTAGCCTGTTTCAATCCGTTTTTTACATGACTGTACTTTATACGAGTATGTGCGCGCGAGTTGACAGAAAAAGTAGGTAAAATCAGAAGGTGCCAACTCGCGCGCACTCGCGAGATTCACGCTCGCCAGTTGACGAATAACTCATAAAATCTAAAGCGCACACTCTAAACCATAAAGTTTTAGATTTTTTTTAAATTTTGAAGGTAGAGCACTAAGAAAAAAAAGTCCCGACATTTTAACCTCTTTGAGTTTGCATCTTCTTTTTCTTATCGTCACCGGATCTTTTGTGCTAGTGTAGTAAAGATAATAAAGAAGTATGCTTGAAAAAAACATTACAAAGTTGCGGGGAGATCTTGTTGACCATAATTATGGTATTGTTGCATGGAAATGCTTATCTAATCGAAATATCAGTCTGCTTCTGTAAGGCAGGTACCTACTTACGTTGAGATAATTCAGTCTATAAATGCACGCCCCTCCACTGGTACTTGTGACGCATGTAGAGGTAAATACCTACATTGGAAATACATTGGAGGGGCCAAAGATTTAAATCTTTGGGAGGGGCATGCATTTTTAGACTGATCTACCTCTACCTACCTATGTTCCTACTTATACTCGTATACTTAATCTGCCCATTGTACCTATCTATCTAGCTTGTCCTTCTCAAAAACTACGTTTTTAAGTTTTATATCAAATACTTAGTTATATACATAAATCCAGCGAAATTACTGAAACTTGAAAAAAAGGCTTTGTAGGTACGTGGTTGTACCATAATTATTATTAGTAAATCGTTCTCTGATGAATTCACTAATAAAAATCACGATTTAGGTAAGTGCCTACACATGAAAGATTATTTGGAACATTGATTAATATTTGTGCAGTGACGCATCTGTCTTGTTCATTCAACTCTTTGACGCGATGAGCGACTGTTACGAAACCGTAGGTTAGGTACACATAATTATTTTCACTTTAGGTAGGTATCTACCTACCTCGTCATCGTAGTGGGAAGGTGTACCTACTACTACTTTCCTTCTTACTAACTTACACACGGAATTGGCTATTTGACAGTTTTCAAAAAGATACTTATAAATATACGTAAGTTTATTTTAAACCTCTTACAATTATCTTTTCCTCAAAAAAAGCGTTATCTATCAGAAAAAATGTATATTTTCCGCCAGTGATTTGAAATTCGCGCGAAAACAGCCGGTCACCTGACATTTCTGACTGTGACGTCACGGGTCTCGGACGGATAAAAGGATAAGTCCTGACTGATTTGAATAGATACAACCGCTGGTCGTACAGACTTGAAATTTGGAGGGTATGTTTGTCTTGGTATGTAGGCACCCACTAAGACTGGATTTTTGGAAATTCCACTTTTAAAGGGGTGAAAAGGGCTAAAAACGTTTGTACGAAACTTTTTAACGCGTTGTGCGATTTTCATGAAACTTTGTATGTGTAATGTAAATACAAAACAAATGTACACGTGTTTCAAGATTTTTCAATATAACCTTTAAAAAGGGGTAAAATGGGGGCTCAATGTTTATATGGGAACTTTTTAAGGGGTGGTACGATCGGTCTGAATCTTGGTTTGGATACTTCAAATGCAAAATAATTTAAAACGTATATATCGGTTTTTCAAAACAACCCTCCAAAAAGGGTTAAATGGGGTGTCAAAGATTTTTTGACGAGAGGTGTGTTTTGTTTGAAACACGGTTGAAATACTTAATAGGCAAAATAAATGTACACGCATTTTAAGGGTTTTCGAAAATAACTCTCACTAAGGGAAAAAAGCGGTGTAAGTTTGTATGGACTTTTTGACGAGAGGTGTGATTTATATCTATACTATCTATACTAATGTTATAAGGAGGAAAGATTTGATTGTTTGTTTGTTTGTTTGTTTGTTTGTTTGCATGACTCTGAAAATACTGGATCGATTTCAAAATTTTTTTCACCAATGTGTAGAATGAACTTTCAGGATGAACATAGGGTATATTTAATGTAGGTACTTCGCGGGAAATGCCGCGAGCGGAAGCTAGTATTTTGTAAAAATGACAAGCTAAAAAACTTGTGCCATGCCTTTGTGTAAAAGTACTTCAATGAAATATCCTGAGAAATTGTTTATACACGTTCCTAAATGTCCGAAACTCACATTCTGAAACTCAGCTGAGCAAAAGTTAGGATTACCTACATGCAAATAAATTTGCAACCTTAAATGAATCGATTTTTGGCTGATTTGCACTATCAGCTTTTATATAGCCTGGCTCCATTTTGTGGAACTTCTCACAAACACAAATTAAAATATTTAGAGTAAATCTTTTCAGCAAACTGCCAACGATAAAACACACTACATTTTACCATTGAGATGCATTGACACTTAGATAAGTGACGTCACACGATGGTCAAGCATGGCCGCCCGCGTTTCGGCTTTTGTAATCCACGGACAAAAAAACTCTAATGAATTTTTCAAAAACGATACATTTACAATTTATTTTAATGCAAAACACATATTGTATGAGTATTGTGAACCTATAAGCTAATGTATCTAATATATGAAATATGTTATTGTTACTATTGTCAAATAGCCAATTGTAAATTTTTACTTCTAATTCTTTAATTCTTTTTAAAAAAAAGTTTTCAATTTTTTATGTCCTTACCTAGGTGGAAGTTAAAAAATCCAGAACGCATGCATTACTTATGTATAGGTGCCTACCTACTTGGGTTTCTGAATGATTCTGGTACGGTAACTGGTACGACTAACTTGCAAAATTAATTAGCAACCATTTTACAAACTTTCGCAGTATTCGCAGATATTTTCATAAGGCGTTTTAATACTGTATTAATAGAGCACAAACGTAGCTTAGTGTAGTTACCTACCTACAAATAGAGCTAAGTTATCTTGTTATAGCCTCAATACGTTCCTGCAATTTGCTAAATTTGCAAAAACTATTTCCTGTCTCAGTGATTTTTACTTGATAGGTTACAGCAACATGGCATAAACACTTTTATCAAATGTGGTTAGTTTTGATTAGGTAGAGCCAATTTATGTTGTACGTTACGAAACTATAAACACTGGTGGCACTATAGAAACGTAGCAGTAGCACAAATTCATGAGAAATTTTACTGCACTCAAACTATTTACTATTTCGATACAAGAATGTTTGCTATCTTAATTCTCACCAGCTCAGAATAGCTTCGGCATAGGACAGTTCTGGCACTGATGCGTAGCCGCAACGACTTTTGTTCCATCCTGTCATTTCTTCGTAAATATGGCATTCTATTAAATAATCACAATAAGGGTATACCTACATCAGTGTGATCATGATCAGTTATGCAAAAGGGCTTATTCCCAAAGTACTCCATTCTTTTGTTCAAAAAAGATAAGAATCTCGAACATTAGTTCCCAATCTACTCCAAGGAATTATTATTAAAAAAAGGTAAAATAAAAATAGTGCGTTTAAGTTTTAAGAGTACTCCATTCAAAACATCGAAACAAAATAATGTTTCATTCTACTCCATGAGATGAAGGAGTACAGTCTGTCACAGTATTTCTGTAACAAAATTAGGTACCTATGCTGGCAAAAGTTGTCTTCAAATTATTTAGGACGTTTACGTCTGCGGCAAATGGAATAAATTGTAAGTACTTCACTTCAATATCACTTACATACTTTTAAAGCATTATTATTCAGAAAAAAACGGTAGCAAAAGAGATAAGTTTTGTTACACCCACGTATGTTTATGTTACAAGCAATTACCAAATTACAAATTATTTAATTTCTGAATATATTTTAAGGGGTTGTTCCTCGTGGCCAAACTATTTCGCCAAACTAGTTTGGCTGCGAGGAATAACATTTCCTCATAGCCGAACTCACAGTATGAACAAAATGAAAATACCTCTGCAATACTTATGATGTCCTGGTACTTTAAACATTATTATTTATCTATTTGTCATGAAGGATGAATTAATTATGTCTTTTTGATAATTTAGCAAAGCCATTTTTGCAACATTATTTCGAAAACATGATTTTGTCCTTCATGACGACTACGGATAAAATGTTTTGAAGTAAGTACCAGGACATCAAAAGTATCGCAGAAGTATTTTGATTTAAGCAAGTAAAAAAAACCTATGCAACGTTTCTGATGTCCTGGTCTTTTAAAAAAATCCAAATCACAATTCACACATAGTGCATAATTGCTATTGCCAAAAAGATAGATACTATGTACGAAACAAAAAACAAATTAGGCGAAAAATAATAAAAAAATGTAATGTTTATAATTATGAGCTTTTCCAAGAAATGTCCAATGCTGATTTGATTGTGCAAAAGTTTGAGTTGTCAATTTAAAACGAAATCGTCCTTTTTCAATAAGTATTCTCTCTGCGGTGGCGAGTGTACTTTGCCTATTTTGACATGAGTTCGGCCATGAGGAAATGTTTTTTTTACAAATAAGTAAGTTAATACATAACGAGTGTTTTTTAGAGGCGAAGAACTTTAAACTGAAATAAAACAGAGAAAAACGTTATTAATATATACATCCAGTTAGCTTTATTCATAGCGTTTTTTTTTTATTTCAATTTAAAGTTTCTAAGCTTCTAAAAAAACACCCTTCTGTTATCACGTCATGATTTTGTTGTAATAAGAGAAGAAAAATATGTTTATTGTACTATTAAAATATGTATTTCTTAAGCTGACTGCACGTCAGTTACCTTGTGGAGTAAAATGCGAAATAAATCAGTATGCTAAAGACTAATATTAAATGTTTGGAGTAGTTTGAGTACACCAGTAGGGTGGAGTCGAATTTAACTAAAAAAACAATATTTTATTCGTGGAGTAGTTTGAGAATATTTCTTGGAGTACTTTGGGAACAAAACGTGGAGTACTTTGGGAATAAGCCTGCAAAAGTATAAATTAATCTAGTACCTACCTATAAGCTTGCTTCTATTCTTAGATACCGTCCAATAGCAACTGAATTTAAAATCAATTATCTTTAACCGATTGAGCTGGAATCTTGGATGACAATGCATGCTTAGCTACGTGACGTCATTCTAATTCCAATATGGCGGATCATCCAAGATGGCAAACTAGTTATTTTTTCTGCACTACCACAGTATGGGTATCAAATGAAAGGGCTTGCTGAAGAGATCATGAAAACTAATAAGTACAACGCCATATGAAGCTTGTTGTTAAAAAGTTATTTTTACCGTTAATTTATTTTACTAATAAAGTTATTTACGTTTCGAGAAATTACACGCATTCTTTCTTATACCAATCTAGTATAGATGCAACTCTACCGTGTATTAATAGCTTGGTTTCGTAGAATAACATTTGTAACACAATCATATTGTGAACTGATTTTTTGGGGACACATTTTTCAATTTTGTCCCAATACCGGAGTGGGCGAATTGAGATTGATAATAATAAATCAGATAGCTCAGACTTAATTAGGTAAAAATGAGACAGTTTTGTAATTTAAAAAAACCTTTTTTTATTGGCAACTTGGTTTGTCGAACGGTTCTAATAGTTCTAATAACTAGTGGTATTTATTTAAATAAGCAAAACTATCTTGTTACAGCCGCATAGCATTTTATCTACTTAGGTGTCAATAAAAGGCAACTCTACACCGTATTTTTGTCAAAATGCGATCAGCTGCTACCTACATACATAGCAACTTAGATACACACCAAACACCATTACATTACCCACGCAGTTGGTTAAAAAAACTAAAACAAAACATATTTCGCCAGAATCGGAGTCACGACCAAAGTCAGGAAGGCCACTGGGAGGGAGCGAGAGACTCCATTGCACTTTTCTCCGTCGCACTCGTTGCATGAGCTTAGCACCATCTCGCCTCCATTTTCTTCGTGGACTTTCCTTATTTCCTCACAGTTCCCTCTGTCTGAAGTACACCCTCTGACGACCCAAGGTTTGTCAAGATCTAAGTATAAAGCAGAACGTGTAAGCAGAGTTATTCCATGATCACGTCTGTATTCCCCAGGCATAGTAGACATCAGATCTCTAGTTACTTAGATCTTTGAGGATCTAAACGGAGCCAGAGGCAGGCCCAAACATGTTGTTTGGCAAGCCTATATTTTGCACACTATTCCGACAGGCTGCAAGTCCATCGCCGTTAATGACACACATCTTCGAACTTTTGGATCCAGGGTATGCCGGTTTTTTTATTGGTGTACGACCTGGTTCCAACCCACGACCACACAAGTTGACATCACAAGGCAGAGGTGCTATCATCACTAGTGTTTAGTAGGTTATTGGCAAAAAATTGAATTAGTTATTGAATTTTGGATCATCGCGAGAGAATCGGTATATCGTAGAACCTAAAAGCTCAAAGGCATGTGTCAAGTACACGAAAGGAGCCTATAACACTATCCTTTTAAAATAACTAGTGAGTGACAATAACAAATAAGAGTAGGTAGATATAGCAAAGCATCTTACGTTTGTATATCTCCGTATAAACGACACATTTGTTCTTCACACCATCAGCGTTGTACGGGCACGTCTTGATGTTAGTGTCGTAAGATACTTTCTGACAGTCGGTGCAGGTGTAGCACCTAAGGTTTGAATCTCCAACAAAGGTTAAAACTCCGACAGAGGTTTTTTCTGAAATTTGAAGACAGAAACTTATAAATAAGAAAACAACTTACTCAACGCACATGATAATTATTTTTCTCAACCATTACTGCCTGATCGGGTTTCTGGGTACGTGGATCTCAGGGTTGAAAGGCAGGGGTCCTACCTTGCACCATCATCTTCATTATCTGCTGGACATAGGCCTCCCCTAATGAGCGCCATTGCACCCTGTCCTCAGCTCGACGCATCCATCTTCCACCACCAGCTTACGTACCTTGCACCACCAGTTCCTTAAAAGAGTCGCTTTCTGTAAAAAGTCAAAGTTCTTTTCAATCGATACCTTATGTAGTTTACATAAAATGCATATTTTAATATGAATGCCTTCAGAACAGACTACTCTGTGTTTTAAGTAATAAACAAAAATAATATCTAAAGTTAAACCTTTTGTTGACACCCTTGGCTCCGACCTGACGAAGGCTACGATCACAAAAAGAAACCCAGCCGTTCGGAACATTTTCCACCGTTTGAAAATCTTGCCCAATATTCACTGCTTTTTATATACATGCAAATTGCTATGGTATATCTAGTTATAGCCATAGTCGTAGGCATTTGATGTATGAGCTAGCAAAGCTCCATTGTATCTTCATGATATTAGAATAAAATTATAAGTTTATATAAATCTAAAATTTGCATAAATTTATGTTTTAAATTTGCTATTAGCATGCGCAATTATCACCTCGCATTATCGATAAGAGGTGCAATAAATACCTATTTTTGGAAGGTAAAAAATAAACAGACAGATAGATAGTTGTTTTTATTATTAGTTTGATTTATCTTTTTAATCAATAGATAGTCATGTTCCAGCGGTCGTGAAGATACGCATTCGCTGAACTGAGTCGCTATTCTGATTGTTCTATTGTTATTTTATTCGTGAAGAAATTACATCGCAAAATATACTTCAGTTTTAGATGAGACATTGATGTGAGTCAACCATCATCTTCCTGCCTTTTTCCCACGTTATGTGGGGTCGGCACAAGTGATCTTCTTCCATTTCCCTCTATCATTCGTCATCTCAGTACTTACTCCTTTCTTACCCATGTCATCTTTCACACAGTCCATCCATCTTTTCTTTGGTCTACCTTTACCCCTGTATCCATCCACATTCATATCTAACACTCTCCTCGTCACATGACATTCATCTCTTCTCATAACATGCCCATACCACGTTAACCTATTACTCCTCATCTTTTTATGTGAGTCAACCAAACTTCCAAAAAAGAAACTTCTTCATCTAAGATTCACTTATTATAAGCACTTTCATATACTTACTAGAAGTGCTATTTTGGTCTGTTTCTAATGATTTATTTTTTGATGTGGAATAATAATTTAAATAGAACAGCAATTGGTTGTTCACTATTTTTCTTTTAAGTACCTACTTATGTGCGAAAATAAAATATTTTAAGTTTTGATTTTTTTTAATGGAAAACAACATACCTATGTAATTTTACAGTTTAAAATAATGTTGACTAAAGTAGCCTAGCTATATAAATTACTACTCGTATAAGTACCTACTTACCTACTTATTTCATTATAAGTGGTTTCACTAAGATGGCCAAGCAATATCAGTAGCCTTTCTCCAGAGGTGATATTACGTGTAAATGCTTCCACTATGACTCAATAATGCAGCCCCAGGATAGGCCTAAAACGTGCCCTCCAAAGCTCTTTTTGCAAATGACACAAGGTAACTTATAACTTATACAATAACTTTTCAGGGACCTTACCACAAGCTCGTCGGGCAATATCAAGATAATATAACTTTGATATTTTGTACTTACCATGACCAATGTACGTATAATGAAAAATGTATTAAATTAGTGTTACTTCAAGCTTGAATTGTGACGTTTCTGTAACATGATGGTTTGTAAGAGCTTGTGGTATGGCCACTGGTGACCGCGCTTTATTTTTCTTGACCTAGCTAAGAAGTGCTTAGTTTTCTTGGCACTGACCGCCATCACCATGATGACCATAACACCCTACAAGGTGTATAGAAAATAAGGAAACTATAGGTACTAGTGATTTCACATAGGTACAGGAGGACCAGTATTTTGTATTTGTTAGAAAATAATTTAGGTTATTAATCTAGTATAACTTAAAGTAGCCATTCCTTGAATTCTACTGACGTTAGTTATGTACGTTCGTAGGTGTTTAAATTCAATTTAATTTAACCTAATCTAAGTGTTTTTGCTGTTTTGAACTCAACTTGAAGTAAGTTTGTAGGTGTTTAAAATCAAAGAAATAGCTACCTAATCAAAGTCTTTTTGCTGTTTTGAACTCAACTTGAAAACATAATTTTCCGCACATTTTGGTTCGATCTAATTTAATTCGAGGTGATAAAAAAATGTGCTGCGAAACAATGTTTTGCTATTAATTTGTACATTATTATCAAGACAAAACATTACACGCGAAACACGGCTTAGAAAATAACAGCTTAAATAAAGTATTTAAAAAACTAGGAGAAAAAACTACCATGGAAAAGAGACATAGCCTCATACATATTCGTGTAGCGAATAAGCTATTCAATAAATATAAAAAAAAGAGATATTTTTTTACAAATATTAAGCCACAATATGCATAAATAGGTAGGAACTATGCGTATCTCTTGTATAAATACACTTAATCTGAATCTCGGAAACGTCTCCAACGATTTTCATGAAATATAGTATGCAATTTTTCGGGGGCGATAAATCGATCTAACTACTATATATATGATCTGGGATCTAGCTAAGATTTAGTTAAGTAGAAGACAACCTCGTTTACTAAAAAAAAGACGAGCAAAGCTCGGTCATCCGGATACTAACGAGTAGATCTTGTTCTGCATATTATAAAATTGGTAAAGATACCAATATTTGGACACCTTGTATAGCTGACTATCGACTATTCTAATAAGAAATAGTCGCTTCTTGAAACCGTATCTTTTCGCTGTATTTTGGTGCTTAAGCTACCACTGGACTAAAATAATGTATTAGCAGTATTACAGCAGTAACGATGCCTATTGCTGGTCTGGCGGAGGAATTACAAAGATCTCCAGTACAGAGCTGGCAACTGGTGATGTTTCCTTCGGCGTTGCCGATAGCCTCCCTGCACCTCTGTTGGGGCTGTTCTGATGCTGTGGAGCAGCCGCGCACTACATTGGTTACGCCATTTACTGAAAATAATTTAAACACTTTGGTGAGAAATGAAAATCGTAGCACGATGCCCTAAATATATTAAAAAATTCAATACTGAAAGTATTTTTTTCATGATAACCTAAATGATCTAAGGAGAAAACATGGTTGATCAGCTATCAAAAGACAGTAATAAAGGATTAAATTGGATTGAATGCATTTTTTGATTTCAATATCTCAGGTCCATACATTTTATATCTGAATGATAACACTATACCTTAGTATCTGCGTTTTATTCGAGACCTGCAGTCAAGTATCGTCTCAAGTGGGGACTAGAATAGCGATTAAGGTTTCTACTGGTAATAAATAAGTAACTTAAGTTTTTTTGAATGAATTAACAACTATTATGTAGGTTTGTATTAAGTGTAGCAGTAAGATAGTACCTTCATAAAATGTGACAACACATCGGGGTTCAAACTCTGGTGCTATAGCTTGTCTTCTTGTTCGCATCATTAATCTCGCGCGAGATCCAACGTTACTGGTCATGGGTACAACAGTTGGTGGTGGCGTTTGTACACCAGTTGGTGGAGGCGTTGATGCATCAGTTGGTGGAGATGTAGGCGTGTTTGTTGGTGGAGGTGTTGGTACGTCTGTTGGTGGAGGTGTGGGTGCCTCTGTTGGTGGAGGCGTAGGTGCATCTGTAGGTGGAGGCGTGGGTGCATCTGTCGGTGGAGGTGTTGACGCGTCTGTCGGTGGAGGTGTGGGTGCGTCTGTTGGTGGAGGTGTAGGTGCATCTGTTGGTGGAGGCGTTGGTACGTCTGTTGGTGGAGGCGTTGGTACGTCTGTTGGTGGAGGCGTGGGTGCATCTGTTGGTGGAGGTGTGGGGGCGTCTGTTGGTAAAGGCGTAGGTGCGTCTGTCGGTGGAGGCGTGGGTGCGACTGTTGGTGGAAGCGTGGATGCGTCTGTCGGTGGAGGCGTGGGTGCGACTGTTGATGGTAGCGTGGATGCGTCTGTTGGTGGAGGTGTAGGTGCATCTGTCGGTGGAGGCGTGGGTGCGTCTGTTGGTGGAGGTGTGGGTGCATCTGTTGGTGGAGGCGTTGGTACGTCTGTTGGTGGAGGCGTGGGTGCGTCTGTTGGTGGAGGCGTGGGTGCGTCTGTTGGTGGAGGTGTGGGTGCATCTGTTGGTGGAGGTGTGGGTGCATCTGTTGGTGGAGGCGTGGGTGCGTCTGTTGGTGGAGGCGTAGGTGCCTCTGTTGGTGGAGGCGTGGGTGCGTCTGTTGGTGGAGGCGTGGGTGCCTCTGTTGGTGGAGGCGTGGGTGCGTCTGTTGGTGGAGGTGTGGGTGCATCTGTTGGTGGAGGTGTGGGTGCATCTGTTGGTGGAGGCGTGGGTGCGTCTGTTGGTGGAGGCGTAGGTGCCTCTGTTGGTGGAGACGTGGGTGCGTCTGTTGGTGGAGGTGTGGGTGCATCTGTTGGTGGAGGCGTGGGTGCGTCTGTTGGTGGAGTTGTTGGTGCTTCTGTTGGAGGAGGCGTTGGTATGTCTGTTTGAGGTGGCGTTGGTGCATCTGTTGGTGGAGGCGTTGGTGCGTCTGTTGGTGGAGGCGTGGGTGCGTCTGTTGGTGGAGTTGTTGGTGCTTCTGTTGGAGGAGGCGTTGGTGTGTCTGTTTGAGGTGGCGTCGGTGCATCTGTTGGTGGAGGCGTGGGTGCGTCTGTTGGTGGAGTTGTTGGTGCTTCTGTTGGAGGATGCGTTGGTGTGTCCGTTTGAGGTGGCGTTGGTGCATCTGTTGGTGCGTCTGTTGGAGGTGGCGTTGGTGCATCTGTTGGTGCGTCTGTTGGTGTAGGCGTTGGTGTATCTATCGGTGGAGGCGTTGGTGCGTCTGTCGGTGGAGGCGTTGGTGCATCTGTTGGAGTAGCTGTAGGTGCTTCAGTTGGTGCGTCTGTTGGTGGCGTCGGTCCAACCGTTGAAGGCGGTGTAGAAGCATCTGTTGCCGGAGACGTAGGTGTATCCGTTGATGGCTGTTCAGTGGGAATAGGCCCTGAAGGACATGTTTGAATGTCGTTTTGTGTCAGTTGTGTGACATCTTGACAACCATGACATACGTAGCATTCCAGTGCTGCATTATCTGTAAAGGATCCGCATTTCATTAACATTGTACGTTTAGCTTATTATCATAATCAAGATATAAATAATCGTTATCGTGATGATCACTTTTTTAATAATTATTGTCGAATTTAACACGCTGCAACGTATACCGGTAGGAACAAACAAAGTGTAGGTAATAAAATTTAATTATTAAGTAGACGTTAGAGATTTAAACTCCTTCGATAAAAACTCGGTTGAGACTGTAAGTGTATTCAGTTCAAGATATTATCATTTGGAGACGGTTTTCAACCTTTTTGTAAAAAATATAATAACCAAACTTCTTCCATTTCCCTCTTCCGCTTGTAATCTCGGTACTCACTACACTCTTTTCTTATTCAAATAAATTAAAATCAATAAATAACGCCAACACAACATTTTACAACGCCATCTACTTATAACAATAATATTGTTGAAGAGCACTAACAAGTTTGTGAGGATGTATGGATTTTTGTTACTTCTTCACGCTGAAACGGCTCTGGATGAAATTCGGCACAGAAATACCTAGATTATAATCTAGAAAACACATACATAAGTTACTTTTTATTCTGGAAAATGTGCGGTTACCGTGGGATAGATTTGTTTTTGTATTTTCAATGTAGCATGCGGGCGAAGCCGTGGGGGGTAGCTGTTATTTTATATTTTTGTAAGATAGTATATTTCTAGGCACCAGTCATGGGCAGAATAAGTTTTTCATGATTATTCAGTTTTTTTACTTTCTTTATTATTTAAAATGAATTATATAAAAGTACGCTAAAATTAAATGATGCGGGTAAAAATAATGATGCGTTGATTTTGTAACTTTTGTAAACTTATGTTTTTAATACTTACACTGAAAACTCAAGATGACTATTACTAAACAGCACTTCAAATAGTTCCGAAACATTGTTGACAACTTGGAATTTGTTTATTACGAGTACTATAAATTATAAACTAATCTAAATTATCGATAATTAAGTACTTTGTCTGTCAACATCGCTCTCCGAAACGCGACTGCGCGAAATGCAGAACAACTTTTGATAAAAAATATATACGGTCAGATAATCTGCAAGAAATAGATAATGGTTAAATAGCTGTTATTAATAAGCCCATTCTGGTATCGGTATAGCGCTTTTAATGTCCTTGTTATTTCTATATTGATAGGCAGAGAGAATAGCATAACCGAGTTGGCTTTATTTATTTTTAACTGGTATTTTATTGATAACGGCGCACGATGTAGGTAATGTTCGTTTGGAGTGATTAATTAATATTTATCCGTTTGGGAAAAGCCCTGTTTCCGCTTGAAACTGGACCAGATAAAAGCATTATTATAGTCCCTTAGGGAGAGGCCTTAAATATAAAGGGTGTTTAATAGATTGGATCAATGGCAATAGAGGACTAATGCTGGTAGTTTTAATACCTTCATTTTATCTCAATCCGTATAAGGAAATTAAATTACATTTATTGTGAGGTAAAGAAGCAACAATAACTCAATGTTTTTGGAATTTAAGAAACTGGATCCCTAACTGGACAAAGAGACAAAAAAAAAACTGTTAGGAAATGTCTGTCTCTTCTAAATCACCAAAGTTAAAAACAAATATTTATTCAATAAAATGAGAAGGATCACTTTAAAACGTCTTACATGCTAGGTGAGTTTTAGTGCTAATTCCAGCCTAAATCATCATCATCATCTTAGGGAGATGATGATAATGATTCAGGCTGGAATTGGCTGGAATGATTCTTATACCACTAGTTATGTAGATTTGGAACAAAAACTTCTCTTCCCCACTCTCCCCTATCATCCGTCACCTCAGTACCTAGTGACCTTAGACGCAAATTAATATACAAATAAATGTTGTGTGTTCCTGTATTTTATTACATTTTCAAATTAACCCGTTTAATGACCACGCGTCTCATTAATTTATTGTAAGGTTTGTTTTTAATGTCAATATTTACTTATAAATTGATTAAGACGCGCAAAGTCGCGAATGAGTCGGCTATCCAATCTCGAAACTATTTAATTAAGTAAATTGCACTGTAGGTAGGTATATGACATTGGATTTTTTCAATTATATAAGTTTTGGTCAGCCAGAGGTCATAAATTATCGCTCGGTAGCACAGTTATCTATGAGTATTGAGTATTTAGCGTTATCTTGGCAAGCGCGTTGAAGCACTGATTTGTTTTGATTTTTTGGCAATCGTGAATGTGTTTTTACTTACTGAAGGAACTAGAAGGTTGACATCAGCCAACAGTCACATAGCCTTGACCTTAACTGACAGTATTTTTGGTAATTCCCTAACCTCAACGAGAGTTCGTATATTTTGCAGCAATCTAAAATGAATTTTATTACTCACACAGTTGTAATTAGTTTAGATAAAAACTTAAGAAGTAAAACTGACGCTTTTCACCTTGTTGAGATATCATCGTAATTAATTATCATCTTCCTGCCCGTATCCCACTAGATGAAGTCGGCACAACAGGTTTTCTTCCTCCACTCTCCTCTATCGTCCGTCATTTCCACAGTCATTTCAGTAGTCCTCCCTTCTTACAAATCGTAGAGATAATGCATACAATATTGAAATACGCAAACCATAGTACAGATTAGCAAATAATTTGATTTTTGGGTTCTATATTATAAGTATTCAAAATGTTTATTGCATTCATGTTACACATAAAAGGTCTTATAGAGATAGTAGGTGTAGTTTTAACATGAGCCCGGATAACACTAACGTAATGATAGGTGGAACAGAGTGCTGACTGTGTGGAAACTTCTAGAAGGAAGGTAGGTTGTCCACCGACAAGATAAGTCAAAGACATGATACACGTTGGAAGGAAAAAGGGGTCTATACCCAGCCCAGCCGCTGCTAGCTATGAGATAAAAGAGGCTGCATAAGATGAAGTATGCAATAGAGGTGGTAAGAGAAACGACTAAAGATACCATTAGGCAAACCCTTTGAGCACTGCACAGCCTAATGTTCTGAGACAGAGTATAAACGTAAACAATAGTATTTTCGCTACGGATGATCGAATCACCTTGACGCATCAGTGAAACTGCCGCTTGATCTACTACGAAGGTTCCTAAACTTGTTGAAGATTTGCACTTTTTTTTATTGGTCATGGTCGGGTATAACCTTATTATATTGACATGCATCGATGCCTCGCGTAGTTTTTTCGACGAACACAATCAAAGATCATCTATCCACTAACATTAATTTTCATCTTGTTCAATGAATCCGTCGTAGCAGCTACGACGTAGGAGTACAGATTATTGAAGTATATTTCAAGATAGGATTTGACTAACTTCTGGTTTAACTTTACTCAGTATAATGTAATGTCAAATGCAAGTAAAATTTCAGTTCACTTTTCGATAACATTGTTTATTCTGAGGATAGTACCGTCCATCCTTTTAGTTATCTACAGATAACAACTACCTGTACAATAATTATGGAATCCTACTGTTTGTGATTAAGTATTTTTTTGCAGGACAAGATAAATAATGATTTTGGAATCGAATCTAAACGTTCGATCTAAAATTTATAAGTTTTCTTAACCTATATTTTTTTTGGATTTCGTCCAAATGTCCGGTTTTAGATAGTGCTGTTATTGTAATAAAACCATAATAATCTATTATATGAGCTGATCAATATCATCTATTACACCAATAAGTTTGGTGTTGCAATAAATAGAGATAATGGTCATTGCGTAAAAAAAATATTGAAATAAGTACCATAATAAAATCAAACCTATTTCTCTTTTAAAACATTCAGGCAAAAAAAAAAATGTCGTTGGAGCATTGGTAGTGTAAGGCACTGGTGGTGTAGTGATAGCACCCCTACCTCACGATCCAAGGGTCGTGGGTTCAAACCTGCTCGTGCACCAATGAGTTTTTCTATTCGAAAAATGTATATGCGCAATGCCATGCTCTTAAACGGTGAAAAAACTTGAAGTGAGGAAACCGGCATATCCTAGAACTAATTAAAAATTCGAAGGTTTATGTCGTAGGTTAGTATTCTTATAAGCATGTTTGGACGTGCCTCTGACGCCCCTGTAGATATCCTCAAAGATCTAAGTAACTAGAGATCTGAGGAGATATCTACAGAGCCAGGGGATTACAGTCTTGATCATGTTTTTTTTTTCATTTTATTATCGCATCACTAGTTTTTCGAACCAGTGCAGTGCGGGAGGCTCTTTTCTTGGACTTGGTTCTACAACATGCCGGGTTCCATACGATAACTATATGATTAACTAGCTTCCGCTCGCGGCTTTGTTTGCGAGGTACCTACATAAAATATGGCCTATGTTACTCAGGGATAATGAATGTAGCATTCTAATGGTAAAAGAATTATTGAAATCGGAACAGTAGTTTTTGAGTTAATTCGTTACAAACAAAAATACAAAACTTTCTTCTTTATAATATTAGTATAGACACAGTATAGATATAGAAAAGCGATGAATAAAACAGTCGTCAAAAAAATAAGCGTCAGATACTGGGGGCTAGACTAGTGCCATGCTGACACAATCACTATGAAGCGTCATTCCCCGGTATTTAACTGAAGCACTTAATTATTGATTAACACTTAGCGACGATAAGCTAAATATAGCCTACGCCCTTGTACCTGCGTGGCTTAGGCATTGTAACTATCGGTTACTGATCAAATAGAAACTACAACATTCAATATTCATTATTTTCGGTCACATTTCTGCCATAAGCTTTTCAAACATTACGGGAGCTTTAAGGGCAGTCAAAACAATTGTATTCAATCATACATAAGGGCCATTTTTAAACATCTTGCGTGCTATGTGTTTTTAGGTGTCAGTTCCAGAAAAACACCAGTACGTCGATTCTGTAAAATTCAAACATCAACTCGCATCTCACATCGCTATTCACTCTCACTTCGCTTAAGACACTTTTTATTTGACACTTTGAATCGGGTTTAAGTGCGAAGCGAGAGTCGAAGTGACTTGGGAATTACCGTATAGAATGCCGCTTCTTACGTCATCTCATACTTTATCTGTCAAAATCTCCCCGTCATTTTAGTTCAACTCGCTGACACGCTCGCAAGAGTGGCGCTAGTTTAAATTCGAATTATCAACCGAGTTTTTAGAATGCCAATCAAGAAATTCACAGCGGATACAGATTCGAAGTTTCTTGAATCGAAGAATGAGGTCTTACATAATCACACGGCTGTGCTATGTGGTAGGATTTTACAGCAATCTGTCATAGGTGCCACAGTGCCAAAAAGATATTTTACTTCTTTAGAGGTACCTGTAGGTATATGTACTGTCTTTAGAAATAAACGTCAGTGGAGCAAGCGAAATTTCTGGGCCAGTGACTAATGTCTAAGGTCTTATTCTCTCATCCCTACCATTTTGAGGGGTCAAAGTGGCTTTGCGTCTGTGGACTATTTTGTTAGCTTTTTGTTATAAGTAGTAGGTTCTACAGGTAATTATGCTGTCATCTGTATTATTCAGGTGTTTCCTTACTACTTCATTAGGGTAATCACCTTCAATTGACTCAATTGAGTCATAGCAATTAACTCAAGTGTTGAATTTTATTGTTTTCAAGATAAATATTTATTTATTTATTTAAGATTCTTAGAACTTCATATCACAATGACGATACCATTGCGACTTCAGATAGGGTCGTCTTTGTAAAGTTGTAGTCGCTATATGACGGTTTTAGTTGTTGAAGTTGAAAGCCCTAAAGCGATTTCCACAAACTCTGTTACTCAAAAACTACTGGACCGATTTCAAAAAATATTTCACCATTAGAATGCATAAATTAGGATAATCCTTGAGTAACATATATTTTATGTTAGGTATATCATTGCTTACGAAGTCGCGAATAACACAGTATCCAATAAACAATAGAATTTGAATCGTATTACGTGCTAGATGGTGCTTGGCAGGGATGAGATATCTCGGCCCTGGGGATTGTTAGTCTGTTTATCTTATCTCATCCCTGGTGGTAGGTAAGCCTAGCTGCCAATTCTAGTCCTATCCCCAGTCCGAGAGGAACTGACAGGAAACTCGCCGGGCCCTAGCGCTTTTTTGTATTATGCCCGCCTTCCACTAAAAAACGGTAATGAGCGGAAACTGAGCTAATAATCTGCGCGGATTGAAATTGTATTGAAATCCGCTCATTCACAGTGGAAGCACTCCTATGAAGAAAGCCGTTGCGAGTCAAACGGAGTCCGTACGGAGCCCGCTCCGCTCGCAGTGGAAGGCGGGTATTATCCTTGTTAATTTTCAGTTCCATCATCAAAAAATTTGGTTTTTTCTAACATAGTTACTAACACCTGCTTACTTAGCAGGATATTATGGGCTGATGTGATAATACATGGATGGATTATCGTAGGATAGCAGAGCAGCCAAGCATCGCTGAACGCATATATGACATACGATACGCATGATAATCAATTGAAACCACAAAAAACTCTAGTTTTAGCTGACTTCGTCCACCGATGGCAAAGTAGTGATTATAAGAGAGATTTTTAACAATGATAAATGATAATAGATAACGGTAACAGCCATGATGACCTCATCACTCGTAGAAGTTTGCCTTTACTAGGGGAATACCCTGTAAATAGTGGATTTGTCTTGCAATTTTTGAAGTTTACTTACCGTTATAATAGCGAGCGAACAGGTAGGCATATTGTTCCTCGGCTTATAAATGATTTACCTACTGACTTACGCGATAGTATTACGCATAATAATATAAAAGAATATTAAAATCATATTTTTTAGGATGAAGAGTAATGTCATGATTGTTTTGTTTTGTACCCTTGTTGATTGCACTCTTTGTTCGTTATTGTAGTAAATTTGTAGACTCCACTGTAGCATCTTATATTGCAAACCTTTGTGGTTTTTTTTTTGTTACAATTATTTCAAGCTTTTGTAAACTTTTTTAAATGAAAATAAATAAAAAAAAAAATCTAATCAGTATTTTTATTTTTATTTATGGTATTCTGTAAGTCGTTGTCTACTATGAAGTCTCCTATTCTTTAGTCATAGTCAAGTTGTCAAAACAGCAATATTTTGTTTAAATTTCACTTAAACAAAAGATGACTGTTTTGTTTAAAATTGTGATAGATTTGGAAAGGAACTTTCACATATCTCACACTCGTGTCAAGAACTCGGGCTTTATTGGAAAAATAACTACCAAAATTACACACTAAAACGAGAAAAAATATGTGAACTAGGCAATAAGTCCTCTGTCGAAAACATCAGAAAAAAATCCGAGAACAATTTCACTTTTGTGTTTTATTTCGAAAAACATTATAAACATAATTTTATTATCACTAGCCACTGCACAGGTTAGTTTTATGTCGTGTAGACGTTCACCTATAAACTAATAATTTAAGATAATAATTGCGACTGAGGTTGTAGGTAAGTATTCAGGGTATATTATGAAGTCAATTTTCAAGTTTTTATAAAAAATATATTATTATATTTCTTATTGAATTACTTAATTAGCATCAAACAAACAGTAGCAACTAACATCATGACAGAATAATGTATTGTATAGCTACTGTTGCATTTATCGGTGTCACATGTATTACAACTTGTTACATTTGTGGCTTCCGTGAAGTTACAGCCGATGCTATCTGGTATGCAACCCCTGTAGATCATGCCTTCATCTGAAAAATATAAAAGCATAATATAAATAAACTATTAAATACTATTATGAATCTATTCAATCCACATTAATCTACTGCTAGGTAAGGCCTTTTATATCGCCTTTTTTCTAGTAACTGCGCATTTAGTAATCTCCTAAAGCTTATAATCCTGTTTTCTCATTCTTCATCATCATCATCATCATCATATCAGCCGCATGACGTCCACTGCTGAACATAGGTCTCCCCCATAGATTTTCAGAGCGAACGTTCATGCACGGCCTGCATCCAACCCAACAGCTCCTCTTATATTGCCTGAACTGGTGTACATATGCAATCTCATATTTCCTTGTAACTTATTAGTAGGTATGTATAAATTTAAATCAAAATGTTTACCTTCGGCTTTAAAGCATACGTATTTTATATCATCTCTTTGAGAGATACGACTGGAGAAAAGATTCTTGCCACAATTACAACCAACTTCCTGAAATCATACAGAAGTAAAGGTCAAATGATTTAAAGAAAAATTCAAGAAGCAAAATTAACTATTGTTAACCTACGCACATTTTCGCATTTGCATTTATCGGGGTTAGTGCTTGTAAAAAGCGATAAAATACTGCGTTTTGATCTGCTGCCTGGTAAGCTAGGGGCATCCACATCATCTTGCAAGGCCACAGTAGTCTGAGGGGCAACGGTAGTCTGAGGAGGGGCATCGGTAGTCTGAGGAGGGCCCATGGTAGGTCCCGGTGGGACAACGGTAGTTTCCGGAGGAGCCGTTGTTTCTGGAGGGGCTACTGTTGTTCCTGGAGGTGCTAATGTAGTTGCTGGAGGGGCCACGGTCGTTCCGGGATCACCACATGTCACCAAGTCATCATCGGTAGGGTTGGGGCAGTTGCCACAAAAATAACACTGTAAACTGTCGACTGAAATAAATGGAATAAATATTAGTGTGCAATGTGTGTAAGACATTGGAAAAAAATCATTATCATACTATATACTACACTGCACATTTTTACTTACCTCCAACTAACCCACTCATTAAAACCACAGAAACCAAGCAAAGTAACTTCTGCATCGTGTCTGACTTTATCTACTGACTGGAACAATGTTGTGTTGTAAAATACATTTTATAGGAACGCGTCATATTTTACAGGGAGTTCTAAAATACTTTTCTATAAACGTTTCTAATCATTCAGATATGTATAAAACTATCTTGCGTTACTGACTGACTGATAGATCAACGCACAGCTTCAACTCTTAGAACTGTGGAGTATGGGTTACTTTTGGGGAAGGATATAAATGCCAGAAATTTAACTTCTAAATGGTGCAATGGTGGAGTTAAAAAATCGCACGAATAGAGTACCGATATAATTATCGTTGATTGTTTTGCGGAATAAACACTCCAACGCGAAATAATTACAGTTTCTTTAGTACTTACCTACCTATACACACTTTGAATGATTCTTGCTGATGTCCAACATATATTTATCCCCCTTTCTGGAAAGTCTTACCAAGGTGAGGATGCCTTATAAGTACCTACACAGATAGGGAGGTATCTGAAGTAAGACTCGTTTCAGATACGATCACGATCAAGTGAAATTTACACACCATGTGTAAACACTGAATCCGATATAGATCAATAGGTACTTGACTATTATCATAAAGTATTTTGCCTCTCTAAAGATAAACGATGCAAATTGCACAACTGCAGACAGATAAAACTGGAACACAGATTTGTATCTGAAGTGGTTGTAGTTCTGCCTGCATTAAGAAGCACCATGTTGATAAAATAGTTTCTAAACTTTGCACATATTGTTTCATAAATACAATGCCTATTTAAGATCTTTCTTACATTTAAGTTGCAAGTTTATGAAACAAACATGCTGTGTAGAACTTTCCGATCCTTTGGGAGAATTGATATTGTGTTTAATGCATGGTAAGTGAAGGCATCGAAAGTTCCAAAACAAATATTCAGAAAAATTCAATAGTATTTCACTAATGATTCCAATATCTGTGTTGGAATATTCAGATAATTTTAAATGATTAGTTGCGGATTATATTTAGATGGGTTTAAGCAAATTCTGGATCACAAGAATGATCTATATAAAGCCTAAATCAAAAATTAAAGCCATACAAAATGTCAAAAGATCTATGGTGACTGTAAAAATCAATTTTCAGTATCGTTCATTTGGGTTTTTTAATTTTTGCAATAATTTTATTACTAGTTATAAGTAATGTTAATTTTTCAAACCGCATGCACTACACCAACCAAGGGTAGGTTTATATTTTTTATGTTATAGGTAATAAGTACTTAATCATTATGTAGGTATTGCATAATCAGGTACCATGTAGGTACTTAAAAGTAAGTAAATTAGGGTTAAGTTGAAGAGCACGATCCGAAAGCCGTGGGTTCAAACTTGGTCGTGCACCAATGTGTTACATGAGTTACAATGAGCCAGTGCTCTTAAATGGTGAAGGTAAAACATCGTGAGGAAACCGGCATACCCAAGAACCAAAAATTCTTAGGTGTGTCTTATAAGCGGCAATGGGCTTGCAACTTACGGAATTCTTACTACTGTGCTAAATGTGGGCATGTACCAAATGTCATGTTCGGACGTGCCTCTTGTTTTGTAGAGACAAATTGACCCTAATCCTTGATGGGTTTTGTGGATGGTATAAGTACCTAAGCTGCGTCATAAAAATACCCACCTTATAAAAACGATGTACCTAAACCCTGGTATTTTCTACATAGGGTGACACATGACGGACCTACGTACCTTAAACTACGTAAGTATAAGTACCTAGCTATGTACAAAATACAAATGACACAATATTTTAAGTAGATGAGTGTATCAATAATGTTAATGAGTCATCGAACGAATCATTGGTTGTTTTTGTGTTTTGTGTCCTCTTCAAAACATAATACCTAAAGGAACAAAAGAAACTAGCATTAAAATTGTTATTTACTCGTATTTACGTTTTATTGGGTGAACCATTAAATCGCCAAAAATATGTTCTTGTTATTAAAAAAAAAACTTAATAATAAAATATGATATTTTCAATCTAACCATAACCGAACAACAAAAGTATGTTTATTTACAATAATTAAAAAAGTGGTACAGTTATTTTCAATTTCGACACAAATGCTAAATTGCAACATTAAAAAAAAATCTTATAACTTACATACGGACACAAATTTTTCTTAAAATTAAGTAACTGCTAATGCTACTTTAACGCTTATTAGCTTATAGGTATTGTACAGTACATAAATAATCTAGATTTATATTGAACCTAGGTATTCATATCCATTGTTTTGAAACCTACTTAAGAGAGACGCATCTCTCTACTCAAAGAGACATATTGTTTGATTTAAATTGATAACTGTGAATTATTTCCAGAAAAATATTAAATTGTGTTTTCTATTACCATCGGCATATGAGTTATAGCCAATACAAGCAGTTCACAGAAGCTTTTAAGATCAACCATTATCATATATTCATTAATTCATTGTTTTATGTTGGTATTAATATCAATACCACAAGAAACATTCACACTATACAACCTGTGTTTTTACTGAACATTTAAATACCTAGTTGCAAATCTTTACCCTTACTGTTTGTACAATAAGTAAGAGATGATAAGGGTAAGTGCAGATAGAGGGAGAGACATCGATAGAGCGCCGGCTCCGTTGCAGTTGTCCTTGTTGCACACCTCACAGGATGTGACCTTCTTATCTGGAGAGCTGTTCTTGGTCACTTCCTTCATGGTCTTACAAGTTTGCTGGATGTCAGCGGCGCTTCCTTCCAGGCAGGTACGGACCACGGTGCCAGTTCCTGGAATAAATGGTTTTGTGTGTTATTGTCCGAGACATCATTATGAATGTATCGATTTAATTTTAGTTGCTGCTACTTATAAGATCGATTAAGTACTATTTTACTAAGACTGGCTATATTATGGGAGATTGCCCGTTCTCTTGCTTAGCCGTGTCGGCGCGTGCGGTCAATTTTAGTACATCGTCATAAGATTCAATAAAATGTTGTATCTTGGACATGTTAGTCCAAGTTGGAGATCTTCTATAGTCTTTTGTGTCTAAAATGTTGAAGATAACGTCAAAAAATTTATAACTATAAAAGTATTAACTTTTAGACGTTTTTTTGGTAACGTGTATCAAACATTTTCGTAGATGTAAACGCGGGGTAATGATTGAACGAATTTGGATGTTTGATGATGGGATGGAAATGGAATGATAAAGTTTAAAACTATATAACTGCGGAGCGTAGGTAGTAAGTAACAGCAAGTATAACATACCCATCACGAATTTGTGGCAGTATCTGGGTGCTCCCTGGACGCCGGCGAACATCTCAGGAGGAAGTACATCGTACAAGTTTAGCTGGTTGTAGTTAATGGAGTCCTTGGTGCTGCAGTCCTGGAACGTGAAACGTGCGGTTTGTATTCTTCTTTATCATCTCACTAGATCCTTTGAACCGGATGGTAAAAGTAGGGGTAAATGGTAAAAGGTTGATTGAAACCCTCCATAGCTAACATGGTAGCAGCGACAAAACGTTGACAACGCTTTAGTCGAGGATGTCGCATATTCGCACGAGAAAGAGCGAGACAAAACAGTTGACAACATTTTGTCGTTGCGCTTATGTTAGCCCGGCTTGTCCTCAAAATTTGTAGTACACCAACATGCCGGTTTTCTCACGATGTTTTCTTTCACCGTTTGAGAGTACTGTGTTGTGTGCGTACGTTTTTCAAACAGAAAAACCCATTATTGTAGGGCTGGATTCGAACCCACAACCATAGGATAAAAGGCGGGACCACTAAGTGCTCTTAAAAGACTCAGTGGTATTCGGGTTATGATCTCTATTTGTACACTCTGAACAAAATGAAGTGGCCAAAAAATTTTTTTTAATCTCCATACAACGATGCTCGATTCATACACACCTACGTTAAATAGGTACCTACTACGCTGTAAAACTTGGGCTTGTCAAACAGTGTTTGGACGTGCCTCTGACTACCCCCGTTCAGATTTCTGGTACTAACCTTAGGAGCGATGGCGGATGTGAAAGTAGCCGCACATTTCGAATCCGTTTGGGTATTGCAATGGTAGCACTGCAGGCAGGACCCTGGAAATATAGAAAAGCAAGTTTAGTCAGAAGATTGTGTTGTGGAGTAAAAGAAGACGTTATGATGAAAATTGAGAAGATCAATACATACTTTTACATAGAATGCCTACTGTTATTCTACGTAGAAAGGACGGATGAAAGGAGACTGTTACATAAGGCGAGAGTGAATGTGACAGTGGGAAGGGGAAAACCTCAGCGTACGTATCTAGATCAAATTGGAGACGTGTTAGAGAGAGGCCAGGTTAAGAGTACTCTAAACCAACATGAGAGTGAATGAAGCAAAAGAGGTATGTCAGGATCGTAGCAAGTGGAAATTCGTGGTCTTTGCCTACCCCGTCGGGAAACAGGCGTGATGTGTTTATGTACCTATGTATGTCAGAAAAATTCCCTTTAGACTCCTACTTGTGGGGTAAGGTAGGGCTACCTTTCAAAAGCGGTGTAGGTATAGGAGCCAACAACCTGTTGAAATGTAACCTCCACATGCCATATCCACGATCCAAGATAACCACGAATGGAATTAAGGTCTTATAGGTATTTGAGCGTTCCTAGATCATATTATTTTGCTATTGAGTATAAATGAATGCGGTGAATGCGGAATGACTCATAAATTAATAGCACGCGCTGTCTATCTGTTCAATGAAATGTCTTAAAATGCTTATAAAGCCACATGTGCCATATAGTTTTATTAATAAAATGTTCCAAACATCTGTTTAGCATAGTATTGTTCAGAAGAAGTGAAGAATCAAGCTTGGCCTCGAGGTCAGGTCTTCTCCCGCAAAGTATCTACAGCATTAGTGTATTCATATCACGTTGGCTTGGTTAGCAAAGTGCAAACTATGATGTCATCGGCTGCCATTTTTATTTGGGCCGCCGCGCGCCGTGCTATGAGCTCATTCACCTTGGGGCTTGGCTGTCCACTGACTACAACAGCTCTAGTATTTTAGAAATATTTATTTTATACAGGATATAACAAAGTGGGTAAACACCTACAGTTGGTTTACAAAAGACGCTAGTTTAGACCAAATTATCTACTTCAAAAATACCGATTTGAAAAAAACCAGAACATTCTCAATGTAGGTAGTCAAAATGCCAATTATTACTTTCATAAAATACCTGTATTTCAAGAGAAATGCGCAAACCCATACTAAAAATATATAGATGAAGATTCGGAATTAAAAAAATACTTGCTGATACATACGGCCATTCAATACTTTGCTTTTATCGATCTGTGAGATTCAAGACAAAGTGACATTGTAATCAACGCAATTCTACGACAACAATGTGCTAATTATGGTGCTAATTATTTGGACACGGCGTAAAGATTATGCAAGTACCTACACAGCCATAAATATAGAATAAAATGAGGTGATATGCGACCTCCGCAACGTATGGGTGCGATCTTCATAGTGTTGACAACTGTCATGTCATACTTTGTTATTCTATAATCAGTACCTGGGTGACCGAGCTTTGCTCGGTTTTTTTTTGGTTAATTGTGTTTTTTTGAAAATGAAACCTAGCTAGATCGATTTATCACCCCCAAAACCCCCTGCATACTAAATTTCACGAAAATCGTTGAAGCGGTTTCCGAGATTCAGATTATATATATATATAAAAAAAAAAAAAAAAAAAAAAAAATATGATCACGACTGTAATACCCAGGCTCAGGAGATATCTCCTCAGATCTCTAGTTATTTAGATCTTTTGAGGATATCTAAAGAGGGTAGTCAGAGGCACGTCCAAACATGACATTTGGTACATGCCCACATTTTGCACAGTAGTTAGTATTCCGTACGTGACAGGTTGCAAGCCCATCGCCGCTTATAAGAATACTAACCTATGACACATACCTTCGAATTTTTGGTTCTAGGGTATGCCGGTTTCTATATATATTTCGGTATATGTGTATATATATGTATATATATATATACATATATATATACATATATGCAAGAATTGCTCGTTTAAAGGTATAAGATACTAGTAATTTTTGTAATAAGCATTTCAAACGTATTGATTACTAGCTTCCGCTCGCGGCGTCGCCCGCGAAATACCTACTTACATAAAATATAGCCTATGTTCATCCTGAAAGTTTATTCTACACATTGGTGAAAGAATTTTTCAAATCGGTTCAGTAGTTTCGGAGCCTATTCGTTTCAAACAAACAATCAAAGTTTTCCTCTTTATAATATTAGTATAGATATTATTAATCATTTGGTTTGTCTAACGCTCTCTAACCTAACTCTGTTTCTCAGTTAAATAAAGCCAATGTTTTTCTGTTGGTTTATCGTTTATTCGCCACAGAACATAAGACTTAAAATATTATCAATGATGTTTACGTCGAAGGAAAATTATATAGATGACATCATGGAGTGTATCAAGGTGTGGTATTAGGTAGTTTATTCAAATGTCTCAAATATGTATAATGAAAGTTAATAGGCAAACACTTAGCTAGGTTGTGTCAAACGAAATCAAGCTTACATGTTTTTAGGATATCGCCTACATGCCCAAGATAGGCTATACCAGCACTTTAGCCTTTGGCCATGGACAAATAATTCGTCCAAGCTTTCCTTTGGCCCTTTATGTTGTAACAATTAATTGGTGCAATAATAAAAGTCATAGATAAACTAATCTACAACTTCGAAATTATACTACAAGCGTGAAAAACAGTCGTAAAAACTTGGACTATTTCCAAAGATTTCTCCCGAATCTGTATGAATAAAAATACAGTCTCTACTACTTTTATTCTATATTCCTAGATACTCAGGATAGTCTTTATTATCCTATTCCTTTCATTTCATAAAACAAGATTATGTTATCAAAACAATTTTTACTATTTTATAGAGGAAATAATAGAAAAAAAACCTATTTTCGTTTTATGTATTGAATTTTGAAAAAAATAACTCTTTTTTGAGTTGTAAATGTAATAGGTTATTATTCGAAAGCCATAATAATTCATAATATATCCTTGAAAGGAAAGCTGAAATTAATATTGTAAACATGATGGTTTGTAAGAGCTAGTGGTAAGACCCTTGATCCACTATACGAGAAATTTCTAACATTAATAAAAATAAATAATATGGCAAACAAACCAATTAGTTAAAATACTTTTTCGTTTTCCTCAATGATCCTATCGACCTATTTATTTGAAAATACCTAACGACTACTATTTGAAAATGCTAAAAATCCAATATGGAGCGGTTCAATCACATTTTTTCTGTGTTCATAAAAAAACAGATCCTAAACTTAAATCATGATAATGGCGAAGGAATGGCGTCATAGGGTCAAGATAATAAATTATTATGTATACATCCGTGTAACTTATTATTATACTTAGCTGGTGTAAGAACTAAGATAGTTTCTTACATTTTGCATGTTTTATCAATACACCTACCAGCTTAGTAGTACGTTTACATTTTACAGGAGGCTATGACTATACCTAGGTACCTATAATATGTATTATTGATTGAGCAAGCGAAGTGAGCGAAAATCTCAGTGGCAAGTAGGTACGGCTATATGTTTTGTATGTTTATGTTACTATTTGTTTGTTAGAGAATTCAATTTGCATGAAACTTGGAAGATCTAGAGATTTTGGTATGTAGATTTTCTGGGAAGCGTATGAGCTTAATCAGTGAACGGGTTGTAAAGATGGGTTCCAAAGACAAGTGGAAAATCTCAGTTCGGGGCGAACTACTAGTAATAAATAGTAGGTACCTAGTTTACAGCATACAATATTTTTGATATGAAGAGAATAGAAATTGCATCAGTGGCAACGACTACAGTCAGCATCTAAATACAATTGTGAGTCAGTCAGTAGGTATGTTTTTAACGTCATTATATTTTTATTTCATAGCATAAGCGGTTTTGTCATAGCTACGGACATTTAATTACCTATTGAGTAAAATCGGTCACTTACATTATTAACTTTTCTTTTAAATTAGGTAGGTACTTAGTTATTAGAAGAGTCTCTGAGCCGCATTTTAATTCTTTCACCACACTGGTTTCAAAAGAAAGAAGATATAATCGACAATGATTGACACGATATAAAGAAGAACAAATCAACTGGTCCATTCTCCTCAATGGATTCATCATTGTTCTCACTATTCGTTATTATTGTTCACAACAAACAATTGTGGTTATCTCGTAAAATACACTTATTAGTTAATTTTAAATGTACCCTTCGCGAAACAACTGATTATCAACCAAGCTTTTATTTCTCCATATACGAGTAGGTATATGATATTAGATGTTTTCTTAGATTGAAAGACGAGATCTAAAATCAAGGTTAAACAAGTTTTTAAAATAACGTATTAAGAAGAAACACCAACTGCTAAAGACTTTGCAATAACAGGCAGCGTGAATAAACCGGTACACCCTGCCCCAGAATAAAAATTCCAAGGCGTCTGTCGTCGGTACGTATTCCTGCTGAGTTTGGCTTGCAAACCAGCTTCGTATCGCATTGAATATCGCAAAATGTATGAGTAGGTATAAACACGATCGATGGAAGGAAAATAAATACAACGAGCGGAGCTTATGTACTTAGAGGAAACAATTTTATACGGAAACATCATAAATATTAATACCTATAAATATCCTTTTTGAAAAGTGAAAAATTCCTCAATATGTGCTAAATACACTTAGGTACATTATGCTAATAATCAGGAGCCATACCACAAGCTCATCGGGCAATATCAAACTTTGATGTTTCGTACCATGACCAAAAGAAATTGAAATTGAAATTGAAATTGAAAAATATTTATTCAGTACAATCACAAGGATCACTTTGAAATGTCTTACATGCTAGGTGAATCTATGTGCCAATTCCAAATTCATTTGACGTAGTGTTATTTAAATTTGAAAGACGACTGATAGTTTGTAAGAGCTTGTAAGGGCTAAAGCCCAGAAGTACTTCCGCTTGCAAAAACAAAACCATACAAAACATTATATGTAAGTACCTTCTATATTGCTGTGACCTGTCTGTCTAACCGCGGGTGATCAACGATAGCTTATTCACTATTGGTGACACTTGTCTGATAGGTATGTATGACTACATTTATACTGGTCATAAATGGTGTGATCCAGTGGGAAAAAACAAAAAGGTATCATAAAAAAGTATACTAAATCAATTAATATAATTTCGTAAGTAGGTAGGTACTTACATTAAATGTAATCCGTGACAGAGGGAAATGGAGGAAGAAAACATGTTGTCCCGACCCCACTTAGCGTGGGAAAAGGGCAGGAAGAAGAAAAAGGTTCATTTGTTTAGTAGTTAACTAGCTTATTAATGATGTACCTAATAGTTACATTCGATAAAAATAATTACTACCTAACCGATAATCGAGTTAATCAATATCAACTCGCCTCAATATCAATTTGGACGAATAGCTCATTAAGGAAGCTTTTTCAAACATAATATTAGCATGTGATCTAAAGGCAACAGAGAAGCATCTATTTATCAAAAGAAGCATAATTTGAATCCATCAAATATTTTAATCGATTTTTTTGATGAACAGTGCAACTACTTTGGTACAATTGTGTTAACAGACCAGCAATCTCAGTTTGTGTTATTTATAACTCGTACGAGTACATTGAGTGAAATAACTCCTACCTATAGCGCATCTTCCATGGTGCTCGAAAGAGGTAAACAACAAAAAAGGTCGACCGTTATAATACCTAACTAGGTACCTCGTTATTGCAAGCGCTACTTAGTGCTAAGTTGTAACCTTCATTCAATAGTCGGTTAAAAACTGATTCAAACCGACACAAGTTTGTGAGTCACAGATTTAAATAGCACTTGCGATAATGGGAATGAAATGTATTGGTGCCTCTTGGTGTGACTTCATTAATAAAGCTTAGGATACAATACAAGGTTTATAAAAATACGTACCAATTTCGACAAGGGTCAAAACTAAAGCCAGGCAGAGGGCAGCACTCCTGCTGATAGACATGTTGTTTGTTTGTTTATTGTTGGTGTACACAGGACACGGCTTTACGCGAGTTCGGATGAGACTGACTAGTGGAACGAGAAACGCGAATGCCCCACGCAAACTCGGTAGCGTGACGCCATCGTACGTACCACCTATTATATTCTTTAGTATAGGTGCCTTTACTACCATGGTGTGGATTTTTGGAAACCAATATAACTGTGCCGATTCTTACCACAACCTTCGGGCAATATCAAAGTAATATAACTTTGAATCGTAATACTACTGTGCAAATGTAGGCATGTGCCATAGGTCAGGTTCGGAGGTAGCTCTGACTACCCTCTTTAGATATCTTCAAAAGTGTAAGTCACTAGAGGTCTGAGGAGATATTTACCGAGCCTGGGGATTACAGTCGTGATCATGTTTTGATATTTACTGATATAGGTAACTTTGATATTTCGTACCATGACTTATAAAAATTGTATTGAAATACCTATAGGTACTTCAAGCTTGAAACTTTGACGTTTCTGAAAAATGGGTTCGTAAGAGCTTGTGGATAGTATGGGTCCTGAATAGTATGCAATTATAGAGATTTCAATAGGTTAGTTTACTGAGCAGCTTTTCAAGTTCAAGATAGCTTTGGCTGTAAACATAAAAAAAATAAAAAAACGGACGAATGCGAACACGGCAAGGCACGGGAATATTTTCCATACATTGTTCGGGTTCCAAAGTCAAATAAACCTTTTCTTTACCTGGAGGATTACTAACGTCGGAACCCTCTATGTGCGTGGTCGAAAACGCTCTTGGCCAGCGTGTTGTCGAATTTTTACGCGACTTGGTGACAGTAGGGAAGGTGTTCTAAAATGATCCCTGGGGGTAAAACGATCACTGGTTGATTTACCGACTTAGAGGCGTCTTCTAGTATTTTTTAAGTGAACCTCGTGTTCCCAAGGCAGAGCCATGCATTTTCAGTTAGTGTCATGGCGGCAGTGACAGTGGAAAAGTTTTAAGGACAAATTGCTTAAAATTTCTGTGCTCAATGTAAAGTAAGCTATTATTTGACTTTACATAGTTTTAGTACACGTACATTTTATGTGGTAGTTGTGTTTTCCTCAGTTTCTATTGTCATTCAGCAATGGAATGAACCGTTTATTATTACGGCATTTAAAACTCACAGGTTGTATTTTGTTGTTTAGCGTAAATAAGGCATTGGGGGGGAAATGATCCCTGGGTGGTGTAGGTAAAATGATCCCGGGATCATTTTACCCCCGGTTTTGGTGTGGATGGGTAAATGATCCTTCGATGTTTTCAATTAACTTTGTACAGGGTGGGGCACGAATCGTGACTTTGAATTATGACGCGTATTAAGCTAGTTATCAGCAACAATATAAAACATTTTGTAAAAGAATTAAGCAAATATTTCCTTGGAATTCTTAAATAAAATTTTGTTTTGTTGTTGATAACTAGCTCAACACGTTTATTAATTTAAAGTCGTTATTTGTGTCCCATCATTTTTTATTTTGCTGATTTTTTTTCCAGTTGAGGCTCTTGAAAAAACTCCATAATTATTGAACGTTTTATTTCTAATTTAAAACCCTAAGTAATGGGGTAAAAAGATCCGGGATCATATTACCCCATTGGGGTAAAATGATCCCGGGATCATTTTGCCCCTATATTTTTCAAAGTGACTTTTTAGTAGACCTCCACAAAAACCTAAATAAATAATTTTCTATCAGCTTTATGCTGTAAAATGCGAAACAAAATTTGTAGCTTGATATTATCGGTAACTTTTAAACACTTTAAGTCAAATAAAAAGCAATAAACATTCTAGTTACAGCAGTTTTCCCTTAGAGGGATCATTTTAAACCACCTTCCCTATAAGTTACAGTTCAAAACTAGCTACATAAATACATAGGTAAGTAGGTAGGTATATAAGTTACGAAATCTGCTCCTTCTGACTGTCTGTACCTAAGCCTAAAATGGTTAGGTACACAGTTTCAAATAAACACGCTTCAAGAATGCAAATATGTTATTACAATGAGTAAGTATGGTTTAATAAAATGCTTCCACTGGGGAATAACCTATATAAAAAATAACATGTAAAATATACATATTATAAAACAAATATGATTTGTTATTATGTGTAGATATAAAGTTCGGACTAGGTTTACCTATATTTGTAGATACCTTTAAGTAGGTACTAGCGAATGTGGCGTGCAGATCTAGCTAGATAGGTATATAGGTAAGCAGTGTGTCAGCCAAGTTTGGAAAAGTTTTTTTACCAACTTAAAAAAAGGTGCTCCATTTTATCTAAGTAAAGTTTAGCGCCGTTACTATTAAAATGGGTGACCAATATTATAGATTTATAGTGTTTTCACGCTAATGCAAGGATGGGAGATTTCTTATCCAAGAAAACTTATTTAGGTATAATTTAGTCTATTCAACCTAATAGCCCAGGTTATAAACAAGACATGATGACATCGCATGAACTGCCGAGGTCTTTGACCCCTGACCCCATCCATTAGTGAAATGGAGGAACTCCTTAATTAAGTTAATTGTATCAACCAAGTGAAGAATTTGTGCATCAGCTCTGCAAAACCTAAGATTTTGTATGTTATATAAGTCAGATCAATCTGAAAAGGTAAAATAACCATAGGTAGAAGTATACGGGCCTTTCTACTCAACAGTTTCGTCATTATTCTCACTTTCGTCATTGTTCGCGCCAAATAATTTCGTTTATCTCGTAAAATATAGGTAAGTTACATTTTAATATACCCTTCGTGAAAAAACTTAATAACATTCAATCTTTTATTGCTCCAGATTCATGCTATCAGCTTGAAAAACAAGCGCTAAAATCAAGGTTAAGTTTTTAAAATAACGGTGAAATATCAAATTGAGTAGAAATACTACCTAAAGCTCCAAGTATAGTTTAGTAGAAGAAAATCACACCGCACGTTTGTAAAATGCAGATTACAGCTTACAATGTTGGAACCAGGTTAAAAGGTTATTGTTCTGCGATCGACTTGTGAAATCACTTTCATAAAGAAGTATGGTGACTCTGACAACTCATATCAATTACCAGCACATTTTACAATTGATACAAGACCTATATTTGCATATGAACTTGATCTTTCATTGGCGTAGTTAACTTTTAAAGATATGTAGATACAGACAGCATCATCATAGTAGGTATCTGTGTTGTTATTGGTCCCAAGTGCATCAGTTTGTACAGAAAAAACGCTTAGTTCATCATACTGAGAACACATTTTGTTTTATAGCAAATTCTTTCATACGCTTGACACTGTCTTTGAATTTTTAGGTTCTACGTAATGCTAGTTTCCTCACGATGTTTCTCTTCATGGTTTGAGAGTACGGTATTAGCGCGCATAAATTTTTCGAATAAAAAAATCCATTGGTGCACGACCGGGTCCGAATCGAACTCACGACCTTAGGATCAGAAGGCAGGCCATTACCACTAAACCACCAGTGCTCTCAGCGATGAGGTCAAGTTATTGATTTTTACAACTTCTCTAGAAATATTGGTTACAATGTTTAGAAGCGCTATCTTAAGTTGATGACGTAATATTTTGATGTTGATACAAAAACACTCGTGAGTCATGTTTGTAACTTATTCAGCAACATTTTTATTAGACATTTTTATAGAAGTAGGGGGACGTCTTTACAAAGTAAGAGGGATGTTAGTGCCGCAAGGTCTTCCGAAGGCCAAAACAGGAAGGGTGGCGCCGTTGGTCCTGCTGTAGGTAATAAAACTTAGTATTGTCTGCGAAAGTGGGTCGATAGGGATGTTTATTAAATCGCACCCCTATTCGACCTTGTTCCCTATAGTAGGAATGGTTCGCATGGCTGGTTTTAATGGTGAAAGTTGCGGTGTTTTAAGGTGATGTTTTCGTGGAGAAAATACACTTAAGGACTCTGTATATTCCGTCAATAGTTTAGCTCTTTATACAATGGAAGTCTTTGCTTTTATTTCTAAAGGTCACTGAAATTTGGGTAATTCGGATAAGGTAGATAGAGGTATTGCTAACCATATCTGTAGCATTCTTATTTATTTCCACAGAGGCCGAGAAATAAGAAATACTTACCTAAAGTGAAGTAAATTGCTTTTTAATTTAATTTAATATTTTTATTGATATTAGAATAACGTTACGGAATTATTGCAAGACGGTCTTTCAAAGACCTCCTTAGTATATACCTATATTAGTATAGACCTACAATGAATAATAAACACAGAAGAAGATGGTAATTTTCATTAGAAATTAACAGGACAGAACTGTTCATCCTCCTCTTTTGCAAGCAAGCAGTCTCTTAGCTATGTAGGTACTACATGCATAAATGATAAAAACAGTTATTATGTAGGTAAGTTTATTTGTAAAGTGCGAAACTGTTTGTCCTCCGAATATAACAAACTAAAATATAATACATCTCACTTCTTGCCCGCTTCACCGAAAACTAGTCGCGTGCTTGGAACGGAACAATGGATTACTTTACTCAGCAGCACAAAGCTAAACGCTCCGCTGCACGCCCCGCTCCGCACCGGAAGTGTGGTGACGCCTAAACTATGGCTTTGTTGACGCAAGCCCCCTACCTATAAGGTGCCTCCTTCAAAAAGGCTCGTTAAGTGAGGCACGTCCACCACCGGAACCTTGGACTAAAAAGCGAGGTTGACTTCTTTTAGATAAGGTATTGTACGGCAACGTTGACATCAAAATATGTGAAAGACGCGCGAGAGATGGCACAGAATATTATTAGACACAGAACTTTAATATTCTATCTAGGCTAGGCTTTGACTGTACGTCGATCACTTTCAGGGAGGGTTATGCAACTTGGCCTTCTAATTAAGGACAATTATAATTTATTTAAAGGAGTCTAGACATACCATCAATAACGCCGTTAGACATTATCATAAATCGATTGTATTTTTAAATGACACCACTAACGCCATCTGTTGATAAACCCGGATAGCTTTATGACAATAAATCAACAAGGAGCATGCTGCAAGAGGTTTTGTTGAATACGATATTTAGTTATAAGAGTAAGGTCTAGATGGCGCTAAATGCAAGACATTATTATATACTGAATTTCGGAGCACAGGTGCTAGACCTACGAAAACGTGACTGGGTGCGAAGACTTTAGAATGGTCGAATGTTTTTCTTGGAACAGGTCGTTGTAGACTTCTATCCTACTGAGACGGAAAGTGCTAAGGTCAAAAGAAGCAGCTCGATCATTTTCACTGTTTCCTGATTGTCGAGTCCTAGATTCTTTGTACCTAGTACAGGTAGGTAAGTAACTACATTTTCAACATGACGTCTTTAAAATCGATTTCTACCTGTTCTGTCTTCAAAATTCAGTCACTATATGTACTTACTTACCTAGCTACCCTAAGTTTCAGGGTCATAATTTCTACATTAAATCTCCTTTCTCGACAGCACGTGAATTTCACGTCGTGACATTACAACAACGCTATCTTTTTATTTTGACTTATAATTTTAAGTATTCATTCTAGGTCATGCTTGCAAGTAATGTCCTTAAGTAAATAGGAAGAACTAAAGGTATTGAACCCACGATTCCTGGAAGCTCAAAGTTCACGGTTGCAGTAAGAATGTGTCTCGGCATTCGGTGACCTTTTCGGCGTCTCGTCGTTTCGACACCGCGCGAAACTCGGCCACGATTCCAGTTCAAATAAAAGCATCACTCATCCTAAGGTTTTTAGATAAAAAGAATATCAAAATAGTCCTAATAATTATTATAAATGCGAAATGCCTTCTGTACCTACTGAATGTACTAGGGCCCTACCACAAGCTCGTAAAAACCATCATGTTCATGTTTCGGAAACGTTAAAGCTTGAAGTAACTAATTTTTTCTATAGCGCCATCTAGTATTACAATAACAATTTTCGGCATGTTGTAAAGTTTAAAGATGGCAACGTTCTTTAAGTTTTAAGGGAAAAATAGCAATTCCTTAGGAATACAAATTTTAAAGGAACAGATATAATACAACACACTATACACTCTAAAAATACACACTATACAACACTCAAAGAACAGAAGAATCAAAAAAAAAATACTTACAGCCTTGATTGATAACTTTCTCTTTTTTTGAAGTTGGTTAATAAAAAAATTAAAGTTCCTACCATGGTCTAAAGTTACAACGTAGTAAGTATTAAATTACCTAGTCAATCTGGGTTTTCCAAGCAGGATTTTTTAATGAGCATGCCAACAATACCTTATCAACTGATAGTAATGAATAGTGATAATTGTAGCTGGATTAACTTCCGAGAAATGGATAGCGGTTGGACCGGTCTATCTCATTGTTTTTCAAGCCTGTCACATCTAGAAGTTTATGACCTTATACAAATATGTTATTCATTTTAAACTCTGATGGATTCTATGTTAATTTCTTCTAAGTACATAACACGAACAGTTTGTATACAAGCCTTATGCTTCATGTACGGCCGTATATACATGTGAACGACTGTATAGATTTTATATTTAACGGTGGTATACAATAACTTTCGGTGTACCCTGCTAGTAGTACCTACGCACCCCCCTTGTCAGGTTAAGGTTCGAATAAATACTTTGGTTAATTATAACAATAAAAGTAGTTCTATTGTCTATAGTTACCTCTTTTATCCGACAAGGTATCCACTTCATGCAGTAGGTGTTGGCATAAATTCATAATTGATATTTTATCAAGATTGGACATAATTTATTAAAAGCACCGAATGTTGAAACAAAGCAATCGTGCGACGACAACATTGGCTATTAATTTATATTGACAGTTTCCTTTGTTGCGTTCTCTTTTTGAATATTAGATTTTTAATCATTACCTTCTTCTTCTTTGTTTATGGCTATTGTCTTTTTTGAGATCAATTTTGCTAGTGTCAAGTGTTTAATTAGTAGTATTGTCAAAGTCACAAAGTCAGTCAAGTTGTCAAGTTGGCTGTTTTATTCAAAACTCTCGGAACTTCCTCTGATGAAGTTGAGAAAAAAAAGGAACTAGGTATTCATTTTTCAATTTAGCCACATTTATTGCGTTTTCAATGGCTGCGCAAAGGTCGTTTATGATGCAGCTTTTAGCAAAATATCAGGTGTAGCCTTTCCTTTCAAAGGTTCCTATCCAGATGACAACGCAAAGCTTATCTCTCAATAAAATCAACGTTGAAGAAAACACTAAGTACAAGAAAACGTATCATGCACTTCCACCTTTATTTTTCAGCCTAGAGGTAGATTTGTTCTTTGACCCTTTAGTCCTAGCAAGAGTTTTTAGTTAAATACGGATAAAAACAAATAGAGACGAAAATCAACATTTTTGAAGTAAAGAGGCTTTTATCTAGTCTAATTTAGGTGGATTAGCGTCAGGTGGAGCTTACGATTTAGTGCTTGGGACTTGGTTTTGGATGAAATATGCTTGTCTAGCACCTCCATCCTTTCAGCGTAGGTACTCGTATCGACAGAAAAGTCATGCTCCACACGTCTGGGCTGACAAAGACTTTATAAAGACACTGTAAGAAGTGAACCCTAAAAACCACAGTCCCATAGCAACAACCGGTCGATCGAAGGTATGGTTTTGATCACTCATATACAAATCCAGTTTTGTTTATCGTCTGATCAAAACTTAATTGAGCGTATAAAATAAGTCTACGGACGTTGGATTGAATGACAAATTTATTGTTCATGATTACGGCATTGTGGCAAATCATGGCCCGGGGCACTGCCGGAGTGTTTGGGCTTATTAAAGTTTGGCAATTTGTAGACAGGCCTTACCATTAGCTCTTATAAACCATCATGGTTGAGAAACTTCAAATTGCAAGCCTACTTCAATACAAGGCCAAGTTTTCTTAGTCATGGTATGAAATAGCAACTGCAGTGTCTCTCTTGAGGATTATTGTTGATCCAATCCAACGAAAGACAGCGACATGGCAGATCCTAAAGGATATGGCGGGAGGAGCTTGACGCGTATTTAACATCTTGGCCTACATCAGCAGTAAATTACGAGCAGTGGAAGGAAGGAAAGCTTTTGACCTGCAGTGGGACTGATATTAACTGATAAATAAAAAATAAATATAATATGAAATTTCAGGTATAATACTTTGATTTGAGCTTGTGGTAAAGCACCTGATCCGATCTGGATGGTAGCATATTTTCTTGTTATTGTGTCAGTAGGAGTTCTTTTGAACATCATCATCATCTTCCTGCCCTTATCCCACGTTATGTGGGGTCGGCACAACATGTGATCTTCTTCCATTTCCCTCTGTCATGCGTCATCTCAGTACTCACTCAACAAGTGTGGTAAAAAGGATTGAAGTGCGCTTTTATGGAACACACCATAAATTAATATTAACGTTATCATCATTAATCTAATGTCCCCACTACTGGTTACTAGAACAGTGGCTACTTTCAAACGGAATGGTCTTACGAATATCAGTTTTTGACATTGAAGCTTTCATCAAATGTGATCCAAATTTTGGAACGGATGATACTTGAACCTACGTCTATATCTGAAGCCGGTATACTTACTAACTATGCCACCGTTTGACTAGTCTATAGCACTTATTACATTACCCTGAATTCAGGGACCCTTACCTTAAATAAAGTGGTGTAATAAGAGATAGGGCGTAAGGCGTAGAGGCTAGGCGTTAGGCTCCCTTACTACCGGGCCCTGAATACCGTGTAGGTAATACCCGTTTTAGTTAGTATTTCCAAGAAGTTTTCTTCGTAGTTTCGAGTCCGCGGAATGTGTAGTCTTTCTATTAAATTAAATTCGCTATTGTATCGTATAAAAAATACCTTTGTAGGTATCATTAACTATTTTAATGAGTTTAGTAGCTACCTATTGATACCGCACTATTTCCTCGTAAATAAAGGTCACTTAGTTCCTCTATGTTTATAGTACTTAAGTTACTTACGTAATTGTAATAAATTATGATCTTAGTACTAACTGACCAGACATACGTTGTTCTATTCAAACTTTAAAAATTACCAGAGTTTGTCCTATCCCCAAATTTTTTGGGCAACTTTTCCAATTGTTTTTGAACTTTTGAGAATCATCATCAACATCATCTTCCTGCCCTTTTCCCACGTTATGTGGGGTCGGCATAACATATGATCTTCTTCCATTTCCCTCTATCATTCGTCATCTCAGTACTCAGTCCTTTCTTACCCATGCCATCTTTCACACAGTCCATCCATCTTTTCTTTGGGATACCTCTACCCCTAAGGTCATATTTTTGGGAATATTAATGAAAAAAGTAGATTTTTCTTACTACATACTAGGTATTATTTCTTTACTTCCTCATATTTTCAAGATTAAACACTGAATTGAGAACCTCCCTAGAATAGATTTATGCCATATTCGTCCCTAATGTTCGGCCCTCTCCATTAAAAAGTCTTTGTTTGTCCCTCATGATAACGTGCGAGATACTAACAGAACCTCTTTGCACAAGATAGTAGCTCGCACTTGCCAACTGGCATGCTCTTGTGCGAGCAGGCATAAGTCACGGGCTGACACACCACAGATTGATAAGTCGTGCGCAATCAGAAACTTCCAAATTCCTCATTCCCGACTCAATGGCGACACTGGTAACGACTGAATTCCAAGGTACCACAAGTTACTAAACAGTTACTACTAGCTTTTAGTACTGTGCCACAGGTGAGGTAATAGTTAGTAAGGCTCGTGCTGTTGTCACAGGTGAGTCAGTTGTTCTGAGGTGCAGATTAAATACCTCCACGGCCGGCACTTGGTGAATATGTGAACGTACCGCCCCGCCCTCAACTACCGGACTGCGTTAAAGGGAGGTGGACATTTATGAATCAGGTCTTTTTTAGCCAACTTCAAAAAAAGGAGGTTATCAGTTCTGTATTTTTTTATGTTGTGTAATGTTTTTCGATATCTTATCAATTTTTTAACCGATGTTGATGCTTCTTAGATTGTTCTTTATAGAATAATCTTGCGGTGGTCCCATTTATTTATTTCATCCATTTTATTCCTGTGAGATTGCTACTTCGCTGTAGACATATTTCTTGGAATGATGGCGCTGCCTTGTGGAAGATTTCACTTTTTTTTTAGAGTGCAAGGCAGGCTAGTGTCTGTCAAGTATGTCACGTAGGCATTTTAGCTATAAACTCCTTTTAGGTAAGTTTAGTTACTAAACATGATCGTGATAAACAATCTATAGATAGCTCAAATGATCCAGATATAAGCGAATAGAATAGAATAAAACCATACTCACAAGGGTGATCAAACACACAAGGGCACAACAGCAAAGTCACCAAAGATCTCTGAAAATACTTGTTACAGTTCTGACGTTTTAATGTGGATTTTAATTTATTTATAATTTTACGATTCTCCTTAACACTGACCATTATAAGGCCCGGTTTCCACCAAAGCAGAGAGGAAAGGAGACGAGAGAGATGAATGATTGGATGTGAGCTAGCAGAGTCTGAGTGAGTCGCCCGACTAGACATTTCTCCGCTCTGCCGCACCGCTTGCTCGCTCGCCGCACAAAATTCTATAGAAAAATTAGACATCTCCTATCATCTCCGCTTAATCCATTTCCACCGAAGCTTAGCGGAAAAGAAATGTGGAAATAACTAAATCTGATTGGTATAATCGAACACATCTCCTCTCGTCTCCTCTCCCCTCTGCTTTGGTGGAAACCGGGCCTAACACTGACCAGTATAATGTAAGCGACAACATGACATATTGCTATCGCATAGTTTTATTGAGTTCCTATAAACGAATAATAATAATGATTATCATAACAAGCCGGATGCTGTATTGTCGTGTTCCTAAGATTATGGACTTTGATAAAAAAATACAATTGTCTTTACAACGTGCTAAAATTAAAAACAATATTTATTGGAACGAAGTTCTTTATCGCGCGTCGTGAAAGGGGGCTAGACGGAAAAAATTCTCACGAAAAGTTGTAACGACACTTTTTGCTATAGTTGTAAGCCGTGCGGCGTGCGCGTGTTTCTCTGTCTGTCTCTCTCTAATAGGAATCAAAGAAAGAAACTTCGTTCCATCCGGGAGTCCCTTGACACCTCTCAAGTTTTTTTTATTAGAAAATACTCCAAAATATAGAGAAAGAAAAGTGTGACTTAGTGATAGCGCGCACGAGTTACTTTTGTAGCCGTGACTGTTTCGTCACTCTTATCAAGTCCGTTGTTATGATGCGCGCACGTTACGACGTGACACTGGGTGACATCTCCATACATAACCTAAGAGTGACGAAATAGTCACGGCGACAAAAGTAGCTCGTTCACACTATCACTTAGCTTGAAGAAATTTTGTCGTTGTGGTCTTCTAGGTTTTTTTATTTTTCAGCCGTTACCTACCTTTCTGTCAAGTAAGGAGAAGGTAAGTAAGTACCTACCTATAATAAAATATGTATTAGTTCAATACTATGACGTGTATTGGTAAGTTATTAGGACCATGAATATGTTTTCTTTTAGAACCTGTTATATTGTGACTCAACACCAATGTAAGTATATTGTAGCTGTCATTGTCAGATTGTCAACAATATTGTTTAGTTTGAAAAAAAAATCAAGACACCTTAGCTAGAGGTGTTTGTTTTATGATGGATTTTTATTTATCCTACTCACATTATAAATGCGAAAGTTTGGTTAGATTGATGAATGGATGGATGTTTGTTACTCAAGCACGCTGAAACGGCTGAACGGATCTGGATGAAACTTGGAATGTGCCGCGTAACTAGTTTATGACCTGGAATAACACATAGCCTAATTTTTTTCGGGATGGTTACCACGACAAATTTCATAGATTAAAAATATATACATCTAACATAACTCAATAAAGAACTTGTCACTGGCACAGAATAGATTTTTATGATGACAGATAATTAGTATGTACTTATACATAACAAAAAAAGTACATTTATAAAAATGTTAATTTTTGCCTTGATTAATAATACAACAGTCAATGAAGCAAAAGATACAGCCGAATTACTAACCTTCTCCTTTTTTTAGTCGGTTAAAAAGGATTTAACAATGTAGGTAGTATGTATTATAAATGCCTTCTTATGTGGGTACCAATAAATTCCTTGAAAGGTAAAACCAGTCCAGTATTCACGTCCGTGACAAAATTGCATTTTTATACAAAAGTGGTTTTCCCGACACGCCCCGACACCGAATTGTAACTAACTATGGATCAAAAAAGAGTACTTACTTAATTATCAAAGCATTACTACCCAAAATATAAAAAATCTTTTTTAATGCGGTTTTTTTACGTAACAGTAGAAAAAATATGTGAATGTGAGAAAATTTTGTTCTACGCTTGCTATGCTTCTACGGCCCAAGAGCGCGTTCAAATCTTTAGTATCAAAATTCAGATCGATAGGGGTTTTAATACTATCGACAGACAAGTTTCACTTTATTTCCCAGCAATGGTCCTTATAACATGATTATAATAAACTTATTACTTACCTATAATATAATAATATGCTTTCAGTTATAATAACAGTTATAAGTACTTACCTAACTGGAAGATAAAAACAGTTCTCGAAAATTTTCCTTTAACATAAAAACATAATTTAAAATTTAAAGATACTGAATTAGATTACAATGAAATATTGACCTTGTACATTAGCTACACAATTATATACATTGTGTTATAAATGCAAATCTGGTTTGCGATTCGCCATGAATTGGCAAAGAATATATCTGTAGGTGAGAAGCATTAGGGTCAAAGTGAAATTTTCCGTTTTTTTTCATTGCAGATTCTTGTATGATATTCGTAGACGCATCGATCTGTGTATTTAACGCGAACATTATATGGATAATTTAAAAGTTACATTGATGCATAAGGGTCTAAGGTATGTGAGGTTTTTAAAAGCAGTAATTGCATTTGGCTCTAATGTTACTTAGTTCCCTATGCAGCTAAAAAAAATTCAAACAACTCGTACTGACTGTCACTTAGCGGCAAATGCAACTGTTTCGCGCGGCAAGACAAGGATGGACATAGACGTGGCATACAGGTGTGAGTGAAACGGGTGTTTTATTTTGTTTTGATCATGGTTTGATTTCTGCCATGCTGGTGGTAGGCGGCTGTTACAAAAGCAACACTTTTTACAAAATTAATGTAAGTAACATATTGGGAATCGCCGTATCGAGACAGTTTTTCAAAATAAAGCCTCTATAATCTAGCATATTATTTTGAGCACGATAATAAGTTAATTTGAAAAAATCTTCTATCTATGCTTAATAAAATCAATTTTTAATCAAATCTTATGAAATAACGGAGAATATAAGCTATGTTAAAGAAATAGAAAGTAATAGAAAAAAAATTACAACAAAAACGTTAAAAAACACATCAGAAAATAGAAATTAAAATCCATTATATACCTACCTACCTATTATTTAAACCAATTCAGACTAAGTTTAAATATCATTTTTGTCTTATTTGAATAGTGGCTTAGGTAGGAGTTGCATAACCCATAGGTACATATTACTTTCTTTTAATATTTTGTGAGGCTTTTCGACTTTTATGTATTTTATTAAAGCACAAATCGAAATCATGTAAAAAAAATGGTCGAATTAAAAATTTTAACTTAAAGACTGATTTAGTATTAAAATAATATAAATTAATAGAATAAATAACAATAAAGTCCTTCAATATTATTTTATAACACTTTGGGCTGTTTCTAGAATGTCTCCTATACTAACTTGCAAAACGCATGGTGTGTTGCTTACGACGCTTATTGTAAGTATTCACTTTTCTAATACCTACCTATACTCGTAGAAGGCATAACTAATTTTCTGATATTTTCTTGCGATAAATGATGTTCTAAGAGAATTATTTTCTAATCTAATCTAATCTAATTGAGTCAAACTTTACATAGAACCAGTTTTTTTCAGTAATTTAATATGACTTGGAAGCATTTGGAGCTAACACTCACAATTATTTGCTATGATTTGGAGTAAGTAAGAGGCATATTGATCTATGTGGGCTAGTTGGCACCTTGGTTCTTTAATTTTCGCGCAAGCATAAGGAACTATCTGCACATGGGGCCTCATCTTTAGCGGCATTTGGCTCTAAGTAATACCACTTTTAGGAAAATAGAATAGAATAGAATAGAAAATACTTTATTGCACACCATAAATATTACAACAAGATAATAAATTATTTAAAACTATGTCATACAATGGGCGGTCTTATCGCTGGAAAGCGATCTCTACCAGACAACCTTAGGATGGAAAGGACTGTACGTGTAATAACAAAATATTAAATTATATATTATTAATTAGTAGCTATAATGATTTCTGAATATACAAAATGTAGCCAGATAATGCAGCTGCACAATGGAATTGTAACAAATTGTATAATGCTAATGTACTCAAAGATATTAAGAGATGAAATTTAAAAACACGTTTTTCGGCTCTCCTGAAAAGTAGCAAAAATCACTTTGACCTTAATGCTTCTCAGGTACAGATATTCAGAAATCGATTTTAATCGCTCTATATCCTGCATGCGTAAACCATAAATCCCAACCGGAACTATGTCATCGGAAGTTTTTAATATCCCGGACTCTTTCGGCCAGTACCAATCCACCAGCTGAGGTCTTTAGTAAAAGGAACCGGTCACTTACCACAGTTTACTCTTAGTGCCCGCGCGATCGCGTGTGCAAACGCACGTGTAGAACCTCCTTGTAACAAGCACGCCAGAACTGCGATTTGAAGTGTTCGATTTTCAAACGTGACAGTTGACATTGTGAAACTTCAGCTCGTAGCTTTTTTTTTTACACAATACAAAAAGGATCGAGGTATGTAAACTTCTTTAATTTTTTTTACTATAAGTACTAATTAAGTTTTAAAAATAAATTATTTACTCTACATAGTTGATAAACAAGTAAACATTTTCTTTAGTTTAGTGGTTAAATCAATGTTTTCGTCGAGAATACGAATATTTTTTTTAAATTGCGTTGGTCATTTACTTATGTAAGGACATACTTAACCTTATTTATATGGTCATTGTCAATTTGTTGAATTCGTTTGTCATAGTCGATAGGTATTGGCTGTCGAATTAACTATTATACAACCTTTAACTTGAACTTGTGCTCGGTAATAGCAATGTAATGAGCGGCAATTATTTGTAGGTACTTATTTAATGCTTATTATTCATAAAGCATTTTATTTTTAGATTTTTGGAACGACCTTGAATGTGTCGCCAATATTTACGCAATCGTCAGCCATCACCGATCAAACTAAGGCTATGACATAACTATTTTACTTTATTCTGTTTATTGGGTATGATTAACGAGAATGATGTTTCAAAATATTTAATCCTTTGATGCGGCTTGTAAGTAATGAATCACACTTGCTTAAAGTCCAGCTTAAAACATAAAGGTAGGTATTTAAAAATCTTGTGATTGGGGAAAAAGTAATGAATGTCTTTTTCATAATTCAGTTATTTATTACATTTAATCCTTAAATGCTATTAGTCCTAAATCGTGAAACAGTACGAACTCAAAATTATAAAGTACTTAGGTACTTAAGGAAAAAAAAAATTTCTTAACTTTGTAGTTATTTTATATGCAACAAAGTTTTTTTTTATATAAAACTTACTTACTCAATACTGGGTCAGGCCAAACGCGGCTCTCCCACGATATTCTAATGTCCGTAATTTATGACTCGTAATAGTTTTAAATTAATAAATGGTGCGTGTAATGTTTATTTAATTTAAAACTAACGAAATAACTATGGTTTGAATCATATTAGCAAATGTCTTCGGGCGATTCTCTTCTGTCATAACATTTAACTTGTTTAAACGAATTATAAGGTTAAGCAATGGTGGTAATTCCGCGGACTAACCAAAAAAATGCTAAAATATGCACGAGCTTATTTTGTTCATCCCAAAGACTAAATTAACGTAACCATTTTAAATAACTGACGTGTGATCGACTTGAGGTAAAACAATGTTTTTTTTGTTATATTTAGAAATGTTACACTAATTTGTTCTTTTTAGCAAACCAAATAATATCGTAGGTAGGTACTTATTATAGCATTATTTAAGTCTGCAAAATATAATACCACCAATGATAGGGTAAAAAGGGCAACATTTTTTTACTTGATACGTAGTAGGTACCTCTAATAAGGTAAGTACGGGATTAGTTTATGCTATTAAAACTTTTCACGCTTTATCTGTCTGAAAATTTGTTATTAAGTACTATTAGGTACTTACATGAATGTTTTACATTCGCTTTTTTATCCTCATGAATCCAATTGGTTTTAATATTCAATTTGGGCAAAATCAAAATCTGTTTTTAGGACGTGACAAAGCTCCTTGTAATTACCCCGAATCATCTTGTAATCCGAAACCATACAGTGGACAATGAATCAAACCTACATGGGTGCGCATGAGTATATAATTGTCATATAACTTTTTGCCACCACCAGGAAATCAAGCGTTTTTTCTGACCTTAAATCGAAAGTCCGTAATAATTAAAACATAGAGAATAATACACACGTGTAAAATTATTATACGCTATCCGGGTAGCCTTGTCAACTCGTTGACAAGTTAGTGGAAATTGACTCGAAAGTTGAGTGAAGGGATTACCCAGCCTTTTGAAAATATTAAATGTCAGTGTCCTTTTATAAAGGTTCAACTTTTATTGGGAATGACCCTGCGTCAAAGATAACGTTGGAATTTCTTTACTGTGAAAGGTTGAGTTCTGTGAACTCTAGCTATTTGTTGTTGCTAAAGGTAGTTATTCTATTTTAGGAAGTATGATGATTTTTTAGTTTAATTATAATTGTCATATAAGTACACAGAGGTAGAGGTAGGCCAAAGAAAGGTGGATGGACTGTGTGAAAGATGACATGGATAAGAAAGGAATGAGTAGTGAGATGACGAATGATAGAGGGAAATAGAAGATCACATGTTGTGCCGACCCCACATAACGTGGGAAAAGGGCAGGAAGATGATACAAGTGCACAGGATGATTTAATTATTAGTTATATATTATCATATCTAGCCGTGACCACGACAGTGTGTAAACCTGTCAAAACGTCGGCAAAAAATAGGTAAATAAAACGCGATAAATACCCGTTTAATACTAGGTAATACTAATACACTCTCAGTAGGTTAGGATTTCAATCATTTCAATCGCAAATCGTCGCTTTCTATCTTGCTTCTTATCATAAGTAGGTATTGTAATTATTTTCATATAACATTTTATTTACACTCAACGCAAGAAAATCGATTAATAAACTCTCAGTTTACGTCAAAGCAGTCAGTTTAAAGTTTTTATGGCAACATTCGAGGCCGTAACCCGTCGTGTATGAAGCCTTTATGATAAGGCCTATGAAATATTTTATTACTTAAACAATAAAATAAATTGAGTGATATGTCTGGGTTCGTGGGCCGTAATCATTATTTTCCTTTTAAAGACTTTTCTGCAAATACACGTGTTTCTTACCCGACTACCAATTAAAGGATGAGAGTAATGTAAATGTGTTGGGGTGTATGTATTATGTAAGTATGTTTTTATGTATGCGAGTTCTTTTCGCTGTCGCTGTAGACCAAACGGCTCTACGGATTTTGACAAATGAGGTGTCTGGATCACAAGAGTGACATGGCTCTATGAAATATCAAAAAACACAATAATTAACTTTAATTCACATATTTTACATTCGCGTCAAGAATTTGGGTTCTAATGGAATAATAACCGCCATAATATTTACAGAATAAAACTCAAAATAACACGAGAAAAAAAATAAAAACTAGAGCGACAAAGTTGACAGTCAAATGCATCGCAGAAAATCTCCTTGAGCACCTTATACGAAAGATATTACAAAGCGACATATTTGTGATTGCAAAAGTGATCAGTTACTTTATCTTTCTTCTTCGTAGTTTCTTCTTCTTCCGTAGAGAAAAAACTTTGTATGGTGATCATTCTAGGGATGGGGGGACTGGAGAATTCTTTACACACATAATGGGTTGTTTACCTTTATAAAACCTGTTTTGCATTCAATAACCAAATAGATCTGAGCCATCATGATGCAACTATCGACGTGATTGATGGAATTAGGTCAGAATACTTAAGTTTAACCTATGGATGGACATAATTCATTCCTTCATTAGTACCAATGAAACTTACGTAGCAATCAATTCATTGGCCAATCGGACTAACATTTTGCTGCCAATAAAATAGATCGTTTATATTTTTATTAACTGCTTTATTATGTTTTGCATTGCTGGATTTATATTAGATCAATATTAGGTGTACCTATTTGGTTTACTATATTTAGGCTAGATGAATCAATCGTCAGACACATAAAGTATGAGTGTTCTAGAAGAATTATTCCCAATTGTCCCCCTACACTGTCACCTTGGCGGGACAGGTGGGACTAAAACGTTCTTCCCCCTCTTTGTTACGGGGGAACATATGCAACTTTCATTAATTGAATAGGTTCTACCTGTCCCCTCATCATTAATAAGGGGACGTGCAGAGCTATTAATTCTCAACTGTACATACCACCTGGTACATACAGTCGTGGTCAACTAATTAGGGACATGCAAGATAGTGAAGAACAATAACCGGTTATGTACATACAAATATAAAACCCTATTGATTTCTCAGTAACTATTATTTGCATAATTTGGTCCGATTATTATGCTTTAAATGGCTGTAAATAAAAGAATAAATAAATAGAAAAAAGTATTTAATATCAAAGGTTGAACATGTATTCAATTTTAAGGTATAATTCTGTAGCTGGACATTTAATTAAGGACAGTAAACTATAATGAAAAATAGAGTTAAACAAAACTAATAATCTGCAGTATTATAATATCTTTAACAGCTCCATTTTATTACGTGTAAAATCAGTACCCAGTAGCAAAACCTTTGTTAGTAATTACCGCTTGACACCGATGTGGCATAGACATTATCAGTTTCTGGCATGTTTCGACAGGAATGTTTGCCCATGCCTCACAAAAAGCTTCATTAAGTTCATCTAAAGTTGTGGTACGATAAGTGGCTACTTTTTTCTTGATTTCGTGCCAAAGGTGCTCGATTGGGTTAAGGTCCGGGCTATTTGCTGGCCAATCTAGCACCGATACTGACTGACTGGTAAGAAACGACTTGACTGAACGGGCGGTATGTTTTGGGTCGTTATCATGCTGAAACGTCCATATAATAGGGAGATGCTCCTCAGCATAGGGAAGCATCGTTTCCTCCAATATTGCCTTGTATTGATGTTGGTCTAAGTTACCCTGAACTTTCCTCACAGGTCCCACTCCACGTCCAGAAAATGAACCCCACATTTTAATGTTTCCACCGCCATGTTTCACCTGCTTTTTTGTGAATCTTGGATTCATTTCTGCTTTTACTGGACGCCGTACGTATTGCCTTCCATCTGAAGAAATCAAATTAACCTTGGTCTCGTCAGAGAATAATACATGTTGCCATTGGGCGTAGGTCCAATGTCCATATTTACGTGCAAACGCCAAACGAGCATTTCTATGTTCTTTCTTCAACAACGGTACTTTGCGAGCCACTCTTCCGAACAACCCTGCTTCTACCAGACGTCGTCGAACGGTCCTAGCTGAGACACCAGCTCTTTCGTCTGTCCCAAACACTTCGTGTTTAATTAAAATAGAGCCTAGAAACGGATCTTTCTTAGCTAACCTGGCTATCATTCTATCTTCTTGCGGAGTTGTTTTTCTCGATCTTTTTGTTCTGGGCACATTTAAATCTGTGTTATTGCGTCTGACATGTTGCACTGCATTGTATACCATAGTTTTTGAACAATTTAAATGTTCTGCTATCCTTCGGTATGGCCAACCATGCTCGACAACAAACTTCATGATAATTTTTCGTAGTGTTGGATCGCAACTTTTATTTTTACCCATTTTTCTTCAAAATATTTTTCAAAACTTAAAATAAATATCGGGATTGCCGCCAAAACTACCACGAAACAATAAGAGAAGAAGTAAAAAAGTATTGAGATTCAAATTTTGAAAATAGAACGCAATATCTCAGTGTCCCTAATTAAATGGCACTACGATAATCTATCAGCTATACTGTACAGAGGTTTAATGTTTAAGAAGTTGTTATTGTTTGTATAATCGGGCACATAAATGACTAATTATACTTACATGTTAGAGATATGGAATATGGTTTAGACTCGTTGGAAAATAAAAAATAAATTCACAATTCGGTTTAACCAAAGAGTGTCCCTAATTAGTTGACCACGATTGTATGTACATACATAAGTACATATGTACATACATTAAAATCACGCATGTTTCGATTGGGTAGGTCTAGTAGTACCACGGATCTACACTGGCTACGATCCTGACATAAGTACCTACCTCTTTTGCTTCATTCACTCTCGTTACATTCTTCATACATGCGCGTCGGTTTAGGGTACTCTTGACCCTGGCCTTTCTCTAAAATGTTACCAATTTGATCGAGATACGTACCCCGAGGTCTTCCCCTTCCAACTGTCCCATTCACACTCGCCTTAAGTACCTGTTTCGTCAATCTCCTTTCATCCATCTTTTCTACATGCCCAAACCTTAACATCTACCTGGTAGGAGGCATTTATTAAGAAATTAGCTTCGATTCCATGAAACAAGCAGTAGCTAATTGTAAGAATGTAGGTACTTGTCTACTTGTCATTCAACTATTTATTATCGGCCTATTTGTAACGCGTTTACCAAGTAAAGGCAAGCCTAGATTACTTAATTAATTATTTAATCTGTTACGCATCGAGCTCTGGCGCTTACTCGCAAAACGATCAACGATATTATCGGCACAATAATCGAAATGCGAAACCTTAGTTACTTATATTATATCGTTCGAACAATGGAACGACCGACATTCGCCAATGGGATATCGTAAACCTTAGTATATACTACGAGTATAGCACCGCTGAGGCATTTACCGACAATATGACCATTTTAATTTAACAATGAAACAACTGTTAATTTGACTGAATGCTACGAGCATTTCGTTCCGATTATATCGTTGTCATTTTGCGGAGTAGACACCCAGGTTGCACCTGGCCTTGTTCAATGAGGCATTTTGGTAGTTATTTTGTTATCTACTATCAAAGCCTCAAGCTCTTTTTACAATAAGAGCTTGAGGCTTGTGAGTAGTGTGTCTCCCCGCGACTTTGTTCGATGTTTTTTTCATTGTAAACTTGAACCAGGGTTAGGCTTTTCATTTTATTCCACCTTTAGACCCTGAAAAGAACCCTCTAAATTTCATTTATAGGATTTATTGTTTAGGCTGTGCGTTGAATTATCAGTCAGTTGGTATCGTAAGAATTGTACCTATATTTAGATTAGATAGGTAGGTAGGTACCTACCTAAGTAATCTAGGCCGCAGCTCCTTCTAAGCTATAATTGACTGAGCGACATGATTCTGGGACGTGATCAGTACCCCTAGTATGAGTTTAAGATAGTTTACCAAAACTTTTTCCGAATAGTATCCTTTCATACATTTACCTCAATCGAAAATGATAGGAACTAAAATAAGGTCGATATCGTGAAAACTTGGTTTGATAAACATTGCTGGGACTGCCGATTAGATATTTTCGATATTATCGACCTTATTTTAGTTCCATAACAGTTCCGATGAAGGTATGTAAAAAATGTATGAAAAAATAAAATTCGAAAAAAGTTTTCGTAAGCTATCTTAAACTCATACTAGGGGTACTGACGTGGAACTTCGCCCAGATATCTTATACCTTTAAACGAGCAATTCTTGTATATATGTATATATGTATATATATATTCTGAATCTCGGAAACGGCTCCAACGATTTTCATGAAATTTAGTATGCAGAGGGTTTCAGGGGCGATAAATCGATCTAGCTAGGTTTCATTTTTAGAAAACGTCATTTACTTTAGAAAAAACGAGCAAAGCTCGGTCACCCAGGTACTTTAATTTAACTAGGATACTATACAATAGAGTCGACAAAAACTTTTCAGTATAGGTAATATAGTTTGTTGAAGAACATAAAATTATTTAATGTCCCAGTAAATCTAAGCTAACAATAGCTAGAAAACACGGTCGTAAACACAATGCGTAGGCGTAACTGCTTTATTAAAATTTTGTTGATTAAAGTTCATTTTTTTAAACGATTTCATCAAGGAGCTGACATTTGATTTATAAGCATACCCTTAAAAAAATCTTGTATTGAATAGAGAGTGAAAGAAACTAAGCCTCGGATAATTTGTTACAAGAATAACAAGCAATTTAAAATACTAGTTCATAGGGGTTGCTGACGATTCGGACAAAATTTATTGGGACACAGTGTCCCAATTGGCACTTTTGATTTTAATATTTTTGTTACTGTTGATATGTAGGTAGGTACAGTTGCTTGCATAAAAAATAAGTAGTTGACTGTACTATCCAAACTCTAGTTTAAAATTTCATCAAAGTCTAGTTCTTAGAATATTACACCAAAGTAGTAAGTTAAGTTCACTGTCTAGGTATTTATTGGTCAAAAAAATATCTGACTAATTCATGGTCATTGTTGCATTCCATTGGATTGCTTGAAACAATTTCGCAAGGTCGAGTTTCGATCTGAGTCTCGTTTCCACCAATCGATTCTTTTTTTTTTCTTTAACTAAAATTGTATTTTCCAAAAACATAATATGAGCTGGATAATTAAGTCATCATCATCATCTTCCTGCCCTTTTCCCACGTTAAGAGGGGTCGGCACAACATGTGATCTTCCATTTCCCTCTATCATTCGTCATCTCAGTACCTACTCACTCCTTTCCTACCTATGTCATCCATCTCACACAGTCCAACCATCTTTTCTTAGCTGGATAATTAAGTATTAAACATAATTAGGTATTTATTCTGGTGTTACATAATAGTATGTACATAAAACCTTTTTACGGTAATATTACGTTTTAATTCCCATCACCTGTTAAGTAGTACAAGTCGTTTCCCACGAGTTGACAGTACTTTGCCCTTTAAATCTCAGTTTAAAATAACCCTTGTTTCTTGCCAATAGAGCACATTCTTGAAGTATATCGAGTTAGTCAAAACATGGTGGGTACAACTTTTCGTGCATTTAACTAATAGATCGCAGAGATAAACGCTAAATTATGTCAAACGTGATGGGCGTGTTTGCCAAAATGAGTGCAGAATTGCCCTCTTTAATGAGGTCACAACTTGGCAATGATTTGAAAAAAAATCTTTGTATTTTAATTTTGAAGCTTTGAGCCTGTGTTTTTTTCCATAACTTTAACATAGTTTGTTCGTTTTTCAATAAGTTTATGTCTGTTTAAACCTACATAGGTTGTACCTACATCTGTACGAAATCAGAAGCGAAAGTTAGTTTGTTATACTTAGGTGTTTGTTTAACTAGGTTCCGCCCGCAGTTTTTCCCGCGAAGTATACTTACATAAAATATATTTAGCCTATGTTCATCTTGAAAGATCATTCAAATATTGATGAAAAAAATTTTGAAATGGTATGCAAGGATTACCTCTTACATTCGAACTTTACCTATTTATAATATTTTATATAATATACCTATATATAATAGGTATATATAAGTGTAGAAGTGAAGATGTTAAAACGGATTATTTTGAATATATTTTACTTGATACGAAAACCTTGCAGCTAAATATAAATAGGTCTCGTCTTGATCATGTATCCCAATCTTAGGTAGGTACTGTTTATAAAATCTATAAGTAGTCAATCTATAGTCTATATAAGTAGGTAGGCATGTACTTAGGTAGGGAGTTGGCACGTTTCGTGGAAATATGTACTTAGGTAAAGTGAAGGGACAAATAACTAAATTGTTAACACGGCTAAACAAATACAATAAAGTAGCTAGGCTTTATTCATTTGATTTGATTTTAAGGAATCTCTATGTACTTACCTAATACTTATGTAGGTGCAAGAGATTATCTAAACTGGTATTAGATAGAGGTAAAGTTTGTATGTATGTATAAGGTAATCTTCGAAACTACCCATCTAATCAAAAATTCTCGCACCAATGTTTAGAATGAACTTTCAGGATGTACATATGGCCTATATTTTATGTAGGTACATAGGTACCTCACGGGTGAAGCCAGCCGGGGGTGGAAGCTTTTTATTATAAAGTTAAAACCTTATATTTTAGTAGGTATATTGCGGTTGCAAATATGGTGTCTTGAGATTGTGTATTTTCTTAGAAAAACCATAATATATGGCACTTATATGAGTTGAGTCGGGGGCAACACTGGGGACAGAATAAAGGCCACCTATGGACAAACGCCTTCGACACTGCGATGAAGTATTGCCAACTTGTACCCAGCGATTGTAACAATTAAATTGACATTTTGTGCGCATCACGAAGACGTTCGGTTTTCCCCTGCGACCGCCGAAACTGAAAGGATCACGATTCGCCTTTCAAATCGATGCCATTTGTAAGTGGCAAGGATATCACGAATCAGGGGAAATCCAACTATAAAGTACCTACATAAGACCTCTGAGACAATATCTGGTCCAATTTCGATATATTAACGTTGTTTGCAAGGATATTTAAAGGGTGTTTTAGTTTGCGTTTCATTTTGTAGTCTGAATTTTTTGTTCATAAAGACTTTATTGACTTTTATTTCTTCTTGTTTCAGATTCATGCGTGTTTTAGTGTTGAAGTGCCAAATCAAATACATATCGTGTAGTGATTGTGCTATAACAATGAGAATACGTTCGGTGTAGATCTCACGCTCATGATGTTGCAACGTCTGTAGCATCGTCGTAATATTGATTTAACGAGTTGACATTTCGCGGCAATGAATAAGTAGTCATGGCGTTGGCTAACTTTACAATAGCGACCGTCGGAGTGGCGACGCCGGCAATCGCAGCCACATCAGCAACCCCCCTAAGGGTAGACCTCGACGATCTACTCTACTCGCCCGATGACCACCAGCCAGACGCACCTCAACACAATAACGAACCATTCAGTCCTCCGAGCACCAGGAGGCCGAAACTGCGGAAGCGAGCCGGCACCGCCTATCTGCCTCCACTAAACCAGTACGCCCGGTACCCACACACCAACCTCCCACACAACCCCTACAATCTCCACACACAAGTGTACCAACAGAACACTCGGCTGGACATCCAAATAGAAAACCAGCGAGTACATGAGGTGAATACTCAGTACGACAACTCCGGGCAGTACCACCATGATCCGACCGGAGACTACGATTACGAGCAGAGAAGGCTAAACCAGAACCCGCAAACTGTTGGATACAGTCCAGGGTATGCGGAAACACCTTACTTACCGCTGACAACGCCGAGTCCTTCTAGTCGACCATTCCCGAACCAAAACGTACCTAATTTCAATTTTAATAGAGCTACTGCCCCTACACCCCCAAAAACTAATCCTGAACCACCGATAACCAGTAGCGGGCAAAACCCGAGCGGGCAAACCGGGCAGAGTGGTCAGACACCTCCAGACCGGCCGAGAGGGTTCACGAAAGTGGAGACAGGAAGTCCTGGTGGGAAGACACAGTTACACGCGGTCCTGGATTACGATGATCCTGATGACTACTATGATGATGTTCCTGGCACAGGTAAAATTATATTCTTCATTTACAATATTAACAGCATTTTAACAAACGCCTGTCAAACGATCGAAAACCTTATCGTGGTGCTTTTTATATTAAAAAACGAACAAAGCCGAGTAGACTAAGCCCAAGGTGGTCAACAACAATTAAATCCTGTTAGCGCTCGTGTTGATTATGCCAGCGACCAGACAGTAGATTTTATCCGAATGTAGATACGGTACTCTCGATTCGCAGTTCCACGCCGAAGGCTTGCTCCCTATAGCTCCAAAAAAACGTACTAACTAGATACCAGTTAACTACAGCTTAAAGGCGTGCTGAACAATTTTCGATCATACGTACATGGAATATTTCATAGGTAACAACTAAGGCTACTTTGGAATGGCATAGGAACAGGCCTGCCAGACATAGATCTTATCCAAACGCACTCGAATCGTAGGTCCAATAGACCACAGGCATGATCGGTCCAATTACTTCCACTATCAGTCGATAGCCTTGGGGACTTGGTGGAATTTATAGACACGGAGCGTGGAAATGCTGTAACCTGTTTTTAGGACAGTAAGTAAACAACAGTCGCAACTCTTGCTTGTTGAAACTTCAGGACACAAAAGAAGCTTTTTGAGCGACCGCCATTGTTTCAATGTAGTTCATCCGCTCATACGACAGCAACTGGTGTACCTACTTAGATTCTTAAGGTCTCTTTTGTGTTTAAAAGTTTAAGTCTTTCTCCAAGTTTCTCTAGATTATCTTATCATTTGCTTTTTCAACAATCCAGCGTTTTCATGTCCATTTGCTTTTTTTCCGGTACGTTCAGACTAATTTGTATTTTTTCACGTTCAACTTTTCTACAGCGGATTTGAAACCGAGATCCGGCTAATCGCGTCAGCCCGTAACTTAGCTATACTTGAAGCCTTCGATCGCTTTAGTGGCGACCGGTCGCCATTGCCACGCAAACAATGGACAGTCTACCATAGACGTTGATACATGAACATGAATATTGTCTGTGGCCTAGAAGTCTCGCTTGAATTCTATACTATTGAATACAAATGCAAAACTACTGGTTAGTTCTAAGTATTTTCAGTTATGAAGAGAATCAAAGACGGACAAATGGTAAAAAATAACAAGTATTCTTAAAGATATTCTAATGTGCGTTACGTTGTGCAATATTTTATTCAATGCCAATATTCATTGTCAAGTTTAAAGTGCAACTAATAATGTAATAGACATGCAAGTTGAAATAAATGTAGATAAGGTTAGATATCAATTTGTTTCACAAATAAAACTCAAAGAAACACTGGCACTTTTTTATAAACCTACCAAGAGCACATGGGCATTACTCTAATAAGCATGCTAAATAATTTGACTGACATAAAAACATACACATTCCACGAAGACCTAGCTTACTTTTCTACAGTCAAGATAACTAATACATGGACATTCGCAATAATTATTGCAAATCAAAAATGTCAGACTGAGAGTTGGCAGTAGTGAATCTATGGCCATTAACACAGCTGCTAACGAGATGCATGTTACATCCATTTATACTAATAATAAAAATGTGAAAGTAATTCTGTTTGTTTGTTACTGACCTTCACAAAATCTTGTAAGGAGACAATTTGTATCATTATATCAACTTTTATCTCAAAAAAACTCAATGAGGACGAAGTCACGGGCAACAGCTAGTCTTGTATTTTGAGGATTGCATCTGGCCTTGGGTTTGTCAGAGCTTATCAAAAAATAGCTGGTTATCTACGCAAAGGCTCGATAGTACTACATCACTACTTGAAACCTTGGGTTCCTTTTGCAAATAAAATGGAAGAGTGTACAAACACTGTTGGGACCAGATATTTATATTTTTTCCACTGTTTAGGTTTCACTTAGCGAAACCTCTTGATTCAAAAATTGTAGTTTATAGATTTTCCTTGTCTAATACCAAGCTTTGACGAATATTAGGTACTTTAGTTGAGAAAGCTGTAAGTGCACTACCCAGTCTTGTACAAAAAGCACGCGGTAACGTCTAACCGACCATTCATACCAAATTATTTTACCGGCTACTGGTTGCAAAATTTTTAGGCGCATCCCTAGATAAAGAGAACTAAGTTGATCCTCAATTTCAAGTGAGCTTGCTGTTTACTTTACGCTATGGTTTCACTTTCGATCTCATATTGAGAGGTCGGAGTACTGAGTGCTCCACTTGCCTCAGTGGCGCGGTTCTTGGCATCATTCTGTTTTTCCATGGGTACAAATATCAAGTTAAAGGTAGTATCCTACTAATATTATAAGCGCGAAAGTTTGTAAGAATGTATGGATGGATGTATGTTTGTTACTCTTTCACGCTAAAACGGCTGAACGGATCTGAATGAAATTTTGCACAGATATAGATTATGGTCTGGAATAACACAGGCTACTTTTTATCTCGGAAAAATATAAGGTTCCCGCGGGATAGATTTGTTTTGGTTTTTCAAGGTATCACGCGGGCGAAGCCGCGGGCGGAAGCTAGTTTAAAAATAAATTTGATGTCCAGACTTTCAGCACTTTCTGAAAACTGTCTACATTTTGTCAACTGTCAGTAAAAAAAGTGTGGTCCGCAAACACGCTTATTTTATTAAAATTTTAATAAACTATGAATAACAGATAATTACCCAAGTATCTACAAAATAAGGTATTGGATACGTTTTTGTATCTTTTATTTTGGTTTATTAAAATAACCTATTTTATTCTAGTATACGCATAAGAACTGCCGTAGGTACTAGAATAGGTTTAGGCTAGGGTCGAGGAAAATAGAAGGAGAGAAAAACCATTTATTAAAGTTACCTATATAAAAATAGTGACTGGGTTTAAACGAGAAACAAGTGACTTACGCTGTAAGTACCAACTACTCTAAAAGAGTAGGTAGGTCGGTATTGTATTGCAACAAAAGATATTACCTACCTACTTACCTACTTAATTGTTATAGATTCGAATCATGCTCGTGATTTCCCGACATAATAAATCAACTGACGTGGAATGCACTTCCGTCGAAGGTCTCGTTAGGCAAATACTGGAGCCATGTCAATAGCAAAGTTCAAAATTAAATTGCTTTGTTTTAGTTACCTTTCTAGTATTTTTGAAGCTCTATGTCAAGATCTGAGAAGATAATTATTTATCATTTCTAGAGCTTTAGTAACTCTATTATTATCATAGGTCTAGGGATTACCTACAGTCGTCAACATTATTCTCTTTTTCTACTCTCTTTTGTCAGCCGTCATTTCCGTTTACCTACCCCATATCATCTTTATAAAACATTCCTCTTTATCTCAACCTAGGAAAATTTGGGTTCTTCCCATTTGTGCTATTGCTATGGGACTAAAACGTTCTATTTGTAACTCTTGGCAAGGGGGGGACAGATATATATTTATTAATTGAAAAAAATCGATCTGTTTCCCTCCTTGTTACGAGGGGACATATAGAACTTTTATTGTATTTAGCTAAATATTTTACGGAATACTAACTACTGTGCAAAATGTGGGCATGTGCATCACGTGCCTCTGACTACCCTCTTTAGATATCCTCAAAGATCACCAGAAAAAAGTCACCAGAGTTCTGACTGAGGAGATATCTAACGAGCCTGGGGATTACAGTCGTAATCAAGGTTTTATTTTTTATTTTGGGACAGTTATTTTCAAATTTGGAGATTACCATGCGCGAGTATACTTTTTTTGTTTTCCACCCTATAAAATTAAATGGCAACATTTTCAACCTGCTATAGCGACTAGGTATTTTACTGATCACACGCTGTACCGCTACAGTTGACAGACAACTTGTCGTTGACACTGGTGATGTAATCCCTCAAGTGATGTTGTAATGAGGAGTACTACATCTCGCAAGCAAACACCCTGAGGGGCGTTCTGAGACGCCATCTTTTTGCACGTTCGAATTTCGAACAACTTTTTGCTGGTTGATTGTGATTTATTGGATAATTTGAATATGGAATCCCGAATTAAAATAAAAGGATAATTTGAATGTGGAATGGAATGATTTAATTTTGTTTGAAACTAATATTTCTTACTTAACTTGGTGAAAATATACCTACTGTGAGTATTATTTTAACAGCCAACTCTAGCGATAGGCTTTCTGGCTAAATACCTACAAATTCACCCTGTGTTTCCAAGTCATATTTTTTTACAAGTTTGCTAAAATTCGAAGATGTGTAACATTGGTACTTACCTTATATGCGGCGATTGGCTTGCAACCTGTCACGTACGGAATGCTAATTAGATACTGAGCAAAATTTGGGCTTGTGCCAAAATTTAATGTTTGTGCCTCTTTCCCGTTTAGTCATCCTCAAAGATCTCAAGAGATCTGGCAAGATGTCTACCAAGCCCGGGGTTGTGATCATGTATTATACTCGTATTTTACAAGTTTTATTAATAACTTAAAGTATAAAACATGTTTGTGGACAGCAAACGAGGGGCTTAGCATTAAACTGATGCTTTGGACTGGCCTCATAGCTCAGTTGGTAGTGGCTCTGCTTTCTGCACTGTAGGTTGTGGGTTCGATCCCCAACCAGGATAAACATTTGTGTGATGAACTCTGATGTTTGTTCTGGGTGTTATTATGTATTCCGTGTATGTATTTTCAACAAAAACGTAAGTATTTAATTAATCTATTAGCTATATGGTTTCCATAGTACAAGCTTTGCTTAGCTTGTGGTTAGATAGCATTGTGTGAACTGTCCACCAATATCCTACTAATATTATAACGCGAAAGTTTGTAAGAATGTATAAGGATGGATGGATGGATGGATGTATGTTTGTTACTCTTTCACGCTTAAACGGCTGAACAGATCTGAATGAAATTTGGCACAGATATAGATTATGGTCTGGAATAACACATAGGCTACAATTTATACCGGAAAAATGTACGGTTCCCGCGGGATAGATTTTTTTGTTTTCAAGGTACCACGCGGGCGAAGCCGTAGGCGGAAACTAGTTTATTTATATTTATTTGCTTTTTGACTCGCCAATTGTAATTCATTAGCCTTAGCGACAACGGATTATAACTAAAAAAATACGTCCTTCTACAGTATAATCTGTTCAGCAATAATCCACTAGATGAGATGAGCACATAACAGTTACGAAATTAATGACTAAAACATAGATGTAAAATAGCATCGCATTAGTAGACCTGTTTCTGCCATCTGTTCCGTTCTTGATGATGTACAGTCAGCGTCAAATTGATATGAGCGTCTAGAGTAGTCAAAATGATCTGAAAAACATAAAAGCAATTTGATATAACGCAGTTCGAATCATCATTTGTTGCAAGCACCTAAGGTGTTCAATATATCTTACTACTCATTATTTCATATTTATATGAACAATCAGGGTGTTCAAAATTATCTTAGTAAACAAAGCTCTCAAAGTTAATTGTGCATAAACAAAGCTCTCAAAAGACAGATAACTTTGAGAGCTTTGTGTACTTAGATAATTTTAAACACCCTGACTGCTCATATAAATATGAAACAATGAGTAGTAAGATATTTCGAACACCTTAGGTGCTTGCAACAATATGATGATTCGAACTGCGTATATTGTTTTTCAGATCATTATGACTACTCTAGACGCTCATATCAATTTGACGCTGACTGTACCTACCTATATCTTGACATTTCAATATTGATGCAATCAAAAACTGTAGTGTTTGTCTGTAAATATGTCTTGGATTCACTACAAGGTCGGTTTGGTCAACGTTTGACCGCGGACCATTTGAATGGTAAACTTTAATTAGAGGATAAGTACGTAGAATATAAGTAGGTATGTAAGCAGTACCAAAAACAAAAGTTAAAAGTACCTACCTAGTACCTACTCGTACGTAATAAACAAGTTTTTGAGCTTATTAACTAAGTCAATTAAAAAAAAAAAGTTTGTATTGTTTGTAAGATAATTTATATGTATTCTAATCTTCTTGTATATTATGTAGTTATATAAATAATCTGAAGCTCGGAAACGGCTCCTATGATTTTCATTAAATTTAGCGAAGTTTCATTTTCCAAAAAACACGATTTACCAAGAAGAACTGGGCATATGTTTTGGGCCGAATAGGGAAAAGTAAGAAAAATCATGGGTAGAACGGGGAAGCATTCCTTTGGAACCGCTGAAGCAATTCTAAAAAATATTTCACTGATATTTCATACCTACCTATGTTCAGACATCTCCAAGAGACTCACTAGGAAATCTTGTCATAAACTAGGAACCTAAGTACCTACTACCTAGACAAAAAGATTTAAACCTAGACCTACAAAATGCCGCGGCTAAAACCGCAGAGCTGGCAACTAAGTAGTAACGAATTAATTTAATAACCAGTACCCCTAGTATGAGTTTTTGATTTACGAAAACTTTTTTCGAATAGTATCCTTTCATACATTTTCCTCCATCGGAAATGTTAAGGAACTAAAATAAGGTCGATAATATCGAAAATATTATGTAATCGGCAGTCCCAGCAATGATTTTTAAATCAAGTTTTCACGATATCGACTTTATTTTAGTTCCTTAAAATTTCCGATGGAGGTAAATGTATGAAAGGATACTATTCGAAAAAAGTTTTCGTTAACTATCAAAAACTCATACTAGGGGTACAGACAAGTTATTAGCGTGTAAAACAAAGATAGCAGTTTTTTATGACTTCCGTTTTAAATAAGAGATTGGTAAAACCGGAAGCAAGGTCGCGTACCTAAATATTATTTTTATAAAATACTTAATTCGATTTTCTGCGATGCATTAGACTGTTAACACTGGAGCTCTAGTTTTTATATTTTTTCTCGCGTTATTTTGAATTTTATGGTGAAATGGTGGTTATTTTTCCAATAAAGCCAGAATTCTTGACGCGAGTATAAAATATGCGAATTAAAGTGAATAGTTTCTAAGTCCATCGGAGGAAATCCCGAAAAATTTGAATAAAAGGCTCTTTAGTCGACTGGCCCCAGAAAAAACCGGCCCTACGGGGCCAGTTGACCTAATGCATTTAATTTATTACTTTTTTTAGTCGACTGGGCCCATTACTAATTTGAACAAAAAATCTATTGTCTATTTCAAATCCATGTACAGATGTGTACAAAACGCACTCAGAGAAAAAAAATGAAACACCATTTTTATAAATATGATACTTATGTTTATTGGGTTCTTTTGCTTACAACTAGTCAAAATCAACAATATAGTATATCGACAAAAGTTGAAACACTTTTCTTCTTTACTATTCTAATAATAAATTCTGTTAGCGGGGCCAGTTGACCAATTCAAAACATGCATTAGGTCAACTGGACTCGAGGGGCCAGTCCGAGCGGGGCCAGTCGACTAAAGAGCCAATAAAACAGCCATCTTATTTGTTTATAATTTACTTGACAACTTGACTGTCTTTGTGACGTGTTGTTGCTAAATTGTTAAATTATTAACTTGTTGAGACAGATGCCACAAATAAAGAAAAAAAATACTCAATCGGTCACTTAGTTTATTTTGTTCACGCTGCCACTGCTATTCTAGTTAGTAAGCAGTCGTTTCATCACTTTTTATTTCTTTAAAAAATAACTTAACACTAACAAGATTTGCGATTTTAGCTGCTGAACCTTAAATGTAATGAAATTTTATGTTCAAAGAAATGTCAACTCAGGTCATTTAACCTCCAAAAAATAGAAATACTTCTATAATGGCAAAATTACCAAACGAGAAATTCCGGATTTCCAGAATTTCTACGGTACGTGACGTGCCTAAACCTGCCTGTAAGTAGATACCTCTCGTAGGTACCTAGGTAATAGATAGTTATTGATGGACGCGCCTATATGTCATGACATGACACATAAATAAATAAATAAATAAATAAATAATCACAGCATGGCACACCCAAAGTAATTACGCCCAAAATAATGATACTATGTAATATTTTAGCATCACAAGCTCTTTGTCAGTGACTTTTAACGTTACGAAACTACACGACATTATTTTTACGGTTCCGTACCCAAAGGGTAAAACGGGACCCTAATAAGTACCTACTAAGAATCCGCTGTCCGTCTATCCGTCTTTCACCAGCCTGTATCTCTTCTTCTTCTTCTTCAATTATGGCATCTGTCTCTTAGAGAACAATTTTGCCAGTGTCAAGTGTATTTATTTATAAGTATTGTCAACGTCACAGAGTCATAGTCAAGTTGTCAAGTCAATTTTAAACAAAAGATGGCTGTTTTGTTGAAAATTTTCGGGATTTCCTCCGATGGAATTTGAAGAGAACTATTCACTCTAATTCACATACTTTACACTCGCGTCAAGAACCCGGGCTTTATAGGCAAAATAACCACCAAAATTACGCAATAAAACTCAAAATAACACGAGAAAACATATAAAAACCAGAGCGACGTAGTTGTCAGGCAAATACACCGCAGAAAATCCAGCCTGTATCTCATGCACCGTGATAGTTCGACAGTTGACATTTTCACAGATGATGTAGGTATTTCTGTTGCCGCTATAACAAAAACAGAATAAAATAAATATTTAAGGGGGCGCCCATACATCAAACGTAATTTTGTTGCCGTTTCTATAGATAATGGTACCTACGGATCCCGCGTGCGTGAGTCCGACTCGCACTTGGCCGGTTCTATTTCTCTAGTAATATTACGCAACTGGTCCTCTAGGTAGGTACTTTAGGTATTATTTTATGGTAGGTTCCACCCATCGCTGGGCAAAGGGTGGGGAAATGCCCTCCCTTTCCCACGTCACATGATTGATTGTAGGTACGTTCTGGCCATTCTGATTCGAATGCATCCTACATCGTAGTAGATTCGTAGTTACCACCAAGTAAGCACTAAACAGTACCTACTTAGTGCCATCCAATTTTAAGGTCATGCTACGTCATGGGTTGGACTCTGGGGCCTTACCACTCGCTCTTTGGGCAAAGTAACATAACTTTGATATTAGGTACCTACCTATAAAAATTGTATTGAAGTAGTGTTACTTCAAGCTTGAAATGTGACGTGTCTGAAACATAGTGGCTTGTAAGAGCTTGTGGTAAGTACCTAAGGCCTCTGGTTGAGCACCAAAAGATTTTACATAAAAAAATATGCTTGCAATGCACGACGAAGGAAAACATCGTGAGGAAACCGGTAGGTAATATTAGATCGAAATCCAAAGGTGTCATTGGCATTAGACTACATAATATAAGCGGTTATGGACTTACAACCTGTCACGTAGGTATAAAATCCTACTAATATTACCTATAAACGCGAAAGTTTGTAAGAATGTATGGATGGATGTATGTTTGTTACTCTTTCACGCTAAAACAGCTGAACGGATCTGAATGAAATTTGGCACAGATATAGATTATAGTCTGGAATAACACATAGGCTACCTTTTATCCCGAAAAAATGTATGGTTCCCGTGGGATAGATATGTTGTTGTTTTTCAAGGTATCACGCCGTCGAAGCCGCGGACGGAAGCTAGTAAAAAATACGTGGCAAAACGTGGGCATGTGCCAAACCTCTGACTACCCCCCTTTCAATATTCTCAAATCGATTAAGCCCGGGGATTACATTCATAGACATAGACATACCATTTATTTACACATTCGTGGTCAGTGTATCTATCTATTTTTTGCTTAGTCTATGAATAATCTCTCGTCATAGGAATAACTCCCAATTTCTTGTGTCTTTGAGTGACGCATCGCAGACCAGTAATGTAGCAGAGCAGGTATGACGAAATGCTAATTTACATGGATGAGTAGACGAGAAAGTTTGTCTATTGTTACAGCTACGGCCTTGTGTCTGTCATGGCTATTCAAATTGACATGTATCTAGACGAGGTCGTGAATCACATGATGTTATTGAACATCTTAAAACGCTATGAAATTGTTTATTGGCCATTTTAGTATTGTAACTTACACCTATCGTTTACACTTACCTACGATGTCATGAGAAAAAAAATAAAGAGCGCTGGTGGTACACCACCAGCGCTCTTTATTTTTTTTCTCATTTTTTACCACTACAGTGGTAGCAACCCTGCCTCACAATCCGAAGGTCGTGGGCTCAAACCTGGTCGTGCACCAATGAGTTTTTCCATTCGAAAAATTTATGTGCGCAATGCCAGTGCTCTTAAACGGTGAAGGAAAACATCGTGAAGAAACCGGCATAACTTAGAACAAAAAAAATTCGAAGGTGTGTGTCATAGGTTAGTATTCTTATAAGCGGCGGTGGGCTTGCAACCCGTCACGTACGGAACACTAACTACCTACTGTGCAAAATGTGGGAATGTACCAAATGTCATGTTTGGACGTGCCTCTGACTACCCTCTTTAGATATCCTCAAAGATCTAAGTAACTAAAGATCTGAGAAGGTATCTACCGAGCGCGGGGATTACAGTCGTGATCATATATATTTTTTTTATTTTACGATGTCATGCTTAGTTATCTTTTATAGCTAGTAGATGGGCCTTGCTACTCAACGGTTTAGTAATTGTTCGCAACAAACAACTTTGTTTATATCGTAAATTTTAAATGAAAAGTTAAAAATAAAAATATAAATTAAAAAAAAACCTACCCTTCGTAAAATTACTTATTATCAATCAGTTTTGTATTGCTCCATCTTCATACATTCAGCTTGAAAGCCGAGCTCTACTCGTAATACCAAGGTTACATGCTTTAAAATAACGGTAACATCAAATCGATTAGAAAGCCCCAGGTATAGAGGTAGATCAGTCTAAAAATGCACGCCCCTCCAATGTATTTACCTCTACATGCGGTACAAGTACAAGTGGAGGGGCGTGTATTTTTAGACTGAATCATCTCTACCTCTATAGCCTTACTTTTTAAAAATATTTTGTTCTCTTTCCAGACTCAGGCCCTGCAGTGACGCCGCTTCAGGGTCCTATACTCCTGAGGAATGGCACAGTCCCGGTGGTCCCCCTCACATCCTACAGAACAGTCAACAACGGGTCGTACTACCAAATTCCTGTAAGTGCTTACCTAACCTAAATCCCTCACACATCTTCATCATAGTTTTAGTTATTCAATGACGCCGGGTTGAATGGATTTGATATGGAATAATATACCTAGGTAGGTACATACATAATTAGGCTACATTTTTACAGCCATTAGAGCAAGCCAGATAAATAAAACCTGTAGGTAGGTAAGTACCTATTTTACAGACACCTACCGTTAAAAAAATGTAGGGTAGTCTCCAAAAGTCGGCGTAACCTATTCTATAAGGCTGTGTCCCCAGTAGGCAAACTGTTAGCGGCCGACTGAGTTTGCGGCGTATCGGTTTAGTACGCCCTTCCATATACATATTTGAAATGGAGTGTCCACAGTTCGCGAGTTTTGCGCTCACTTTACGCAGTTTGCAGCGTTACGTGCGCCTTGTTGTTTTTCGCCAGTTTGCCTACTGGGGACACAGCCTTAGTTTTACTAAGGTACTATTGCTTAAATGTTCTGTGTGTAAGTTAGGTTCAAGTGAAAGTTACTAGCTAAATAAACAATGTAATACGTATAGAATAACACGGTGTTGATAAACAACAATGTAATCACAGGAAGGCTCGCGGTCGTTGTTTTCGCAGAATCAATGATTAGAGCAAATAAGAAATGTCGAAGCGGGTTATACAAATTTGCATTGTTTGTCTAAGGACAAAACAAACTGTGGTTGTTCATGTAAGTAAAGCCTTGCTTGTTGCTCCACACTGACACTTGTTCTAACCTAAAATTGCACTATACAATACGTTCTTATATGCGTAACGTGGGCCATGGGCGGAAGGAAAATAATATTTGAATATGCCGCCATGGCCCAACATGGGCCGTCTGACTTGGCCATCACGGGCATCTTTGGAAATCCATGCCGAAATAATGACATCACGAATATTAACGCTGCCTTTTTAATCACCAATTTTGCTGTGTGAAATGTCGACCAATATTTAGTTAGTTGTTACCGGTGACCAGTCAACGCATGACGATAACTTTTTTCCGACATCAGATTTTACGACGACCACTGTTTTATTATACTTAGGCACAGGTAGCTATAGAGGGTCCGTATTAGAAGGACAATTTAGTATAACGCCCTTGTGGGATGAACGGCATAAAAGTAAAATGACCTACTAGTAAAACGTCTGGAATTTTATTCGTCATAGGGGTATTGTGTCTACAAATCATAACACTATTATAGAAAAATGACTAAGTACTTTGCTGTATGTCTATAGCTCATGTAACGCCAATCTAACCTTACCTAAATCTACGAATTCAAACTCATTTATGCATTATAGGTACTTACCTAGGTAATTAGTTTTAGATTCAGAGGTAGGTAAATGAAAGCAGTTTTAATTGGTCGTACGTAACCCACTTCAATGAAATGGCCATATTAAGAAACTTGTCAAGTACATATTTGAACTGGTAGACACTGAGGTATTTTTATGTCTATGTTCGTTTAATTTGAACCACTTACAAGATGATTATTTCATTACAACTTTATCAAAATTATGTACCTAAGTAATAATTTGTTTATTAGAATCAACTGGGTGCCAACTCACGCGCACTCGCGAGATTCACGCTCGCGAGATGTACATGCGATTAGAGTTTATAATTAACCATAATTAGCTGATCAAAATAAATATGACAAGACAAGCATAAAGCAATTTTTTCGCTCTTTCTCGCACGCCGTAATAGGCATTTAACGTGTCTCGCTCTCACCGCGGTTTTACCGACCGATGCTATTCGACCGTTCTGCGATTTCATTTGCTGTGAGAAATAGCAGACTCTGTGAAGGAAAGTAGCAGGTGTGACGTATGAAAATATAATTCATATGATTTTTCACTGCTACTTATGATTTGTTCCATGCCTACGGGGTAGTGATCCAACTGCTGTGTCCAATTAGTTGAACTACGGGCCATGTTTGAACGTGCCTCTGACTACCCTCTTTAGATATCCTCACAAGATCTAGATGATTAGAAGGTAGAGATGATTCAATCTAAAAATGCACGCCCCTCCACTTGTACTTGTAGGTACCGTATGTAGAGCAAATAGAGTAGAACATACATTGGAGGGGCGTGCATTTTTAGACTGATGTACCTCTACGTATCTACCCACCTGTTTATTTTCGCCTTGCGACTCACCACGTACGAAACGGGGGGAAAGGATTTAACGTTACGTCGAATACCTACGTAATGTAATTTCCCCCCCCCCCCCCCTCCCCCTTATGCCCTCCTGCTTATGCTCTTCTAGATTTTTTTGATTTGCCTAGTTACTTTCAAAGCCAAGGACAAGGAACTTTTTCAGAGACGTTGAGTAAAATTTGACGGACTAAGTATACGAAATGTCCTCGTGACGTATACGAATGGGTTTTAGTTTTAGTTAGGCTTTGGTAAGTAGCAATTTATAATTTTGACCCCGTGAACAGTTACCTTTTCTAAACACTAATAACTTGAAACACAGCGAAATGTGTAAATTAACACGTTAATTCTTTCATAAAACATTGCAAGCTTTAGCAACATTCAGTTATATCACAACTTAAAACGATACCTTTTAAGATTTTTACACCTTTACAATTTTATTTACCTTTGTGTGCCTAGATTACGATATTGTAAATATGTTACCTACCTAAATGTTTTAGATGATGACTATGATTAAGAAATAGTAAGAAATGACTATGAAAAACCTATATTGTAAGAAAGCAGAAAGTCATTCAGCGGAAAAGCGATATAAGTAGGTTGCTTATATATTTTTTTTCAATTACACAATGATTTGGGTAAATAATTCTCACAATCTTCATTTGATTTTGCCAAATCGCGCGTTGATGTCTTTTCATTGAGCGTACCGGCCAAGTATTGCGTAAAGCCAATTTATTCTGTGGTAAAGTCTAGACATCTATTAGGTAGGTACCTTTTATTTAAAAAAAATATTTAATTTTTTTTTTATTAAAATTAAAACTATTCAAAAAATAAGCATTGCCCGCACTATATAGGACATAGGTACACCACTAAGATATACAGTCGTGGTCAACTAATTAGGGACATGCAAGATAGTGAAGAACAATAACCGGTTATGTACATACAAATATAAAACCCTATTGATTTCTCAGTAACTATTATTTGCATAATTTGGTCCGATTATTATGCTTTAAATGGCTGTAAATAAAAGAATAAATAAATAGAAAAAAGTATTTAATATCAAAGGTTGAACATGTATTCAATTTTAAGGTATAATTCTGTAGCTGGACATTTAATTAAGGACAGTAAACTATAATGAAAAATAGAGTTAAACAAAACTAATAATCTGCAGTATTATAATATCTTTAACAGCTCCATTTTATTACGTGTAAAATCAGTACCCAGTAGCAAAACCTTTGTTAGTAATTACCGCTTGACACCGATGTGGCATAGACATTATCAGTTTCTGGCATGTTTCGACAGGAATGTTTGCCCATGCCTCACAAAAAGCTTCATTAAGTTCATCTAAAGTTGTGGTACGATAAGTGGCTACTTTTTTCTTGATTTCGTGCCAAAGGTGCTCGATTGGGTTAAGGTCCGGGCTATTTGCTGGCCAATCTAGCACCGATACTGACTGACTGGTAAGAAACGACTTGACTGAACGGGCGGTATGTTTTGGGTCGTTATCATGCTGAAACGTCCATATAATAGGGAGATGCTCCTCAGCATAGGGAAGCATCGTTTCCTCCAATATTGCCTTGTATTGATGTTGGTCTAAGTTACCCTGAACTTTCCTCACAGGTCCCACTCCACGTCCAGAAAATGAACCCCACATTTTAATGTTTCCACCGCCATGTTTCACCTGCTTTTTTGTGAATCTTGGATTCATTTCCGCTTTTACTGGACGCCGTACGTATTGCCTTCCATCTGAAGAAATCAAATTAACCTTGGTCTCGTCAGAGAATAATACATGTTGCCATTGGGCGTAGGTCCAATGTCCATATTTACGTGCAAACGCCAAACGAGCATTTCTATGTTCTTTCTTCAACAACGGTACTTTGCGAGCCACTCTTCCGAACAACCCTGCTTCTACCAGACGTCGTCGAACGGTCCTAGCTGAGACACCAGCTCTTTCGTCTGTCCCAAACACTTCGTGTTTAATTAAAATAGAGCCTAGAAACGGATCTTTCTTAGCTAACCTGGCTATCATTCTATCTTCTTGCGGAGTTGTTTTTCTCGATCTTTTTGTTCTGGGCACATTTAAATCTGTGTTATTGCGTCTGACATGTTGCACTGCATTGTATACCATAGTTTTTGAACAATTTAAATGTTCTGCTATCCTTCGGTATGGCCAACCATGCTCGACAACAAACTTCATGATAATTTTTCGTAGTGTTGGATCGCAACTTTTATTTTTACCCATTTTTCTTCAAAATATTTTTCAAAACTTAATATAAATATCGGGATTGCCGCCAAAACTACCACGAAACAATAAGAGAAGAAGTAAAAAAGTATTGAGATTCAAATTTTGAAAATAGAACGCAATATCTCAGTGTCCCTAATTAAATGGCCAGCCAGCATTATTTGAACAAATAGCACTACGATAATCTATCAGCTATACTGTAAAGAGGTTTAATGTTTAAGAAGTTGTTATTGTTTGTATAATCGGGCACATAAATGACTAAATATACTTACATGTAAGAGATATGGAATATGGTTTAGACTCGTTGGAAAATAAAAAATAAATTCACAATTCGGTTTAACCAAAGAGTGTCCCTAATTAGTTGACCACGACTGTATATAGATATCCTCAAAGATCTAAGTAACTAAAGATCTGAGGAGATATCTACCGAGCCTGGGGATTACAGTCGTGATCATATTTATTTATTTTTATTTTACACCAAATTGATTTTTTTCATCAATTTTGATCAAATTGGGGACGTTTTAGAGAAAGGCCAGGTCAAGAGTACCCTAAACCGACGCGCATGTATGAAGAATGTAATGAGAGTGTATGAAGCTAAAGAGGTGTGTCAGGATCGTAGCAAGTGGAGATCCGTGATCTCTGCCTACCCCGTCGGGAAACAGGCGTGATTTTATGTATGTATGTATTTTACATCACTAAGGCAATTGGACATTGTATTGATCGTATTGATCTCCAAGCTAGTAGATATTAGCCATATTGCTCTAGAAGCCCTAGAGTCTAGGGCTTGAAACTACAAGTACCTACCTACCTTTGTTTCTAAAGACCTGTCACTGTCAGACAATGCACCAGATCACAATTCAGAACACACCTTATTAGAATTGCGACAGTAGCGTAGGCTCACAGGAAACGTCCGAGCGAGTCTGAGTCACCGCGTGGGCATCAAAGTGTACGATTTATAACTTGCTAACTTTATTATTTTAATACAAACGAGCCGGCGAACAAGCATACGGCCTGATATAATATTTTTGATTACCTTAGCATATTACGAGCACTTGTATCACACGCGTATTGACGACTGTAAACTGTGTTGTCTATTCGCTCAGTAATTTCACTTGCTCCAATGCCCTTCAAACTTAAACATAAATGCTTGTACACTACTACTTGAAGGCAGAATATCTGGTACAGTCTGTACCATCTTAATTGTTATAATATGCATCATGATCAGCATTATCATAAGAAAATAAATTGTATTGTTAGATTGGTCATCTCTCTCTACATATTACGAGTACCTATACGAGTAATAAGTAGTAACCATGATCTTTCAGTTCTTATCCTTCTGTGTGGTCAGCGCAACAGGTTCTTTTTCTCCACTCTCCCCTATCATCTTCATCTCAGGACTCACTCCTTTCAACATACCTTCTGGACACTGGATGGACACCTGGACACCTTCTCATGATGATTTTAATGTAAGAGGAGTAGACTCAGAGTTGACGAATGATAGGAGTGAGTGGAAGAAGAAAACATGTTGTGCCGAACCCGCTTAGCGTGGGATAAGGGCAGGAGAATGATAAACGCTTCACTGATGATTTTCTTTTTTTTATATTTTCTCATTTTTAAAGCATATTTTTGAGACTTGTACAGCTGTCGTTTTGTAGTAATCTAGGTTACTTAACTAGGTATGTGTAAAATAAATTTTGTTATGACTTAAGTTTGGAGTCCCGACAAATCGCACCAATCTTGTGCAAGAGTTAAAGATCGCCAAAGGTCAATGCTCCAAGTTCAACGCTTCCAATTTTCCTTCAATAAATTCTCACCATCCTGGCATTGGCATTGCCTCCAATAGTTCTATGAAGCGACACATCTAAGAATACTAAATTTCTAAGTCTGAAGTAAACTATAGTGACTCATATCACTGAAACGTGAGTTGAATGGATGATACGTGTGGCGAATATTTGACGTGTTGCATTGGAATTGACTGGTTTATTGATACCTAGATACCTACTATGTGTGCCCTGCCTGACTTTATCCACATTTTTAGATCCATCAGATTTATAATGTAATCATAACGAACTGGTGATCTAGATCTTTTTACTTAGAAACGGTAGCCAGAAGCACCTTCAAACATTATATTTCGCGCATGTCCACATTTTGCATAGTACCTAGGTACTTAGTATTCCGTTTGAGATAGGTTGTAAGGATATGTCGCTAATAGAAATACTACCCTTTGAAATTTTTGGATCTAGGAACTAGATATTTTTTCGGCTATTAGCAGCTTGTAAAAGTCTATAAATTATCTAGGTACTTATTACTTTTAGGAATGTGCTTTTATTGCATTTTTAGATGCGTTAAATTATTTTATGCAAAAATAAAGAACCTTTTCAAATCACATCGTAAACATCTAAACACTTGGGTTTCCCAGAGTCGTAACATGACACCGTATCATCCTCAGACAATAGCTGGTAGCTATAATCGCCTACGCCACATCTTATTATAGTAAATCAGTTGTTTTAAAGTAATATTCGTCACGTGCTTTAGCTTGTTATGAACGCTTTACGTACTCTTAGAGGAAACCGCTCTTAAGGATTTATTCGTCAACTGGCGAGCGTGAATCTCGCGAGTGCGCGCGAGTTGGCACCTTCCGATTTTACCTACTTTTTCTGTCGTCAACTCGCGCGCACAAATTTTTAAGTACAGTCATGGTAAAAAAACTGAGTGAAACCAGTTAAGTACCGACTATCTACTCGTAGTAAGTAAGAAAGAAGAAGAAATTTTTTATTTATTTATTTATATCTATTAAAAACTATGCTAAAACCGCAAGATTAGACGTTCGATACATAAATCAATATAACTCCGTTGCTAAATTCATTAATGATAAAGGCCATCTATAATTATACTACATCTACATATAACGTTTTAGATAGGTACCTACTTTAAAAGTATACGAATTTGGTTTATTACCTACCTATATGTAAATTGTTTTAAACTAAGAAAAAAAAACAACAATAATGTCAATTCAGTTGTCGCAAAAACTAAACTAAACTAATTTGACACCGCTAAAATTGATGTTTAGATTGATGTTTTTGTTTTTATTTTAAGACTGATTTATTTTAAAAATAAAGAAATAATTAGCCAAATCTTGTTCATTACTATTTTTATTATATTAAGATGATAATGAGCGCTTTCGCTTCACTCACCTGGTATGATATTGTTGGTAATTATTAGAAAAATATAATTAGCAGGAATATAAACAGACATATATTTTTTGAAGCTGTCATGTCAAATGAAAATAGTTATATTCTGATACCCGATACCCGCCCGGTCTTCTCGTCGTCATACTCTCGTCGGTTCCTGTGCCCACACGGGCGGCCGAAGACCGAGTTAATAAAGAGAGAATGAGAGATAAACATATTTTCATCTTCTTTCTTTCGTTTGGTAGGTACTTAGCCTGTTTCAATCCGTTTTTTACATGACTGTACTTTATATGTACGCGCGAGTTGACGACAGAAAAAGTAGGTAAAATCGGAAGGTGCCAACTCGCGCGCACTCGCGAGATTCACGCTCGCCAGTTGACGAACAAGTCCTCTTAAGTGGAGTTAAATATGTTTTTTTTGCACAAATTACTGTACACTAGATTAGGAATAAGAAACTAATAGGCGTGACTTTATAAATAAACCTCCAACTAATATTATACGTGTAGGGTGTTAGAATGTTTTAACTAAACCCCACAGAAGTTTGATCTATAGAAAAACAGTAAAAGTCAAAATAAGCATTCGATTATTTAGATTTTATGTATTAGGCAGGATAGATACAATCAGAAGCTTATTAGATCGAAAGATAATTTCATAGCTCTAGATATTATAGATAAATCAATCTGCGAAGTTGCGGCGCCAACACGGGCATTTTTTGCTTGTAAAATGCTTGTAAATATGTAAATTTATTTCGTTTTAAGCAAGGTTATTGACATAGTTGAGACTATAATACGGGGTGTCCTATTATATGGGACCTCAAAATTCTCCTATACTCCATTCTAGTACCTACGTTTCTAGGTCAAAAAGCAGACCCGAGAAGAAAAGAGACCACACGACTGAAGTAAAACTTCTTTAGCTCCATCTATAATGTATGTAGGCCCTGCACTGTGTCTTAATACGAAAAGTAACCGGTTGAGAGAAAGAGAAAGAAAATGTGAACGTGCACCTCTCTCTCTTGCTCCTAAAGTAATAATACGAAACGTAACTCTCTCTTTCCATCTTCACTAACTTATATCTCCCTCTCAACTTCCGTTCGCACCGCCCGATCACACTTTTTGTAACTTACTCCCCAAGTTAAGCGTGCGTTATGAACTTAAAATAATGCAAGTTCAACAACAGTAGACACCCTGTATAGTTAGAGACTTGAATTATGTTGAATTGCTTAACTGTTGCTAAATCTATGTTCGATCCAGTTTTCCATTTTATTACTGCGTCGCTTCATAAATCACTGTATTAGTTACACCAACATGTTTAACATTATTATTATGATAAACTATGGTAGGTACCTACTGCCTAGACGCGAATTCAATATTCTGCTCTAGTATTTCGTAGTATTTCTGAATCCCAATGAGTACCTAAGTATTTATTTGCGCCGCGCTTTACATTAAACATTCATGCAAAGAGACCTGTTTTTACGGTGATAGATCTGAGGACTTAAAATTAAATATTTAACGCATTTGTATGTATAACTCCATACAGTATTTTAATGCATTGCCATTTTTAATTTACGACCAAACAAAAGCGTTCGATCTTCATTCCAATTTCTGTTCTTTTCTTCTTCTACTAGTTATACGGTCTACTACGATTACTTAGCGCGTTCAGCCGCTGCACATTAATAAAATATAATAAACATTAATATTATTATTGTAGTTTGGAGTCCTTTTATCGTACTTGGTTTGACCCTAGAACTAAACGTAGTAAATCCTATGGAATAATTCTCACTTCGTCAATAACTTTTCTAGCTCTTTATAGGTTTCTGCGTTGAAAATCATTCAGTCGGTCAATTTAAATATTTAAGACGATTGTAGTCGACGTAGGTAAATGAGGCACTGAGCATTTTTTGCTCGAAAACTCCTAGGTAATGCATAACGATTGTTTATATTCAATGTCTGTTTTTTTCTGTAGTAAGTAAATCTTTTTGTTTGAGATTCGTTCAGTTAATTAAAGTATTTTATAGCAACAGGTCGTGTTAATTAGCCAGTGGCGGACATGGATTTGTTCTGGTTAAGCGTGAGTTGTAGCGAATACTGTCTAATAAGAAATTTCGCGGTATCTTTGTTAGAAGTTTCCGTCAATGTTAGCGCGCTCACATCGCGTGTAATTTTAAAATACGTTAGAAATAATTTTATTGACTGGCTGTCTCGCTTTAGTTGACTTTAAAACTACCTACCTATACCTACTTAACCTTTTCTGTATCGTATTCATGGAATAAGTAGGTACCTGCCAAATTGAAGCTACTTACCTAATTACATTGTTGGGACATTTAAATGTGAGGTGCATTGTCAGTATAAATAATTCGCGACACAAAATGAGAGGAACAAAGTGAAAAAATAGAACTTTGAAAGAAACCCTACTGGCGCTAGATAGTGAATTGAAAATAGGTATGAAATATAATACTAAATAGATTTTTAATTTATATTTCAGATATTGTGGACTGCTTTATCGTTAGCTCTGGGGTACGAGCTTCAAGGTCAGATAATTCGAGGAGTGCCATGCGTGAAGAGAAATTACCAGCTGTACTGCCCTACAGCCGGAAATACTTATCCTTTGTAAGTATATTAACCTAACAAAACATTTAACTAGTGCTCGAATACTGGAACACCATTTAGAGTTAGAGTTCATAATCATTATCATTTATTCAAAAAGTTTCAGGATACGTATATGATCGCAAATGTTTGAGACCTCGTTATCCTTAAAAATCCTATACCTATTTATATATATCCTAGAGGTATTTTTAAACCTACGCGATCTGAACACATTATTATTAGTATTAAACGGGTATTTATCGCGTTTAACACTTGAAAATCCTATAATGACACGTCATTATAATAGGCTTTAGCTGTCTGTATACTCGTATAAGAGCATACATTTTATCCGATCGTCATTGATATTTAAACACGCTGAAACGGCTGAACGGATCTAGATGAAACTTAGAATATGTAGTTTTTGACCTGGATTAACACATAGGCTACTTTTTATCCGAGTAAGCTAGCGCGGAAGCTAGTAAATGATAATATTTAAAGAATTGTTTTTATAAAGTCGCTCGTTTACACACACAGAATAATTTTCATTAGGTACTTTAATTACCTACCTACTATTAATGAACTAACTTGTATTAATAGTTAATTAATCTGAGACGCACTTTAATCCTTTCACCACACTGGTTCGCAGGAACTAGTGACACGAAATGAAGAAGATGGTTACGTCAATTTTAAAGCTTCTAAATGCGATTTTTATTTATTTTCAGAGACAAAATAGAAACTTTCATAGACGAGAACAAAGCCCTAATCAAACGCATGTACGGTTCGTTTACGACACCTGGTGGGAACCGGGTGAGGCGGACACCGGGATCTCCTGACATGCATGATGCTAGCGGTGACTCCTACTTCAGACATGTGCGACAAGCTTCAAACACAAATCTTCCAGACCCCCAAGCTATCAATAGCACTGGCAGGTAACTAGATCATCTTAACAAGTGAGCAGAGTTAGGCCGGGACTCCAGTCTCCACCAAAGCGGAGACGAGACGAGCGGAGAGATGTTATAAACAACCAATAGAATTGTGTTATTGACACATCTCCGTTCGCTCAGCTTCAGTGGAGATCGCTGTGCACGGACGACGCGCAGTAGAGACGAGAGAACCGCACATTTCTCCGCTTTGGTGGAATCCCCCGAGCTGAAAAACATCGCTTCTCGCACACAGCTCACCGTACACATCTCTGCTTTGGTGGAGTCCCGGCCTTATTATGCTCTCGTGCATACTACCTTTAATAGGGCATTGTGTTATGGGGGTATAGTACAATTCCACTGGCTATTGAAACTTTATTCGCACGGTCGCGAAACGCGGTGTTTTATAGAAATGGAGGTCAATCTTGTGTTACATCAATATTGGATATTTTTCTGCATGCGAAATCATTTTATCTATGTCAGGTAATTATTCCAAAATAATCACGATTTATTATTATGAAACTTATGCGAATCGAGTTTTCGGAGAAAGGATCGACATGACCATGTCTGTGACTTTATTACATCACAATGCTCACTTTACTTGTCATTCTGTTAGCCATTATTGCAGTTTACTCCAAAATGTGCATTACTTGATCTCTTTTTCTCCTTTCAGGGTTGACGCATGCGAGAGCAAGACGGATATAATGACTCCGTACTGGGCCCTGAACTCAGCGAGAAAGTTGCGCGCGATCGTCAACACCATGCATTTTGAGCAGGCAATACATCAGGAAGTATGCAGGTATGTTGAACTTTTGCCTACATTGAGCAGGTTTTTATTGTGAGACTGGGTTTTCCAATATAACGACCTAGATTGACTGGTGGTTATTAAGTGTGATGTGTTCATCAAGTCTTACAACCTGTATCATCATTACGAAAATTATGCTATAAGGCTTAATAAAGTACAATAACGAAACCCAACAAAGTAGTTTCGTGGGAACTTACGCCGTTTTCTGATTCTAAGATCATTAGTACGACTTAAGCACATCTGAATTTTGCGTTCAATGATTTCCTCACCTACCTGCTCAAATTGATCACAAACAAGATGATTATGAAAATACCAACACTTACATGATAAAACGCAGCAAAGAAAAACTATGCTGTGAGAAATGAGAATACACAAGTATACACTTGCGAGAAACGATACATACCTACTAGAAGAACTAGAGAAACTAGCTCATATCCGAAACAAGGCGAACGTTAGAGCTCCACTTAAAAAACTATATTAAAGACAATTAGTCGAAGAAACGCATCCTTTGAGGAAACAACAGACAATTATGAAGATAAACCTGTAGGTACCTAAACTAAATTTTACAATATTCTTTAATTTTCAGTAAGAAGACAACAAACCGCTGTACACGAGACTGTGGTTGTGAGCAAAAGTACAAATGGCATCGGCTTCTAGCATACGATCCGAGTGACGACTGCGCAGGAATATTCATGGACTGGTTCCTATTTCCTTCGTGCTGTGTGTGCCGGTGTAACCCTTAGGGCCTGTTTCTAATATGATCCGTGGTTAAGAAGAATCATTGTCATAACTTAAGAAACACTTATTATATATTTGAAAAACAATAAAGGACCTAGGAGCGTGACTTGGGGAACGCCTAATGAAATATGATTAATTACGTTAGAACCAAATGAACCTTCTATGTATGATATGGGAAATAACTTTAACATTGTATCTAAACAAATTTTCTTGGACATTCATTTGTTTTAGTTGACAGGCATGTTAAATTCTGCTTATTTCTGGTGTTAAACACTGTCAAATGCGTTAGATGAGTCTACATTTTAATTAATCAAAATAGGTTTGAACCGCCTTCTTGCAGGGAACAGGCCTAAAATCTTATATTTTTTCTTATCACCACGGATTTCCGGAACTGGCCCAGATTAGTGTATTTTTTAAACGGCTATGTAAATGTCAATGCTATCGAAATATTTTAGCATTTTCTTTAGCCAGCAACTTTCTTTTGATTTAGGTAAACATTATTTTGCTTATATTTCTGGCTATTATTTGTAGGCAAACAAAGTTGGTAGTTTCTCTTGAAGTATATTATTTGTATTTTAATAATTATTAACTAGTTATTTATATATAAAAATTAGTTTAACTATGTACATGAAGTATGTGTGAATTTTCATATTTTTAAACACTGCCATTTATAGAAATTTAAATTGATTTAATTAGATTTTTCCTTGAAAATGTGTAAAAGGTAGCTTTGGTATTGTTTTTTTAAGTAAAATTATCATAATACTATTATTTGAAAATATTTAGGTTTTAAGCACTTTCTTTCTTATTGTATTTAAATAAATATACTACAGTTTTTAATATGACTACTGATACTGTAAGTGCATTGTGGATTAGGTTAATTTAGTCTATTATTATCTTTAAGAGGACTATTAAGCTTATTAAAGAACAAATAGAATATCTTTAGATTAGTCACTTACATACAACACGCAATGTAGCATGATGATTGAGTATTAATTTTGTGTCTTTACTTTTCATCCTACCACAGTTGTGACACAATTCTATACTTATTATGGAATATTATGTTTAATTGAACAGCCTATGATACTCAATTTCGTAAAACTTTGATCTTTTAGTAATAAAAGATGTGAAAATAAGCTTATTTATGTCTCTTATTTGAATCCAATGAGAAAAAGATGATAAGTATATTTCGACTGTTGTAAATGGTGACTAACTTGAGAGGTTTCTCATAAAATCTTTTTATTTTTTTGTCTGACAATAATAAAATTTTTATAGCTAAACTATATAAACTAAAAAGTTTATTCTAGGTATTTAGCAAATTATATAACAGCTATAAAAACGAAAAATCAACAGCATTATATACAAGATCTACTTACAATATCAATAGAATTTCATTTATTATTCTTTCTTAATGCTTTGCTCAAAATCATTGAAGACTTTTTCACTAAGTTTGTCGCCTTCATCATCAATTTGCTCCACAGCTAATACTTCAGGGATGTAGAACTGCATCATATTTTGGACCTGAAAGCATTGATATAATAATAAAGAACTGTTTCCCAGAAGGCCATAATACTCGTACATAATAGATATTACTACATATTATCCTACTAATAATATAAACGCGAAAGTTTGTAAGAATGTATGGATACTGGATGTACGTTTGTTACTCTTTCGCTGAAACAGCTGAATGGGTCTGGATGAAATTTGGCACATATTATATAGATTATAGTCTTGAATAGCACATAGGCTAATTTTTATGCCGGAAAAATGTACAGTTCCTTTGATAGATTTATTTTGTTTTTCAAGGTACAACGCGGGCGAAGCTATGAGCGGAAACTAGTATGATCATATTTTATCATTATGTCCCAAAGTCATTGAGAATGAAAATGTTTTAGTGTATTAATTACTTACCCCATTCTTTAAAGTGACTATAGAACTGTTATAGTTTATTAATTACTTACCCCATTTTTCAAAGTGACTATAGAACTGGGGCATGATGAGCAAGACCCTTGCATCTTCAATGTTAGTATCCCATCCTTGAAGTCCACAAATAAACAGTCACCACCATCTTCTTGTACTGTAGGCCTGATGCGAGTGTCAAGGAGCTCCTTTATCATTTGCACTACTTCATCATCATCTTCATTAATTTCTAAAAAATTATAAATGAAAAAATGTGAAATATAATAATTGGGGCAGAGCAATAGACCAAGAGTAAAGTTGTTCAGATGGTTCTACAAAATCATCAAGGCCAAGAAAGATCCTGTGACATATGACATAACAAAGATCATCATTCTCCTGCCCTTATCCCATGCTAAGTGCTGTCAGCACAACATGTTTTCTTCTTCCACTCACTCCTATTATAACATAACAAATAATAACCATGTATAGATCATCCAACGGATCTAGGCATTCGTGAAGTTAGCCACAGGTGCGAGTTTGCACATGTACAGTTCCTTCCCCCCCTCTTCATACCTCCAATTGCTCCCGAAAAACGATACTGCGCAGCTCTTGCGGCTAACTTCACGAATGCCTAGATTCGTTGAGCCAACTATTATTATATTCTTACGAGTATCCCCTGATGGTTTGGCATCAGTGACAACAGGTAGCCCACTTGCGAAGAAATCCATGATGGTAGCAAATATTTCAGGCTTCAACAGCTTCCAATCAACATCTTCATCTTGCTTGGTCACTGTCACAAATTCAGGTCCGAAGAAAACTGCTTTCACACCATCAATGCGGAAGAGCATTTTTGCTAAAATTGAAAGATTAAGAAATTTTTAATGGCTCGCTAAGTAAATACATGTGTTGTGCATTCAATAGGCTACATTAGGTATTAAAAGGTATTTATAGGCTTACCCAAAGGGCTACATTGCGCAGCACCGATGTTGGGAAAGTCCATAGTTTGGCCCGACTCCAAAACCTTCGTCCCCGGCATAAATTTCAAACTGTTCGGGTTTGGTGTGTCCTGTGTTTGTATGAACATAGATCGACAGTGGCAGGCGTTTAGCAGTGGCACATTTTTGTTGAAGTTCTTGGTAATAATAGGTGCAACTCCGCTGTACTTTTTGGAATTGTGTTGTCTGTAAAGTGAAACTCTTTTTATTAAATTCGATTAGAAGGGACTGCATAATTTCCCAAAAGATTAGTAATGTCAATACGTGGCCGATTACATGCCTGAAAGTAGCTGATGCACAGATACGTCCACATTTGTTGCTACAGCTTAGAACTCGTAGAGAACTCCGCAACATCTTTAATTATTTTAGCGAATAAAATACAACGCAATTTTGCGAGGATTGTTGTTTGTTTTGTTTCGTTCGTTTGTTCTGTCTGTCTGTCAGTAACTCTTCTTCTTCTTCTTCAATTATGGCATCTGTCTCTTAGAGAACAATTTTGCCAGTGTCAAGTGTATTTATTTATAAGTATGTATTGTCAACGTCACAGAGTCATAGTCAAGATAACAAGTCAATTTTAAACAAAAGATGGCTGTTTTGTTCAATATTCTCGGGATTTCCTCCGATGGAACTATTCACTTTAATTCTCATATTTTACACTCGCGTCCAGAACCCGGGCTTTATTGGCAAAATTAATTTCTTCCGTTTTCTTTAAAATCTAACTTAGAATCTAACCGCCATTTTTTCCCCCTCTGTCTGTCTATCAAAACGTAGTGAATATTCTCTTTGTGTCTATCTGTATCATAACTTGTCACTGGTCAGGTTTTTTTTTTCCCTCTTGGCATCTGCATCTGTCTCTTTTGAGATTGATCTCTTTTTTTTTCAGTGTCAAGTGTATTTTGTGCAAGGACGTTCTATCAGATAAAATGTCTTTGTCAAGAACGTCCTTGGTAATAGTTACTAATGCTTTATCCTGTCAAAATTTAATTTTTACCATCTAATTCGGAATAGATAATGTAAAGAGGACTTCTTAGAATCTCTAATCTGATCGTACTCAAAATAATGTAAATAGAGGATAGTAATGTCTGTTTATTACGATAAAATTAAATTTAGGTAGGTACATACCTATAGCATAATATAAATAATTCAATTTTCCTCGAAAAATCTTTTCTTTTCTCTCAAGTTTGCGCAATTTATCGTTATCAGACTTAGGACATGCACATTGAAGTACTTACGAGTACCTAAGTACAAAATATAAATCGTACATTTGGTGTTTTTGTATATAAAATAAGTACATAGTTTAGTAAAATAATATATTATATACAAAATAACTTGGAAGGTATTCAAAAAAGAAGTCAAGATGTTTGAAGTGTGTATAGGTACCTACTGTTTCTTCCAAAACAATGACAAAGTAGGTTATCGTAACTCGTTCTCACAAACGTTTGCGTTGCATATATAAGTACCTACTTACCTACATAATTAGATTTTTTTTTCTTCTACACACTTATATACAAAATTTTATTACTTTTACATATATCTTATATATGACACAAATAAAGTGGTTTTCTATTGGTAGAATAATAATCAAAATCGATTCAGTAGATCTAGAGATTACACCCCTACAATGTCACAAATTCACAAACACTTAATTCACAAACTTTACCTCTTTAAAAGAATAGTACAGATCAGCGGTCGGCAAACTTTTGGCAGGCAAGGGCCACAAGGTGGCAAAATAGAATAAAGCGATAAAGGCACTTGTGATATTAACTCTAGAAGCCCTATATACCTACCTACGTATAATAATTGATCATCATCATAGAAAATATGAAAATAGGTACTATAAAAATCGTTAAAACATACGGAATTTAATTCGTACACGTAATACTTGAATATTTTGTGTGGCTGGATCCACACTATACGGTCGATCGCGGTTCGTTCATGCATTTATTTTGACATTCATAACTTATTTACAAAACATTCACGGACCGCGAGTCAGACGTCCACGGGCCGCGTGTTGCCGACCGCTGCAGTATAGATTATAAATCACTCTGAAAGCCAGTCACTCAGATTGTAGAAAAAACTCATACTACATTTACGCATTCACGTCGTACACGCAGAACAGGTTACACATGGATAATAGGACAGAAGGGAAGAGAAAGTAAATAGGTAACCAAAGCATCTAGGAAGTATGATATTTACGGAAACAGTACTCCACACACAGTGGCACGTCGCATGTCTCGCATTTAAAACTGGAGGCCTTCCTTGGGCGGTTCTCCTTAATGCAGACAACGCAGTTCCCTCGTCCTTTGCGGCTCTCTGCCGCTCTGGCGGTAGAAGGAGGTATGCTCACGGGCCAATGAGTATGGTGAATTGGAACGTGATATGATGGGCGCGGGCCGGAGGAAGCTGCAGAAGCACGGCGGCTTTTAGGGCAATGAGGAAGATGATTAGCTACTATGGAATCTACAAGCTGAAGGCGAAATTTTAGGTGGTCCTCTGGAGACTGGTTTGAAGATTGAACAAGAATGCGCGCATTCAGGATGGAAACGTTCAAAAGCCGCTTAAAAAGTTTTAAGTACCATTTGGCACAACGTTTCCTCTCAAGCAAGTACGGTTCCAGCATCTGGTCCTTAAGGTCGACACCACCCATCGACTTGTTGTAATCTAAGACCACCTGCGGTTTGAATGGCAGTGGACGAATTGGCGGACGAGATGGTATTGTCGCCAAGCCCATGGCTGTCCCGTGACATGTTGAAATCATGGTGACACGCTTCTTGTCCTGCCAAGACAAAACGCAGAGATCGCCAGCATGCCGCGCTATGAACTGTCCTTGCCTGAGTGGAGCTGTTTGTATAACAGGAGGGACGTCTCGAAGACATGACCGTAACGTACCAATACAATCGGTACCATTACGCTTCAGAAAACGAGCGAGAAGGGGACTGTTGTACCAATTATTCATGAATAACCTGTGCCCTTTGTTTAGTAAAGGAGCTATTAGCTGCTTTACTATGGAAGTGCTCTTCAAAGCTGTTGGGTCAGGCTGTTCAAAATCGACGTGTTTTCCGGTATACACTAATAGAGACCACAAATAGCCCGTAGCACTCTCACACAACTCATAAGTTTTGATGCCGAATTTAGCAGCCTTCGACCGAATAAACTGCTTGAAGTTTAGCTTTCCTTTCCATAGGGTGAGACTTGCGTCAATACAAATGTCTTGCGACAGAACATAATTTTCTTGAAATTTGGCGTTAAGGTGATTAAGAATTGGCCTCAAGAAAAACATTCGGTCGGAGTTTGCCATGGTGTCATTGTTGGAAGTAGACGCGGCATAGTAGCTCGGATCTGAATGTAATGCTCTCACAAGACTGCGATACCTTCTTTGCGTTAGGATGTGTCGGAATACCTCGGTCTTTAGAAGGTAGTGGGTGGAGAAGCAGCTTTCTATTGTCGGCATCCGTACGATACCCAACATCATCCAAAACGCGAAGAGGCAAAGTAATTCATGGGTGTTGGTGGGATACCAATCAGCCTGAAAACTGGGGGAAGGAATTTTGGAAGCATATCGGTTCATTTTCTCCACAATTAACTGTAGGATGCTTTCGTCCCAATAAGAAATAAAAGCATCGTACGGCGTTGAATATGGAACAACCGACCCGGTACGCTTTGGTTTGAAAATTTCTTCGCTACTATGAAAAGTATCCATAGTAGACCATTCAAAGTGCGAATTACTACTCCCATCAATGGCATCTTCAAAATCATCGTTCTCGCTCTCGCTGACATTCTTTTCGTCCATCCTGTTCCTTCTTTCACTGGTGCTTCTGTTGCTCGCATTTCTTTGCGCAGTCCTCTGTCGCCTCCTCACAACATCCATCGCCAGTTCACGCAATTCGAGGGGGACGTCGTCATCTGTCACCCATATTTCCTCCAAAGGGTGTCCGACTTCCCACGTACCAGCAGCCTCCCTGCGACGTCGTCCCCCTCCAACACCTCGCCCTCGGCGCCCACGCTCACCTACACGCCCTCTACGTCCACCACGCGCTCTACCTCTAACAACACCTCTGGCACTCTCTCCTCTTTCTGTCCTATCATTCACACTCTCTCTCTCTATTTTCATTCGCTTTGAAACATACAGGGCATGGGCGTCGGGGGTTACAAACTCATCTTCGCCTCCTCCTAACAGCTCCTCGCCGTTTTGGTCGTATGTGCGAATAACAACACCGGTCTGCATTCTGAAAAGATACGAGAACTTAATTTATTTCGGGATGAACAGGCCAGGGTCGACCGGTACAGTATCTGCTTACTATCAGACAGACCATATTATTATGCTTGTTTGACAACCCAGTGGGTTGACCCAAGCTGAACGAATGATGATGAACCAGTGATTTGAACCCACTGTTGGGTGTAGGCCTTCTCCATTTCAAGTGTGAAGTCTCAAGTATAAAGTGTAGGTTGAAAAAATATAATAATACTTACGAGTCCGATTGGTGTGGTGACGACACTTGAATGGGCGACCGTGACCGCGACCGTGACCTCGACATCGCCCTATACGGCGAAAAGTCGCGATCGCCTCGAGAGGAAGTAAGCGGGATGTATGATGATGGAGCAAGGGGATCGTTCTAATAAAAAAAAATAGTAATTTAGTAAAGAAATGAAGTGCAACTTCAAAAGATGCTGAAAGCAAACCGTGTTCAACCACTCATATCACCTTTCTTGTAATATTAGTACTACAATAGTTTCTATCTATCTATACATAAGTTTCAGTATGCGACAGCATTCTCGACATTTCTGTGAGCCAGCACACACAACAGAGTAGTACCTATGCCTATAAATGAAAGAAATTAATTCTCTATGTAAAAACACAAATACCTACAACTTGTCAATCCATAGTATGGATTGCATATTAAGTTTAGGGTATTGTATGGATTACATTCACAATGATAGAAAGTACCTATAATAATAAAATAAATTATATCATAATCATATTAATAAGGAAATAATATTTCCTTTTTTTATGATAATATTATCATAAAATGTTCTGCATGCAGCAGAACATTTTATACAGTAGGTATAAAATATAATGAAAAATCATAATATACCTCTTCATCGCTCAAAGCCGACTCGTCTCCCTCTTCCTCGTACGTAATTTCAATTCCACAAAGCTCATCTCCATCTTCTTCTTCCTCCTTCGCTTCTTCACCATAGAGCTCGGCCCAAAAATTTGCCGGAGATTCGTTGCTCCCCTCAGTAGACATTTTCTTTATTTTTCTAAAAATTACAATAACACATTTTAATAAAAGAAAAACAAAATAAATCCAATCACAGAAAAAAATTACAGGTGAAACTTTCAAAAATCTCATCAAAATTGGTTCGGTAAATGGCAGAAATGACGGTGATGATGATGAAATGAGTTGGCTGGATAAACATTTTTTCCTATCAAGAAAATCATTATTTAGATACTTCTATATTCTCTCCTTACCCAAATAACTAGAAATAAATAATCAACATAGCCAGTCAAATTGACAAGTGAAAAATATAATAAAAGATGGCCGTTTAGTTCAAAATTCTCAGGATTTCCTTCAATGGATTTAGAAAGGAACAATCCACATATTTTTACAGTCGCGTCAACTCTGGCTTTGAAAAATAACCACCAAAATTACACAATTTAATTATAAATATAAAAACTAGAGCGACATAGGTATGTAGTTGAAAAAAAAAGGCATCGCAAAATTACACATCGCATCAGAAACACCACGTGCTAAGTACAAAATTTATTTATCAAACGAATGTCGAAAAAGTCGATATAAAATAGACGTTACCATCATTATAGATTACGACACTTTCTCGGATAACACAAAAACTACGTAAGTACCTACAATAAATAAAGTTCAAACGGTATACCAAAAAATGGCGATAGCGGTTGAAAACCTTGCACTTTTTCGTGAAAATAACGGTTATTTGGTTTTAAATTTAACTTTGTTTTTTTTTATTTAGTTTAGTAATATAGTTTAGGTACGTAACTTTTTTAAAAATCTTTCACATCAGTTGTTACTTGATAATAATAAATAACACTTTAAATAGTCGTTGTTAGGATAACGACTTTTTCTATAATGAATTTCGAAAATCTAACGTGATCGATAGCAACATAATGAACAAAATAAGAGAATTAGCACACATTTTGTAATAAAAATAGACATTTACCAATCAAAATCACAAAATTCACAAAAGAATGCACTCCCGACGCGTCCGTTTGCTCGCTTCACTTATTCGCACTACTTACCTAGTTTAGTATTAGTTGTTTGATTATTTTTTCGTTCTAAAAATGCGGATTGCGGGACGGGAAGCTATTTGAAAGTTTCTACAGACTAAAAATTAATCGAACTTGTTTATGACATAAACTTGTTCAAACAAAAGTGAACTCTATCCTCTGAATGAGTTGCAACTGGTTTGGCTTGGCTGAGCGAGATCGGGGCAGCAGCGCCGGCCAACGGCGCATTCATTCATGATAAAAATACGTCGAGCACCGGGGCAGCTCCGCCTGTTGACTTGACACTGTCATATTAATAGTAATAGCCATTAACGCGTCCACGTTTGACAATGACAGTTGCAGAAGTTGCGGAGCACGGAGCAGCGCACGCACGTTGCATTGCATTTTGTTTGCCTGAAGTTTATTTATTTCTGCGGCACTTCAATGCAACAATTTTATTAGAAAATTGGAAGCGCTTGCGTCTGGTCTGTTGCTAACTGAAATAGTAAGTCTTGAGTTTTGAAAGTTTATTTAATGTCTCAATTACAAAATAATAGCATTTTTACTGTCTCATACACCTCTTTCAGTTGTTTGAGTTTTAAAATTTTTATTTGCTGAATATAAAGTTTCTCCCGATCGAGTTCTCCTAACTGAATAATAAGTCATTATCATATCCCACATTGTGTAGCAAGATTGTTCCAATAATTTGATAGCTTTGAAATAATGTAGGTAGGTGCAATATCTTCCTACTTACGATTGAGATGCCTTTGGAAATCTTAATCGCACTCTTATTGCCTCAGCTCGCTACTCCCTATGATACTGAAGCCATATAATATACTTAGTGTATGTACCATCACCTACCTAACTACTTACCTACGTTTTGTAGGTAACTAAAGGTATTTAACTTACCTAGCTGGTTTTCATTAAAAGAACTAGTCAAGTAGGTATATCTAAGAAACCAAATTTCGTCTAGCAACTGAGACTCCTTTAGAACTTAGCTTAGCATTATCTACATACATAATCTTCCTGTCCTTATCCCGAACGATGTGGAGTCAGTACAACATGCCTCCTGCCATTTTCATCTATCAGTCATCATCTCACATTAATTTCTTACACATATTGTCTTATGCATAGTCCATCAATCTATTCTTTGTGTACCTACATCTACTTCTATATCCATCCACATTAATAACTATAACTGTCAAGTGACAAGGAGAGTGTTAGATATGAATGTGGATGGATACAAGGGTAGAGGAAGGTCAAAGAAAAGATGGATGGACTGTGTGAAAGATGACATGGGTAAGAAAGGAGTTAGTACTGAGATGACGAATGATAGAGGAAAATGGAAGAAGATCACATGTTGTGCCGACCCCACCTAATGTGAGAAAAGGGCAGGACAATGATGATGACTCTTCTTATCACATGAATTTATTCCTTCTCATAACATACCAACACTTTAAATTTCATCTTATCCACCTCTGACAGAAACAATGGATACGAACAAGGGCCGAGGGCGGGGCATGGCCTTGCTCCAATCGCTTCAAAAGCGTAGCGCACAGCAGTCTTCTCAGGAAACCACACCCGAGACCACACCAGTACCAAGTACAACTTCAAGTATCGTAAGTTGATTTGAATTCTTTCGTGTGAAAAGAGAAAATCAAGAATTTAGATTTAGATGATTAACATTAAGAATCTGAATTAATGTTATGTTAACTTTTGTAGGTGTCCTCAGCCAATATATCAACAGGTGGTATGAGTGGCAGGGGACGTGCAGCCATGATGATGTCAAAACTCCAGCAAATAAAACCAGGTAAAGAAATCTATTGTTAGGCACACTCTTCAACTTTTTTTAAGCACAGTCTACCTATTCTAGTAAAAGGTCCACAGCCTAGCCTAAAGCTTGGAAGGATATGGATAAGATTTACAGGATTTATTTATTTTGTGACAATAGACAACTATAATTGTCTATGTATGACACAGTGTTGAAACACTCTTTGATGTATTATGTACTTAAGATTCATTTTTTGAGCATGATTTTATATGTGGAGCTAGTTGTCTTCTAAGCTGTAAGTTAATAACACACACAAGGACCCTTTTTCTTATCATGTCACTAGTTTATTAGAATTAAAACAATTATTCATAAAAAAATAAAATAAAGTAATGTACCTATCTATCCTCTATCCTACCTACTAATATTATAAACGCCAAAGTTTGTAAGAATGTAAGGATGTGTGGGTGTATGGATGTATGGATATATGGATATATGGATGTATGGATGTCTGGATGTCTGGAACAGCTGAACGGATCTGGATGAAATTTAGCACAGATATAGATTATAGTCTGGAATAGCACATAGGCTACTTATTATCCCGGAAAAATGTACGGTTCCCGCGGGATAGATTGGTTTTTATTTATAAGGTACCACGCGGGCGAAGCCGTGGGCGGAAGCTAGTGTAGGTATATTTGAGGTAGCCATTTTTTTAAATCATTTTCTAATGATTGCAGGACCCACATTCTCTCCTGCGTCAGATGTCAGTCCGGGGGCTAGTCTAAGTGCTGTCGGCGCCGGCGCCGCTCCGAAGGGAGCAGGTCGTGGCATAAAGCTTCTACAAGCTCTGTAAGTTAACCCCCATCTGAATAATGAGAGGTGGAATATTCAAGATGCTATTCCACTAAAGGGACATTAATTATTAGCATCCTAATAACACAATGAGTTTACACAGTATTCTGTAGTGCAAAGTCACAATGCAGGCAGTGTTTAATATTGACTCAGTCATTAAATATTTATTTGATTACCTGCGCTGCGATTACGTAACTCTGATACTATGAAATGATTATTACTAACAGCTTCTAGTTATTAGCGTTGAATTGTATTATGGAAAGTTTATTGCAATAAAATTATTATATTATACTACTTATTTGTTTATTGTCATAATTAGGTATATTGTTTGTAATATCAGAATAACGTAATCACAGTACAGTTGCTGATAGACATTAATTGTAATTGATTGTAATCAGAGTTCCGTAATAGCCACTCTGGTAAGTAATGGTATTGTATTTTTTATCTAGGCAAGCTTCAAAGGCATCTTCCGAGGTCAGCGGCCAGGGTGACGTTTCCGACGTATCGACAAGAATGGCTGAGACGACCATTTCGTTAGCATCGTCAATGACTGGCAAAAACAAAAGTATTGTAAGTATGAACTCCTGCCATCACATTCATTTAGTTAAGACCCATATTCGCATAGTGAATAGGCTAGTTCTACAGCTATAGACACTACCATGTGTACTATAAGGGCTGGGCATAGAAGGCATTAGGCAAGCTCATTTCATCTAAAATCACTTTGAAAAAGTTTCATTAGATGCTCTATAAATCATTTAGAATTTTAGAGAGTGCCTCTGCAAAGGACTTTTTACTTTCTTTCCGTAAGTACTAACTTACGCCCACAGAATCGCCAGCGTGGCACCTTGAAAAACAAAAACAAATGTATCCCACAGGAACCGTAAATGTTTCCGGTATAAAAGTAGCCTATCTATATCTGAGCAAATTTCATCCAGATCCGTTCAACCGTTTCAGCGTGAAAGAGTAACAAACATTATGTACATCTATACATCCAGACATCCATACATTCTTGCAAACTTTCGCGTTTATAATATTAGTAGGATGAGTTACATAAATGTGATCAATGATCATCCAAACTTTGAACTTTGAATAGCTACCTAATACTGAAAAGGACGGAAATTTCTAGTACTTTCCCGCTAAAACTATTATCTAATGAGGTTATAAATTAAGCTTATTAATATTAATGAGCCTGATCAACGTTCCTGAGGATGCTTCGTGGAGAAGCAAAACACGTGTCGAGTTTCTATTTGAGGTGTGGTGTTGGGATTATTAATATTAATAATATTTCTATAAGGCATTTTGTGGGGCTCATTAATATTAATAAGCTTAATTAATAACCTCATTAGATAATAGTTTTAGCGGGAAAGTACTAGAAATTTCCGTCCTTTTCAATATTTGTAATGGATTTCCGCAAAGTCACGCCTGAATCAATCATTTATCTTAGCTACCTAATTCAAAATTGACCCATAAATACCTTATTATAGTTAAATATCCCTTGCAGAGTGAAGTGAAAACTGAAACAAAGCCAGTTGAGATGCACGGAACACAAGGCACACCGATTGAAGTGACTGCTAACTTCATACGGCTCAATTTTAAAGAGAACAGCGTTTTTGAATATGAAGTGCGTTATGAGCCTGATCAGGATTATAAACATTTGCGCTTCAAGCTACTAAATCGTAAGCTTCTTTTTTGCTTGTCTACTGATTATGTACCTTAAATATACATATTATGTAGAGGACCATTTTCTGTTGCATGCGATGCACAAAAACTATTTTTTGTTTTAATTTTATATTGGCTGCAAGTAAACTTGTATGTTCAGTATACAATTTATATTACTTGACTGATTGACAAACCCACTCAGTTTTAGACAATGTTTATTTATTAGAAATATTTATATTTATGTTTATTTATATTATTTTTACATATTTATATTTATTTAGTATTAAACACATCAATGCATGGACGTTTCTACTCAATTTGATATTTTACCGTTATTTTAAAAAGATTTTAGAGTTCATCTTTCAAACTGATAGCATGAAGATGGAGCAATAAAAGATTGGTTCATAATAAGTTATTTCACGAAGGGTACATGTAAGATTAACTAATATTTCAAGAGATAAACAAAATTGTTTGTTGCAAACAATGACGAAAGTGAGAATAATGACGTTTAGTAAGAAGGCCTACATACATACATACATAATACTGGTTTGCTTCATTCACTCTCATTGTATTCTTATGATTACATCTATGACTTGTTTAGTTACTTTCAGAAGGCAATATTTTAAAATTGCATGTTCTTGTATGTTACAGAGCACAACCACTTCTTTGAAACCAAGACCTTTGACGGCACTACATTGTATGTACCGCATCAGTTGCCTGAGGAAGCACTAAACTTGGTGTCAACTAATCCATTTGACGATAGCAAAGTCAATATTAAAGTAAGCAGATTGTACTTAGCTTAAAACCGCTTTATATAGAGGTTGTAAGGAAACTTGTAAGAATAATCATTTTATCTCCCGAATTGGTCTTTTCAATCTCCAACGCAAGTGTTGCCACGATGCTACTTATCAACTGCCATAGTTGTTACGTTGTTTATTATTATTGTGTCGCTATTTCTTTCAAAAAAGTGAGATGACAAGAATAAAGTATGCCTCAGAGTCAATCATGTCAAAATGACATTGTACACTTGTCTTCTGAGACATGCTGCTTTCTTCATCATTTTCTTTCACCATTAGAGAGTGCTGTACATAAGTTTTCCAAATAATAAAAAAACATTGGTGCTCTTATCAGAATAGAGCTTACACGCTTACTTGTCCAACATTTTTTTTCAGTATTTTCCAATTTAAAGGGGTATTACACTACACGGTATTCAGGGCCCGGAAGTTAGGGAGGGCTTGGCCCCTTACTTCAATTCTTACGCTCTAACTCAGTGGTTCCCAAACTCTTTTGTTTCATAGACCACTTTCAAAATTTTGCTGGATCCGGTGGACCCCCTACATCTACATTACTACCAATTTCTAAATCTTGAAAAAAAAAGTTAAAAAAAAAAGTTAAAAAATCTATCTATGGAAACTTGCGTTGTGGCTGAGTTTGTGGCCAACATTTTAGTTCTTCACTATCAAAACCAAATTAATTTTCATTTATTTATTTATTTATATATACAGTAACTTACACGATTTTAAAAAACCAATTACATAAGTTACTAAAGATTAAGAAATAAAAAATTAAAAATATTCAAATCAATATAAAGTAGCTATTAAACATTGAAAAATAAATAGTTCATGCACCTGCTTACGATTGTAGACCCCATTTTTTGTCAAGTCCAACGTAGACCCCCGTCGAGTCTCCCGTGGACCCCTGGGTTCCACCTGGACCACTTTGGGAATCACTGCTCTAACTCTTATCACACCACTCTTAGTTAGGGTAAGGGTCCCTTAAAATTGGGTAGTGTAATACCCGCTTTATTTTTTTTGTTTTATTTCATAATTTGTATCTTTTAAGTATATCTGCGGAAAATTGTAGTTAGCCGTCCACAAACTTGCACTGATCCATCCAGGCATGTTCCGTTATGTTCATCTAAATTTGTAAACCTAGCTGAAAGGTTCTCTAAAATTATTATAAATAAATAATCATTAATTATTATATACAGATTTTGTTCCGTCGGCCGCGTCGTTTGAGCGAAATGATACATCTGTATAATGTGCTCTTCAAATCGATCATGAAAGATCTGGAGATGGTGCGCTTCGGCCGGCAGAGCTTCAACCAGCGCGACGCCATTCAAATACCGCAACATAAGTTGGAAGTTTGGCCAGGGTGAGTTATCTACACGTTTACACCGCTGACATTGAGAGGTAGATAGATAGATAGATAGATAGATAAAAACTTTATTAGTTACTTCAGACACACACATACAGACATCATCAGTTATACAAAACACTAGTAAAAAAAAAACAATAATAATATACAGTGGACAAAAAGAAACAGAAACTTAGATAAGAAATCAAAGTAGAATGTTTGTGTGTGCTGCAGTAAGTCAAAAAGGTGCTGGCTCAGCGTGATATTTGAAAGCAAAAACACTGTTTTTCAGCCATAACCCAGGTGCTGGTTTGATTCTACACCGCCCGCCACAAAAAAGTTCTGTTCACACTAATTAGGTAAATATGTTCAGTACCCCTAGCATTAGTTTTTGATAGTTTACGAAAACTTTTTTCGAATAGTATCCTTTCATACATTTACCTCCATCGGAAATGTTATGGAATTAAAATGAGGTCGATATCGTGAAAACTTGGTTTGAAAATCATTGCTGGGACTGGCGATAAGATATATACAGTCGTGGTCAACTAATTAGGGACACTCTTTGGTTAAACCGAATTGTGAATTTATTTTTTATTTTCCAACGAGTCTAAACCATATTCCATATCTCTTACATGTAAGTATAATTAGTCATTTATGTGCCCGATTATACAAACAATAACAACTTCTTAAACATTAACGGTCTGTCTCATAAAAAATGCTTAAAGTTGACTCCAAGTGTTGTTTAGTAAAAGCGTACTTTAAGTCGTTAAAGTATGTAAAGTATGTCAAGATAGAGTAAAGATAAAGTACACTTTAGCGCTAAAGTACGTTTATGAAACAACTAAAATTGCTACCTGACTTTAACAAGACTTGAAGTCTACTCTAAGTTTTTATGAGACAGACCGTAAACCTCTTTACAGTATAGCTGATAGATTATCGTAGTGCTATTTGTTCAAATAATGCTGGCTGGCCATTTAATTAGGGACACTGAGATATTGCGTTCTATTTTCAAAATTTGAATCTCAATACTTTTTTACTTCTTCTCTTATTGTTTCGTGGTAGTTTTGGCGGCAATCCCGATATTTATTTTAAGTTTTGAAAAATATTTTGAAGAAAAATGGGTAAAAATAAAAGTTGCGATCCAACACTACGAAAAATTATCATGAAGTTTGTTGTCGAGCATGGTTGGCCATACCGAAGGATAGCAGAACATTTAAATTGTTCAAAAACTATGGTATACAATGCAGTGCAACATGTCAGACGCAATAACACAGATTTAAATGTGCCCAGAACAAAAAGATCGAGAAAAACAACTCCGCAAGAAGATAGAATGATAGCCAGGTTAGCTAAGAAAGATCCGTTTCTAGGCTCTATTTTAATTAAACACGAAGTGTTTGGGACAGACGAAAGAGCTGGTGTCTCAGCTAGGACCGTTCGACGACGTCTGGTAGAAGCAGGGTTGTTCGGAAGAGTGGCTCGCAAAGTACCGTTGTTGAAGAAAGAACATAGAAATGCTCGTTTGGCGTTTGCACGTAAATATGGACATTGGACCTACGCCCAATGGCAACATGTATTATTCTCTGACGAGACCAAGGTTAATTTGATTTCTTCAGATGGAAGGCAATACGTACGGCGTCCAGTAAAAGCGGAAATGAATCCAAGATTCACAAAAAAGCAGGTGAAACATGGCGGTGGAAACATTAAAATGTGGGGTTCATTTTCTGGACGTGGAGTGGGACCTGTGAGGAAAGTTCAGGGTAACTTAGACCAACATCAATACAAGGCAATATTGGAGGAAACGATGCTTCCCTATGCTGAGGAGCATCTCCCTATTATATGGACGTTTCAGCATGATAACGACCCAAAACATACCGCCCGTTCAGTCAAGTCGTTTCTTACCAGTCAGTCAGTATCGGTGCTAGATTGGCCAGCAAATAGCCCGGACCTTAACCCAATCGAGCACCTTTGGCACGAAATCAAGAAAAAAGTAGCCACTTATCGTACCACAACTTTAGATGAACTTAATGAAGCTTTTTGTGAGGCATGGGCAAACATTCCTGTCGAAACATGCCAGAAACTGATAATGTCTATGCCACATCGGTGTCAAGCGGTAATTACTAACAAAGGTTTTGCTACTGGGTACTGATTTTACACGTAATAAAATGGAGCTGTTAAAGATATTATAATACTGCAGATTATTAGTTTTGTTTAACTCTATTTTTCATTATAGTTTACTGTCCTTAATTAAATGTCCAGCTACAGAATTATACCTTAAAATTGAATACATGTTCAACCTTTGATATTAAATACTTTTTTCGATTTATTTATTCTTTTATTTACAGCCATTTAAAGCATAATAATCGGACCAAATTATGCAAATAATAGTTACTGAGAAATCAATAGGGTTTTATATTTGTATGTACATAACCGGTTATTGTTCTTCACTATCTTGCATGTCCCTAATTAGTTGACCACGACTGTATGTATATCTTATCGCCATGATTTTGGAAAGGAAAGGAACTAAAACAATGTCGATAATATCGGATATATCCGATATTACCTTATTTTAGTTCCTTATTTTTGACCAATGGAGGTAAATGTATGAAAGGATACTATTCGAAAAAAGTTTTCGTAAACTATCAAAAACTCATACTAGGGGTACTGAACACATTATCATTAGTATTAAGAGCGCTGGTGGTGTAGTAGTAGCACCCCTGCCTCACGATCCGAAGGTCGTGGGTTCAAACCTGGTCGTGCACCAATGAGTTTTTCCATTCGAAAAATTTATGTGCGCAATGCCATTGCTCTTAAACGGTGAAGGAAAACATCGTGAGGAAACCGGCACACCCTAGAACCAAAAATTCGAAGGTGTGTGTCATAGGTTAGTATTCTTATAAGCGGCGATGGGCTTGCAACCTGTCACGTACGGAATACTAACTATTGTGCATAATGTGGGCATGTACCAAATGTCATGTTTGGACTTGCCTCTGACTACCTTCTTTAAATATCCTCAAAGATCTAAGTAACTAAAGATCTGAAGAGATATCTACCGAGCCTGGGGATTACAGTCGTGATCATATTTATTTTTATTTTTATTATACGGGTATTTATAGCGTTATTATTTACCTATTTTTTTTGGAAATTGGTCGAAACGTCGGGAAAAATAGGTAAGCAATAACGCGATAAATACCCGTTAGTGAGACTGGCAGCCAGCGATGGCCTTGTGTGAACTAGACATTAGCAACGAGAAGTTTCACTTCTTCCGCGCGGAGGGATTCCACGCACTATTTTCTTATCATTTTTCTCCAGCTACGTCACTGCGGTAGACGAATACGAAGGTGGTCTTATGCTGACCCTGGACTCGACGCATCGGGTGCTGCGCACTCAGACCGTGCTCTCGTTCATAAAGGAGGCGGTCAACTCTCAAGGCACGAACTGGAAACGCGTCATGGCGGAGGCGCTGATCGGATCTTCGGTCATGACCACTTACAACAAAAAGCTGTTCAGGTATGTTAAGTGTGGTTTTTTCTTTTGTGACGTATTCGTAGCGGTTTTTGGATTCAATTTTTTTACCGACTTCAAAAGAGGTTTTAATTCTCTCGTGACTAGTATGTAAAAGTCTTCTTATCTGTCACTTGTCAATAGTTCGAAAGAACTAGTGTGGTATACTGTCACGTAGGGGTGACAAATGGCGCCCCACGTTGGGCGCCATTTGTCACGCTACTTTGCGACTTAGAGATAGCGCGGGTTACTTTTGTCGCCGTGACTGTTTCGTCACTCTTATCAAGTCCGTGGTTTTGTATGGAGATGCGCGCAGTTACGACGTGACAACTGGGTGACATCTCTATCCATAACCATCGTACTTGAAAAGAGTGACGAAACAGTCACCCGTGCGCGCTATCACTTAAGGGCTTCTCTCATGCTCTAGTCTGGACACAATGTCTTCAAACTTATTAGGTTCTACAACATGCTGGTTTCCTAACGATGTTTTCCTTCACCGTTTGAAGGTAATGTCAAATTGTAGTGTATTGTTTTGTCATAAAGATTGTATGGGACAACACTTTTATTTTACTTTGTTTAACCATTCAATACTTTCATAAAGTGTCCATCCTTTTCAATGTCGTCTGCTTCTTCAACTGCTGCTTTGCCACAGATATTACAGGTAGTGCAGGCGCACACATTTTTCAAACAGAAAAATCTATTAGTACGATTCGAAGAAGAAGAAGTACCTACATGGGCCAATTAGTTTTAGATAGCTTAAGTATAACCTCAATATCTCAGACCGTAATGAACTTTAATTATTCCAACAGTTTCATTGTTGGAAGTCCAATAACTATTGCACTTTTTGTAAAATGTTTGCAAACAGTAATAATAAGACATTGTTTCTTGTAGAGTGGACAGCATTGACGACACCATGAACCCAAGATCTACCTTCGAGAAGAACGACAAAGGACAAATAATACAGATCAGTTACATTGACTACTACAAGAAAAATTATGGAATCGATATCATGGACTGGGACCAGCCAATGCTTATATCCAGGTTAGAATGTTAATAAATCATTAGTATGAGGAGTGGTGTAATAAAGAGAAGGCCTATACTTAATAGTGGGTACAAATGGGCGGAATGATAATAATATGCCCATATTCGGCCGGGCATAGTTAAAGATGCAATTCCACCGGCGTGCGGCACAGTGCAGCATTTATCCACAAATGGTTTAGTCTTTACTTCAATGGACTTAGCCCTCATATTTCTTTAACGCCGTGAATTTACAGTGCTGCACTGTGCCGCACGCCGGTAGAATTGCACCTTAACTTATGCCTGAACACTGAAACGCTACTTAATTATTCAGACAGCTAAAGCCTAATTATATGACTTTTCTGTAAACGATTTTGAATAATCCTCAAAATTAAACATCTAAGAATATTTTTATTTACACAAATAATTATATACATACATACATACATAAAATCACGCCTGTTTCCCGACGGGGTAGGCAGAGACCACGGATCTCCACTTGCTACGATCCTGACATACTTCTTTTGCTTCATTTACTCTCATTACATTCTTCATACATGCGCGTCGGTTTAGGGTACTCTGGACCTGGCCTTTCTCTAAAACGTCCCCAATTTGATAATGTCTCAATAATTATATAGTATATAAAATATGAAACAGTTGACCTATCTTATGACCATTACAGACTATTTATAGGTAGCTTTATTTATCCAGATCACTGATAAAGGGGTAATAAGTTATATAATATTATATCACACTTTTATAGGGTGCAGCAGACCAAGATTGAAGTTTGAATATAAAAATTGCTCGAAATTAGTCGCAGGGAGTTTAATAAGTTATTGATATAGATAATCCTTCTTACAGGGACACCAAACGAATGGCTGGTTCTGATAAGCCGATAGAATTCATGATATGTCTCGTGCCCGAACTCTGCCAGTTGACGGGACTGAGTGACGATCAAAGGAACAACTTCAGACTGATGAAGGATGTCGCAACTTACACGAGAATAACACCCAATCAAAGACACCTTGCTTTCAAGCAAGTAAGTTTGTGGTTTCATAGTAAAAATTAGATGTTTTCTCTGATACTGTGACGTATACTACCCTAGCGATATCTAGTTTTTAGATTATTTTAGTATTATTTTAGTTCTAAAGTGAATGGTTTTAAGCCATTTTAAAAGAGCTTTGAAACACAAAGCCTACACTAAAAGTAATCTCATAAAGAAAGCATATTATAGTATAAATGAATATATTGATGATATGAACTCATGGCTCGATGTCGCTCCGCCCTCCGACAGCTCACCAATTTGCAATGTAAACGCTGTCCTTTTGTGTTATTATTATTAGGTATCTCGATTACATTTTTTGTAAGAAGGATCATACAAAAAAGCGCTAGGACCGAGACGAGTTTCTTGCCTGTTCTTCTCGTACTTTGGTTAGGTTGGAATTGGTACATAGATTCACCTAGCATGTAAGACGTTTCAAAGTGACCCTTGTGATTTTATTGAATACTAGCTTCCTCTAGCGGCTTTGCTCGCGAGGTACCTATATAAAATATAGCCTATGTTACTCAGGAATAATTTAGCATTCTATTCATTAGTATAGAAAACATTTTTCAAAAACACTATTCTTTTTCTTTCCAGTACATCAAAAGCGTCCTCAATAATCCAAAAGCAAACAGCCGCCTTCAAGGCTGGGGACTCAGCATAGCGCCGGAGACCATTGACCTCACCGCCAGGACTCTGCCCCCCGAACCGTTGCAATTCGGCAACAACGTCAAAATACCTGGCAAGCCCAACGCAGACTGGAATAATGACGTCACCAAGAACGCTGTCATGTCAGCTGTGGATATACTTCGCTGGGCTGTGATTTACACAGAGAGGGATACCAATTGTACTAGGGTAAGTTATTCGCTATTTGAACTATCAGGCTTGTTTCACACGTATAGTTCATACAACGGATCTAGGCATTCGTGAAGTTAGCCACAGGTGCGAGTTTGCGCATGTACAGTTCCTTCCCCCCCTCCTCATACCTCCAATTGCTCCCGAAAAACGATACTGCGCAGCTCTTGCGGCTAACTTCACGAATGCCTAGATTCGTTGAGCGAATTATACTCGTTCAACAACCGGCCTCACAGCTCTGCGACATGCTTGATTTATCGATTGGGAAATTAAAAAATGTAATTAAACAAAAACTGTCTCGTAAAGCTTATTATAGAATATCAGAGTACTTAGACAGACAGAGAAACACGCGCACGCCGCACGGCTTACAACTCAAAAAGTGTCGTTACAACTTTTGGTCTTAATTTTTTTCTTCTAGCCCCCTTTCGCAACGCGCGATAAGGAACTTCGTTCGAATAGAAAAAATTTAAAAATCTTGCATTAATTTCTCAGGAATTCCTGGAAGTTATCAAACGGAACTGCAAACCGATGGGCATCATGGTGAAGGAACCGGAAATGATCAAGCTGAAGAACGACAGAACAGACTCCTACATCAACGGACTGAAGCAATGCATCAGCAGTTCTCTTCAGATCGTGGTGGCGATATGTCCCACGGCGAGGGATGATCGATATGCTGCTATCAAAAGGATATGCTGTGCAGAGAATGCTATTCCCTCGCAGGTCAGTATAGTTCTTCCAACGAATCTAGGCATTCGTGAAGTTAGCCACAGGTGCGAGTTTGCGCATGTACAGTCCCTCCGTCCCTCTCCATACCTCCAATTGCTCCCGAAAAACGATACTGCGCAGCTCTTGCGGCTAACTTCACGAATGCCTCGACTCGTTGGGCCAACTGTACTATTATTCTACATGCCTTTACATGAGCCGTTAGAAGGTAGATAGATGCGCGCGCATGTGGAAAAAAGAAAGAAATCGAGAAAGATGGTGGTAGCTGTAGCTGAAGTGTTCGGTATTCAAAAATGTTCAGCCTTCGCACTATGTAATAAACACGAAAGGAGGGAGGGAAGACGTATCTAAATGTAACAGAGAAGCGAGCCCCATAGTATCTTTTCCTATACATATTGGGATTTTATAATATTCTTTTATTCTTGTCTTGGTGTCTTAATGAAAATTATATCTTCACCTACGTAAAGGCAAAGATGAAAAGTAATAGGTCCAAGAAGTAAATGTCATGTGACGAGGAGAGTGTTAGATATGAATGTGGATGGATACAGGGGTAGAGGTAGGCCAAAAAAAGATAGATGGACTGTGAATGATGATATGAGTAAGAGAGCAGTGAGTACTGAGATGACAAATGACAGAAGGAAATGGAAAAAGATCAAATGTTGTGCCGACTAAGATCACATAACGTGGGAAAAGGGCAGGAAGATGATGATGATTACCTACCTAAAGGCGAAGGTTACTATAAGATGGAACTTCATATAGAACATCATCATCATCATCTTCCTGCCCTTTTCCCACGTTGTGGTCGGTCGGCACACTATGTGATTTTCTTCCGTTTCCCTCTATCATTCGTCATCTCAGTACTCACTCCTTTCCTACCCATGTCATCTTTCACACAGTACCCGTCCCTGATGTAACAACCCTAGTCCATTTCCCACAGACCACAGAACTTCAGATAGAACATCACTTATCAATATATTTTTATTCCAGGTGATAAACGCGCGAACATTAATGAACCAGAACAAGATCCGTGCGATCACTCAAAAGATCCTGCTACAGATGAATTGCAAACTAGGCGGCACGCTCTGGCACATTTCGATCCCGTTCAAATCGGCCATGGTGATCGGCATCGATGCTTACCACGAGACAGTCAAGAAAAACAACAGTGTTTGCTGTAAGTTATGAGAGTATAGGAGAAAATCAAGGGACAATGTTTTTTCATTTTTTATTTTAATAGTTATTCTGCTATTTACAATTACAACAAATCGAAAACCATGAAAACCGGTCCAGCCGTTCTAGAGTTATAAGTGTTCGAACAAACCTGACTTTGATATATTGATTACTAGCTTCCGCCCGCGGCTTCGCTCGCTTGGTACTTTGTTAAATTATAGCCTATGTGTTATTCTGATGTGTAAGCTATATAATTGTAAAGTTTCATCAAACCCATTCAGTAGTTTTTGCGTGAAAAAGTAACAAACATACATTCATCCATACATTCTTACAAACTTTCGCATTTATAATATTAGTAGGATGTAATAATAAATTAAATTTATGCTTCTAAAAGGCTTTGGCCTGAATGACTGACTGACGGATCAACGCTCAGCCTAAACCGCTGATCGTAGAGAGCTGAAACTTGGAAATGCTATTCTTTCTTTGACTTAGTCATCCGATAAGAAAGAATTTTCCGAAATTCTACCTCTAAGGGGGTGAAAAGGGGGGAAGAGTTTGGGACAACGTGATTCCTTGATCCAATCTACTTCAAATTTTGCTTAAACCTTTTTTAACAGAATTGATGGAAGACGTGTTTCGTGTTTTATTGAAATTCATCACCTAATGGGGTTAAAAAACTAATTAAAAATGTATTAGAACCATTTTCGACTTCTACGCGGACGAAAAGAATAAAAGAATAATATAATATATCTGGAAAAGCTAGTCATAAAATATATTTTCAGCGTTCATCGCGTCATACAACCAGCCAATGACGCAATGGTATTCCCGCGTGATCATTCAGGAGAAAGGGCAAGAGATCGCGGATTGTCTGAAGGCGTGCTTCGCAGACGCTTTGAAGCATTACGCACAGATCAACGGGAAGTTCCCTGACAAAATCATCGTCTACAGGTATAACGTTATTTTTTACATGGACATGCTTGGTCGATTCACACATATTAGTGAAGTCACAATTCCGGCACAGTACCGGCACAGTGCGAAATATTCTTTCATACATTCTCTATGAACGCATCCCCACTTGTCAGTGTCAGTGACGACACAGTGCTCTTAGAGAATGTATGAAAGAATATTTTGCACTGTGCCGGTACTTTGTCGGAACTGTGACTTCACTGATATGTGTGAATCGACCTTAATTTGTTTGTTTCGTCCGCGTGGTACTTTAAAAAAAAAAAAAACTATTCCACGGGAACCGAACATTTTTCCAATAAGCAAGCACTATCCCCACAGTAAATCATAATTAACGAAGAGTAAGCTGTCATTTTTTTGACATTGACATTATTCTGAGAATAGTCATACCAGAAGTTGGTCAAATTCACCTTTAGTTGGCAAAGTTTGCTAGTTAGTTGTAAACAAACTAAAAATCTCCACTATTACCGGTTAGGCCGTTTATCTATCTTTTTAAAAATGTGTCTACAGTAATTTCAACCTTATTTACTCGGACTTACAGAGACGGAGTCGGCGACGGTCAACTCAGTGTGATAAGAGACTACGAGATACCCCAGCTCAAGACTAGTATCAGTATGCTCAATGTGCAGTACACCTACGTCCCAATGATCACCTACATTGTAGTGCAAAAGCGGATTAACTCGCGCATATTCATGAAAGTGAATAGTGGGTTCGAAAACCCCCACCCTGGCACTGTTGTTGACCACAAGATAACTAGGAGAAACTGGTAATTTAATTATTTAAATATAACTTATATTAATATTACCTACTAAAAAAAAACTATTCCATACAAAAGTTCAATACCTACTTGACCAAAATGTATGAAACAGCTGTTTTTTTTTCGCGCTCATAGTGTTGGTTTCTTTGAGTTGTTTATATTGATGGGTACTTTAACCTTCGACCATTGAACTCTACATATATTGAACACTAGCTTCGGCACGCGGCGTCGTCCGCGAAGAACCTACATAGAATATAGCCTATGGTCATCCTGAAAGTCCATTGTACACATTGGTGAAAGAATTTTTCAAATCGGTCCAGTAGTTTCGGAGCCTATTCAATGCAAGCAAACAATCAAATCTCTTTATATTAATCCCATCAAAAACATAAATGGGAAATGAGAGCCAAGTTCAATAAGTAGGTATGCTTTAGTCGTTGACTTCAGCGACAAAAGAAGTGAGATCTAAACGGGTGCTAAGTACAATGGTCAGTCCTAAAACTTATTTATAACAATATGAAATATTTTTAACAACTTTAAAATATCATTTCATCTTAAAACTTAGGATATTATATTGAAGCCTAAGGTCAAACTTGGCTAGTTCTCATATACGAATTAACTACTTACTTACTATGTCCAATCGCTAGTTTCTACCAGCAATCCAAATTTTTAGAAGAATAAAATAAAAACTTGCAAAGGCTATACCTAATATAATTTGTACTCTTAAGAAAACTAGCCAAGTCAGACCTTAGGCTTCAATATAATATCCTAAGTTTTAAGATGAAATTATATTTTAAAGTTGTTAAAAATATTTCATATTGTTATAAATAAGTTTCAGGACTGACCATTGTACTTGGCACCCGTTTAGATCTCACTTCTTTTGTCGCTGAAGTCAACGACTAAAGCATACCTACTTATTGAACTTGGCTCTCATTTCACATTTATGTTTTTGATGGGATATCATTACTTTTTGTACAGAACTTATTAGTAAGTAGGTACTTATTCTTATATTATTATACTTATATATCTACCTGCAAGGGCGGCACAAACTATTGGCACATTGTATAGGTACATGTAGGTATACCTAAGTAGGTAGGTACTTACTGAATAAGTATACGTACTACCTATATCTTTTATGTGTAAGCCATTATCGTCAAAATAGTGAACCATAAATACAATAAAAACTTACAACCGCGTCCGCGATATTATTACGCGGTCCGGCGGCGCGGCGGGCGAATAAGTCGCCTGCGGGCGGGGTGGGGGAAGATGTCGCTCATCGCTGAGTGAGTACGCGACCGCCGAATGCGGGCAGACGCGGGCCAAACGTCGTTGACGGTTGTTAGATAGGTAGGTAGGTACACTCAGCTAGAGCTACCTACGTTAGCTAGGTAGTATGTACGTACTGTACTGGTCATATAATAGAACCATATACTTACGCTAAGTATGTAGGTACATTTAAAAAAAAATCTGCCTTTCCTTTCCTAAGATTATGGTAAAATGGTAAATAATCTCCTGAAAGTGAAACTAATAGCTAGACAGTGAGTTATTGTTATTATAAGCTACCTACCTATAAAATAACGTATTGTGTATTTTAGTGTGTCAGATAGGGTGGTACCTACCTACTTATAGTCAGGTAGGTACCTACTTACTTAATTTTACAAGTTATATAATAGTATTCTATTGAGCAAGTGTGCCTATCTAGGTACACATACTCAGTAAGTATCTATCTACCATTGAGCTACCTACTTACGTAGGTACGTGCTAATAATTTGAACTGTCCAATGTCCATGTTAGTTAGGTTGCTATGTAAATCCTACTAAACGCGACAATTTGTAAGAATGTATGGATGCGTGGATGTATGTTTATTTACTTTACTTACTTTTTATCTCGGAAAAATATAAGGTTCTCGCGGCATAGATTTGTTTTTTTTCAAGGTATCACGCGGGCGAAGCCGCGGGCCGAAACTAGTACTGAATAAGTGTACCTACCTACTACCTACTTACCCGACACACTATAATCTTTGCCCTTACTTATATTATAGGCGCTATAAGAGTTCCTAAGAGAATGAATTAATTGAAAAAGTACAATAAAAATATAAAAATTTACAAGTTTCAGATTTTTTCCTTTGTATCCACCCCACTACCTACCTGGATGCCAAATTTGAACGTTCTAGGTCATCTGGAACTGGGTTATAATTAACGTCTATAGGTCAGTCAGTGATACAATTTTCCATAACCATTTTTGAATGTTAATATCTAAATAACCGTTTGAGGTGTGTTTATGAAATTCGGTGCACATATTTTACTCGCAAGTGGCAATAGATGAGCCAAATTTGACTTGTTTGTGTGAAATAGTTTTTGAGTTACGAGGGGGTGAAACATGACCCAAATGGTCCCTGTAATATTACACACTGTGCGCGCTTCGCCCGTTCGCTTGAACTTGGCTGACACGCTGCCGCGTGTCTAGATACTAGCTTCCGCTCGCAGCTTTACTCGCGAGGTACCTACATAAAATATAGCATAAGTTACTCAGGGATAATGTAGCATTCTAATGGTAAAAACATTTTTGAAATCGTAGAAAAACCAGTAGTTTTTGAGTTTATTCGTTATAAACAAAAATACAAAACTTTTATTTATTTATTTTATTTAAATTCTTTATTGCACACAAAATACAAAATATGCGCAATTGGCGAGCATATTGCCTAACTTTCCTCTTTATAATATTAGAATAGAAGTATAGATATCTTTTCGGATAAGACCAACTAAGCCTATGCTTACTCCCAATTCACCCAGCCACCGCAGCATATACATATGTAAAGTTACAATCTAACATACCTGTAATTTATTTTCCAGGTACGATTTCCTGATCGCATCGCAAAAGGTGAACCAAGGTACGGTCACGCCAACTCACTACATCGTCATACATGACGATAATGCTATGCAACCTGATCATTGCCAGCGTTTGACGTACAAGCTCTGCCATCTCTACTACAACTGGCCCGGCACGGTCAGAGTACCCGCCCCTTGCCAATACGCACACAAACTTGCGTTCCTTGTCGGGCAATGTATAAAGGCAAAACCGTCTGATTCGCTATGCGATAAGCTTTTCTTCTTGTAATGTCGAGTTCCAAAGCCGTGTTTATTACCGTATACTCGTACAATTGTTAATGTTGCCATTGTATATTGCACCTTTAGTGTGCAATATACACTGGCAGTTATCGGCAGTCTATTGACAATATTTGTCACTTTATCATGACACCATCAAGCAATTTACGGCAACATTAGCAATGAAGAATGTTAATAGGTATGCCAAATCGGTTGAAAGTTTGTTACAGTAAAGCTTGTATGTATACAAATACACTTATTGTAGTGAAAAATACCTATTAGTTTTGATTTTACATGCATTTAAACTTCGATAAATATAGAGTCCCGCTAATAATCACGTGACCGAATGTGACGTCAATTTCCAACGCTCCGCTTAGTAGTTGTGTTGTGAGATGACGTCACACCGTCACACGCATCGCACGTTTACTTCTATAAATCGGAAAGTAATTGACGTATCGAGGTAATTCTTTCACTTGTATTTTTTATTTTTGACCGAGAATATGGAGAGCTAATATTCAAAATTAGTTAACATTCTTCATTGTTAATGTTGCCATTGTATATTGCACCTTTAGTAATTACTTAAAGTGTGCAATATACACTGGCAATTATCGGCAGCTCTTTTAACAATATTTGTTACTGTTAACATCAAGCAATTAACGGCAATCAACATAGTAATTTTACGAGTATACGGTTAACGCCAATCGAAAAACTAGGCAACATTGCCGCAATAATTGACACCTTTGCATCTACCTCATAGATTACAGTTAAAATAATTCAAGTTACCAACGCGTCGCCAAGCCAGTAACTTCCCCAAGGGTATTTTATTCGTAATAATTACGTTTTAAAAACTAAAAAGAAAACCGATTTTAATGTTGCACTAAGTAGAAAATGACAAGCGATAAGGTTTTTTAAGTTTTTCGGAAAAAAGTATGAACCATTTCCTGAGGAATCAAATACAAACATACAACGCCAAATCAACCTAGTTGCCTCTAGGATTTACGGTCGCTTCGCTCGCTCGAACATTAAAATAATTCAATAAGATAATAGATTTAAGTCATAGTTCGGGTAGGTCCCATTTGTTCTATGGAAATGACGTTATAGAACAATTTGAGAAAATATTGTCCTCACTTGTACTATGAAAATGAAAATGAAAAAATATTTATTTTAGCCAAAAACTTAAAACTAGATACAAACATAAATAATAGTTGTTATACTTATTATTAAAGTTGATTGCTAATTCAAGGATTTCAGGAATATGTAGTCGTCAGCGGTCTTCACACTAGGCAAAGCCCGTATCGTGAAGACCAGTATAGTTTCAGTTTAACAAAACAAAACGGGTGCCTCGATCAAAAACGTACTCGGATTCAAAGTTATTTACATATTTTGCTCTTTTTGGGAGAAGGAAAAACAGATATATCTATAAGCTAATAGTTAGCATATCATAATTACAGTACTATAGAACTACATACTAGCTTTTGCTCCTTTTTTTATTTGTCTGTGAATGCACAGAACTAAATGGGAATCGCTTTTCCCAAATTTTTCCATGATCTAATCATCAATGTCACTAAGATACATATCAACTTCAAGAAGTTTATATATTATGTACTGAGTTTGTTCTATGGAACAATTTGAGACAAAAAGTACAAACTGTTCTATAGTACAAGTAGGGACAATATTTTCTCAAATTGTTCTATTATGTCATGTTCCATAGAACAAATGGGACCTACTCCATAGTCGATGTTTTAGTTATAATTTTACGCATACGTGTTCAAGCTACATTCCATACTCAAAGCAGTTTGTTTAATTCAAAGTGCTATCTATTATTATCCTACTAAATGCCAAGTTAAGTTCTATTTTGTTAAGTTTGATCATACTCAGTTCGGATATATTTTAGAAATAATACGTATTGTTAAAGTTATAGTTCTTAAGTAAATGAAACAGAAGACTTTAAATTTATCATTATCAGTATAATTGTTCTGTTTACATCTAATAAAATGATTTAAGTGTTATTATTGTAAAATTCAAAAAATTTAACATTTTTGTTCGAAGCCTATCTATCTATGCCTTTATGAGTCTATAAATTACTTTGATAATAAGTTTTTTAGATGCAAGCTACAATGCCATTATTTTGATTAGTTGGCTTGTGAGTCATTTGATAATAAAATCATGGTAACAAAAATGATGATAACTGAGAACACTTTTTAAACTATCGCGACTTGGAAACATGTTTAAATATAATATACTCTCGGGACTTAATCGCGTATTGTGAAACATTCTATTTACCTCGACGTTTCGATGATATTACAATCACCGTGGTCACGAGTAGACTGAGGGCCGGCGTCCGCTCGCAACTGACGAGACTACCCTCAATCAGTCATCACAAACTACTAGGGTCGCGACACACCACACTAACAATGTCCGGCGATATGTTAGACGATTTTTTACGATGCGAACACATTTTGATGACTGGATCCCACGTTGAAGACAATTTTATAAATTAATTTTATAATTAATTTTTTAAAAGTTTCACAATACGCGATTAAGTCCCGAGAGTATATATTTAAACATGATAACTGAGAAGTTTAGGATATTTCGTTTCTACCTCAATTTGTAACTATACAGGGTGTCCCAAAAAGTAGTGTCAAGCGAAAGTCCAGAGATAGAACACCCCTTGGGGTACCCGAATCACCCCCATGTATGTTCCGCGATTTTCTATAGTTTTCGAGTTATTAATTTTTTTCCGAATTTTTGAAAATTTACGACTTGAACAACTTAAAACATTCTTACAAAAAAAGTAGAAACCTTTTTTTATATAAAGTACCTGGATAACTGTTTTTTTACGTTTGCTTAACAACGCCATCTATTGTCAAGTAGTTTTAGTGTTGCTGTGTCGGTAAAACAGTAGCATTTTTTCATTGCCTGAAAAGACTGAAGAATGAAATCGAGCTAGATCGAGTTATCGCCCCCGAAACGCCCTGCTTACTAAATTTAATGAAAATCATTGGAGTCGTTTCCGTCTTTCAGATTATTATATATTATATACATATTATAGATTACATATTATATAAGAGTTGCTCGTTTAAAGGTTTAATTATATTATATTTATCTAATCAATCCGATGACTACTAGACGCGTCTCTGACCAATAGTAGATTAGTAGACAAGGGCTGTAAGGCATCAATTGCAGCCCAAGATATTTAGGCGCACGAGCGCAGCGAGGGCGCCTATAGTTCGAGGGTGCAATTGATGCTTACACCCGAGCTAGCTACTCTGCTTTACATCTCGATTGTGAGGTAAGTAGAAAAAAACCGGCATTACAAGAATAAAACATTTTAAAGTAAAAGTTTTCTATTCCCGCCATTTTTCATCTTTTTTTAAATTATTTAATTCAAGAACGAAATTAAGCTTCGCCGTTCGATATTTAAAATTGATGACTATTATACTCATACGAAGACAAGGCTGAATAGCGAAGCGACCTCTTTTGTCATTGGGCTGAATGCATGATGTCTATTGCCAGTATGATGGTTAGATGTACGCAAACTTTTTGAAAGAGTGAACTTTTTTTTTAATTACTTACCGCCCTAGGGCTTTTCTAGCTACATTATTACCCTAGAGCGCTAATTGGTCACCTACAAGCCCCATTTGGGGGTAATAAAGACCTACTTACCGAATATGAGAGATGTAAAGTGTTTTAGTGACTGTAACAATGTAACTACAATGAAATTACTGATTAGCTATGTAATTAACTCCATGATAACGACACCAACTCTATCAAATTAGTGTGGTTAGAAGTGCGTTAGATTGCAGTGCGCTTAGGTAAATGAGTATTGCTTACTTATTGTGTTTTTTTATGGTAATCATCGGCCTAAAAAACTCATTCTTATTATGCGCAATTTTGATAACTTATATTATATATTACTTATAGATTATTTGTTTGTCCAGTAAAAGTTGCCAAAGATTGCCAAATATCGGAACTGAATTTCTTTGAGGAAGAACTTTTCTCAGCAATAAGATGAAAACTTTCCTAAATATTTCCTCTAGACATATTAAAAGATCAGTAGGTCTACCATGAGTTTTCACAATCTACACTCGCTAGCGACTGTAATTAAAAAAAGTATATGAAAACTTGCCTACAGCGCCTCTAGCGGATAGTTGGGTACTAAAACCTCACGTAGCTACCTATCCTACGTCACAGCGTACTACAGCGACTGTAGTTTGCGCTCATTAATTTGCTTAGAATTTGGTGCCATGAGTAACAATTTTGACAAATGTCATAGTAACGTACTATTACTACTGTAGTAACGTCAGCGGATCTAAATGTGACAACTCATGGTAGACCTACTGAGGGTCAAGACCCATTTTCTGTTGGCGTTCACGCCAACGAATGATAGAATTCTGTAGAAATTACGTATCGGTCCCTTGTCTTTTCTCAGATCCCCCGAGTGACTAAAGATAACTGAAATTAAAATATCAGTCGGTCGGTGGTGCGTTTATTTTTGTATATTTTTATTAAAATAAATATCCCGAGTGACTAAAGATAACTGAAATTAAAATATCAGTCGTTGGTGCGTTTATTTTTGTATTTTATTATTAAAATAAATATTAAGTTGATACGACGAGTTTATTAGAATATCTTATTTTAATTTTAGAATAGACTAAAACATTGTTTTACTAAATCTTAAGATAACTCATCGAGTTTGTAGAACAACAAATGTTGGAGCTAGATAGATTTTAAGAAAAATCGTAAAGATTAAAATTTATATTGCCATATTACTGACTGAAATTACTCGTGTCTCAATTGTCTTAATTGTGTATACAATAAATACCATATTGTATTATAAATATAGTGTATTGATTATAAAAAATCTTTATTTAGTTACTGAGTTTTTACAAGTTTGCACCACTTCGAATAAAAGTGGTACAAGCTGGGGCTTAGACAAAGTTTTATTCTACTAGAGATTATACTCGTATTTAGAGATGCAACGGATATTCTCGAGTCTACTCTTACATTCATATCATCTTTCACATAGTCAACTTCTTCGGCCTTCCTCTACTTGCGTACCCACTCAAAACTCTTTTGGTGACATGTTTTCCATCTCTCAACAGAGTTACAAAATTTGTCAAAAGCTATGTCGTTCCATCGTTTAAATGATAGTCAAAACGATGTAGCTTAGAGTAGGGTATGCACGATCATTGTGCCGATAATATTGTTGGTCGTTTTGCAGAGTAGACGCCCCAGTTTCCTCACGATATAACTGTCTGCTACCAAGTAGTTATTGTCCGTGATACAGAAACGCTCAATAGAATAAAACTGAAAAATGTTTAGGAATGACATTCTAATAAATCAAGTTATTCCCATACATTTTTGATGTTATCTGTACCGATACTTGAATATTGCATTGTCTACAGCTCATGTATTAGTATTTTAGGTATAGTATTTGATAATAAGTTGATTAATGTGGATAAGTATTTACCATTTTTGTAACGCAGTACTTATTACACAGAGATGTAACTAGAATCTAAGATCTTTCTCGAATCTTCCATAGAGTTATTTGTTTTTTTTTTTTGTTTTAACTTTAACCTACACTTATGAGTTGAGAATGCTGAGATTTTTATAGTAATATCGCAAAAACTTTGGACCTTGTCAATGTATGAGTAACCTATAGTATTTTCATATCTAAATTAAGGTCTCGGATTAGAGTCGAAAGATCTTACCTAGTATGTAAGACGATTCAAAATGGTCCTTGTTATTTTCATAAATAAAACTATAATATCGTTCCAAAGTTTTATAATTTATGGAAAGTTCATTGAAAACTTTAAACACTTAAGTTTTCAATTGAATTTTCACGATTAGTTTTGATCCCATGGTGATATGATTTCAAAATATGGTTAGGTAGGTATATTAATTAATCTCCCTTTTTTGGAATTAAATGTAAAGTATTGTTGTAAACTGTGTTACAAGGTGCTAAAGAGACATTATAAGACTTTATCGAAAAATTACCATAAGTGGTTTATTTTATAAAACCCGAAATTATTGAAAATCTTCCTAGTACCTAACCTTAAAATCTGCTTAAATAATCTATCAAAGATGTCAAAGACTAGTACGAGTATTATCTTTATAAGAACGACCATAAATAATTATAAATAAAAATATATAATTGTATAGGTCTGTAGGCAAGTCCAAACATGACATTTGGTACATGCTCACATTTTGCACAGGTAGGTTTCTGTAGGTACTAATAATTTTCAAATAAAATATTATGCTAGGTAGGCGCACAATAACAAATAGGTAAGTGATTCGTTTTAGTTTTAGATTAACTTAAATCTAGACTGGGTTGGCTGGTATAAAATTCCCCCTAGGCATTAAGCCCTTTTGTTTCACATTTTTGTAATCCGTGTACAATAAAGTATAAATAAATAAATAAAACACTGTTCAAATTTAAGGCAATGTTTGCTGTCCTAATTTAATCGCGACATTAGTTTAGTCATTTCATAGTGCGGTAAAAAGAAAATAAAAATTGGTCTCAGAATGGCTGTTACAGCTCTGACGCTTCTGAGGCTTTTGTTGTTTTGGAAAATATCTAGGTGAACTTAAATGCCTAGACAATATTTGCAAAAACTACAACTTTAGGCCATGACGCTATAATAGCGTCATGACCTTTAAAATAAGCTTACCTACCTAATTATATTTTACACAAGTAGGTTGCTTGCACTGTTGATTAATTAGAGTTTGAATCTAAGCCCAGTCTAACTACCTATTTCATATTAATTGACTTTTTATTATAGACACATATTTTTTATTTGTCAACCGATTTCGATGAAACATAGCTTAAGTTTCAATCCAAGATTAGAGAAAACTGCGTTCGATTTGATTCAGCCTTTGTGGAGATTAGCGTGCACAAACGAATAAACAGGGGCCTTACCACGAATTCATAATACATTAGAGAATTAGTATTACATTGTTATTTCGTACCATGACCTATGCAAATTGTATGGAAGTAGTGACGTTTGTATAATGGAATCGTTCTGAAAGACTTCGTGGTAAGGTCCCTGATTGTCATTTTTCAAAAATATTGTTTTGAGCTCTATTTTGTAGCACTCATTTTTATTTGAAATTATTAGTAGGTACCTACACGGCATATCAACGATTTTATTATAGGTACGTTATAAAATAGCTACGAAATCAAAGCAAAATGTTCCAAGCTACGTTATCCAAGAAAGGTTTCTCGTAATTATGTGCAATGCTATCGTCGCCCGCGGCTGACTTGACACAGATGTGATGCGCACGCGTCTCGGACGTCGGAATTAGATGATAATCACGAAATTCAACTTCCACGAATGGAAACGTTTATCTAATCTCTGGTGACGTGGTTCATTTGATTATTTAGTAATAGCAGCCTTGCGTTTTGCTCGTGGGGTAGGTACATTAGCATCAAAGAGTTTAAAATTCTAGTTACTATTACAGGTGACAATACTGGGTAGTCTATTATTATTAGTAGGTACTTATTTTTCTTTACAATTCACTTATTTTTTCCGACGTTCTACCCGAGACCACGACAGTGTGTAAACATGTCGAAACGTCGGGAAAAATAGGTAGATAGATAAAACGCGATAAATACCCGTTTAATACTAATTATAATGTGTTCAGTTCTGGGTAGTCTAGTTGGAAGTTTCACCCAAATCGGTCCTGCAATCCGTCAGCATTATTAAACCACAAAAAACTAACATTAAAATGTAACTATGTTATAGGTCGGTCTTTGCCTACCCCTTCGGGAAACAGGTGTGATTTTATGTATGCATGTTATTGTTTTATGTTATCTACATAACATAAAACAATAACATGCATATGGTATATGGTACTACTACCTACCTAACTATCACAAAACAGTGGTGGATGAGTAGTGGGATGACGATAGCATTGGTTCAATCATATTCAAATATAGGACCTATAACATTATATATATTGTATCTTAATAACAAGTAGGTAACTACTTTTTACAAGACAGTCGTCTTCAGTTTGTTGAAATAGTTAATAGTGATAAAATCAAAAGCACCTAAAAAAGTATACTTACATAGGTAATACCTACGCCCAAATTTCAATATAGGTTTACCTATCTGTATGCATACAGCCTTCTTGTAAACACATTAATCGTTGAGGTAGGTCGCTTGGATTTATCACTTAAATCCAATGATCCACATTCCATCAATCACTAATCTTGAATAACACCGGTAAACAATCAACTCTAATTTGCGTTCGACGCGAAATTAGTGCTAATGCGAAATGAATTTAGAATTTCACATCGCCTTTATCTGAACTGACAGGGAAATTACTGCCTTAATCGGGGATAGACTCAGTCGCCTATTAAATTTAACGGTATACCTATTTTGTAAGATTGCCATGAAACCACCTTGTTTTTACCGAACTGAACTTTTTGTTTAGTCTAGACTAGACTGTAGGTAAGTTTGTACTAATATTTTGTTTTAATTTTTTATTGGCTAGTGAGTCACGCATGGATTTTATGTTAATTGTACCTACTTGTACTGGTAGTTTATCCATTTGAGTTTCAAGATCTACTAGTCTTAGATCCTAGATGATCCTAAAACTGGTAGGTCATCCATCACTCATCTCTCAGCCCGTTTGTACCCACTGTTGGGTATAGGCCTCCTCTTTATTTTGCCGCTCTCGGAAGAATATTAGGACCGACCCGGAATTCATAGCACAGAAGAAAGAGGAAATATCAAATTGAAGTTTTGTGACGTGACATTTTTCGCAACGGACCATTATAAATAAAACTGGGATCATAAAACATATTGTTCTGTATAAAAGTCTGGTTATGATTAATATTAAAAGTATCTCTATCATCATAGCTGTAGAAGAAAAGATAGCCTAGCGTAGAAGTGAATATTGGAACCCTTGATGAAAAGGAAAGTTAAGTGCGTCCATTTGCGTTTACGCAATAAAATGGCTCAAACGCTATCATTGAGAAACATGGCATCACCGCCCACCAACAAGCTTCTAATCTACAAGTTATCTGTGAAAACACTTGCATAGCGCAATAGCTGGCATAGTGGTGCATCGATCAGCTAACCTGTACCTACCCGCTGACGTAATGTATGTCAGTCGCTTCGGAACAATCTGAAATACCGACGCGGTGTGTGGGTGTGCTTCGTTTAACGAAAGAGCGGCAGTCCATCAGGTGAGACGGAGACAGCGCTATGCAGAGAGAGCAGCGCGGCAGTATCACCAGCCCGTGGGAAATGCACAGTAGTGGTCAGAGCAGACTGCGCGCGCGCCGGCCCAATGCACGTATTATTGTATTGGAATATTTGCCGCTCACAACATCTTATGGGAATCCGATTGATGCCACATTCTAGCCCTTATTTTGCTCTCGTTAGGGTTTACTTTGATTGGGTAGATTGTAGTTTTGAGGGTAATTTTGTATGGTGGGTTATATTATAGGCGGTCGGGGTCTCAAGTAAAGCATAACGCGGTGATTTTTTTAGCGATCGATTGAGGTTTCGCGGACACGGTTGAGATGCAAATGTGCTGTTTACGGAGTTGGCCGGCACACGCCTATAATAAATGTTATGTTGCGTGCCTTTAATAAACACGTTTCGACTGCGGTAATGTTAATACGCCAATTTACTCGGTTGCTGTATGCTTTTATAGCGAATTTGAATGAGTATCGGGCATTTAGTAGCTATTTACCCACCTTGGCATTACACATGGAACTATAGAATTCTCATTTATTGGATTTCTGAGCGCTGGAAAAAAATTACAATTTACTCGTATTATGAAAAGTGTGTCCTAAGATAGTAGGATCTTGAAAGATGAATCCTATTTATTAGGTACCTACCTTTTAATTTAGGGCTAGGCGCCTTCTTTACATCTAAAACAAGTAAAAGGATCATTAGCTTTATTAAATTTTAAAACATGGAGATAATAGTTCAAATTTCAGTTCTAACACCACCAAAAGGTTTCAACCATTTCTGCAAACTGCCAGCCCTTAACTCTGCAAATACTAAATGCCCTTAATCACGAATTAGGTAGAATGTCGTAAAGTTAACAATTCGAAAAGAAATAACTTATGAAGATTCGGATATCTCGTCAATCAGCACTCGTAATTCCACCGCCAACGCAAATACATAAAGACGAAACGGTAATCTGTTGAGGCTTTCACGGTTATGACAAAAACTTGGAAGAACCAACAATTATAAAACCCACAGATTTATTAATGAACATCGCGTTGTGAATGAAAGATTCGGAAAAGGGGTAATTGAATTAGAACCTTCGAAGTTCTAGTTTGACGGGAATGATGCTTAATTAGAGATAGACTATGTCTTTAAAATAAAGGTAGTAGGTGTGAGGTAGGTACCTAGGTAATCTTTAAGGGTATCAATCTTTTTCAAGAAGACGTTTCTAGGATTAGAACTAGCGGGGTTAGGTTTTAGGTTATTCTGCGGATTGAAATTAGAGAGATATGAAGCGAATTATTTAATAGGTTTTAAACCTTTCTATTATTGACTTAGGTAGAAACTAGAATGAGTATTATTGTTATCATTTTTACAGGATATATTGTTAGTTATAGTTAGCTTATAAGAACATAATCCAAATAAAATAAAAACATTCTATTTGATAACATTAACCTATCTTACTGTGCTCAAGCTTCTTCACTTCAGCATTAAAGCCTTAGACATCGCGGAACAAGACATTTGCGGGGGCACTTAGCAAATACGGACACCGCTGGGTATCGCACGATTTTAAAATAGCACCTACTTTATGACTAGTTCCAAAGGCTATTTAGCTCGCCCATGAAATAGACTTTATCGTAATGAAATAAGGGGAGATAATGGTGAAAGCATTAAATGCTGAAGTTGTTTTGCTGTTATGCAAATGGTATTGATATGGGTGTCGCATTTTATTATCTGTTTTTAATTCGCAGGATCCAAAATAGAAATGGGTAACCTACCCCTCATTTACCCTTTACAAATGTTTTTTTAAAAAAACCTTTACAATAACCCTCATGTTTGGCACCTGCTATCTACAAAATGGTTTTGTTTGAAACAAAACTGTTTTGACAATCTAGGACACGTCTACAAGTTTTGTGTACCTACAACTTAATATTTTCACAACTTGTTTTATTTGTACCTAAACAAATTAAAACAGTATGATATGTAGAATACATGTATTATACCGCGGTGTAAACGTGGGTATAGCTGGTAGGTATGCCTTATTTTGTACAAAACTTTCAAGATATGATAGCGTCTTATATACTTATTCCGAGCGTTGTCACCCTACCAGTATCAACGTGTCTCCTCTTCATGGTATCAAATAAAAAAACTGTTCGTCCTGTGAGGGCTAATTAAGATATGTATCTACCAGCCGTCCCACCATTGTCCTAATCCCATGAATGGACAGGTAACACACGTGATTGGAGACTTTTTGTCGACGATTGGAAAAAAGTGTGGATTATATTATTATGTAGACTAATTTCCTTCAACGAAAGGATTGATCTAATCGCAGGGGTAAGTGCTTTCACGTAAGGTTTTGTGTAGGGCTTTGGAAAATTACCAGGTGTAGGTGTTCTAAAAATATTTTGATTTTGTTTGTTTCGTTTTACTGCAGAACTTCATTTCACTTATTTCAAGATGGGGCTTTACCATAAAGCAAACAAATCACCATGTTTCAGAAACGTAACTCCGAGTATTTCAAGCTTTACAATTTAATAGTCATGGTAACGAAAATCAATGTTGTATTACTTTGATATTGCCCGATGAGCTTGTGGTAAAGGCCCCTGGAGTTAGGCAATAGTTTTCGGATTATCAAAGGCGATTCACGGCTCAGTGTCACTAGTTCTGTCAAATCAGTGTGGTGAAAGAATTAAGGTGCGATCAAGACTTCCTTTCTTCCATAAATACGGCTCAATGAAGGCTTTTAATCCATGTTCCTGTTACCTTTATATCTGCTCCATCATCTCATCACTCACAGATTTTCTAAAACCTGAAAAACGAAGCTGTTTTGTGCCTTCCTCCAAGTTCGTTTCTATCCTCATTAAAGAGGCTAGTTACAATTTCAATCACTCAATTCGACGTTGAACCTCAGATTAGGTACCTACCTTACAGAACGTAATCCAAGTCCATCGACTGGCCGTTCCCACGGCAAAGTGCCTGGGGCTCCAAGCTACGTGCGACGATTACTGAACGGAGCTAACTTGCGAGATGACAATATCGAGATTAGATTGAACGAGTGAACCGAACCTTTTAAGGTAAGCTATTGTGTCTAATATTGATACCTAAATAGATACTGTTTTCAGGTGTTTTCAGTTTTTGAGATACGTTCAAAGTTTGAGTAGGTACCTACCTAGATTATCTTATACTAACGGGATGGACGGTTCTCCTCAATGTGATATTTTACAGGACATTTTAAATACTTTTAACCTTGATTTTAGAGCTCGTCTTTCAAACTGATAGCATGAAGATGGAGCAATAAAAAATTGGTTGATAATAAGTTTTTTCACAAAGGGTTCACACTTAGAATTAACGAATATTTTATGAGATAATCAAAAATGCTTGTTGCGAACAATGACGAATACCTAGGTACAATGAGAACAATGATTAAACTGTTGAGGAGAATCGCACATTAAAAGCACACAAGCACATCCAAGCTTAGGTACCTACCTACCTAATAAATACGGACATTCGGACAAACATCCACTTTTGAATTGGACTTAGTTAATTTTTTTATGAATCTGGGTAAGATAATCTCAGAGGCATTTGCTGGGTGAGTTAGCAATGTTTTAGGTATCTAATTTTTTGCGGTTTAGGTAAAACAATTCAGCAAGTAAAGTGGATGATATCGATGGTAAAAAAGATATTCCTGATCTCCAAATACTTAAAGGACCACGACATTAATACCTACCTTATATTTTTGTCGGTGTTAAAACATGTTGGTATGTTATTCACACATTGTTAAACACTATTCTGCAAATGAGTCACTGTGTAAAGATGTTTAAGGATAAGTATCCAATAAAAAGGTATTGTAATCTGAGATATTGACCGCCATTTGAGGAATGAACGGTCAAGTGCGATAGGACTTCGGACACAAAGGTTCCCATGGAAAAATAAATACTTCTAATTAAAGTTTATAACAGGTGATAGATTAGGTAATAACCAAAGATGACAGTGATAAAAACTTGTGTGTAGCTACTTACCTAGTAAATAAATACGTAGGTAGGTATATTATTAACTAATGTTTTACAGACTTAAAGTATCAACTTTCAGTGTAGACTATGAAAATAAAATTTCGTAAGTATATCTAAAAATACCTATCTAAATATTTTGGTACAATTACCTACCTAATAAATGGAGCCATACTAGCATAAAGAGAAACTCCAGGAAATTTCTTCCTTTGCAGGAATTAATTTTATAATTCAGTAGGTAAAGTTTTCGTAGGTAAAAACTAGAACCTTCAACGACGGAAACCGAGTTTCCTTCAGCGGATGTTGTACCAGGAAGTCTTTATTTGACCGACACGGACGGTACCATCAAACACACGTCACCAAAACAAACTTCTTGGAACACTACGGAAAACCGATAGGGCGCTTTTATGTCTCGAATGTCGAAACATTGCAACCCATTTTTCACTACCAAATCAACACACGAAAATAGCTCTTATGCGGTTCTGTTATGGTTCTTAGGACGTGAAACTTTGGTTTTGAGTATCGTTTTAAATTTATAAAGTTCTTACCGTGGTGGTTGGTGGCTGTGACATCTCGCAAATAATGTGGACCACATCCAGGGTCGGCACTTCTGACGTATTTTGACGTCACAGCGTCAAAAGCTGAAATGATTATTGAATCTTTACCTTGCTTTAGTGTTGTTTAAATGGAAAGCGATATCGGTGGTCTTCCTTTTACTTTTTAGACTAGTGGAACCCCCGTGACTTCGGACGCGTATTGTTGTTTTCGTACAAACTTCGACGTCTTATTCCATTAATATTCTACTTATTAACCTATGGTTAAAAATGTCTTTGAAGTATCAATTTCAAATTTATACTCATCAAAAATACTCAAAAACCTATCAAAGTTCTAGATAGGTACCTAGGTACCTACCTAAAAGTATAAGTTATGAGAAGGTACACATTCAGCTCATAATGATTGGTAATAGGTTTTTCATTTCATATTATCATTTATTTCAATATTTATGAAATTGTTACAGATGTTTACGAGATTGAATACAAAAATCCAAACAACGAACCATTTGCATTTTTTAATTATGTAGTGTGATTAGTGTAGATTGAGGAAAAAGTAACTTTTGTGTGGGTAGCACTTACCTAACAACAGAAGTTTTAGTACATTGTAAAACTGAAAGTTCAGTAAATTTTAATGAGAAACTGATTTGTGACTGTTTCGTAATGTTTGCAATGACTTTTCCAGATGGTTTTCAGATTGTAGCGTTAGACGACCACTGTAATTGGTCATAGGATTTGGTACACATAATGACTAGCTCGGTGGCGAGGCAGGCTGGGAAGCCAGAGGTGCGGCATTTTGAATTTGAAATTTGTACCTAGGTAACTTATTGTCGCGCATAAGTTTCACGATACGATATAAAGTTTAGTTTCAAAATACAGACCTAGTGTGGCTGAGGCTTATTCACTTAACTTAAATAATAGAGTAGAAGCTATGCACTTTAAAATACTGCCACTTACCTAAATGACCTACCATTCGTTTAGTTTAAGAGCCTACTTGTTTTAAATAGTCTTCAATCATTTAAAAGTATCAGTAAAAATCAGTCAGCGAATGTTTTCGTCGGCACAGATCTGTGGGAGCATTACACTGGGATTCTTTGGCCTCATCGGCATGTCGAGATGAATGGTCCTGCGTCTATACAATATGGTCGCATTTACACAGGAAAATGATTGCCTGCTTTACCGGGCATCATCTATAAATGACCTGGTACCTACATATTAAGTATTTACTCGCGCGCGACTGAATTCGTCCTGGATCTCAAGTTAAGTTCAGTGCAATCAGTGCGGATGCATACTGTGGCTAGATGCTTTGAAAGGCTCGGCTGTACCTAACATTGATTGCAACTGGCGGCTTAGTAAACTACGTCAGCTGAGTATTGTCATTTTTCAATTGTACCCATTTAGTTAAATTTTATTTCTTGATTAAACCGAATCTAATAAAAATAATGATATTGTTAAAACATTATGTCCAAACTCAGCTCATAAAAATGATCGTCAGATTAACTGGTATGAACCGGCGCCGGTAGAAATTCAACCTGATTTCTGTGTAAACGCGTCCAAGGGGTACCAACATGTTCAGTGCACAATAGCCGCTCTGTCCTCCTATTATTACATGCGGCAAGCCTTTATGTGCGGACGTCACACGATAAAGCCGAGTATAAATAAGCGTACACATGTCATGTGCTGCGGGAGGGGAAAGGGTTGACATTATTATCGATATTTAGGCTGTTCCTCCTGAGATTTGCTACGTTGCTGAGCTACACGTGTCAAACTCAGAAAGAGCATCGCTTGAATTCATTGCTTAGCTTAGCTTAACACTGGTGGAAATGGGTTCAATTAAGCATGTTTTTTTTAGAGGGATGCGAGCTAAGTGTACGAGCTAAGGATGGGAGCTAAGACTTTTAGCTAGAGTGCGCATCTTCTTAGCATAGCTACGTTTGTCAGAACATTTTCATAGCATCTTTACTCTCTCATTTATCTACACCGCTTAGCTTTAGTGGAAACGGTCACATAGTAGTGTAATATATCATAGCTTCCTTTGACGTCGCTCACATAGCTACCCCAATTCAGTGGAAAAGTAGCCTTAGGGTAGAAATAAGCACCGCAAATCACTAGGACTTGAGTGTTTTTGACTTAAACCGTCTTGTTACAGAAGAGTAATGTTTCGGCACTTCTATGCATCCCTGTAATTTACTCAATTTATTTTAGTCTGTTCTCAAGATGACTCAGACAGCATGGAAATACTGAATTTTACTTCTACATAATAATTCTTCTATATTACTTAGTAGAAAACCGGTACACGTGCTTATCTTAGAAATAAAAACATTTAAATGAATCACAAACCTTTATCAATGATAAACACTAAACACCGCTTCGTCCGCATTTTACCAACCCGGATTAAGAGTAGCCTATTGTATTATTCTAGACCATAAACTACACGTGTTCCAAGTTTCATCTAGATCCTTTCAGCCGTTTCAGCGCCATTGAGTAACATAAAATCGATAAACTTGATAACCCTCATAAAAAATATCGATTTAAATTTTCATCGTCGAATCTATCGATAATCTATCAACCCTATTTGGCTGAAGAACTGCAATGTCAGTGAAGTCCGTTATCTATCATTCACATTATCGATATAGTGGAGGTACCTACTTAAGTACCTAAGTATATCAAGAGTTTATTTATTATATTGACGGCTCGGTGATCAAGGACTTAGGTACGTAAGTACCTACCTAGTAAATATATGGCATAGTTATGTAGTATAATAGGTATAATAGGTATACCTATAATAGGTACCTACTTAACTAGGTATAGGCCCGACGCGCAAAATTTTATCAGGACGTCTGGTCAAAGCGACTTGTGATCTGGCTCATATTTGGCTCAACTTAACAGATTAGTAAGATAGTTGTATCAAAGGTAAGTTACCTGATCATGTTTTCCATCACCGTTTTAGTAGGTAACTTAATTTAAGTATTTATTAGAGTTTTCGTCTACCTGGTATGCAGTGAATAAAACAGTTTTTTTCAATGCCAAACATGTCGATACATGTTTTACGATAAGAAAAAGGCCAAATAAAAATTTACACAGCTAGAAAAGTGGCAGCTAGGGCATTCCAAAGAATTATCTTAAATTGTAAAAACGAAGTGTTACTTTTCGATCTATATAGGTAATACTTATACCTACCTAATACTGAAAAGAACAAGTTAATTAAGTAAGTCATTCTATCCTACTATTATTAGAATCACGAAATATTGTGGGCTTGTTTGTCCGTTTTTATTTTTGTAACGATTAATGGATTTGAAACAACTCGCAAACGGAACGAATGAAAAGAGGTTTTGAATGGTGGAAAGTGACGAAGGGAGTTTTAATTAAAATTCACAAAAAAATCACAAATGATTCCTTTGGAATTTGCTTACGTATGTAAATAGTTATAGATTTAATATTACTATTTACTCAAAACCCAAAACCCGCATTGTTGATGTTGGTCAAAAAGCCGCCAGCCTGAAGTGGAACTGGGCCGGACACGTGTGCCGCATGTCAGATGACTTGTGGGCGAAGAGGACCACACAGTGGAGCCCACGCAACGTGACGCGGCCACGTGGAAGACCCAGGATGAGATGGCGGAACGAGCTGGACTCTCACCTGAGCACCTGGCCTGTCACTGCGTTAAGTCGCGAAGAGTGGAAGAAGGGAAGGGAGGCCTTTGCCCTGCAGTGGGACATCATCATCATCATCATCATCAGCCTATAGCAGTCCACTGCTGGACATAGGCCTCCCCTAATGAGCGCCATTGCGCCCTGTCTTCAGCTCGACGCATCCAGCCTCCACCAGCAGCCTTTCGCAGATCGTCACTCCACCTAGCCGGAGGGCGTCCTACACTACGTTTGCCGAGCCGCGGTCTCCACTCGAGAACTCGTGGGACGATAACGGCTAAATAATAATAATAATAATAATTTACTCAAAATATTTTAAGATTTGGAGTGACTTAGTTATGCTTTGTTTATTACTATGTTTATGCAAAACTGTGTCTTTACCGGGCCCAATGTTATGACTTATTTGTCTCGCGTTTTAGATTTATCGTTATTCAAAGAATAAAAACAAAATGTTTAAAATGCATTCGTAATGTAGGCAATTTTTTTTCCTGTCACCAAACCTGAACTTACCTACCTACTTATGTAGAAAAACACCTGGCCGATAATATGACGCAAATACCACCTTAGTTTTACAATCCTACACCTACCTAACTTTTGTGTCCTAAAATGAGTACCTACCTACCTACCTATACCTACCTTACTTTTGTGTCCAAAAATGTGGATAATATTTGCATATTTTTGTGATGAACACAAATGTTTGTTCCGTGTCTGGCTGTTTCTTACTATGTATTCTATGTATAGGTATATTTACAAAAACAAGTACCTAGGTATATAATTAATCTATAAGCTATCTAGTTCTCATAGTAGGTACCTACAAGCTTTGCTTAGTTTAGGTTAAAACGCGATAAAAACTTTTTATTTTATTCCTAATTCAAAGCTTAGGTACGATTTTAACCTATCTACAAACCTGAAGCTACCTCAACATACCTGCCGGGCTAACATACCGTCACGGTAAAATTTTGTCGACTGGTTCGTCTCGTTCTTTCTCGTGCGAATATGAGACGCACGATAAAAGCGTCGAGAAAATTTTGTCGTATATGCCATGTTAGTCTCGCTGTAACTCGGTTTATGATACGATGCGTAAATACGCACATTTTGACCAAAACAACTGATTTTAATGTTTAATTTGAAAACCGATTTGTGTTTTAGCTAATTAAGATCATCGTTAAGTTAAAAGCTTTTGTAATGAAACCATTTAAGCAGACCATTAAACAACCACACATCACATAAAAAAACGAATATAAATAAAACTTACCTAAGTATTTATAAAATGTGATCCAAAACTTTTGGATGGTAATCGAACCCGCGTCTTTGGCTGAAGCTAGCCATCACACTACTTAACTATGCTAGTACTAGTGGTATTGTTGGGTGGTTCGTCTCAATTTGTTATTTTTGTCGTTACTTCAAAACTTTTTTAACCTTTATTTTAGAGCCCGTTTTTCAAGCTGATAGCATGAAGATGGAGCAAAGAAAGATTGGTTGAAGGGTACTTTTAAAATTAACAAATTATTTTACGAGATAATCAAAATTATTTGTTGCGAACAAAGACGAATAACGAAATGCTTGATTTATAGATTGGGAAATTCAAAAATGTAATCTAACAAAAACTGTCTCAAAAAGCTTATAAAATATCAGAGTACTTAGATGACAAAAAAGCTTGGGACGAATCAGCTCCAACTCTGCTAGGTATCCTATCCATAACAAAATTAACAAGGATCATACACAAAAAGCGCTAAGGCCCAGCGAGTTTCTTGTCAGTTCTTCTCGGACTGAGGATAGGACTGGAATTGGCACCTAGACTCACTTAATATGTAAGACGATTCAAAATTATCCTTGTGATTTTCTATACTCTTTATTATTATTAATATTATAAAGAGGAAGTTTTGTATTTTTGTTTGTAACAATTAAACTCAAAAATTACTGGACCGATTTTGAAAATTCTTTCATCATTAAAATGCTACATTATCCCTGAGTAACATAGGCTATATTTATCACTAGAAAAAAATAGGGATTCCTACTAAAACTTCGATAATGTAACCCAAGGTGTAATAATTAAATGTTATATTGATGGATTTTTGCGGACAAAGTCGCAGGTGACAGGTACCTAGTATTGAATAAAGTTATTTTGATTTGAGTGAGAACAATAACGAAACGGTTGAGGAGAATCGAAGCGAAGTAGCACGGTATAAGAAGGGCACAACAGATTGTTTTAAGGACTCTGTTAGTTATAGCGTCGTTGTGGACATTTGCATTTTTATTGTCGCACACCGAATGAGCCAAGCTTGTAATTTAATCTCAGGATAAAATTGAATTTATTACAGTGGTTTTAAATGCAATCTGTAAGGATAATACTTACTGACGGACAGGCATTTGAGTGATGCGTCATTTTATCGTATAATGACAATCGAAAGGACACTTTAATCCTACCACCATACTAGTACAAATGAAATGGTGACACATAAAGAACCTACAACTATTACCTATTTATTTTTTTCCCTTCTTTAATGACGTAGATTATTATGTTCTATGAGAAAAGTTGTTTTATTTTATGTAGCTACTAACATAATTATGGATTTTTTATACGAAAACTTATTATATACTTAGTAGTACATAATGTCTAGCTTGAATTTTAACATCCGTTGTTTTTATTATAGTTATTATGCTATTACAAATTTGCATGGCGTCATCTTCGCTTATCGAGTCCAAATGAAATTCTACTGATTTCTTTCTAAAGGCGTTTCTGTGGCATATTACCTACCTCTTGCTGACCGAAGTCAAGGACAGCAGCTAGCCAATACAAATACCAATGATACTAAAGAACTCTGTATTTTTTTTCAAAATCAATTGAGATTTTAGCTGATTAAGGTAAAAATAACCCATTGTAGTTGAAATCCACCGAAATGTTAACGGCCGTTTAAAGGATGCTTTTTTCAATTCTTTGTATCGAGGGTTGGCTAGTGTTAAAATGCTATGAAAGCAGATCTGTTAGTACCTATATACATACACACAAGACACATAGACACTAATCTAAATCTATATGGGCCTAGTGGTCAAATTAGCATTCTAATACTTACCTATATTTATTATTGTATTATAATTTGAGTTTGTTTACTTAAAATGGATATTATTAAATTTTTAATATAAAAAAGAACGAAAATCATTAACATTAGTTTGAAAGAATAAGTGGAAAAATATAAAAGTTGGCTATCCATGGAAATTTGGACTCAAAGTGTACCTACCTACGCGATTATGAGCAACCATTGGTGTGCATTAATACCATTGGTTACCGTAACCATTAGTTAGCTCGTTGGTGAACATTGGTATTAGTAAGATACCTATATTTTCCGAAATCGTACCTCAACGGGGGGCACCTTTTAATTTGCAAAAGGTGATGTTTTGGTACTTAATGAGCGTATGAATTATTGGAAGCTGAATTCTTAATCACTTAATTATGAATTTAATCATATTTAGTAGGTATGTATGTACCTACGAGCTATTTTGTTAAAAAAATTTTTGATTAAAGAAGGCAGTTAGGTAGGTATATTATTTCAAAACCTGTTAAGTACTTATAATTCTGAATTAAATATGACGATCAAAAAAATGTCGCTAAAATGTTAATAGTTATAAAAAAAACGAATTATTTAATTAATATTCAAATAAAAAAATTATTAACATAATTTTTTAACTAATATTCCTGCCTACTTGAATACAAATGAACAACAAACAAATTTTTCAAATATTTCTGGCCCAAAGAAACAGGGTATTGAAGATTGAAAGATAGGTAATTAAAATGAAATAAAATGAACTATGATTTAGCACCCTGCTTGGACTACCTGTATATTTCTGGCAACCAGTGGCAGATTATAGATTATCTACATTAATCATTCGAAATATTTGCATTGAAATACCACAGATGATATACAATTTATCGATAAATTGATAAAGTCTTTTGGAATTTATATACGGTTGGCAAAATTTTATATTCAAATATTTTTATTGACTGTTTGATTGTAGAGATTAGTCAATAAGTTGCCTCAATCAGATTAATAAACTATGCCTTATGCGTAGGGCGGTAAATTTATCTTCTTTCTAAGAAATACATAGGTACACAGATACTCTAAAGAATAGATAGGTAATGGTAGATATGCCATCTCTGCCTACCTACCTCACTGACCATAGACAAGCCGGTATCAATGACCAAAATGTAGAAACTCCAAAATGTTCTCACAGAGCGCCATGAGAATGCATTACAAGACAATCGAAATTTGAAAAAAGAAGACTCGATGTCTCTGTTGTCAACGTATTCTTTTGGAAATCAACAACACCCGTCTACGCGCAATCTTAATCCTTAACACCTGAAGTGAAAGTTGAAAATCGCGTAGCAGCATTTGATTTGTTTCTTTTCGGCCTGTATTGCGTCATCGACTAAAAAGACAAAGCACGAATCGCATTGAGTATTGATGAGCTAAAACAATATTTTTAGAATTTTGAAATCAGATGAAGATTTTAAAAACCTACTAATAATTATAAACGCAAAAGTTTGTTAGAATGTATGGATGTCTGGATGTATGTTTGTTGCCCTTTCACGCTGAAACAGCTGTAGGTAGGTATATAGATTATAGTCTGGAATAGCACATAGGCCACTTCTTATCCCGGAAAAATTTACGGTTCCCAAGGGATAGATTTGTTTTTATTTTTCAAGGTACCACGCGGGCGAAGCCGTGGGTAGAAGCTAGTGTTATAAATTGTCTTAAATTAATTTTTATCTGCTACTCTGAAAAGTTTTAAATATTCTACCTACATATCGGTAGGTGGTAGGTAAGTACCATTATAGATACCTACTTTCTTTTAAACTTGGAAAATAATACAATTACCTACTTATGTAATGTATGTTGAATTCCTAAGTAGGTACAGGTTATTTCAATTTAATTTATTTACATTATCTAGCTATCTATTGAAAATGTAAAAGTTTTCTTTCAAAAGATTTCAACGCGCTTCTTATGTCCGAGTCTATGGTTCAGTTTTCTTTTCAACTAATTGTGCTATTTAAAGGTAAATAAAATGTTACTTATTGCTATCATGAAAATTAATACAAAACAAAAAAAAAAAAGCAGCCGTTTAAAAGGAGGTCATTCATTTTGGGCCTAAAAGCTAAAATACCGGACAGCAAAAAAATATGGTACTTATCACGTTCGGGATTTTCCATTAGAGCACCAGTCTTTACAAGTCAGTTGATTTTTTCAAAATTATTGAGTGTTCCATTACAAAATAAATTAGAAAATTAGCAACGCACGTCACTTGGTGTGGTCTGCGACCATTCTGAGACGAACAAAGACCTCATCTTTGTCACACTTTTTTTTTCAAATTCCCGTTTCTGCTCTTTCCTTAGTCTATAAACCAACAAAGTATTTCTAGCCCCCGTCGATAGACACAATACTTGCCAATTTCGTAAACAATGTCCTTCCTAATATGTTTTGATGTTCTGTACCATTGTCCGTTTGTCTGTTTGTCGCTTTGATTAGATGTTTACAACCGTGACGGAACGTTTTGTTTCTTGTGACATTGTTCTTTTGTCGTGACGCGTGTCTTGGGCCGTTACGATTCGGTTTTGTTAGATTTAGGTGTGGACAAATAGGAATTTTAAATAACTGTTTGTAAAACGAATGTTAGGTACCTACCTACTGAGAAAAATAAAATGCATAACAATAATTAAAGAAATTTGGAAGACATCTGCATTTTTTGGTATTAAAATGAAAAAATACAATAAAATATAAAAAAAATATAAAGTTGATTGTTAAAAAGCTAGACGCAAATGTATAAAAATCCTACTAATATTACAAACGTGTAAATTTGTATGTATCTATGTATGGATGTATGTTTGATACTCCTTCACGCTGAAACGGCTGAACGGATCTGAATGAATTTTGTCACAGAGATAGATTGCAGTCTGGAATAGATATGCTACTTTTTATTCCGGGAAAATGTACGGATCTCGCGGGATAAATTTGTTTTTGTTTTTCAAGATACCACGCGAACGAAGTCGTGGGCGGAAGCTAGTGTTCCATAAAATTCAATTTTTTTTTTCGTTATGTCCATAACATGAAAAACAGATAATAAAAGAAACGTGCAATGAAAAACACAGTGTAAGTAAAAGAGCTTAATAGGCGGTGCGTAACACGGTAGTCAGAAGCGTCGCGGAGTGAACATAAATAACCCGCTTTACCGCAAACAAGCTTACCGCGTGTTATTATGTACTTTATACAGTACACTCTAATACAGCCTACATAATAACGAGAACGCGCGGAAGGCGTAACTCAGTAGCAATCTACCTTCTCGCTCCCCCTCGCCCCGGGCGCGCGCCTAAGCGAGACCAACAACCACAAATTTATTAAAATAAAAAAAATCAGCTACTGCACTCCGCGTTCGCCTCGACAGAACTAGATACATTTTTCCACGTCTCCGTGTGCGAGTGAGCGGTATGTGTGTTACGTCGAGTGCGAGTGAGATGACTGGAGGGTGTGAGGACGGCGCACAGCTAAACGGCCGGTCATGTGGGCGCTGCCGGTGTTGCGCACGAGCTACCTCGCGGTCGAGTTCCACGCTCGCGCTGCGACGCTCGCCTCGCTTAGCTCGCGTGACCTTTACTCGGTGAACTTAGGAAGCGTCGTCGGCTGTGAAACTTCCATTAGACCCCCTCCTCCCCGCGCATCAGTGATTCTTCGGACCTCCGGGACAGCAGCATCAGCGTTGGAGAGAAAGAGATGGCTGGCGGTCGTCGGTGCCGCAGCTAAAGATATTCGTAGAATGCGTGATCTGTATCGGGCGGGCGGGGCGGTGAGGGGCGCGGGGTGCTTTCGGAAGCGGTGGCAGCTCCTATCGACTCCTGGGGTTATTCTTCCTCAGGCCACTGCTAGCTTCGTATCGAGCGAGCCAGTTTTTTCTGTCCACCGCAGCGCACGCCACACACTCGTTAAGCCCGCGCCAACACGAGAAGTCGCCACTAATAAATTACTGTTTTTTACCGAATAAGCAACAGTCAGAGCCGTGCTGCCTAGTAATTTATACGTTAAAATAAACATTAATCAACAGTAATCGCCGTTAATATCGCCCGAATACAGTAAGTACACTGACAACTCTTTTTATTTCCTTGATTCAATCGATGCTCTTCTTATAACGTCACAGTACGATACATCTCCATTATAAAAAGGTGATAATTTTATATTTTTCCGAAATGCCTCGAAGAGTACCAGTTGAATCAGTATTGTTGTTTTATTTTGTGTCACTAACATACTAAATTTAAACACATGTCGCATTAATCTATCATAATATTTGCATTTTCATCACATCATTTTTATTCATCAAGATTGTTTATACTTTATTTCATTCATGTTTTAAAAATTTGATTGCCTGTTTTATACATCTCGTTATTCAAATGAAAAGGATAATGAATCAGTGAGTTGTCAACATTTAAAATATGCTGAATTGATCAAGAAAAATATACCATCAATTATTTTATTGAATTAAAACCCAGTTAATTAAAAAGTCTAAAGAAAAATAAGATAAAACTTACTAAACTATCATAAATATAAAAGGATAGAATCGTAAAGTGTAAAATCTCTTAAAATTTAAACGGATTTAAAGGCACTTACATGCTTAATTATTAAACAATTCCCATCCTTTCATAAACAAAATTAATTGTTAAACTATCATAAATATAAGGACAGAATCGTAAAGTATTAAGTCTCTAAATATTTTAAACGGATTCAAATGCACTTACATGCTTAATTATTAAACAGGTCCCATCCTTTCATAAACAAACTACTTTTAAACTATCATTAGGACAGAATCGTAAAGTATAAAATCTCTAAATATTTTAAACGGATTCAATAGTTACATGCTTAATTATTAAACAGTTCCCATCCTTTCACATCGACAAACATGATTACTTGTATGAATAATTTTATACATTATCATGTAAATTGTGCTAAGCGCCTCTCACGGCGCTACTCCCACAAAAAGGTTCTACAAAAAGGACATAAAAATATTGTCCTTATTATAAGACATTTTTTTCATCAGAAATCGTGCGGCAGTCGGTCCATTGAGTGTCCTATAGTGACCATTTTGTAACGATTTATGGTTTATTTAACAATAAAAGAAGAATGGCCGTTAAAAAAAAGCATTTCAAGATATTTTAAGGGGTACCCTTAATATGCTTTTGTGATACCTATCTCAAAAGTTTCGTATTGTACGGGTCATTAGACACAGATTTTGACACCTTTAACATATTTTATTCCCATGAGTTTTGTATGCACAATGATTTTGCTTAATTGACACACCCACGCACATCTACATTTTTTTTCGTCAGACTTAATTTTTTTCCTTTTCATTTGCTGCCAGCTGTTTTTTAAACATCGCTTTAATTTTTTTTCTATTCCAATAATATTGTTTATCTTAAAATAATAGAACTAAGTAATATTTTCCAAATTATTTATCTGCTGAGAAAAGGTTTCCTCAAAATCTTCACAACAAAAATGATAAAAAAAAAGAAATAATTAAGTACTTACCTACATAAAATATCAGGGGTAATAATTATATTTTTTAGCTGTCTGAAATCGTTAATACAAAATCATTCTTGTTTAAACGTCTTTAAATCTTAAACTGTAATTTAAAAGTTAATCGTACCTACTTCTTTTTGCATAACGACCTTTATTAAAATTCACAAATGGTCAAAAAAACAGCAAATGACCAGCATATGATCGGTTTGAATGTCAGGCAAGCCTTGGTTTTATATAAAGCCTGTTACATTTACATGCGTGTTATTAAAGCTTTATAGACCGGGAGATCGGAGTCTTGTTCTCATACCCTACCTATTGTTATTTTATATAAACTTTGACATCCCATTTCATTTGATACTAACGTGATTTGTCACATGAAAATAAGCTATGTATAGCTATTTATAATCTCATAAACTATTAATACTTATACTAAGTTTTGTCAAAATTAGTTCAATATTCCCCACATGATTAAGTAGCAAATGTTGAGACTATCACCTACTTTTTTATGCTGTGGAAATTGAGAGGGTGGATAGCTTAAAGATGTCTAATTGCTCCAATTTAAGCATTTTGTAATATATATTTTGAATGTTATAGCAGTTTTTAAGGTATCAAAACTGATCAGATACTGCAGAGCTTTTTATTATTGCGCTACCAACGTTTGCGTAGGTTTTTACTACTTAAACACTTGCTGAAAACTTACAGGTTAATAATGTAGGTACTATCATAATAATCTATACAAATATTATAAAAAGGAAAGATTTGATTGTTTGTTTGTTTGTTTTTTTGTTTGAATTGAATAGGCTCCGAAACTACTGAACCGATTTGAAAAATTCTTTCACCAATGTGTAGAATGAACTTTCAGGATGAACATAGGCTATAATTTATGTAGGTACTTCGCGGGCGACGCCGCGTGCAGAAGCTAGTTATTAATATGTTGCTACTTATTTAGTTGTAGTATTTACAGCAAGCAATAAAGTATTTCTATTTCTATAAAATCATCATCAGCCTATAGCGCCATTGCGCCTTGTCCTCAGCTTGACACATCCAGCCTTTCTATAAAATATGACTCCGCAATTGAGTCTTATAAGTTTTAAAAAGGGTGAGATGTGTAGATGTAGGCGGACTCCTGGTCTATGTGTAACTCAGTGGCAAAAGCCGTTGGCCATCGCCACCTCCACAGTCGCCATCTGCTGGGTTATTTGCATTTTTCTGAAATTGATACATAATTTATGTGATTTCAACTCCTTTTTAGTCGTTTTACTTCAGAATAGTGTTTCGTTTTAAATTGTCGCCAATATCACACGTTACATTTCATAATATTACAAATATTAGTTTTCAACATTTATTTGTTACTTTAGCACACTGTAAAAATTGGAATAGTATAAAACTTTATTCTCGACAAACAACTTTTATGGAGTGATAATGGGATGAAAAAGTTTATTTGTAAATAATTACGTGAACGAATTCGCGTTATTTAATGATTTTTTTTCAATAATACCTTAAAGTATTGTGATTATCTAACGTTTTTATATTTTTGCTTTTATTTGAGTACCTATTTAAAATGTAAAATACTTAATAATGACCAAAATAATTCGTAAAATTTTCGATGCAGAACGTTGTAATACGAGTAAATCCAATAAAAAAATTAAATAAGTATTAAAAAGACGGATATTAAAACTTAAAACAAACATCGATTCTGCCGCCGAGTGCGGTACCAAACTATCGATAAATAAAATCATATAAAAATTCGTTTAAAATATTTCAAATATCGAACACCATTATTCCGGTTGCGCCGAGGACGCGCGACGGGGCGTCTGCGGCCGCCACTTTCTTTCAACTTCGCCGAAAGAATCGAACCGTTCGCTCTCAGGATAGTGATGCATTACTAAAAGATTTGCATACCTAGTTATCGATAGAAATTTTAGTGTTGTATACATTAAAATAAGTTACTGCGAGTACCTCAAATTTTAAATATGAAAAAAAAAAAAAAAAAATTGTTGGACAGTTCACACAACGCCATCCAAGCCCCAACTAAGCAAAGCTTGTACCTGATAGCTGATACTCGTAAATTAATTTATTACTTTTTTTCGTAAATACATACATAAAAACCATATTAACATAAAAAAAAAACATATTAACATAAAAACCCATACATGGAACAAACATTTGAGTTCATCACACAAATGTTTATCCTGGGCGGGGATCGAACCCACAACACCAGAACCACAGCGCAGAAGGCAGGGCTACTACCAACTGAGCTGTGAGGCCAATAATCACAGAAACAATAGTAAATAACTCTATTTTTCAACAGTCCAAAACCCTTACCTACTAAGTCGAAACCCGTGCTTCGCTTGTTGATATTTAACACATCCTAAAAAGAATTTTATCTATTGTGGCCGTGAGATTACCAGATAAGCTTAGCCGAAACTCGAAAACCTTTGTGTGTTATCTACTAAGTACAAACAAAAGTTTCCTGTGTTGTGTGTTATGTAGACTGTACCTACACTCGCAGGGATGTTAGTTACTAGTATTTTTTTGAGTCCAAGACTTACACGTATATAGGTACTCAGCAAAATTAACATGGATCATACTGGCGAAGAGCACTGGTGGTGTAGTGGTAGCAGCCTTCCACAGAATCCGAAGGTCGTGGGTCCAAACCTGGGGCCTTACCACGAAGTCTTCCAGAGCGATTCCGTTTTAGAAACGTCTTATTTGAAGCTTGAAGTAACACTACTTCAATACAATTTGCATAGGTCATGGTAGGAAATATCAATGTAATATTAATTCGGTAATGTATTATGAATTCGTGGTAAGGCCCCTGGTCGTGCACCAATAAGTTTTTGTAGTAAAATTTGATGTGCGCAATGCCAGAGCTCTTTAAACGGTGAAGGAAAACATCGTGAGGAAACCGACATACCCTAGAACCAAAAATTCGAAGTGGTGTGTCATGGTAATAAGTAGGTAGGTACCTAGTTTTGTATTGTATAAACCGTTCTAAAAAAGGTTTTGTTCAAGTGTGTGTTCGAAGGTGTGTGTCATAGGTTAGTATTCTTATAAGCGGCGATGGGCTTGCAACCTAAAGAGGGTAGTAAGAGCAACGTCCAACATGATATTTGGCACATGCCTACATTTTGCACAGTAGAGATAGGTTGCAAGCCCATCGCCTCTTATAAGAATACTAACCTATGATAATGACACACACCTTCGAGCACACACTTGAACAAAACCTTTTTTAAAACGGTTTAAAACAATAACAAAACTATTCACAAACGCTTTGTTAATTTCCAGTAAAGTGTTCTAACAGACGCGGCACCTATTTAGGTACCTTATTGTAGTTACTAGATAAGAATATTATCGTAAATGCATATTTGCACAACAAATAGGTAAAGTTCTTTGTGATGCGCATAAAAAGCCTTTGAAGTGTTCCGACAGAAGATAAGGTAAAAATCTGTGTTTGTTGATAACGTTAGTGATCGGGATTGGTGTTAAGATAAGTTAAATTGTACCTTCGCCTAGTTAAAAAATAATATTAATAAAACAAACACTTTAGGCTAATAATTTAATGAATTGGCAACATCGTATTTTTTTAATGGCAATTATTCCTGGCTCCAATATTCACTTGCTGGTATTTTTTAGTTTGAAATCAATAAAAAAAATAATTTCGTTTCAAAGACGTAATACTAAATTTCCGTTTAGTTGAAACACGAAAAATCATTTTTGAGTGTTAAAAATTTTGAATGTGTTAAACAATAGGTGTTGCAAACACCCACGCAAAACATCGCAGATAACATCAATCGTTCTAAATGCCATCCACTTGGTATTTGGGTTTAAATGTCTTCTAAATGTTGTCATGAGTAACCCAAATTATAGTGTCGATTTCAAATTTATTAGCAAATTTTTATCACTTGATACCGTAGTATGAAGTGAAAAAGAAAAATGCATGCGACGGAGATGCGAATGTTGAGATGGATGTGTGGAGTGACGAGAATGGATAAGATAAGGAATGAGCATATTAGAGGAAGTTTGAAAGTAGCGCCGGTGACAGAAAAAATGAAGAGTAATAGGTTGGCGTGGTATGGGCATGTTATGCGGCGGGAGGAAAGCCATGTCACAAGAAGGGTGATGGATTTGAATGTGGATGGATACAAGAGTAGAGGTAGACCTAAGAAAAGATGGATGGACTGTGTGAAAGAAGATATGTGTAAGAAGGGAGTGACTACTGAGATGACGGATGATAGGGGAGAGTGGAGGAGGAGAACCTGTTGTGCCGACCCCACCTAGTGGGATAAGGGCAGGAAGATGATGACCGTAGTATGAAGTGTTCAATATTAGTTTTTTTATTGTTAAAACAAAAAAAAGTACCTAGGTACCTGATGCTCGTCATGTATTCGTCCAGTTCAAAACTTTATGAATAACGAAATAGCACCAATTATTTGTTTAAAAAAAATATAAACATTTCAAAACTTTATCTAATAGCACCGCACTTAGTAAGTTCTCATTCACAAAATTTTTACGTCACTATGAATTGGTTGTTTGTAGAGGCCAGCTCTGCGCCGGCGCATGGATTGACCACAGGGCAAACATCCCGCTGTTTGCCGTCAAGCGCCACAGGTGTATCTACCTGCCAGTTTTTGCACTATTTGCTTATTTAGTTAGTTAGCTATTCTAACGTCGAAAATTTACTATTGATCTCTGTACGCGCGTTTGTTAGGTATACCTAAATCCTAACCTAAAAACGCTTGGTGCTTTACAATAGCAATTTAAAGAGACTGTAGTTAGCTTTATGAAAATCCTTTAAAAAACTTTATGAGCGCTGGTAGTGTATGTAGTAGCACCCTTGCTTCACGATCCGAAGGTTGTGTGTTTAAATTTGGTCGTGCACCAATCTGTTTTTCCATTCCATGTGCGCAATGTCAGTGCTCTTGATCGGTGAAAGAAAACATCGTGAGGAAATCGGCATACCTTAGAACCGAAAATTCGGAGATGTGTGTTATAATATAGGTTAGTATTCTTATAAGCAGCGACGGGCTTGCATCTTGTCACATACGGAATATTAACTACTGTGCAAAATGTGGGTTTGTGCCAAATATCATGTTTGTCCACGCCTCTGGGTAGCCGCTTTAGATATCGTCAAAGATCGAAGTAACTAGAGATCTAAGGAGAGATATCTACCGTGCTTGTGGGGGGGGGGGGGGGGGGTTACAGCCGTGATAATGTTTTTAACGCAAAAATTACAAAATTGCGCGCCTACTCACACTATACATGAATTCTCACAACGGCATTCAGGAATGTATGGGTATCATCGCTTTCTTCCCACATGAGAGTCGCCGCGAGCGATAGAAAGTCCCACCCACGCCGTCCGCTCTGGCGCATAATATGGTAAATATAAAAAGTTGTATTTTTTTACGTACAACATTCGGCTGCCGTGTTACGCCCCGCCCCCGCGTGTGATTGGCTGACAGACAGCACGGTAGCTGGATCTAATTCTTTTTTCATGCGCGTGCGGTTCATGTACTACTTATACATGTGCATATCGAATTGATTTTGATAAGACTAATGTAGGGTGTAATGGGGTCTTGTGGCGTGAAGATAATATTTAAATTATGGTTTGTTATGCGACAATCAGGTAAAAAAAGTAAATAACTTACTTGATCGTTGCGTTTTGTGTGTTTTATCAATAAAATTAAATATAAAAATTAGTGAACTTTTGGACAAACAGATTTACTTTCCTTAAATTTTGCTTTATTTTAATTTATTCAAATCAATAGGTCTCAAGGTGTGTATTAACAGTATCCACATTTTTTACTCTGCTTACAACAAAATAAGTTTTAACAGTATAAATAAGTATGCTCTCAGAGCTTATCGTTTTATATCGCATAAAACCAGACCAGTACTATAATTTACTAAAATAAAACTAAAATTTATGCAAACCTTAACATCTTAATTTAGTAATAAAGCCTTCGAGGCTAGCAAATCACTGATGGATTATGTATAAAACATTTTGGATCCATGTTGCTAAATTACCTTGTTATGAAATTGATGGCACACTGATTGATTTCAAATCATAAAGAAGCTGTAGGTATATCATTGTCGCGTCTTTGAAGACGTATTGATTTATAGCCTGAATTGAGATAACCTTATTTTTTTGGATTAGTCCATTATAAAATGTAAATGCTAGTGATGAAACGCATAATTATTACAATAATTTACATAATATGATACCTACAATATTTCACGAAGGTTCTATAGAACCGGAGGTACCTAACTACGAAATTTTATCACTTTTGGAGCTGACTGTAGCATACTAAATTCTTATTATGTAGGTATAATATCTAAAGAGATATTACAAACGCCAATTTTCGTAACCCGTGGGTAAAAATAAATACTTAAGCAAAGTTGTCCAAATGAGAAGTAGCTCTTAAGAATTCCAGCAACAATTTTATAAAGAAATAAACTGAAATTTCAAAGAAAAAGCCAAAGTCCCATTTACTTACTTTTCGTAACAAGAGTAAAAAATATTTCAATTTCTCCCTGGTTATATCTTACCTACAGCTACCGATTGGCTGCGGAAAACCGGTAGCTCACTCCCACACATGCATTATGTATCATCACAATTGGATGTGTGCGTGTATTTACTCAGCTACTGTTGGTCGGCCTCTTTGGCCCTCAGGGAATTTCGGTAAATGGGGGGAGAACATAAAAGCAACTCGTATGTGGTTTAGCAGTGGGTGGGTTTTTACTGCCAGTGTTGGTTGAGATACTTTATAACAAGGCACTCGTAAAAAGTTGAAAAAATTGCTGTTATAGTTCAAAAGTAATACTTACTCAGTTTTTGCATTAGGCGTGCGACATTTGCGTAACTTGGATAAAAAACTTAATGTCTTTTGACTTTTAGTTACCACTTACTTATAAAACAATAACAAAAAAAACCTTATATACGTTTTTGTTTAATACCTATATATTTTACACAAAAATATACAGATCTGTCTTATTATATACATTGTATAAATATGGTGATGACAATCATTAAAAACAAATCAGTCTAGCCGTTTCCAACCGATACGCTACCAATGAACAAACTTTTTAGATTTTCTTTATAAAGCAACGTTCATACCCACAGTTCTCTTTCCACTTTAAAAGTTGACGTTTTCAAACCGTCAGTGTTAGCAGTTAATCACTATAAATAATAGTTCACGAAACTTGACCCGCGTAATTACTATTCAAAACCATAGAACTAAAAGAAGCAAGAACCGCCGAGTGGTGCGGCATGCACGGCCGGGGGCTACTCGGCCGGAGCCCCAATATATCAGTCGGTGCTCACAGATACTACGTTGCATGGCACAGAGGCTCCGTGGAGTCGGAAACACTTATTTATTTTTATGAACTTTATATTCTTAATCTTTATAAATCTTCTTAATCTATACTAATATAATAAAGAGGAAAATTTTGTATTTTTGTATTGTTGTATTTTTGTTTGTAACGATTAAACTCAAAAACTACTGGTCCGATTTCAAAAATTCTTTCACCGTTAGAATGCTACGTTATCCCTGAGTAACAAAGGCTATATTTTATGTAGGTACCTCGCGAGCAAAGCCGCCAACGGAAGCTAGTATAGGTATAAAACAAAGTCGGGTTTGTTCGAACACTTATAGCTGTAGAATTATCATGGTTTTTGATTTGTTGTATTATCCCGAATAGCAAAATAATTATTAAAACATTTGAAAATTAATTAAATGCGGCAACCACTATTACCGTAATATTAAAAATATGAAAGTAACTCTGTCTGTGTTACGCAATCATGCCAAAACTACTGAACCGATTTTTATGAAATTTGGTACAAATGTAGACTTTGTTACCTTTTCTCCCGATAAAATGTATGGTTTCCGTGGGATATATTTGTTTTTGTCTTTCAAGGTAACATGCGGGCGAAGCCGCTGGCGCTATTAGAATCTCTGAGACGTATTTCAATCCATTCATCACACTAGTTTGAAAGAAACTAGTGAAAAGATCAAAAATCTAGAGACAAATCTTAAAAAATGCATAACTCAAATCAAATCGTGTTCAAAAGTAAAGTTGTGTAAGTCATGACTTTTTATAGTTTCAGTAGTAAGTGGTGATGTATGTAAATAAAACCTAAACTGAACATAAGGTTTCGTAGACATACATTTTTACTTTATGTAGAGCGCTATTAGTAAAAAGTAACAACATTTAATGTCGACTCCACACATGCTCCTGTCCGTCGCAAGCGCATACCGATCCTGTGGGAACGCGCGGGACATAAACTTATTCGTTATTTCTGCTCACTCTCTCATTTGTATATTATAATTTGGCTGAAGCTTAGCTTTAAATTATTACGTTATTACATTGATTGTAGGATTTGTAGGTATACTTTCTTATTTTGTTGGGTTACTGGAATGAATGATAATGAGTTTCTCTGAGACCTCTTTACTTAGGAGTAATGATTATCATAGCTTAATATTATTATATTATGCATTTAATATTTTAAATTAACAATAATATATTAAATATACAATTATACGTTAACATTTCAGTGCTCTTGGTTTAGGGTCTAGGTTATAACAATCGTAAAATTATAGGTACTTAAAGCTTTATTGCTATAACTAAGTACTATTACTTCATTATCTTTTTAGAATACTCGTACAAAGGCGTTTTTAGAAGCCAAATTTTTTATCTTTCTTCAGTAACAGTTAACATTTTAACAGTGTCTCAGCATAGTTTTTTGACAAGTAGGTATTTTGAATTCGTGTCCTTGCAAAACCGTTTCCTCGATGTAGCTTTGCTAACGTGAGTAATATTGTATTAATGTTATGCCAACGTACTTCTACGTCTTTTTAGAAGAAAAGCACCTTTTATCAAAGGACTTCCATCATGTGCTTTAAGAACTTTCATAGACAAAAATCTGTCAATATAAAAAATAATGAGACCGAATATAAAACCTATACACGCATTATAAATAGCCACAATACCCAATCATAAATTAAGCGCCCTTTTAATAAAACACCTACCCATAAAAAGAAGTCATGATCACCCACATTTGAATAAAATTATTACCATCGCTTTGTTCGGCGCGTGCGTCTCTCTTTGTATTTCAACACAAAATTTTATGTTTATCATTCTATTTGACATTTTTACGAACAATGACTCGCGCCGTCTCGCTCTTGTATTCATCCTTTCTTATGTAGAGAAAGGGATGGATCTTTATTGTTGGTTCATCGTTTAAATTATGAAAGAATGCGAAGTATGAGCTGAATCATGTTTGTAATTACCGAGTTTGTAGTTTTATGAATAAATCTAATTATAATTTTATAGTTCTAAAACGTCATTTTTTAAATTTGATGCTGCAGAATAGTAATAGACGACGGTATGAACGTTTGTTCTAGAAAAATAGTATTTAAAATGACACATGAAAATTAACTGTAGGTAATTATCATACAATCATTTATGATTATGGCAACATTGGCCTAAAATAATGAAGAATACAAGCGTAACTAAAAAAAGACAAAATGAGTGGAATCGCTCCATTAAAAAAAATTAAACGCCTCCAGAGACAAAAAGAAACAGTCAAAATAGGTATAAAATATATGTAAGCATGCACATATTGCACATACCTACTAAACAGGACTTTTATAAAAGTGTATGATAAATTAGTAGGTAAGTAGCAAAAAAGATTGAGCACTGGTATTTTATTGATTGAGGTAAAGGTTTTGAATAGCAAAATTAGTAGGTATTGTGTTTATGTTTGTATTTTATAAGGTTGTGATAAATTTTAATTATAGACCAAACATAAAACTGCTCTACAATAACCATCTGATGTTCAGTTCAGCGCGAGCATCGCTAGTTTTACGAGTATCGTAATTTAGTTGCGATACATTGCTGCCCGAGTGCCACTATTAAAATCCATTGTGATACGTAAAGAGCAGCGTAAGAAAAACTTATTTGATTGTCAATTAGCTGCAACATTGTTGCTGACAATCGCAGTGTTGCCAGTTTATTGTATCTGTTTGTGGAATTTTGCGTAATTAACTCTGTAGTGGCAGTTTTTGTGAATAATTATTAAGTTGCACAACTTTTATGTATGTGTGAGTTTTCATACAATGTTATTAATGAACTATGAGTGGGGAAATTCTTATTGCATGTAATGTTGCGTTTTGCATTTGGAACAACTATCATTAAAAGTTTATGCTATTTCTATATGCGCAATTTATTATGAATGCATATTGCATAACATAAGACGAGTGAACATGCATCCCTAACCCATGAGTTTGTTCCCATGAGTGTTCCGAATGAGTCACAGAAAAACAAAAGTGATAATAAAATGAACTTTCTCATTACTCAGAGTTTTAAAACAATTAAAATAAAATGTCAAAACCGCAATATCTTATGACGCATTTAACAAAGTAGGTAAGTAGGTATATTAGTTTGAATCTAAAGATCATTTCGAATCGTAAGTCTCCGGTTTGCGTAAAGCATTGCGAAAAGTTCGAGTTGTGAGAAAGTTTTTACATTTATATAATGACTATTTTTGGAAGTACTACGACTTCGCATGTGTAATTATTTTTAACCGACTTCAACAAAAAGGAGGTTCTCAATTCGTGTATGTTTTTTTGTACTTACCTACTTATACATATTTGTTACACTATTACTCTGCCAATTATGAACAGATTTTGATGATTTTTTGTATGGGAGGTCATACATCAGAGGTGGTCCCATATTTAAATTATTATATGGTCCCATAATTGAATTGATACTTTTACGTAAAAAAAAAGACTTAATTCTCGCATTGCAGTCAGTAAATAAATTTTACAAAAAAATTAAAATTTAATGTAAAAAAATGTACTTACTGGAAAAAATAAATACCCTTTTCCCAACACGTGAAGTAGAGAATCACTGGCAATTTCAACATTAACATTCTGTCATTAACCACAGGGTTAGAATTACCTAGAAGCGTTATTCCAAATGTATTATTACGTCAAACGGGCATACCTAAGTACGTAAGCGACTCGAGCGAAGAATGACTTGCAACATTTTTTTGAAAGAATTGGGTTACTTACGAGTACCTTCCTACATATTTTTCTATGAAATGTCAATAGTTCAAGAAAAATACATTCTTCAATGATTCATCCTGTGTTCTAAATGTTGAGACGTGGTCTGCCATCAGTGACTCATCGGAAGATCCGTTTGAACTCATTTTAATAAGATGACGCCTAAATTAATATTTCTTGTGAAACTCTTGTTTTTACTTTTTTTTTACTCGACTGCGAAGCGAAAAAGGCGGGTAATGTGTTTAGGGTTGTATGTATGTTTGTTTGTATGTACGCAAGTTCTTTTGGCTGTCGCTGTAGCCAAAACCAAAGAGGTGTCGTAATACAAAATGTCAAAAAAAATAATGTGGCGGCTGTAAAAAAATATTTTCAGTTACGTTCAGTCGATTTTTTTTTGCAATAATTACTAATTAGCGTTATTTTTTTATACTCCGTAACTAATTTGGATGAGTGGTATTGGACTACTTTTAAACTAATCCAGTCGCCAGCAATGGCTTTGCTAGTAAAGGTTTTTGTTGGGTGTTGGACAGTTTCTTGGAGATTGGATAGATTTGCAAATTGGGCAGATATAATACTTATAAATCAATGGCGGGAATTAACTCAAGTTTTCCTATAACCTATATCCCTATATTGCTAGGTAAATTAATTTTATATTCGTATTTTCATAAAACTTTACGATTAAAAATAGATAAAACATGGTTCAAAGACATTGTTTATGACAAGTAGGCACTGGCTTCCAAAGTAGGGAACGCAGAAAAGCGTGATGTACTCCTGTCTAAGTGTACCTATCTTTACGACTGAGATGAACCGCACCGTGACCAAAGATTTTATCGACTACTAGCGAGCGCATGCGACACTACTTGTTTTACCATTTTTATTTGAACCTTTTTTTGATGTCATTAGTTATATTGAAATTAATCTATCATCATTCTCCTGCCCTTATTCCACGCTAAATGGGGTTGGCTCAACATGATTTCTTCTTCAACTGAGTCTTATCATTCGCAACTCTGAGTCTACTCCTCTTACATTAATATAATCTTTCACACAATCAAACTACTTTTAAATCAAAATTAAATGCTGTTTCTTGATATGCGCATCATTTAAACGGTTGAACTTGTAACCATTTAGGTAATTAAAAAAAAATCTCTACAGTCCGACAAAGGTTTTTACGGAAAGAAAAATTACAAAAATCGCGTGGTATGTTTTTTCTTAAAGATATTATTGTAAGATGCAAATTAATAATAACAAATCGCAAAACTAAAAATCTATTCCTGATCACAATACCTACACCTCTTAATAGTAATAGTACCACAGTACCTAAACCTAAACCAGGAACAAACTTTCGATCTTGCAGAAATAAGCCTCATCGTAGATATTTAATCTCTCGTGTTTTAACTACCCATCAAATTTAAGCAAGTCGTCAAAACGACATTATTGTCACGTTACATTGGAAGATTTTTTATACCTTGTGACGTAGTCTATATGTATTGTTTTGCAATAAGGCGTCGGTAAGTCTCATCATTCATGACGTTTATACCTTTCGCTTCTAATAGATTGACGTCGCCAAGTCTAAATGTGTCACTGTTGTCATCATCAAAAGTTAGTGCGTAACTATAAAGACCTAAAATATTACGATTAGTATTCATTTGAGCTATACTGCCCATTCAATAATTAGTGTTTTGGTAAAACTTTAGTACCAAAGACTACCAAAGTTTTTACAAAAGTGATCCTTTCTTATAGTGTCACTAATTATATCAAAGTGAATTGTGCGTCTTGAGTGATAATTTACAAAATATTTCTTACCTTACTTCAAATTTCTTAATATTTTGTAAAGCAAAGTCGAGTTGAATAATGGTATGTATAAATTGCGCAGACTATTAAAACAAAGCACTTTACAGATATCGTCTCCGAACAAAAAATACGAACAAACAGACTGATTTATGAAGAGTAGCCTTCTGCGCCACCTTATAAGGTACGCAAAGGTGAACCAAATAGGAACTTTGTAAGATAATTTAGATTTTTTGCATTACTGTCGCTATGGCCTTTTCGTGATGTTTCGTGTGTGTCTGCTGATGCCATCGGAAACAGCGAACTTAAACTCGTATTAGGTCTCTTTTAAGTTCCTAGATGCGAGTAGAGATGATTAGATTGTAGTCAGAGCTTTTACAAGACATTTTAATAAAGACGGCTAATGTTGTCAAAAAGACTAGTTTTCGATAAAAGTTGCCCTATAACAGAAATTTTGTTAAAAAATTCAAGTGAAATGAAGTCTTGTGTATCTATGTATTATAAGTTTTAAAGTAGGTACCTATAATACATGTGGAAAATTTTACTTTTTTCAAGAAAAAAAAGAAGATACAAAAATTGCTGCTTATGTATGTATAGTTTTTACTATACCTACTTTTTGTTGTTCATACAACATTTCAGTCGATTTAATATTTGAATTATGACACAATTCGTGATAAGGTTGTATGGGAAAAAGCAGAGCCTTTATTCATACCTTTATATCTTATCAATAGGTCTCATTAGTAATTCATTTGTGAAACAGCGTTTTCAAGTAATTAATGTCTCTTTATGTTCAGTCATACCCATGAAAACTCATTGCTTATTTCGTTCTAAGCGCGTCGCACACGACGTTCGATATTTGAATGGACTTACGCGCCAATAAAACGCCAAGTGTCGTAAGCGCCAAACCAGTCTTAAGTGCTTCTTCACGGTTGTTCCTGGAATTAAACTTTATAGCTCCTTTAACACGCGAAATTTGAATATTGTGTGAAAACAGCGAGGATTTGAATTTGAATGAATCCTTTTATTTCGATACGATCTACAGCAGATGGCAAGTTACGTTATAAAAATCAACAGTTTGATGTTTATCATTAAAAAATGTAAGCTACCATTTTATTTCAAAATCGGTCATTTGCTAGAAAATGGTTAGAATAATAATTAAGAAAAAGATTTACCTCTGAGTTGTAACGAGAAGTACTCGAAAAACCGTATCTTTTATTAAAAAACGCTGTAATTTAATACAGTGTTTTCAAGAAAATAACGATAAAGCGTAAAATAATATGCGACAATTTGCACCAAAAGTTCAGACAAAATCAAAATACGATGATAAAAATATTAAACAACCGAATCTAATTACACGGAGCTATGTAATCTAGAAAGTACAACTACGCCCTCAGGGAGCGGTAATGACAGAAGCCGAAAATCATCAACAATTTACCAGTAAACAGTACCGGTGCCGAAATAAGTGGGGGTCATGTGAGTTTCGTGAGTGAAATCCACGGTAGCGCCGCAAGCCACCAGTCACTTGCTCGCTTTCCCACCGTATAAAAGTAGTAGGACATAGGGTATTTTAAACATCAATAAAAAAAAACTAAAAGCTGCGAAACTTAACACCATCTGTAAAATATTACGTTCCATTTTAATTACTTCTGGCCAGATCTTTGCATAAAAAAAAGATGACGTCTGTGACTCAAAAGCTCTTTGTCTTTAAAAGTAACATTTGGTGACTTCACGCGTAAATAAAAGAAGTTTCACGTGTGCAAACCTCAAAAATTTCCCAGTGTGCGATCTGCAAGCCAGCTTACCGTGGCTACCTGTTCATTCACTGAGCACGTGGTGGGGGCTAAGCGCGCGCCTTCCGCGTAACGCTATCAGTAGTTTCCGCACCCTCTCGACAGCGCAGTTGCTAAACGCACCCGCTCTTGATCGCACGTTCAGTTGTCATTGACACTTCTAGTCGCATTACATCTTCGTCTTTCAATCATTCAAATATCGAATTCAATCAGTGTTCCAGTATTAACTTTTTTTTAAACAAATACCAGTTTTTTGTGAAAGTGTTATAAGTTTTTTTATCTATACCAAATTTAAAAAGGTGCGTATCTACCTATTTACTTACGAGTACATAGTTTTTGTAATGTGAAAACATTAATTTAGACGGACGATTAATTTATAACGATAATTATGATATTAAATATATTTTTTTAACTAGAGGATTTTAAAATGCCTTGATGAAAACGTCTAAGCAAAGATTCACTTTAGTTCAAAAAGCAGTTAAAGCTTTAATACCTAATTTCGATTTAATATGTTTTGACAACCGCTGTCATTATAACCCAAACTAAACTTACATTCAGCCGCTTTACAATCAATGTTGCCTCTCCGATTACGTCCTTTTCATTCCTTATCAAAAACATAACCCAACACGCACTAACAAATGTGACAATGAACCTTATCACTAACACATAGAGTCACATTACGCATAACATTTGATAACTTATCATTGTACAGGCGACCAAGCCCCGCCCGTGGTAAGCATCGCTTCTAGGCAAAATGTTCGCCGTGATGCAGATTGACGAGGACCACACACGGGATTTCAGACGCAAACTGCGCCCAAAATGCGAGTTCGTCTGCAAGTACTGCCAACGTCGGTTCACGAAGTCCTACAACCTGATGATCCACGAACGGACCCATAAGAGTCCGGAGTTGTCGTTCAGCTGCGAAGTTTGCGGGAAGAGCTTCAAGAGGCAGGACAACCTGCGCCAGCACAGGTGAGTTCTATATTTGAATTTGAATTCTATAACATCGGAGTGGTACTTTTGTTTTTAATCGATTCTGTTTTTAAAATAAGATACGTTCGAAATTTTCGAAAATGGAATAGTTTCTTCGTTTTATTCATATTTTTTTATGAATGGTTTATTTTTCTGTTTGCCCGTTAATATTATAAAAAAGAGGTTCATTCCTAGGATTTGGTGAGGTATAATTATTACAATTCAAATAAAGTATTCGCGACATATCGTATATTTTTTCACAGTTATTTAAGTATATACATTACTGTAATGTAGTGAGTACTGCTATCTTTTAAAAAGAAAGTTTGAAACATCAAAAAGACGAGAATTTATGATTTCCCAATCTCAAATAAGATCTAAATAGTAAAAATTACTTTACACAATTTTTTTATCGATTTGACACAGTCAATAGTACCGATTTACTTAAAACTGATTTCTGTTGAAAAAAGATATTCTTAATTAATGGGCAATAAATTATTATATTACATCTGATAATTATAACAAAGCACTTAGAACGCAATAAAGAAGATAATCTTTAGACATCTAGATAAAAATCAATAAAATATTTTGTCTTCCAAGAAAAAAAATCAGGAAGTGTTTCGTTAAGTGGTATAATTATGATGATAGTTAATAAAAATCCAATTTCACCAAACTTTTGTAACAAAGAATCACCTGATCGGGCATCAATATTAACAAGAATGTTAAAGTATCGTTATTTAATTTACTTACGTCATTTTATTTTACGAATGATAATCCTTGGTGGAACATAAAAAAACTTTAACAGACAATTGAAAGACTAACAAGGTGTTAGTTTAATTAATCGTAGATAAATTTAGTGAACACGGTTAACGGTTGTACAGTTGGCCCAACGAGTCGAGGCATTCGTGAAGTTAGCCGCAAGAGCTGCGCAGTATCGTTTTTCGGGAGCAATTATAGGTATGGAGAGGGGCGGTGGGACTGTACATGCGCGAACTCGGACCTGTGGCTAACTTCACGAATGCCTAGATCCGTTGGAAGAACTGTACGTTATTGAAATCCATACTGCACATACCGACCTACATACCTCGTGGTCATGGGTGTAGGCAGTGGTCAGGTGACGTTGTGGTTGGCCTGGTCAATGCATGTTAACCTGCCATCTCTCAGAAATGCATAATAAGACAACCGGTGTTAGTTATTGACCACAAGTATACTTGTAGAACACAAGTTAGATGAAAAATAAATACTTTATAGCTTATTATTAGTATTATACGGGTATTTATCGCGTTCTAATTACCTATTTATTTTCCCGACGTTTCGACAGGTTTACACGTAGTCGTGGTCACGGGTAGACTGAAAAAAAAAACTTTATAGCTTGTTCAAAGTTGATATCATTGTTTTTGGTCGGCAAATAGGGATAAAAAAATAGATAGTCATAAAAATAAGGGTCTAAGGTATTAAAAAGAATAATCTAACATATCGCTCTTGTGGGATGAATTACATAAAAGTAAAATTACCTAGGTAGGTACTAGTAAAGCATCTATAATTAAAAACGTCTTATAAGTCCGAAACGAAAAATCATCAAGGACTTGACTGGCACATAAAATTAGTAATTTTGAAAATCAACTTAGTACTTAATCAACAAAAAAATATCTACGTCACCATCATCAACTTCCTGTTCTTATCCCGTGTTATGGGGTCGACACAACAGTGATCTTCTTCCATTTTCCTCTGTCATTTGTTATCTCAGCACTCACTTCTTTCCTACCCATGTCATTTCACACAGTCCATCTAACTCTTCTTTGGCCTACCTCTACCGTCTGTATCCATCCACATTCATACCTACTCTCCTCGTTTCATGACATTCATCTCTTCTCATAACATGCCCGCACCACGCTAACCTACGTGATAAAGAAAAAAATAAAAAACCCAACAGAAAACGTAAAAGGACAAGAAAACTTTCAGTGACGGCTCCGTTGCACCTTTCCGTAATAATCACCGGATTTTCACTTCACCGCGAACGGTAAAACCGGATTATTTCTTTAACATTACGTCTGAGCAAATAAAGCAATCAAGCAGACAGCCATTGCTGTGATATTGAACGATTGAGTTATAAACATAAAGACGGTGGTAATCAACCGTAGAATAACCAAAGGCTTTTCTGCGATTAATAATTATCTCAAACTCTTATCTGAAATGACGGTTTAATACGCTGATTGTAAAGGTACTTGTCCTATAACCTAATGGGGCTACGAATTATAATCAAATCCTACCATATTTATCCTACAGTTTTGTTTCAAAGTTTTTTTAAAAGGTTTAAAAAGTTCGTAATTTTGTTATTTTGACGGATTATCTAAAAAATCGGATTGCTTTAAAATTAGCTAAAATGAACATTTTGTTCAATAAACGTACTGATTTTCCACAATTTTACCTTAGTTTTAATCAGCACCAATTTACATGGTTTCTAAAATTAGATAAACTACGTCGATTTAGTAAAAATAAAAACTGCCATTTAAAATGTTTTCGCTAAAAACAAATTATACCTACATTTGTTTTCTAATTACGGAAAAATGGTGAAAAGTAAATTCAATTTGCAACAAATTTTAGCTCATATAATTTAGAAATTTTACGCTTATTCAGTTATATTGAATGGTATAAGATCGTACGTATTTTAGCTTTTTGGACTCTGTGAAACAACAGAATTAAGAGTACCACCAATATCTATATTGTTTACATCGTCATCTACTGTATCGGTGAATTCCATAGTAAGGAGCATAGCAGTGGCTATCACCAGTGAGATTTTATCGCTATCCGTAAAACAGCATTGGACATGTACGAATACGGAAGTTTACTCCATCACAATCTCATCTATTTCATAGTTATAAAGATACTTTCGGCACCGTTACGACATTCTATCGAGATGAGATTTGCATGAGATAGCCGGGTCGCGACCCTAGGTGCTACCAACACATTGTATGTTAATGACATATGACGTGACAAACATAGTTGGAATGTCGATCCTCTCTGAGTGACATGCAAACCCACCTCCGTGTTTTAAGAAGTTTAACGAACTCAGCGATGACAGCTAAGCCGATTTAATTATTAAGACACGACTATTTTTCAACACGAAGCTTCGTTTGAGGTGATTCATTAAACTTGCCAATTAAGATATTTGGACAATAACTAACCGTGACACAATCATTTTTTACTTGGGCAGTCATCGGAGTGATCAGTAGTGTAGTGGTAGCACCTTATTGTATCGTCGTGGGTTCGAAAATTAAAGGTCGTGAATTTTTTCATTCGAAAAATGTAATGTTCAATGCCAGGCTGAGAAACTTTGTGAGAAAACTTGTGATTTGCTCTGTATCTCATTATTATTGACCATATTTTTCCCGTAGATACAGCCGACTAAGCTGATATTATAGTTGCTAATACCTTATTAGTCTAGTCTGTATAAAAAAATTTGGTCATCTGAGTAAAATATACAAAAAGATCCATTTCACGCTGTACTAACCAACTAAACAGTTGTAAAACGCCTGTTTACATTAGTCTAAAGCTGTTCTATCTTGCGGAACTACTGATAGAGCTAGATACCGAAAATAGCAACATACATAAAATCTCGAGACACGACAACACAGTTCGTGTGCTATAAAAGTTTCCTAACCGCGAAAGCGTACGCGTAACATTGTTCCGTGTGAAAAGACAAGAGCCTGCGATTCCTTGGCGCTACCGAGATCGCCGATAGATCGCTCATGGTGCATGGGAGTCGTGAGCTCGTGACGTGGCCTGTGTGTAACGGTGCTTAATGGGCCCTAATGCTTCCGAAACTGTGCGAACTCTGACGGTAGCCCGCAAGAGCGAGCCACACGTGACTGCCTCGGTATAATTTGCAGTTTATGCGCCCACCGTACATGGCACACCGATGGGCGCTACGTTTAACAGTAAGGAGACGAAATTGAGGCAATTTGTTGAGGGCTGTTGATGTTTCGAAAGATAACGGCAAAGCAGCGGTACTTTTGAATCATGGGAAATCAAATTCTTAACTACATCTGTTTAAACTAGTATTTATTGGAAAGCAACATATTGTTTGCAACAAGTGTTTTTGACATTTTGTTTAACCTATACTTTTGTGATCCAGACAAAGATTACGACACCTTATTTGTCCAATTCCATCGAGCCGTTAGGGCGACCGCCAAAGGAACTCGCATACATACAAACATACATACAGACTCCATAGTCTGTATGTGTTTTCTACAATTTTGCCAATGTAGATCTCAACAAGACTTCTTTCTATAGATAATATGTAGTTCACAGCAGCAGCCCATAAAATATATGTCACCGAAAACTTCTTTTGTCACTTCCTTTGATTGTGACTTCTAAACTCTCTTCTCTATCTACTTTGCTAGTGTCAAGTGTTTTTTAACTCACCAATCACCTGTCACACTCACCAATATTATATTTTTATTTCGTACCATGACCTATGGAAATTGTATTGACTTCAAGCTTCAAATGTGACGTTTCTAAAACGGAGTCGTTACTGAATCGTTCCGGAAGACTTCGTGGTAAGGCCCCAGTTTGGCTAAGGCGGGTTACAGTGCTTCACTGACCGTCGGTGCGCACGGTCGGTCCTGACGATACATACGGACCGACCGTCAGTTTGTATCATTCAGTGATCTCCTGACCAACAAACTGACCAGATGAAAAATGATACAGACATCCGTCGTAGGTCCGTACGGTCGGTCCAACGATCGGTGCAGCACTGAACGCGTTCATACGTTTCCATAGCGCGTCGGCCGACCGACGGACGCATGCGGACGCGCTCGACCGACGGTCCTCGTACGCAGTGCGTAGCAATATACGCGTGCGTACGGTCGGTCCAGCACTGTACGATTTTATGGATTTTCATATTAATGACAAGCGCGACCGATATACGCACCGACGGTCAGTGAAGCACTGTAACCAGCCTAAAAGGCTACTTGATAGCTGCTTCTAAACTATTCCGTCATCGCTTGTCAAAATTCATGTTTATTTCCGCATTTACCCCGGCACCGTCTGAGGCTGATCGCGTGTGAAACGCCGATCCAAACCCAAGACGTGAGCGCCATGGGCTATAATACCGCTACCGATTGTTTTACTAAATGTTATGACGGTCATACAGACATAATGTTGCGGGGCGATATGAGGAACTTTCACAGTGCAATTTTCCTGACTTCCTACTTATTACTTTAGTCCTGAGGCCTTAAAAGCTTTTACAAATAATCGTGTTTCAGAACGTCAAGTTTGAGTTTTGAAGTAACACTTCAATACATTTTTTATAGATCATGGTACGAAATATCAAAGGTACTTTGATATTATCTAAAGAGCTTGTGGTATAAACGTCTATTTACAAATAAAAAAATAAAACAAACATCACGACTGTAATCCCCAATTTTAGTAGACATTCCTCAGACGTTGAAACAATTTAGTTTTTGGCACATGCCCATATTTTGCTTGCCGTACGTCCAAGGCATTTAAAAAAACTCAGTTTTGTCATTTCATTATTTATTTAATTTTGTTCTAAGGTCAACGAATGCAAGTGCTTTGTTTTATTTTTCTTCACTTTCCTTTACTTCCTTGGTTCACCCAATTATTCTATATAATTACGACTCAAGATGAGTCGTGAGTCGAGATGGTCTATTTAGTTAGCAGCTATCGATGCTACATCTCATTCAATAGGTCGATCCTGCCCAGCCTATTGAATGTGAAAGCAGTTTCTTATATTTTTTATATTATGTTAGTATTTATTGCAAAAATTAAAAATGCTTCATACTTCATTGTGAAGAAAAATGAAGTGAAATGTCGCAGAACCTAAAAATTTTCGGCAGTATACTCTTTCCATTTGACTTGGTTGGTGGTAATTTGGTTTTCATAAAGCTCTGATTTCGAGTTGATAGCACCGCATAAAATTTCCACCAATATCTCTTATCTGTGGGCGAGGATAGCCACCGAGTGGCGCCCCGACCCGGCGAGAAGGCGACGCGGCAGACCGAAACGGAGATGGCGGGACGAACTGGACAAGTTTCTTGCAGATTGGAACAAAATCGCTCAAGATCGCGAGGTCTGGAAGGATTGGGGGGAGGCCTTTGCCCAGCAGTGGGACACTAACGGCTGATATAATAATATAATCTCTTATTGTTCAGTTGGCGAGGCCCGATGTTTCTATTGAGAGTCGTCATATGGCCTATTAATTTATCGTTTTGGCTCATCAGTTCGACTATCTGCTGTGCATCTCATTGTCGGTAACAATTTGCGCGCGTCGTGAATTATGTTGACACATTCAATTTATAGATTTAATTATAGAATTTAATTGGCTGTGAATATAATAAAAAATCACACAGATTACATATTATCAAGTGATATAATGATGATTTTTTTGGCTATATTCTTCGCAATAAAAAACGATGAATTTAATAACGAAAACATAAATAATCACAAAATGATTTCACAAATAATCTAAAAAAGCGTTTTATTAAATGGCGTAAATAAATTAGCGATGCAAAGTGAATAAAAAAGAGATAAAATTGTAATCCCCCATTAAGTGTTGTTAGAGGTGTAATTGCAGTTATCGAAACGGAGCATCGATTGCGCAGGCGCATCCCGTTCGAGGTGGCAAATGCGGTTAATTAGGAAACTCTTGACTTGAACAAAGGCGTACAGGGTGATTCACAAATTATAAAAAAAAGAAACTCTTTTAATATTATAAACATTTTTCTTAATAATTGGAGCAATTGCAAAAAGTTGGAAAACTTCATTGAGTAAATAATGAACATTTCCAAATTTGGAAATGTAATCAGATAATATTATGTCACAATGATTTAACGTGGACATAAATTCTTATTTGAGTTGCAAGTTTTATTCATAATATTTTTATATATCTTGTTTATGTCAAGTATTTTTGTTAACACTTCATTAGGCACGTGCTCACAGTTTGTGATATTATTGATCATTTGATATGTAAATAAACGGGTATTTCATCGTCAATATACTACCTGTCATTATGTTTTATTGGAAACTCATCAAAATATTATTATGATTCGAAATCCCACTTAATTTTTTTAACTATATTAGAAAGTATTGTGTAAGTTACTAATTGTGTTAAAAGGTTTTCGAAAACTTGACGCTGTTGGGCGCCAAAGATTTAACTTTTATTTCTGATGTACTAAAATTTTTACAAAAAGTAAACAATATTAGTGTCATTTGGTAATCACCCTGTATATTTGAACAAAGAGTTCAATTCCCACAGTCGCACGTACAGGGTGTGCGATCACGAAGTAACCCAGTCTCGCGCGGAAGTGTACAAATGTCACCTACGGCCCTACACTGTTCTAGGATCGAGATCAGACGCTTTTAATCGAATTGTATTCAAGAATCATTATAGAGATCAAAACAAATAAAAAAAAATTAAGCTTAAGTTGGTACTTATTTATCATAATGTTAGTGATGATGATTCTTACACGGAACATGAAATATAAAAATTAAGCTTAAGTTGGTACTTGTTTATCATAATGTTAGTGATGATGATTCTTACACGGAACATGAAATATAAAAAAAAGTTTTGACCTTTACGAAATAACTGCCGTCAGTGGTTTGGTTTTATTATTTGAAGATAATAATAATAAAATAATATAAGAATATATATATGATCACGACTGTAATCCCCAGGCTCGGTAGATATCTCCTCAGATCTTTAGTTACTTAGATCTTTGAGGATATCTAAAGGGGGTAGTCAGAGGCAAGTCCAAACATGACATTTAGTACATGCCCACATTTTGCACAGTAGTTAGTATTCCGTACCTAAATAATGCTGGACAGTCCACACAGCATCATCTAGCCCCAAAGTAAGCTACTCAAAGCTTGTGTTATGGGTACTAGATAACTGATATATTTAATACATTATATACATAGATCGATATTTTTTTATTATACATAGAAAACACCCAGACCAACGGAACAAATTTCTGCAGATCGTACACAAATTTGTTCCGCGGCGGGAATCGAACCCGCAACCTCTTGCGTCGCAGGTCGACTCTCGCCCGCTGCGCCACTGAGGTCGTCAAAAGATCAAAATTAACAGAAGTTAAGAGATTATTTTCTAGCTTAACTGTTTCTTGTGGTTTTTTTATTGACCGCCAAAACCTTTTTAGACCTAGTTTGCAATCTGGACATTAATACGCTCTAGGGTTATTAACATACAAAAAACTGAGGATTTAAAACTTTGACAGGATTTTTAAGCTCAACTCTAATCCTGTTTTGGGATAACTGATAAGTTATTAGATGCATTTCTGTGAAAAAATCTAACGACATTAAGTTTGTTGGTTAACGGCATTTTGATATTTAAAAAAGTTTTTTTAAAAATCATTGTTTACTATTTCAAAAAGTTACTGTAACCTTTTTAAAAACTTATGCGGGCTGTATTTAATTCCTTTAGACTGCTTCCTATGATCGTGTATTTTTTAAATCAAAAGAGAGTTTTTTTTTAATTTTAGCCGGTTTAAAGAGGCAGCAAAATTTTTTTTCACAAAATTTAATTGGGCTTTTGGTTATCTATGCAAATATGTTTTTTGTTTGTGACTTAGTATAGTTCACATTATTTTTGTTTTTTTTTAAGTAACAACCACGTTCAAATTAACACACACTGTCACGTATTTTTGCACTACTTTTGTTCAAATTATTTTTTTAACATCATTAACATGTTTTTTTCCAATTGTTGTAGATGTAGTCAATGCTTGTGGCGGTGAAGGTGATGGAAGCACGATCATCTACAGCGGTCTCTCTTACGTAAAAACAGTAAGAATCATTAATTCCCTCTCGAGAATCATTCAATCCCCGCCTCAATCAATTCATATTTACATGTGAATGTGAACCCAAACATTACAAACATAAAACAGGGTTCATAAAATAAATTGTTAAGAAAACAGTTTATTTTTTCACAGCGTAAGTATTTTTGAGGACCGCACTTAAAATATGATCGTGCGTGTTTTAGAAATGCCCACAAGCATTTTTTCTGTCATTAACACACTTCATCTGACCATGAAATTAACGCATTATCATGTAGTCTAATGTGTTGTTATCTTTACAGAGAAATGCACAGCAACATAAGAAAGGAGACCACTTATATTCGCTGGTGAACTGAGCAACTTGCTTCGACAGTCTACGTCACCCAACAGAGCATTTCGTCCTTTACACAACAGTATTTCGTGCTTCATCTTATACACCGCCAGAATGGGATATTGCAATTTCATATCTTCACTTCCAAATACCCGCAAACTGAAAAAAATATTGGTCGACAAAATGGCAGCTGAATTCGAATTTTGAAATAAATTTTGTTTGTTGTTTATAAAAATAATTAAAAATGCAAAAACATTCTGGTGATTTGTAAATAATATTTATTAGATTAAGTGATGGTAGCATTTAAAACAACTTAATTGCTTATTTTAATGTAAAATAATATTTATATTTTATTTTATAATATTGTTATTATAAGCTTTTCTAATACGTAGAACGTATGTTGTTCTGAAAATAATGACTTCTTCCAGTAGAAAATGATATACAAAATTGTTTTCGGTTATTATTTATTTTTAATATTAGTCTTAAAAGTACATTCCATTAAATTGATTAATTTGAGTGTTGTTCCTAATACTTAGAAGTATGGGTAGTAAATAGATTGATAAAATATTGGAATAACTATCGAAGATATTCCAGATTTTAGGGATGAGCCATACAGAAGAATGGATATTTTTAATTAATAAATAAAAGCTTTTATGATACGCATACTGGAAATATTTAGTAATACTTAAGACAGAGATTACGATATTTTGTGATAGATTTTTAATGTTTTTTGGACAAACTGAAGCTTCGAATATTTCGATATTTTCGAAATAAATGTAAGGTTTTGCGAAACTATTAAAAAGTCGTTGTCTTTTAACAAGATATATAAATAATATTTATATATTATCTGTCATATAAGACGCACGCTTCATAACTAAGTACTTGTTTTTGGAAGATAAAGTAAAATAATGAAGAGGACGCTTCCGTGATGTCACGACAATTTACTTGGACATTGCTAAGCCATCAACAACCCGGTCAATGTGTAACTTACAATAATTCATTAAAACTAGTATTTCTGTAAATGTTTATCGAGTTTTTTATTCCATTTTTGAAATTGTCATTTTACTTATTCCGCAAACTTTCCTAAAATATTTTTTTTGTTCGAACAAAAAAAGTGTTTATAAAAGGGTTAATTGTTATCTGTTCTGCGTTTAATTTATCTTCCTCTTAACAAAACGTCCCATGTGCCAATAAACAGACAGACAGTTCTGTCATTAGCCATATTTCGATGTAGTTTTAGATGTAAAATATTATATTTTGACCATATTATACGTATTGTATCACTTACTATCATTGTGTATCAATGGTAATTAAATAATTGATTAATGAAAAACGACTTTGCTTATTATTTATTTACCCAAAAAATCAATAATTAAATCTTCGAAAATGTAAGGAAATTGTATACCTACCTAATTTTGGTGTTTTTCCATATTTGGAAACCAAGATTCCGGTCAAACTAAAAAAAACCTTAGCCTTATTTTAAATTTAAAAATAAATCACAAGAAATAGTAGTGAGTGTGTACCATAGACAAAGTAATATTTCTTTGGTGTTGGTAGGTGTCTAATAACTCAATAGGTACGACAAATGAATGACGTCAAAATTGATCACTAATTGGTCAATAAAACAAGGTGTTATTTGCTAATTGACCAGCGATATGTCTGGCACCGATGACGTCAGAAGTCATGACAAACGTTTTGAAAAAATATTGTTCCTAAAAGTATTGTTCTTTGCTTTCTCTAGAATATTCTAAGCTTGGCTTGAGGTGACCTAAGTAGTATGAAAATCATGCAAAGTAGGTTATGGGAAAACTAAATAGGTCACCAATAGGTAAGTACCTACTATTAAAGTAAAAACAATTTTAATCATATTTGAGCTGCAGATCACACTGCTTTAAATCCTACTAATATTATAAACGCGAAAGTTTGTAAGAATGTGTGAATGTATGGATGTCAGGATTTCTGGACGTCTGGATGTGTGTTTGTTACTCTTTCACGCTGAAACGACTGAATGGATCTAGATAAAATTTGGCACAGATATAGATTATAGTTTGGAATAGCACATAGGCGTCTTCGTCGTACGCCTCTTTTGTCTTATTTGCACCAGAGAATTCAATTGACGGATGTTCAATACAAAACTAACGGATATTTTATAGGAACCCGACACAAGTCGTTGAGTCCGTCAATGTCATATTTTACAACCAGTAAATTAAAACCATTGATGTCGCTGGCTTAATCTGACATTTACAACTGGCCAGTCTCTCGATAGCGTCAGAAAATGGTGCTAAAACGTAGTATGTTATTCTGTGGTGGAACTCTAAATCGTATTGTGGGATTTAATCATACTTCCAACAAAACTGGTTTGCGTAACGCAGTGGCGGTCAGACAGCGAGGCTCCGGTCTTATTAATAACTATGGGTCTATCTGTGGTGTTGCTTTACTAACTGTTCGTTTAACTGTGATTTGAGCATAGAAACTATACGCGCATCTGTGGCTGGTTACTCATTGATCCAGTTTCTTGTTTGTAGGTTTTAGGGTTAATATTGTTTTCGTCATAAGACCAGGGGCCTTAGCTCTTCAGGCATTATCAAAGTAATTTTAATATTTCGTACGATGACATATACAATTTGTATTGAAGTAGTGTTACTTCAAGCTTGAAACTTTGTCGTTTCTGAAACATGGTTTGTAAGAGCCTGTGGTAAGGCCCCAGGACTTGGTGTTTTAATTTGCTGTATCTATTCTTTTCTAGAAAAAAGCTACCTTATTCAGTGATAAAATTAGCTTTGAATAGACCTCACTATAGAGTTACACAGAGGCGCAATTGACGGCAATCACTAAAAAATCTAGCCCTCCGGCTAGGTGGAGTGACGATCTGCGAAAGGCTGCTGGCGGAGGCTGGATGCGTCGAGCTGAAGGCAGGGCGCAATGGCGCTCATTAGGGGAGGCCTATGTCCAGCAGTGGACTGCTATAGGCTGATGATGATGATGATGACTAAAAAATCTAAACTGTGAGCTTGTGTCTAACCAATTGGGACATCTTCTATCACAACTTTATGTGGTGTATGCAGATTGTACCTACTCAAGAGGTGGAAAAATGTTGGAGGAAAAGTTTGGTGATGATTTTTAAAGCCTAGCCTTACTAGTATTTTTGGACTTTTCCAAATCATAGGAAGAAATAAGTAAGTAAACAATGTTGACACAATTACAGATGAGTCAATGTTGCCACACTCGCCATCATGAAAGTCTAACGAAATGGAGCTAATGGCGAGTAGGTAATTTATGCGAAATGGATCCACATTTCGCGTTCGCTGAACCGTTCGAAGTCATGATACGTCTGAACTTAAGATGAGCCAACAACACATCAGTATCTAGTACCGTAAGTGACTCAGTAACCGCACCGATCACAACTTTGAACTCTCTACCTTTGCAATAAGAGAGCTGCTATCGAGGATCAGAGATGATAATCTCGGAGACTCAACGGTAGCCCAATTTAGCGAGAAAGTATAAAAATTGTGTTCCTATTAAATGTTCCCACGGTGGATGGGAGATGGGTTGCTGACTGTTTTGGACTGTCACGAAATATAGCAGTTTTTTTATCAACTTAGTTTTTTTTTATACGGACAAACCGGTATGGTATGGTATGGTATCCAACCGAGTCAGTTGGACAACGGACAGTCTAGATTTTTTGGATAGTGCACAATACGTAGTTGAAACTACCTTCCGACTGGAAGGGGAGTTACCATTAAATCACCAGTGACTTACAATAATTATTATTACATATATTATTGCTTATAAAAAATCGTAAATATAATGTCCCTACTACAAGGTTCTGAGGTATTACTTAAAATATTACGTACCTATTAACGGCGTATTAACTCTGTCATCAGAGTGATTGGCCACTGACTCATACAAAACAGTCATATTAATACGAGACGAATTCTAGGTAGTTAGTTACATATCAAAAGATTGTGTTTGTGATTGAACTTTTAATTTTGTGTACTTATTCGTTTTGTAGGTTTAAAATTAAGTTCAGTAGGTAGCTTAATTTTTTTCAGTCTTTTTCGTAATTGGCTTTATCCGATGTTGTGTTTGCCTGTAACTGGTAGGTATACTCGTACATATATAAGGTACCCACATATACAATATGTATAATAATATATTTATTTATTTTATTAGTCCTTTTTATGAATGAATAAATAACCTGTGCGTGAAATGCAGTGAAGGGTTCAAGGTCCAAAGAATCAAAGGTCCCTAGCAAACATGACCTTGTTATCCTGTGGGTAATTTACTGACTAAAAAGGTAAAGACGTCATTTTATGCATTAGGTGATGTCATAAAAATCACCTATGAAACAGGTGATTTTTATGACGTCACATAACGTGAAGACGTGTCCTAAGCGGTTTAAAACCAGGTTAAAAGTGCATCAGGGAACGTCAGGTAGAAAATTTTTATGTGTCACAATATCTATTGCATTGTCATTATTATTATTCTAACTTACCTAATAAATTGGGTGTTTACTGAGAGTTTTGATTTTAGATTTAGATTTTATTTGGTAAAAACACCGTGAAAAATAATCTGCGCTACAGACCAGGGGGCTTAGTTCGGGTTTGATAGTTAACGAAACTTTATATCGTTTCGTGTCCATACAACGCCCCTAGTGGAAACTTTAAGAACTAAAATCGACACACAGGAATGGGTCACGTGACGAGCTGGATGTGCATTTACATATTGTACCTTTATACGAGAATGGTGAAAACGAAAGGAAATCGTTTGTTCGAAAACTTACGAATATAACTGTTTTCATGGTGTTGTATTTGTCTCTCAAATTTGTATAACTATTAAAAACATTAACAATATACGAAAAATAAATTGAAAGAAAAAACATTTTCCCTTGATTTTCTGATACATGGTTTATGGTTCATTCTGGTCCATGGGTTCCGCGATAACTGATAAACGACGAATTCGCGGGCAACAGCTAGTAAATAAATAAATGAGGTCCACAGTCCACACTATACCTTACCATGGACTTCCCACGTCGAACTCTAACAAACAGAAGAGCAACACACGACTCGGCCCGGTGTTGCTCTCGGCGCGGCGTGAACTACACAATTGTAGATCGCACACAATGCGCGGAAGAACTCTGGAATATACTCCTTGAATGTTTGCTCACCAAAATCTTACTACAATAGTATAGGAGCATCGAAGTTAGCTTGAGGCAAGGATTGAAAGACTGCTTTGCGGGATGTATGTTATTAACTTTAGCTTAAATGCAGGCTATATCCTAGATGATACAATAACAAAAAGTTCTAAAAATAAAAAAATATACTAACTACTGTGCATGATGTATGTGCCTAATATTATGTTTGGACGTGCCTCTGACTACATTATTCAGTTCTGTTTAAGAGACCGGAGAAGATATCTACCGAGGCTGGGGATTACAGTCGTGATCATGTAAGTAAGTAAAGCAGGTAAGTTTGAGTGTTGAGTGAAATCAAATAAAATTACTCATCGCTTCGTACACCCTGTCGTAAATCCATAAGAAAAATTCCTCAATCAGAAATAAAAAACTATGAATTAATAATAAATAAGTCTACAAAATTTTACTGCGCATTGATTCGCCACAAATCATTCATTTGATTGTTTCAATCTACAAATCGGTTGACTCTAACATTATTAGGTGTCCCACTGTGTCGGTTCTAAAAACGAGATCTCATCATCATTAGGTGGTTATGGTATATTGATTGTGCTATAAATATACTGTGTAGTACAATGATTGTGCTGTAAAATATAGTTATGATATTGGCCTTCGTTAAGTTTTGGGTTTTGAAAATTATTGGCCGTATTATGACGGCTGGTGTCTGTCACATGACAGTGTGGTGTGAAGATCGTCAAAGCAGCTGAACTATCTCATCTCATCAATCCTTGAGCGCTATATCAAAGGTTACAGCTCAGTTAGTAGTACCTAGTTCTGCTTTCAGTTGTAGGTTCAATTTCTACCCAGATCAAACATTTTTGTAATACAGAAAAAGTCTCGCAAAATTTTTATATTTGAATTTTGGGACACTTCTAATACCTATTCATCTACATTTTGTTTTACATTGAGTGAACTGTATCCTAAAAAAAAATTTAGTAAAATTTCACCGATTCATCATCTCAATGATTGTTTTCCATAAATTATAATCAAGCCTTCAAGTTCATTCAATTCTTGATTGTTGGGACCACGTGTTCTGAATGAATTGTATTGATTCATTTCTGCAAGAACTAACTGCTGTTTGGCACGCAAGCAATTCTTAAAACTTTGTCGTCATGAATCGAATTTACTGGCTTGTTCATTAAGAAATAGCGCGCACGGGTTACTTTTGTCGCCGCGACTATTTCGTCACTCTTATCAAGTCCGTGGTTATTTATGGAGATGCGCGCATGTTACGACGTGACAACTGGGTGACATCTCCATAGGTACATAACCATCCGACTTGATAAGAGTGACGAAACAGTCACGGTGACAAAAGTAACCTGTGCGCGCTAACTCTTATGTGTTAATCGCTATTTTGATTTCACTTCCATTCAACTTGGTAATGCCGTATGTGTCTAAGGACGCTACGTCTTAGTAAGAGGATCTGGATTAGTTTCGTTGTCTATGGTTCGTCCTAACATTTCGCTTTACAAAATCAAAGGGAGATTTGAAAATAATTTTACCCAATGAAAAGTGATTTTACTCTGTGCTCAAACAGAAATAATGACTAGATTTATGTCTATTATAAATCACACAACGTTCGCCGAAACTTTAGTTTCTTAAAAAGTAGCCTCCGTTAGAGTTACTAAAAGTTCAGCGAAATTGAAAAACATGTCAGTTAGATAAATAATACCTAAGTTAATAATAGAAGCTACCTCATACAGAAAATCATAACATATTATAATAAAAAAAAAACAAAATGTAATAAGAGTTATTTAGGTATGACAATATGATTAGTAACAATCGCATGAATAAGACAGTAAGTCGTATTTACGCGTATTTTTTTAGTAATAAGTAGTAAAAATGGATAAAAGTGATCATAAAATGTTATTAGGCAAATTGGAACCATTTAACCTAAGTTATAAACAATGACCTGCGTATATTCGCCGAGTAAATTGCATTGCATTAAAAGAGATAAAGGCAGAACTACAAGTAAGTTAATTCTCATTATCATCTCCCTGTCTTTCTCCCACTAGGTGGAGTCAGGACAATAGGTTATTCTTCTCCGTTATTATCCGTCATCTATTTAATCACTCAGATAATGATGATTAAAATATGACGGTGACCGCTTCTCAAGAAACCAAGACTTTACGTAAGTACTTTCACAAAGCCTGTGAATTAGTTCCATCAGACTCCATCATTATCTGATTCTGTAACACCTACTACACGCCTACACTGTAATAGCCTCTTTCTGTCCAAATTAGTATTACCTATCACTAAATAATGATCAGTTATGATTCACTGGTTATACGTCATACTTAGAAGGTAAATATTTTTTATGTATACTAACCTAACCTAGAGGAAGTCTGAAAGTGGCACCGGTGACAGAAAAGATGAGGAGTAATAGGTTAACGTGGTATGGGCATATTATGAGAAGAGATGAATGTCATGTGACGAGGAGAGTGTTAGATATGAATGTGGATGGATACAGGAGTAAAGGTAGACCAAAGAAAAGATGGATGGACTGTGTGAAAGATGACATGGGTAAGAAAGGAGTGAGTACTGAGATGACGAATGATAGAGGGAAATGGAAGAAGATCACATGTTGTGCCGACCCCACATAACGTGGGAAAAGGGCAGGAAGATGATGATGTATACTAACCTAACCACGTTAGTATTTATCTCTATAATAAATACAGACTTAACTTTTGCTGAGCCAAATAAAAACCAAGCCTTGTCTCGCTCTTGAACCTAAAAATATGTTCACTGTAACCGTGTAACTGTATCAAATAATAAATAAACTTCAGAGATCAAATTTATAATCTTACAAAAGTTAGCTCGTCTAAGTTTGATTTAAATGTTGCCAACATGCACAAGTTCTTACCATATTTTCCCATCATTCATAATCAGTACCTACATGAACGATTTGGGTCAAATCCGTAAAACGTGAAGTTACGAATTTCTCGAAATGTTAAATTTCTTCTAAAATATAAAGGATGCGATTCTCTCATTGATGGAAGCAAATATAAACAATTCGGAAACAATTTTTGAATAGCATTTCAACGTTAAATACGAGAGGTGATCATGATCCTGACGCTAACGATTAAACGTATCAACAACCACCAATCTTATAATTTGGTTGTATAATTTTCAATCTATAAGTAATCCTCTTTTACTATTTTATCCAGTTGTAGTTGCATATCAATTTATAAAGAAATGCCTAAAGCATTGTTTTGGGAAGTCGATGATGCTGGCGCCTTGAGACTAAAATAAGTACTTACGTACCTTCTTGCTATCCTAAATCGTGATTGGTTTGGTTGTGGTTAGGTTAGGTTAAGTTGTGGGTTCGATCCCCACCCAGATCAGACATTTGTGTGATGAACGCAGATGTTTGTTTTAAGTCTGGGTTTTATTATTTATTCTATGTGTATTAAAAAAAAAGTATTTAATTAGTCTATCTATATATTTAAATAATTAGCTTTGCTTAGTTTGAGACTGGAGGGTGTTGGGGTTATATATTCACAAATATTTATTTATTATTTAATTTATTACTATACGAGTAATGGCCTCACATTGAATGGCAGTAGAAACGTACGAAGGTAGAAAGTAGAAAATAAGATTAGTACCTATAGTATACTTCACTTCTTGTGGTTCAGAAGAACTAGTGATAAGATTAATTTCGTACCTCCACGTCCTGACATGGATGCGCCTCAGATGCAGTCAATCATTTTGTCATAAGATCATACATAACACTCTACACGTCGTCATTGCGGTTGCCGGTAAAGCACCATGAAATTAACTTTCTCAATGTATTTTGACACATTGTAACAGCCTAATTTCTGCATACCGACTGAGTGTTGGATGGTGGTCGACAACTGAAATGTTTTTTAACTTGTTTCTATTTTGAATTCCCTAGTTATGGAGCTTAGGACAGTGCGTACAGAGCATACAGCACAGAGTAGAAATTAATAGGATATACGTATGTATATTTTACGTATAACATAACATTTTTAGATTTGATAGGGTTTGTTAAATTCACCGTAATTTTCTTAATTTTTTGTCTCTACCTTGTGTCTGGTACTTCATGTTCTGATGAATTTGTACTTGAATTTTCAATTTACTGTTGAAAACATTGCAAAAACCATTTATTTATGATACCGACATCAGAATGAATACTTGATTTCGAATCGAGAGTACCAGGACTACATAAATAACCAAGAGCTGTACAACACGCCGATACGTCTTGTCGTACATGCATTGGAGAGCGGGTAGTAACTAAATCTTTATCTGTGGATTTAAGCGCCACTATTCCATTCAGAATTTAGAGAAATGAAGATGATTGAGTATGTTGTCCTTCAACAAAGGGAATATAGTGGGGTTTTACATACACTGCTGGTATAGCATGCTTCACTATTGCGTTCATAGTTTATAGGCATTATTGTTTGAGCAACATCAACTAACTGCTCGCACGCGGTCGCAAATTCACAAACAAACATCATAGATTTAGATTTTCCTGAATAAAAAACAAAATCGCGTGCTTGTCTAAATTAAATGTAAAGCTTATTAAAATAACTTCATCTAGTAATTACTATTTCGAAAGCCTTTGATTGAAACTGAAATACAATGATATACCTAACAAATAAATGCTCATAGGACGTTGTTCCTTAGCACGACTAGCAAAACATAAAGTGTATAACCCTCATTTTCTTTATTTTCCGCTCAAATTACATTACCATTCTTAATGTCAGATGGGAAGTATAAAGAGCAATCAATACTTGTGTAACCGGAGAGAGCCATTGAATAAATCGCTCAGAGGAAGGGTGGGATGGTCGCGTGCCATCGTCGTCTATATTTTTCCAATAAATGGCAGGCGTTGACAACATTGGTCACACCATATTTTATTAATTCATAAAAATATACAATATTGATATTTCTCGTAAATAAAATATACTAGTAAGATGGGTAGTTTAAAAAAATCATATGTTATAAATAAATTTATGCAATAAAATCACAGCTACCTTTTTGATTCTAGGTGAAACCTGGCGAAAACTCCAGTCTTAGCAATCTGAAAAAAAATGGCAGGCATAATGAGATGCTTTGTATTATCGTCATAAAAAAATATAAAAACCATCATAAAAAATTTGCAACTATTTTTACTTTTAATATAATTTGCAACTTTTCATAGAATATATAAGGATTTATGACTTATAATTACAATTCAAGAAAAAATAGATGTAGGTGTAGTGTAGTGTGATTGTCAATCTAATCAATCTAACAAACTTTATAAACTGTACCTAAATCATTTCTGATTCGCTACCAATTAACAAAAATAATTGAACAACGAAACGAAAGTCCATCTACAAACGAAACAAAACGCACTTGTCTAACAATTAAAAATATTTTTGTTAAACAAATCATCTATCTTAACAATTAAAAACCGTCATGGATCTTCAACGTATAACGGACAAATTCAAATTATAGTTTGGACACGGTGTTTTTGCACCCACACACTTCCGTCTTTAACTGCCTTAATGATCTGATATTATCTTTAATATTATACTACAATACTGTAACTAAATGACGTTGACGCATGAAATAAAATGCTATAACAACCAAAATAAAAATTTGAAGGTGATCTAGTTAAATGTAATAGCAAAAAATTGACATCATTATAAAAAATATTTGTAAATCAGAAGTAAAGAATGTTGGTTTCGAAGTGAATGGAAAAAGCTGCATTGAAACAAGTGCAACTCTTAAATTATGATGATGCATCACCATTGCATAATATTATACTAGGTATCTAAAGAATGAGTTAGTCAGCCATCAAAAATAATAGAGCAACCTTTAGTCTAATTTACAAGCGATCTTAAAACCAGTGCCGCCATTATTTCTCGAGGAAAAATACAATAAAAATGTTACTTACGCTATTTCCCCATGCAGTGTTCGATATCATGAATCAATAGAAACGTTTAATTGGACATCGAATGGACTCTGTGTATTGTAGGTAATATTCTGTGGATGAAATATAAATAATAGTTCTGGCATCTATTACTTATTCTGCGGCTCCGCGACCAAAGTGGGTGTTGTTGGTTTTATGGCCAATTTGGAAGTGTTGATGTTTGATGAACTGGGTTGTGACGTTTATTGTATCAAATTGACGTCGAGAAAAGTTTTGTATTTATAATTATATTGAAGTAGCTGTTACCCGCGACTTCGCCCGCAAAAGTCTTGGCAAAAATCCATGTTTATGTTATCGTTTTTATGCTATCGTTTCAATTTTTATTTTTAGTTTTTTCTATAGAGGTATAAGTATATTGTTTATTATTGTGTGTTTATTGTTTATTTTTGGTATACTTATCTACTGTAACCATATTACTTTGTTTAGCGACTGTTGGTACCTATATTTTATAAATTAATGTTTGTAAAATGTAAATCCATTATTGGCTGTATGTTATGTTACAAGATTTGTATAAACTTTACAAATGAGGGCTGTGGATTTTGTTAAATAAATAAATAAATAAATAAATGTTTTTTTTTTTTTTTTTTTTTTTTTTTTTAATAATGCTGGACAATCCACACAGCATTATCTAGCCTCAAAGTAAGCTACTCAAAGCTTGAGTTATGGGTAATATAACATATAACATATTATTTTTGAAATTATTGTTATAATTTCTATGGAGTGCAAAATAGGCTTCACCTATTCAAATACTGACTGCGCCTAGCATTACTTTACCAATGCGTTCGCCTTACAAACTTTCAACCCCTATTTCAGCGCCTTTTTTGAGACAAAAGATACCAATATTTCCGTCTCCAGGATCTATCTCTTTGTCAAATTAAATTACGATAAATTCAGCCTTTTAGTCGTGAAAATGTAACAAACAAACACAGTTACTCTTACATTTATAATATTAGAATTGATTAGTAATGTACGTTTGTAGGTATTGTGTTTCATTCATGTGGTAAAAAGAACGAAAACAGGAATTTTTTCATCTATTTTAGATTAATAATACAGCGTCAAGTGGAAAATGAGAATAATTTGAAAAGCAATCCAAAGGTTGATCCGCCAGTTGTAAAAAGTATCGAACGATCCGCGATGTTATGTCACGAGCGCGCGAGTTGATCGCGACCCGCGTGGGCGGCGGCCGTAGAGATGGGATGATACTGTCGATAGATCTTTCGATAGATCGATCTTTGACTTATTTGAAATCGATATCGATGATTTTTTTTTTCATAGGCACTTTGTAGGTTCTTAATTAATTTGTCAAAAAAAATTATACAACTAGACCAAGGACTTGCTTAAAACTGATCGTAGATTAAAGATACTGCATCTCAAATCAAAATGATCAAATTTTTAAACACTAATACATGAAAGACTTATTTTACGACCATTACTCATTATCCATTTCACTCCAGCAGCTGCCGACAGACAAAAATTTTGCCAACAGCGGTTTATTTTTGTTGAATAATTCCAAACGTGTGAAGACAACCTGATAAAATATAAAGTTCATCGATAAAAACAATGTATCAATCCCATCTCTAGCTGCGACGCAGGCGCAATCTTCGCCAAACCCGTAGCGGCTGTGGCGACAGACAACATAAGGTCACGGTACGGTCCCATAAGGCAGGCCTTAAAATATATAGCCTTGTACGTTAAATGTCTAATGTCATTTCATTTGCAGCGCGCCATTACTATGGTGGAACGTTGAGTTTATTTCTTATTGTTCGCATTGACAATTTGACAGCGGGTACTGGGGCCTTACCACTTTTCGTACAATATCAAAGTAATATTACTTTGATATTTCGTACAAAAAAATTTCTGACGAGGAGGGTGTTAGATATGAATGTGGATGGATACAAGGGTAGAGGTAGACCAAAGAAAAGATGGATGGACTGTGTGAAAGATGACATGGGTAAGAAAGGAGTGAGTACTGAGATGACGCATGACAGAGGGAAATGGAAGAAGATCAGATGTTGTGCCGACCCCACATAACGTGGGAAAAGGGCAGGAAGATGATGATGATTTCGTACAAAAATTTTGTTGAAGTAGTGTTACTTTAAGCTTGAAATGTGACGTTTCTGCAACCAAGATGGTTTGTAAGAGCTTGTGGTAAAGCCCCTGGTGTGCGATTCGGAATTACTTCAATTGATTAAAAAATAAAGATTGAGAAGGTATGCTAAGATGATTTGGTTATGTTAGAGATAGATTAAAGAGTTTTGACGAAACAGGTGCATGAGGCGAGAAAAGAGAAAACCTTGAAATACCTCCTTATAGACCAAAAACCAAATTTGTGATGTTTTAGGCTGAATAAAATTGATCTTATATTGGCATATCTTTGCTAGACCGAGTCCGAAATACGGAAATACGTAGACGGACGAAGGTAGCAGATATCGGAGACCGTATAGCGAGACTTAAGTGGCGCTGGCCGGGCACTTGGCCAGATTTAGTGATGGCAGGTGGTATAAAGCGCTGACAGAGTGGTGGCCAAGGGAGAGCACTAGAAGCCGGGGCAGACCACCAGCCCGGTGGGTGGATGATATAGAGGCCATAGAGGGAAATACCTGGACAAGAACAGCACAGGGTCGATTGAAGTGGCGTTTGAGGGAGGCGGCTTATAACCAGCAGTGGGCCATTATTTGAGCTGCCAATGATGATGATGAAAATTGATCTTAATAAAGAAAAAAAAGACCTATTAATTATAGATTTATCATTACATTTAAAGTAAGACAAAGGAAAAAACCAAAGGTAACCAATTCGATACAACTATATAACCGGATGCATGGTTACGCAAAAAATATTGTGAGATCGAAGAGTACCTACCTACACATCAATGAGTCAAATTATCTGAATTTAATCTACAATCGATGAGGCATAATGTTCAGAAAATTCGCAAAACATTAATCATAGCGCGTTTAAAAAGTTCATGAGAGATAAAAAGCTTAAATAGAGCGTTATTCTTTATTACAAAATAAACCTACAACGAATTAAAGTACCGAATGATAAAACTATTATAACAATATTTTGACATAAAGGTTGGATTTGACCAAACTTTGGTTATTCTCAGTATAGCTAAAGTAATGTCAAATGCATAATAAATGTCAGTTTACTTTAAAAATTTAAATATTTTTTGACCTTTACACAACGCCATCTATAAGCAATTTATAAAATATCACAATAGCTATAATGGTTATATGTACTTTTATACTTACGCGATCTGAACACATTATTATTAGTATTAGACGGGTATTTATCAAAACCTCGAAACGTCGGGAAAATATAAGGTAATTTAAACGCGATAAATACCCGTCTAATACTAATAATAAAGCTATAATGGTTTTAAAATCGTAACGGTTTAGTAACGTCAGTTTATTCGAAGTTATACTTATTTACCATAAACTTGTGATCAAGTTTTAAATATAACCTGTGTTCAAACATACAGAACAAATAATAACCTACTCTTTGTTAACGTTTTTAAATATTTCGTTACTTATTTCGCGTTTTCATGAGGCAACAGGAAGTGTCCGTTTGCGCTATTGTATTTGTTCCGTACTGTAGCTGTTATTTGTGGAATAAGTCGTGATGTATTCTAGCAGTGCAGAGCAGGTTATTCTATCTGTTTGTCTTCTTTGTACGGAAAAGTGCAATTATTTCATCAAACTTTGACTGCGGATGTTTTAAAACAAGCAAAACGTTTTTTTCACTGACTTAGAACAAAGGATTTAAAACTCCTTGTCGAAAATGTCAACCAATCAAAGCTCGAGAAGTTATTTGAAAAAGGAGTTTGTATGTCGAATATTCTTTGCATAAAGAGTTTGTAGCCAGTATTTTTTGCTCAAGGAGGTTGTTTAGCATTGAGATGGAGTTAGAATATTATATTGATGTGTTCTAAATTCAAACACCAAAACAGTGAGTAAAAGTGCTTTTATTCACTGTTTTCAGTGAATAAAATAAGCTTTTTAGAGAGGTAATGGTATACAAAATAATATTGATAAAATATCAAAAAATACAGATTAAATTTCTTTTGTTTTAACTTAAAACGAATGTTAATATAGTCAATATAGGTATCACTATGAGAGGTACTCGTATTCCGTAGGTAAGGACTACAATCTCATCTGTATTCAATACAGAAATGCACCAACACTTTGTGGCATGTATTGATGTATGTTTTGAGTAGTGATGTGTTGATTCAGGAAAATCCCGGGATTCAGAACGTTCCGGGAAATTGAAACCCAATCTTGAAATAAGAAAAACAAATATAAGTTCCAATCTTGCTATACTCTATTATGGCCGGTTGATCTAAAAGCTCTTTACAAATTCTAAAGTGACAGTTTAATTATATGTGCCCAAAGCTTTTACATGTTCTGCCTGCTTTGAAATTTAATATTGCTCTAGTTAGATTATTTATAAATAATACTAAATAATTATTTCAATAAATTATAACATTACACAATAAGATAGCCAAAAAGAAAAAATGCGAACAAACATGATCACGACTGTAATCCCTAAGTTAAGAAACATATAAGAATAATAATACGTGAGCCTAGGTCAACTAGACTATAATATAACACCGAAAGTCTTAACTAGTTAAACTATGTAAAAGAAGTAAGTATTGTAAAAAGGTTCATACAAAACAGAGTTAGGACCGAGACGAGTGTTTTGTCTTGTTCTTCTCGGAATTTAGGCTAGAATTGGCACTAAATTCACGTAGTACGTAAGAGACTTCAAAGTGGTCCTTGTGAATAAATATTTTGACTTTGATTTTTATTTTCACTTTCACTATATAATCCCGGAACGTAAAAGTCCGGGATTCCTGCATTATCACAGCACTATGAAAAGCCGCGGGCGATAGGGATGATCGGCCCGCGTCGTCCCGCCCTCCATTGTCTCAGCGACAGATTATAATAATTTCCCGCCAAATCAAAAGCATTCGGGAATCGATCGACTGCGTTGATGTTATTAAATCAATGTGCGGATCATATTTTGGTACTTGGGTGTCGAAAATGTAAATTATTTTACAGATTATACTACTTACTACTAAAAAGTAAACTTTTACTAAAAGTAAAAGTTTTTTCAACCAGATCGGTAAAGGGATTGCAGTGCGATACAGAAAGGCTTTTTTCGTACACTTCAAAGTTTCTATGGTGCGCTCAATTAGACATAGGTATATATATGTGTACCGATTAGTATTTATTATTATTATTAGAAGACAGTTTTTCTTTTGCTAATTGTGAAATTATCTAGCATCATTAGTATTCAAGGTTAAAGTATCAAGAATAAATTCCTTGACTATTTTTACAATCAATTTCAAAATGACAGCTTACATTGTGAGACAATACCACAACCTCAATCGCGTGTTAGCCAGAGCACGTGTAATTTTGTGAAAATATCCCACTAATCGATCCCGGACACTGCAATCAAAACTGCACCTTCTATCCACACTTTAGAAATTCAATTCCTTTGATTATAATCAGTGCGTAGTGTGGTAGCCACTGTGTTACACTTCGCGTTTTTGTATCAAACGTAAACGCTTAAAGGACTATGTGTTCTATTACAACTGTAGAGAGTACGTTTTGGTTTAGACGGTGAAGGGTTTTACGGTGTTTTTAGTTATGGTGGCAAAGACCAGTAGCTTGCGGACAATGAGCGATTAGTTATGTTGTTAGATAACAGATGATTATATACACGTGGCGCCTGAGGGAGGCATTTGAATACAACCTGGGTATTAGCTTGCTTTTATGGAAGATTTTTCACTTATTCGAGTTTAATGGTCGTGTGAAAAAACTCTTTAGAGCTTTGTCTGTTCTGTCTGCTTTTTTGGAACTTAGCGAGCGATGTTTCGAACTTAAATAAATCATACTGCTTAACTTCTGAGGGTGGATTTGACCAACTACTAATATAGCTATTCTCAGAATAATAATAATGGCAAATGCAAGTAAAATTTTAGTTTACTTATACTACCTAGTACCTATTGTCGAATCTAAGCTCGAATTTTTTTTACAAAGTTTAAAAAAACATTACGCCGATGAAGTCACGAGGAAATCCACTATTTACACAAAAACAGAAAGTCCCAATTCGCGATTCTCAGTTTAACATGAAAAAAAAACATCGTATCACTAAAATAGCGTGGGCCAAAAAAGACGAGTGAGAAATTCCAAATTCTTTGTTTTTGTACCCACCGATATTTGTCAACGTTGCGAAAGTGCGTTAACCGTTCCGAAGCAACGGTCGGGTCTCTTCGACACCACACATTTTGGGCACCCGTAAATCACGCGAGGTTTAGTCCCTAGTGCGCTGATACATACATAAATTCGATAAGATGTAGATATGTCCTTCAAAAGAAGTGAACTCAACTGAAAATAAGAACTTATATTGCATTATAATTTACAAGTTGGTATGTAGGAGATTAAAATTGGGTTAAAAAAATATAAGTAAAAATTCAAAAATGCATAACAAGCTTTCGGATACAAACTACAAGATAAAGTTTGAGTAATTTTTCGTCAGTAAAAAAATATGTACTTACGCTATTTAAATTTTGAAGAAGAAAATAAAATTTATTTTAAAACGCATTTTTTTCAACCCGTGCAAGTCTTTGCTAATAAATATTTATCAGTAAGAAAAATATCGAAATCATATTTAATGGAAAGAATACAATGCTTAGGGTTGGTTAGAAGTAAGCCAGTCACGCTAATGTTATCTGCGCGTACGCTGTCCGTTTGATGCATTGCGTGCGCAGGTTTTGATTAACGAAATTAATTTGTCACACCGAATGCTTGTAATTAATTTGTAGTTTACGATAATATATTCCGTTGATTTGTTATCGGTGTCAGGTTTTCGGAGATTTTACTTTACGTGGAAGCTTCACGGATAGTTGGAATTGAGACATCGGTTTAAGTTTAAATTTATTTAAAGTATGTAAAAACGGGTTCACTACACTTTGTAGAAAATAGTTTATTTTAATGAATTAAACATAATGATTATTGAGCCTAGAAATGCACAGAATATTTTTGTTTTTATTCAAGATAGCATCTCCATCGCATCGTATCGCAGCATGAGAAGTCCCAAAGCTTCCAAGCAGCAATTTAGATAAAAACGTGTCCACTTCCCACATCGCGTAAATTAAACATGTCCAAACAACCTTATCTGACCACCTCGGAGTCAAAAATTAATGGGGCCGATATGATTCAGTTGTCATTATCAGGTAAAAATGGCGTCATGTAGTTAGTCAGGTGGAAACTTTTTGCCTGACGAGATCGTTAAAATTATTGTGCCTTACAGGCCTTACAGACCGGACCTTTCCTTCAAACTAGTTAATTATACGATCAGTCAATAATGATTATTGACCTTATAAAATTGTCAATAGAACCGATCGGCTGAAAGGGCTCCGACACAGTTGCCTCGAATTATAAAAAAAACAAAGGCAATTTTGTCTAATAAAGTATAATTAAAAAACAAATTTTATTGAAAGAATTCACGCGTTACTTTCCTGGATTTTAATTAATCAAATGGTTTATTGGGAAGTTCGGCTGTCGGTATCAGTGATGGTATTAGTCAGAATGATCCTTTCATATTGTGTGATTTTCTACGGCGGCGATTGAAGGGTTGAAATCGGGTGCAATAAATGGTAGGTTTATGGCGCATAGGCTGATGGGGGAATCACGATTTTTTATCCCATTCTTGATTGCTTCAATTTGCTTTCATTAACTATATTGAGCGCCACCTCACACACTCTATCTGATCAATTTTTAATTTTAAACTTTTGGTTTTCTTCGCCCATCAAAAGCTCTCGACTTGTTTACTTTAACAATTGCTGCTTTTACTCTCGTCTTTGCACACGCAGTATTAAAGTAGTCAACATAATTTATGCTTACAAGTGTTACTTATGTTATGATAATTATTAGATTAATAAACTTCAATATGTAGGTTACCTGCATGTTTGATTTAAATTTTAACCATTACGGCCTCATAGGACCATAAATATCCAAACAGTTTGCAGTACCTATTGAAATTTATATACATTTTTTTTCTTAAAATAATTGCTGTTTTGTTTTAATTGAGAGTTTAAACTGAGGCATATGTACACTTTTCCATCCAATTTAATCCCAGTTACAGAAAACTACTCTATAATTTTCAAAATAACTGTTTTGAATGTGGCCTGTTATTACTATGTAGAGTGAAACCAACTTCTTTGTTCAGTTGAGGGTGGCGCCACCGTCTATTGGTAACGACATTTTTATAAGGTTTTCTAGTATAGTTCTCGCTTTGGCCACTTGAATAGATAAGTTGGTGGTACTGCAATTAAAATTTGTCTGTCCGTCAAAACGTCCTTCAGTGGCACAAGATGGGCCTCTGACAACCCTCGGATCATAGAGTCTATTATTAGTGCTGTAGAGTGAAATCTGATCAAATAATTTTGTAATAAGAGAGTTAATTATAGTTTGGCCCAATATAATAGTTACATATTAAGCTAAATTTGCAAAAGATTCCTGCTTCGCGTTATGACTTTGAAGAACGAATACCATTGGAATAAATTGAGAGTGGCGTAAAATTACGACACTGTAATTAGCTTATAAATTGTTGGCTTTTAATGTACCTAATCGATTTTACTTTTATGTTGTCAAACTATGCGAAACATGTTGAAACACCGTTGCAATATTAGTGTCATTAACACCGTGTTTAATTATGTTTGACCATGAAAAAAGTAAAACGTTTAAGTAATTTTACAATGAATTATTACGCTTTCGTAAACAAACTTAGATCGATATTATAAATAGGTACACAAAACTGTTTGATGAACTATTTGGTCTCTTTAGCACCCGCTACACTGTAGGGTTAATGAATAATGTGAAACTAAATTTATTTTTATATACCCTAGATACCTATAGCAAACCCTAGAACCAAAAAATTCGAAGGTATGTGTCATAGGTTAGTATTCTTATAACCGGCGATGGGCTTGCAACCTGTCACGTACGGAATATTAGCTACTGTGCAAAATGTGGGCATGTACCAAATGTCATGTTTGGGTTTGCCTCTGACTACCCCCTTTAGATATCCTCAAAGATCTAAGTAACTAAAGATCTGAGGAGATATCTACCGAGCCTGGGGATTACAGTCGTGATCATTTTTTTTTTTTTTTTTTTTTTTTTATAAATGTTTCGTAGTCAACAAGATGCTGCAAATGATAGAATCCCAATGTCATACAATATAAAAAAAACTATTTCCTTCCAAAATGTGACACTATAATATCAGAATTAGTATCAGTGTCTTAAGTAGATAATTAAGAATTATTCAATGACTACTTAAGGTAACTACACAGCCGTGAATATTTGTGCTTTTTTTACGTTGTGAGTTACCTGTGAATGCCGCATTTTGAAAACCAAAGTTTAAAATGTACGTAAAGGATATTAAATCGATTCGATTTGATCGTCTGTGAAATCGTGATTTCCTTTCGATTACTATCGGCTTTATCTCAAGGTATGTTTGATTTTGTAATTTAATTTTGGGTGATACGGAAATACCAAAGCGTTGCCTTCGATTCAATACGATGCGTATTCGTGTAAAGCTAAGACAAACCGACGCGTGACGAACAAGGCTCTCAGCTAGAGTCTGTCTTTGTGAATTTAACTCACATAGCTAGCTAGATTTTCTGCTTCTAAGCAGTAATTATAGTGCAGGTATTAAGCAATTTATAAGGACATTGTAGAAAATGAAATTCAAAATAAAACTAAAGTGGACCTTTCGGTCAAGATTTGATACTGAAAGATCACCCATTTCAACATTTTTAACATTACATTTTCAACTGACCATTATTTTACCAGGGCTTGAAGATGCGTTATTTAATACAGTTTTATAATGATATATCTTTGTAATGTCGATGCTATGTCCTTGAAGAAACGGATTCCAATTGCCAAGAACAGCTTGGACTGTTCGACTCGCTGGCGGTTTCATACTGTCAAAAACTGGTGCCTTTCTGACCTCTACTAATGCACTGTCTATGGGTGATAGCTGATAGCCAAAACTAGTAATTACCCCGTGATTAAACGCCGATGCAATGCTGGCCTGCTCTCACGATCTACAGTAGGGTGACCACCTGTCATTTTTGTATCTGTCTGGTTAATAAAAACGGAAATTACTTTCTTCTTTAGAGTCATCGTCTAAATTTCAATATTTTTTTCCAATATTCGTGACTCTTACGCCCCTCTCCATTGCCAGAAACCTACCATGATATTACATAGTTTGTTTAATTCTTAAAAAAATGATAATTTCGGGATAATTATACAAAAAATTAATGAATATTAGTGCACATTTCCACAGGGAATCCTAGGCAGGGTATATTAGCCAAGTTGTTTTGTTTTTTGCACCTTGGACAAAACCGTATAAAAAATGACTAAAATTCTAAGCTTCAAATTTTGGTAACGTAAAGGTTTTTTTGACAGCGGGATGAGTTGACCGATTCAAAAATGCATTAAGTCAATTCATCCCGCGGGATAAGTTGACAGCGGCCTGAGTTGACTAAAGACTCAAACAAACGGTGGCGTTTTGTCTGCTAAAAATAACGCTGTAGTGTATGTACCAACTATACATATCCTAATAAATTTTGTGTGATGGTTACCCTATTGTGTTGATACGCTTCTCAGAAGTCAATCCTCAAGTTTACACCTAAAAGGTTTTAGATTAGATAATTATACGTAATGTTGAACGTTCTTTTAATTTTAAGGGTAGTCTACAAAGGACCAATTGTTCACCTTGTAGATGTATCTATCGATTATGCGGTAGCGGTATTTGCGGCTTTTAAAATCGATGGGTAATTTTCCTGTCACTGTCAAAATCAAAATGGGGGTGCGCTTAGGTTTGTTTTATAATATTTGTAACACTTTTTGTGACGGTGCATATTTGAAATGGCCACTTTTGGTCCTTCTATTGATTTTTTTAGTATGTATTAAATTTATGTCAATAACTATGGCAAACACTTTCTCTGTTAAAATTAACAGAGAAAGTGTTTGCCATAGTTATTGACATAAATTGTGTTGAGAAACAAAAACAACACAAATGTGTTGTTTTTGTTCCTCTCTTTCTTTGTTATTTTTCTTACAATAGATTTTGTACCTACAGTTGATTTTTTAGTAATTAGTCGCGATCCAAAAATAACTTTAGATCACCCGTTAATTAATCGATAGATAGGTAGAGAGAGGTTATTCCACGAACGGAACAAATTTCTTCTGCGCACTTTTTACTGCACACTTTTTATTGCCATTTCTGCATATAATTCAAATACGTTTTGTGCTAGTAAAAATGAATTAAAATTGTTCCTATATCTGCACACATCATGATAACGATTTGTAGTAATGGGGTATCCCAGGGATTTTCTCATATCGTTATTATCGTATTCGTAAACGTGGACACTCACGGTAAGGCTAGTTCACCAGTTTAAAGTCGCTCAGCGAGCTATGGAACGAGCTATGCTCGGAGTTTCTCTGAAGGATAGAATCCGTAATGAGACTATCCGACACAGAACTAAGGTTGTCGACATAGCTCAGAGAATTAGCAAGCTGAAGTGGCAGTGGGCTGGCCATATCTGTCGAAGAACCGATAACCGTTGGGGTAAACGAGTTCTCGAGTGGAGACCGCGGCTCGGCAAACGTAGTGTAGGACGCCCTCCGGCTAGGTGGAGTGCGAAAGGCTGCTGGTGGAGGCTGGATGCGTCGAGCTGAAGACAGGGCGCAATGGCGCTCATTAGGGGAGGCCTATGTCCAGCAGTGGACTGCTATAGGCTGATGATGATGGTGATGATGTATTCGGGTGATTTCTATAACACGTTTCAGTAAAATACCAATAGCTATTATTAACTTGGCTTCAGTATCTAATAACCTACACAATATCCAGCTTGACTCAAGTAAGTACTAATACAAAAACCAATTCCACCTTTCATGACGAGTCATAAATTAAAACAAATTAGCAATCAGAGCAATGTGTCCGACAGTCGTTTTAAATTAAAGTTAAGGGGCGGTCGTTAAGCCGTGTCCATTTGCAGAGGCTTCTGTTACGCCTTTTTGCTCGTCTCGATTACTGGCGATAATGTATCGATACGCATCAGTGTACAGGATGTTAAAATCGCGAATGATTTTAAATTAATGAAATTGACTTTTCGGTAGTCTCCAGCTCTGGTCACAGAGACTTTCATGGCATCATGATCAATTTTTTATTTTAATGTCCTATCCGAAGTTTGTAAAAATTCTGATATAAAGGTCACCTATCTAAACAAAGTTTGTACTATGGAAACCAGATAGCTGATAGATTCATTAAATATTTTTTTGTAAATATGTTTATACACAGAACAAATATTTGCGTTCATCACACAAATTTTTATCCTGGGGATCAAACCCACAACCTACACTAGGGCATAAGGCAGAGTTACTACCAACTGAGCTGTGAGGCCCGTCAAGGATTAAGTATGTTGTAAAAACTGAATTACTTATGGATTTTTTTGCAACATCCTGTAACTGTGAGCTAAGAATAAACTACATCAGGCTTGTCAAAAAGACGTAGTGGCCACGTCAATCAGGCTAGTCTACTGCAAAAAATAAAACTATCGCCAATTATGGACACGCTCACCCTTAAATGGGTTTTACTTGTACACTGATTAGCAAACGTATCTGTTACTTGACATTCCAAAGAAGAGTAAAGATTTACAGAAAGAACATCAAAAAAAAAGTGCCTACACAATGGTGTGAGGTGAGAGGTCCTGTACATTAAAATCTTTCAAAATTCACTTTGAAAGTCAAAATCAGACTTTGTAAAAGGTAATTAAGAGATAGATCTCTTATTTACTGAGCTGAAAACTTAGGTCCTCAGTTGTTGGATACTTTTGTGAGAAACTGTTCATAGTCATAAGGTAGAGTTTTGTTTGTAAAATACGGGCCATTGTATCATTACTACCACTAGACCAGCAGCGCTCCTAATTTCAGCGTCAGAACAACATTATAATTGGTCAATAATTTAATAAGTTCGTATCCAGTTTCGCTCTCTGTATGCTATGCAATATGTTGTATGTTTCACAAACTTTCAAAATCAGAACCTATTAGAAACACCGCCATGAAATGAATAGCTCAAAACAATAGCTTATTGACTGATGGGTCATCACACCACATCACGCGCTAAGTAGTCAGCTAGTATAATTACAGGCAACTCGCCGACTCGCCACAACATTTTGACACCACAATAGAGGCGTGTGACTTAGAATGTGTGAAGCGTGGGAATGGGAGTCTACTTAACAAAGTTCTGGGGCCATACCACGAAGTCTTCCAGAACGATTTCGTAACGATTCCGTTATAGAAACGTCATGAAGTAACACGACTTCAATACGATTTGCATAGGTCATGGTACGAAATAACAATGTAATATTAATTCGGTAATGTATTATGAATTCGTGGTGAGGCCCCTGGTCTCACAGCTCAGTTGGTTAGCTCTGCCTTCTGCGCTGTAGGTTGTGGGTTCGATCCCCACCCAGGATAAACATTTGTATGATGAACAGTGTCAAATATCATGTTTGGACGTGCCTCTGACTACCTTTTTCAGATATCATTAAAGTAACTAGGGATCTCAGGAGATATTTACACCGAGCCTGGGGATAACAGTAGTGATCATAAATATTTTTTGGTTATTTTTTTAGTAAAATAATGTATCTGCTCTTTTAAGTGTAATTTACGGTCACAGTTTTGTAGGAAACTTGATTTCACTGAAATTAATACCTCTAACAAACCATAAACAATGCAAAAAGAGTTGTCCGATTCTGTTTACAATTTAATACTCGTAGCGATCATAAAGTGGCTTGACACGCGCTTTACTACAATGTTACTGAACCAATGCTTAGGCAAAACTTTATATTGAAATACCACAGAATTTATATCAGTTACTACAGAAAATAGACACAGGGTAACTGATAGTTACTTTGACCGGGCGGAAATATAATATGTGTTGTTCACACTATCATAAAATGGGTCCTTAGCCAGAATCAATCATCGGTTTAGTGTTTAACAAATCATCCACTAGACAAAAATAATAAGGCAGCCCTGAACAAAAAGACTAGGTACTTAAATATTTTTGTACAATCGTCTTATGATCACAGATCAGCTGATGATCGTAAGATCTAACTCGTTATCACAAAGATAATTTTCAATTGTCTTTAGAACTAGATTGAAAATGTAGTCATTTATAGATTATGTGAAATGATTATTTTTTGTCCAGTGGTAGATCAGTCTATAAATGCAACAATCTAAGTACCAGTGCTATAAGTTCTATGATCAAGTAACACAGTAAAAAGTCGAGTAAGCACCTATGTAATACCTACCTACTCATTGGTCGTAAGATATCGTCTAACTAAGTAATCAATAAAAAATAATATACGAAAATGTGGATGTTTGTCGCATGATAAAGGCGATTTCCAAATTTCCTTTACAAATTATTATTTGACTCGGAATCAAACTTTTATATAACGAATAACACCTTCTGAATAGAAAGGAAGGTCAAAATTTGTATGCACCAATATACTGATCACGACTATAATCCCCAGGCTCGGTAGATATCTCTTCAGATTTCTAGTTACTTACCTACATAGATCTTTTTAAGATATCTAACGAGGGTAATCAGAAGCACGTCAAAATATGATATTTGGCACTTGCCCAGATTTTCAACAGTAGTTAGTATCCCTCACGTGAAAGGTTGTAAGCCCATCCCCGCTTATAAAGATTACTAAACTTCGAATGTGTGGCGAAAAAAATATGTTTGTCCTTATGTAATATAGTAAACAAAGTCACGGGAGTTGAATTTGCTTAAGAATAATTATTTCAAACCCAAACGACTTTGTGTTTAATGATAATTTGTTAATAACAGCTCCCGTTAAATTTCCGCTAAGCAATAGGTTCATCTAAAGAAACAAAACATTAAATCATGGCAACTTTGTCTGCCGCCAAAATCTTTGAGTTCCGCTAAAACAGCAACCGTATAATAACACTAAAAATTTAACGGAACACGCTAATTTCCATGAATGTCGAGAAAATAATTGCCATTAACAGGAACCCAAAAATCTCGTACAAATTTATTTCGGTATCTATGTACCTACACGAGTTGGTATTTTTGTGACTTTTTTTCCCCTTTTAACAATTATTTATTTTTATACACAGCTCAGACCACTCAATAAAATTCTTGGTACACCGGAAACTAAAAGTTCCAATAGTTACATAACTTCCAAACCAGATACAAAATATTACATCTCATGCAAACATTTGCATTACAACGGCAATCGTATCTCTACCTCTACGTTATATTTCAACTGTAATATGACGGTCAACACATCTTAGAAACAAAATCCTAACCACTTATTATACATGAGCTTAAATATTAGGTTTGCGAGCTGACCTATAATTTGGGCGCGCCTTAACAATATTGCGAAAATTAAGGCGTAGATATATGTACTATAAATATTTGGTTCCCAAAGCCACCGTCGACTTCTCAAAACCTTGGGAAATGTAGAAAGTAAACAGGCAACTCCTGAATAAAATAACTAGGTATTTATAACTGTTGAAACTCTTCAAACTTGGTTTGCGCCGTGTTTTGTCATACAAACTTTAAGTTTACTTTAACTTTACTAACCTAACCCAACACTTCACGGCTTATTGCCAGGCAATATCATTTTTTTCCCATCAATGCGAATGTAAACATTAACAAAAAAATACGAATGCAATTCGTAGCATTCACTGGTAAGAAAGATATTTTTTAATGTGAAGCTTTAACTTCAGCGAGGGACGTTTATACTCAATTTCATATTTTACCGTTATTTACTACCCGAGAGTCTACCCGTGACCACGACAGCGTGCAAACCTGTCGAAACGTCGGGAAAATATAAGGTAATTTAAACGCGATAAATACCCGTCTAATACTAATAATAATTACCGTTATTTTACAAACTTTTATATCCTTGAATTTAGAGCTCGTTTTTCAAGCTGGTAGCATGAAGATGAAGCAATAAAAGATTGGTTGATAATAAGTTACGAAGAATACATTAAAAATTAACTAATATTTTACGAGATAAACAAAATTGTTTGTTGTGAATAATGGCGAAACCGTTGAGTAGAAAGGCCCTGAGACATTTGGCATTAGTGTGTGTATGGTCATCTACACAAATAGTTATTGTTTGCAACAAGAATTTAATCTAGTGCAAGTTCGATTCTTGTCGTCTCACTGTGCCACAGACTTCAGTCGCCTTGGCTAATGGACATTGGGATTATGATTTTTATCTCATTACTTTTATTATAAGTATTTTTTTCTCTGTACTTATAAGTGGTTGAATGGGATGCGACGGCTCATCGGTGCAGATGGCCGCGGTCTCGCGATTTGTCGCGCGATCATGTCGCGATTGCACCGTGCCTAGCGTCAGCGGGATGCTTTTGCAGGATGGTGTTATGCAAAATGTTTAATAAAAATAAAGTTTTTTGCTTATTTCAGAAAACTCTACCAAGATTGCTCCATTAGAGAGGTTTACAAGTTTTTCTCAATCATCCCTACTGGCTATACTGCGAAACAAAATATTTGGCTTATAGCGAAAGTTAATTAATAGCTATTTCAAAAAATAATAATTTGCGTTATCTTTTCCTTAATACTTATATAAAACTTTTTATAACAAAGCAACGCCTAAATCGTAAGTCCTAAAGAGCTGAAATTTATAGAGTGGTGTCCTTTCTGGGTCTAGAGGCCTAAACGTAAATTTATAAAATTCTACTTGTAAGGTTCAGTAGGAGCCTGAGTTTACATGGAAGATTACGCGTGCGAAGTCACAAGGACTTCCACTAGTTAGCATTATAAAACTATCTGAGATTGTTACCTCTCGTTTCCCATCGTGCATAATTCTCCGGACAAAAAGTACAGTCTGTTCCTTGTTAAGCTCTGTCCCATTGCGAAGGACTATCGAATACAAACTACTCGGATGTAATCGATTCGACGCATCGATACCCGTTCAATAATCGAAACCAGGGTCGGAGGAAGAGGTTTTCTAACAAACAGAAAAAAATTCTATGAATTTTTGTGTTCCTTTTATTGTTCCAAATGGTAATTATTGTTTCACGCGATTCGGGAATTTGATTTTGATTCGATTGTTTCGTATCATCGATCGGCCTGTTTTTTAAAAAAAAATCACTCGATTATTGACTGCATTGACTGATTTGTGTAAAATTATTCATTAAAAACCTGTTAAATCTGAAAATGGTCAAAGACAATTGCCAAATAAAGAATATGTAGCCCTCTTTTTGTACCTTGTTGATTGTTGACCCTTAATTTTTCTGCCTACCTACATCCCTGTTCGTTACCATGTCTGTGTCGCTAGTCTGCACTTATCTTTATGCTTGAAACGTAATCTTATTAATTTATGAATGTGTATTTTAATTTAACATTTTGTGAAAATGGTATTTAACTGTAAAGGGATTGTGAATCGGTCAAGTGTTAATCCCTTGTAAAAGGGTAAATGCAATTAAGTTCTTTTATCTGATTTCACTCTTGCTGATATCTGCGGATTTTGCTATCGAATGAGAAATGCGGAAGAAAAATAAACTAAATCATGATATTAATTATACAGAGTTGGCGCAGGTGTATGAATGAAACAAAAAACTAAATACAGACGAAGTCAGTTGACAATCCTTCTGATTGACACGCGTATTTGTTGCGGTTCAAAGCCACCATCACGGCGTAATGTAACGAGTGGACATACGCTATTTGATAACCACACCATCCAAAATATTTCATGGTGCAAAGTTATTTTAGTTATTATATCGACGATCTTATGATCGTATATATGAAGACCTGTCGTATTGTATGGGTCTGAATGTTGGGCCACCAAGGGAACGGATGAGAAAAGAGTGCATGCGGCGGAGATGCGAATGTTGAGATGGATGTGTGGAGTGACAAGGATGGACAAAATGAGGAATGAGTATGTTAGAGGAAGTCTGAAAGTGGCACCGGTAACAGAAAAGATGAGGAATAATAGGTTAGCGTGGTATGGGCATGTTATGAGAAGAGATGAATGTCATGTGACGAGGAGAGTGCTAGATATGAATGTGGATGGATACAAGGGTAGAAGTAGACCAAAGAAAAGATGGATGGACTGTGTGAAAGATGACATGGGTAAGAAAGGAGTGAGTACTGAGATGACGAATGATAGAGGGAAATGGAAGAAGATCACATGTTGTGCCGACCCCACATAACGTGGGAAAAGGGCAGGAAGATGATGATGAAAGTTATTTTAGTTATTGGTACCATATATTTTTAACAATAACGCTACATAACATTAAAAGCCTATAAATTCACCAGCACAATCAATTATCCGGGTCGCTCGCAACAATAAAGTACTACGTAGGAATTTACATTTCACAAAACGAACCACGTGACAACACATCCTAACTATATAAAAGGAGCAGCATTTAATGCACTTCAATCTTCAATACCGCGAATGTAACGTACCAACCAGAAATCCCTGATCTTCACCGGTTTTGATACCCATAGAAGACAAGGTCAGGGTAAGCTGGTGTGCTGCACATAAGTGTTGTTGAAGTGTTATCGTCGCTGTACATTAGAGGTGACGTGACACGACCAGTCTTCTGTAAAGGCGAGTCTTGTATTAGTGCTTCTAATTTATAGGGAACGATATGAGGACGGACGCTGGCCACCCCGGCCACGGATCCATTCACACCGGTGGAGTAAGTTGGGGTAAATGGGACAACCGGGAAAAAACTAAATTTCACTTTTTATTCCTTCATAGTGAACTATCAACCATAACCGCTTTGATTGTTAGATGTTCTCAAACTCGTTTTGTTTATTTCAATCAGCAAGACAAAAACAGAGGCTACTCATACACACATAAATCCAAGGTAGGAAATTAATTATAGCTCAGCTACCACATTAATCATTAGTCACAAAGCCAGTTGCCAAAAACACATGAATAGCCAGTACAAAAAGTGCCATGCTGTCTTGATTTCATACAACACAATGCATTCAAAGTGCTGTTTGGAGGTCAAACATTGAAATTATCCTTAAAATTTCAATTATCAATCAAGGTCTCGTCAAACAGAACTGATTAATGTAGGAAACCTGTCAATCATTCGGAATATTGATGGTGCAAAATTATTGTTTTTGTAATAAACACTACAGAATAATGTTATTATACTCAATATTTGATGTAGGTCAAACTTTTTGTGAATTTGAACTTCGATTAATCAAAGAAAGATATGCGCATAGTTTCGTAAGGTGATCTAACTAAAGTTACTGTAAAATGAAACCATTCAAAAACGTTGTGTACTGGTCCACTTATCCCCGATTTCCTCTACATTTTTATTAACACCCCAAACCAGATAAACAGGATACGGAAAATATATTTATTTGTCCAATCATCGTATATAGGGAGTCTCATGTTACACCAATGATTCCGTAAAGTATGGTCTTCCAAATTATGGCGGCCGGGACTTTACAGGATAACTTTTTATATTCTACCTAGATACTGAAATAAAATTGACAGTCCAAACGTTTTAAAAGCAAATGAAAGAATTTGTTGGAAGGCTGTTTTTGAATTTGGTTCTATGAAGAAAGAAATAAAAATATCCGTCTAACTACGATAATTAAGCAAACAATTACTTATAATTGTATCGATATAATTTTAGTCGTTGCAACATAAAACAAAGATCGATTACTATTTCACTTAGCATAACATGGCAACATTATTTCACTTCTCTCATTCGTGATTTCAATATAATATTATGTAGTTGTGTGAAAGTAGGTATTTATAAATAATTGAAGAGGATAGTTTACATAACGATACCTTGTCCGTTTTATTGCGGCAGCCGCATTTTAGGGTTTCCCGGTTTCACGGCAATCGTCCTGTGATTTGTAGCGACAATCTCGTCCAATAAATAACACACTCAATTCGAGAATTGAGCCTTCCTTTAGATTCCATCCTTTTTTTCACTTGATTTATCATGTTCACTGACTTTTTGCATTAGCGCGTGTAACGTTAAAAGAATTATGTAGTAGTATCGTCAGCTTGGGATCACATTGGAAAGTTATTCTTCTTCTCCTTTGTTTATGAATCTGTCTCTTTTGAGCTCAATTTTATCAGCGTCAAGTGTTTCAAGTTAATTTTGAACAAAAAACAGCTGTTTAGTTCAAAATTATCGAAATTTCTTCCGATGGATTTAGAAAGAAACTATTCACTGTAATTTACATATTTTACACTCGTGTCAAGAACTCGGGCTTTATTGGAAAAGTGACCACCAAAATTACACAATAAAACTTAAAAAAAGTGACTCTGTCACATTGACAATCGTCAATTTGATATGGCAAAATTGATCATTTTAAAATAGATGTCATAAATAAAACAGAATAACTCGGTCGGTGAAAAAACTAGGAGCGTAAATGAGACAGGATTAAGAGCAGATTAGTGGATTCCACAGACACGGTATTTTCACTCTAAATGATTACAGTTCCGTCGTGGGTAAAACAGGTGCTTTCAACCACGAGTCCTGACAAGTTGAAGACAGATTTATCACTTCAGGCTTTGAAGGAAAACATCGTGGGAAAACGGTGGTTCCTTTATGTAAAAGTAGGTCTGAACTCAGAACTCAATAATATTTTAAGTTGAATCATCGAGAAACGTTTGAAAAACTTCTATAAAGCCTTTTGAAAAAAGAAACCAAAAAACAATCAATATGTTTATGAAACAAATGTTTTTCTTGGTGAGGATCGAACCTACAACAGAAGAATAGAAGGCAGAACTTACTACTACGACCTCAATGACCTAATGTACAAAATTTTCAAGCCTTTTTAATCACAGTTGTAAAAGTCTTTCTGTGAATCTTAAGCTTAGAATAAAAAATATAGGTACCCTTGTCCCATTTGCAATTCCAAGACGGTAAGACATATGCGACTACAAAGTGAAAAAGCAATTCTTCATGTTGCCGCATAAAAAATCACTTTGGCGTAAACTAAAGACGGGGCCGCAAACCGAGAGGGTCAATTCGCCGATTTGCTCGTAAACCCATGGGCCGTGTAAAAAGGCGATAAAATTCAATTGACATTGGGTTCAGATGGTGCGAGGTGCGGAGCGGTTTGAGAATGTACCAGTAAAGAAAGAAGAAGAAAGAAATAAAATTTATTTACCACTACTAAAAAGATAATTCAAAAACCGAGCAACTACTTTTGTTATTTGACATTACGCTATCTAATACGTTTAACAATAAGCGTATTACTTAATCACTACGTTTAAGTGCTACGTATATTTCTACGCTTAAGTGCTACGTTTATTTCTACGCTTAAATGCTACGTTTATTTCTACGCTTAAGTGTTACGTTTATTGCTACGCTTATATACTACGTATATCACTACGCTTATGTAAATAGTACATTTACTGCTACGCGTATCTAATACGTTAATTATTACTCTTATGTCAGTGAATTGTAATAGTTCTTATGTACCATGCTTATGTTTTAAGGTTATGACGATACGCTTACGTACTACGCTTACTTACTTTTAACTTATTTTCCGCAATAAACTTCTTTACTCTAAAAAATGATCACGGTTCAATGAAAAGTAGTGCACTCGTCGCTCGGTTTGTCGCTCTGCCTATAAAAAGTCGACGCCTTAAGATGCGGCGGCCACTTTTCTCTGTTGGCATAAATTATCAAGATCTCGTTGGAACTAATGCATGTCCTCTAAACTTTAATGCATGTTTTATGACACTATCTTCTTAATACTGGCCAGTTACATAATAGGAGGTTTTAGTACAGTTGGTCGGGCAGTAAAATTACAATTACGATGGCTTTTTTAAACATTCTCGTTTTAAAAAGTCTGAATAATAACAGGGCAAAAAGAAGCCACTTTCACTAGATCTTTCAAGCCAGTGTGGCGAAAGGATGAAGCTTTTTTGAAGCTTCATGTAGTTAAAAAAAAAACAAACGATCATGACTGTAACCCTCAAGCTCGGTAGATATCTCCTCCTAAAAATAATAAATTGGTCTCTTCATTAGTTGAATTTTACGTACCGCACAATCAAAATGTAATTATTTTTTATTTTTAACTTATGTACGTACGGTTTTTTTATAGTTGATAACAACGGTATAAATTCAAATTACAGTTCAAAAAATAATTGTGAACTATTGAATATATCTACGGACACTTTTTATTTTATAAAACAGACTCTAAATTATGGGTGACTCAGTATTTAATAAAAATAAATCGGTCTTCGATATTCTTATCAGCTACCAATGTGTGATCAGAAATCCAAACAAGGCATTAACACATTCCTCAAATATTTAATCATCAGACAAAAATAAATGTCACAGTAATATTTGTCCTAACACACTCGACTAAGATGTTTCAACAAATATATCTAATAGGTATAATAAATATTGTATTCACCCGGTTAAGAAGCTTGCTTGCCTTATTAATTTGTATAATACCACCAGGTTTCAATGAACCTTTATTTTAATCAAAAACTTATATGATAAAGCTCAATTTACATTGGTGCGTTTGAATATCGTCCTATCATATAAGAATCTTGGACCCTTGAACAGGTAGGCGAAGGATAAAAAAATTAAGTAATAATCCTACAAGCCTATGATAATCTGATGGTAACGCTATTTTGTCTTGTGTGGTTTTGTGAAAAAAATGTGTGACATGATTATCGGCAACCCTAGACACAAAAAAATAAGGTATAGTTTACACAGCACCGAAAATAAGCGATTGAGAAACGGACTTTAAAATTAAATATATTTTGCCTGTGACTCTATTGTTTTATTTATTTTGAAAGTTGCATTTTTGTTGAATTTTTTTTGTGACAAATTAGGTTATAAGTCAAACGAAATTCAGAGAACAAGTTCTTTTTTCTCTAAATTATGAATACTTTTATCTAATTTGTTATACGCATGAGTAATTTCTTATTCAAAGTAGGAGTAAAAAAGTTTGTATTTTGAAATTTATAAACTAACCTGTTATAAAAATATCGAAAACCAGTTTTTTTGATTCTCAGCCACCATGTTAACCAGACATTCACTAATTATAAGGACGCGGTCACTCGAAAGCAGCAGTTTCCGATAAGGGATGAAAGTAATACATTCGATAACATCAGGGTTCGCTCGTTAGCCGCAATAAAAAGCTTTTTGTGTAAATTGGAGCGAATTTTTTGTCGCTCCCGTCTCGCCAGATAGCAATTTGTCGCTAGAGAGATGTTATTTTGACTAGTTTGAATGATCTTTTAATTTAGCTGAGTTTTTAGTTAGATTACGTTTTTGTTATTTACTATTTAATGTGTCTGTTGTGATTTGGATTTAAAATGTTGCAACAAATAAGTTTCATTATCAAAACGTGTAAGTAAATTATAATTTTATTTTCTTTTGGAACTGTTGATAAACGATTTTTATTTTATGAAGTTTTCTCTAGGTTTTTTAAGTTTATTGGTTTGAACTGGACTAAGCACATTTATACATAAAACTTTAAATTATACATAATCTATTTCTAACGCATGCTGTTATTAAGATTCGCTAAAAACTTCCGTCTAAAGGTGAACTTGAACAAACTAGTTTAAGTACATTTGACTTTCATTCGGCATTATATTATTAAGAGAATAGTACCTAATTGAGAGACGAAAATAAGCGTCAAAGTACGCTTTTGTTTGTCAAAATTTGATGCATTTTGACATACAGAAGTGTGGATTTAGCTTAAGATCCTAGTGTGAGGTCTAAACACTAGACAGTCTAGTCAGTTCTGTCAATTAGGCCCATGTTTAACAGACACACTACAAACTATTACAAAGCAAAACCTGAAACCAATCGCAGCCACAAATTACTCAGTGCGACATTCAACTATTAACTTACGAAATAGTTATTATGATATGAACAAAACAGATAATGCTACTGACTGTCTGAAATTGTATAATCTTCTTTTGTAAAAATTCTATTTTTCTTTTTGAAACAATATTTTAGATTTAATTTTGGTAAGTACCTAAAAAAATCATACAGTGATAATGTTTTTAAAATTAATATTAAATATGCCAAAAAAAAATTTGCCAACTAGATGTACCTACTTAATTAAATCATAATAATACATACTTTATAACCTTTCTAAACATCTTCAATTTTTTTTTTAATCTAATTCGTCCCACTGCTGGACAAAAGTCTCCCCCAATCACGCCAACCAATCCTACCCTTCGAGGTTCTTATATTATCTTTAGTCTTTGATTATAATGCAAATATTCTTAGATACCTAAAGAAAAAAATCATGACAAGTAAAGCCAGTATCGGCACTAGTAATGTTAATTTAATCCGATATATAATTCCGTAAGCTTACAACGAGGCTACTTCAGTAAAGAAAATCAAAAGACATTGTAAATTGTCTCCTGCATCGGATTGCATAAAACTGCTGTTTAAATATGTGCATATTATTGCATTTGTACTAACGTATAAAGACGTCAAAATGTTTGTAATGGTTGCAGACAAAATATTCTTCATATCTATCTATAGGAATAAAAAAAAGAATTCTGACGTTCTTTTGTTTTACTTATTTTTATTTTAGAAGGCTAAGCGAATATATACATAATATACATGAAAGTTAATTACAGTGTTTTTTAAGTGTAGTATATATTTACGAATTCATAGTACATTACCGAATTAATATAACATTGTTATTTCGTACCATGACCTATGCAAATTGTATTGACTTCAAGCTTTAAATGTGACGTTTCTAAAACGGAATCGTTACTGAATCGTTCTGGAAGACTTCGTGGTAAAGCCCTATTTCATGATGAAAATTAAACGTTAATAATTAGTCAATTTATATCTTTTGGCTTTTTTTGTAGAAATAAAAAAATCTAATAAGTGTATTGATACCAAAGTAAGTAGTTTTAAAATCAACAGTTTTCTGCACACAGTAGGTATGTTTGTTTTTGCAAGACGACAGTTTGCGCTTGCGCATACGTTTGCACCTGAGTAGGCGTTCGGTTACTAGCTACATCAATATCAGTTCCAGTGTTAAACATCAAGACACCTGTGATTTTTACAGACCTCTTAACCATAAGTTTGTATTTCCAAGACTACCTTACTTTCTGATACAACAGTCTATTTTTTAAGGAAATTATTGCTCTATGGGCTTGTACACAAAACTGCGAATCGGTGCGACGCGATTTGATTTCTTGTGACAAAAGGTAGGGCTAGATCGCAGATTTTTGCGATGCGACGTTCGCTTCGCAGTTTTGTGTACAAGCCCTATGATTATAAAACTATCAGTGGGGATAGTGTAGTCTTCCTTGATGTTTATGTCAATAGTGAACTTAGTTAGCTACGGACATGAGAGTAAAAAAGCCTTGAAAAAAAAAAATTAAGATCCTGTCACAGGTGTATGAAAGCCTGAGGCAGGTCGAGACAGGTTTTGAGAAGGCGCTGCTTGTACAAAAAGACAGACGTTTCAGGAAGTAAGCAATTGACGAAACACTAACGTCACTAAATTATCAAAATCCTAAATCAACCGGAAGACAAAAGATCGTCCCCGATAACATTACCTAATCGATAATTGTATCTAAGACACTTCGACTCACACGTTAAATCGTAAAAAGGTGAGAAAGTAAGATGATAAAACTATACTACGCACAACCCTACTTACATCACAAATCTGAAGAAAAATTTATCAAATTTAAACTTTACACACCTGAGAATAAAAGTTACAGAAGGTATGTGGAAGTGTTGAAGTAAATTTGTGGTATGTTAAAGTCGCGAAGAGCAGAGTAGTAAAAAAGGTGAAATGTCTCTTTGGAAGCGGCAGTAGACGCGTCGCCGATAAGGGACCACCTTAGTGGACGCTGGACCCATTTTTAGGATTGTTTTCCGGTCGAAGATTGTTTGGTTAGCTAATATTTTTGCTATGGATATGGTTTGGGGTTTGGGATTTACGTTCAATTAAATTGGTGTGAACGAAAATGGGTGGACTTTAAAGATGGAGACGAGCTTTTGAAATGACTCATCCATACTCGTTTTTGGCATTTGTTATTTTGCAAAACCTTCACACGTCACCACTTTTTTTACCAACTTAATTATGGTAAAAAAAATAACCATTAAATCTACGTATTTGGAAGAAATATAATAGTAGAATAATTATACTCGTACCTATACAAATTAATATCATCGACACCAACTTTGATATTATTATGTCTGATAATTCTTTGTAGTAACAAGTGTTGTGCTTTTAAGGTTTTATATCTTAACAAGCGCGATAGTTCTAACGATGTGGTATTAAACACTTTACTGTGATGTATTTCAATAAAGTGCTAGAACTCAATGGATTTCTCCATACATCAAACAGTGTTTACTTGATTAATATTTTTTTTTTCCTATAAAAGTCCCTACCAAAACTGTAAGACACTAGCCCATTCACAACGGTAACATAATAACTAAAATCACAGTCAATATTTCACTATAACATACGTCGTCACTTCGACGATATCTTACTGGAAACGGGAAAGCGGTCGTTTTCATTACAAAATGCCACAAATTTATTTGTTTTTATAAATTGAGCGATAACTCTTGGTTGGAGACGGGACCCACTGGGTGTCGGGTAATAATGACGTTCCTTATATACGATTACATGATAGTGATGATGGGATGTCAATGTTACATTAGGAGTAAAAGAATTTCATTCAAAATGTAGGGTTAGAGGCTTTTATGAACTAGATCACTGCATAAATAACTAGATAAAATCTGAGACAAACTCAATTTACTCCATACTAATGGCGATAGGTCAAAAAGTAGAATTGCAAGTTATTTAAAAATCAGTAAGTGACCAATGCTTTGTGTATCAAATCCAAACGTCTTCAATAACGCTGAACTGCCATGATGATAGAAATTAACTATATTAGCGAATTTTCTGCGATGCATTTAACTGTTAACTTTATCGCTCTAGTTATTTATTTTCTCGTGTTATTTTGAGTTTTACTGTGTAATTTTGGTGGTTATTTTTCCAAGAAAGCCCAATTTTTATTGGTAAATTTTATTTTTTGGAAAATGAAGCCAAGCTAGATCAAATTAGAATCGTCCCCGAAACCCCCTGCATACTAAATTTCATGAAAATCGTTGGAGCCGTTTCCGAGATTCAGATTATAGAAATTGTATATACATACATATACGAGTATACAAGAATTGCTCGTTTAAAGGTATAAGATAGTTATTATACAATGGATATAAACTCACACCCCATAGTTTTTGAATATACTATCACTATTATTTCAGTGACAATCACAGAAATGAAATGAAGTTGATGCGATAGCGTTCAAGCAATCAATGATGTCAACGTCAACAACCATAATGGTGACGCCATCATTGATTGCTTTTGTCATTTAGAGCTAGTTTACACAGTGCGAGCTGCTGACCAGGCCCCTATTCAATAAACATTACAAATTGTAAAATACAATTAATTGTAAGCGGCTACCATTCTACAAGATTCTGTTTAATAAAAAATTACGATTTACTGGAGGAAAATTTACAAAATTGTAAAATTTTCTTACAATTCTACATATTTGTAGGTTTTATTAAACAGCACTTGTCGTAAAATTCGACAATATTGTCACTTTTTTACAAATTTGTAGACTTGTAATGTTTATTGAATAGGGGCCAGACAGTAGACAGCTACTCGGCTTGTCTACTCGTACGCCAGTAGCTCGGCTCGGCTTTGCTGTCTACTCGTACGCCAGTAGCTCGGCTCGCCTTTGCTATCTACACGACACGAGCTGCTGTCCAGTCTTGCGAGCCGAGTCCACGGCAAGCTATTATTACGTTGCCATGGCAACTACAGTTCTTGTTACTTTATTCACTGGACAATCACGATGACTGTCCCGCTCGAACTGCCGAGCTTCTGCCGAACGCGTCTAAACGATGCGAGCGACGGCCGAGCTGCTGTTATGTACGTGTTGCTGGCGCGCGAGCATAAAGTGAAACAAAAAATTTTAAAGTAACTCAGATGCGAGCTACTGTCCAACCCGCAGGTGCGAGTTACTCGTAAGTGACGTCCAACCAGTGCGAGTTACTGCAGTGCAACTACTCGGCAGGCTGACTCGTACGCTAGCTCGCACTGTGTAAACTAGCCATTAGTGAACTGTGTTTGGATACTTGGAGAGTTTTATGACCCTATTTTTAAAATCATAATCATCAGTAGTAATAATAGCGGTCTAGTGAATGGTGAAATCTTATTGGTTTACTATAACATAAAAAACTAACAAACAACTTCAATGATCTATGCAAGAAAGGTAATTTATTTTTAATGTTCTAACTTACATGGGAATTACAGTTATTTATTTATTTAAATAACTTAGTCTAGGTTTTATTTTAAAGTTAATTACGCACAACTGGTAATAATGTGTTTTAAAATATAATAGTCTGTTATTGAAGAATCATATATTTTATCATCATTTTTCTTCGTGGTTTTTTTTCCTTTACCAAGCGTTTTTAAATTTCTTTGGTATAAGATTTAGCAAAATTTGTCTCCTAATCCCATTTGCTAACAAAACGTGTCAGTTTTGGATACAGCAAACCTTGGGATAAGTCAAGGATAATACGCGGATAAGTCACTGAAATAACAAAACCATTGTGATTGGTGACCACAAAGCAAATTTTGGGTTTCCTAAAAATATTGAAAATAAATTAAAAACAAAATAACATACAAGGTGTCCCGGAACTAGTATGTTATCCCGAGGAGAGGTGATTCTCGCTCGACACTTAGGTAGAGCTGAAGACAGGGCGCAATGGCGCTCATTAGGGGAGGCCTATGTCCAGCAGTGGACTGCTATAGGCTGATGATGATGATGATGATGACTTAAGTACGCAATTAATAAATAATGTTCTATAACTTTTGAGAATTGCATGATTTTTATTGAAGAAGATCTCATCTTATCATATGATTTATGCTTTCTCTTTCTTCTTCTTCTTATTTTAGTTTTTAAAGTTTTCAGTATTTTTGTTTCAAAATAAGATTTACCTACGAAAATTTCTCGGTCCGTGCATAGGTTTTTTTAAGAGAGGAAAAATTTAACCCCGGACTTACAAATTCAGTATTTAAAAAGATCTCACGTCAAGAAACAAAAATATTCAAACACGACCATTGTCTTCAATCACAGAAAGATCAGTCAACTAAACGAAAGTTAATCGGATTACGAATGTTAAGTTATTGTATGAATTTAATCCATGGCCGGGACATTCCTATAACAATGTACCATCATTGATTCATCACAACCTTTTTGTGAGACAAAAATGTCCTCTATCCTAACTTTTTTGTAATGGTTGTTTCTCTATGATTTATGGTTTAAAGTGTGCTACTGTATTGTTTATAAGATTTTACGCGTCTTATCACTAATTCAATATTTTAAGGTTTTTAAGCTCATTTTCTGATGGAAAAGTTAAAAGACAGTTATGTTTCAACCAGATTTTTTTGAGCTGTTGATTTTTAATGTAAGTAATTTTTTTAGAAGAAATTATGTCGCTTTCATGCGGGCTTTTTGTGACTTAAATAAGTATTTTGCTAAAAACCGACGATTCTGGGATAAACCCTAGTTAAACTTTTAATTGATGAATGAATAACAAAATTTAGATTTGACCAGGTGAACTGGATTAAGTTTTATCTTAAAATCTTTCTATTATGTTCAATAGACAGGTTTAAATTTATTACATTACATGAAGTTCATAATCTTTAGTTTTTCGAGAGCTATCAATATTTTATAAAAATTACAAGAAAAAAATCCATCACCGAAATAATAATAGGTAATTTTTGAATACCTTATACATCTGTTAGTTTTTACTAAGATTATTTTGTGAAAGTATCTTTCCCTAATCCAATAATCGCTTTCAACTTCAGTCGACCACATAAGCAAGTTAATTTCAAATGACAATATTATTTGCCAAAATATTTATTTGTGAAGCTCAGTAGGAGAAGGATTAGAGCTTTTGAATTTATTCACACTTTTACTCTGACTGTTTTTTTTATTTCGACATAATTTCCCTTGGGAAGAAGTTGAAATTGGGAGAAAGTTTTCATAAACAATTATTACAATTATTAATAGCAAGAAAACGTTAACTTTTTTTTGTGAGTACTCGTAGTAGGTACTTTTTTGTTTGCTATTTAATCTGATTTTATACTTTGTTTACACATAAAGGAAAACTTTAGAACCTTACTGAATCAAAATAACATGAATGAGCCATTCCTAAAAATAATTTAGGTAAAGCTACATTTCGTGTCATCACTTTGGATAGTAGAGTAAATTTGACTGCTGTAGGGCAGTCTGTTATGTCATCATCTTCATGCCCTTTTTCCACGTTATGTGAGGTCGGCACAACATGTGATCTTCTTCTATTTCCCTCTATCATTCGTCATATTAGTACTAACTCCTTTCTTACTCATGCCATCTTTGGCCTACCCCTGTACCCACACTCATACTTAACACTCTCCTCGTCACAGTTATGTGATTGTCATCTATCACACAGTCCATCCATCTTTGGCCTATCCCTGTATCCATCCACATTTATATATAACACTCTCCTCGTCACAGTTATATAATTGAACTAATTTTAACTCGATAGTTTGCTTTCATCGGGTCAGGCAGAGTGACCAAGAAGGAACTAGTGACACGACGAAGATATGTTTGAAACTCGATATTATTATCTTCTCAATCGATAAGGTAAAGGCGCCAGGGTCCGGACGCCAGCAAACGTAGTCATGTAGAAACTTACCACAGGTAAACAAATTAACAGCTAGATTTGTTATTAAAACTGCTGTAATAACAAAAAAAAATGATCACGACAAATAATCCCCAAGTTTGATAGACATAACTTTATATTTCTAATTACTTAGCTTTTTGATGATTTCTAAGGAAGGGTAACCGGAAGCACGTCCAAACATTATATTTAGGACTCTTCCCCGTTTTACTCAGTACGGTGTTGTATAGGTACTCTAAAAACATAATTATTTTTATTATGATCACGACTGTAATCCCCAGGCTCGGTAGATATCTCCTCAGATCTTTAGTTACTTAGATCTTTGAGGATATATAAAGAATCGTCCAAAGATAATCTAGTCTAGGTATTTTGGCACCACGCCTATCTATTACCGATACCCGCCATGAAAAGTCTTTTTCTGTCTCTTTTTTTCTAGACACAATGTCCTGTAGATAACCTAATGTAGAAAAACAGCATTGTTAGGTTTTGACTGAGTTATATCATCCCGCAAATGAAATTGGAATTTTTACACCGACTTGTAAACGAATGTGTTTAATCGTTAGTTTGGAATGAGTGTGCCGTCTTGCGTTTGACTGTAACTCTACTGATGAAACGAATGCCTAATACACGGTGACGCTCATCACAAAACCTAATTAAGGTTCTTTCTGAACCAGTATAACATGATCTGCGTTAATCCATTCGGTTCAAAGATAATCTGTCTTTAATAAAGATCAGCTAACCTGGACGTCTAATAGTGATATTTCTTATCTCTCTAGCATTGATTTCATGATAATGGAGCTTAGTGTGCGGTTTCGATTTAAAGTCTGATTTTCTAAATAAAGTGACCGTAAGTGGTATTTCGCTTATTTTCAAACATTTTTGCCAAAGTCTTTGGATATAGCAAAATAATTACATATTAATAGCGCCTTCAAAAAACACAATCAACTTTAAAAAAATATGGTTAAGAATGTAAAATTTATTCTTGTATAGAACTTCAATAAAAACAAAAACTACAGAAAACATAATATTAAACAACAACATATTAAAAATTCAGTAGTAAAAGTGTCTTCGTGATGTAAACAAAAAAAAATGTAACAGAATTAAAAATAAACATTTTCAAAATACAAATATAATTATATTTTTGGTAGACCCGATGTGAGTTTATGTCAAGAACGTGTCTCTCACGGAGCACTACCGCCTACTTATTTTAAATCGCACTTAAAACAATGAATTGTTCCAAATGAGGCTCTCAAATGCGTAAACATGATCATCAAATGCTCCAAAGGAACTATTAAAATGAACATAGAGAAATACATTTCGCCATGAATGCCATAAAACACCTCTCAATGTGAATCAGACACATCTTTACTCTCGCCGATCGTGTAGACGAATTCTAGAAAATTAGAAGACAAGAAACTGAATTTTTACTTTCTAATCTATACTCTTTACTGAGCCTTAACTATGTAGTTCAATAAACACCACACAAAGTTTTATTTAAGGTAAGATCAAACAAAAAAGCGTTACGACCGATACGAGTTTCTTGCCTATTCTTCTCGGACTTGGGCTTACTGGTTGGCTGAAATTCAACAAAATTCAGTTACCATGTTAGGCGTTATGTCACCATAATGCCATCACGGCAAAACAAATTAATATTATAAATGTGTGAAAGACGATATTATATGAATATGAGTAACAAAAGTGAGAGTATGTAGACAGATGATAAAAGAAAATGGAAGAAGGAGACATTTAGTGCTGGCTCCACAATAAAACGTGGGATAAGGGCAGAGAAGTGATGATGAAGTAAGTACAAGTCACATACATACATACATAAAATCACTCCTGTTTCCCGACGGGGTAGGCAGAGACCACGGATCTCCACTTGCTACGATCCCGAAATACCTCTTTTGCTTCATTCACTCTTATTACATTCTTCATACATGCGCGTCGGTTTAGGGTACTCTGGACATGGCATTTCTCTAAAACGTCCCCAATTTAATCTAGTTTTTATTACTAGTCACAGTATGTACTTTTAAACTTACGCGATCTGAACACATTATTATTAGTATTAGACGGGTATTTATAAATACCCTATTTTATATTTGACGACCTCTGTGGCGCAGCGGGCGAGAGTCCGCCTGCGACGCAAGAGGTTGCGGGTTCGATTCCCGCCACGGATCAAATTTGTGTACGATCTGCAGAAATTTGTTCCGTTGGTCTGGGTGTTTTCTATGTATAATAAAAAAATTATCTATCTATGTATATAATGTATTCAATATATCAGTTATCTAGTACCCATAACACAAGCTTTGAGTAGCTTACTTTGGGGCTAGATGATGCTGTGTGGATTGTCCAGCATTATTTATTATTATTATTATTATTATTATTTATAGTCACAGTAGTCATGAAAACCAGTTTTGGGTATTAGTAGGTGGTATATAAAATGGCCGTATAAAGATCGATGGTGAGAAAGGGTGCGCTATGTAAAACAATTCAATACGGCATGTTCGGTTCAAGAGAGTGCAGGGACGCGCGGTCGCGACAGTCGAACTAATGTCAAGGCGAGCGCAATCAGAGTGCGTAGGCGCAGCGCTAGACTAATGTTGATACGATATTACAAAAACTATTTTATCAGTTACTGGCTTCCCATCGCTTCGCCAGCGTGGCACCTTGAAAAATTAAAACAACTCTATCCCACGGGAACCATCAATTTTTCCGGAATAAAAATCCGGGACTATAATGTATATCTGTGCCAAATTTCATCTAGATTCGTTCAGCCGATTCAGAGTGAAAGAGTAACAAACATACCTACATCCAGACATCCACACATTCTTACAAACTTTCGCGTTTATAATAGTAGTATTATTTTACATTTTACATATTTTATAAGTGAGGGACCACTAACTGGTCCACGGTAGCTCAAATCTGTAATGCTTGGATAATTACACATTTTATAAACAATTTTGTATGTATTTTTAAATTGATTTTTTTTATCAGTTATTTACCAAAAACTTAGAAAGGCGTAAAGCTTGATGCTCTCAAGATGGTTTGATTAAACCATACTTATTGATAGAAATTGAAAAGTTTGTCGTTCGATACGACTCATTTTGGAAAAGGCTGTTGAAAGTTGAAAAAAGTGTGTGGTTGTATCGTTTTTATTGCCACTTAATTTTATTTTTAAAAAACCTTATCCACGCTATCCTATTGCTCGCCACACTCGCGCTTCAGTAATTGAACGCCGATGTAAAAGGTATCTACGGAGCAAACAAAGAAAAAAAAAATCGCAACGATAATCGCGGGTCGCGTTACCGCCCCGATTCGTGTTCGCTCTACGGCTACAGAATATTTAATAGATACCATTCTAAAGTGTCACTTTTACGTGCGAATAATGATACTATTTGGTATACTGACACAAAATGTATAAGCGTCGCAACCACAATTAACACTATGAATATAACCTAGCAAAAGTTTAAATCTAAATTTACAGAATAAAAAAATACTTCATCAGAAACGTAGAGATACGTAACATTACTAATGGATATTTTTTTATAGAAATTGCCAGCAGTCAAGCCATTTTTAATCTTAAGTGATTGATTTAAAGGTAATTTTAACTGCAAGCTGGTTGGTAGTGATACACGCTACGGGTATTGTGTTGAATTAAAATTGTGCCTCATTCAATGGGCCGGCCACTCAATGGTTCATTTTGATTCGAAAGCGTAGGTTGTAGGGTTTATTAGTGTTGTTAATTTTTGCATTTTGGCGTTTGTGTATTTTTGAGGGTACTATAGTGCCCTCAATAGATAGAGCGATTCAAGAGGAAGGTTTATTATCCTACTAATATTATAAAGGTGAAAGTTTGTAAGAATGTATGGATGGATGGATGGATGTATGTTTGTTACTCTTTCACGCTAAAACGGCAGAACGGATCTGAATGAAATTTGGCACAGATATAGATTATGGTCTGGAATAACACATAGGCTACTTTTTATCCCGGAAAAATGAATGGTTCCCGTGGGATATGTGTTTTTGTTTTTCAAGGTATAAAGCGGGCGAAGCCGCGGGCGGAAGCTAGTGTATAATACATGCATAATATAGTAGAGAAACACTGATCATTTTAGAGGTTTCTATTGTGATGGCGTAAATAAACACGTTTTGGTATATTTAGTATAAGCTTTACACCCGTGCAAAGCCGGGAAGGGTCGGTAGTTTGGTAATAAAAGAGAAAGAAATTTGGTACCCACGCATCCCTAAAACATTAATAAATTTGAAACATGCATTTTGGTCGTCAATTTCGTCGAATATCTCAAGTTCCATAATGTTCTCTCATAAATATTCAACAGGGGAATTCCTTACGCTTAAAGTGAGGAGACATTTTTGCGCAGACAGGAAACAAGTGTGGCGCCCGTGTAGACCCGCCTTTATGTCTTGACATTTGTCATTTGCGGCCTTTCTTTTGTACCGTAATCGCTTTTAAAGGGTAATGCAAATTGTGATAGGTGTGTGCACACAGCTTTATTAAAAACTAGTGACACTCCTTACGACGCTTTTTTAGCGTATTGTTTTTTTCATACAAGTTCAAATTTAAAAAATCTTAACTCTGCGCTTCTTGACATATGCAGTTACATATTATTATGTACATCATTAAAAATATTCTAAACTAGCTGACCCGGCAGACATCGTACTTATTTAGAAAACGTTTGTATGGGAAATAGAAAAAGGCTATTTTTAGGGTTTTCCCGGCAGTTATTCGAATTTTTCTTACCTTTTAAACCTTCTCTAGACCTCCACGAACAGTTCAAGACCAAGATAAGATAAATCCGTTTAGCTGTTCTCGAGTTTTAGCGAGACTAACGAACAACAATTCATTTTTATATATAAGAGAAGAAGAAGATAATAAGTAAAATGCTCCCAACCAAAACCCCTAATCATTATTACGGGTTGTTGTATCCAATATTTTTTATTTATGTAAAAGAAAAGATTTTATGGTATTGAAATCTAGATTTCTAAACCCAAGTTTTTCTCAAAATTGGAAAGTAAAAGATCGACCCGCTTAGTTCTTTAAACAGAGAAAAAATTCTAAGTCCTTTAAAATGTTGAAATCGATTTAAAAATGTCGGATCTCATTCCTTATCATAGAATTACATCTCAGAATACTAAAAAATACATTGTTAACACTTTAACACGGATCTCGGTTCGAGATATAATATTATTTGAGTTATAATTTTATTCTATGTCCTACTGCGTTATGGATTTTGTTTGTCTTTGATCTCATTTTTTTATTATTTTATCTCATTTTTGGATCGGTCTGTTTACAAATAGCTTTTTATAAGTTACTGCTTTTTTATTAGTTGTATTTGATTAGGTAAATTTAGATTTTTTTAATAGTGATTGCGTAATAATCGACTCATGATAGTTTTTGTTTGTTTTACGACAATAAAAGAACACAAATTCCTGTAATTTATTTGTAAAATAGACATTAAAAAACGTATTTACATATTTGATAAAGCGGATTTGGAAAAGCGTATTTTTCAATGCATGCTTGTGAACTACATAATCTTATAAAACTTGTGTTTCAGCTTCTGCAAACTTTCGCATTTATATAATTACTAGCCAAATTTTATCCAATTTTTTTCAGCTGTTTTAGCGTGATTGAGTAACAAACATCCATCCAAACTTTTGCATTTATAATATTAGTAGGATAGTATGATTAAGATTATGATTCATCTAAAGTGATCTTCAGACTCGCAAATCGCCAATGACAAAAGTAGCTTAGTATTTCCTAACTAAATAATATCAAACCCTCCACAGTACAAACGTGTTACAGACAATAATTCACCGAATCATAAATTTTACAGCCTTCTTCCACGGAACCACGAACAACACAGCTAAGTAGAAACTTATGTTTGTTTTTTGATAGGACTGTGTAACCGCGTGTGCTTTTTCTCTCTGATACGCCTTTTTTCCTTGGCATATACGCCTTTTTTTCTCAACGTTTATTTGGGATACAATAAAAGAGGTGGCCTTTTTAAATCAAGATATTGTTTCAAGGAAATTGAGATGTTGGATTACAGTGCAAGCAGTCTATCCAGATAACATTTTGTAGTGCTGACGCATTTAAGATGAATTTGTCTAAAGATTTATCTTATACTAGCTTCCGCCCACGGCTTCGCCCGCGTGGTAACTTGAAAAACAAAATCAAACTTTCATCCCCTATTTTATCCCCTTGGGGGTAAAATTAATCAAAATTCTTTCTTAGCGGATGCCTACGTCATAACATCTACCTGCATGCGAAATTTCAGCCCGATCCGTCCAGTGGTTTGGGCTGAGCGTTGATAGATCACTATGTCAGTCAGTCAGTCATCTTTGAGTTATATATATTTAGATTATGGCCTAGTTTTCTATCTTACGTAGTTAATATACAAAAATAAACAAAACCAACTGTTTTTCAATCTCTTTTACGAGTATATTCATGTCATAACATATACCAAGTTTTTTTTTTGTTTTGCCTTAATTTTCGTCAATATTGAAAACATTCGTCACTTTTTAATGGTATTATTATATACCTACTTCCTTTGGAGTTTTAATTTATATATCTATGTGCTACCTTCTACACGCGTACTTAGGTACATAAAAATTGCCTATAATGCTATTCCTAATCACAGCTGCGTCCAGTCCACCCGTGATTGCGTCACAAACACCAAAATCTAAACGTCTGTCTAGACATTCTTGTTTATAATTTAAATAACATAATATAATTAAGTACATAGCTTTGCAAAATTCAGTAGGTAATTACTACCGTATTAAATTAGCATGCTTGTCTCTCTCACGGTGGGTTTATTCAACAGATGGTACATTAAATTTATACAGTTTATCACTGAACCATTATAACAATACCCCAAAATATCCAACAAAGTTTTTGTCACCCACAAAAAAACATCATCAAAGCTTATATGAAACCTAACCCACAATTACGTCGTTATTACTTACAAAAATGGCTGACGCATTTACGTTATTTCACACTGATTATACATTTAGAAAACAAATTACTTTGCTAATGAAAACCACACTGAAAAAAAGAGCAAGAAACTATAATCATGAGATTATGGGAGCTGCTGTGAGATTATATAACCATTATAAATGCATTTACCCCTTAACAGATGCAGCGCAAGAGTTTAATGGCTATTCTATTTTATAATCATTCTTTGTGTTTTATAGGGGTGATTTCGGTGGTTTACGCCTATTCTTTTAAAAGGGTTTCAAGTAATGCTTTAAAAACGGGTTGCAATTATTACAAACTTACCCCATTTTACTTTAGATTATCATTTTTTTATCTGGTTTCGTTTTAAAGAGGGATCATGGTAACATTACTGTTCCTAATTTATTTATTATCACTTACAAATATGTCATTTGACGATAGACTCAAAATAAGATGATTTACAAAGCAACACAAAAGTTGTGTGCCATTTTTTAAAATTTATACACATAATATCACAACGCTTGCATTCCGCGACGGCAAGCCCCGCATAAATTATCGAATACCAGTGTCTGTGGACAATCGTTCATTGAGGTACTTATTTATTTTAAATACAATCATCAGGGGGCCCGCCGGCTGCCCATGGCTCTGTCGCGGGCCCCCAACCTCGAGCCGCTTTCGGTCCCTTTTAATCAACTGTCATATAGTACGATAGGATTACCATACCAACTTTTACTTCACACTGGCTTTGGTTCTTACTGCCATATCAATAAGAACAGTTTTACAATAACTTTGTTTAAAAAGGAAGTTTAGCCATAGTTTGATTGTGAGGCTATAAGGGATCTAGGGCAGGGTTAGATGACATTTGGGTTGGACAATGAGTTGAATAGTTTTATAGAGTATTTTTTTGTTGAGTAAAGAACGTAATTTTACTGTTTGGTTTATGTGATTACAGTACACTGTAGAAAAGAATACATACAAACTATTAATACATATAATTACTTTATACATATAGAGCGCTGGTGGTGTAGTGGTAGCACCCCTGCCTCACGATCCGAAGGTCGTGGGTTCAAACCTGGTCGTGCACCAATGAGTTTTTCCATTCGAAAAATGTATGTGCGCAATGCCAGTGCTCTTAAACGGTGAAGGAAAACATCGTGAGGAAACCGGCATACCCTAGAACCAAAAATTCGAAGGTATGTGTCATAGGTTAGTATTCTTATAAACGGCGATGGGCTTGCAACCTGTCACGTACGGAATACTAACTACTGTGCAAAATGTGGGCATGTACCAAATGTCATGTTTGGACTTGCCTCTGACTACCCTCCTTAGATATCCTCAAAGATCTCAGTAACTAAAGATTTGAGGAGATATCTACCGAGCCTGGGGATTACAGTCGTGATCATATTCATTCATTCACTTTATACATATATCGATTTTATATAATAAAAACATAAGAATTGATAACTTTGATAAAGCAATAGGTGAGTTTTGAAAACTATGACTAATTTCCCAAAATAGAGGGTTAATACAATGACCCACAATATGAGGTAACCATCACAATATTCATACATCTGAGCACGTCAAGCGAGCCGCGTTGATCTGACGAATTTGTTATGGTCCAAAATAACGTAACTACACACGGTCTTACAAGATTGTAAACATTTTGGCGAGTTGTCACTGACAGCGACCACAAAGAATCAAATCAACAAACATGCTCGATTGATTAAGTAAGTTTATTTTTCTTTAGTGTTCTTTATATTATAGCAAATAAACATAGACCGTAGTTTATTACATTGACTCACATCTATAAGCAAAAAAAAATATTTTATGGATGAAAGAATTTCAAGAATAATTCTGGTTTATATTCAACGAAAAAATGTTACTAAATAGTTATTATTTACTCAAAATACTGACTAAAATACATAACTATACTCGTAATTTCAAAGACAGGAGCGCTTCTGTAACTTTAAGTATTTTCTCTCCTGTTAACCATTTTTCCATAAACTATGTCATTCCATAGCTGGGCAAAAGCCTGTAAACCCTTCCACGTGTTCCAATCTTGTAATCGTTAGTAGTTAACCTGAATTTCAATTCCCGTTTGTTTTCATGCAAAACAAAATTAGGACCTAAGAGAAAAAAAATCCGTTGATCCGTGATGTAGACGAGCTGGAAAATAACTCGTTATTCAATTTTAAGATCCCATTTTATTCCGCCAGTATTATTAGTAAAGCCAACAACAAGATTTGCTGCACCCAACCAACATGTCATTCACCCGTCTCGCCACACTTACCGCCCGTGAGTTCCAGCCATTTCTTTTTCACATCCTAAACGGTCCATAAGTAAGGTATTGTGGCTCGAATGTTAACAATAGCGACCATTATGGCCGAGCATCGATATCCTTTCTTTGACGGTATTTAATTGTGTGATGAAGTGTGGTTACGACATTTTTTATTCGTATTTAGTACCGAGTGTGGTGAGACAAAAAATAAGCGGCGTATGTAAAGGATTTATACGCTTTAAGATTTAGCGGTTTTGCGTTGGGGAATTTCGTTTTGATTTTTGTATAGACAGTAAACTTTTCATTTTATTTTTTTTCAGTACTTTGAATACCTACTATATTCAAACTGTATAACTTGTGATTCGTTATGGGTTGTAGATACTTTTTTATCACAGCCTGGAAAAAAATAAATCAGTATTCATAATAAAAAATCGTTCCTGACGGATTTTTACACGACAAGAGAATAATTCATAGATACTGGCTGAAAATATCCATTACCAAACAAAATAGTTATTAATAAAAAGATTCAATTTTGATATTTATTCATAATTTCAATTAAATTTATCAAAAATGCACAAGAATTTTACTTCTGCTCATACAATATGTCTTTGGTAGCTTTAGATTAATTTAAAAGTAAATTTGTATTGAGCACTCTAATTAAAATCATATCAATATTCATAAGGTGCTCAACATCATCAAGTACATCGTTCATTCTTTCATCAATTTACAAATTAGTCTCAACGATAACCAGCACTTACATTAATTCATCTTGTCATCTTTATTGCAACGAAGTAAAGTTGATTTTTGCATGTGATATATTAGTTTGATTACCACCCGCCAAGTTGGTACATTGATTTCGACTGTAAACGCGGTCTGTATCATTCCATCAAATCTCAATGTAAAATGATTTCTGATGTAATAAGCTAAGGTGAAAATTGGCTTGGTGGCTTATAAAATTTAAAAAGTCAAGATATTACAGACTGCATTATGAATTTAATTGTTTCAGACAAAAAATATCGAATTTGTTAAAACTTTTCGCTACTATACTTTTACTTTTTCTGTAATACTTCTCATTTATAATCTCTACCAACCATGCAACCACAAACTGTATAGTTTATACAAGTTACAAACAAACACAACAAATTAATTAACTAGTACAAACAACAACAAACAACACTGACCCAAAATATATTAAATTTTCGTTTCAAACATTTAACTTTATAAACTGGGATAGAGTTTAAAATATTTAACATGATGTCTTTTGAAAATAAAATAAAACACAAATATAACATAACCGTAAATAATATTTTTTAAATAAATACTTACAATTTATAAGGAGCTTCTCAACGTGATGCTGATTAGCTTTTAAATAAACTAAAAGAAGGTGAACTAATTCCAAATGGAATTAAAATTGGACATATTAATGTCTACAAATCTGTGATTTTATTGTGTACGGCTGTTGAGGAAGCCTCCAGTTTGTGGATGGCTGTACGCAAGAAGTCACAACTCAATAAAAACAATTGGCTGTAGCAAATTTTTAGGACTAAATATTATGTTATGGTGACCGTCATCTTCTTCCTGCCCTTTTCCCACGCTATGTGGGGTCAGCACAACATGTTTTCTTCTTCTGTTTCTCTCGATCATCCGCAATCGCAGTACTGACACCTTTCTTACTCATATCATCTTTCACACATTTGTTATATAGCTGATATGATAGCTGTTTAGTCAACTCATCCCGCACGATGAGTTGACCAAATGAATATTTGAATTGGTATGACCTGACAAAATTTATAGGCCACTTGCAAGCTTCTGTAATGATGTATCGACTTTTCTAGCCAAAACCAATATAACTTAAGGCAAAATAAGATATAAAATAAGCCAGTTTTATTGTTGCTGACAACTTTTCTCGAATGTTCCTAAAGAAAATGCTGTGTTTGCCTGTCATTGGCATACATTCCATGGTATGGTTCTGTAGTATTGCTGTTAGTGTTGCCTAATAAATATGAGTGGCTTGTTAAACCACTTTATTTTAATTTTATTGCATAAACCCATCCAAATGACACTAACCATACCTTTCGTGAGCAGAGTGTCCCATTATACGCAGTTTGATGGCACTGCTAATTACAATGTTGTTTATTGTTTTTATATACAGTTCAGAGCTTAATTTAAACAAAATTGGCTTAAACTTTACGCTTCAATAAACTGAATATATTATTTTATGTTTTATTTTAAGAATTCTGGATTAATTGTATTATATTTTTCTTAGATAAAATATTTATACCATAAAAATATTATCCATTGTCACAAATTATTAGTTTTAAGATGGCTTTAAAGTCCGAAGCAGCCTAAAATTGAAATGATGCCATTTAACCTTAAATAAAAACACAAAGCATTATAGATGTAGACACTACACAAAACTGAATCCATGAACACATTAAATGTTTGTGTAAACATTCTTCTAAAAAGCTATTAAAGAACCATTAACAAGCCTAAGTATAAACAAGGTCAGTCAATGTTTACATCAACAAGTTGAAAGTGAAAATATAGGTCCACCTATGTTTGTTACAAGTTTAACCTCATTTTCACTTTCATGATTACCTACCAGAGAAAATAGATAGGTAACTCTTTATTGACTACTAGCAGTATGCTTCGCGGTTTCACCTGCATAGGTATATTCTAATATTAAAACTTAGCCTTACACTTAGGAATGATCTGGCTATCTATATAGTAAAATGTTTTTTGGAATTGGTTCAATATTTCTAAAAATACAAATACAACAAACATCTAAATATAGAATACAGATAGGTTGTCTATAAGTGAGTGTGTCAATCAGAATTTTGATTTTTATATTTGAAAGAGGTATTTATTTATAAGTTAACTACTGTGCAAAATGTGAGCATATACCAAATGTCATGTTTGGACGTGCCCCTGACTACTCTCTTTAGATATCCTCAAAGATCCAAGTAACTAAAGATCTGAGGAGGTATCCACCGAGCCCGGGGATTACAGTCGTGATCATATTTTTTTTATTTTTTTAGTTTGAGGTATTAATTAAATATACGTAACGTTTCTTATGTATTTTTCTACAATAAAACTGTCTTGAAATTTAAATAACGTTTGCCTTTTTAATAAATCAAGTTACAATCCCGATATTTTTTGCTTATAAAGACGTTATCGACCAACACAGGTCTCTTTACTTATCTTAACTGCCAATGGGCCTCAATAAAAGGAGCCAGGCAAAGTAGAGGTCCAATAAAATTAGGACATTTTAATTATGTGCCCCTATTTTGTCGGTCCATACGTTAATTACTTCCAATTGACGGTGGTCTAATTTACTTTTAAATAAAGCTGTTAATTAAGAAGGTACTTCGGATGCTATTGGCCCAATAAAGGCATAAAAATCGACTGCCTACTTGATCCTTTTCGGTGTATAGTGCCAGGATAGATTTGGCCGAAGGATATGGCCGAATTTCGGCTTTATCACCTATATGTATAGGTATGTATAATATGTTTATTGACAAAAATCAAAATAACATTATTAACATTATTAAATTATCATTATTGTAATCGTAACTTTATCTTAATTCAATAAGAGGATTCAATAATTTTCGCTTTTTAGGACTGTGATGATTTTATTTAGGTAACATGTGAATCAAGTGATAACTTTTTTGGGTTTGTGATCAACAAATAAAAAGAATAAACTGGACGTAGGTATATATTTTTGTTCGAGACTGCCTTCTGAGGTGCCTAATAATTATAGCCTTTTACAAACTGAAGGTATTTATTCCATTTTTGTTGCTACAAATGATTAGTGTGCCCAATTGAGACAATTAGGTATGTGTTCGGAAAAAAATTCGGTCAATTTATATTAAGGCCGAAAGAGATGAAAACTTCAGTTCGACTCTCTAATATTCTGAACAAAGACATAAATAGTTAGAACACTCTAATTGATTTGCAATAAACGGAACGCTTTTTGCTCCGAAGCGAGTTCTCGTTCAACTTTATAACTCATTATTATTTAATTATTATTATCCTGGATCATAGAGCACTGGTGGTGTAGTGGTGGCACCTCTGCCTCACGATCCGAATGTCATGGGTTCAAATATCTTTAAAATGTTAGAAGCAAGAAGCTATTTTCAATTACTTTCAGCCAGGTTTTTTTGCCGGTCTGTTTTATTGACATAAGTTCATTGAGTTAGCGGTTGTTACCATATTTGTAAGCCTCATATTTAAAAAAAAATCTACATCTTCCCGGAAACCACGCTCAGACCAATATGTCAATTACGATAAGCCATATTTAACGAACAGGCCGACAGACTCGCTAGCGCCTAAACCTGCGACTAGCAAACACCGCTGTTTGAACTCAAACAGGTAATAAGACAAAATAATAGTTCTAAAGAATACTGAAGTGTCACTGTCACGTCACAGAACCTACATAAGATTCAGTTACACATAGCTTAGGTGGATTTTCTGCGGTGTATTTGCCTGACGTCGCTCTGGTTTTTATATGTTTTCTCGTGTTATTTTGAGTTTTATTGCGTAATTTTGGTGGTTATTTTGCCAATAAAGCCCGGGTTCTTGACGCGAGTGTAAAGTATGTGAATAAGAGTGAATGGTTCTCTTCAAATTCCATCGGAGGAAATCCCAAAAATTTTCAACAAAACAGCCATCTTTTGTTTAAAATTGACTTGACAACTTGACTATGACTCTGTGACGTTGACAATACTTATAAATAAATACACTTGACATTGGCAAAATTGTTCTCTAAGAGACAGATGCCATAATTGAAGAAGAAGAAGAAGAAGAACATAGCTTAGGTTTTGTTACACAAACTTGATCTAAGTTAACCCAGACTTTTATATGTAGATTTTTACTGAGTTTACATTTCAAAATAAAAGAACTAGATTTGAGTTCAGATATACCTACTTTTTCATTTAGTTCTGAAATACGAAGTATGATAATTTTATACATTAAAAGTGAGTTGTGTTTTTAAGGCGTTATGAATCATAGTTTAATACCATAGTAATAAAGTTTATTCTTCTGTGAACGCTGCTAATTGAAAGTGACACAGGCTAAGTTGATGTTTGAACTCAAACAGGTGATAAGATAAACCTCAGTTGAAGCCGACACAATGCATGGTGGTAAATATTTGTTATGTGAATACCTTTTGGTGTGAGCGCGTGCTGTGATAGTGAGCGTCTGTCACACGGCAGTGTATTCTGTTTATAGATACGATAATGTTTCGTAACTAAAACATTTTCGTTAGTCATGGTAGTTTTTTTTTATTTAAACAAACCGTTTGCTATTAATCGATTGGGCTAATTTAATTATAGCAATCATGGAATTCTCACTAAAATTAACACAGTTGTAGTTCATACAACGGATCTAGGCATTCGTGAAGTTAGCCACAGGTGCGAGTTTGCGCATGCACAGTTTCTTCCCCCCCTCCTCATACCTCCAATTGCTCCCGAAAAACGATACTGCGAAGCTCTTGCGGCTAACTTCACGAATGCCTAGATTCGTTGAGCGAACTATGCGTTGAGTAAGAAAGGTGTGACGGAGAGAGATGACGGATGATAGAGAGAAATGGAAGAAAAGAACGTCTTGTGCCGACCTCATAGCGTGGGAAAAGGGCAGGAAGAAGAAGAAGAAGATTAACAAATTGCAGCCGCTGAATCAATTTCAATAATATTGGGTACACAATCTAGATCATTGTTACAGTTTTTGTACGTACTTTGTATACTTAAGCTTTGATAACAATGTATAAATACAAAAATATTTGAACAAATTTTAAATTTTAGTTTTTTTTACTTCCTGCCTTAGCGTAAACGCTCTACCTCTTAGTTTTAAAACGACTCCTATTTGTTACTCTTCGGTGTGACATACAGCCGTCTAATGTATGAACACAGCACTTAAGATTGTAGCGGATGTCAAGGATAATAGATAAATAATTTCTTACAATGTATGATAATCATGTAAAATCTGAAAATAACTTATTTTGGATGAAAAGTTAGGTTTCTTAACTACTTACGCTTTCAATTTTATAATAATTGAAATATTTCATAAAAATCAATCAAACTATTCCAAACATCAAAATATCCAAATTGGATACATACTTATTTATTTGACTCAATAACGTTTAAACAGCTGAACGGATTCGGATGAAATTTCGTATAGATTAGTTTTAAAGTGATCTTGATCAGCGTAGTTTATTTACTTTTGTAGGAAACACTCGTTCAAAGTCGATGGCAGATGCTAGTGGGTTAATAGTTCAGTTAGTGCTAGCTTTTTAAATTTGAATTATTCCTATCTGTCTCCCTGCTCTTCCTGGGGGAACAGTTGATGATAAAAAGTTCGATCTGTCCACCTCTTTGCAACGGAAGAATAGTTAAACTATCGTGGTGACATTTCAACACCTACCATCTGTCTTTAGTTGATTACCAATAAAATCACTGCAGGCATCATAGAACGAATCGACTATTAGACACTCACTTCACATAAAAGAGCATTCAAAGCTACAATTGTGCGCTTGCGCCGCTTAAGAGGCACCTTTAGCACTAGTTTCTGACATTTTTATATCACGAAACTAACATTTGTCATGGAGTTATATTGTTTGAATGGTGGTAGAGGCTTTCAAATTTGTTAACGACTCTTAGACAATCTATACTACACTAGCTTTTACCTGTGGCTTCGCACGCGTGCCAACTTTACTCAACACAAAGTAGCTTATATTTTGCGAGATCATTCTATTAAATACCTTTTATATTCTTAATTGATTATAATTTTGTAAAGACATTTAAGTGTTATAGAACAACAAACAATACAAGCTTACAAATATCAAATTTGAAATGTTTTGCAACTGAAACTGAAAATAGTAAGGTTATAATGATAATGCTTGAGTTTATATATAATTTTAGGTGAGCTCTGGTGTAACGGACAGACAGAAAAGTCATGAGTTATTTGATATTTTCAGCTAACTAACAATTTGATAGCGCAAGAAATTGGTGCTGAGGTTACTATAGTACAATCACTCTTCATTGGTAGTTATGGAACTTGAGCTTTATTGCAAAGCCTTTAGATTCAAATGGTGATGAAAGCGATAAGTTTAAATCTTTTGTACACTACTGGCTTAATTCTGTCAAGGTGTCATCGACTGTAAAAATGTGATGAAATTGGGGTTAGTGGTGTTATAATTTTTACAAACGAAATTGAAGTTTAATTCACTGATTTTAAGTTTCAATATCGTAAGTGATTTTATAGGTATCAGCTGCTGTCAGAGTGAGATTTCTGGATTATACTATTACTTCTTCTGTGCTCCAATTGTTCGCTTACGTCTTTCAAGATTGCGCTTGCACATCTATCCGTCACGACCAACCAGAAACGAGATCGAAACCCGATAGGCGGAGCCTGATTTGCGCCGCCCAACGCCCACCAAACGACTTTGTTTCAAGTATTGGGTTACAAATAATAGAGTACGGTTTGTTACATTGTTTTAAATTTTTTTTATCAGGATTTTATTGAAATTGGAAATCAGGGGATAAGATTTCAAGGGGCGATAAATTGTGGTTAAACTTTTGAAACATCGGTAACTTTTGGATAATGTAGTTACTTATGCATAAAACATTATTCTCATAATAGTTTTACACCTAAGTATTTTTTGTACCTGTTGTACCTACTAAATATATTTATCAAACTGAATATTAAATTCCGTAACTTTTGATCAACGATGTAAGTAATTTCATTGTTACGGTAAAAAAAATTAAATGCATGTAGGTACCTAATAACAATGATTAGTGTGAATTTATTTCGCTTTGGATGTTTTTCTTCACCGTTTGGCGCAAGTTACAAGGCTCTCAGGCGCACAATCCATTCACCACACTTGTTCGACAGACCTAGTGACCAAGAAGAAGAAGGTGCACGATCGAGTTTGAACTCACGACCTATCAGGATAGCTACCATCGCCAGGCCCCTAGTAAATAAACATTACAAGTCTACAAATTTGTAAAAACGTGTCAATATTGTCGAATTTTATGACAGTGCTGTTTAATAAAACCTACAAATAATAATACCTACCTAAAAAAATGTAGGAACAATTTTACAATTTTGTAAATTTTCCATCATTCCAAATTTGTAAATCGTATTTTTTTTATTAAACAGAAACTTGTAGGTAATTGTATTTTACAATTTGCAACGTTTATTAAATAGGGGCCAGTCCTCAATTTCACATTTTCTATTTTATTTCACAAATCATACTAAGTTCGTATCCGTTAATTGATTCGTAAGATGCATTGTCATAGGCCACAGCTGGGCAAACTTACATTGCCATTAAAAAGTTATCGATCCAATAAAACCACGCAATCGTACACATACCTACCTTCATTATACTATTCGACACACGCGACTTCATCTGCGTTTTGTATCTAAGATTGTTTGAACCATGTTATAAAGTTTTTCGCTTCTAGAATAGAATAGAATTCTTAATGTATCAGGAATGACACTAGCTTGCGAAATTAATTTCGTAAGCTATGTAAGTATGCCGCTTGTCTAAGCCCTCAGATGGCGTAACGACTATATTTTTTTTTTTTAAATACGTTTAAATCTAGATTACATTTATAAAATTCTTTTATATTTTGACCTATTTTTCAAAGAATATATATGACCAAACTCTTCATCCATCAAAATATTTTCAGTATCTATTATTACAGACTTTTCGACCTTTACAGTTTTATTATATTGTAGATATGGCACGGTCGTCGTGTGCGGCCGGTATCGCCGACTATCGCGATGGCGCCGTTACTGTCAGTGCGACACGATAGGCGCATAGGCAATTGGCAAAGATAAGTTAGGTACAGACAGAGCTTCTTGCAAAAGTCCGGCCGCTCAGTCTTCGCTGGGTCGAGGAGACCTTTGTGGGACCGATTGGTGGAAGGTTTTTAATACTTAAAAATTCTTGGAGCGCTGTGGAATCAATGTATGTCTTTCGCGAGTCTTTTTATTGAGGGTGAAGCGGGGACGTGCTTGGTGTGTGCCCTGTGTGTGTGTGCCTGAAAAGCTACAGACAGAGCTACCTAATAGAAAAAAAGAGTTAGGAGATTTAGGTCAAGGATCATAAAAAGGGTTAGGAGATTTAGATGATAATGTAGACGAGATGTAGTAATAATAATGTTTACTTTCAAGGAGTATTCAAATCTCATATAGATACAGATGTGACAATGGGCTTCCAACTAAGTCTAGCCTGTACCGCGGAAATCCTAACCAGATTTTACAATAACGTCAGAAGCTTAAAATAGTCAATCAGTTTCGAACGCAGCATCTGACTCATCTTAGGTAACTCATCTTTGCGCACATACAGCACTTAGCTGCAAGCGTATAATGGCAATGCTCGCACAGCAATGATAATCCCTATTGTCACCGTCAATTCGCAGTTCTGATAAGATGACACCGATCGTAGTTTCACCATGAAATACCTAAATGAAATTACATTTAAATAGTTGCCCACGCACTATACGGGATATTAAGATTCATAAATATTAGTAATATCGTAGTAATGCAGTTTTGATGTAATTATGCACTACTGTCTGCGTTTGCGCAGCGGGGAAGCATGCTAATGGGTTTCTTCTGCTGCTCGCTTCGGGAAATTGCGTCAGTGTAAAATGCACGGAAAATGTATTGTCTCAGAATAATTAACTATTAAATCTAGTCACAATATTGCGGGATTTTAAAAGTGGTTTTGTGGTATGTTATCTACTTAAGTTTTAAGGCTTCAAGGTATTTTATTTGTCAGCTCAATAAAGTAATTGCACTATTTAATAATAACCATTACATGAAGCTTTTGCTCGGCTTATTTACTTTATCACCAGAGCACGCTACTTTAATTTAGCTTCTTAGGTACCTACTTATTTGTTCCGTCAGTTTGAATTTTATTTAATGTGAATATCAATAATGATAAAAAGATAATAAGCTAGGTAAAAAAGATAATAAGCTAGGTAATAAATTAGAGTGTTTATTATTTCAACTTAGTCATTACTTTTCCATTAAATTTGTAGCTTCAATCCACACCTATTTAATGTAAATTTCTACTGTCTGAACACATGAACAGAACATGTAATAGAAATAGGCATTACATATTTAATACACAGTTTGGTTACGCAAAGGGAATGAATGTATGCCTATCATGAGTATTTATTTCGTCTTTACAAAATTCACAACATGAAGACAAACAGCTCAAGCAGAGCCGTGCTTAAAAATACGAAACAGCCGGGACGCACGTTCCAAGCTCATTGTCAAAACACCTCATACAATTTCACAGTCGAACAGCAAAACAACAAAAAAAAGCATACTGCGTGTGGTCGGCGCGAATAAAAACCACTAAATTCGGATAATGTACACTCGAGCTAAAAGCAAATATTTCTCAAACACCTCTCAAACACGGGCCTTTGTCCCCGTAATATCAGTGCCGGTGACAATACCGAGGACGAAAAAAAAGAAAGGTTTCTACTTTGTTTAACTCAGCAGGCTTTCCGATTGCTTAGTAATTTGCGGATAATTCGTGGCTATAAAACTTTCGTAGGCTCTATTATGTTGTCGAAATGGTGCGTCTGTGTAATTGATCTTTGATGTTCGTAATTGGAAGTGACTGAGATGAAAACAATTATAGGTTGTGATTTTAGTTGATTGGCAACAAAAAACATTGACGCACCCATGAATTTTGTAGATAAAACGAAGAACATTTTATTCAACAGACCAGTGTATAGTATAAAAGAAGTGACCAGATAAAACGACGAATTCAAAACAATCAGTAGAATAGCCTAACATTTTAAATTAGAATACGAATCGGCGTAATAAATAGCGTTCCAGAAACCAGACACTCGAGCGTACCTCATTTGTTACGTTTTTAACACATCCCGTTCCAAATTCCACAAAAAAGAAACGAGGCCCATTATGATCATGTTTTGTTACGAAAAGAGCTTTATGTCATTTTGATAAACTCTTAAGATGTCTTTGTGTTGGATTGAATCGACAGTCCTTTTATTCGGTTCGTTCGTGTGAATCTTTGATGCTCTTCATCGAATCCTAAGTTGAATTGGAACGATTTTTCAAGCTCAGTAGTCATCTATTGTTGGAGATAGATCGTTTAGTCTCACTTTTTAGTGCGACCTTTACTATTATAACTCGATGTTGTATTAACTGACAATATTATTAAGTCATTAAATTAGTTCAAGTTATTTTAATATAAATACTAGCTGGCCCGCTCGCAACTTGGTAGCAAGTTTTATTCTAAATGAATTTCAATAAAATGCGAAACACGCCTTTCATCAATTCTGTTCAAAAAGATTTATGCAAAATTTGTAGTAGATTGGACCAAAAACTTTGCCCCCTTTTTGACCCTCTTAGCGATAAAATTTCGGAAAATCCTTTCTTATCGGATGCCTACGTCTTACAAAAAAAACACCTTTCAAGTTTCAGGTCTCTACGATCAGCGGTTTAGGCTGTGCTTGATCCGTCAGTCAGTCATTCAGGACAAAGCATTTTATAAGTATAGGTAAAAACTTTTGTCTATCAGGAAATGTTTAAGACCCAGCATTTTGAATATTGCAAGTATTGCAACCCTAATCATTCTATTACCGCTTAATAGATTACATTGAAATTGAACTACACGATACTCAAGGATATAAGTGATAAATCAACCGGAGCTAAAACACGAATTAGTTACAAAACCTTGGTTAATCATGTCAAAAACACCTCTGAAAATTCAGAAATTCCCTAATTTATCCAGAACAGTAAGGTATTTTGAATTTCTATTTCACATGAATGTAAATCAGTTAATTTGAAACAAATCAACCCAGCCTTTTTTTTGAAATAAGCTATTTACTTGAACATATTTATGTTTTTTATAAATTGTCGCTTTCGTTATTTAATTCAGAGCAGCCATATTATCATGCCGCACTCTACTTACTTGTCATTTGGGTATTTCGCTTCGTGCTATGTCTGATTCCGCGGAGATCCGCGTTGCTATACGGACCTATGTCACTTTTTTGTGTAACTTTTACGTAAGGAATAGTGTGACGAGTATTCTGGGCCTTAATAAAAATACCATTACCTAACATAGATAACTCCTTCTTGAGAATCAAATTTCTCGAGCAAAAACCACAGAAGTTATTTTTGCTCTATAAAACCTCGACTCTATGATTGCAAGAAGTAGTTAGTTGGTTTTTCTATGTGTTTTTCATCAGTGATCTGGTTGTTTGTTGGTAAAAAATAAAAAATAAATGAAAATAATAATAAACTCAAGGCATATTTTACATGAAACCAAAATAAAATAATTACACAACGCCATCTAGAACACACAGTGTCTATCTATAGGTATACTGTTTTTTCTTATAAATACACACAAAACATACATCTATGTTCATCATTCAAATGCTTGTCCTGGATCCCACAATCAACAGTGTAAATGCAGAGCTGATAGGTCAGTGATATGGAATGAACAAAGAGTAATTTTTTAAACTACGACTTATCCAAACTTTTTAATTTCCGTTTTGTTGATCATACGTATTGCTACAATATCCACCTTGAACAAATTATTTAAATTATGTCCTGCAGCGGGTATCGAACCCGGTCTTCTTAATATTATGTAACGTCAAAAAAGTCGCTGTCATTATTTAGGACAGTCCTTCGTTAGGTATAACGTGACTTTGTATTTCGTTGTCGCTACTATCCCATGTTTTCAGAATATCGAATACTAACTTCCGCCCGCGAGGTACTTACATAAAATATAGCCCCTGTTCATCTTGACTGTTAATTCTAAACAATGGTGAAAGAATTTTTCAAATCGGTCTAGTAGTTTTGAAGCCTATTTAATTCAAACAAACAAATCTTTCTTTATAAAATTTAGAGATGTGAAAGTTTGTGTTTTGTATGTTTGTCAGACTGCATTATTATAATGATACAATTTTATAATAATTATCTTAATTTTATTCGGGTAAAAAACCACAAGTGAATTAAAAAGAGTTAATTACCTACTATTATAATAGTGTCAAAACTGCATAAGTGTGGGTAATAAAACAAATGTTCAAAATAATTATTATAATTACAGTTATTACTCACTACACAACCTGATCGTTAAACCTACGTTTAAAAAGCCGTAAACAAGGCCTCTATAACAAATACACTGAGGAAGACCCTTAAATATGACATTATTTATACAAACTTTACTTACATATAAATAAGGCCTATATTTGAAGTCTAAATTATTACTACACGGACGAGTATGCATAAGTAAAAAAGAAACATACTTTGACTTACTATAAAAATATAGTCTTTCGTTCAAACACTATGAAAAGTTTTTAAGTCCAATTTAGTTTAAAAAAGACAAGGTATTGTTTTTTAAGTTCATGTAAAAGACCAAACTAAACACGAACCCATCAAATCTTAGTTTCTTACAAAAAGATGTTCTGTTCAAACATACTTATGCAATGTAAATAATAATTGAAAAACCAAATACTCGACCGTAACTTACTATACGGTTAGTAAAGTTAGCCGTTTTCTATGCGCAAGTACACAGTTTTGTATGAAAAAGCTGACGGCTAACTTCACGATAGCCTAGATCCGCAGGCCGTATGACAAAATAAAGTAGTATCATCAGTAGATAGAGACAACGGGTGTTTTTAGCGACAAAAATAGACCTTATGATAATATCTTTACAGTTCTCTTATCTAGCATTGGACGGAATAATTGAATAGATCTTATATTTACAACATTAAATGAGATCAGATAATTTACATAAATCAGAATAAACTTAATAATACTTACAACAACCTTCCAAATGACAAATGTAAAACTAAAACTCCACAACCCTCTATTTCAGATATAAATTACATACTGTTTTATAAAAAAAATAGTAAGCAATATGAAGATATTGCTATTACTAATAAAAATAGCTGGTATTGAACGTGAGGAAAAATAAAATTCATTACAATATTACATGTAGCCATAAACGCATCTAGCATTTTGATGTCAATAACCAACTATCTATACATAGGTATAGGGTACCTATTTATTATAAAAAAAAACTATACAAATTTTCATAAACAACAGTTCAAAAATACACGCTCTAACTTATAACTACAAGGCACCGTATAGAATCAGTCTTTTCAGAACCATTATTAAAAAAACACTAATTTTCATCCTCCGTATCAATACTGTCAATAGGAAAATTCGGATTTAGCAATGGACTTTTTCCGTTGCTGCCACTAGGAGAGGTATTCACTGATGATATACCTACTAAGTTATGCGTTAGGCTATGTCGCCTCAGATCACAATTTCTTCTAAAAACCTTTCCGCATGACGAGCAGTTGTAAGGCTTTATGTCTGTATGTGTTAGTAAATGTGTCTTCAAGTTTGACCTCTGGTTAAAACTTCTACTGCACACGGGACACTTGTGCGGAGACTCCTCCATGTGAAGGATTTTGTGAACGGCTAAGGTTCTCGACTGGCAAAAGCCTTTTCCACATTCGAGGCATTTGAAAGGCTTCTCTTTTGAATGGATATACCTGTAAACAAAAAAAAAATAAGAAATTGTGAGACACTGTAAGTCCTTATGACAATCGACGAACAAGGTACTAAACAACTAAAATTGTGATAATTATTATGTTCCTTATGGTATTTATAGGCACACCAAAATCCAATATTAAATTGCACATGCCTCATTAGTGACCTACTGTAATTACCAAGAACATTAATTTATCTTAGCTAAAGTGTAATAAACTTTGAACAATTGCTCTGTAAGCAAGTTTCCTAAATATTTGTACCAATTTATATTTATAAGTTCAATCTAGCCCTATAATTTTGTTTCTGTACGCACTATGTGAAAATGATTAATAGGAATGTGAACTATCACAAAACGTATTATGCAAAACCAGCCTCTCAGTTGTAAACTATACCTACGCAACACGTTCATTTGGACTAATCTTAATAAATTATCGCAAATAGCAACTACAACTCTAGCAACAAAATTACAAGTCTCCATAAAGTAGCTGCACAAGTACATATTTTAGTCGAGGATGGTGCGTGGGCTCAATAAATACGTCATGTCTTAAGGCGTCGAAACCAATGCATCGACGCTCTCGCATGGTTCCGACATCTCGCAAGGAAGCCAACCAGGCCTGGAGGACGATGGTAATAAATTCAGCAAGGCTTTAAACTTCAGCGTAATTCATGTAGACAAGTACGACAAAGAACTCAAGAATGCTAAACATAATATTGTAATAAACAATACTACAGTAGAAATTAACAATGTAATTATATATTACAAAAGAAACATCCTAAAACATATCAATAGTATCAAATCTCAAATTAAAATTAAGCACAACATATAATTAACACGCCCGTGGGTAACGTGTAATCAATAATAATGCACCGAGGGAACCCGGCAATCGAGAACCCAATCCGAGATACAACCATCGAATCAAATAAACAAACATGTAGATTGTAGGTACACGAACATAAAAATTAAGACGCGTTTACAGTAACGTAATACGTGTAATAATCGTTAGGTACGGTGAGATCAGTGACGATAAAGGGCAACATGATGAATGAAATAATAATTCGGTTATTAAAACACGAGATGATGGTGATTAGGGCATTGATAGACGCGCGGCGAGGCGTGTCGTGCCGGTCAGAGGCGCGGGCGCAGCAATAGGCCTAGATCGAGCCGCGACTCTGATTAATGAACCTCACTATGTGAACCGATGGCTATGAAATTTCAATTGCAATGCCTATCAAAGCTCACCAAGTGTTATCTAATAAAAAGTGACGCCCAAATAACCAAACAAGCTACAAATTAATTTAGATCCATTATCATTTCAATCTACACAAAAAACTCAGAAAGGCTAACAACGAAACTTGATTTTGTACACCATATATGTGTTATATATGTGTTATATATGTTGTATGTGGAGGATATATTTTTTGTTGTTCGTATTAATCCTTACGTCAGGATCACCACGTGCTTTGTAAAAACCCGTCGAAGGCCCAACTCGGTTCGGTATAATGTATCGTGTCAACGGACATCGATTGAACATCGACAGGTCGGCCTGCCTCACCCTCCGGCGTCTACAAGAAATTTATTTTATTGCCACAGAGATACGGTGATTCGGAACGAAATCGCCGAGGGACAGGTGTAAAAAGTCCAACACCTTTAGATGTTTTTGGGTGGGGATCCACAGATAAGTGGAGAAATAGATTGAGAGCTCTCGTAATACCATTATCATATTTATTGTGTTTGAAATCCGTGTTTCGAATTCCAATTGTTGTAACAGCGACATCTTTTTTGAGTGCGGTGTATGTTTTTATTTTGTGGTAAATATTTAGATATGAAAAAGGATTCAAGGAGATTTATAAGGAATGCGGTGCAGAAAATAAAATGAGAATTCAAAATTAAAACATTGGGTCTCGTGGGATTAGCGGCGGTTTTGTGAAATAATTTACGAGCGTGACGAACGACTTGTCGATACCATCTGCGTCCATACTTAACCCTTTTTGTTTTTAAATTATTTTTCTTCACCGCCATTATTTAAAGGTTATAATGTTTCGGGTTAAGAACGGTCGAGCAAAATTAGTTTTATTGATATTTCATATGAATAAGGATTGTGAACTTGAATGCCGGGCACGACACATACACGGCTTATATACTACAATAGTTTACCCGTGTCTTTGTCTGCATTAAAAATGTAATCCCAGGCAGGTTGATTAGGTACACATCTTGTTTTAATATATCGATACAAAAAACACTACAGCAGGAAAAGAGCTCCCCACCATTGATATTTAAAACAGTTCTCCAGAAGAGCAGACAAACGACTTTTTTAAAATAAATAAAAGAGCGAGATTTTGCTTCAAAATTCAAAGAAGAAGAACAAAATTAATCATGACAGCTGATTTGGCTATACATCTCTGGAACGGAGATAATGTTTGAGATACTAACTAGTTTTTGGTTAGGTCGTAAAACACTGGAAACTTGTTAGGGAATAACAAATTAAATAGTTAAGATTGTCTTAATCGATTACGGAAGAATTAGTGGTTTCAAAAAGATAAAAATGTCACAGACACATTTGACCACATTCTAATGGCTGTAAAAGTAAACCTTGTATAAAATTTAAAATAATTCTGTTGAGTGGAACAGTTCCTAAAATAAATATTAAAAAGTTTTATTATTTACCTGTGATCTCTGAGATGATCTTGTCGTCGGAAAGCTTTGCCGCAGATGTCACACGAATATGGCCTCTCATCAGTATGCGTCCTTTCGTGAATGAGCAAGTTGTAAGACTTCGTGAACTGCCGGTTGCAAAACTTGCATATAAATTGTTTCTTCGTTCTAGGCCCAGTTGTAGTTGTCTTTGTTTTGTTTGATATACTGCTGCTGGATGATGAAGAGCTATTGGTCGATTTTGAGGAGTTAGAAGCTTGAGGTGATAGTGGTGCTTGAGGACTACCACTCATCTGTTGTTGGTACATCGCATTCATTAGTAAACTCGGATATCCATTGTCTAAGTTCTGAGAACTGTAGCCGTAACCTTTTGATGTAGATTCCAGATGTTGCTCTAAAGTGAATTCATCTTCATTATCTAATAATGCTAAATCTTCCTCCACTTCTTCTGATAAGTCAACGTCTTCAGCTGCTAATGTGTCTGATAGGGGGTACTCTTCCGGCGTTTTGGGTGAAAATTCTTTAGAAACGTTATCAACAGAATCGATTTCACTTATTTTTGCACTTGCCGTCGCTATCCTTAGTATATCTTGCTTCGATGAGGAACTATTTTCCGGTGAGCCGGGCTGTGTTGTTACAGTTGAAACGGATGTCAGGCGTTGCAAAGTCAAATAGGATTCCAACGCTTGTAAGTTTAGCGCGGCTGCGGCGGCAGAGTTGGACGGCAAGAGTGCGGCCTGCTGCAGTGAATTCACCATGGCATTTTGCAAGGATATCACTACACCCTGCAGCGATCTTTGCAACATGTTTTCTTGCAGCAACGCGGCAGATGCGATAGATAAGTTGATGTTCGTGGAAGAACTAGGGCTCTTACTTGCTTTGTCCGGGGGCGGCGGTTCGACGAGCAATCCGTTCATCTCCGGCTTGGTGTCTTGTATCTGTAGGTTGTTTTTCAGTTTGATGATGGCGCTTTCCAGGGAGTTGAGTGTTGACTTGCTGGATCGGCTTTGTTCTTGCATGGTTGAACTGTGGCATCGGCACGTGTCGGTCGCGGGGGGAACGCGAGCGCGTGCGAGGCTGACTTGCGTCGGTACGCGGCGTGCGGAATGCTCGTGCGACGCGGTGCGACTGAGCCGGCGGGCAGCCGGACCCTGCTCCGCCCCCACCTCACCTCGCCTACCTTCCCGCCTCACAAAAGCTCTCTATTTTAGGCAACTCTTTGTACAGTAATGGTCACCTCACGCTGCCCTAACGACGGACACGTCCATGAGAACAGCGTTGCGCCAGATTTGTTTGCCCCTTTTAAGTAATGAGATTCTGAATGGAATAGTCGGGCTATGGGAAAACAATGTGGTGCGATCGACGGGCTTGTTTTGTCAGTGGGTCACGCGCATCGCCGCGCCGTCGCTCCGCATCGATCGGGATAATCGAGACGCAACTCGATCCTTCCTTAGACTAAATTTTGCGTATTACAACTACAACCAGGCTTACCGACTGACAAATTTGACTTTTACTTTTACGATTAGCTACACTTGCATTTATATTTATTAAAGATTTTATGATCATACATTATATTCAAAGATATTTGAAATTGTTGCCAGACGATATTTTTTGTAATTTGTTTATTTACAAGATTACCTAACATAGTATTTAAAAGAAAAACATTGCAGTACAAATACGAAACTGGACCAACTGCCGTGACCCTAAACCCATTGATATAATTATAATATAAATGCTAATAAGTGGTAGAGTTTATATTTATGACACAATTGGGCGCTAGTTAGTTTAGGTAGTAAATTAAGTATTAGACGTTAATGTGTAGGCTTTTTAATTAAAAACCTTGTTAAAACCAGAATTATTTATTAAGTTTGGTTTAAGTTTAAACGACTTTTAGTAAGCAAAATCGTAGTGTTTTCTGTATGGTATGCACCTGATGCTGACAATATTCATGAGCCTGATTTTTTTTAGAAATATGATTAGTGTTTAGTTCAAATAATTAAACCTATTTAGAGATCTATTTAAAAGGTTAAAAAATTATAAATAAAAATCCAGTAAAGAAGTTTTTAAATATTCACTTAATTACATAAAATCACGCCTGTTGACCAAAGAGGTAGGCAGAGACTACGGATTTCTATTTGCTACGACACACCTGTTTTTTTCAGTCACTATCATTCTTTTAACATGCAATATCTATCAATATCTACATAACCTTGGCGTATAGTAAAAACCTCGTACAGATAAACATAAATGCGGATGATACAAAATAAACCACGATCACGACTGTAATCCCCAGACTAGGTAGACAATCTTCTCAGATATTAGAAGTCTAAACATGACATGTGGCACATGTCCACATTTTGCACAGTATTACGTACGTGTGAGGTTGCAAGCCCATCGCCGCTTATAAGAGTACTAACCTATGACATACACCTTCGAATTCTTTTTTTTGGAAGATTTTTTTTTGTTCTAGGGCATACCCTAGAAGCATACTTCCACACGATGTTTTCCTTCACCGTTTATGAGCACTGGCATTGCGCACATAAATTTTTCGAGTGAAAAAACTAACTGGTGTACGCCCAGGTTCGAACCCACGACCTTCCGATCGTGAGACAGGGGTGCTACCATTACACCACCAGCGCTCTAATTATAATCGAAATAAAACGTAATCGGTAAAAATTTTACTATCTTTACGCCAACGATAAACATTAAAAACACTTGTTTCACAAGTCTAGGTACATCAGTGTCACGGTACTGGCCAGAGACAATGGGCACGAGCTGTCTGTCTGTTTGTCCATGCTCTAATGGAGCGTGTTAATTGCAATTATGGATTGACATGAGAACGTGCTTCATTAGGCTTGGATGGATTGCGGAATCCATTGCATTTCTCATCATCATCAGTCTGAAGAAGTCTACTACTGACTTAAGACTACTGACAGATTTAAATCTACATAGAAGTCTTTCGTTATGTCCACTATTTTCAGAAATACTTAAAACTTATTGAGAAACTATGAATAGGAAAATGAAGGAACATATTTTATTAAACACTAGCTGTTTCCCGAGACTTATCCGCAAAAATCCTTTAATTATTACACCTTGGGTTACATTTTTGAAGTTGGGATCCCTAATTTTTTCTAGTTATAAATATCTTATGTTAATCAGAGACAATGTATAATTATAATTGTGAAAGAATTTTTGAAATCGGATCATTACTTTTTGCGTTGATACAAAATTTTCTTCTATTATTAGTATAGATAAAATTTTAATAAATACATAAATAATAACTTTTGTAAATACTTATCATAATATCCCTCTAATATTAATGAAATGTATGTAGATATTTGGATGTGTTTTTTTATGGCTCTATTCATGCCGAAACGGATTTAGATAAAATTTGGAAAAAAGTATAGGCTATGTTTTATGATGGTACCAAGCGTACCAACTTGCAGGCAGAAGCTAGTCATCAGTAACAAACAGTTTAAATCGTTGGTTAGGCAGGTACTGTATTTAATTATGTTACCTATAAAAATTATTTGGTAGGAAAATAATCCAGGAATAATGCGCACGTAGGAGAGTTTCAAACTCACTGTGATATAGACACTTGTCTAGAATGACCCAAAAGTATTAGACAAGATAGGCGAGATAATAAATCACACAAAAGCGAAGAAAGCTGAATACTACAAACTAGTGTGTCCATACTGATGAATTTCTGCAAAAAATATATGCAATTTAAAGTTCAAATTATAATTTTAACATGTTTCTTGACCATGGCAAAAAAAAAGTTCTGTCTTTTTAATTGTTTTCAAAAAAAATACAGATTCTTCTTAAACCGATACTTATTATAAGGTTGAAATTAAAAAAGTTGAAAGAACTACTTAAATTGAACTGTTTACAAAGAGAGCAAAACAAAAAAATACTGTTAATCTTCCAAAATTAAAAAAATTGCCTGTTGCAATATGACAGTTCGTAAAAGTTTTGGCAGGTCTGGATCAAAATGAGACCACTATGTAAGGCTCTGGTTTAACATAACACCTAAATGTAGAAAATGTACAAAACATCCACTAAGCTATTTAATATCATATTAAATTTAGAGTCTCCTCTTATCTTTCAAAATGGTATACTGAAACGTCATTACAAGTGTGGCATTTCAAGACATAATCGAACAAAACTCTCAGAAGGTTCAATCTGTTGCTAGCCCAAGTCTAGTTCAAGCCCAGTATAGTAATAGCATGTGCCGCTAAAAATAAATTATGACGACCATCTTGAAATATGGTCTTCCCACTTTTAGATAAATTAATTTTATATGTGGCTGAGTCGTGAGCGCGAGTTGCCTCCGGGCGCTGCCGGCGTGAGAACTCGCTCGTGCTAACTCGCTTGTTCTGATTCGTAGTACCCGGGAAATACGGGACACGTGTCACGCTGTCCTATCGTGATTATTCTAGACTCTAGAAGAGAATCCAGCTAAAGGATGATGGTAATTCAAAGAGGATGCAATTAAAATGATTGATTCAGGTGTGACATAAAGGAAATCCTGTCAGGAAGTCATGCCTGAATCAATCAAAATATCCTTCCTAGATCATATCCTAGATATTTCCGTCTATTTTAGCATTTGTAATGACAAATACTGAAAAGGACGGAAATATCTAGTACTTTCCCGCTAAACTAATATCTAATGAGCTGAACACAACACAAACTCAAATAGAAATTCGACAAGTGTTTCGCTTTTCCACGAAGCATCCTCAGGACCATTGACTCGCTCCGCACTGGTGTTGCTCCACCGAGCGCCGAAAGAGAAGTTGACTTCTTGTATTGTGTTAAGCTCATTAGATAATAGTTTAGCAGGAAAGTACAAGATATTTCCGTCCTTTTCAGTATTTGAGGATGCAATTGACAGACCCGTGATTAGTGGTCTGTCCACTGAATATCTTTTTTTACAACTTTAGATACTGTTATTTTATTGACCTTTAAGCTCAGTTTGTAGTAGTTCTGCTTTTTTGTATCTAGGTCCAAAAATATTTATATAAGTAGATAGAAAAATCGTAACAAACAGAGTAGGACGGTATGTATTTTGTATCAGGGTGTTATTATGTGTAACTAATCCATCACTAATCTGGTTTTCATAGTACAAGCTTTGCATAGTTTGGGGCTGGATGGCCCTTTGCAAAATATCCACCAATATTTATGTACCTAGCTCTGTCGTTCAGAAACGAGAAACTGCGACATAAATTTCTGTAAATGATGAAGAAGTTGTTTTCTCCTTCAATTATTGTATCGTGGACACAGATAAAGAATTAAGGCAACGCATGCAGAGCGAGTGTGGGCGAGAGGCAGTCATGGACGCTTTCCACTTGTTACTTGACCTGGTCCAAGAAATTTATGAAGAAGTTATGAAAAGTAACTACGCTGGTTTAATACAATTTTTGGTTCAAAATATCAACGTTTATTCCTTTGATATTGCCCAAAGAACTTGTCGTAAGGCCCCAGGTTGAGATATAATAGAGAGACAACGGCAAAGGAAGTTCTGGGACATGCTTGTAATATTTTCTGTTACAGTTTTTTTAATAGTGATCTGAAGAACAAGTCAAAGTAGCTCCTACATTAGAATATGTCATCATCAGAGTGGCAACTGAATGAAAATCAACCTGATCATTAAGTGTTGTTTGTAATGGGTAGTATTTCTGTAAGCTGTAAGTATTCCTGTAAGCGGCGATGAGCATGCAACCTGTGACGTACGGAATACTTACTACAGTGCAAATTGTGTGTGGGCCAAATCTCATGTTTGGACATGCCTCTGACTACCCTCTTTAGATATCCTCAAAGATCGAAGTCACTAGAGGTCTGAGGAGATATCTACCGAGCCTGGGGATAACAGTCGTGATCATGTTTGTTTTTTTTATAAATTTACGTAGCTTGTTGAGTTCATAGATTGATCATAAAGCGTAAACTTATAACTCGCACCACACCCGCACCAAGCCTATCCATGCTTTACTCCTAACTTATGGAGGAAGTATGAACAATATGCGGGATTGTTATGATTAAATGGATAATTTTGGACGGTATCCGTGAGCAATGGCGCCTATTACACGCAGTTAAGGCTTACACGTCCGGCGTGTAAGTGATTTATGCGACGCCAATTTTATAAGTGGTTTTGGGTGCAAACAAAATGCTTTATGGATTTTTTTATAAACAATTTTTTTATTAATTTGAGAGTTTTATTTTAATGTAGCTAAGTTTATGAATAGATAACTAATTATCTAAAAGCATTGAACAGACAAATACATGGAAACATTCCTTGAACTAAAAAATTACCCCACAAAAATAGAGCTTTGGTAGGCGGGGCTTGTCAATTATCCCAAAGAATTATAATTATCATAAAGTTACGACAATAATCAGTTTTTGGAATAAAGTCGACATTATTAAATTTTTGGCAAATCCACGAAGGAGTTTCGATGTGTGAAATTTGGTGTCATGTTTCCTTTGAAGAAATGCTTCCGTGTTTTTTTTCGTTCACTGCCTTAAAATCATATTGGTGGTGGCAAAGGTGAAAACTATGCTAAGGCTAAATGATTTTTTTTCTAATTTAAACTTCTGATGAAACATTTGACCTCTTTTAAACGTTTTTTAAAATATTACAAACAAACATCATACAAGTCAACTCGGAAAATTAAGGATATGCATTTCGACCGTTATCGGAGCTCGTGTTACATGTAAATTATAGTCTGATTAGGGCAAAGGTTGAATATCATCATTTACAGCTGCCTTGTTGATCCCGGGGTAATGATAAAAGATGTAGTGTGAGGCAATTTGGAAGTGGTAATAGAGATGAATCACTCACTTATCACCATTTTGAATCTTGTCATAAGTCATAACATTTGAGCTAATTAAATCTAAAATATGACTGGTCATTATTACAGTTAATAAGGTACTTATATTATTAGAGTAGCAAATGCAAACACAAACGGTATCAATTACAATGTCGAGTTTTATACAATCGTAGATTTGAATAATATAAAATTTAATGATCCATTTTACGACGTATCAAATTTAACAGCAGGCTTATGACAAAATAAAAATACGGATTTGCATCAGTAAGATACGTTTAAGTTGCGTTTTATATGAAATTATGACTTTGTTAAATGCGTATTATTTAGAAAAAATATATAAATAGAGTAAAAAAAGAAGTAATTTCAAAGCACAGAATACAATACTGCACAAAATAATAAACACTAATTAGATCTTAATAAATACTGTAAAACATTGACCCAAAACAACATAAAACGTGGTCCAAATTTTTCGAATGGAACTTGCCAGCACTAACAAGCTACCTTTATGATGGTTCCATTAGAATTAGAATTTGGTTTAGGCTGACTTAAATAATGTCAACAAATACACTGGTAGTTAGTATTTCTATTGCTAAACTGCTTTTTTTTTGTAAGGGTACTTACAAAAACATTTGCTCAATGGATGAAATAAATAGTCAACGCATACAATTTATTGATTATGAATTAAATTTAAATTACCTCTGTCATGTAAACAACATAGCCTAAACTGCTGGTGGTAGAAATTTAAAATAGAGAGTCTATTCTTTACATACAGGGCTAATTAAAGGCCTATCTCCACTTGTGACATTATGCCGTGGCTCAGTGACAGGACACGGTACTTTTTACCGTAACATTTTTTGTTTCTTCTGATTTTGATAATGTTATATTCCCATAATCTTAAACTAATATAAGTACATATTTTTTGTTAAATAAAACAAACCTAAACTGACATAATAGTCTCAATTTCGAATTATGTCGTTATAACAGAAAATATCACTGATTTAAAAGAGATTTCCCAAAATTCCGCCTCTAATAATGAGGTTAAAATCTTTGAAAAGGCGGAAGTTGCGGAAAATTCCACTAGTTATTTGTATCAAGAAGTCGCAAAAAAAAGTCGACTCTGAATTGTGACCTAAAGTTGATACGGCTATTATGTTTTATTAGTCCACAGTGTTTTACGATTGTCACATTTAATTACTTCATTGCTGGCAATTAAAGTTTGATGGAAATGTTTTTTTTACTGCATTGGGTAAATAAAGACTGGTATCATTTGTTTTTTACCACACACGATTTCTGACTAGTGGCGGACACGAAGTATCGATTGTTTTAATTATTATGATTTAATTACTAAGTATCATAACGTATAATCAGCTTTAGATAACTTCACTGAAGAAAATTGAAAAAAAAAAAATGCAAAACCATAGGTATATTTTTAATTAAGGCTGAGTTAAACCTCATTTTTAAAAAAACATGTTAATTGTAAAAATAATACCGATGAATCGATAACACAATGTTCATAATCGTAATCAGTTATAGCAAACTCATAAAAAAAATAAGTAATAAGTACTGAGGTTTAAAAGAAAGAAATTTCAAAGTCAAAATATGAATTCTATCGATAAATAAAACATCCCACATTTCATCGACATTCAAACCTTGTCAACGCATTACAGTATTCCTGAGATGGTCATAAAAAGAACGATCCGTAAAGATGGAGGCACGTGCGTTGTATCGATACTGGGTCGATAAAATCAAGAGTTGACGATCACTCGATGTTTATTCAAAGTTTATGGACATCACTCAACTTTTTGCACAAGCATCATCAAAAATCATTTAGTCTGTTTTAATTAGATTTATATTGGTGTGTTTAGATTACATTAATTGACTGTTTTTAAGATTTAACAAAAATGGTCATCGTAAACGTTAAGAAATATGTGATGTCCTGTTGTGATTATTTCTGCAAAATTAATGACTACGATTATGTCTCATCATCATCATCCGCAAGATCCGGAGAGCATTGCTGGTCTAGTGGTGTTGGCCTCAGTCAATCCTGAGGTTGTGGGTTCAAATCCGGTAAAGCACCAATGGATCTTTTAACCTCATTAGTTCAAAAGATTTTTTTCTTGTTTGTGATCTCTACCAACATGTTTAATACTTTGCCAAAAACAAACAAAATTGGCATTCCAAATCGTGGACTTGCCACGTCAATCTATCACGGTCTTATTATCTAAGCATTTAGGTTCAACATTACTAAGCAACTGTTAACAAGTACATAGGTACTTACAGTTTAACTCAACATGGGTGTCACATCCGCTAAATTTGCAAAACTTCTTGCATACTGACTGTCCAAATTACAATCACGTTTTTTTTTGATGATATTGACTTCATGCTATTAGTTGAATCTTAGGTAATGATAATAAAAAAAAAACAAAAATCAAATTCAGTACCTGGAACTTAGGAAATAATGGCTTGTAAAAAAATTGCTCAAATGAACCATTCTACATAGTTAGACTTCAATTAACTTATGGAAGCTTAGTGCTTTTCAAAATGCAAATAACATATAATGTAAATAGTAAATGTGATCAGTGTAAAAAAGCTAAGTTGGGATTGATTAAGTTGGAAGTTGTCAATTTTGCGAATTTAGACGATGTGACTTTCAAGTTGGGTTCTGTACTTGTATGTATATAAATAGGTATTCAAACATGGCCGTAAGAATCTTAGCAATTGCAGTGCAGGTGAGACCAATCCGGTCATTGTTACATAGATTAAACTGAGATTTAGTGTTTTGCGGTGAGCGAGTAAGGAATGGATTGATACAGAGATGATACAATCATTAATAAGGCTAGCACTTAAAAACATGATACTCTTATTTAGACCAAACATGACATCGAAAACGATAATGAAGAAAAGCTTGATAAGAATTTAGTATTAAAAGCCCTGGTTTTTTTTCAATCAATTACATTAAAACAATTCTTTCAATTTTTTTTATAAATTAAATCGCAAGACACAAAATGTAATGAAAATCAACTCGTTATGCTCAAGAGAACCCAGTTTACAAATTATTTATAATTCATTTATTTCAATACTTGCTATCTAGCCAAACACATTAAACTAACTTAATTCAAAATATACCATTCTTTAAAATCCTCTGGGATTTGGATTGTCAATCTTAGGTGCCTATTCCAGTGTTAACTTCAGTCTGATAAGTAATAAGAAACACGTGTATAAAATAGAAGTCAAACGTCAAAAATAATAACTTTCATCGCAAATAATATTCCATACAAAGTCGCAATTAATAACACAGTCGGCAATTATCCGTAACCGACGAAACAAATTGACGGATACTAATGGGGGTATTAACAACTCTACCTTATCCGGTACCGGATAAATATCGCCGGATAAATAACACGCTGGGCTAATCTAATTACTTAGCGCAATGTCTTATTTGTAAAATGTTGTGCAATTTTGTATTGCAATTAAAACGGCTTTGGTATGCTTGTTAACAGAAGTTTGAGTTGGAGTGGTAATTTATTTTATGGACGTATTTTGTACCTACCTACCTAATTTTGTTTCTTAATTCTTTGGTTGTTTCGCCGCAATAGCTAAAACTTCGTATAATAACGCTAAAATGTTATTTTGCCAAAATCTTGTCTTATCTTGTCTATAAAACTTGAAGTCCGGGCCTTGATTTTTCGGTTTATACCATTTACCAGCGTAAAAACAATAACCGTAAAAAATGTATGAGCACGACTGTTTGTAAAGCTGCGCTCGCGCACGATGATGACAATTAATACGATTATCACGCATGATTTGATCAATACATGTCAGCGTCTAGACAGTGTCTGCAGAGACGTGAAAGCTTATTGATTTTTATACCTGAGTATCTAAATCGAGAATTGAACGAATTTTATGAAAAATGTAATCTTTATAAAAAGAGCCTTTTTAGATATCCTAAAATATCTAAGTAACTAGAGATCTGAGGAAATATAATCTATCAAATCTGGGAATTACAGTCGTGATAATGTTTTTTTTTGTTTTTTATTTATTTGTTTTAATACTGTATTTTGTTAAAATGCTATAAAGGCACTCGTTTTTTTATAACATTTAATTTTCAAGGCTATATAATGTCTATCTTTGTTTTGTTTACAACTTTATGCTTATTTTTAAACAAAAATTTAATATAAGTATTTATGTGCAGAGACTGCATTGATTAAACTTTATCAAAAAGTAACTTAAATTATAATTATCAAAAATCAGGTAGAAGAAGACACTTTATTGGAAATGGAAACAATGAATAAATTTAAAACAAGGCCGATATTAAAAAGAAATATCAATACGCGAGTTAATATATTCACCGCTACTGACCATAAATAAATTTAAATAAAATAAACGGTAAAGTACACGTCGCCACGGTCAAAATATAGTCTTAATTTTTTAAATTAACGTACCCGTCAATGCTCATACCACATACGGAGATGTCCTGACTTACACCAATAAAAATGAAATATCATGTGATCGTGAGTCGCCTTCGTGATAACTTTCGAGCTATACAAAAATAGCTCCACGCAACCAGTAATGAACATAAACAAAACAAAACAAACGGTCTAGGAAGCTGTTGTAAGCAAAATGAAAATTTATATAATTAGATACTTTCCTACCTAAAATAAAATAATAGTTTGTAACCATTTGTAAACGGAATAGTGAAATGATAGGACAGTATTGTTAATTGTCATTACTAAATCCGTTAGAAAATGTGTTACAGGAATCGCATAAAAATGAAATCGTATCAAATTATCTTTGACAAAAAAGTCTGCCTTCACAGCTCAGTTGGTAGTAACTCTGCTTTTGCGGTGCAGGTTGTGGGTTCGATCCCCACCCAGGATAAACATTTGTGTGATGAACGCAGATGTTTGTTTTGTGTCTGGGTGTTACCATGTATTCTATGTATGTATTTACAAAAAAGTAAGTATATAGTTATCTGGTTCCCATACTACAAGTTTTGATTAGTTAGATGGCGTTGTATGAAATGTCCAACAATATTTATTTATTTTTTTACATTTGTAGTGAACAGACTAAAGTCTTGTATAAATATCTAGAAGATGATTCAAAATGAGCCTTAGCTTGTTTCTTAGAATTTAACTCAATTATCTATAACTTTGAAACCAGTCGATACAGTTGACAGTAATCACGCTACAACAATGATAGACCCGGGGCTTACGGTCAACGCGTTCCGATATCAGACACACGATCAATTCCATTTGTCAGGTGACTCAGCGTTGTCGTTGACGTGACGCTTTCGAAATGCAAATTTTCGAAAACTGAACAATACGAATCTCGATGTCGATCTCGTTCGAATCTTGAACCGAAGGTATCTTGTCCCGCCAAGCAATTGATTTCAGTCGATCACTAATCGATGTCTTGTCCGTGATAGGCGCAGTCGGGGGCCGCGGCAGCAGGGTGCCGACTTACCACACAATCCATCGTTAACTTCTTTCTTTCTTTCATTATCACCATCACTTACAATATCAACTGTATTCACTAGCACTGTAAAGTCCATTTTATTTAATATTGTATTAAATGTCGTACCTTTTTGTACATTATTCTCTACCGCATCTTCGTCAGCAACTTCGGTCGGTTCGATACTAATGCGCACCTTAGGAGTTATGGCTTGGATTTAAAATTCTTCGTTCTCAGATTGAGATATTCTCTTTCAGAGTTGAGAACAAAATTTAACCTCATTACCTATCTTAATAAAGGATTTGCCCTTTCGCGCCGACTAATCACAAATGAGCATGTAAAGTCTGTAAATTATGTTGCATTGAGTTCATATTACTTGTGTTTTTGTACTTATTACTTGGAGGTTGCTTATTCATAATTAACCCCCCTCCGAGTTTATTACTTCTGTACAGGTGAGCGTTATAAGCAGTTCTGATTTGTATGGTTTCACCTTTCGCACTGACTCTTTTTTAATCGGAGGATCTTCAAAAGTTTTTTAACTTCAATAGCTTTAGAGACGGTTTCTTTTTATCCGAGTTCATTAAGTTTATCATTGTTTACGGAATATTAATGATCATTCAATAGAATTTTATTGTTTTCATTGCATTCTTGAGGATCATCAAAATTCTCGGCGGTGCTTACATGTCTCGGTGCGTTAGTTATAGTGGCGTAGTCATTCATTTCCCCCGCTGGTATACATTAAGTGTCGAAGGTTGAGCTGATGACTGCAGAGTCAAGCAGCCAGCCGCTCGTGGTAACCCCCTATAGCTTCACTCCGGGGGCTATACCGCGCGCCGAACTAAATCAAATAATGACTAATCGATTCTCTCTTATATTGCACAGTAGGTACACGTCAAACGTTATTCCCTTAATTTTTTAATGTTGGCTACATTTACATATAATGCAGGTCACTGCGAGGTCAGTTCCTGGAATTGTGGCATTTTCATCTAAGTGCTTTTGTGTTTGAAAGAGCACGGCCAACTTTTAAAGAGCTGTTAGGCCATGAAATAGGCTTTTGACGGCTTGTTAACTATGTCACTAAAGTTGAACACTGATTCATTATACAACTTTACTTATTGGCACTTTATCACCTACCGAAATAACATGTTCCGTGACACTATGTGGTCTAGGACTTATTTGATCTTGCTAGTAGGTGACTTACAGTACCTACTGACCAAAACCTGCTTTAGAAGTAATTATGTCCTAAATTTCAGTTTTCTAAGATTCGCTAAACGTAACCAAACGCTTCTAATTGACAGAGAAAGCAAACGAAATTCAATAAAGGTTGATATTTACATGTTTTATTTTTTTTAATTAATAATGCTTTGTTTTGTAATTCGAAAATCATTACATCAACGTCAATATAACAGATATCTTTTATGGTTCCATTTTTCTGTTTGCATAAATCCATAAGACAATGCTGTGATTGATTACTTTTTATAGAGATTCGGCGTTTGATTGATGTTTATTAGTTCAGTAGTCGAGTCATAGGAACCATTAGAAGTACTTTATGAAGAGTAATGGACTCAGCTTGTGGTACTTAACTTAATTCGTGGATTGATCGTCGGTGGTTTGTGATCCGTGAACTCACGATCGTGTGATGTCATTGAAATACACGTCATATCCGGGAAAATAGTTCAAAAAGTGAGAGACTAAAATAGTTTAATTAAAAAAAATATATTGTTGGATTTTCTATGTAAAAGACATCAACGCGCTTGATACTATAGAGATTTTTCTGTTTTGTGCAATGATTTTACATTAATTTGTTACTTTTATAACAATACCACACGGTTTTGGTACACAATTTTTCTTTTCGGTCTTTGTGTAGATTTGAGTTTGTTTCTTTGTCTCTTATTTTTAGATTCTGCGGGTCTCATAGCGACGTTTTAGATAATATATATTAGCTGAGTTGTTCGAAAACAAAACCTTGAAGAAATTCATAAAAACCATTTCGAGTTCAGAGAAGTTAAGTCAATTGAAAAAGTCTAAAGCAACTTTTAATAAACATGTTGAAATCTCAATACAAATAGTCGTGATCAAATTTAATGGTCAAATGGCTATGTTTATCCGAGAACCACTCAAGAATTCAAGCAATGTTCGCCGAATTGATCGCAATTCAGTTAGAACAGCATTGTACCTGAATGCAATGTGTTCGAATAAATTTGAATGTCCTCGACTCTACACCGCAAAAACATCCTCAAAGTTTATAAAATATCAGCCTTGTATCATTGCGGTAAGATATATTTTTGTTTGAGTAAACTAAGGATGTAGGGTTGTACGGATTGTAATAGTGATGTGAATCAAAATGTTTGCAGCAAGTATGTACAGGAGTCAACTGCAGGTGACAAATAGTCTCGCTATGCTGGAAAGGTCGGGGGCGAAGCGACAGTCGATGTTTTTATTTGTTAAAACTCAACGACTTAATGTTAGTGATGGAATATATCGATACAATTTTTTTTTGTCTATTGTAAAGAGCAATGTAGTCGCAAAGTGCTATGTTTTTTTATAAAAACAATGTATGTAATTTTTTATAGTTTGTATAATCTATCTACACTGCCAGCTGTAAATTTTGGAAGTACCTTATAGCTCCAACTGTGGATCCATAAACATGCACCGTAATAATTTACTAAAAAAAACAGAAAATATTTTTTAAACGTATTGCTAATTTTGGGGTCTACAAAACATACTACAAATTTATCGATATTGTCAAAAATATCGATAAAAATATCGGTATTGTCCGGTAGCGTCACTTCTCTTAACTTATAGATTCATATCTTTTAAATGTATGCATTCAGCAGCACATAATTCAGGGTTACAAATTATTTGTTTTAGGCTGCGACACGAAATGTATTGGTGCGATTTCAACTTAAAAGGGTGGTGATAAATATTTGGCAAACTAGCTGCGCGACCTGTCTTTGCGTGGGATTATTTAACTGTAGTTATCATAACTAGTTAATACTTTAGTACAGTTTGACCCGAAACGACGTAGAAATTTAAAAACAATCACTTCTGAACTGAATAATCAGTGAAAGTCTCACAGTGATTTATTTGGCTTGAATAAAATAAGGTTTCGAACAAACGTACAATTATAATTTTTCAATGTATATAATTTTTATATGATGAGACATTGTAGAGAGAAAATAAACTTTTGTCATGACAATTTTTCTTATTTGCAGACAAGGGACATGTAAATTTACTTTTCGTTTTGATGTTTATTCTACCTTTTGTTTAATGTTTACGTTGTAAATGAATAATTTGAGAGATAATTAGGTTCATTGTTCTGCAAAATGATAAAAATAAATAAGATTGATTTTCACCCGTATTTAATTCTTAAAAAACTTAAGGTTTAAATTTTGGTTTCATTATCAATGGTATATTTTATATCTCATACTCGTAAAGATGGCGTGAGTTGTTTTGGTTTCAAATATTGAAAAAGTTAACAATGATATTAACTAACTTCTTGATACTCCTAAATACTTTAAATTTATTCGATAGATAGATCGTGGTTTCATTAAACGGTAGTTTTTTGAAATTAAAATATAGCAAACAAATAAAAAAAATCAAAACACAAAATGTTTAGGATATACGTTTAAATAATATCAAAAATGTTTGTTTTTACTGTTTGAAAACTGGTGGCAATTATAATTTCCTTTTGTAGACCTTTTATAAACAATAAAGAATAATTATTACCTACTTACAAAAAATATTAATAAAAATACCTGCTTAGAACGTTTTTGGATCAAAAATATCTGATTACAAAACTGGTTTATTTATTATTCAAAACTCCAATAGCTTTATTCCGAGATAAGCTATCAATAATAGATATAAAATAATAATAGGATAATTTCAATAAACTCTGGCTTATTGACAGTGTTATGGCAAATTATATCAATTTATGTTCAAAAACACTATACTAGATTGTCAACTGGTTTTAAATTATTTTAATTAACATTTTAAATTTGATTGATTGTAATGAAAATAAGTAAGTACAGAAGTCTTACTAATACCTTATACTAAGGTGCAGAGCAAAAGGGCAGAAATGTAGGCCTTAAAAAACCTTTAAATGCATGAAGTATATACAATAATATCTACCAATACAATTATCGAAATTATTGTCTTTATAGAGATCTAAACGGGTGTCAAGTACAATGGTCAGTTCTAAAACTTATTTATAACAATATGAAATATTTTTAACAACTTTAAAATATCAGTTCATCTTATAACTTAGGATATTATATTGAAGCCTAAGGTCTAACTTGGCTAGTTCTCATATACGAATTAACTACTTCTACTAACTCTACCTACTATGTCCGATCGCTAGTTTCTACCAGCAAGCCAAATTTTTAGAAGAATAAAATAAGAACTTGCAAAGGCCTAATATAATTTGTACTCTTTAGAAGCAAGCATTATCCTACTAATATTATAAACGTGAAATTTTGTGAGGATGTATGGAAGTTTGTAACTCTTTCACGCTGAAAGAGCTGAACGGATCTAGATAAAATTTGGCACAGAAGTTTTTTATCGCGGAAAAATTTACACTTCCCGTGGCAGAGATTTGTTTATATTTTTCAAGGTACCGCGGGTGAAGCTGTGGGCGGAAGCAAGTCAGTTATAAAGAAGCATTAAAAAGTTAATAATGCATATTTCACTTTTCTTTTTAATTATCCACCTACTAGTGTAGATTCCTTTTCGTTTTAAACGTAACTCAAAATATTTGAGCTTAAAGCACCTTTTCCACAAAAAACATCTGCGCTACAATTTTATCTTTTATCTCAATCTTCCATCTCAGGAGGCGTGAACAACCTAACCTTGCAGACTTATTTTCGGCGCAGGCGCATACTCGGTCAAAGTTTAGCGTTTGACCCCCGGTGACCCCGCGAATGCATACCGGTACTGGAGAATATGAGCCAAGCTAAGAATGTGCTTACAATAACGTTCCTTTTCACTCTGTGTTGCACCTGGCTTTACTCGCTAGGAGTATAACGTATAATCTCTAAAGCGCTAGTTGCATAGCATGTTAAAGTCGAAATAAGTTGCTTTACGGCGACGGTAAACGCAGTTATCTATGATGGGTGACTGTTACGTTTTCGTGCTTTGGAGGGTATATTAAGTCAATAGAGACTTCTTCATAATCTTATCATATCACTTCTTTCGAACAGTGCGCATTAAGAGCTCAAGTCTCATCCAAGGAATACGTACCCACATGAATAGTAGTGATGATGTTTGTTTTGTGCCTCGCTGCTTCTATTAGCTACCTGAGGCCTTACCACGAATTCATAATACATTACCGAATTAATATTACATTGTTATTTCGTACCATGACCAATGCAAATTGTATTAAAGTTGTGACGTTTCTATAATGGAATCGTTACGGAATCGTTCTGGAAAACTTCGTGGTAAGGCCCCAGGTTCCAATAGTAGTTTGGGACTGGATGGCGCTGTGTGCAATGTCCACTAAAATTATGTTAATATGTAGGTATTTAAAATTTTTATATTAGTTCAACAAACCAAAAATCATTACCAAATGCACATAAAAATTGGAACAGTCAGATAAGTAGTCTCCACCTCCACACATAACCCTAAAATAACCCTATAACGTGTCACAAAGGCCCCAAACAAAAATATTAAAAGCACCGGGCCTTATTCAAATGAGCTCATAATGATGAGCGGCGTATGATTTCTGGTAAAATATGTACATTATTTAGGTGCCTCGCCGACGGCAGCCGCGGGCGTAGATGCTAAATTAAAAACACGTCAAATGGTAAATTGGACCGAGACATCTATTAAGGAGGGTTAAGGCAGCTTCATGGTGGAAGGATTTTATTTATTTCAAGATGTTTTACTATTTTCCAGATTAAGTGCAACTTGATAGTGTACACTGGACTTTCTCTTGGTCTTATTACAAGTTGTGGAGGTAAATAAGATGGGGATAGCTTTTAAAGCCAATTGACTGTTATGTTCAGTGCATTGGGTTGGGCGCTGAATGATTAGTTAGACCAACTTGACTATGTGTCAAAATGACAGCTAACGCAAAAAATTGTTATGGAATAATGACTAGATAGTAAGACGCCTTCATCTCTCGCCACTTTCTACGGCCACCATGTTTTAAAACTTTTAAAGTTTCATCGCATGAGTCCTTGATATTGAAGCAATAGTAAATACAAAAGACTATCATTCTGATACATTATTTTATTGACCTCCAAATATCAATAATTTTCAGAAGTTCGATTGAATAATCGATGCTTAAGTCTCGATTTGAGTTTGAGTGTGCTTCTCAAATACGGCCCATCCACCTCGACGTTTACGTCTCAGATTTTGAGTATGTTTCTCAAATACAGCCCGTCATCACCAGCGGCCGGTTAAAGGGTATAAACACATCCTTACCCCCAACTAGAGGTATCAGAAACAAGAGCTGCGAGGCTTTTACTTAATTCAGAAGCACAGCGGGTGTTCCCCAAACCATTGGTCAGCCTCGTGAAATATGGTGCACCGGTGGGCACCCGAGGGCAAGCTCTGCGTGGCTCGAATACCAACCTTTTGGAGTAAATTGGCTGCAAATGGCTTTTACAGATTAAGTTGTTTATACCTTAGATAAAATAGTTGTATTACCGATCTTGGTTATCTAAAAGTTAATATATATTTTTTGCCTCACGATTGGGCCATATTAGTAATTATATAATATTCATTATTTTTTTGTACTTATTCATCAGTTGATCGGTCCTAACCTAATTATTCTCCCAAAAACCATGTTACTAGACATCCGCCAGTCTATCGATAAATGACGTTTTATATCATCTCAAACCCAGCTTATTTCTATAAGAAGGTCGCTAAATATATTAATAAGGTTCTATTTTCTAACGAATTTAACTATAACCCAGGTAATTTTCTAGCGACATAATTATTTTGTAAGACTTGTTTTCATTTTCCTAGACATTATTTTCATTTTAATTGTATGTTTACGTACAATCGTAATGCGTATTTAGTAATAGTGATCGTTTCATTGTGTGCATGATACCAAATGGTAATATGACAGGATTTTGTCCACTTCTCAAATCTTTTGCAGGTGTCTGTACAGTGGCACAAACTTTCGATTATACATTAATAATGATTAATATATATCGAATATTTATGATTGTTGAAACTCACAGTTCTAATTGTTTACATTTAATTCAGAAGCTTTAAAAAAACTTGATCATTAACCTCAAAAATAATTAAATTTTATAACAACCCCGCCTATTTCTGGCTACCATTCCACTTCTGTTTTGAATTCTATTAAAACTTAATTAACTTTTCGGTCAAGTTATAAATCTCGAAGGTCTTGAAATTTGTTTTGCTACTTCTAAACGTCACTTGTTCTTTTGATAAATGCGTTTCGTTCGTTCGGAAATTGCGTTTTGTTTTGTCAAACGCCGACAGACAGACATCGTCACGGCTGTTATGGGAATTCTTCGAATATAAATGAATTATTAAAAGTTTGAATGCCCCTCAAAGCGTTTCGATTTTACAGTTTTTTGTGCGAAATTGGTTTGGTTTTATTTATTTTATTAAATAATGAATACGTAATTAACTTTTCTTACATTCTTACGACAGATTCGAGCAAACTAGTTATAACACTATCCCAGAATAAACCATAGTTGTCAAAGAGTAACCTAAACTTTTATTTGCATTTGACATTACATTATTCTGAGAATAATGTTAACTGTAAGTTTGACTAGACCTGGTTCAAAAAGACCACTTTTCCCCGATTATAATGTGTAGTGGAAATATTCCAGCAGTACCTACCTGCTCGTCAAATTTAACATCCTACAAGACACGAGATGAAATCATATTTTTCATTCCTTCGGTCTTCTCATTAAAAAATCGCATAAACCGTTTTGAGGAATGACAAAGGGGAATAAGTTGAGTGCATTGTCATTAAAATAATATCACAGTGAACTTACAATACAGTAAAATTACTTCTGAAAAGATTTTACCTAATAATTTGGTTCTATGAAGAATGTATTGTGGGTTTAAAAAATAATGCCTACATTTTATAGGATCATGGAGCACAGAATAGCTAAGCTCGAGTGGATTGGAAGGTCCACGTAAGCCAGGTGCATCCCAAGAAGTAGGTACCTAAGCATATTATGTCGTCACTCTATGGGTACCGAAAATGACCGATATTGTGTTGGCGAGACGAAATTGATAACTTTGAGGGTGTGGTTATACATAGCTAAAACTGGGGTCTGGAAGATTTTTGCCTAGCAGTGAGACATGACAAGTTTAAAAAATCAAATAAGAATATAAGATTGTAAAACTCCAAAGTCTTAGAAATACCTAAATTTTCAGAGTCTACCAAATCGAGTCTAAAAAAAACATGTAAGCATTTTAAACTTCACTTGCTGTTGTTACCACACTGTGTTTGTATGTCATAGCAGTATGTAAATCACGGGAATCGTAACGAGAAGCAATGATTTATCTTGAGCAATTAAAAGCCACAGTTAAAAGCAATAATAAAGGACAGAATGAGATTAAATCGATTGGTCGCGCTTGAATGGTGACCGTAAAGTACTTTTTTGGTTAGAAATGTCGTATAAATCATAAGGTTTGAGGTTTTGCGACCTACATCAAAGATGAATTTTACAGTAGGTACTGTTTTCTGAAGTTACATTAATATTATTTAGAACTCCGTAACTTCCCTGTAAGGATGAATTTAAAACAAGATTGATTATTAAAAAATATTCACAAACAAATTATGGGATGATAATTTCTAAAAAATCATAAAAAATAACACACAAAATTAATCACGATTTTAATCTCTACAATTGGTAGAAATCTGTACAGATCTTTACTAACTTATTTAAATATACTTACTACTAGAGCTACATTTACTAGGATATCCAAATATAGTCCAAATACGCCAAAACATTATATTTTTGGCACGTACCCACATTTTGTACACAGTATTTCGTATAAGACAGGTTGTAAGCTAACCAAATCTAACCAATGACCTAAACATTGATATCAAATATAAACTTACAAAAAATATTCTCACCACCTTTTTACATATATATGACTAGAATCATAATTACACGTGTCAACAAAACTAAAAGCCTATCAGCAAGACCATTATTTTACTAATTACTTATAACAGCTGATGTACCCAATCATAACCATCGGACTAGAGTCAGATCGTTTCTCAAAACGATTGTTTGAATATGATTGGGATAACATCTCATGGTGTTTGTTCCTCAATTTAGGACTGACACATTGTAACAAAGAAATTAATCAATGTTTGTAATGATGGAAACTAATGAATGGGTGTGCAGAGCAGTTTGTGATGGAGACAACATACAAAGGGGCTTAGTATGGATTTTAATAGTTTATGAAACTTTATTTCATTTCGTTTTTTTACAACACCCCCATGGAAAGTGGAAACATACAGCAGTGCAGGTAAATTTATAGAGAAAAATAAAGTTAAGCGTCGTAAACTATCAATTTATTAATAAATCATAAGATCAGACTAACTTTATGGATTTTTGACATGCTTTAAGCCATGTCACTCTTGTGATGCAGGTGAATGCAACGACATCTAATTTTGACAAAATTCGTCCGACCATTAGGGCCATAGCGACAGTCAAAGAAACAATAGTAAAAACATCGTATAGAAACGGCTCAAGGCTAATTGTTTGGTAATTTTTTGAAGAAGTATAACCTCTTCAAACTATCGATAATTGGTTCTGACTTTCCACTACTCTACACTCCTTAGCATAGTATTAGACGCAGTACAAGCACAGTCCAATCCATCAAAAATAGCTCTAGGGCGTCTCGTGACTTCTGCTTGCCCTCACCACAATGTTTGCTTTTAATTAGACGGAAATAGCGAAAGGTAGATGGCGTGGGAAGTGAAATCCGTGAATTCACAACCTTTTTAGGAGCTCAACTAATTCCGTCTCCCTAACGGTCTCCGATTCGTACCTATTCTAAAATTTTGCTTGAGTTTGAATCAATATTTTTTCTCTTCTTATCATAACACTAATTCTTTCGAACGAGCGTGGTGAAAGGACTATTGTTTCCCTTAGAAGCTTATTTCATGTAAACAAAATCCAGACTAGGACAATGTTTTTCTGACACATTTTCTTTTTTCATTAAGAGCTATACGAAAATCAAGGTTTGAGTTTCAATTCAAACTCGAGTAGGATTTTCTAAAACAAAGCTCATACAATTTTAAAATGTCAAAAGCCAATATTTACATCTCACAGTCTCATTTCGTTTCTATACAATTTAATCTTTCTACTGCAAAACAGAAGAAATTGATCTTGTCCCCAGTATTGCTTTGTTAAGTGAAAAATGGTCAAAAATGTTAAGTCCAAAATAAATTACGTTCCATTGGATATCATCATCCAAAGTTGGTTTATAGACAAATGACAGTCGGCGGAACGCGTGGGAAATGATTTACTAGTCAAGATATTTAGATTATGGTGAGCCATTTTGTACCACTCGATCGGACCGCAATAATTGGATAGGTTAATTTAAATTTATGTTTGATCGTAGTGGCACTATAGTGATAAATAAATTATGCTTAATTTGGAAATGTAGGTGTGATGTCTAGTAAAAAGAAACCATATATAAAACACTAGCTGATGCCCGCAGCTTCGCCCGCTTGAATGTCGATTATCACGACTTTTCATACAAACTTTCATCCCCTATTTTATCCCCTTGGGGGTAGAATTATTCAAAATCCTTTCTAAGCGGATGCCTAAGTCATAATATCTACCTGCATGCCAAATTTCAGCCCGATCCGTCCAGTGGTTTGGGCTGTGCGTTGATAGATCACTATGTCAGTCAGTCAGTCAGTCACCTTTGAGTTATATATATTTAGATATTGAAAAGGAAGTCCAAAGCTATGGTTTAGCTTTGCATAGCAAGCTTTTGATTTGCGGGTGGGCGGGTGGTGCTCACATCTTCGTTGTGTTTAAGAAATATGAACGGAATAGTACTAAATAGGTAATTGTTGTTCATTTTAATATAGAATATTAAAACCAGGTGACTAAAATAATTGTTTATATTGTTCTGTAACTTCAATCGCAGCTGTATGCCAGTACTAAAATATTCTCAAATTATTTTTCATTGTCAACATCAGTAGTCCAATCCTGTGAGATAGTTCTATGCACCAGAGGGCATACTTCTAAAGTTTCTATTTTAACCTGCCACATTACCTGTGCCGATCGCTAGACCTTATGTCATTGTGATAGAGGTTAAGTTTGTCAGGGAAAAATATAGCTAAGTTTGGCAGGTCGAGTCGTGCATGGACTATTTAAATCGTCGATCGGTAGAGGGTCGCACAGCGGGGTGTAGGGCCTTAATTGGCTCTGCAATATGTTAAATCTTTGGTCAATCAGTGGCGATAATATTTATCTGTTGTTTTTAGAATGGACAATGATTGCTTTTACATGGAAATAAGGTTTATTGCTTGCTGCAATAGATAGGTTATGAACTTTGCAAAGCGTGAACATGTGCTAAATATATTTTTTGGATGTGTCTTTGTCTAATGTCTATAATCTTTAGATATCTATAAAGATCTATGTCAATGGGAGTGTCTGTAAAATTAGAAGTTTTCAACCTAGGGATGACGAGTGGTTATCATTTGGTTTTTTTCACTTCTCTCGTATTGAAATACTGAAAAGGACGGATATGTCTAGTACTTTCCCGCTAAAAATATTTTTAGCGGGAAAGTACTAGACATATCCGTCCTTTTCAGTATTTGTAATGGATTTCCGCAAAGTCACGCCTGAATCAATCATTTATCTCTCGTATTGCTAACAAAAATTTTATCTCATAAGTTTAAATTGCACTTTTAAATTTTAAATTAAATACACTATGTACAAATTCAAGCTTTTCTTAAAACAAATGTTTTTATAACATCAACAAATTGTAGACGCAACAATTATATATTTAGTACCTGGATGACCGAGCTTTGCTCGGGTTTTTTTCTGTTTTATCGTGTTTTTTGGAAAATGAAACCTAGCTAGATCGATTTATCGCCCCCGAAACCCCCTACATACGAAATTTCATGAAAATCGTTGGAGCCGTTTCCGAGATTCCGATTAAATATATATAAATATATTTAATCGGATTTATATATATATATATATACATATATATATATGTATATACATATATATATATGTATATACAAGAATTGCTCGTTTAAAGGTATAAGATAGGCGCGTAAATGAGAGCGTTTATGAAATCAGAAATCAATTTCATCTAAAAACTTAATACCTTTTGAAACACCATTTTATTTTCAACCTTCATCGATGGACGTAAAGTAGATTTTGAAAATACAAAGCGTTTTTATTATTACTTTAATCATAGACACGTACTCTGACGAAGCGTGCTCTATGTCAATAAATATCAACAATAATCTATGGTATATTGAAAAGTGTATTTAACTTTATGGTGTTCGGTTCAACGCAAGTTTTTCATTAAAATTATTTGAAATCGGGCGTATCCGGCACGGTTCATTTATTATTGATTATTTTGTAAATATAACAAACTGATAATTTTAATCAAAATTATACACAAAATAAACGTCTATGTTTATCCTACAAATGTTTGTCCCGATTAAGACACTTACAATATGAATTGAACCTACAGTGCAGAAGACTGAGCTAACTAATAACTGGACAGTGAATCCAAAAAATAATGCAATAGGGTCCTAAAAATATTTTTTAATCTATTAAGAACGGATACCACTAAACTTGTTTAAGGCACTATCTTCAGAATAAATCGTAGATATCGAAGAGTAAACTGATTTATAACTTGCATTTGCCATAATATTATTCAGGGAATAGTTATACCACAAGTTTTTCAAATCCACCCTAAATCGGACAAAATTGAAAAGAAACAGTAGATGCTAACCAAACTCACTTCAAATAAAGTTTTTATTGCTATAATTTATCGTTTATTGCTATATAATACTATTATAATACGAGCTGTTACCCGCGTAAGCGTTAGATAACTTTTACGCATAGCGTACAGCGGGAAATAAGTAAAATTATCATATCTTTTTAATTTTTCAACCGATCTCGATGAAACAGCCTAAGTTTTAATCCAAGCTTATCTCAATACATTAATGAAAACTGCTTTCCATTTAGCCGTTACAGAGATAAGCGTGCTCAAACGCACAGAGAAACACACAAACAATCAATTTTTCAAAAACGGTTGTTTTGGGCTAAGTAGCGAGCGTGTCTTCCTTAGATAGCAGTAAATTTTATTTGAAAATATATTTAGTACAGATACAGCTTATTAACGATTTTTTTATATGTATAAATGCTTCGGGCACTACAGTTTTCTGTAAATGAATATAAACAAATCCATCTGACGTTGTATAAATCATCTAGGATAGACGCAAACACTTGAATAGTCTCAGAATTACTCGTAGAACAATTTAAATCGAAAAGAGAAATGAGAAACATGAAAAACAAAACACCATCTTGATACGATTCATTCATACCAAAACATTCAATCATAACCACACATGTCTAACACAGAAGAGGCATCACTCTTATTTGAATCAGATAGAGTTCCAAATCGCAGAACGTGTTTGCTGATTTTTATTAAGTTACTAGATACATAGACGATCAAATGTATTCAAAATGTTGATTGATTTGAACATGGAGTGTATCTGATTGAATGAAGATACATAGCATTAGTGTCTTGGCTTTGGATAGCAGCTTTTGGTGTAGTCCTATGAAAACAGCTCAATAACTGGTAAAGAAAATTACCTACTTCTACAGTTCTAAATTAGCAGCGAATGGACAATACATGGAAGTATTCCTTGAGTTAAAAAAATAGAGCCCTGGTAGGCGTAGCCTGTCAGTTTTGCCAAAGAAAAAATTACAGAAGCACGTTACACGGCAATGTAAACCCAAATGTCGAGGGAATAAAGTTAACATTAATCAATTTTAGGCAAATCCGCGTAAGAGGTTTGATCTGTGAAATTGGATTTCATGTTTTGCGGATATTTCCTTTGATGAAATGCTTCTATGTTTTTTCGTTCACTATACATAGATTAGCAAATGAAATTGCTCCTTTCAAAGCAACAACGCTATGACATTTTGAATTTCAATTCATTTTTAAATGCAAAACACGTTTGAGTTGTGGGTCATTGAGGAGTGTCTTTGAGAATTGAATTTAAACAGTTACTTGTGCCAATAATTCAATACATTTTATAACTATTGTGAAAGCTATGGAATGACCCAGATGTTCATATTCAGCTGTGTCTGGTACCTCTGGCTGGTAACCTCTGGCCTTACGTCGACGGCTGTTGTGACGGGGTGGTGCTACATGGTTCAGCCGTGGTAGCTTATTAAGCATAATTTTGACCGTCAAAGATCAGCTTTGTCCTCTTTTTTTATTTAAAAAAAAACAAATAACAAAATCCAAACCAAGATGCAAGTTTTTTGAGTTTTACTATTTAGAGCCTGTATAGTAAATACTAAATGAATTCATTATCAAATAGTTTTATAGACAAAAGAAATATATGAAAACAAGATAAGCATCCTAAAAAACAAAATTATGCAAAATACAATGGCCGACGTTATTGCTTTGGATAGACTGGACATGGTATACAAAAATCAATCAAAGAGAAAAAAATACTTTAGCAAAAAAAAACTGAAATACATAAAAACATAATATTTTTGTGTATATTATTTATAGTTTGTTTGATTTGAAAACTACGATATTAAAATCTTATAAATCAGTATTTCCTTATTTTAATACCTTGAAAGGAAAATTTTAACATTTTTATGCTTCATTAAACGATTATGAACATAAAAGTCTTTGATATCCAAGAAAAGGTTCTATCAAACTGATTGAGTTCAACAATAGATATTTAATCAAGATTCCTAAATCGTGTGAAACTACCAGACTTTGAGTCGCCTCGTTGCAAACAAAAAGATATTTGGGCAGCAAAAAAATCTCTGCAACGAATTTGTATACGTCATCATGAGATTTCTTTTCAAAAGTCCACCTCCACATGTCACCATACATTGTATTCTAAAATAGTTTCGATAGTAGCTGTGTATCACAAAGGGTGTTGGGCAAAACTCTTGACAGAACAAAAGTTTTTTTATGAAAAGTGGGCAAAAAAGTAAAATTTATTCGATTTTGAATGAGAGCACCTGTCGCTAATTGCCACCTTTTGGCGGTGAAGCCTTTGTAGAGAATTATGAGTAATGTAGGTTTGGTTATGATGAACGAAAATGTCAGAAATAATTGCATGTAATAATATAACTGATTTGTTGTATTAAGCTTTTTTGGTAATGTCAAAAATAACAAAAAAATACAAACGACGGAATATGGCAAAGTTATGATTTGGACATGGTATTTTTTTTATCTTACGTCGTGAGACTTTACAAACAACTAAGAGGTAAGTATATAAATGTATTCTCCGTTCAACACATGATTTTTCTATCCAGTATTTTGACACTAGAAACTTTAGTCTAATGGTTATACTTACCTACTAATTTAGATGCGAAATTAAGTATAATTAATCAGTTTTCCCTATAACTTCTTTCACATTGTGAAATCACGAAGAGAAAATTTTGATTTTTGCGCACCTTGATTCTTAAAAAAACGTCAATTATTGTGTTAAATAAATCTGAATTTTTAAACCTATCTTACCTTAGTTAATGTAAGCTTAAAGCAAGTTTCACCATGATCTGTTAATTAAACTAACAGCTTGTTGGCCTTTTAAAGTTGTTTTGTGTTCCACGATTTCTTGACAAAGGCTTATCTTCCGTAAAATTAAATGACGTAAAATAAATAACGATACTTTAACATGCTTGTCAACAGATGTCAGACCAGGTAATGCTTTGTCAACAAAAGTTTGGTGAAATGGACCTTGGATTTTCTGCGGTGTATTTGCCTGACAACTACGTCGCTCTGGTTTTTATATGTTTTCTCGTGTTATTTTGAGTTTTATTGCATAATTTTGGTGGTTATTTTGCCAATAAAGCCCGGGTTCTTGACGCGAGTGTAAAGTATGTGAATTAGAGTGAATAGTTCTCTTCAAATTCCATCGGAGGAAATCCCGAAAATTTTCAACAAAACAGCCATCTTTTGTTTAAAATTGACTTGACTACTTGACTATGACTCTGTGACGTTGACAATACTTATAAATAAATACACTTGACACTGGCAAAATTGTTCTCTAAGAGACAGATGCCATAATTGAAGAAGAAGAAGAAATGGACCTTACAAGTGAAATAACTGTGATTAATTTATGAAAGAAAACACTTTGTTATCTCCCTTTCAACATTATTTCATCCATTTCCTCGTGTTACATAATAATGCATGTCACCGAATTTTAATAAGAATACAATAACACTAAACAACATCCACTATCATTGTCTGCCCACGTAAGTGGATGATAACATTACACTCTTTTAGAAATTGATCAGTGTGTTATATTGAGAAGTAACGCTCTTGAACTGTATGTAACGTCACCATTTTATGGTAACGAAAAAATATTTAAGTATTTTATTTATTTTATCAATTATTATTTTATTAAATTATTTAATTCGGATTTTTTCTGTTTTTTTTTATTTTTTCTCGTGATGTTTTGACTTTTATTGGTAATTTTGGTGGTTTTTTTTCCAATAAAGTTCTTGACACGGGTGAGAGATATATGTATGTATGTGAATTAAAGTAAAAGTAAATTTCTAAAATCAGTTAATTTTCAAAAATCAGACAATTTTTGTTAAAAATAAATGTATATTTATTAAAATATACTTAACTACATAGAAATACACTTGACACTGGCAAAATTATGCTATATAAATCAAGAAGCAAAGAAGAAGAAATTACAATTTTTTTTAGCACTTCATATTTCTTTCCTATCTATACTTAAATCTATCTATCTATCTTTAGCCTAGCTTAGGTTAGATTGATTCGAGTGTATGAATAGAGCTTAACCCGCTACTGAGAAAAAAAATTACACACTAAATTGTAAAATAAATTAAGTAGATACCTAACCTGTTTTTTATATTATTAAGTAACAACAATGAAGCATTGAAACCGAATCCCACTATCGACTACTTTTTTACCCCAAAATATCAATTTGTATAATGTCAGATCTCTATATTTCATAAAAAGGTTTGGTCACACTAATCATAAGCAATTTACAATAAAATGCCGAACATAACCGGAGCATAGCTTTGTATAGCATTATGTTGCCGTTTAGTTGATTTCTATAAAATATTATAAATGAGACGGCTACCACTAAGGGAATGACCAAATATTATCAATAGGGAACGGGAGGTAGAAAGTCCTTTGGTATCATAAACTCATGATATCAAAGAATTTCACAAACTTGTGATTTGTATCGTGACTCCTGCAAGCCTCTGTTTAGGATCTGCAATATTATGCCTCTACCTTGCATGTACATTAAGGATATATGCATGTTTGTAAAATCTTACCCACAACACTTTGCCAAACGTAAGGATATATTATCACTCGACAAAAAAGAGAAAAATTCAACAATTTGCTATATAATCCACGATGCCACAAGCAGATATATGAGAAGAATGTTTACAATATGTGCATAGTTATATTCAATAAGTTACCAGAACCAATTAAAAACCTCAATGGTCATCTATTTAAAAAAAAATTAAATGATTGGCTACTGGAAAAATGTTGCTATAGTGTAGGTGAATATATGAGTTTTAAGTAGGGGATTTTATTATATTTTACCATTTTATTTCGATTGTAATTTTGCTTCTTGATTATTATTTTTTATTTTTTTTTGTTTTTGATTATTTTTTATTTTTGACATAGAATAAATGACCACTTTTAATATTTGCATACCTGCTTGCGGGTTGAATACATTTGACATTACTCTAGTTATAAGACCTGACATGTTACCATTATTAATGTATTTGGCAAATAAATAATTTGATTTGATTTGATTTGATTTGATTTGATGAGACATCATCATTAATATCGCTAAATGGGGTCGGAAAAATATGTTTTCTTCTTCCACTCACCCCTATTATTCGTCGACTCTGGGTCTACTCTTCTTACATTCATATCATCTGTCATACAATCAAACCACTTTTTTTCGGCCTTCCTCTACTTGCGTGCCCAGATACACTCATACCTACCCATAACTTTTTTAGGGACATGAGTGCGACGGGACGCGGAAAACATGGTTAGATTTTTTTAAATAACATATTTCGTCTCACTGCTGTGCAAAGGTCTCCCTCAAATCTCGTAATATTAATAATAAAATAAGACAAAACAGTACTATACTACTACGGAGAAGCATAGTCTCATCTAGACATCTAAGAAATTGAATACCTCTATTGGATTTGTCTGCATTGTGAGAATGATATAAAGCTTTATAAAATATATAAAATGCAATATGGCGGCTGTAAAAAGCTATTTTTAATGACTTCAGGTTTCAATTAATGTCAGGTTTTTTAGTTATATAAATTGACATTCAGTCAGATTTTGGTTTTTATAATTCAATAAAAACTTATCATATTTGTAAAAAGCGTCATTTTTATTTTATTATTGTTAGAACTTTCATCCTTCTGTACTGTTTACGCAATATACATCCAGAAATATGGAATATTCTTTATGTGTTCTTCGCCGCGTGAGCGAGCCAGGTATCCACTGGCACAGCCGATGACAAAGCCCTACTCTCCAGAATCCGTTCTTCATAAAGTGTCGGCCTTTTTATTTGACCATTTGCTACCAACTGCGTTATGAAAAATGGATCGTAACATCACATCGTACCCTTTTCTTGTACCTTTTTAGGGTTCCGTACGCGGGGTAAAATGGGACCCTATTATTAAGACTCCGCTGTTTGTCCGTCTGTCCGTCTGTTACTAGACTGTATCTCATGAACCGTGATAGTTACAGTTGAAATTTTCACAGATGATGTATTGCTGTTGATTTATCTTATCTTGGTCTTGAAATGTTCGTAGAGGTCTAGAGAAGGTTTAAAAGGTAAGAAAAATTCGAATAACTGCCGGGAAAACCCTAAAAATAGCCCTTTTCTATTTCCCATACAAAAGTTTTCTAAATAAGTACGAAGTCTGCCGGGTCAGCTAGTTAACAATAAGAAACAGAATAAAATAAGTATTTAAGGGAGCTCTCATACAACAAGCGTGTTTTTTAGATATGGTTACGGAACCTTTCGTGCGTGAGACCAACTCGCACTTAGCCGGTTTTAATTTTTTATATATATCATGTCATTATATTTTAATAGTCACGCCAGTGAGTTAGTTAGGTCCTTTTGTATCGAATTAAAGAGCCTTTTCATTCGATTGTTGCTTAGTCTATTGTTGGAATCGATGGTTAAATCGACTAAACGCTGACTTAATTTCATTAATCGACTGCTTTTTAAGAGTTCAGATTTGATTGAGTCGAATTTGTTCGTGAGGAATTTGAGTTATTTGAAAAGGTTTCTAATGATGAGCATATTTTCAATGAGCGTGGCGTGGTCGCGTGCTTTAGGTGTGTCTGAAGCCTAAACGTTATAATAGGATTGTTAAAGTTTTGTTTAGGTTTGAGAGGTGTTGAATAGGCTTTATTCAGCTGCGTTTGATCTGATCAAGTTTTCACCTTGCTTTTACTTAAAAAAATATGTTAAGCAATTATGAATTAAAAAAAACATGATCATGACTTTAGTCCTCAAGCTCGATAGATATCTACTCAGATCTCTAGTTACTTAGATCTTTGAGGATATCTAAAGAGAGTAGTCAGAGGCACATCCAAACCTTAGTTTGGCACATGCTAACATTTTGAACAGTCGAAATATTGTATAATGACAGTAATATAACAAAAGTAAGATAATATAACGACATTTTAGCTATATCTATATTATCTATCTATACTTACTAATATTATAATGAGGAAAGTTTTTGTATTTATGTTTGTAACGAATAAACTCAAAAATACTGCTTCGATTTCAAAATTTCATTTACCATTAGAATGCTACATTGTCCCTGAGTAACATAGGCTATATTTTATGTAGGTACCTCGCGAGAAAAGCCGCGAGCGGAAGCTAGTAATTAATATATTAATAGCCTTTCCTTTCTATTTTCTTAACTTAAATTTTTTTGTATGTGCTGGTTTTTCTTTAACTAAGATCACAGCATTATCAGAAAATATCATAGTAACTTATTGCAATTCGCTAGAAATTTAAATCAAAAACGTGTATCAATATTCGATACCCAAAACTTGAAAGGTGCGGGGCGGTATTGCCGTGAGGCATGCGGTTGAATGACGCGTAGGGCAAAGGTCACGTGAGCCGATGTTGTGCCTACTAGAGATGAGGTGCTGTCGATATTGTGGCTCTGTTATCGATAGCGCGATTATCGATAATCATTTTTTGAACTTATATTCTGAACTTCCTTCTTTAAGATTTTTCAAATCAGTGTGGTGAAAAGTTTAATGTGGCTCTTTTTGTGCACGGAAAGGACCTTTAGATTAAAAAAAGTAATAAAAGAGTCGAAGACCTAGTACATACACCAAAGGTGAACAAAAGGTTTAACTACAAAAATAAATAACTTTAATAAATAATAAGCTTTATATGTATTTTCATAAAAAATGCTTGAAAAGATAAAAAGGAACAATATGATAAGTATATTTAGGTATAAGGATTTCTTTTTTTCAATTTATAATTTTCATTTAATAAACGTTTGGTAGAGTTTAGTAATACACATTACGTTAAAAAAATACTAGTTAAAAAAAAACTTTGAACAAAGGATTATGAAAAAAAGCACGAATAAAAATATATTTATCGATATCGATCAAGGTAAACTCCCTTCTCTACAGACCACACCTTGCTTCTATCTCGTCATGGCAAAAAATGTTACTTTTGTTTAACGTATCTTACCTATAAAATAGTACTTACCTTATTCATTTTATACTATTTTTTAAGTCATTTTATATAATTCACATGCTTAATTTTTTTCTTTGAAATAGATGTGACACAGATTATATGCTTATAAATTAGGTATGTTAGGTACAACAAAAATATTTTTTTATAAAAATTACAAGCAAAAAGTACATCTTAAATCACGTCCACATTTGCAACAAATGCAGTGTCACGAAAAAATGACTGTGTTTTTTCACGAGATCAGTGAAACGAGTGTAAACATTCGCTTATGTTTACAATATAAGTAGGATTTACGATCTAAAGGTCGTGGGTTGAAACCTGGTGGTTTACACAAAAGAGTTTTCCATTCGAAAAATTTACACGCGCATTGCCAGTGCTCTTAAACGGTAAAGAAAAACATCGTGAGGAAACTGGCATAACTTACAACCAAGAAGAAGTCCACCACGTTCCAGCCGCCAAGGAGAAAATGGCGGTTAGGTTAGGTTAGATTAAGTTAGATTATAGAAAACGGAAGAAATTAATTTACGCAAGACTAGGCAGTAAGGTCTATGACTATAAGCCTGCTCAAATAAGCGAATAATTTAACAAAAAAAAAAACTTACAACCAAACATTCGAAGGTCTGTGTCATAGGTTAGTATTCTTATAAGGGGCGTTGGGCTTGCAATACCATGTTCGGACGTGCCTCTGACTACCCTCTTTAGATATCCTCAAAAGATCTAAGTAACTAAAAATCTGAAGAGATATCTACCAAGCTTGGCGATTACAGATGAGACCATGTTTTTTTTTTTAAATGTTATAAAAAAAAGAAATATGATCACGACTGTAATCCCCGGGCTCTGTAGATATCTCCTCAGATCTTTAGTTACTTTAATCTTTGAGAAGAATATCTAAAGTGGGTAGTCAGAGGCACGTCCAAAAATGACATTTAGTACATGCCCACATTTTGCACAGTAGTTAGTATTGCGTACGTGACAGGTTGCAAGCCCATCGCCGCTTATAAGAATACTAACCTATGACACATACCTTCGAATTTTTGGTTCAAGGGTATGCTGGTTTTTTCACGATGTTTTCCTTCACCGTTTAAATCTTATACCTTTAAACGAGCAATTCTTGTATATATACAGGGTGTCCCAAAAAGTAGTGTCAAGCGAAAGTCCAGAGATAGAACACCCCTTGGGGTACCCGAATCACCCCCATGTTTGTTCCGCGATTTTCTATAGTTTTCGAGTTATGAATTTTTTTCCGAATTTTTGAAAATTTACGACTTGAACTACTTAAAACATTCTTTAAAAAAAAGTAGAAAACTTTCTCGAGATTTTTTTTTTGCTACTGAATTGTTATGAGTTGTTCTTTTATGCATAAAATAATCAGCTACGTGACTTTGATGAAAACTATGAAAATGTTGGTGTAAAGTCAAATAATTACATTCGGTGAATTATGACTAATATTTTCAACTTCAAATTAAAAATCTTAAAAAGTGATTTCATGGTTCCTAAACAAGTCTAAAAAAAATTCGAGACTCTCAGCTTTTATAATCATTAAAAAAAAGTAGTACTTAATAGGCTACTTTGGCTAAAATCGGCCTTCAAAGACGGTGAGGTGGAAAATTCTTAAAATTAGCTACCTGATTAAACAATAGATTTTCGCCATTTTATCATTCCTAAGCTTAATTAATTTGTTAACTAACCAAAAAGGACTGCAGGAAAGTAAGATTTCATTAGTATTTGAAGGTTTTATTTATTTAGTTTAGCTTAATTTATGAAATAAAACAACAAGTAAAATTTATTATTTTTTTACAAAAAAAAGATAGTACATAACATATCAGACAAAAAGCTACAATACTGATCCGATCTTGACTCTTCCGATCTTCGCTGATGGAGGGCTTTATGCAAATAAGAACCAGGAACACAATGTCTGTGCTGGTTCCTGCTGATAATATCAGGGATGCGTAGGATTGGTGGAAATGGAGCACATGGTGTTGGTGCATTTTGTTTTTATTTTTGTAAGCATCTTATATCTTTATACGAGCAATTCTTGTATATATATTTTCATGAAATTTAGTATGTAGAGGGTTTTGGGGGTGATAAATCGATCTAGCTAGGATTCATTTTTAGACATACATACATACATACATAAAATCACGCCTGTTTCCCAACGGGGTAGGCAGAGACCACGGATCTCCACTTGCTACGATCCTGTTATTATCCATTTTTAGACATTTTTAGAAAACATCGTTTACCCCAAAAAAACGAGCTAAGCTCGGTCACCCAGGTACCACATCCTAATACCTACTCGTATTATAAACGCGAAAGTTTGTAAGTATGTATATGTGTATGTGTGGATTTATGGATGTATGTTTGTTGCTCTCTTACGCTGAAACGGCTGAACGGATTTGGATGAAATTTAGCACAGATATAGGTTATAGTTTGAAACAGCAAATAAGATTTTATCCCGGAAAAATGTACGGTTCCCGTGGGATAGATTTGCTTTTGTTTTTCAAGATACCACGCGGGCGAAGCCGTGGGCGAAAGCTAGTTTTGATTATCTTTATACAATGAATAATAATTGAAAAAAAGGGGAAGAGTAGAGGTTATTTTTACCCGACTGCGAAGTGAAGAAAGAAGGTAACATTTTTGGGGTGTATTTATGTTGTTTTTATGTATGCAATTTCCTTTGCCTGTTGCTGTAGCCGAAATGGCTGGACAGATTTCGAAATTTTTGGTGTCATTGGATTTGTCTAGAGTCTAGAGCAGGGGTCGGCAACTTTTTGGCAGGCAAGGGCCACAAGGTGGCAATATAAACTAAAGGCGGGCCGCATTTGTGATATGAACCCTAGAAGCTGAAAATATGGCTCTCAAATGCCCAAGTGTGACACGAGAAGCATATTTATTTTTCTATAACAAACAATTAAAATAGTTTGTTTATTTATGCGAGTTCATTAAAAAAATTTTGAGTTTCAGTTCTAAGTATGGGGAACCCCCAAAATTTATTGATTTTTTTCTGTTTTTGTGTCAAAATCTTAATGCGGTTCACAGAATACCTACATCTACTTTTTTATTTCTCGTTTTTATAGTTTCGGAAAAAAGTGACTGTGACATACAGGCAGACAGACAGACATGCCGAATCTATAAGGTAATAATATCTAAAAACATTTACGGGCCGCAAATAAGACGTTCCGGGCCGCATGCGGCCCTCGGGCCGCGGGTTGCCGACCCCTGGTCTAGAGTATACAAGTGACATAAACTATACAAAAATCTATGTAGAGTTACGGTCGGGTTTTTTATTTTTTTTGCAATAATTACTAGCTTAAGTCTTTTAATAGTCTTTTAGGTTAGGCTGAAAGATGTTTCAAAATAGTTCCTGTGAATACAAAAATATTTTGATCTAGATTCCGCACGAAGAATAAGCTAATGTAGGTAGTAGTGTCCTATTAAATTTTCTCCAGTAGTTTTCGTGCTAAGTGTGAGTTTAACAACAGACAGACAGATCCAAATGCTAGAATCGCTTTCTATATTAGGTATTTATTATGTTCTCTTAACCCTTTTCCATATTAATATTTTCAATGTTCAGACTTTTCGATACTTATACCATGCATGAATGAGTTTACGGCGTTGATTCATAGATGGCGGTAACGTGTCGCTTGCGGCGTAATCACGAGCGTTGACGTAACTGACCAATGGTTTTAAGCACAATAGAAGCCTATTATAATAAATCTTCGGAACTCGACTTGATAATAAATTAATACGGGCAAAACTCGCCTTAACTCATCATGACATCTGTGATGTACAAAGAGACTGGCTGATGCAAATCAGACTCGTAAAAACAGCTGCCAAAGTTATAAGTAAAAAAAAAAAAAAAAATATGATCACGACTGTAATCCCCGGGCTCGGTAGATATCTTTCTCAGATCTTTAGTTACTTAGATCTTTGAGTATATCTAAAGAGAGTAGTCAGAGGCACGTCCAAACATTTGGTACATGCCCACATTTTGCACAATAGTTAGTATTCCATACGTGACGGGTTGCAAGCCCATCGCCGCTTATAAGAATACTAACTTATGACACACACCTTCGAATTTTTGGTTCTAGGGTGTGCCGGTTTCCTCACGATGTTTTCCTTCACCGTTTAAGAGCACTGGCATTGCGCACATAATTTTTTCAAATGGAAAAACTCATTGGTGCACGACCAGGTTTGAACCCACGACCTTCGGATCGTGAGGCAGGGGTGCTACCACTACACCACCAGCGCTCTTCAAAGTTATAAGAAGGCCTAATAATGTTATTAAATCATCATCTTTCTGCCCTTTTCACACGTTATGTGATTTTCCATTTCCCTCTATCATCTCAGTACTCACTCCTTCAATCATCTCTTACTCATAATCATCTTTTACACCATCCATCCATCTTTTCTTTGGCTCTACCTCGGTATCCATGCACATTCATATATAGCACTCTCCTCGTCACATGATCTTCATTCCTCCTCATAACATGCCCATACCACGCTAACCTATTACTCCTCATCTTTTTCGTCACCTACTATCAAACTTAGCCCTTAAAATCACACATTTCTGCAAGTGAAAAAAACAATTAGATTGGTTTTTTTTCAGTAAACGGAATAGGGTTTATTCAAACAACACTTTTACAGAGAAAATTAATCAAAAATACACTGAGAACAGAGTTAATTTAAAGTAGAATTTAAACTTATTAAAGTATTTATCTAAGTGATTGTTCGTTTTTTTAAAAATAAACCTTATTAGGTTAGATTTTTTTATCACGACTGTTATGCTTGTGGCAATACTAGCAAGTAGGTTGGTATTGATACAATAAAGCACATTTAGATGGCAGCACCGCACTAATAGCTAAGAAACGTGAAAAAATCCACCCACAATGCGCGTGCTCGCCGATCCACATAAAAAAATTAGATATCTGATATAGAGTTGCTGCGTAAAAATGCAAAAGCCAAACTTTCAATGATTTTGTGAGTACATATTTTAAAAAGAATTTTGAACATTATTTCCTATAGTTATTATAAACCAGCTGAAAAAAAACGTAGGTACGTGTACTTACCTAAGTTTGCCTGCACAAAAACTCGCTTTTGATTTGAGCATGAATCATTCTGACCTGTCAAAAAATGACAATGTCTTTCTTCCTTTTTAAAATGCGCCTCATAAAACATTGCAAGTTTAGTGCTGATTGAAACTAAAAAGCTACTCTAAATATTAAAAAAACGAGAAACTATACATAGGTATCATGTGCCTCATATATAATGCTGACCGTCTGAATCTAAGCTAGGTACTAATCCTTTAACTTCAGTAGCTTAGAAAACTTTGAGAAATAACTCAATTGTGTTGTATCAGCTCTATACAGCATCCACAATGATGCACCAAATAATAATCTACATTGTAAACGACCAGACGGAGTAAGTTCAAACTTTTTCTTTTATTATCATAAGCGCAAATTTCTTTCCCACGGTAATCAGGACTTTATTCTCTTCAGGAATTCGCGGATAAATCACCAGACGATTTGACCTTTCAACATGAGTTATGCTGTATATTGTGTCGCCTGTGCTTTTCTATCACTGGTTTTTTTTTTGACCAACTGCTAAGGTCAAAGACCGGGCATATAATGTTCTGCTTAATAAGTTACAGGCCTATTTAAAGTTCTACAAGGTTATAGTCAAGATACCCATCTTGATGCGTTGGAATTAGTTCACGAATTCTTGTAAAAAATTAATAAAATAAATTTTGCCAATTACAGTTGATAAACGTTGGAAATATCACAAAACTTAAGCCAAAAAGCCCAGCTAATAATAGCGCAGGTACTTATACGGTGGTTAAGGCAAAATACGGATTTTTGATAAAGCCGTCACCGTCATAAACTGTGTTTGTTGGTTTTGCAATAGAGCGGAGAACGGAGAAACTACAAATAAAATGACAACTTTTTTGGGTAAACCAGAGCTAATACTTTTATTATCGTATCACCTGTTCTTTCAAACCAGTGTGATGAAAATATTACAGTCCTCAGAGGCTATAGTACCTATTGTGTAATTAAATTCAATAGGTATAATACAATTTCTTGTACATAATAATAAGGGTCTACGATCATATTTGACATTTGCGGCTAGTTATAAACAGTTAAAAATTTTGCCAACTGCTAAATGACCAGCATAAAGGTACAAGTTGGTAGCGGACGACATGAGACAGCAGCGGACGACGTGTCGTCGCTTCATGTCGCCACGACACGTCCTGTCGCTGCAGTCATGATTTCGAACCTGACTGCAGACGGTTCATGCAGTTGGTTCCGTGAAACAAGATGCCTGACTGACCCGCGGTCGGGCGACACTGGCGTCACGACGCGTCGCTAGCTTTGTGTCGCTAACTACGGAGGGAATTTCATAGAAATACGTAGAAGCCAGTAGTGTCGCTGCGACACGTCGTCCGCTGATGCCTCATGTCCTCCGCTGCTTTATCCGGTCGTCGCTTTCCAAGAAACCAAAGCTTTATCATTGATTGTAACAATCAGATACCATTAAAATAGTTGATCTGATTGGATTTCCCATGGCTCTGTGAGAAACTCGATAATCGGTAGCCGCTGCAATGGCCACTGTTGATTACTCTATAATTTTGTTTGTATCATCATTGTTTCAATCATTATCTTTCTGTTTCGAGAACACTGGTTTTACTAAGGCACAATTTCGATTATCAATTTTATCGGATTAAATGTAAACTATCAAAATACATGTTCACCCCTTAAATTACTAAAATACAACATTTTTTGATATAGCGTAGTATAGAATAGCATCCAAATACAATCCCTGGTAGATGGATAGATAAAAATTACTTTATTGCAACTAAATAAGTAAGCGTATAGTTAAAAATTATGTTACACAATGGGCGGGGTCTTATCGCTAGAAAATGATCTCTACCAGACAACCTTTGGATGAAAAGGACTGTACGTGTAACTGACATGGGGTGTTGTCAGTGCATTGCCACTATTTGTACATAGCTTCAACAGTTTTATTCAATATGCACATATTATATAAATATATACATTGTTAACATTTTACATGTATAGTCAAAATAAATAAACAAGAACCAACAAATAAAAAATAAAAATAAAAATTATTGACAAAATTTTATAGGTACAAAACATATATTATGTTGATGATGATACAAAACTACTAGAACATACGAGTGCAGCCGCCAGCGGAAGCTAGTAGGCTTATATTGGTAATGCCACTGTCTCACCAGTAATGTACGTAAAAAAAGTTTAAACAACACGCACATCACAATAACCTTAACAACTCCCTTCATCTGCCATTATTCTCACATTAAAACAGCCTAGAGGCATCCAAAAACATTGCGTGCAACAAGTAGCTGGCTCTCACGCAATATAAAGGCATTTTTATAACGCCACGGGGCGACTACGAGACGGAGCGGTGACGTCATTTACCGTTACCTATGTTACTCGTACTAAAAAATGAATGTGATAATAAAAACAAAAGATTATCATAGAAAAATGCGTATGGTATATTTTATTATATGGTTTGAACGTAGCGTTACTATTAAAAAAAATTTAACGTTATGTGATAATTTAATTTTGATAATGGTATTTTATGCACTTCAAGATTTGAAAAAAGTGACACTTACCAAACTTCTGATTGTTTATTCGAGAGTTGATATTGAGTCAGGCAGTCTGTAAATTACTCTAGTTATTTTTTTGAAAATTAAAAAATCCATTTTATTGTACCTACCTACTCTAAAATAGGTTATCAGGATTGGTATGGCAAAGTCATGCAAACTTGGTCTTTAGCGTAAAAAAAAACGCTTTTATTTCACCATATTTTTAACTCAATAAAATACAGAGTCACCAATTTTTTGGTATATATACGAATCGAGAATTACAACATTTTTAGTGATAAGAGGAATAAAAATAATATATTATGCTCCGTTAATATTCAACCCACGACACTATGCTCAGTACTAATAAAAGAGTAAATGATATTTCCTCCGGTAAAGTAACTTAGTAGTGCCTCATTCGTTACCAATTAATTTAACCTCTTTGGTTCGCTTTCATTGGCGTATCAATTAATTCAACAACTTTTTTCTGCCTAGCTTTTATGAGACTAAAAGCGTTTGTATATGAATAGGATTTCTTTACCCGCTCCGGCCTGGAGCGAACTCGTCCCGCGACTATGTAAACAGACTTTCTGTATTGATTTAAGCACAGTTTTAAAAGACTAATGATCTTATAAAGGCAGTATTGATTCAATTGAGTCGTCCTCAAAGCATGGTAGCGGTTATTAAGTGGCAGAAATCACGCGATGCTGATTTAATTAAGCTTTAGTGCTTGAAAGAATTGAGTTTATGATGTGAGACTTATAAAGCTATTCGGAGTACGTGGTCAGTTAAAAGAAAAATATGATCACGACTGTAATCCCCAGGCTCGGTAGATATCTCCTCAGATCTTTAGTTACTTAGATCTTTGAGGATATCTAAAGAGGGTAGTTAGAGGCAAGTCCAAACATGACGTTTCGTACATGCCCACATTTTGCACAGTAGTTAGTATTCCTTACGTGACAGGTTGCAAGCCCATCGCCGCTTATAAGAATACTAACCTATGACACATACCTTCGAAATACCCTAGTATGGCGGTTTCCTCACGATGTTTTCCTTCACCGTTTAAGAGCACTGGCATTGCGCACATACATTTTTCGAATGGAAAAACTCATTGGTGCACGACCAGGTTTGAACCCACGACCTTCGGATGGTGAGGCAGGGGTGCTACCACTACACCACCAGCGCTCCTGTCAGCTGTGGTCAGTTGGTTATACATAATACTGTGTTGGACTGTGTGAAAGATGATATGGGTAAGAAAGAAGTGATTGCTGAGAAGACGAATGACAGAGGGAAATTTAAGATCACGTCATGTTGTGTCGTCTCCACTTAACGAGGATGATGATGATGAATAAGAGATTTACCTCTATATTTTAGAAGCAATTAAACATTATCTGGAACCCTAGTACCCGAGCCAAACAATCCCTTGACCAGTTTTTTCCCTTTACATTTCTATTGTTCATTGTTCCTTTGACCTTTTATTTCGAAGATATCCAATGACCTTTTATAACATGTCATATGGTAAAATGACAGAGGATGGTCCACGTACGCCGCCTTGTAATCACGAGGACGTGATGACCTCATGAGCTGAGTTCCCATGCGTGGTCCATGAAATCGTTTATTAGACGTAATTTTATGTGATTTCTTTAGTTGGCCATTTTGATGGTGAAATCTAGGATAGGGCATTTACCTTAGTTATATCATAGGGGCGGTGAATATCAAAAGAGCGAGAGAGTTGTGTTACAAGATAAGATTAGTATTGATTTGAAAAAATATTGTACTCTTAGAGTAATGGAAAATGGTTATTTACAGCCGCCATATAGGATTGTTTTTACATTGTGCATCTTATGAGACTCTTTTGATATAGATGGGTCCAGAAACAGCCAAAAAATTACATACACACCCAAAACATAATACCGTTTTTCTTCGCAGCTAGGTAAAAAAGCATGTGGAAGTTAATGATCATGCTCGCATTAAATCATACCAGCACTTTTCCCGTTTCAACAAAGCAGCCATCTTTTGTTTAAAATTGACTTGAGTATTTGACTGACTTATATATACTATTTTAATTAATAACTAATTTAATTTACATTTTGACGACCTCAGTGGCGCAGCGGGCGAGAGTCCGCCTGCGACGCAAGAGGTTGCGGGTTCGATTCCCGCCGCGGTTGGAACAAATTTGTGTACGATCTGCAGAAATTTGTTTCGTTGGTCTGGGTGTTTTCTATGTATAATAAAAAATATCTATCTATGTATATAATGTATTAAATATATCAGTTATCTAGTACCCATAACACAAGCTTTGAGTAGCTTACTTTGGGGCTAGATGATGCTGTGTGGATTGTCCAGCATTATTTATTTATATTTATTTATTAATAACACTTGACAATGTCAAAATGGTTCTGTAAGAGACGAAATAAATAAAAAGAAAAGAACCTTTTAAAAAAAATTCTTTTTCTTTGGCGTTTAAGAAAACTACTATCTGTTACCCGCAATTTTGTCCGCAAAAAACCAATAATTTATCATATTTCTTCGTTTTTTTTAATAAGTACCTTCTTACAATAATGTATGTTAGGAGAAAAAAAAATAGAATTAGCGAAATTGTTCCAGCTGTTCACGCGTTATGCCGTGAGTAAAGAAAATAGGGATTCATTTTGTATATGTTACAAGCCCAGATATTTATTTATGTTGTAAGTAGGCCAACGTACACCATGACCACTTTACATAAAATAACAATAGAAGACGTTATCGATAGCGTTCACACACGCGTGCTCTATCTACGGGGCATCACAAAATGGGAGTCAGTACCTTAGGTCAAATAGGACCCCTACTGCAAACCCTTAACACATTTACGCAGTAGTTTCTCTATTTAGTACCTAACCCTTCTTTTTCCTTTCGTGTTTTTTTCGATTGCCATAAGAATCAGAGTTCGCCTCAGAGGATTCTTGCTTATATCTTACTAGAGAAACACCCCGCGATTTCGTTCGCGTAATGTTTTTTTCATAAAAACTTTAACCTCCCGCTTGCTTAGAAGTTAAATTTCAGGAGGTTTTTTTAGTGTACGCCTACGTGCTATAAGTGATTCATCCTCCAAATTTCAAGTCTCTAGGACCAGCGGTTTAGGCTCTACGTTGTTTGTCAGTAAGTTAGTCACAACAAAATCTTTTTTATAGTACTAGAGATTGTAGAAGTCCCCTAACGTCTGTCATAACTGAACGTTTTTACCGTATAGTTTAGCAAGTAGCCGAGGGTAATTCGAGTCATAACTGAAAGATCGGTTCAGATCTTAAGGCGACAGACCACAGTTCATCAACTCGTTTGACTGGCCGCATTACGTATTTAGATTCATCTGAACTTCTGTTCGAGTTACTCATGGCAAGAAAAGTGTAATTAGTAGGGGTCAGAATATGCATATCAGTTTTACATAAGTTGTATCTGATAAGCTGCCTACCAATGGGCGTGCCGGTTGGGGGGGGGGGGGGGGGGGGGGGGGGGAGTTACTATTCTAAATTCAAATTGCTAGTTACACGCAACTTGAATAAACCAGCCAAGTTTTAAAAGAGAAATTAGCTTACTCAGGGTTGAGTCCAACCACTTCTAGTATAGAATTAAAATCAGTAACTAATTGAGGGTGGATCTAACCTAAATTTATTTTATTTATTTAACTTCTGGTATAACTATTTTCAGAATAATTTATGTAAAAATGTAATTTTTTTCTTCGATAACCACGATTTATTCTAGGGATAGTACTTAGATTACTTTGGTTGAATTCGCCCTTAGTAAGAAAATGATGAAAATGTCAAATACAAGAAAATATATATATGACGATATCAAAAACTTTTTACGACTTTCTACGAGTAGCGAAATCTCGCCTTAAATTTTGAAGTCTAGTCAAATTTTGAATATAGCTTACGATGTATAAAATTGAGACGAATCAAATTAGCTCAAGCTCTTACTAAAGATTTATTTTAATAGTTTTGCTCATCTACTTGCATTACTTAATTTTGAGAATAGTTATACCAGTTGGTTAAATTCACCCTAGCTATAGTACTGATTATCATCCAGACAGTGGGCGTAGAGGTTCAGTGAAATGTTGCCCATTTCCCCTCGTTACTGTGCCTAGCCGCTGTGACGGGAGCTACTCTATCTAGACACAGCTATCTAGATTCTATCCAACGTAACGTGTATTATTATCACTGTATTATATACATACTTTATTATGTAGGTATAGAATTTGAAAGGCACCGGTAACGAAAAAGATGAGGAGTAATATGTTAACGTGGTAAGGGCATGAGATGAATGTCATGTGACGAGGAGAGTGTTAGGTATGAATGTGGATGGATAAAGGGGTAGCAGTGGGCCAAAGAAAGGATGGATGGACTGTGTGAATGATGACAAAGGAAAGAAAGGAATGAGTACTGAGATGACAAATGACAGAGAAATGTAAGAAGATCGATGTTTTGCCGAGCCCACATAACGTAAGAAAAGGGCAGGAAGATAATGATAATATAAACACACCACAAGTATGTAAATTTTTCTGTTTTGGAGTTCTAATAGATATACAATAGGTATAGGTACACATTACTCTTGAATATTTATTTATCATAGCTTCCGCCCGTGGATTTTCCGGATTAGTAACTAGTTGAATTATAACCTATGTACCATTCTAGACTCTAATGTACCTTTGTGCCAAATTTCATCCAGGTCCCTTCTGCCGTTTATGCGTAATTGAGTAACAAACATGCCTACATCCATCTATCCAAAATTTCGCTAGCATTTTGACAACATTCATTGGATCTTAGAAAGTTAATGAAATATGCACAATTTCATTTGAACCTTACCACTGGTAAGGTTACCTACGCAGGTATAATTTACAAGATTTTTAAAGCCATCACAGAAATACGGCCATTGCTGCCTTACCAGAAAATGCATTTCAAGAAACTCAAAATTTTTCGAGTGCGCCCATAAATATCTCAGATGAAGACGGTTGGCTCGCGATCATTAATGCTCATCTGTTGGAATATTTACAGACCAATTAGGCTATGGTACCGCTTATTTATCGACATGTGCTGGAAATGATTCATTTGCGTCGCGGTCCATAGCCATCGTTAGTGTCAAAACGGTTGTATATTTTCTGAGGCGTGTTATTAGAACTTAGATCTTTGTTTATTTTAAAAAAATCACTTTTTTGCCTTGCGAATATTCGTTTCATTATTGGTATCAGGGTGTCTCCGCAAAACGATCAACAATATAACGGTCGGTTAAATGCGTAACCTAAGTTACATCATTTCGACTGTTTGACATTACCTTTGACCATAGATTTCGTAAAACTATAATACCACTTAATGACGATACGATTATTTGAACTTGACAACAAATTAACTGTTGATTCAACTGAATTTGACGAAAATTTCGTTCCGATTATAATGTTGTTGGTTTGTGGAGTAGACACATACACATAATAGACCTGCAGTGGGACAATACAGGGAGAAGTAGACCAAAGAAAGGATTCATGGACTGTGTAAGAGATGATTTATGAGTGAATAAGAGATGAGGGATGATGGAGGAAAATGGAAGAAGAAAACACGTTATGCCAATCTCACTGTGGAATCTTCCCACAGAAAGGAGCTGATGATAATGATCCAACAATGAGATAAAACAGGTTAAAAACTGGTTTTAATTGCAGTGATAAACTGCTGAGTAATTTGACAGAATTTATTTGACAAAATTATTTTGCCCTTTTGTCTTATTGTATTGTAATGTCTAAACTATTATGCCATAAGACACTACATACCTAATGGTAACAAATACTCATCACTGATTTCACAACTGAGTACCTAAATATTAATAAGCATTTTTTTAATGGTTATTGTTTGACTTACTTTTGGAGATATCTGTTATTTTCTGAAACCAAGTTAACATAAAATTGAGAAACGAAATTACTTTATAATGAATATCTTGTAAGGTATGTTTATTACTTCGAACAAAATGAGTAAGCAACATTAAAATGGTCAAATAGGTAGGTACCTAAGAAGTGTTTTTTTACCGTGGCTTCTTGACCCTGCTCATGTCCTCAGGCTAAACAGTAAATAATGATACCAAAGTATTTCTAAATTACAAAACAAAATAATAAAACTTACTGTTAAGTACTAGAATATTGATAAAGATTTGTTAATACCATGGTGGGAATGTTTTTATTGGTGGAAAAGTAGGATCTGTTAAAACCTTGCAAGCCTAGATTTAATTACGCTATCGTACCCCAAAACTGGCCTAAACCGATATGATAAAGGAAAAAAGTCACTAAATGCAAATTGTAAAAAAACACGCAAAACCTCGCTGTTAATTTTTATTTTCTCACCCCTAGTTAATAATAATTGTCACACCAAAACTTTAGCTGACACAGTATAACGAACTCCACGTTATATTCAAAAAAATAACGGCAAGCTTTGTCAGCGTTTTGCATAGAGGTCGTTACTTATGATGGATGGGTATTACTCGAACTTTCACGAAAGCGCCCGAGGATAGCCGAAGCGCCACGGAAAGAGCCGATCTAGCCCGAGGCTAGAAGAAGCTATTTCAGATTTTGAAATGAATTACCAGACAAGTTGCGGATAATTGGAAATTATAAATAAGTTAAGTACCAGAAATTCGAACTTACAATAAATGTATTCATCTTTTCGATGTGTGACTGCGTGATTGCAGATTTATTTGAGCGCTACTGAGCAAATTCGTACGAAATAAGTGACCCATCAATGTGTCTAAGACTTATGGTCGCCTGTATTATGGTCTCGTGATATTTAAACTAAGACAAAAGATGCAATATCCGTAACAAAGGTCACACATCCAAAATAATGACCACACTAGCATGTTTTTACTTAGCAAAATACGTCACGAGCGAAGAAAACAAAGTTCTGGTTTTAAAATAAAGTTAACATCCTCAAAGATTACCATTGTAGGTAATTCCCAATTTTTATAAAAGTATACCTATTACATACCTACAATTCACCTGTTAACAAAAAATATACCGATTAGCACCGTGAACACAGAATGCAATAAAATCTATAACAATCATGCAGAGGCGAAACCGGCGCCTTATAATAATGTCTACGTTACCGCCTCAAAACTGAGCAACTCGTGAGAACTCCAAACACCAGTGACTACATTTGATATACGACCCTAAACGTGCCATTTAGCGCTTGCGCATCTATCCTAAACTATACTTTACTAAATTAGAAAAAAAAGTAAACACAACATTGTACGAATTCGATAATTAGATTAGGTTATAATGCGAGGGTTGGTTGGCGACGGCGAAAGCCTCGTCTCGTCAGTGTTGCCGCCCCGTGGCGCCTCGGGCGGGTCTTTTTTGACCCTATTTGTTTTAATTACCTAGCTTGATGTTTAGGACATCGGGGCCTTTGTATTAGATAATTGGGGTAAATGGCGGTAGGTCTATCAGGCCGCGGAGGGGCGGGAGCGCTGATTCTTTGAAGCGGCTTTTTATTTCTGGGGGTTTACCAGGAAAAATTGTGTTGAGGAACTCATTCATAACCTCATTTCCTTCCCCATGATATGAGTACCCTTGGAGGACAATGACTGTAATTTAACGTATTCACCAAAACCAAAACACATCTGTAAACGTTACGCTATGAACTTTTTGTATCGTGAAACGTTGCTCAACGTCTATGAAAAAGTTTATCGTCACCAACTAAAACAAAAATGTTTGTTTGACAGTGTTTGAAGGACGGAACGATTTATAACCGAATGTTTATGAATGAGTTTTGGCTTTGGTAAATACGTGAAAAATTACCGTGATTGTTCCCAGGGTCAGTCTCTTTCCATTTTTGGCATTTATATTATCTTCGTACTCGATGATTTGTAATAAAGGTATTTTCTTACATACATATATCATCGATTTTCAAATAATCCATCAAATCTATTATTTCTTTGATTTGTCTTTATTTTTCTATCAAACAACTATATCCATCTTTCTCGTAACATTAAAATTATTCTTCTCTCATGGCTACAATACTTATTCATTTTTTTTTTGGTTATTACTTCTCAAATTTTCTATCACTGGTTCTGGGCAAACTTCCTCCAATATTCAATCCTCGTCACGCCACACTTAATCAATTTAATTTTGATAACAACAAAAATTCCTAATTTAAAACACTTTCGAAATTCTTCGAAATATTTTAATTTTTACCAAGATTACCTACATATAATGAGAGATGAGTCACGACAATACGAGCACTTAATGATTAACCGGATTTCTAGCTATACAGTAGACTTCATTATCCTTCGGAATGTTTATCGGAAAGTAATCTTTTAACATTAACATAATTTAATCACAGTATTTACTGTAAAGAATGTTTCCAAACATTCCAGAGTCCAGACGGGTTATTACTCGAATCCCACCAGATGGCGTTCCAACAGGATTCTTTAAATTTCATCCCAATATTCCTAATATTATCGAGTATTCCATAGAGTTGTACCACTGTAGTCTGTAGCCGGAAAATACGGACATGTAAAACGACGGAGTGAGTACCTACCTATATCTGGTTAAAATAATCATTAAAAGAAATAATGTTTCTGTACAAGAATTTTAGTTATTGAAACCTTAACTTGAGTAAATACTGCACAGAATATAACCCCAGGTTATGATTTCATTTAAAATGTCTGCAACATAAAGTGTAATGAAATCTTGATGAAACAACTCGTATCAATGTTTTAATGTGTTTAAAAGTATAAGTACTTACATTAAAAAAAAACATTAATCACATAAATATCATTATTATTTATTCGTCATTTAGGGTGTGATCAGCCATTCGAGAATAAGTTTAAGTTGACTGATAAACAAAAATGAAAATTTAACGTCCGTCTTTTCAGTTTTTCCGACTTTTCCGATAGGCAACCCTTGCGACGATTACCGAATCATTCGGTAAACGCTTGTAATCTTGTAATCACCTCCATGGGTTAGCGTCATTACATCGAGCACCGCTATTACATGCCTCAAAGTCTTTTTGTTGCTCTACGTTTGAGAAAATAGTTTTTTATAACCATTTTGCTAAAACCGCAATGCAAAATAAAAGTGACTTTATCCTTTTTTCCTGGATTATATAGGGTTTGTTTTAGTGAGATAAGTATTTCACGCGGGCAAAAAATTGGGGGCAGCTAGATTGCAATTCTTATCGTACCACTAGCTCTTACAAACTGGTTTGGGGAAAGTATTAAAGTTGGCCTCAGTGGCTCTTTTCATGCCCTAATAAAATCAAAAGATGGGTTGCTATGTTTATAGTTAGCTTTAAATTTAAATGAGATTCAAAATTTTTGAACGGGCTGAATTTAAGCCCGCGTCTTTGCCAGAAGCCGGCTTATGCACTACCAATTAAGACACCAGTCGACTGCCAGTCTCTATGAAAGTCTTCACTCTTGTAATGTTTTTCGGATTTTTCCCGATCGTTGCAAAATCCTTGTGATTTATCGAATAAAAATAGTTTGAACATAAATTTATTAATATCAAAGGATTGGTTTTATGCTATGTTATAAGTAGTAGCGTTATACTAAATTTACGCCTTCATTTAAATGCCCACGAAACCACACCCAAGTATCACTTATCATCCAAATCTCAGAGTTGCCTCACCAAAATCCCACGGTCATGACTCTAAGGTCGACCTAGCCTGGAGCAAACGGTAGACTTACTGAAGCAGCCAACAGCGTCTGTGCCAGACCACTGATTATGATGACCCTGCTCACCAAAATATTATAAAACAAGTTGTATCCTCGGTTTCACTCATAAAAATGAGTTAAATTTCAAGCTTGTTCTTACCTTTTAAAATTTACTTAGTTATTTACTTTCACTCTTGTTTTTTCGAACTCAATGCTTATCAAAATTAGATTCTCTTTTGTTTCTGTTTACATACTGTTATTAAAAAACTCAATTGCCTGTCTCAGTTCTATTCAATAGTTTCAAAAGAAAACAATTTAATATTAAGCGCACAAAAATTTAGCAAGAGACTTGTTTTAGCCTTTCATCTTTCGTAATTTACAAAATTCTCTATCTTAGTCTCATTTTGTCACTCTCTCTTTCTTTCGAACTCGATGCTTATCAACATTTCTCTCTTTCAGTTCTCATCTGTGTACATTATTGTATTAAAAAACTCTACTGTCTGTCTCAGTTCTATTCAAAATTTACAAAATGTATTCAATTTAGTATTTTGCGCGCTCACTTAATTTTAACCGTTCATGTTTTGTAATTTTCCAGTCAACTTTAGTAGCGGTACAGATTAGCGATAGCGCAATTTTAGACTTCGGTACCTAATGTAGGTTGTTATGTGAAAGTAAATGACGTCGTAGTGTGTACAAGCATGTTTGGTTCAGGTCACACGCAATCCAAGCATTCAGGGCACGTGGGAACAGCCGAGGCAGGCGGAGTGCCCTGAGGCACCCGTTGACGATACCTGCGATAAATATAAATATATTATGAAACATTAGTGGTATAGTATGGGAGCGTGGGCGAGTGCAAATTATTATTATATTCTTGTTTAAGTACCTAATTTTTGTACGTAAAAGTACAGGAAAATCAGTTTAATACGGAGACGGAGTGCAGAGAGAATAAATTAAAAAGTTAAGGGTTTGAGACTCAAAAAAACAAGACGAAGCTAGATCTAGATTGATAATAACAGACAAACATGATCATGGCTATGTTACAAAAATTGGTTGACATCTCCTTGGTAGTCACATCCATTATATTTGGCACACGCCCACATTTTATTACCTAACCTTTGCACAGCAATAGTTAAGGTAATTTTTAGTTTCATGCGCGTGAGTTTAGGTATTTTTGGAACGGATTTAAAACTAGCGTCTGCGTTGAAACATCACAAAAACTGGTGTAATTTTTAGTTCCTGGTGTAGTTTTAGTGTCACGATTACAGAATAAGCTTCTTCAAAGGCGTATGTTATTAAACCCTATCCAACAGTATCTATGAAGATTATCAACAACGTTATTATACTAATGTGACTGATAAATAGCGTAGATTTGACCATAGGTTCTTTTAAGCTTTGAGTTTTTACGATGCGGTCACCGTAATAAAAACGATGAAGAAAAGTTGATACTTTCACGTGTTTTTTTGCCGTTTCAATAAAACCCTTCATGTTTTGTCGGTTGCCGTTTTTTTAAGAATCTTGGTATTTTGTGATTAGTTTAATAGGAAAGACGCGTGCCACAAAGTGGGGTTATAGGTCAAAGATCATGTTCTTTTTAGTGGACAAATCTCAAAACACGACATCGGCTTAAAAATACAAAGCTTTGTCTTGTTTTTTAAAAGAAAACAGTCAATAAAGCTGTACAAAAGTTTGTAGACCAAACCAAACACAGCTTACAAAAATTCATGATCAAAGTATTTTTTTTTATTACTGTTCTTCAATCAAAGACACATCGAGTTCTACTGTTTAACTATTTCATCATATTCTTCCCCTTTCTCCGTGTAACGTGGGGTTGGCCCAACAATGTGGTCTTCTTTGATTTCGCCCTGTTATTCTTCAGTACTCACTCCTTTCTTACCCATGTCATCTTTCACACAGTCCATCCATGTTTTATCTTTTATTGTTTCGCCGTTTACTACCTACACTAGTATCGATAGATAAAAACAACACCCAAAAACTTATCACATTCACCTGCAAAAAAAAATAAACATGATCACGGCTGTATCCCCAGGCTCGGTAGTTATCTCCTCAGATCTCTAGTTACTTAGATCTTTGAGGATATCTACAGAGGGTAGTCAGCACGTCCGAACATGACATTTAGCACATGCCCACATTTTGCACAGTAGTTAGTATACCGTACTTGACAGGTTGCAAGCCCATCGCCGCTTGTAAGAATATTAACTTATGACATACACCTTCGAATTTTTAGTTCTAGGGTGTATGCCGGTTTCCTCACGATGTTTCCGAGCACTGGTATTGCGCACATAAATTTTTCGAAAAGAAAAACTCATTGTTGCACGACTAGGTTTGAACCCATGCCCTTCGTATCATGAGGAAGGGCTGCTACCACTACACCACCAGTGCTCTCAACAATCACCTGCATCCTAAAATATTATCTCTTCACGACTCGCCTGGAGCCAGGATGCTTATTAGGGTTGCACCGCACCTGTGTTTCCATAATCCTTCTAATTAGAGGTTCGCAATTCCCAAAGGCTTCAAAGGCATCCTGAAGAGGCAATAAATTGTTCGACATTTGACCTCACGTTTTGGGGAAACCGCCTCAGGCCATCGTGCCGGGAGGATCTTGCTGCAGGATGGTACAGACATCAACAAAAGTCAATAGTAGTTAGGTATTCACCGGAACTGGCTCATGTGATCCAAACCCGAAATAAATTCACCGACTCAGGCTAAAAAAAAAAAAAAAAAAAAAAAAAAAAAAGTTTGGTGTCTTTTCCTAGGTTTTCGGGGTCGCTGAATCGGTCTATTGCATCCGTTTTTTGATAGCTTACACAGATCATGAGATAGCTAACCAATCTAAAGCTCTCCACTACACTGCTAATCACCTATTGATAAAATTAACCTAAATGTTTCCTTATCACCCAGTGAACACGGCGCGCCATTGTTTGTTTATCACCTCTGACGTCACGGCGCACCATTGTTTGACGTCAATCTCAGACTAATTAGCTTATTAGGATGTTCTAGCAAAACAACATTTTTTGGATCAATCACAAACCTTTATTTCCTCTAAAATAAGTACAGAATAGTTTGTATAAAAATATATCATTATTTATTGTATTGTTACTGAATAATTTAATAAAATCCATCATTGTATTTCCATAAAATTTGTTATAAAGATATGTTACACAATATTCTCCGCAAACTGATGTAAAATCATCTTGTAATCTATACCTATTAAAATCCCACCGCTTTGAATTCCTGATCAAGAAATCTCTATGATATCCTGTAGGCGGTCGTCCATATGAATCGAAATACTGACCAAACCTATTTCTATCTATGTGTATGGCCACCCAATGAGAACCTGGCATGCTGTCGGTGTCCAAATTGCTTATCAGGTACATAGGAACTTTAACATGTAAAGGTAACCTGTTTGCTGCATATACATTTTTTTGTAAAGAAGGATGGATCGTGTTCAAATATTTTTGAATCTCAATTGTGTTCATGTTTAATCAGCCTTTCGCATAAAGCTGTGCTATGCTTAACCTTCAAATCAAGAATGTGGAACTAAATATACTGAACTTCTTTATAAACATTGTGCAAGGACATAAATAAAAAGATTGGAATATGTGCAGATTATTTTTATTAGGTACTAACACTTATATATAGACAATAGTTACCTATTTAACTGCTATAGTCTACGGTTACATTACGGTTCTTATCTATTTCAATAACATTATCAAATTCTGCATAAACAATACAATTTATAGTCTGAGTAAGAGTAGACTCAAAACGAACTTCTAATCTAACACTACCATGTTTTATAAGATTCCAATGTGTATTTGAATTTGAACTAAGGTCGGCCGTTAGATCAAACGCTAACAAACAGTATCCTTTCGCATATTTTTCCCTAGATATCCCATTACCTTCATTAAGAAAATGTATACCTGTTCCTGAAAATAGTGTGTGATAAGCAGCAGTAAAAATATTACTCTCAAACGATGGTTGCAAAGCTTTTGAAGGTATTTGCTGACCATCAATGTATAAACAAAATGTATTTAAATCATAGTTTTCAAAATTGAATGGATTTTTAGTCAGACACCCATTAAACGCTGCATTGTTTACAAATCCAACTATACATCTTTTAGGAACTTGTCCTAGAAAAATATTGTCAAGAGTCTTGCCCTGAATCCCTGAAGGTATGGTTAAAACTTTGACTTCAGCACGAGTAATAGGATATTTAGCGGTAGTAGATGCTAAAACTTTCTGATGTGCAAGTAATACAGTTGGATTGATTCGAGCTCTACGAACAATAAGAGTTGCATCTGTAATGCATACTTTAAATTTTAAATCGGATGAAGATGCCATTAGATTAAACGTTTCTCTAGAACGAACTAATTTGACACTCATTTCAACACCATTTATTAAAAACTTTTCCTGGTTAAATATATCACCATGAAGATGTCCAATCATTTCTATTTCCTTACTTTGACTTACTAACTGTTGTCTTTTAACGAATCCTTCATTTTTTTCATCAGTTGAGTTCATTTTCCCAGCAGTATCTTCATACCATAGACTACAAGTTAGGTGAGATTCTTTAGCTGCAGGAGCATAGTTTAATAAAGTTTCCATGTATGCTCGATATGCATATGTATTGTTTGGAGGTGATACTAGCTTCTGATTCAAATATACATCTAGTTGACTGAAGATTGAATGAAGCCAATTATTTATGGGTGATACAGTTGTTGATTCAGCTAGTTTTGTTGAGTCTTGGTTAAGTATTTTAGCTTTGATGTGTATCAACGTGTGGGATAAATCTATGTAATCATCACCGGTTCCGGGTACTTGAAATTCTATAGGACCATCGTCAGCAAGGGATGAAATGGGTTTGTAGTGTATCCATAGTCCATTTTCGATACTAGTTTGTGTGGATGGCAAAGCAAATAAATCTAACTCTGATTTAATGCACTCACAAGAATGACTATGTAAAAAAGACATCTTTAATTATTAATTAAATATATCTTTTAAATTATTAGGTCTAGCTCTTGATTTTTTAGTAGCTTTCACTTTGGCGATCGGTAGTGGATTGAATGAGGAAAGACGTTTTCTCTTTGTTATATATCCAGAGCCAGACATATTCAATCGATCTATTTTACTATCTGCTTTTCTTTTCAAATTTGAACTAGCTTCTTTAAGTCGAGATTTAATTGAATCCTCCATTGGTCTAGCACTTATCATATCTGATAGAAGGCCGACACCAGCATTTAAGGCTTCCTTGCCTATTACTCGAGCACCACTAGAAAGTAATGGTAAAACTGATCTAAACAATCCTCCTAAGAAGCTACCAATACCATGACCACGTTGATAAGGAGCCCCTTTATAAATTACTCCGATCCCAGAACCAGCTTGATGTGAATAATAATGTTCATATGGACAAGTTATATCATCACGAGAATGCATTATAATTTTCTGAAATGTAGTTTAACACACACCGTTCCAAATTGAAATGGTATTTTTTGACCTGTGTTAGATCTTATATCCACTTCAAGCGTGTCGAATTCTCTACGCATAACAGGTAAGTAGTGAGGTGGTGAGAAAACATGCATTTTATTTGCTCCATAAATATACTTTGCAGGATCCAAAGGTATAATTCTCAAGAGAGGAGTCATAACATCTCCAACTATCTGAGGTTCGATAATATCACAATAAACAAATAATTGAGATGGTAACCCCAAATGTAAATTTGCAGGACATTTTCCAAATCCATTTTCTACAAGATTTCTATCGGGTTCAAAACCAAGTTGAATACCAAGCTTGGGTGATAACTTTAACGATTTGATATTTTCATCCATTACCGTAGCGGAAACAAACTTTGATATATCATCATATCGAAATCGAATTTTTTCCTTTATGTTATTCAACGCTGATAGAATGTGATTAATATTATCATAATTCGTGGCTGGAATGTGGGTCTTATAATAAACCAGTGAAGGTTTTTCTTCATGTGGCATTAATATCCATTTTGTTATGTAAATAATATTTTCATGATCTTGTACAGTAAACATGGTACAAGGGTATTGAAATTCAACCACTCCAACTGACCATTCTCCCTCCAACTTGATAGATTTTGGTAATTTCGTTGAAAATCTTGTAGTCATGTTGTTTGGATAATATTCCATAGAACTGTTACTGAGTAATGTTAAATAAAAACTTTCTTTAATCATAATTCTTTTAATTCAGAAACCAAAACCCAACTATTAAATTTATCTGGATAACCTTTCCACTTCACTAACACTTGCTTTCTGTTATTGGAATAGCGAGAACCAATTATTTTATCAATCTTATAGTTAGAGGTGGGATCATATGACACTTTCTGTAATTCCCTTTCATAAAAAGTTCCAATGATATCTTCTTGCTGTAAATCTTTTAGTGTATACACAACCAATGGAGAACGATCTATAACTGAAGTTATTATAAATATTTCATCACTCCAATTAGATTCATAACCCTTTTGAAAAATGTGTTTGTATTTTGTTATTCTTACATAGTCTCCAACGAGTAATTTCGGTAAGGATTTTGTAATTATTCGATAGTTTGTTCTATCATACAGGTTGTTCCAAACAGTCATTAAATTATTTGAATTAACATCACAAGGACACATCTTAATACTAGAATGGTAGCTATGGTTATAAGCATATAATAAATCCTGTAAAATGTCAATGTATCTATATGTATTTTTGTGGGTAAAATAACGCCACATCCTCATTTTAAGTGTCCTTTGAAATCTTTCAACAATGCTAGCTTTAATATCAGGGTTATTTGTTGTATAGTAATTAACATTTTTAATTTTTAAGTATCTCTGAACATCCTTGGAAACAAATTCAGTTCCTTTGTCAGATTGTATATGAGTTGGTGTTGTACCAGCCTCATGAAATATGCTTTCTAAACATGTTTTAATGGTGCTCGAATTTTTACTTTTCATTGGTCGGGCATATGCATATTTGGTAAAGACATCAATAACACACAGAATGTAATTAAAACCATCATTATATTTTGAATAAGTTCTCAAATCACTTAAGTCAGCTTGCCATAGTTCATTAAGATTAGATAATACATATTTGTTTCGTGGAAACTTCCTATGTACCGGTTTATGAAGTGTGTATGTTTCTTGTGATTGCAACCATTTTATTACATCTTTTCTGTTCATTTTACCCTTCATGGCTTTAACTAGTTTGTTGATACCAGCATACCCAGCTGGATGCGATGGATTATAGTAGATATTATTTATTTCTAATAGGGAGTCCATTTCTCCCAATCTATCTTCTGTTGGACTTTTCGAACGTGTTTATACCTGTTGCGGGATTTTGGTGTTGAAAAAACCTCCTCTTGCTGTGGTGTGGTTTGTTTAAGATCTTTTATCTGAAGCTGTTTTATAAATTCACTTCTTTTTGCGTTTCCAATGTAAGTTAATGGTATTTGTATTTCTTTTAATGCGGTAGCAAACTGTTGCCACCCTATTGGATCATTATTTTTCAGTGGTCTTACACAATCATTTACCAAGTCTAAAATATTGCTTCCAACAATTTTTTCTTTGTTAATAATAACTGTACCTACATCATCCCAATCAATTTTGTCTGTATTTGAAGCCACCAAATTTAATAATAACTCACCTTTTCTTGTATAAGTTTTCGGTATTAAACTGAGTATATGTCGAGGTGTGTATGTATTTTTTTTATTCAAAAATATATTTGTATCCTGTTTCTCTTCTCCGTTTGATGTCTCTATAGCAACTGCATCGTTAGTGTCAATGTCTTTGTTTTTATCATCTGGTACGTCTTCTGGTAGATTAGTATTTGAAAGTAATGGTAATTCGAGAGGTTGACGTCCTTCTTCAGTAAAATGTAAGTATCTTTGTAAAATTTGTAAGTATAAAATACACTTCTTTCTATCTTCCATATGACTATTCAAAATATTTTGCATTTCTATGTCTAATCGTGATATGGGACTATCAGTAGAATTTTGTTGTTTTATTTTTTCAAATATACTTGGATCAACGAGTAACATTTTTTTAGCGTGTTCCATATTTCAAACGATAGAACCAACTAATGCACTCAAAATTGAACCCAATATAATTGGTAAAAAAGATCCTCCTTTTTGAACAATTATGTGTTTACGAATTTTGTTTGTACTTTTACGCACTAGTTTGCGAAGTATTTCTTTATATTTTTGTAACTTTTTCTTTGCCTTTTCGTCAAGAGGTACTTTACCTTTTAAAACGTTATGGATGATTTCACAAATGCAATTGATTTCATCTTCATCACATGACTTTAAAAGTGCTCTTTGATATTTTGGTTTAAGTGTATGTAGAGCACTTAGTAAATCTTTATGCGTCTTTAAGCTTCGATGCATTATTGATGAATGATTTGAATTTGTTGATTCTTTGCATATTTAAATGATTTTGTTGGGATATAAACTGTACAATATCCATCTGAAGGAAATATTTTTGTTTTAAATCGACACATTTCACTAGTGTCTTGTTTTAGATCTATCATCAAATATCCATGAGCTTCTTTTGTTGCATCTTTGTATGAATCTTCCATAAACTTTGTATTTTCTGGTGACACTTGACGTGTTAGATATCTGATTTGAGTTTTATCTCGAGGATTTTTAAAATAGATAATATAACTAGAATTCAAAGATATATCTCTCTGTCCTTTACCTTGATGAAACAAGTTTTGTGTTATATAAAAAACACTTAGGTTTCTGTGATGGCTGCCTTTTGTAAATATATCAACAACACGTCCATCTGATTCTCTCATGAGATCATCAATGATTACTAGTTGTGCTTCCTTTCCATCAAACATACTGAGATCTGGTATGCCTTGACAATAATTTACGTTTTTGAGGTTATACAAAGGTTGCATTTCATCAAAACACCAAGTTATTTGGGTAAAATCAACACTACAAATTTCTTTTACATACTTTATAAACTTTGTTACAAAGTTAGATTTTCCACAACCACTTGGACCTGCTACTATTGCACTAAAAGGATGATTAAAATGGTACATTTTAATGTGTTGTTTGTGAGGGGTATGTTTAAATAATGAAACAATCTATTTAATCATCATGTATTTATATTTTTAAAATTAAAACATTAACCATCAGTATTAACAAAATTCTTATAGATAACATGAAAAACACAATAATGGTATAAACATAAAATAACCTATAACTTAAAAATAAAACAAATTCATATTCATCGTACCTATTTAAAATAACTTTACATTTACTAACTAAATAGGAAACTAAAGTATTGTTAAATAGCTGATACATTATAGTTTTGTTTTTACAATACAAACTTAAAATAAATTACAATCTATCACTATGATAACATTATCTTAGTTTATAATGACCCCATGCTAATGTGTCAATATTATTAGGTAAAATGTAACGTTTGGTGTCATTATAAGACAAACATATTTTGTTTACTTGTTGAGTAAATATTCTATGTTTTAAAGATTTAAATAGATTCATGGTGCCATACAGAATTTTTTTGTTTAAAAGACATGATCTATAATTTTCAATATTCAAATTCTTTGTAACACATTTCTTTACACCTTTAGCTTTCGCAATAAATTTATCATCAACATCTAATGCATACATTTTAGACCTTAACCCAATGAATTCTCGAAAAATTTTACCATTATTTTCATCTTTGAAAAAACCTAACTTCTTTTTATTTATTTTTGGATAACCAAATATGTTATCATCTGCGTAATCGGATGTATCAAACTTAGAAGATAGATCTGGTTTAATATTTTCATAAAAGTTATTTGTAAAAACTTGATATATCAAACTATCAGTATCAGTGTAGAGCAATTTTATGTTATTGTTAAACTTTTTAAGCATGTAGTTGTAATGAAAATCATACATTAAAGTTTTTGAAATATCCAAAATGCAAAAACCTAAGTATATCGGTTTGTTATGATACAATTTAGTTTTTCTTAACTGAACCGCTACTAAATTCTCTCCAAAAATGGAGGAATTTTTAAATTCTGGTTTCGCAACAAAATCTTGTACACCAAGCTTTTTACCTCGATTTTCCCAATGTGTTAATAGTTTGACATTCACCCTCTTTTCAATATTTTCCATTGTCTTCCCAAATACAGAATTATTCATTAACTTGTAAAAATCTTTTTCGAAATCAGATTTTGCAGATGTTCGTAAAGTTGTGTTTAAATCGATGTAATGTTTTAACCAGGGACTTTGTTTGAATTTTAATATCCTGTGAACCTTCGTTACTTTGACACCCAATTCAATGCATTGTTTCAAATTCCTATAATGGATTTTATACTTCATCTTATTGTGTAAGTTTGGGACTAACTTGATTTCTTTAGAATTTCCTATTTTTATGTTTTCAGGACAAAGAGGTAAATCTGAATGCAAATCATGTAGTTCAGTGGGGTACTCCAAATCAACTTCTAAAATAAAACCATATTCTGAATTGTCTGGCACATCAAAATTTGTATCAACGTTTACCCACTCAAACCCACCAACTGGAAGAAATTGAGACATAGCCCAACCATATAGATTATTAGCATCGAAATAAGTCAAAAATGATTTTTGTTTATCTTTATCATAATCTTCCATGAACTCATTATTAGCTTTTGCATGGCGATTACTGCATTGAGACACACCTCCTCGTATACCAGCTCTAATAAAAGCAATTTTTTCGTAATCTGTTAAAAGTTCTAACTCTATTTGAGTGTATTTCAACATAGCGTCCCAACTTAACCCAGGAGCTGTGTAGTAATGAACCGGATCCAAACCATATGTTTTTAAACACAAAGTTCTAAAGTTTTCAAACACATCCGTCAGCAGTAAAACATCAGTTTTGAGGTACAGATCTGAATAATCTGACATATTACGACATTGAAAGTGCTGCCAAACATCTTTAGCATGGTTGTAATCATCATTTGATACATGTGAATTAGTTAGTGAACTATAAAAATTTTCTTGACTAGGAAGTGTTGTTTTTTTCAAACAGTCTTCAGATGATATGAACTCATATGGGTATATACCTTTTTTTCTTAGACGATTAAAATCTTCATTATTAGGAAAGCTATTTCTTAAAGTTTTAAATTGTTCATTGCTTAAATTTTTTGCTAGCTGATCAAGACTACATGGTAAAAATTTAAAGGAATCTACAAATCTTAAACAAATTTTTTGATTATTTATACTCATGGTTTTGGAAAAAGAAATGTATTTTTCTTTGGTTTGAGGAATTACATCAATTTCTCCTTCAACAAAATTTAAGGAATGGACTATGAAATGAGCATCATAATTGCTTAGATTGTGTAGAAAAACTGGGATGTAATGTGGTGGTCGAAACTTTTTTACACATATTTCATGTGCAACACCTCGAAAATCACCAGTTTGCCAATCATAATCTAATGTGTTTTCACCATTTAAATTACTCTCACAGATATGACATGTTGTTGCAATTGAAACTTTATTTTCATCTATAGCTGATAAAGGTTTAGGACAAATTTGAAAGCTATTTTTTCTACATATTTTTTTTAAATCTTCATGCAAACGTTTCATGAATACTTGTGCACAATTTTTTCCACTGTAAGTCTCATATTTTGACAACTTATCATCATATGAACATTTGATGTAATAACCAAAACTATACGGTTTGTGCTCATGAGTATTGCGAGTGTATGGTTTTGAGGGATCGTTAAAACATGATTTGATTGGGTTTAAAAAAGCTTCGAAATCAGCATATATAACAAATGGTATTTTTAGCTTTTTATTGTATTTTTCGAATTTCAATTTATCATTGGATACTGGTTGACCAAACCAATCCTTTAACGTTGATCCACCATTTGGTAATTCTGTTGCAATATGAGCACAGTCATATTGTTGATGATCAATCAACCTTTCTTTTGTTGAAAAGTGTAGCAAACATCCATCACAAATATGGACTGCATGATCTTGATTTGAAATCTGTTTACTAACGAGACGCGACATGTTTTTAATATAGCAATAGTGTTTATTTATTCCGTTTGAAATTAATAATAAATTGATGTGAACATCTTTACGAGTTTTGGTTAAATACAATGGACCAACAACGCTATGACACTTTTTATCTTTATTAAATTCTAAACCAAACACATTAATGCTAATGTTGTTTAGTTTTTCAACTTTGGATATATCAACCAGCTTTACAGGAAAATCCACTCCATTAAATTTTAATTTGTTTGAATGTACTGTGTATGATGATACTCGATCAACATTTTTGTTAACTGGATACAAAGCGGAAAGCAATGCCCATTTGAAACATAAATTGTCAGCATTTTTAACATTAACTACAGCTTTTTTAGTTCTTATATCCTTTGGCAACTCAATATATGAAGTACCGCGCAGAGGATTAAATTTATTAACATTCATATCCAATGCTTTTATTTCCTTAAGACTCCAACCACTGTCTTTTTTCTCAAAAGAACTGATTTTATTTATCAAAGTGTCACACAAAGATGAATATAGAAAATTTAGATCATCCCCCTGAAATACTATGTAATTATATGTTTGGAAATCAAAAGTTTGAAATGAATCCTCTTTAGTTTGTTGAATAAAATCGGCATGCAGAACAAAGTTTACTTTAAAAACTGTTAGCTTTTGAATAGACTCTTCAATTAGAAGCATAATTTCATTTTTGATAGAATTCAAATACAACTCAGGTGTTTCAAAGTTATTTAAATGTTGATCATTCTTTCCACGTATCTTATAAGAAATTATTCTATTACCAAAAGCTGATTCGATTATAGAAACATTTTGTAGTGAGTCATGTACTTTTTCAAGTTTACTTTTATGAAGTTTACTCTTTAAATGATTTGCAAAATACCTTCTACTAACAAGAACTTGACAAATGTCACAATTTACCTTATCATCACGTTCATTTCCATTGTTAGATGTTGTTTCGTTTGTGTTGTTAGATCCCATTGATGATGTAGATGGTCCATCTTCATATCGCGCTCGTTTCACAACAATGTCAGCATTTTCAGAGTCATTCACTCTCTTAAGAGATCCCCCCGATTGTAGACTGCAATAATAAATTAAAAGAGTTGAGATATGAATTCAGTTTAGGATAAACAAAAGTACTAGAAGGAGAAGATATAGATATCACTTACTTTATTTTTCCTTCAACCAGAGCGCATTCTTCAAATAAGTATTCATCGTATTCATCTTCAAGCATCACACAATGTTTGAATTCGGATTCAGCATTTATTTTTTCTTCAACCAGAGCACATTCATCATATAAGTATTTATCGTATTCGTCTTCTAGCATCATATGGTTATCAAATTTTTGACAAATTTCATCACTAAAATCGGTATCCATCGTATTGAAAAAGACACTAACACAGTTTACACTCATATTTTCCATTTTTGGTGGAGATGGAATCACAGTAAGTATCTGCACGTAAGCGTCTACAAGAAGTATCTACATGTAAGCGTCTACAAGAACTATTTATAGTAAGAACAGGTAGAAAGATCTCATGTTATAAGTAATACTTACATAATGAGGTATGTCTAATTAGGTACTTACTAAAGCAACCCCACTGATGAGATATTGTTTCCTAAGATTCTATTATGAGGTAAGTATTTGTATTCTAATATTTTTTCTAATGACTAAAATTTGTAAATGAGGGATAAGTAAATTTACTAAGAATGAAATTTTATCGAAACTTATAAATAAAAATTGGTAAACTACTACTACTTATTAAAATGATATTTTTTACATGTTGGGTTTGATGCTATTTCTTTTGATATGCAGTATATTATTTTTTTTATACTTTCATAATTGTTATTGCATTCATTTGTAAAATATTTTACTCTATAGCTTGCATGTTTCCACTGTTCTGTAGGCGTGATTTTATTTATTTTGTGCATGTTATAAACTTCTATTTTTATCATATGATTCGATCGATGACCATCATCTTCATTGGTAGTTATAAAAACATTACCACCTTCTTGGTGGGCACGAGAAACTGTTGATGATAACTTTCTCTTCTTTATTTGTTTCACTTCAAACAAATTATCTAAGCTTTCAGTTGATTTGTTTCTTTTCATTTGTTTTTTAAGTGGTTTTTCTTCACAAATGTTAAGGGGTTCTTGAGTCTTATCTTCATCATCTGAACAAGTGTAATAATATTGTTTGAATGTATTTTCTTCGAAAGAGTTCTGCAACAATATAATAACCACTATCAACGTTTTGAATCTATATGCATAACAAATTATAGAAAAGTTTTAAAGAAGTACTTACATCCATTGTTCTGTAGATCACTTTAAACACACTTCACAAAATGTAATCTGGAGACTTATAGTTCATATGAACAAGCACTCGACAGTGAATGTTTGAAAAAAATTACGACTTATATAACCAACTAAACTTATCAGGATCATTAGGGCAACATTCAAACAGCATTCCTTATTTGTATAGAATTTGATAATGTTATCTAAACTATCAGGATCATTAGGTTGTGTACATATTTTACAACTGACTAATGGGCAACATTCAAACAGCATGAGTCTACTCTTACTCAGACTATAAATTGTATTGTTTATGCAGAATTTGTTAATGTTATTGAAATAGATAAGAACCGTAATGTAACCGTAGACTATAGCAGTTAAATAGGTAACTTTTGTCTATATATAAGTGTTAGTACCTAATAAAAATAATCTGCACATATTCCAATCTTTTTATTTATGTCCTTGCACAATGTTTATAAAGAAGTTCAGTATATTTAGTTCCACATTCTTGATTTGAAGGTTAAGCATAGCACAGCTTTATGCGAAAGGCTGATTAAACATGAACACAATTGAGATTCAAAAATATTTGAACACGATCCATCCTTCTTTACAAAAAAATGTATATGCAGCAAACAGGTTACCTTTACATGTTAAAGTTCCTATGTACCTGATAAGCAATTTGGACACCGACAGCATGCCAGGTTCTCATTGGGTGGCCATACACATAGATAGAAATAGGTTTGGTCAGTATTTCGATTCATATGGACGACCGCCTACAGGATATCATAGAGATTTCTTGATCAGGAATTCAAAGCGGTGGGATTTTAATAGGTATAGATTACAAGATGATTTTACATCAGTTTGCGGAGAATATTGTGTAACATATCTTTATAACAAATTTTATGGAAATACAATGATGGATTTTATTAAATTATTCAGTAACAATACAATAAATAATGATATATTTTTATACAAACTATTCTGTACTTATTTTAGAGGAAATAAAGGTTTGTGATTGATCCAAAAAATGTTGTTTTGCTAGAACATCCTAATAAGCTAATTAGTCTGAGATTGACGTCAAACAATGGTGCGCCGTGACGTCAGAGGTGATAAACAAACAATGGCGCGCCGTGTTCACTGGGTGATAAGGAAACATTTAGGTTAATTTTATCAATAGGTGATTAGCAGTGTAGTGGAGAGCTTTAGATTGGTTAGCTATCTCATGATCTGTGTAAGCTATCAAAAAACGGATGCAATAGACCGATTCAGCGACCCCGAAAACCTAGGAAAAGACACCAAACTTTTTTTTTTTTTTTTTTTTTTTTTTTTTTTAGCCTGAGTCGGTGAATTTATTTCGGGTTTGGATCACATGAGCCAGTTCCGGTGAATACCTAACTACTGTCAATGAACACTTTAAATCTCGATAAGCTTCAAAATAAACTACAAATTAAGGTGTTCTGAACTTACAACTTTAAAATAAGTACTTGTATTTTGGAAAATCGATTATACATAAATAAATATATACCTACCGAGATAAGTTTTACCAATCGTGTTTTTGGTTAAAATTAATAATAATTACGTTTAAAAAACTAAAAAGAAAACCGACATCAAAATATTACTATGCAATAAGACTTATATTGTTTTCAAATGCCATTGTCAGATCTGGACCAAATTGAAATTGGACCACACGGGAAGCACACCAGCTTTCAAGTAAATAAAGAATCATCAATATCGGTTCACCCAGTCGAAAGTTCTGAGTAACAAATATAAAAAAATTGTGGAAATGAGAACCTCCTTTTTTGAAGTCAGTTAAATAAGCTTCAATTCAACTATTGGCATCATAATAACAATGTTAATTGTGCCATTATTGAGACACGTTTGATCAAAAATAATGAAAAAAATTAAAACTCTCGTCTTAACCAGTGTTCCCAGCCTATATTATGATAGTCTCACATAATTATAGATGATACTACTTATTGCAAAATAAAATCGAATAACAAAAGCCCATTAAGTTCATTCATGAATGGTGCAAAAACTTGGACATCTCGATAATCATAGGTGGTCGGTATACACCGCAAAGGAACACTATAATTTTTGTCGTGCCTAACGTAAACACCTTGTAATGTTGACGAAGAATACACAAGATACAGATGGTAGTTAGAACGAGTATGATATAGCTTTTTGCCTACCAGAAGACAAAAGGTATACATAAAAGGTTTTCCACAAAAAAAGATTATATCAAAAATGAATGAAATTGTATTATTTACTGATAGTTTATAATGTAAGCAAATGTTTTTTCAATTTTTATTTAAATGTTTAGAAGATAATTAATAAAGTCTCGCACACTTTTTATATATTAAGTTGTATAATAAGGGCTAGCACTATTTATTATTGCAGCTTCATTTTCTTTTGAACCTTTTTTATACCCATAATATACATCACAAAGTCTGAGCCAATGTATTTTTCTTGTACTTGAACAATCGAATTCAAAATTAAAAAAAAAAATGTGAACTCACAGAGGCTGCAAACTTGTAGGTGCATTAAAACATTTAAATAACTAGAGAGGCATTTTTCTTTATTGTCAATGTTTAATTTAAACTATCCCACGAGATCCGAAATGATGGTCTAATGATACGTTTGCTGATTAGTTTGCGGTATACATTGTGGTCTAATGATGCCGATACGCTACCACTGTGTTCAGTGGCGCCTACAAATTAGTCATTGCTCTCTGAAATGGTCAATTTTATTGCATTCGTAGTCTATTATTGGTGGTGATTTTATAAATTAAGAGTAGTCAGCGAACATAGTTTAAGGACCTAGTTTGAGGTGAAGAACTTAGTTTATGGTGAAGGAGATTTCAATTTTTTTTGTTTGATTTTAATGAATATATTTTTTGTTCTACTTTGTTATTATTGAAGATCGTGTTCTTCCTGAAACTCTTACTTTAACAGTCTTCAACATATACTTTTAAACTTACGCGATCTGAACCCATTATAATTAGTATTAAACGGGTATTTATCGCGTTCTAATTACCTATTTATTTTCCCGACGTTTCGACAGGTTTGCACGCTGTCGTGGTCACGGGTAGACTGTCTCAACAATCATCATTTTTTTCGATGTTTCAAAAAATAAAATACTGAAAATTAAAACCTATGTAGGCATAGGTACAAGGGAATATAATCTACCATCTTGGTTGTTATAAGTAGACAAGTATTGTAAGTACACTATGATAAAGTATTTCATTTCAAACTACATTTTAAATTATTATAATTTGTCATTGTATCCTTAGATTAGTCATTCAATAAATCTCTCACACTCAGACCCAAAATGTCACAACCCGATTATTACGAAAATGAAATCGTCCTATTTTAATGTGACCATAATTTTGCAAAATAACATAGACGTAAGAATATATCGAACGGAAGGCACGTCTACTAAAAAAACGTAGTAACCGCAAGACTGCAGTTTTTGGAACGAGTCATAACAATCATTTATTTTCCGTCTTTGTAGTGATGGGAATGTGACAAAGTAGGATGTTTACAAGGTAATTTTCAGAAAAATAGTTTTATAACTCACAGACAAGTAGCTTTAATTAGTGGTATCAACTTAGGTATTTGTTTTGACAATAGCCAAAGAAATATATTTTGTTTGTTAGTAAAAAATACTTTTTTTCCGATTTGAAAAAGCTACCAATTAAAAAAGTCAGATATTTTGATGAGTGTTTCACGGATTCGATTATCAGTTTTTTTTCTAAATCACTGTTTTGGTATCAAAAAATCAAAATCAATGACAAGTCCCCGTCAAGAAAGTTGCAGGCATCACTAACCCGTATCATTCAAAACTAAATGCCACCATTATAACCGCATTTGCCCCCAAATTCGACATTTAATAACTGGCCTAAAATGCTCAGTTCAAAACTTTGATCTTTTATAATTATACGCTCGTATTATCAAGCGTCAATTTTCTATTTTTTTCGGGTTACCTGCCTTACTCAGAAGGATGGCGGGTTATAAGTTCGTCCGATGAAAAAGTTGCACTATGTTTTACCCTTCCAAAATAATAGTTTTAATTGTCTGTTACAAAGTTTCGTATAATTATAGAAAAATAATATGCCAAAGCTTCTATAAAAATTGGTCAGAACATTTTTTATTCTAATTTATTTAGCTTTAAGTACTAGATTATTCTCAATGAAGTCAGAATGTTGATGTATATTTCATTAATAAAGTATTTTTATAAAATAAAACACCTAGATTTGATAACATCCACCATTTTTTGTTATAATTACGAATGTGTTAGGTACGTCCCAGCAACTGTGAATTTGCAAGCAAATTTTATCGTGAACAAAATAATAACTTCATCAAATGCATTAACATCGCTACGGCTAAGAAAACAACAACAAACACCAAAGTATAAATTATTTATAGAAAATTGTATCAAAGACGAAACATTAACCAGTTTTTTCACTTTCTGTGTCATAGGTAGGTTTCGTATCTCATTCATACACGTAGCCAAGCGATTAATGCCATTGCATTTCTCTGAGTTGCGACCTAATTTTGATATCCAATATTAGAATTCCAAGTTTGTTTAGCATACCTAAGTTTTGAAACATAATTATTAGTACCTACCTGGGTGACCGAGCTTTGCTCGGTTTTTTTTATTGGTAAACGACGTTTTTTAAAAATGAAACCTAGCTAGATCGATTTATCGCCCCCGAAACCCTCTGCATACTAAATTTCATGAAAATCGCTGGAGCTGTTTCCGAGATTCCAATTATATATATATATACAAGAATTGCTCGTTTAAAGGAGATAATAAGATAAGATTTTTTTACTTCTACTTTTAATTATAAGACACACAGTTTAAAACATCGTTAATTTCTTTTTTAGCGTCTATCTCCTTTATAGTTTTGTAATGTAAGTAGTATTATTTGAAATACAAAACATTTTTCAACCGTGTGTCCGACTACATTAGCTATTATTGTATTACTGTGCGTGTCTAGGAGTAGGTACATCAGTGTTGATATGGGTGCGACTCGGCCTTAATTGGGCGAACTGAAACCGATGACGGCCGATTATATCCGATGATTGACAGCTGTCAATCAACGTGGGTGAGGGTGCCGCCAGGTGGCGCGTGCGCTGTGGGTTTTGAATGTGGTTTGGTTCAAAAATAGAATTTGATTAAAACTAATTTGGTTTATTTTGGAAATTTGAAATTATTTATTATAGTGTATCTGTAAATATTTTTGTAAAAGCAAAAATCAACGTGAATTACCTCAAATTTCACGTGAATTATTTCAAAGTGAGTATATAATTACGAAGTTTTTCGAGGATCGTTTGAGTGGATTAGTAAACTAAAGGCAATGCGGAAAATACTTAAAAAAAACTCTTCACAACTTTAGTACTCTAAATTAGTATTACATCCAAGATTCTGTCAAGAAAATATAGGTACAATTCAATACAAAATTACGGTCGCAATACACAACAAATTAAACTACAAAAAGTTATAATAAATTGTATGATTGATTTAACTTCAAACTTCAGTGAACTAGGTACTTATTAAAAGCTTCTTTTATACTAAAAAATCAAGAGATTTGTAAACTTTATCTGACCATAAATCATTCCATTGCTACACTCAAAAACCTTTGTTTTAAATGCATCGTTGGTCACAGTCTCGTCAAATAGCTGTGTTATTTCATACTGCGTAACTCCCCTAACCGATAACCCTAACCTATTTATTTTTTTGTATTTTTTATATTAGCCAAAATAGAACCTTAATATTCTTAAGATAAAAATATTTCAGTTTTATTTCAAAACTTTATTATTTTCTTTTTATTAAGGTTGTACTCGTATACATAATTATATAAACATAAACCAATAAACAAACACCCCAAACAAGACAGTGGTGAGATTTTTTTTTTGAAGTACCTTATAAATACTTAGGCGATGTTTTAAATAGTTCCGAGTATGAGTTGTTAATTGGCATGATACGAAGTAGTAAGTTGCAATAGTGCACCTTAATTTTTTGGTGACATTTGCTATAAGCTGCCTGAAAATATCTGAGAAGAAGATGACTGTCTATAACTATTTTGTACCAGCTGTTTAGTCTCACTGTTACCGCTTAGAGCTATAACATAAATCTTCTTCAAAACATCAGTATATCGCGTTATTGAGAACGGTAATAAATTAGACTTAATGCCCTAAAAGTTTCGTATGTGCTACTTCAGGTGAACGTTACCATCGCCTCAGGACATGCAATCTTCATTAGACTCCTCTAGTTTCTTTAGATCATCAAATAAAACTATTATACTTCTACGGAGTCTATCGTAAACTGGGCCCCAAATTAATCGGGCAATTTTGAGCTGAGTAATTCTCACTGCAAACATTAGTATCAAAAAGGATCCTGAAATGGTAATTTGTGATTGTCAAAATTTCTTTAATTGACACTCGAAAATTTATCATTTACGTCAATCAACGTCAACCCCTTCAAATTAACCGATAACAATTGACAGTCGAAAAAGTCGGAAATGATCAAAACAGTGAAATGAAGTAAGTATCAAAAAGTATCAAATATTATGTAGGTATGTACATATTTTTCGGCAATAACGTCTGTCAGTTTGAATCAGATAAAATATCGGCCACACTTCGCAAAAGTAAGGTAACTCGAAAATTACGATTAATTGGATTAAATCATTTAATTGGATGAAACAATTTAATGGGAATCTAAATAGTCATGGGAACTGTTTTTCTTCGGGTTCGCGATTAGACCTCAATCAGAGTATTTTTGTTGCAATTTTCATTGACTGGTAAATTGCAATGCAAGAACTAAGCTTCAAACATCAATCAGTTCAACCCGTCGATTCTTGAAATTGGTTTTATTTCTTGGATTTTTTCACTGCAGTATCTACATAAAATTTTACGCAAGATTTAAACGCCCAATTGGAGAAAAAACTATACAGCGTAGGTATCAAATTATTTAATATCTGATTTTATTTACTCAAAAGCTACTTAGGCTACCCTATCTACCTACCTATGTAAAACAAATTTTAAACAAGTACAATGGCAGTTGTTTTATACAAAAACTCAAAAGCAGTGTTAAAGGAGATCGAGTTTTTATATGATTTAGAATCGTAGGTAATTTCAGTTCAACACCTGAGGCGAGAACCAAGTAATCATTCAACAAATTTAATACGAGTGGCGACATCGCGCTGCAGTACGCGACAGTTATCAGTTCAATGATCGTCTAACAGATGGCGTGGTCATTCTCAAAATAAATTAGCGAGGGTGTTGACAAAACAGCTAAAGATTTATTTTGATCTTATTATATTGAGTTTTGGCCATAGCTTAAAAATTGTTTTAAAAATCTAGTACGTTGAGAGTATTTTCTTTTTTTCTATAAAAAACATTTGAAATAGTTAATTGTGATTGGATAAAAACGTTGCTTATGTGATTGGTTATAAGACACTTTAAAAAAAAACAAAAAAAAATTCAATTCATAATTATGTAGGTACTTGATTACCATTTAGGTTTATAATAGCTTTTCCACTCTGAATCAAACGATGACCACATAATATTTTTACCACCCATCCCAAATATCTATCGCAACGTATAATTATAATTAATTTCTCCTGATACATTAAAACCGTATAATGACGGAGTTGAGTATGGCACGATCTATGACGCCATGCCATCAGAGATATAATAAAGTTGGAGCGCTGTCTCAAGGTATCAGATCATCTATCAGAAATTATTTTTAACGTTTAAAGCTAATAACTTAGCCAATTCAATCCATAGTTTGGTATCAAGCAGACTTGATAAATGCTGAATGAATAATATCCTACATTTAAGTCAAATTTATGTTAAGGTAGGTACTCTTAATAATTACATCGTTGATTTTGAACATTTTCAAATGTAAAAAAGCTATTCACTAGCGGTTTTTTCCATTTTCAGGTTCATACTCTTTGATTTATATTAGGATCCAAAAACACTCTCAAATATTTTTACTCTAATGTGAGAGTTATGGCTCATCACCGTTAGTTTAGCTGTTTTAGGCTTGGTATGGCAAAGGTTAATTTTTATCGCTTTCTATATTTTTTCTGTATTTGGGTTGCAGATTTTAAGTTTTTAATTTATGCAATAAGTTGTGGTGTTTTTATCAATGATGAACTTTTTCTATTGCCCGTATTTATGTACCTACAATAATTTGTCATCATCCCTAGTCATGTTTTTTAACAGAAAGATCGATAGATTGGACAAAAGCGGTCTGACAAATGCTATGTAACATCCTAGTGGGTTGCGTTGCGTATCTATGCAAATAAACTGCCGATTGTCTAACCATTATGAGTAGGTACATCAGCCTACCGTACTCTTAGTAGTTTAATAGCCTGAGTGCATATTTATTTTGTACCTGATTATTGTGAAATAAAACAAGGTTATAGGATTTGTTTGGATTTTCTCTTTTTTCTTATTTTAATAGTAGCCTCTATAATTATCTAAGTATATCTATTATATTATGATACATTATGTACAGGAATCACATCCTAATTAAAACTAACTGCATTCTCATAGTACATAATTAAATCTAAATAGGTTGAACACTAATTAAATTGAATGATTCATACTCTTCATAGTAATGTCATAGCCATACAATTTGGGAATGAAAACTTAAAAAAGGTAATACTTTTCCGGTAACTTTAGTAACCATTAACTTAGCCTACAATCTATCACAAATAAATAAACCTCTAAGAAAACGTAACAATACAACTAAAACAATATCAGTCTTTGAAAGAAGATCTGAGTTTTAAGTTAGAAATCAGAAAGGAGTCAGAACCTAAAACTATAGCCAATTTTAACAAACTAACGGAATTTCAATACTGACGCTAAACCTTTACAAATCGCTGATTGAATAAAAACTAATAATAGACTCAAGGAAGTTATAGATATGCAGGTAGATAAGAAACACAAATCAGTCAGTGAGGTCTTTGGTAAAAACATAAAAAAACTAAACAAGTGACTAATGCTGAAAATGATGCAATGAAATGACTCTAATCTTCCTCAGATAGGGCTTGATCGCTCATTGATAAGTGAACGTAATAAATATTTACACACTTACACTAAAACTAAGTAAAAACTAGCGTTTCATGATGTCTTCTATTGAAAAGCCAAGGGTTCTTTTAGGTCCTTCAACAGGTGATTGGTGGATGATTGGACTGACAGAAGGTTGGTGCTGCTGAAGCACTGGAGGTGGCGAGGGCTTATGCGAAAGGTCTAATAAAGAGTTATCAGACTGGCTCGTTGATGAAACTTCTTGGCATCCTTCAAGATGTTCTAAATGGTGCTTGTTTGCATCGCTATGCGTCAACAAATGCGTTTTCAGGTTAGATCTTTGGTTGAAACTCTTGTTGCAGACGGGGCATTTATGCGGCGATTCTTCCATGTGCAAAATCTTGTGAACTGCTAAAGTTCTGGACTGGCAAAAACCTTTCCCGCATTCTGTACACTTGAAGGGTTTTTCTTTTGAGTGGATGTATCTGGAAAGAAAAGAAACAAAAATAAGCTCCTTGTTGTTTTTCTAACTTTACATTAAATTCTGAATAGGTGAGACATCTAACATAGTCTATGTAAACAACATAATGTATACAAGAATCTTTATGGCACTTTAGGTGACGAAACAATAACCGTTTTGAATAAAAATTTAAGCCATTTTCCAAACGCATTAGATTGTTAATATATACGGCATAATAAGACAAAAAAACTTCGGGTCTCGTAAAAGCGAAGAAATATAACGTGTAATTTGTTCGACGGCGGAGCAAGACAGATATGGTGATCGTAAAGAACCAAACCGGTCGGTGGGGGCGCGCGTGCGGCCTCGCGACCTCACAAAAAGGTTTAAACTTTTTTTTTCTATCTCTTATCGTCAACAATGCCTCGGTGAAACACGTACTAAATCACGTTGTTGGTATTAGAAGGAAACATTAAATTAAATATGAACTCTTCAAGATAGTAATAGTGAAAGCAAAATTTATGGGCAATTCGAATACATTCATCAGGATAAGTTACCAGACTATCAAATGGTTCTAATGGACAATAACAGTAACTTGATAGCTATAAACGAGGTTTGATGCTTACCTATGATCTCTGAGGTGGTCTTGTCGTCGGAAAGCCTTTCCGCAGATATCGCAAGAGTAAGGTCTTTCATCGGTGTGCGTCCTTTCGTGGATAAGCAAGTTGTAGGACTTGGTGAACTGGCGATTGCAGTATTTGCAAATAAACTGTTTCTTGGGTCTTGCGCCTGGTACACCCGGTGCTCGCATTGGAGGTGGGTTTCTTCCTGGCATTCTCTGAGCCATTGCTCCTGGATAGCGGAGCGAGTGGTGATATAGAGCTGCGTTTCTGATCCACTGGTTAACCAGCATAGCGTGGTATGGAGCAGACGGTGGTAGAGCGGCAACTTGAGTTTGCACGTAGGCCGACATGGCTGGGTGCGCGTAGTGTACTGGGGCTTTCTCGTAATATTGTGTCATCGGTCGAGGATATGAAGGGTAATGTTGTGATGGCGTCCAGCTTTGTTGGTGACGAGAGAGGACCACAGCTGGAGGCGTGTCGTCTGTGGGCGTATGTGGTGGCGTCGGTAGCGGCGGCGACGGCCGCTCGAGCTTGACCAAAGCTTCGATTGGGAAATCCGGAGGGTAGCCTGAGGATCAATAAAATACTTATTTAGACTAAAAATAGATGCATAAAATCAGTAAATAAACTACAATGACTTTAATTATTATTAACACATAAAATGTAAAAAACTATGAACTTTGAAAAAACTTTGTTCGCTGAGACAACATAAGACATTTTTGCTAGTTTGAATAAGTGTATTATATTATAAAAAATACTTTGTAGTGCTTCATTATGAAATAACTTGGATAAAAGATTACAAAAGGTTAAGCGTAAGATATTTATAAAAAAAAAACTAAATTAAATAACTATATGTAGGTAAACTATTATAGAATACTTACTTGGATTATCCACAATATGCTCTTCCTCTTCTTCGATATTGATATCATCAGAACTGTCAACACTGTACGGCTTGTCCTCCATTTCCAAAACAGATCGTTCATACACCTAGGGCACTGACACTATCACTGTCACTGGGCAAACCGGTTTGTAACTGACAACCGGCTTGAGAGAGCGCGCGGAGCGTTATGAGGTTGTGTGCGTTTGTTATCGGGGTCTGCGCTTGCGTGGCGGGAAGGGGGAAACATCAAAAACACCGCTCCACCGGGCGCCTGTCTCGACTTCCGAAGCAGCAGTGCGCCTCCCATAGAGGCGGAGCTTACCGAGCACTGCCTTCGAAATCGATCGGTAACAATTGCGAATTGTTTCTACCGTTACTGCTTTTAAATCCACTTGGTCCTATTTCGTATAACTGCAGGGTTTCACTAGAACTTTGTCAATGTAAAGGAGTTGTTGTTTGAAGCACGAAATTGCGTTTGGCAATGCAAATTTCGGGTGACACATCCGAACCCTAGTGAAGCTATTAGGTGTACGGATTGCTCTCGTAATTCTGTTTCGTAGGCAAGTCTTTGTTGCGATTGTTGTACAAGCCTTTGAAGTTGCTTTGTAATTTGTATCTCTATTGAGATTTGGTACTCTTATTACAAGATACGACCTATTGTTTGGTTTTGTATTGCAAGTGAAATCTGATTCAGGCTTTGATCTCAACTGGATTGAGTAACTTAGAAACTAGACTAGACGTTGTGGCTTAAGTCAATTAGGAACTTAATTTCATTTTAGCCATTGTATAAACATCTTACGTATTACTTAAGTATTGCCAGCTGGTCATAAACCTCTACAATCGAATCGAGTATCTAACTATGATCTAACTGCATATTACATAAAAATAATTAATGCCATAGAGAAGGCAAATCATTACTCATATTGACATAGTTCAATTAGTTTTGATGTCAATTTGTGCCAAACCACTTAGCCATAGTCATTGAGCTTAATTAAAATTAAAGCCATGATGCAAGATTAAACTAAGCTATTGGAATTATGACATGCGGTAATAAAAGCGGTGTAAAGGTTGTTAGGAGGTCACTTTACTAAGCAATAGGAATCAATAAACTGAAATAGTTATCAAAAATCAATGGGAGAATTGAGTACCTAAAGAACAATTTTTTAACCAAAATTACGATAAAATATATACATCTTCTACTGACTTGTACGATCTGTTACTAATGCTAAAGAACGTTGTAATCTCACTTAATCTGACGTAGTTTTTTTAGTTCAGCTGTGTGATTCTGTGAGACCTCATTCTAAACTTCGAATCTGAATCCGCTGTGAGTTTTTTGATTGGCATTCTAAAAACACGGTTGTTAATTCGAATTTACACTAGAGCCACTCTATATTTAAAGTATCTCTCAGTATCAAAAACATTTATTCAAAAATTTGAAACATTGCCTCGGTTGAAATGTTGAAAACGAAAGGGTCAAACATCATAATGTCATCACCATACTGTTAGACTAACGAGTTGGATGCGTTCACGCAAACATCAGTCAGGTGGGCGAGGGACACACGACACTCGTCGGCACCCTTTGAGCCTCGATCAAAAGCGCCGACACAAATACTAAGCACACATTAGAACAACGTTACAACACAAGCCGTCTCACAGGACTATAACTCCTAAAATCAACACACTGGAGTTCTATTTGATTTTTGGTAATTTTAGATATATGATGTTTTGCGTGTAGATTGTCGAATTGGCCGGCTGTGCCACTAGACACCTTGTTGAGTCTAGCTTAGCTTGTTAGTTGATGTACTCGTTAAGTAATGATTATGTGAAATGGTGAAGGCCGAGAGATGCCAATTTTGTTTGAAGAGCATGAAGGAAATTGTTTCGTAAATTTTAACGAAGAGTTCTCTTAAAGCCATATAGATAAAGTACCTTTAGGCTTTACTTAATATGTTATAAATGGTATGATTGTGCAAAATAACGACTTTATCTTTGAACAAATATAATAAACAAACACGATCACTTTAATTCCCCGGTATGGTAGCATATCTTTTTAGGTTTACTATTAAAAATGTATTGCGCAATGTCAATGCTCTACGTACTCTACCTACACTAGAAACAAAAATTCAACTGTGTATTTTATGTTTGTATTTTTAAAAGTGGTGATGGGCTTGCAACCTCTTATGTACTGGATACCTACTAAGTTATTGTGCAAAATGTGGTAATGAGCCTTATCATGTTTGGTCGTGCCTTTACCTAGAAGATATATCCCAAACCTATGGATTACAGTCGTGTTCATGTTTTTTTCTATCGTGTGTAAATACACCAAAATTATTATTCGTAGGTACCTAGGTAGGTACTGCTTATTTATTTTTAAAATACTTTTTTTACGTGGTACATATTAATATTGTGTGGAAAAAAGTGAAGTTCGCAGGTAGGTAGGTATTTGTATGTGCTTTATTGTGAGTGTAACTACTTTTTCCTGTTACATGCGTCTTGGTTAAGTTCTTAGAAGCTATTTCGTGCGTAGTTTGCATGCCTACTTGAATTACTACTAATGTGCGCGTCGGAACTTAAAATTTGTAAAAGTGTGCATGAGAAGGAAAATTTTAAGTTCTTTCTAAGACTACATTGTTGTTTCAAAGTGTATTTTATATAAGTAGGTACTAGCTTTTGCCCGCGACTTTGTCCGCGTGGAAGAGTTATTTTAGAACGTATTTTTATGACTTATTTTCAACTTAACTTTCATCCCTTATTTCAACCTCTAACTTTTTTTTTGCAATAATAGGTAGTATATTATAAAGGTAGTGTGTCCTTTTTCAAGCTCTAGTCTATCTTTGTATCAAATTTCACCCAAATCGATTCAGCGGTTTAAGCATGAAAGCGTAACAGACAGAGTTACTTTCGCAATTTATAATATTAGTATGGATAAAGTACTCAACATGTTGTAAGTATATGTCAATATAGACATCAAAAAGTCTAGTAAGTACCAAATTATTGTTTATCAATTAACAGGCATAAGAACATTATAATCTTTGTCACGTCAGTAGGCACGAAAATAGAATATCTTCATTATCATTTATTATAACAATTTAAATATTTACACATGACTTCTGTTTTATTTATAATAAAGATGTCAACCGTTTATAAGATAGACTTAAACTATCTGTTATAGTACGGCTGTAAAGATAAAAAAATATAGACACAGTGTTATTTATTGATGTTTACTTTAACTAGATCACTTGGTTATTATATAGGTTTTAATGTTACATAAAGAGTGTTTCTAATTAAACCAAGATCTGGCTCATTATTTGGCTCAACGTATCAGCACTGCCATTCAACGTAGGTAGTAATGCGACCAGCGTCTTGGGGTCTTTCCTCTGGCAGTGATCTGGATCAGTTGACTATCTATAGATCGTTTGAACAGCTTCAAGTTAGGTAGCACAACTGTTTCGCATGTATTTTATACAGTATGTTGGTGATAGATTTGTATTTTTTGCAAATTTGTATTTAGATCTGTATTAATTTCTTGTAATTATGCATGGTCTATCGAAACTTGATAATTGGATTTCTTCTATGTGCTTTTAATAAATCTATATCCTATTCTTTTCTAGTAAAAAAATGGTAAACATATATGATCTGAAAAATAATTGTCCTTAGTTGAAAATATCAAAAAAACTTACACTTATTAGCAATAAAATATCATAAGCAATCATCATGGTTTTAACATCATTGTGGGTTTAAAGAACTTTATTTCTCATACAAACACAGGGTTTACTTAAAATGAGATACATAGCAAATTAATTAATCTAGGTTTAAATGATAAACTAGCCTCTGGTACCTAAATTAATTATATAATATTGTTGCAAATACAAACCAATTATCACAAGACACTTTTCGTTGCATGAATGGTTATTACTCGTACTTATTTCAATAATGCCAGAAATGTGAGTTTTAGGTGACTAAATTCTCAAGCCGTGCTCTAAGCCTATTTATGTTGCATTAAAAAGTTAGTGGCTATTTTGAATAAGTATGTTTTTAGGCATCAAAGAAGTCAGATTGAATATTTTGCGATTGTGATTTTAGCAATCAAATTCATAGCCTCGCGTGTGTTGTTAGGGGTTTGTATAATGTGAGAATTATATAAGTAAATTGTAATATTATAATATGACGTATATAATTTCATTAGTATTTAATTTCGGTGGATGGTGAAGGTTTCAGATCGGTCGTCATGGCTCTGATTGGGGGTTGGCCTATCTTATACCTTTCAACGAGCAATTCTTGTATATAATTATGTAATCTGAATCTCGGAAACGGCTCCAACGATTTTCATGAAATTTAGTATGTAGTGGGTTTCGGGGGCGATAAATCGATCTAGCTAGGTTTAATTTTTAGAAAACGTCGTTTACCCTAAAAAAAAACGAGCAAAGCTCGGTCATCCAGGTACCTACTAAAATATTATGGTGGATGTCTATTTGTTGATAGGTAGATAGTATTTTAGGCAAGTTCACATATTCACTCACATTTTTTACGTCTTGCATCATGGCTAGACTGAGTTATTGATTCTCAATAGCTGTGATGGGTTTTTGAACCTTTCATCTTGTGTATCTGTCTCTGTACTTACGGCTGCATTTGAAGGAAAACATCGCAAAAATTCAAAAATAGCTATAGTATTATCCTTGTAACAGTCTGTATGGAGGTTCCCTCTGAGCGTTACGACAAAATTTTGACAAATATTTTGTCTCGCTCTACCTAGTGCAAATATGAGACAACATGCTCAACAAAAGTGTCGACAAAATTTTGTCACGGCCGTCATGTTAGGATGGCAGAGCACAAAATTAAAGTTGTGTTATTATGATAGTTATTTGAGTAAACACATACTACACATAACTTTAGGTAATATTAAAGACTGCCAACACTAGCTTATTTATTTATTAGTAGGTACCTGTAGTGTCTAAGTGTTTTTCAAGTCAAGAGTACCCTAAACCAACGCGCACATAAGTAATGTAATGAAAAGTGTGATAAGAGAATATAGCAAAAGAAATATCAGTTTTATAGCAAATGGAAATCTCTAATCACTGCCGTAAACAGAGGTGATCGATCATATGTATATTTTTACCTACCGCTCAATACAAACACATAACAAAAATAAGTACTAACCTTAGATAAAGTGTAATCTTCACACTAGACCAAAGCCGATCTCAGTCACCCACACCTCAAAGACACCGCCGACAATCGAACAAAGCCTAAGCAGACCGTCAGTAAACATTAGATTATTGCTTACAATAGATAGTTAGGTATCATAAACTTAATACTAGGGTATTAGGGATCTCACTTGCCACCGTTCTCTTTCAAACGTTGCCGCCACTACCTGAACTGATAATGGTATCAGTATAACTTTAGACATCCTGTTTCACCTAACGAGTAGGGAGAATATGCGTACCTACTCGTCCTATTGTATAGAGTTGCTAGCCTTTCTGAGAAGATTATAATCGTATGCGAATTGTTTGTTTCTCGTAACACGTCCTTGGAAATACCTATTGAAGAATGCTTAGAATATGTTGCTATAGTAAATGTATTCCAGGATCGTTGAATAGTGTGGCAAGAGGTTGGTATGTTACCCACATTTATTTCAAATAAGCTTTGTATTCTCGGCCACCTGATTAAGTCATAGCATAACCCAGGTATAATAACTCGCTAGGTTTGCAAAAACAATACTGAAACTGAAGAACATTATCTAGGTACTTTAAAAGATTTGCGTAGTTTCTTTCGTATCTGTTGCTTGTAATAACTTGTTGTTTGCAGAGTCCACAAATTTTCTTTGAAAAATCTAAAGCCACGATTATGACGACAAATATTAGGTAGGCACACGAAAGTAGCACGCTCGCGAGAGGTTCACACTCAGAAGGAATGACTAATCATCACCAAATCACATGACATGTTGATGATGATGACTAATCATAAGATGCTCCAAGCTGTCAACTTTTGACGGTCCTATCTTAACAGTAGCTATCGAAAACAAAATATTCTACTGTTTGTAAGATCTGCCGACATTGATTAGATAGTCAGTTTTCAATAATCTTTCAGTCACTGTCTGAATGACTGACTCAAAAACAATAATCTAAACTTTCACAGAATTTTATCGGAATCGGCCCAGCTGGTACAACGCACAAATCTCCAACTAAATATTTAATTTAAGAAACGGTTTATTTTAATCAAGTACTTATAATATCATAAAATACTTATTTATAGTTATTGATAGTTTTCATAGTTATTGTTAGTAAACAGAAATATATTAAGTAATAGCTCACTACATAAAAATTGTTACATAGTTACAAAATAACCAACACATGCGAATAAGCAAAACAATACACAGGTAGTCCCATATACTGAAAGTGTCTGATAACAGATCAAAGGGTGCCGCCGACTGATAACAGCAGATGTAAAGCACCGCTGGACGCCGGTAGCTGGAATAAAGCGAACTGTATTTATTGCGATTCTTTGATGTCGCCGATTTGATAATGGATGTGATAATTCAGTCCCCCGATTCGACGCCATCGATTCGACAGACTGATTGGTGACTATCGAGTGATTCTCTTTCGTGACACTGGTTCATTCTGAAAAGTATAGTGAGATAATTAGGCGCACCACAAAGGGTTCTATTGCTACGTCGTTTTATTTGATAATTCTTAACACAAGCTTCTTCTTTTGCGCTTATAAAGGTTATTTTAATCTGTCTGATTTTTGTCTGCCCTAAGACGGCCAAATTTAATTATGCTGACAGAGATAAACTCAAAAAAAATGAAAGTGATCTGAGGAGTTATCTACAATTATGATTTCCAGATTTGTAGGTTACACGGCGCGTTTTTCAGAGTAGGCAGATAGTATTTTGTACGTGTCAGCTTGCAAACGCATCACCGCTTCCGCTTATATTCTATACAAAAACTTTCTCTCAAGTTTGTAATATAATACTTAGTTTTACACGAATAGGTAAGCTATTAGGATTTAGTAGGTACCCAAAACTAATGTAAGACGCTGCATAATCATTCTAAGTACTGTCGATGTAATAAACTTTCGAAGTGGAGTTCATTCGAAGAGCTTTCGAACAAAAGTTTTTCGAAATTGTGTGCTTTAGTTATTCCATTCATTGAGCTCATGTTCATTCCTCACGATATTCGGTTTCCTGTAGTTTCGGAATACTGTTCATCGGTGTTTCGAAATTCGGCACTCCGTGATAGTCAATTCTATGGTATGGTTTCGAGTACTGTACGTCGATTCTGTAAAATTCAAACATCAACTCGCATCTCACATCGCAAATCACTCTCACTTCGCCTAGGGTTCAAAATGACATTTGACATTGACCTCTTTAATTGACACTTTGAATCGGGTTTTAGTGCGAAGCGAGCGTCATAGTGACTTCACGGGAATTACCGTATAGAATGCCCTTCTTACGTCATCTCATACTTTATCTGTCAAAATCTTACCGTCAATTTAGTTCAACTCGCTGACACGCTCGCAAGAGTGGCGCTAGTGTAAATTCGAATTATCAACCGAGTTTTTAGAATGCCAATCAAGAAACTCACAGCGGATTCAGATTCGAAGTTTTGAATGAGGTCTTACAGAATCACACGGCTGGTATTGTGTGCATACATTTATATAGGGAAATTCATTGGTGTACAAGCGGGCTATCCAATCTTGTTATCTTATTAAACTCAATAACCTAGATTTAATTCTCCGTATCGATGTATAGTTATAAAAGTAGCAGGCAAATGCACTTACATTGTGACAACGTTATCATAGCGATCAACATCTATTGTGTGATGGTATAAGTTATCGACTGCAACCGAGCCAGCGAACAAACTTAGATAGTCATTATTTATCGTGAAATAAGGGCATTAGTTTCAGAGGTATCTATAACACGCCTGTTGAACCTTGCTATAGTTATTTAGTTTAGTCGCCCAGTAACTTCACTAGCTCCAATGCTCTTTAATGCTATCAGCGTAGACCTGGTTTACTATTTCTATCATTGGTTAAGGACATTTTATATTTATTTTTGTATAAATAAATAAACACTGTGATGTCGTACACTTACTCATCACTTGAAGGTAAAACATTTAGCACTGTGGTACCCACCAAGCGACTCAATATTAAAAAAGAAAACTTAATATTGCAATCTTATCCAAATATCTTCACAATTAGGTTAGAAAAGGACTAATTTGTTCACGACAACAGTGTCCAGTCAAAAATCCTGTCCAAATAAACTTTTATAAAGTCTAATTATTAATTTAAAATCGAAAAACACTGCATGTTTCTTTTAAATCGTATTGTCAAGAAATAAAAAATATCAAGTCAAGGTATAAAGCAGCTTTAAAATTATTTATAACCTAAATTTCACTCTAACATCTATACGCAACAAACAAGACAAATTACAGACAGAAAGCAGAGTTCAATCATTAGTGATTGAAGTAGTTAGCTACTTTAGTTTAATCCAAATTCTTGAAGCGTTATGGTTTTTGATAACTTGATGCTAACTATAAATCGCTATACTCTCTTGCTATGTACCAAACGATCCAATTTGAAAAACCAGCGGCTAAATGTGTCTATGTTGTAAGGTAATGGAGGCTAATCAGCGTATTATAAACAAGTGCTTTCCACTATCAGTAGTATACGTAAAGGTGTGTGTAATTGTGATTCACTGTGCTATATTAAGTAACTTTCAAAAACCTGTCCCTTCGGAGATGGGTTACTCCAGTGACTCCGAAACGAGATTAATAGTATGAATAATACTTATTTACACACACTTTTATATATCAATACATATGAAACATCTTGCTGACTCTACGTTATATTCGCTATAAATTAAGCTCAATATTGGATAAGTGTTTGTAAGTGCCTAAAATATATTTTAAATATTGAATAAACCTGCCTGAAGGTAATTGAAAATTCAATATGGCCAGCGAACATACATATTATTGCTCTCAGTTGCTGTTTGGGTTACAGTGGGAGCCATAGGAACTCCTAAACAAACCATACACCACATTAGTCTTCTTCTTCGTAGTCTGGTAAAAAACCTACATCGCGGCGTGAGCGTGTGTCCAGCTGGAGTATTATTATTATTTATATAATATGTATGTTAGATTAAGGTATAGTACCTGGGTGACCGAGCTTTGCTCGTTTTTTTGGGGTAAACGACGTTTTCTAAAAATGAAACCTAGCTAGATCGATTTATCACCCCCAAACCCTCTGCATACTAAATTTCATGAAAATCGTTCGAGCCGTTTCCGAGATTCCGATATACAAGAATTGCTCGTTTATAGGTATAAGAATAAGATATGGGCCGTAGTTTCTAAGTATTTTCCATCTTGTACTAGACTAATGTAGCCTGAAATAAAGTTATTATTATTATAATTATTATTATTATTAGCAAATAAGCTGTAACCTAAGCCTACGTTACACTTTGATGTCGACCGCTCACTACCAAAGTGGACACTGTATCATGTATCTGACGTGTCAATTATGTAAGTAAGTACATCTGTTATCTTACTAATGCGTCGCTTGAACAATGGATTATTTATTTTACTGATCAGTCTTTATCTGTAGCGTTTTCTGACGTCAAATCGTATTAGGTAGTATAAGGGTGAAGTTGACCAACTGGTAGGTACAACTATTCTCAGAATATAATGTCAAATACAAGTCAGTTACTTTTAGATAACTACGAGTTATTCTACTTATAGTGCTTAAGTTAGTTTGATCGAATTCACATGAGTGTTAAACTATGGTTAAGTAGGTTAGAATTAGGTTTAGTTTACGTAAGTAAAAATACAACTACTTTTATTTAAAAAAAGTATTTACACCCATAAATTTTTTAACCTTAGTACCAACGAGTTAATTAAGTTGTTTTTGTGAATTATTTTGAGACAAAAAGCTTAGGAAAATTGTAGTCTAAATAATGTGTTCGTTGACCTTATATTTTGTAGTTTGGCATACAATTGTTATTCATTGATGCGTTTCTTACGCCTTCATATATTGAACGCTGGATATTTCATTCATAAGAACAGTATGTAAATATTTGCCTAAAAGTTACTTTAAGCTGAGCTATATTTTAAGCTTTGTTTGGTACTAAATAAGGGCGGTTTTTGGGCAAAGTTTAAATGTCGTAAATAAGGCTAAAACAAACAAGACAGAAGTATAGCATATCCTGACGCCACTTAAGACCACCCATGAAGTAGTTTTTGCAAAGGATTAGGCTAAAGTTTATTTGAAAATATCTGTGAAAATAATCACTTTTTTAAGTTTTCGGCCAGTGTGGTTAGTTTAGTTACTTAGTTATTTTTTTAAACACACTTTTGATTTGATTTTTTTAGTTTCAAAAATCTGTGTGAAAAGTTCACCAATATTTAAAGATTTTTTAAACATTGTGTCCGGGCGGTTGGCACGTCAATTTAATTTTTTGATCAGTTTTTATATCACAAAACTATTTGTCACCGAAAGAATAATTGAATCAAATGTGCAACGGGCATTTTTACATTTGGTCGTGAAAAGAGCAATTTAAATAAGTACCTTCTTATGGTTACTTGAACTACCTACTGTGATATGTAGGTAATTCAAAATTGAATTCATGATACCCTTGGCTAAAGATTGAGCTCCATAATAATCTACGAGTTCCGTATAAAACTTATTATTAAGCCTGAAAGTCTTTTGTTGAAGTATTAAAGTAGGATTCGTTATTATTTTGGTATTAAAAAACAGTATTTTTTATATTTTCGAAATTTTCTTTGAAGTCTTACAATTACGTATCAACTCATTATTATTTTTTTGAAAGTCGCGAGATATTTTTTTCATATTTTAAGTTTCTCTAATTATTTCCAATACCCGATACTTTTCCCCAGTTTTCTGAAAAGCATCATGCTGGTCCCACCAACGCTTCTTTAGCCTGTTCAGCAGTAAAACTAAAAAAAGTGTCCGTTTCTCCAGCAAATAAAAGCATGTGGAACCCTAATCTTGTGTGGTCCACACGTATCTGAGTAGCATCTATTACGTATTCAGATTCAAAATAGCGTGAAATTGCGTCACATTATCAAGGGCTTTAGCTGCAAATTGCGTGATTCACAATTTTTTTAAATAACACTTTTCAAATTTTGTTAATGCGGTGAATGTGGTGAAGTAAGTACTGAATTGACAGAGGTATTGTGGGTAGGTATCGGCTGTCGTCACACTTCACAGTTCAATGGTGTGTGATCATTGGCAGATGTCTGCGGTTTGAATGGTTGTATGATTTGTGAAGCATTTAATTTATATTTTGGTTAGTGTAGATGTATTTTGAATAATGATAGACTTGATGATAAATGTAGCTTACTTGGCCATTAATAGTTACATTTTGTTTGGACATACTCAACGCTACGTTTTGGTACATCAAGTTTAATACAAATGCGTACAAAGATTTTTGTTTTAATTATTCCTTTGCTTATCGATCGGATAAACATTTTGGCTACTCAATGCTAGAATAGTACGTATGCTTGGATACATAAGTGCTGTAGGTAAATTTATGACTTATCCCAAACAGTTATTAGCGACTTTTAATTAAAGCTCTAACAAATAACAATCAAAATTAATCCGAGTCATCTGACAAAAATCACGACATTTTGCTCCACCATTGTCAGAGCATTGAAAGCGACAATACCATCGGGCCATGTCAAATAAATATCCTGGAGTTTGCCATTAACACTTATGCTTCTCAGACGTAAATTTGTCCATGCTGATTTGAACCTTGTGTAATTGTGATAGAGTGCAAGACTTTTTTGGTTCTTCGAAATATAAGGTTGTATTGGCAATTGTAACAATGATGTTTGTATAAAGAGGACCCCCTGTTTGAACAACAAATTAGTTCCATTATACGCTTATGAGCTGGGAGGTGATTATAATGACAAGTTTCGGGGTGGAATTGTAAGAAAAGCTTGAGGGGTAGATTTCATTACTACATTTTGTCAAACAAGCCTTGAATAAGTAAATAAACATACTTACTTAAAGATGCTTTCTCATTTTTGATCAAATTTGATCAAGAATTTTTATCTATAAAATTTATTCAAATTTCAAATTTCTGTTCTGGGATAATTTATAATTTAATTAACTTAAAATATTTTGACTATATTATTTACCAAAAACAGAGTAAGTAAATAGTTCTACGTATTGAAGCCTTCAAAAATAGGGCCAGTGTATGTAAATACTCGTGAGTCATAAACTCAAAAATCTAAGCACTTTTGCATAATACTTACACAAAAAGTAGCGCACGCAACAAATAAAAAAATCTAGGTAGAGAAGCGTGTCTGTGCATCCTTCGGCAACTTTAAAACAATTTCTACAGTCGGCAACAATGGGGTAGGTCATAAAATCTATTTTTCCCTACAATAAAGTAATTCGTCTACTGTTCCAATGCATTGTAAACTTCCGAATTGTATAGCAGTGTTACTAAAAGCCATTAGCGGCAGAGATGCAAAGGCAAATTTTGAAAATTATCTAAAGTAAAGTTTTTGCGAAGAAAAAAAAGGTTAAAAATTGCATAAAAATATTTTATTGCAGCTAGTTTCGCTTGGTGAAATTTTTATTGCGCAAAAGTTTTGCTTCATATGCCTGGAGAAATTGTGATAAAAACTAAAATAACAGTAACAGTAACAATATTATTGAAGGCCGTTAAGAACAGAAATTTTGAAAGTTACCGAATCAAGTAGCGGGGCTCTGTTTAAGTTTGTTTACGGTACTTGAGTAATCCTACTAATATTATAAACGCGAAAGTTTGTAAGATATGGATGGATGGATGGATGGATGGATGTATGTTTGTTACTCTTCCACACTAAAACGGCTGAACGGATCTGAATGAAATTTGGCACAGATATAGATTATGGTCTGGAATAACACATAGGCTACTTTTTATCCCGGAAATATATACCTAAGGTTCCCGCGGGTTAGATTTGTTTTTGTTTTTCAAGGTATCACGCGGGCGAAGCCGCGGGCGGAAGCTAGTTGACAATACTTTTGTAAATGTAGCAGAATTTAGATTTTATGAAATTTGAATATACTCTGGTTATTTCGCTAGTAAGCTCAAAGTAGGTACGAAGACGAACCAAACAAAATATTTTTCTTACCATTACCAATATCTTTGTTACCCTCATAATCATTTCAGAACTTGGCTAGCTGATTTTTGATGTCCCATTTCATTTCTTTGAGTAACACATATCAAAACTTTCGTTAACATTACCTATTAGTGAGATGAAGTGTGATTTATGATAACTGGTAATCATATACCATCGTACGAGTACTAGTATTATAAATGTAAAAATTTGGATGGATGGATAGATGGATGTTTGTTACTCAATCACGCTGAAAAGGCTGAATGTTCTGAAAAAAAAAATTGTTAATCATTTACATTTACGACACAAAACGAACTTTTTTTTTCATTACATTTTATTTAAGAGCGCTTGTGGTGCAGTGGTAGCACCCCTGCCTCACGATCCGAAGGTCGTGGGTTCAAACCTGATCGTGCACCAATGAGTTTTTCCATTCGAAAAATTTATGTGCGCAATGCCAGTGCTCTTAAACGGTGAAGGAAAACATCGTGAGGAAACCGGCATACCCTAGAACCAAAAATTCGAAGGTACATATGTGTCATAGGTTAGTATTCTTATAAGCGGCGATGGGCTTGCAACCTGTCACGTACGGAATACTAACTACTGTGCAAAATGTGGGCATGTACCAAATGTCATGTTTGGACTTGCCTCTGACTACCCCCTTTAGATATCCTCAAAGATCTAAGTAACTAAAGATCTGAGGAGCTATCTACCGAGCCTGGGGATTACAGTCGTGATCATATATATATATATTATTTAAATAAATGTGAAAAACTAGAGGATGTCATCAATAATAACAGAAAAAAAACAGCAAGTAAGAAACGGTTCTTACAAACATACAAAATAAAACTAAGTATTTGTAGTTACCTCCTTATCGTTTACAGTTACTTAACAAATACACAATGCAAAAAGAAATTTTCGCAACGAATTAGTGCAATAAAATATTGACCTAGAAACATTTTTATTTGTTTACTTAATATCCTAAGGAACTGTTATTACGGTACCGACAAGCGTTTATGATTTTCAGTTACAATGCGTTCGTAACAGGTTAGGTAGGTACAAAGGCTTTATAACCGGCTACTTTCTTTCCGTTAGCCTAATTAGAGCCTTTGAAAGGCCGCTATGTTCCCGTTTTCTAACTTCTGTGTAATGAACCGTAAGGGATGTCTTTTTGTTTGGAGAAAGTAGGTAAAATACTATCCTTGTACTGTCATATTTTGAGCATCTTGGAAGCTTATTATTTAAAAAATGTAGATAAAAATCTAAGATGTAAACATTGACTCAATAACTTAAATCTTGTAACACAACCTTGTCTTTTTTTACGTTATAAAAAATGCAATAGTCACACATACCTATATTTTAACTACGAACCTTTTTTCCTGAGCAGTTGGTGAAAACATTAATTGTATATCTACATAAATAAACCTGCAAGATTAAAGACGCGTCGGTTATGGGAAATTTACTCTTGCGAGACAAATTATTATTTTTTATGTATAAATTATACACCATTGTTTTGCTTATAATTGGCTATAAGCACATTAAAAACATGAAAAAGAATTTCTGCGAAAATTACTACAGTACATTATAGTTTTTGGCTAGTACAGTTATCTTAACAACCCTTTTGCAACCCATTGGCTAAATTGCCAAAACCTCAATAAAAAATAGACAATGTTTATTTTTTAGAAGTAACGGTATTAAACAAATAATAACATTGCCAAAGGGTTCGCTAAAAGACTTAAAAAATTATTGCGCACAATAAAGTAAAAATTGCACTGCAATTTCTGTGAAATAAATATTTTCAAAATTTTGTTTCGCTTAGATATGTTCAAGAAACCGTTTTACTGCATCACTCCTACAAAGTAAGGTTCATTTTTCTTTGTATGGAATGTTTGAAGCGACAAACAAAATGTGCATAAACATAATATTTTTACCCTTTCCTTACCGTAACTAATACCGTTTTGTTCAAAACTGTTATTCAATAACTGTCTAAAGGGACCGCTAGACTAAAGAGTTGCATTTATTTGGGACAACATTGTTTCTTGTCCGCCGTCCTTGCGCGAAACAGTGTAAGTCATAAATTTTATTTTCTGCGTAAGAAAGGATTGTCTTTGTCAAATAAGGGGTAATTAAGATGTAAAAGTGAAAATGTGTATATTCAGACATTTGAAACGCTTAAGGGAAGAATGGGAGAAAGATTACTGTTACTTTCGCTGAAATATTTCATGCTGGATTCTGCTATGATACTTTAAATTTGAAAGTTGAAAAGTTAAGCATTAACTTGCTTTAGTTTTTGAGTTATTTGTAGAAAAATCGAAGTGATAGATTCTTTTTCAGCTTTTCAGTATTGATAAACTTAAAATTACTATCATTGGTGTGTGGTGTGGCTAGATGCCCGTTTTCAGAGAGCATCGTATTTTAAATAAATGATCGTTACTTTATCGAATAAACTAAAAACATGTGACTCGGACAAAAACAGATTCACATCATAAATGGACAAAAACAGATTCACATCGTAAGTGAATTGATTTATTTGAGTCATCCTATGTCTCAAATGAATCAAATTGACTTACCTAAAGTAAAATTTGAACAATAAAAGCGAAACTTTATTAGACCTAAAACAAAGTCCCTCCTACTGTTCATGGACAAAACAATTCAACGTTGAAAGTAAGAACAGTTATCAACTACCATAGAAGTCTGCTCTTATAAAATGCTCCACTTTTACAATATTTATTGGTTCTCATAAAACTGTGCACAAAAAATATAACTGTCGACAGACGCGGAGGGAAGGAGCAAAGTTATAATAACGGACCATGACAAGTTACAAGTTCAAAATAGATACGTTCCTAGAAATGGAAACCGAAATTTTGACAAACTGCGGTGTCGAATCCATCGTGGAGTGACAAACAAAGGCTCGAGAAACGTAAGCGTGCCTTCGTGTTTTGACCATTTCAATAAGCATTGAAAGAATAAGTTACCAATGTCATTATTTCGTCAAATAGGCTCGTAACTGTAGCCAAGCGGGACATCACTGTGACAATAAAGACGCAAACACGCGTGAACAATTATTAAAGACAATGTTTTTTTTGTAACTCTGTAGAAACACAATGGAAGAATACGTTTTGTAATTACATTTATCTATTTTAGCTTTACTATTGAAATTGATTAGCAATGTACACAGTAAAATAAAACGTCCAGCTTTTAGTCACATGGTAACACTCAAAGTGAATCACGGTAGTCTTCAAAAAATATGTTAAAATTTATCAGCCTCATCGAAAAAATACGTGGAATTGGGACACACGCACGTCGAAAAAACAAACACATGTGACATGTTGAAATTTGACGCATGCGACTTCTGTGTCGAGTTCGGCATTCGGTAGCCTTCATAGTACATACGCCGCCTGAATTCACCGAAACGTCAAATTTGACAAATTGATCTTACATGGTGTAAATAGCTCGTGAAATTTAGATACGCAAAATTTAATTGATGTATTTTAGTATGCAAACATTATGATTAGGGGAAGTTTAAAAATGACAAAATTACGAAGGACCTGATGAAGAATCCTAACTCAACCTAACTCAAAAAGCATAACATTCAGTTTGACGTTAGGTTTTATAGGCAAATGCCACGATCCAAAGAAATATGAATGCATTTATGCCAAAGCAAATATCGCTACAAGCCAGGGACAATAGTAATCTAAGATCCTTTTATATCATCATCTCTCCCTTTTGCATCGGTTTTTAAAATTGGCTAGAGTCATTTGAATGGAACATGAATAGCTGATGATGATTGAGGGGCAGCGCAGTGATAAAATCCACATTGACAATCAATGTAACGCGATCAGTGGGCGTATGGTCCATCAACGTCACATCTGGCTTCCTTATCGGCAGTGCTGCTGGCCGCCCCGCAGTGACTTTTACAATCAGATCAGAATTCCAATTAACCAAAAAATATCGCTTAAAATTATTCTCATTATAAGCCAGTCGCTAAAAAATCTACTTTACCACTGGGCATGTTTGTAATTATCAGAATTATCATCACAGCATTGTTGTTGATAGGCATTCATAATAATTGATTGCAACGTGCTCCTTTATAGCCACATTGATCCATATTGAGCATTTATGACGTGTTTTGAGTACTTATCCAGAAACTACACCATAAGTACCTACATGAATATAATTGTACCACAGCAGGACTCGAACCATACCTAATAGATAATAGCCGTCGACGTCTTCTTATTCGATATTATAGTTTTCATACAAATATCAAAAATAAACTGCAACAATCTAAGGTGCTAATTGCAATAATTGAGATAGTGTCGTTAACACGTGTTTTTGAACAAATTTCTTTCACGTGTTCCTTTTAGTCATTGAAAATCTTGCACTTAGCTTATCGCGGAGCAACAAAAAGTTTGACACAATATCGCAAGCGCTAAAAATAGTATTTAAAAAGTTGCACGCCTTTGCTGTGAGATAGCAAAAACAAAAAAAAACTGAGTTAAAAGTGTTAGAAACATGGTTTGGTACTTATCGTAATAGATAATGTAAGTATTACCTACTTCAAATATAACTACATTTTTTTAAAATAATAGTTATCGAATAATTTTATGATTGAAAATTATATAATACTTACTTAAATTCTTGGGCGGAAAGAAAAGAAGTGGTTCTGAATCTGTATTTTTTGTTACATTACCCGTAAAATACAAATTCCATATAAACACGACTACTAAAACAAAAACCTTTTCCCCCATCAAATTTCAGCTAAACACACATAACCTATGAGCTAAATATAAATTTTAGATAATATACCACTTTCAAAAATGTCACATACCCCTACACTTTTACACTTACCCTATCGAAGCCGAAAACTTTAAGTGAGTGATTTTTTATCTGCTTCATAAGTGAGGGTTGAGATAAGACTGTTGGTAAGATGCCCTCGACATGTGTTACAGATTTAAATATGAGTAGGTACTAGTCTTCAGTATGCAATGATTAGAGTGTGGGTGCTACTTCAAGTGGCTGTCAGCCATTTTTCGGTCACACAAGTTTTACTCTTGACTGAAATAGGTGCTCATGTTATCGATATTTTCAAGTATTTTTTTCAAACTAAACACACCAAACGGTCACACGCATCCAAAGGCTACATTGCATATTGGGGAACACGAACTCTGATCTTATACTAGAGTTATCTATATCGTGAGTAATCAATAACGGGTGACACTTGGTATCACAGAGAAAATAAATGCAGCCTATTCGCTAATTACGGTAGTCTAAAATTTTTTAAAGTATAATTATTATTATGGATGGAGTAAGAACAAAATACTCTACTACTCACGTAAAGTCGCCGCTATCCACTAGTTTTTAATAAACGCCCGCTTCTGTCACAATAAAACATTTACGTTCGTCATCTGTCACCTAATTTGGACAAAACCTATCGTAAAACACCTAGAAAAGAATTTTTATTAAGGAAACACTCGTTCCGCGAATTCACAAGTCGTAAGGTTGTGTTTATGTGATGTTGTAAATGTCAATCACGTGAACATACGGCCTATTTTCTACCATTACCTACCTATTAAAACACGATCAAGAAATCCATATATTCTTTGTAATAAAGTTCAATTTTGAGCGCACTGATTGCTAGAAACTTTGTCAAAAAAAAAGGGTAGCATACTCAAAGTACTCAAGTAATATACGATTTTCTTGATTTTCTAAAGAGACAACGTGGGTATTATAAATTTGTGAATTGATGGAAATATAGGTGATGTTGTATAAACGGAAGGGCGCATTTTAAACCATAAAATAGGTAAAATTATTATTGAAGGTTCTCTTTCAAATATTTAAACATTTAGCCGTTTATGTGTGCTTAATATGTATGTATCCTTGCAAGTATGCAAGGTTGGGCTTTATTCAAGCCACTGCAGAATCCTTACTAATATTATATATGCAAAAGCAATCAATGCAATAGTTATAATATAAGCTACGCAATCACGCCTAAACTACTGAACCGTTTTTTATGAAATTTAGTACAAAGATAGACTAGAGCTTGAGTAAGGATATAGTTTACCTTTTGTGCCGAAACCATGTACGGTTCCCGTGGGATAGTTATGATTTTGTTTTTCCAGGTAACATGCGGGCGAAGTCGTTGGCGAAAGCTAGTTTATCATAAAGAAACACCCAGTTTTACTGTGGAACACATCAGAATTTGTTATTTGATTGCAATATGATTTTCTACGACATAATTAAGACCCAGCAATATTGAGGATCTTAATATCAGAGTTTGTTGATGTGTCATATTGACTCTCGTTTTGCTCGTCAGCTGTTTTTCTACAAACATAAAAAAATGCTAAAATGTTTTGAAATAAGTGTATTATACCTTTGTTTCTCATTTATTACAGCTCCAATAATTACATGTAAATCAAACAAAACACCTCACAATAAGCATTAACGATCCACACAAACTTCTAACAAATCACGTAAAGTTCTTGGTATTTAAGACCATAGGACCTTGTTACTGAAAAAATGGCCTGTTGGCTGATGATTTTTAATGGTTTTCTGCTGTAAACAAAGAGATGACAATAGTTTTTGTATTGCCCGCCTTTGTTTATGTTGTTTGCGTTAATGATAATAGCATTTATGGCGCAAATAGTGATTTCGTGAATTTAACGCATGATCCGCCGTATAAATAGAAGACGTTGCTTGAATTTTGTGCCGCTATGCACCCCGCTGAGGGGTACGGTATCTATTTATCTGTGTAATATCCTGTTATTATCATCTTCAGCCCACGTTTGTCTAATTCTGGACATAGGCTTCTAGAATACGCCATTGAGCCCAATGTTCGGCTCTTGTTGTCTAATAGTGTAAACAGTTGCAATTTTATCCTTATCATTCAATGTAGCTTGTGTTCATTTAACTTAATTTTGTCCTAAAAAATATTTTGAATTTAATTTTTCTATACTTCAAACATATTTTACGGTATACTAGCAACCGCGCGCAGTTCCGTTCGGGTAGTATATTATATCCAGTTAAAAAGTAGCTTATGTTTTATTCCATATGCTTCGCTTATTCCAATTTTTATCTGGATCCGTTGAGCCATTTCAGCGAGATTAAGTAATAAACATCCATACATCCATCCAAACTTTTGCATTTATAATATTAGTAGGATAATATGATTATCAAACACTCGATATCACTCTAAGTAAGGTACTAACTAGGTTATAATATTTTAAGTGGAAAGCTAGAGGAAGGAAGAGAACTAAAGGCAGCTAGAGAACCAAAATGTCTTCGCATAGTATAAAGTCAACTCCAAAGGTTTTAATAGGTTTATTCATAATTTGGTAGACACAACAAATATAAGGTTTCTGAGCTGAAAAAATCAAAAGATTCTTTACAGCCTCAACCTTCCGAAAATATTGTCCTTAGCAGTTATTATGTTAAAGAATTCAAATATTTTGTATTATAATATTTTATTCATCTTTTAGTTTCTTAAATTGTTTTACGACTACGGCATGCTTCATCCACGCGCCAAGGTACAACCTACCTCTGAAATGTTGTCACTTTCTCGTTCAAGCTGACCCAACCACTATTCCAAGCAGGTTAAAGATCGGAATAGCATAATTTGAAGATGTCAGAACAGCATAACTTGAAACCGAAGTTGTTCTAACGGAGACAAATTTCAAGAACAATAAGTTAATGTTCTTTGAATGCATTCATAGTTATTACTGTTAGTAAATTGAGAAACGTTTTTAGAAAAACTGGGACTTCAAATATAACGGATGGGACCCGTGCGTGCTAAATTGACAGGTTCTATCCAAGTAGGTAGGTACTTACCTACACATCGCTAGATTACTAGTAGTTCGCCCCGAACTGAAAATGTTGAGTATAAAGATATATCATGTATGTATATTACAAATTAGTCCCTACCTATACTATTTACAGTGAATTAATAAAAATGAAACTGAGGCTAATAGAAATTAAAGAGTTTAGATATAAAATACAGATAAACGATTGAGGACAATATTTAGGTAGCCTTCTGTTTTAAATGTTATTCAGAGTCCAGGGCTGTCTGACAGGAGCATCTAGGATAGCTGTTGCTTCAAGGTCTCACGCCACTGGACGACAGAATATGAGCGGAGTGGACTTTACCTGTCTCCAGAAGAACCTCAGGGTAGATAATTTCACTCGCGAGAGTCCCTTAAGATTCTGTATGACTCTGTTGGTCGCGCTGGTAGAAACTAACCCAATTTACTGTGGTTCGTTCCTCAAGCTTTCCTCGTCCTCAGGGCCTCACCAGGCTTTGTTCAAGATATTGGTTCCAGGATTAGTTATGCTTTATAGTATTATATATTTTTTTAAAACCTTGACCAGTCCAGTGCTAACCCCGTTAAATTTCAGATACCTACTGTAATAAATATATATATATAAAACCTTGACCAGTCCAGTGCTAACCCCGTTAAATTTCAGATACCTACTGTAATAAATATATATATATATATATATTTATTACAGTAGGTATCTGAAATTTAACGGGGTATATATATATATATTTATTACAGTAGGTATCTGAAATTTAACGGGGTTAGCACTGGACTGGTCAAGGTTTTAAAATATTTTCCAGGACTTGAGTTGTTGAGATAAAGAAATCCTCGGAAGACATTTTTCAGCGATTCCACTTAGGATGGTTTCTTCACTCAGACCTTGAGATCAGACCAGCGTCTGATTTTTGATATGTTTGTCTTCCATTTTTTCCATCGATGTAAATATTATACTTTTTCTGCTCATTCCTTCAAATATGACGTTTTTTCATTTGCTTTTTATATAGTTCGAGATCACAGTAAAAAGATTTTATTATAATAAGTTTTTATTTATAAATAGAAATAAATAGTAATACTACACCGATTAAGCTCATATGCTTCCCAGTAAATTTGATTAGCACTATCTCTAAACCCTCCAAGTTTCATGCAGATTGGATGTACGGTTCTCAAGTTATGCTCTAACAAACATACACGCAAACATACAACGCCAAATCGCATAGCTGCCACTGAGATCTTCACTCGCTTCGCTCGCTCGATCAATTATTCAGTTATGTTTATTAAAATCACACCATACTAAATCACATTTGTAAAAGTTTGTGTGTTGGACAGATTTGTATAAAATTTGGTATAAATAAATAAAATAAATAAAAAAATGCATAAAAATACGTGAGACCGCGAAGCGCAACTATATTATTCCTTTATTACAGAAAAATACAGAACTATCTTAATTATGTACACTATTATGATACTCGTATAAAATAACTGATGAGACAGTTGAGCTATCAAAGGACCATTACAAACGATCTATAGATAGGAAGCTCAAATAATCAAGATAACTGACAGGTGGAAGCGTTAAATATATGTATATGGAATATGTCTATTGTAATATGATTTTTTTTATAAACAAATGTATAATATTTACATTTTGCTCTTTGTTTCAACCCAATTAGATTTTTTCTCGACTCTACCCATTTTGTTTAATTTTGTCTTTTAACTTTATATTATTTTTAAATTTTCATCTCGTCTCTAATCTATTTCGGTGTTTGACAAACTACTTGGCACTTTAATTCCCATGAACGATAACAGTAGGACGCTATGGATCTACACTTACACCATGCTAAAGTTCCTAAAAGCTGGTTCACTTAACTGATAACAATATTCGTTCAAATAACGACAACCAATAATATTACAACTTCGTCAGCGCGCAAAAAAAACATGACTATGACTGTAATTCCCAGGCTTGATAAAAATCTCCTAAGATCTCTATTTAGACCTTTCAGGATATCTAAACGGAGGTATTCAGAGGCTCGTCCAAACATTAGATGTCACATAATAGAATTCCGTACGTGATAGGTTGTTACTTTGCCGCTTATCAGAATCTTAAAAAATGAATCTTAGTGTTATGTATGTATATATAAACGAAAATTATTGATAAAATCATTCTGTTACAACGATAATTCACACACTCTGAGTAGGTATCCTCTTTAGATATCCTTAAATACGTAACATTCCATTTGTGATCTAGACAGTTTTATTTAAATTCAATAATGAGAAAGTCACTGAACTCAACTTGTGACAAGAGTGAAAGGGAAAAAGTGAGCCAGTTATTTACTTTTGACTGTGACTTGAGTCTACATAAATATCGTAGAGTATTGCGGCTGGGTCATTCCACTCGACTGATATTAGAACACTTGGTTCCCACGAACCGCGGTAGCAGGGATACACTGCGAAATGTAGGTAAATAATGAAAATTAAAGATTCACCTTATTTACTGTGATAAAATAATCGTGGGAAATAAAATTACTCAGACTGCATAATAAGTACGAACTTACTTGAAAGTATTACGGTTTAAAGATTTTTTCAATTAAAAAATACAGAGGCTTTCAACAAATTCGTACAAACCATCTTAATAATAGGTATAAGTACGAGTATTTCAGAAAAGTCAAATTGAAAGCTTGAAGTAACACCACTTTCAAGTAAATTTTTGTATATTTTTAGCAGTAGTGTGATCAATATAATTAAACCCATCATTAGATTAGATTATATTCCTATACCTACTTTGTTTTGATAAGTTTTGTTATTATCGTTATGACTACCTACTTACTTTCCTAGTCACTATTTAATTCTTTGTGACTACTATAGAATTATTTAGAAATAGATTTACCTTGTATGATTCATGTAATCTTCGCGAATTGGATCATTGATTTCTCGATATTATTATGAAGTAATTTTGACAATCGATGACGAATATTGAAGATTGATAACGCTGATAAGAACACTGGTGGTGTAGTGGTAACACCCCTTCCAAACCAGTTTCAGTCTATGTATAATTTTAAACTATAATGAATCATTGTGACGTAAAAAAATAATCAATGCCAAAATAATTGAAAATCGAATGAGAACAGCAATAATACCCGGATGTTTTCCTCCACCATTTGAAAACTTATAGATAACTAGCTTCCGCCCACGGCTTCGCCCGCGTGGTACCATGAAAAACAAGAACAAATCTATCCCGCGGAATAAAAAATAGCCTATGTGCAATTCCAGACTCTCATCTATATCTGTGCCAAAATTAATCCAGATCCGTTCAGTTGTTTCAGCGTGAAAGAGTAACAAACATACATCCACACACCCTTACATTCTTACAAACTTTCGCGTTTATAATTATTAATAGGATAATAGGATGTTATAGGTATGTAAGTAGTAAATATAATCACGCCTAAAATCTAGCGTGGGAACATCACTGTTTACACGAATAATCTTTTCCAGATAATCATAATATACCATCTAATCCTCCTATTAACCTGTCAATCGGCTGTCTACTATCAGCTTAACTTACGATCTGTTTGTTTGTTTGTCAACTGTTGCAGATACGATAGTCTACTTCTGCGGTAGTTCGATGAAACTTGTTAGACTATTTTGAGTTATGTTACCTGTGTCTAGAATCGAAATTGTATTTTGTATTTTGAGAAATGTAGAGGCGTGATCTTGTGACCTATATTTTATTACCGTCAGGATTATGAGTAACCTGTCGTATACTTTGAAATGCTACCCAAAAATTGCTTCCTATTCTTTTAATATTTTATTATAAATTCAAATTTTGCTTGTCATATTTTTATTTTGATAAAAGATGGTTAAGCAGATTCAGGAAAATTCTGGCGTCATCAAGTTGAGGACATGGTATTCTACTAAGCTCAAGGATATTCCATATAAATAATGATGCCAATCACGAAAACTAATCGAGGTATAGGATGGTATACCATGCTAAACTTAACTACCTATTTATACATATAGATGAATATTATGAAAATCAAAATCAGAAAGTAAAACATGGCTGGCGGCTACTCATCCAGCTAGAAAATTATGTTAAATCACCCCTTCGGAACCTCGCTTGAGAGATAATCCAATACGGTTACCAGTTCAGAGATGAAAAGCCTTAGATTGTTAGCTATACCGCTTTATATGTACTTTATTTTGTACAGGATACGGATCAAATTTCTTCGTCAAAACTTTGCGGTTTCCTGAAAATACAAGGTAATAGAGCCAAGCGATTTTCAGTTTTCTCTTAGCAGAAAAAAGTATAAATTGCTTTGAACTGGTGTGAAAATTTAAAAGAGGGGTAGTTGTCAACGGTTATCTTTGAAGTGGCGCTTCCGCATGCAAATCTTTCGGGAAAAGCGCTCTCGGAAAATTGCCAATTTGTCAACTTATGATGTTGCGAAATAATATTGTTTGGCTAGGTAAGTAACTATGTTTATTTACTTCAACCTAGGTAATAACTAAATTTTAATACTAAAATGTAAATTATTGTTTTTATACTAATTTTAGGAAAAGCGACATCTATATTAATTTATTAGAATCATGTCTAAAGCAAACATACAACGCTTGATGTTTACAAATAAAATCTAGGTACCTTACTGATTGTTATTATCGATTGCTTTGAAATAGTTCCTACTTTATTCGGTAGATGGCAGTTTAAATAATTTGTTACAGTGCCACCTATTGACAAAGTTTGTAACTTTTTTGTTGCAACCTCCAACAAAAATTGATTGCCATCGATCGCTACTTTAATCAGCAGAGTAAACAGTGCTACATCGTAAAGTAGTTATAATGCAACAGATGGCGCTGTTACAAAATGTATAAAAATATGTAGAGCTTCCTAACAAACATCTTTTAGGAAAGCTCTACCATAAAAACTTTTAAGAAACACCGCTTTTAGATCAATAAAAATTAATGTTTGTAATATTTTGAGTAGAAATCTGTATTAGCTTTATACCTACTTTTTATTACAGCGCGTGAAATGACCATACACTGCTGGCCACGTTATTGGTCCAATTTAGCGTTTCGGTTTATGTGTTTGCTCGCCCAGGGCGTCGACTGGTTTTCATTAGTTGCACCGAATGTAATAAATTGTGCAGATTCTATGTAGGTATGTTGTGATAGTTTGTACGTGCTTGCAGGTTTTTGATTGCGTTAGAAGTAGGCGTCGTAAAAGGACCTACCTGAAATTTTGGTTCGGAATAGAAGTTTTATGGTTATTATTAGTGAATTTTTTACTTTCATGATTTACAAAATATATTTGTCATCAAATAATTTAATTAGTACTTAACATAATTATCTTAGAATAATGCGTAGGTATTTATATTTATTTTTACTGATTTTTTATTGGTAAAAATAGAGATAAAAGGCCTACATGGAGTTTACTATGATGGTTATCAATTTAATGTAGGTAGGTACTTGCATTACACAGTTAGGTACTTACTTAATTACAAGTAGGTTGTTTTTAACCAAAAATATATCTAACACTTCAGTTTTATCAAAAAAAAAAATCAAACAAACATTAGGTAGGTACTTACGTATCTACATGACACCGTAAGCTCCAATAATTAACATTACAGTAAACCTTACTCCCTGGCTCATATCACGTCCGTATTTAATCACCGAAACACAATTTATCACCTCAATTCAGCAAGGCGACTACTTAATCAGTTTCATTACAGTTGTGTTGACAGACATAGATTAAACCACTGTTATTACGACACACCACGCAGATTATGTAACAGCTATGACAAAGGGATTAATCTGATTAAACAGTGTCACTGCCACAGGGGAATCGATAGGCAGTTAATTTGTCCGTGAGTGGACACGCTGAGCGGGCATGATTGAATGTTTGCACTGTTTCAATTTATTTAACGGATAGGTTCATAAAAATATCTACGAAGTGTGACCCATCTTGGACGCAGCTTATTTCGAGTCTCCAACGCTTTTTTTAAATTTACTTTCTCATGATTAAAAGAAATACCTATCTGAATTTTCCGTTCATTATTATGCCATGAGTTGATTTTTTTTACTTTAGAGCAGGTTTGGGCAAAGTTTGAAAAGTTGCAGGCCAAACTTTAGTTTCTTTACAAAGTCGCGGCGCAGGCAGTAGATTGGGCTTCAGTTGGGAAAAATGGTTTGATTTATAGATTTGTTAGGTTATTATTAGATTTATTACAAAAGTTAATTAGGTACATTAATTGGATATCAAAGAGTTTTCCACGTTTTCTACTACTCTATACTATGTAGATACCATCGCAATATTATAAAAACGTAAAACAATCAATGGTCATGTCATGAGTTTTGTCGTTTTGTTTTAGTTCTTGTTGCAGTGTGTAACGGAAATGTTCACTTTCTTTCGCGCGTGGCTTTAAAATGTTTCGCGGGCCGGAACAAAAGCCGAGGCGGGCCGGGCGTTGCCCGGAAAAAAATCGGAAAAAATTCTAAACTGTTTAATTTAAGTTTTTTTTTCATTTCTTGTGTCACGAAGCCTTCTAACACTCCAAATTTCTTATATTTTCGTTATTCTTAAATAAAAATTTAAACTTTTAGTCTGTTCAAAAAAATTTGGTGCTAAGGGTGATTGATAGTATATTACATACATACCTACTAGCAGATAAAATCTCCACCCTTTACCACCCCTGCGGCACCCTTATTAGGGGCGTGTCGCACTGCGGGCGGGTCGCGCATGCTCTCTGAACTCAAGATGGCAGCTGATTGATAGAAGAGAAAGCCGCGATGTCATTTTGATTTATGATATTTTTTACCTCGATGTTAAATGTGTTTTTTTAGTTTGATAGGTTTTCGGTTAATTTTGTTTTGGTCCTAGACATAGGCTTTTTTTATAAAATTCCAATGATACGCGTTTTCACAGGTGTTTATTGTTTTAAAATTATTAGAAATACTAATAATCGTAGAAGCATCAGAAGCGAATTTTCTTTTCATATAAATCTGGTTCGAAAAAATAGTGAGATGCTAAGAAGATAGAAACAGGGATTATACTCGTAGGTATACCTAATCCATTGCTATTCATGGGTCGAATCGAGAAAAATAATGACCGGTTTGAAAGATCCTGGGTTGAAACGACAGATTTCGACACGGTTTTAGGAGTAAGAAATAAGTATAAATGCTTCATTACCTAAGGCTTTAAATAATTCAAGTTCGTCTTCTAAGCACGTTCCGAAGAAAATTATGATTTGACATTCTTTGTGTATTCTGAACGCTCAAAAATGTGCCCTCTTAGTCTAACCAGCGGTACTCAATCTTTATTGCATTGCATTCAGTTTTCGACTTTCTACCTGGACCTGACATCTGAATTCCCATAGCATTGTAAAACTTTTTAAAATGGGCCTTGTGAATAATAATAACTAGCTGACCCGCGCGCGACTTCGTCTGTGCGTTTTAAGTAAGTAATATACGTTTTCTTACCTTTGAAACCTTTTCTAGACCTCCACGAACATTTCAAGACCAAGATAAATCCGTTTAGCCGTTCTCTAGTTTTAGTGAGACTAACGAACAGCAATTCATTTTTATATTTAAGAGATAATAATAATAACAATGGGTGACAGATGGGAGTAAAAAGTTATATCTGTCTTTTTTTTACAACAAAATGACAGATATAACTTTCAATTAATTTAGAAATAGTTTTTACTGTTATTTATTACAAGCTTAAACTCTTTGCTGTACCATTTTTAGGGAATTAATATCGGTAATTTATTTCTAAACCTTTCTTTAGCTTTCAAAATTAAAGGCTTTGATTGGAATATTTGTTCTAAAATTTTGTTTCAATTTCCAACTGTTAAATAATTAAAAGAAAAGCAAAATCGATTGCTCTGGAAATCTATAGAGCCTATGTTAGACATTGGTTAAGTGTTATGTACATTTAATTTTATTTTATTTATAGGGTATGTATAGAGTCAATACCATAGACGTAATGATAAATTATCAAATAAATAAAAATGGTATCAACCTTTTAGAACCAGTGTCCAACACAATGCACTGACCCGTTCTTTTGTGACAAAAAAATAACTTTTCTTTCTGCCAGCGTCGTGCGACTAGTGACTTACCAGGCGTTTTGTTTTTTTAGGCTGCCCCGTGCACGATAAAGTATTTTTTGTGGCAGTAGCATGCGAGGGTTGGATAGTATCGATGTTTTTTTTATCGATTAATGAAACCTTTAAAAGTATATAATAAGTATTCCCGATACCGCTTGATAACAGAGTTTTGTTAACTCTAAATACAAACTAGATTATTATGTGTTTGATTAAATTAAAATTGGTTACAAAAATATCAGTGAATGAATATTCGTACCTGCTCAATTGGATTTATTAAATTCTAAATGTTTATATAGTAATAGTAGTAATAATCATAAAAACCTGGGTACCCAAATATTTGTTATTCACATTTATTGATATTTTATTTAAATATAACCTGGTTAGTTCAAGAAATGACACAAAAACACAGATTTATCAATTATTTATGGTTACCGTTTTTTATTTATTTATGTTATTTATGTTTTGTTTGTATTGTATTTTTGTGTAAAGTAAATATTAGAGGAAAAAAGGATCAAATGCTGTTACTTAGTGGTTAGGTAGTGATTATTTGTTTGTATAGACTTATAATAAATTAACCTAAGCTCTGTTGTCAATGTTTAATATAAAATGAATACTAAAACTCAATACCGAACAACACATACTATCGATAAAATACCCACGACATTCTGACAGTTATCGATATTTCAAATGATCGATACAGCATGCCCTAACTTGACTTCTTTTTGTTGTACGTAGGACGCATTGTTTGTAGACAGAGAAAGATAGTTACTTCCACCCTCGAAGAGCAACAGAGACAGCAAGAAGGGGTAAGACGAAGATGCAGTTCATTTTCCATTTCATTATAATACAATGAAATTTTCATAGTTAATTTTGGGTTTGATGTTGGTGAATGTAGGCACTTATTTGGAAATTACTGGTGGAGTTAATTTAGAAGATTAGGGTAGGTATTTTTGAAAATGTCCAAATTTAGTCATCTTACATGCATTTTTCGTATGCCCAGAAATAAATATTTAGATCCCATTAGAATAGCAAAATTACTGGATAGCAGAATGACTAGATTGTCAATGTAGTTTTACAGCCAAATATTGTTTGGTAAAATATAAAACCTTAGAACCGATTCTTAAAAAATGCTGTTATATAACTAGATTATAATATTACCTACTAGCTGATACTACTGACTTCGTCCACAAAAATCCATTAATTATTACATTATTGAAGCTTTACTTGATATTTTCAATTTTTTCTAGTAATATATAAATAATAGCTTATTTTAATCAGAGATAATGTAGCATTCTAATAGTGAAATATTTTTTGAAGCGAACCAGTAATTCTTGAGTTTATTCGTTACAAACAAAAATACAAAAATTTCCTCTTTATAATATTAGTATAGATTTACTAGTCGTATTATTATTATGTTATAAAATCACTGAGGGTTCTACGTTTGTTGTATTGCAATATTTTTTCGAAATATTGTGGCTAAGTCGTGTGTAAGTTAGTTAAGTTATCAATAATTAGGTAAGTACAGAAATAGAAGAAAAGTACAAAGGTAGTTGTTCCTCCGTTCAATTAAAGTCTAGAAATGGTTCGTTTCAATGCACTATAGTATATCTGTGTACTTACATGAGATGTGGTTAGGGTTACCATGAACTCTCAACATTTTAAGATATTTTTCCGGAAGATATCTCTTCAGATGTTTAGTTACTTAGATCTTTGAGGATACCTAAAGAGGGTGGGTGGTCAGGGGCATGTTTAAACATGACATTCGGCACATGCCAACATATTGCACAGTGGTTAATATTCCGTACGTGACAGGTTGCTAGCCCATCGCCGTTTATAAGAATACTAACCTATGAGACGCATCTTCTAACTATTGGTTCTAGAGTAGGTATGCTATCTCTCCATTTTTTCTGTTTTCCTTCGCCGTTTAAGAGCACTGGCGTTGCGCACATATTTTTTTCGAAAAACTCATTGCTGCACGAAATATACCATCATCATCTTCCTGCTTTTTTCCCACGTTATATGGGGTCGGCACAACATGTGATCCTCTTCCACTTCCCTCTATCACTCGTCATCTCAGTACTCACTCCTTTCTTACCCATGTCATCTCTCACACAATCCATCCATCAGGGGCCTTACCACTAATTCATAATACATTACCGAATTAGTATTACATTGTTATTTCGTACCATGACCTATGCAAATTGTATGGAAGTGGACGTTTCTATAATGGAATCGTTACGGAATCGTTCTGGAAAACTTTGTGGTAAGGTCCCTGATCTACACGAAATATACCATTTCTATTATATTCGATAGCGCGGTCACCCTACATAAGCTGCAGCCGGCGCGGTGCACACTATAAAGAGTACAGAACTGGTTCCGTGGCTGGATGCCCGTCGCAAGTGGAAACTGGCGAGTAGGCATTATAAACGATGACTAGCGCATTGGTATACTGTTGCAAATATCAAAAACTTTGGAAGAAATTCTTCTTCTTTCTTACCCTAGGTCTTTTGAATAAATGCAGTGAATAGATTGAAGTTCAATCAAAAGCTCCTTTCTGTGACATAATACAGTTTTTAAACTTTTTAGAGTCTATGACATGCCGGTTTTCTCACCTACTCGTACTTCTACCTAGATGTTTTTCTATTGATAGTACGAGTATAGGTAATCAATAGGCTTATAGAAAAACGATTGACTATTGATTGTATGATTAAAAGGCGTAAAAAAAAAACGTCTAGGTAGCAAAACGTAAATAATATCTTCGTAAGTATGTATATACTTAGTGACTTAGGGAAAAAACCAAGAAAAAATTAAAAATTAAAAAAAAACAACAAAACTAACAAAAGTATCATAATTGTAATTCCCTGGCTTGATTTTAGATCTCAAGTTACTAAGATATTAGAGGATATCTACCGGGGTAGAGTCGAAGGCACGTCCAAACATTATATTTGGCACATGCCCACATTTTGCACTATAATTGTTATTCCGTAATTGTTGCAAGCCCATCAACACTTAAAAGAATAACACATAATGTCACACCTTCGATTTTAAAGGAGTTATAAATATAATGAAAATCAGCTTTTTAAATGAGTACAGAGAACCGTTTTAAAAAGTATTTGAACAGGCATTTAAAAGTCAAAATCCTATTACAAAGACCAATTCTCTGTAAACGCTCTATATAGATTATTGAGTGCATTCCCAGTAAGAACCATAAAACTTTATTAAAATTTTAAAATAACATAAATGCAATTTATAACATAATTAATAATTATAGTAAAACAGCTAAATTATAATTACTAGAAGATGGATTTGGTATATAATACTTACATAAAAATATATAAAAGTAAAGCCTATACTCATTGACATTATACAACACAATCTAAGCCGCTGATCGTAGAGACTTTAACAAAACGTTAAGACGTGCCCCAAACTACCCTCTTACGCTAAAAAGATCTAAGTCACTATAGATACAAAAAATATCTACCACTAGCTGACCCGGCAGACTTCGTACTTATTTAGAAAACGTTTGTAGTGGAAATAGAAAAGGGCTATTTTTAGGGTTTTCGTTATTCGAATTTTTCTTACCTTTTAAACCTTCCCTAGACCTCCACGAACATTTCAAGACCAAGATAAGATAAATCCGTTTAGCCGTTCTCGAGTTTTAGCGAGACTAACGAACAGCAATTCATTTTTATATATATAGATAACCTAGTTTAGAGTATAATATTATAGTCAAGTTCATATTTTTTATTAAAAACTTAACATCTTAACAAAACGGCACATGTAGAGACAAAAGCGCAGGCACAAAACTGTGAATTACTCTAAAAGCTTACAAAACATCACTCCGATTTCAAAATCAATGCAGATTTATCGGTGCAGTGCCGAAAGAAGGCCAAAAGTTGTAGAGTAGGAGCTAAAGTGCACGATACCTACCGAGTTAATAGTGTAGAAGTGTCGAAAGCCAACTCAATTCTAATAAAACAAATACAAACACGATCACGATGGTAATCCCTAGGTTTTGTAGATCTTTAACTTAGATTCAGAGCGGTGTTCAAATATTACGTACTTGCGTGCAAAAAAAATTGACCCATCCTACGTTTTAAATACTGTACGTAATTAAGCTCAGTATTGATATTACACACGTGACAGGTTGCATACACATCGCCACCATGCTGTTCAAAATCCACAAAAAAAACAACGTTTTACAGTAGTTATACAGTTTTTTTGTTGTTTTTTTTTCAGCCAGAACTAAGAATTTACACATAATACTACTGCCCCTTCCTAAAAGAAGCGAAGGCGCAAAGAAACTTAACTATACTTAATCCGTTTACCACACTGGTTCTGGATGTATTTGGTGACACGAATAATATAACTGACTCGCGCACTATACCTACTTTGAAATCAGCGAGAGTTCGCGTGTCACACTGCCGTAACCATATCTCGGCTCCGATAAAAGGTCCCTTGCACCGTTTTAATTAGGCAGTAGAATGTATCGGGTGCCGAGCCACAGGCACACGAGAATAGCTGGGTCACTCCATTCAGTAAAAGTACCAAGCGTAAGAGAGCTTTTCCACTGTTTTTGCTTACGTTGCTAAGAGGAAAACGTGTTGTGCCGATCCCACAGCATAGGAAAAGGGCAGGAAGAAGAAGAGTGTCAATCTAAAGAATAGAATCGCTATATTTTCATAGCTAAGCTTAGGTAGAAACGGTTGCATAACTTTGCAGCTTAGCTATCATGCTTAAGTGGAAAATCACTTATGTTTTTTCACAGCTGAGTTTTTTACCATTTCGTGCAATCAGAGATAGCGCGCACGGGCTACTTTTGTCGCCGTGACTGTTTCGTCACTCTTATCAAGTCCGAGTCTATGTATGGAGATGTCAACCAGTTGTCACGTCGTAACATGCGCGCGAAATCACGAACTTGATAAGAGTGACAAAACAGTCACGGTGACAAAAGTAACCCGTGCGCGCTATCTCTAACTTTACAAACTGGTTTGATTAAAAAACTAAAATGTCATAGAAACACGATGACGATTTAATCTTCTGGCTTGGTAGACATCTCTTTATCTCCACAGATCTCTTGTTACTTAGATCTTTGAGGATATCTAAAAGCGTGTTATCAGAGGCACGTCTAAAAATTATATTTAGCACACGCTCACATTTTGCAATTACTAAAAAATTGGAAAATTTGAGCATATATGCAAAATATAACTTTGACGAGTAGGTACTCATTAGGGGAGGCCTATGTCCAGCAGTGGACTGCTATAGGCTGATGATGATGATGATGAGTAGGTACCTTTTTTTTTAATTTATTAATTACAGAAATTACAACGTACATTATATTTGTACCATAAAACCGTGTAAGATTATTATTAGTATTAGACGGGGATTTATCGCGTTCAAATTACCTTATATTTTCCCGACGTTTCGACAGGTTTGCAAGCTGTCGTGGTCACGGGGAGACTGAAAAAAAAAAACCGTGTAAGGTTTGTCTTGTCTAAAGTACATTCGTCTGGTCTAAATCATTGTATATTACTAAAATTACCTACAGCTCTTTAAGTAAATACCATGATATAAGTGTGCTTGCCATCGTCTCCAGACTGTGATCCTGATGGGAGATAGGGCTGCGACTGTGGTTTATTGGCAGTCCTGATATTTGATTTATGCAGCACATGATAACGAGTTTTAACCAGGCTTACTGAATTGATAAAAACGTTGTCATCTTGATGTCAACGGTTTGAGTGCAAAAAGTTATGCCTTAGTGTCAGTAGTACCATTCATTTGTACCATTATGGTATAAGTGACAAAACTTTGTATCCCTAGTACCATTAATGGTACTAGTGACATTTTTTTAAGATCAGTGGGGCGATTATGGATCTTTACTTACAATCAATACCAATACGTTTTCATTGTAATCAAGCGATTTGGTTTGACATAAGAGTGTTTATTCAATCAATTTGAGCCAGTTTTGACAAGTGTTGATTGTATCAGAGTTTCGTTATGGTACTACAGTTATACCATCATAAATATTGATTTCTCGTTATAAGTAACTAGTTTTTATTTTAAAAATCCCGATTAAACCTAATTTAGAATAGCTTATAGCCGCCATATTGGATATTATGCCTATATCACTCTTGTGATTCAGAAGATCCGACGCCACCTCATTTCTCAAAATCATTCCAGCCGTTTGAACCTAGCATCAGCCAGCAGAAAAAGCTGTGAGATTCGTTAGTATTAAAATGTTTAACTTAAAATATTTTCCAAACAAGACGCCTATGCAGGCTTTACGTCAAAGTATCATAAAACTTTCACATTCTTTCCATTCAATCAAAGTTCAGTCAAAAAATCACTTTGCTTTTAGTTATTTAAACTTATTGAAACACAAATTGTTTATTAACGTTCAAAATAATCTTCAAAAAGGGTAAAATGGGGTGGCTACGTTTGTTTGGGATTTTTTTATAAGAGGTATGATTGGTTTGAAACTTGGTTGAGATATTTTAATGGCATACACGTATTCTAGGATTTTTCAAAATAACCTTTTAAAGGGGTAAAATGGGGTGTAACATTTTTATTTTGCTTTGCTTATAATTTTTGATTGGCTTATAACTTGGTTAAAATAAAAGGTCACGTGTTTTTATTACATACTTCATTACGTAGATACAGTTAAAAGTAATCTAACGGGTACGAAGTTGCGGGTAACAGCTCATAATACCATGTAATGATTCATGTATGAATCAAGGAAACAATTGCATTCGGAGAAATTGTTGAAAGTTGCATACGGTTTTAGGTAAGCTTCTTTCATTTAGTAAAACACCGATTTCTGTCATCCTCACAAAATTCAGCGAACAGAATTTCACATTCGGCAATCGTAAATCTGGCACGTGCTGTGAATCCTAACAACGTCATTTTATTATGTGGTTGAGTCACTATAATTTAATTATTTGAGAAATATCTATATAATATGAAACAGCTATTTATTACTTCTACGAGTATAACTATAACTAGGAGGCCTAGTATATATTATACCCAGCTGTGGATAGACAGGCTGAGAATGATGATGATGATGATAGCATTAACTCATGGAAATAAGTACATAATCAGTAAAAAATCTTAATTTTAGATATCAGTGTAACTTAAAGTTTGAAGGAGATTGCCTACAGTCAAATAATATTTGAGTCACTTTGTTTCTTATAAACAACCTTTGTTATCTATTCAAAGAAATGTGGCTTGCTACGCTCGCCAGACCCATCTTTAACTGCCAGTTAAACTTCTTTATATATAATTTTAAGCCTGAATGTGATTAAATTACTATGACAATATTATAATATCTAACAAATATAAGTTAAGTATTGACTAGATTTTATTCTTAATTGGCCAACTTAAACAATTTAAATTACAGTAGTAGTTCTATAGATAACCTATGTAAAGTGGGGCAGAGTAACTTTGAAACACGCCTACATTGCATACAAATGTCACGCGGTCACTGCTAAATATTTGTGCTTGTCACGCTGATTTTCACGCGTTTTTGTCACTGTACGGAGCGACGTCACGGCGTAATGTCACAAGTGTGGACACACCTTAAAGGTGAACTAGTGAGACGCGTCTTATTTAGTCAGTTCTGCGGTGACATCATGGAATGGAAACCCCGTAATGTAAACCGCCTTACCATACGTGATGGGAAAACGAAATTATATAGTAACGTGATAGTATACACACTGCTGAAAGTAATAGCTCAACTGTCGGCTTGGCAACATGGGTGTCTCTGGTTGGTATTTATTCAGTTACTAGATGCCGCGGCGTCGCTCGCGAAGTACTTACATAACATTAGCCTAGTATGTTTATTATTAAAGTTCATTCTACACATTGGTAAAAGAATTTTACCAATGTGTAATTTTTTCAAATTTGTTCTGTAGTTTCGGAGCCTATTCAATTCAAACAAACATTGTTTCCTCTTTTTAATATTTAGTGTAGATTAATGGACTCCCGCGACTTCGCGTAATGTTTTTTTCATGCAAATTTCAACCTTCCGCTGTGCTTTAAGAAGCTCAAGACTTTTTAATTTTCAGATATTCCTTTATTAGTGAATTTTAAGTTCCTGAAAGAACCTTACAAATTTTAGCCGGCGTCAGTGTCTTTTTTTCTCCCTATAGTAAGGAGATTGGTGTAGTTTCCTAAGAATGCCTGTGGCCTGTGCTATCAAAAATATTTCCAGGTAGAGGAGCGTCAGATGATGATATTGCTGAATTTTATTTTTCTTTGGTCATAGCGCATTTATACCAAACTCTACTACTTAGCCGTATGTCAGATGTAAATCGCCTACTTACCAAGTACTGTGCATAGAATCGTAAGCTGCACAACTAAATGTGAGTCATTGTTAACGAGAACTTGCGATTTATCTATAGTTATTGTTAGTAGTTAGGTGTAAAATGATACACACGATAGCTAGATATCTGTTTTACCTCAAATTTTAAAGTTGAATAACTAGTATGGTGAATGGCGTTTTTAAACTATGAAGGCCCTTCTTAATATTGTGATAGTGTTGCGTGAGTTCTTTTGGTTGTCGCTTTTGCCCAAACGGCTAGACAGTGACAACTGTAGAAACGGCAGTACGTCGATTCTGTAAAATTCAAACATCAACTCGCATCTCACATCGCTATTCACTCTCACTTCGCATAAGACGCTTTTTATTTGACACTTTGAATCGGGTTCGAGTGCGAAGCGAGCGTCGAAGTGACTTGGGAATTACCGTATAGAATGCTATTTCTTACGTCATCTCATACTTTACCTGTCAAAATCTCTCTGTCAATTTAGTTCAACTCGCCGACACGCTCGCAAGAGTGGCGCTAGTGTCAATTCGAATTATAAACCGAGTTTTTAGAATACCAATCAAGAAACTCACAGCGGATTCAGATTCGAAGTTTAGAATGAGGTTTTACAGAATCACACAGCTGCACAGTGAAAACTGTAGAAACAGCTGGACAGTGACAACTGTAGAAATGACTGGACAGTGACAACTGTAGTACCTATCGTTGAAGTGAGGCTATGTTGAAAATAAATGGCACCTGTAATAAGCTAATTAAAATGATCTTTGGTAAAGTTTTTTGATTGTTTAAATGTTTAAATACTGTGGTCATGTGCCAAATATCATGTTTTGACGTGCCTCTGACTACTCTCATTAGATATCCTCAAAAAAGTTCTAAGTAATTCGAGATCTGAGGAGATAATCTACGGAGCCTGGGGATTAAAATCGCGTTCATGTTTTTTTGTTATTTTTTTAATGCCTAAATTAGTACCTTCTTGTTTCATTTTTCGAAAGCTTGCAAAACTTGCAAAACTCGATCAAATTGGGGACGTACTAGAGAAAGGCCAGGTCCAGAGTACCCTTAACCGACGCGCATGTATGAAGAATGTAATGAGAGTGAATGAAGCAAAAGAAGTATGTCAGGATCGTAGCAAGTGGAGATCCGTGGTCTCTGCCTACCCCGTCGGGAAACAGGCGTGATTTTATGTATGTATGTATGCAAAACTTTAGTGTGAGAAGGCTTTGAAAAGTCGTAAACATGATATAATACAGCTTTAAGTTAAAGCTACTTTTGATATTTGAATACCAGTTTTCAAATTAATTAAGTTACAACCAATCAATCACAGTCATCGAAACAAATCAACATCCATTTTATATTTAGCTTTCACCTCATAACCGTCGACTAAACAATTTAAAAGAAAATTTAAATTATGGCTGCTTGAAAAATCATGCTAATCATTAAACAAAATATTCTCAATAATATGAACTTCCTATTATAATAATTAGGTAACGGAAATGTAAACTAATTATGTTAATAATACTCGTAGTAGGTCACTTGTTTTTTATAAAACCATAATTATGAAAAAATATAATTAATTTGGATATTTGGTATAAACTCCTTTGTATGTACCTACTTATACTTACTTACTAAATTAATGTTATAATAGATAGATAGTTTATTCTAGAATACATTATTTGTAGTTGTGTATACTCTTATTTCTAAATTAGCTTTGCTTATTTACGAGTATAATCAATCACCGACTACTAAAACAGTAATACCGATTTTAAAAAATATTTTCCAATTTTTAGGCGCTCTACTTTTGCAGTAGCAACACTAACGCTCCAATTCCCTACAATACCGCAAGTTTTTTTCCAGCACGCATTTTCGATCGCATTCGACATAACCAAAAAATGAACCAAATTTTTTCCCAATTTTTGGCTCTAGTGTTGCCGTAGCTACACTTTAGCGCTCCAACTCACTACGATATCGTAAAGTTTCTTTTAGGCAAGCATTTGCAATCGCATTCTACATTACTAAATACTTTTATCTCAAATCTTTTTATGTATTTTTTTCTCGGATGATATTTTATTGTTTTTCCCTCTCAGTCGGCGGCGGCAATTTGCATAAACTCCCAAGTAGGCAGTCGGAGTGTTTCTGTATTCGCGCCGTAAACTGCCTGTCGTAAAAACCACACCTTTTTGCGAAAATTACTTTTCGTTTTGCAAAACTTGATCGGCAGCCCGAAGTGAAGATATTTTAAATAGTTTATCGCTTTATTACATTACAATGAACGTTGAATTGAAAGAAACCAATGGCAAATAATACAAAAATGTAAGTTTTTCATATTATAATAAAGTATTATCTTACTTATGTTATTTTTTATATAGTTGTAATATGTTGTAAATGTTGTGTTCTTTTTGTAATACAAGTAGTTTAACCAGAACAAGCTCCATTCAAAATAAATTATTAGATTCTTTGACATTTTGTATAGTTATGTCACTTTTGTAATCGTTCGTTTGCTTATCTATCTTTGCTTTAATCCGTCTAGCCGTTTGGGCTCCAGCTGCCAATGGAACTCACATACCAACAAACACACAAACATACATACATCCCGAACAAATTACACTCCTTTTTCGCTTCGCAGTCGGGTGAAAATAGAATAAACTTTTTTTATATAAAAATAACTTAAATTCTTACCTTTGATGGTACCGCTTCTTGTTTTAAATGCCTCAGGTCAGTCTGCCACCCAGCGTTTTATAGACTACACTATTATTATTATTGGTTTCTTGCTGTTTTATTAAGCAATCCTTTAAAATTACTATTGTTTTTATGTATTCAATAAATTACTTATTTTAGAAAAATCGCTCTACTAGAAAAAAAAAGTATGATCACAAATTTTTATTAATATTCTTATAAGCGGTGATAGGCTTGAAAAATGTCACGTACGTAATACTAGTCACTTTGCAAAAAGTTTCATGTGCCAAATATCATGTTTAGACATGCCTCTGACTACCCCCTTAGATATCCTCAAAAATGTAAGTAACATAGATCTAAGGAGATGATCTACCGAGCTTGGGGATTAGAGTCTTGATGGTGTTTCCGTGTTTTTTATGTTTATTGCACTCTTAGCATTATACAAGTACCTACTTTTATTTTTCTTTGGTTCAACCGTATTACTTTCTAGAAGTAAGATGAGGAGTATTCAATTTGATTCAAAGAAAAACAAGTTTTGTCTCATCATAATTTATTTAAAAATACCGATCTAAGATACTTAATTTTTTTTTTTATTATTTTAAACATTTACAATAGCGTGAGCAAATTGAAAGAACGGGTTTTGTGATTGAAAACAATGAAAGCCAAGTATTACTTATAAAAATAACAGTTTCCGTCAAGATTTTTTACATATAATAGGGGTTTATCTTAACACATTTTATTATTTCAATAAAACTAACAGTTTATTCGAACTTAATAACTAGCTATAATGTACAGTTTAGCATTATAACCCTAAGATAAAATCACGAATCATCAAACATCTTATGTATTGCAAATTAAAGTTATTTATAGAAAATACCGATATCGAAACCTATTAAATAACTAGATAATAAATAACAGCAGCGGCTATATCGAACCAGTCATTTCTTGATATTTATTCTAATAATAAATCCTAACTTATACCATTATGAATATGTTTACATAACCTATCATGTATCAAAGCTATAATTTACACAAACAAAATCTGATTACAATTTCATTTTTGATATCCAACAAAGTATAAAAATATTTTTCTTAAATTTCGTTAAACTAATTAAAATTTGGAGGTAAACAAAACACTGCACAAACAAACCTTATGAGATCTTTACGAAAACCAAATCCACATTCGAATACATACAAACATACCTCTAGGCATCTTACTTGATGTTACAGAAACTTGCACAAATAATACTTTTAAAATGTACTTGCTATTCAACAAACACCTTTATATAAACTCAAATTACACATTACAGACCGACGTGATTAAACAGTTCATGAAGTTGAAACTATGTTATTTGTCTCCCAGAAATTTCTTGATGGTCTTTTCAAATTCTGTGGCACAAAAAAAAAACCTACTCACGAAAAGAAACATTTTCTCAGCCGGTCAGTAAAAACATGTTCACATGAGTCTAAAAAGAAAGGTACAGAATTTATAGAAACATATTTTATAGCCATAGTGTATCTAAAATCTAAGATAATGTTAAATTAAGTAATATAGTATCGATCTTTTGATGAATTTGTCGATCTAAGAGCCTACCATATGGCTAGATTACAATGTTCGTCTAGAAAATACTTTAAATCTTATAAGAACAATCTAGAAATGCAAAATACAACCATTAGATTACAAGCTACATCAACGTCTCATAATATCTTCTATGCTAAATCCTTTTTTAGGTCCACTGGATTGGCTCGTCCCTGGTTTTGGGTTAGCAGGCGGTTGGATACCAACAATATTTTTTATTCCACTTGCTATGTAACTTGAAGTTGGATTCTCAAATTCTTTGATTTGCGAACTTTCTTTGCAAGCTGTCACATTTGTAGCAGTACTAGGAACGGTGTCTTTTGGAGGAGCATGTTTCACAATTAAATCTTGAGCGACAGTCTGTTGAGGTCCTAGCACGTGAGATGCAGGGTATGGTATCTGTGGATGTGGTGGTATTGGCAGACCAAACTTGTGGAAGGTAGGAATCCCCAACATGTTTGGTGGTATGCCAACTACGACCTCACCACTGCTCATAAGATGTTGTCGAGGCATTGATAAGTTAGTCGGTTCCGGTGACCGATTTCTATATACAGCTGCGCAAGTCCGAATGTTATCCCCAATATCTGGAGGATGGCTTCGCTTTCTATACGTACTTAGATACATACCAGATGGCCCAGGGTCTATAGGTGAATTCGCCAATTGAGCTATTTTAGTCGGGTCAGGTGGAGGGATTTGATGCAAATCTCTACGAATCTGTAGCTGAGGATGTCTTATTTGCTGATCAGGCATATCCGTGTATCGTATCTCTTTTTCAATAATTTCATCAGAAGTGTACCGACGTTTTTCATATAGGTCAGTAGATGGAGTACGATGCTTATCAGTCTGCGGGCGCATTGTGTATGGGGTAGCTCTGTTGTCATTGTGGTGGCAGTGGGTCTTTTCCGCAGGCGTTGGTGAATAACGTCTTGGTCTCTCTTCACTTTGTTCTCTACCAATACTTTCAATTGAAGATGATCGAGCGCGTCTTACTGGAGAATGTTCTGGGGATGACAAGTCTGGATCATCATCGTCGTAGCCTGGTTCAATAGGTGATCCTGGTCGCCCTATATCCTCTTCTCCTACGTCTACAACATCACCTGGTGGTACGTCGCCTACTGCGTGTGTTAGAGCATGTCTACGTAGATCGCAGTTTCGTCTGAATACCTTTCCGCAAGAGTTGCATTCATAGGGTTTGTGGTCAGTATGAGTGAGGAGATGAGTTTTCAAATTTGAGCGTTGGTTGAAGCTGCGGCTGCAAACCGGGCACTTGTGAGGGGACTCCTCCATGTGAAGGATTTTGTGGACCGCCAGGGTCCGCGACTGGCAGAACCCTTTCCCACATTCCGTACACTTGAATGGCTTCTCCTTTGAATGAATGTACCTGCAACAATGAAAGTGAAATTGAATACCCAGGCTATTTTTAACTCGTAAGTACATGTCCAGAGAACGATTTAATGATTCGGACCATAAAATATCGTGGTATAATTAAATATCTGAGTAGGGGCGGAGTTAATCCGAACGTAAGTTGTGCAGATAATCCAACGAAATGCTGTTTATTAATGGCGGTACATTATAAAGCAATAACAAGTTTCGATCGCTATTATTACTCGGTCGTTTTGATCTCTTTCTACATAGCAACGTCGCGTGCTCAAAATGCCGGAGATAAAGCAGTAACTGTTCTTGAATTCCAGTTAGTCTGTATTATAGCACTTTAAATGTTAAAATTTCAACCGTCCACACTAAAGTGCTCGGACGCACCTTGAACGTGATCTGAGTAACTCGAGCCTTTAGTCTCAAGGCGACGTCGCATGTTCAGACGTTTGATTACACCATTTTTCTAAGAGCTCTGCGAATTCTTATCACTTCCCAGTTTTATATTGACGACCAATGGCAAGGCGAGGTAGGAAGGTCAAGTTGTTATGGTACCGTTCCATCAGAGTTCCTGCTTATCCGAATCGAATTACGTTAAAAGCATTTTGTGGCCAATCACTGCGATTAATATTATTAACAGCGTTCGTATTGGGTTACTGTCCGCCATAATGCCGATGTTGACTGTGAAAGACTACGTTGTTTGAAACAATTGACTTGAGATTTTCTATGTACATAAAACTGGACTAACTTGCTTCTCCTCAAATAGCTCAAGTGCAATGAAAATTTAATTATCTCTAGTTTTATCATTGTATTATTTAATCATAGGTACTAGTTTTTGTTAATCAATCTTATCCTTATCCCTAGTCGAAAACATAATAATAACAAAAGAGTTTTTGTTTAAATTGTTTGTTTTTTTAAATTACATGGTTAATAGCCATGGTATTTTGAGGAAATGAACCAAGGTAAAATCAGTTTGCAAATTCTTAAAGGAAGTACCTATTGATGAGTTAGTCCATCGTTTTAATTAAGCTAATAACCCGATACCATAATAAAACCAATATACTCATGCATGATCTTCATTAATTCATAATTAATGGAAAATAAGTTTTTGCCTGTTGCTCAGTTTGCATAGCAAAACTCTTTAATATTGAAGTTTAAAAATGAATAGCTAGATGATGGGAACAAAATGTAGTTGATAAGAGAATAATTATTACGAACATAGGAATTCTTTGACGATGATTACTTGGAAAATTCCTGAGCTTGCCATGCAGAGAATGCTTCACCTAATATTATACCTACCTATCATTACTCTAAAAAATAAACATAAAAGAGCAATGAACTCCCCAACACGGACCACTCGTAATTTCGAGTGTCCGCTTTTGGTTATCCACATTTCCGACAAGTCCAGTTTTTATTTTTATAAAATATTACCTTATCAGAAGTATCAAAACACATCAGTTCTTCTCATGAATGACTGGTTTAACTAGTTTATGAGGAAACGTTTGCAACTGCGTTTAAAAACCTAATTTCATGGATGATCTCACAGAGTTGGCGATTTTAATAGCCGACCAACAAATTGCTTGGTTTAAATAAGGCCTAGGTCCAGATGTGGAAGTGTACCAGTTATGTTGATGGTTCGAAAAAGCCGCTTTAGTTCATGCTCGGTTTACGCATAATTGAATTCATGGAATAATTATTGTGTGCAAATAAGGATATCACCTTCTATAATCTTAGTTCACAGAAGCGTATAGTACCACAACGATAACTTTTTAACTGTTTTTGGTTTTTGGTTACTTATACAAGAGAATAAAACTTAATAACTAACTAACTATTAAGAGAATAACTTATGACTTAGATTATAAAGTTTTGACTTTATTTCTACTTTGAAGGTGTATGATGTGCATGATTTTCAGTGACATAACACAGCCCACAGATTCCATGAATGGAAACCACTAGAAGGGCAAACAGTGCCTCTCTAAGCATCACGCAAATATTGTGTTGTGACTGACAGAAACCGGTTCCAGAGTACACAGAACTTGGCCTGTTCGCTCACGTTGCCTGAGATTTTTGATGATAAAATGCGTAGAGATGAAAAATGTGAACCTGTCGTCACAGAATAAAGAATAGTTCTAACCAGTATAGTTACAGCTGTAAAATTTGTTAGTGATAGTGTTGTACCTTTTCTGGATGTTGAAATATTTGATGTAACTGTTAATTTTGCGATGTTTATTAAACTGGATATAAGGTGGCTTTAATTAAAAGACATTGTTCACTTAAATTTTAAAATTATGTTCCTCATTTTATTGTAGAACGTACAAAACTAAACATCGTGGCAAGTTTTACATTCTAATAAAGCAGCAAGATCACTAACGAACCGATATTAAAAATAAAAATAGTAATAAAATTACTCTCAATAAAATTGAAATATATAATGAAGGCCTTTATTTCAAAATAGATTGAGAGGCGCGATCGATTTCAATGATGTCCGGACTCAACCACCCGTCAGACAACTCGACTATAATATCAAAGAGACCGACGGAATCGAATTAACAAGCCAATTACTAGAACATAGAAATGTTCAAACCACAAATCCAAGTCATAAAACTTTTCAAACAGTAGGTAGAAGTCATATCTCCGAAGAAAGTATTAAAAAAAGGGTTTTGAAATTGTAGCAACGAATAATTAGTAACAAAAACAAATCTTGCCTCTTCGTTATCGTACCAACTCGATCGAATTCGGACGTTAAATAATATATAAGTAACGTCAGTTTCTTCTTATTATGCATCAAGATTAGGATCAACGGACACTGACACAGACTAAACAGCAGTATCAAACCCATCAAGACAAGAAGTGTAGATAAAAAAAGCGAGGATTGAAATTACAGTCGTCTGACCACGCACTAATGGGTCACATTAAAACACAATGTTATATAAATATATACAAAATAATTTCCATTACCGAAGTGGACAGATAATGGTGGTCGGTGGTAGTGATGGCGCCAATGAAAATTGGGAAGTGATGTTGAAAATAAACGATAAGAATTTGATGATAACAATTACAGTAAAAACAAATGAAGCGAATTCGATAAAGAAGGACCATTTAGAGACGAAGTTTATTAATACTCGTATTATGTAAGCAGCGCCTTTAAGGTGTACTTACTAAGTTAATATACCTTTATTAAGAAAATATGATCTATCTTTAGCTAAATTAGTTAGGTTTTTTTATGTAGATATATTGTAAATGTGCACAAATTTGACTGGATCAACATTTCAGGTAGAAGTTTTGCCTTCTGCGCTTTAAGTTGTTAAGTTCAATTCGCACTTAGTATATACATTTGTGATAAAAATAATGTTTGTTCTGTCACTTGGTTACCATTATATTAAAAAGTATATCAGTATCATTTCATTTAAATAATTGATAAAAAATTTCCAACAAGATGTTTGTGATCAACTACTCGTAGAAATTAAAATATACATTTTTGGATGTTATATACATGGACTTCCGGATCAAAATATATAAATGCTGGTCAAGCTGTTGGCGTCAAAAAAATACTGGTAATTATTTCATTTCTACTATGCACGCAGCTTTTTTCGATTCAATAGTGTAGCTGAGATTGCCTATCAGCTAGCAATCGAAAGCTTGGCAACGGATATAGAGTTATGAAAGTCTATTTTGATGTAATATTATGGCCGTTCACGTTTTGCTTGTATCAAACAATCAACCTCCATAATTTCAAAATTATCTAACCCTTATTCATTAAATTTAAATACTTTACTTTAACAAGTCCGATCGTACAAGTAAAGCCAAAACATTATAAAGCGAAAACATCTAAAAATACAGTTTTATTTGGATTCGTAAATTTAAAATACTATTTTACCGAAAAAGATAATTTGATTACGAATTAACTTTTATAGTAACAAGTGTAATGCCACTATCTGTATTATTTGTAACTCTATCTTCAGTGCTGTGGATCGAATCAATTCCTCACTGTATATTTTTTTCTTATTACAAAACTCTGCAAGGTAGATAGAGTCGACCAACTGGACGTAACATTTACTATCTCTACTTGATATATTACTGTTTGAAGCTTTAATTACATTTTTATCTTGGTTTACTAAGTTTGGCATTCAATATTTTGTAATGTATGTTACCTTTTTTATTTCTGTAACTTTGTATTCTTCATTATTTTTCTTTATTTCATTTCCTCTTACACATAATATCTTATTTATAATACACACCTATCCATATATTAATGAGATACTCCATTTGAGATAATTATAGTCAAAGATTTATAGATATCCGTGTCGCCAATTACATAATCGATATCCGTTGATGTTTTATTTAAAGTTCAGACATCTTCGACATTATAAAAACTAGAATTATTGCAGTCGTTTTAAATAATATTCGTAGTAGCTTATCAAGTTTCTAGTCCGTAAGTAAGTAAATCAAGTCTGACGATAGCGTCTGGAATGCCGCGGGTCACTGCCCGATCCCCCCTCTCATCTCCACTATCGAAGCCTTCCATCGATCGATAGCTGGCACTCATTAACTGGTTTACTTTTATCTTTAGCTGGTTTATAGGTGAACCATGTGTTATGCAGCGTAATGCAAAAATTTGATACAAAGTGCAAAGTATTTACAAAAAATAATAAGAATATTCAAACGATAAAGCTTTTAAGTTTTACAAAATGATGACATGAAATACTGGAATTTAGATAGAAGTAGCTTAAAACATAAATAATACAAAAGATACAATGTCACCGTTTATAATAATGTATTCAAACTTAATTAGGTATTATGTATTTGCAAAACCCACACTAATGCGAACGGTAGCGACAGATAATACATAAATTTATATAGAAACGGCTGCGAGCCACTCGCGTATAAGTAAATCAAATGCGCTTACAAATAGCTTGCATTTACATAATATTGCGATTTGTATAATGAGGTAGCAGATTTTGTTATTCAATATGTTCAATTTTCAGGGAGACATGTCATGTCTTAAAATAATATTAATTGAATAACAACTGAGTGGGTGGATACAAAGGTAGAGGGAGACCAAAAAAAATATGGACTGTATGAAAGAAGATATGGGTAAGAAAGTAGTTAATACGGAAATGAAGGCTGATAGAGAAGAGTGAAAGAAAAACCATGTTGTCCCGACCCCTCGTAAAGTAGGATAAGGACAGAGAGATGATGAATAACTTTGTTCTTTATAGTTTTACTCAAAGCTAGAAGTTTTATGGAAAATAACAACAGCCTTAAATCATGCTGCGTAACAAAATATTACGTTATTTTCTACTATTATCATTCATATGTTTAAGTATTAACGGAATATTAAGCTTCAAAACGCTGGGGTATTTATCAAAATTATGACAAAGTTTTAAGTTTCTCAAACACTTAAGTTATTCAAGATGCGGAAACCTGATGGATAACACGGTTTCTACAGTTGAATAGAGTGCATTAGGATAACGCAACATTATTTATGACATATTATACAAACATTATGCAAAAAGAGTTTTGAGAATCAAGAATCAAGAGATTGTATTAATCATTGATATTGATGAAACTACAAATAAGAAATTGGGAAACTTTAAAATTAGAAGACCTTATAATAATATCTTAGGCTTCATAAATATTTTTGAATAACTCTCAAAGTTAATAAGCGTTTAAAATGGTATAAAGAAACGCATCGACTTATAGCACGTAAACGCTACTCTTAAGCAACTGCACTTTGCATGTCTGTGCCCACGCACTGTTATCTCTTTACAACCAACTAAGCTGGTTTCCTTTAGCTCACTTTATTGTTATGCTACTTACACTGAGGTAGTGACCGCCAACGCAGTTTTTCAAGCCACTGCCGGTGTATGGAATCTTTACAATACCTTTACAGTGTTGGGTTCTTGTTTTGTTTTATTTTAATTTTAGTATTTTAGATATATTGGTAATTATGTTAATGGAAGATGTGAAAGATGACATGGGTAAGAAAAGAGTGATTACTGTGATGACGAATGATAGAGTTAAATAGAAGAAAACCATAATATTATAATGTTGTGCCAGCCTCACATAACGAGGGAAAAGGGCAGGAAGACGATGAAGATGATAAGGTTCTAATATTATTTTTTCTTTAAAATCATTTGAATATATAAACAAAATACTACAGAAAATGGTTCTACTAATCATAACAATAATAAAATTTGATAAAAATAAACCAAAGAATATCGTTGTTATCTTAAAAAAGTACCAAAATCACTAAAAGTTAAGCCTCTAAAAAACACAATTATAAAATGCGAGAAGCAATTACCTCTAACAAGATTCTCACGTTATTCCAACAAGAGAAAAACGAACCAAACGTAATCTATTAACTCTTGTTTATCCAACCAACCTCACTCATGTCAAACGGTGACACCTCAGTGGAGCCTAGTAATTAAATGGTATATTTCTGCTTATTGGTTACCTGACCATCTGTATTGGCAGTAGCAGTTGACATTATGCAGATTAGCTCGAGTGCTGTCCAAGTTTTCAAAACTACTGAGATAAAATTAGCATTCCTATTAGTTTTTGCTTTGACAAAATGAGGTGTCAATGCGATGCTGTATCAATTAGTATATGGATAGGCAGGCGGTATTGAACGAATATATTTCTTTTATCTTTCCAATACTTTCTATCTCTTTAGTATTACCTCTTCTTAATCTCCTTCACTATTATAAACGTTGAATGTTATAACAGTCTCGTGTATTATCGTTTAAAATACACCATCATTACCTAAGTCGTAACGTTGGTTAATAGATTTCGTGTGGGCGTGCCTCCAATCACCACACAGGTAGTACAATGACTCATTACGTTGGCAGACGTTGGGTCTACTGACTATGCAGTAAATGTCTATAGTTACTATCTAAGCGTTACCTACGCTCGAAAGTCTTTCTTTATGTGTCAACGAGATAGTCTGACTATCTTAATGAGGCTTTTCTTTAGTCAAGATTGTTTGCCTTTAATGAGAACTAGTAATTGATGAACCAAATTATATTATACAAGCTTAATTAAAAATATAGATACTTGAACGCAAAATCTTTGATATTTTGTGTTTTTATTGACGTTTGTGATACTTTTTAAAAATCCAGTAACTTCATTTATTTCTTAGCTTCTGATTCATGCTACTGCCAAAAAACTTTATAAAATTATTTTGATCGAACTACAAATTGTATCTAATTACCTATACGTGAGACAAGAACCATAATAAACTTGACAACAGGTCGCATTTTGATGGATTTCAGTACAAAAACTTAATCGAAAAATAACAAACTTAAAGCCGCATTGCTCCACGAAACATCATTTATTTTCCGTATGCTTCAAAGAAATTTTGGTATGCGTCGCGCGACCACGTTGAAAAAACTCAAATCCCCAAAAGTCGGACAGGTACGTGGACAAAAAATAAATGGAAAATACTAATGGAGCGAAGCAGAGGTTGGACCGTGCTGCAATGTGGTAAGTAGATAGGAGCCAAGTTTGGACCGTGAGTTCTGTTACAATTTTTTTATTTTGTTACAAAACTTTTATAATAAACAACAAAACATCGAAACAATCATAATGTTTTGGTTTAAAAAATATATGATCACGACTGTAATCTCCAGATTTAGTAGACTTCGCTGATATTTAGTTACTTAGATTTTTGAAAATAATTCACAGGATTAACATCTATTTAGCTAATTTCTCTGATTTCTGATTCTACGAAAAGTTATACGAACGATTAAATAATGTATTTAGACAACGTCTCGATGCTGGTTTAATGAAATGCGTTTTTAGTATTTTTCATTCCATTATGACAAATCTCACCGCTCCACGCCTTATCCCCAACAAAATATCCAGAAGTACCTACTTCTGGCTAAAACTAGACTTCATCATCATTCTCCTGCCCTTAGCCCATACTAAGTAGGATCAACACAACATGTTCATTCTTCATCCACTCACTCCTATCATTCGTCAACTCTGAATCTACTCTTACATTCTTCTTCAGCTTCCTTTATTTGCGCACCCAGCTACACTCATACTCATAACTCTCTTGGTGACATTGTTTCTATCCCTCCTTATCACGCGTCCATTCGATATTAATCTAGCACTCTTCATCTTTTCAGTAACAGTCGCCACTTTCAGACTTCTTCTAACATATTTGGTCAAAACTTGACTTTTATTTATACCTAAAGTTATGGTCAAAGACGGCCAACTAGTTACATACACCGCAGCTTCCACAGCCGGTTTGCCGCGCACTGTCCAAGCGACGTAATGGGAGCGACGTCTCGCCGCTGCCGCTTCACACACAATTTCACCTCTGACTGACGCAAACATTCATTGTACCGCGTATCTACTTACTGCTCATGTCAAATGTAAGTCTGACTAAGAAAGAAGAAAGTCTAGGTTTGACTCTAGGCTTGTGGTATTTAGCTTTTCACATATTATTTAGGTATGTATGCACTCAATGCTTCTTTTTACAGTGTCACTAGGCTTTGGTGGAAGGATTATGTGCGTTTTACATGTTTTCAATGCTTCATAATGATGATGCTGACTTTGTTTGTTACATTGGCTGATATTCTTTGTATATTATGTTTTTTTTGTATTTATCTACGAGTATAATATTTACAAAAGATTTCGTCAGCTCGTTTGTTCACAAGAATAATAAATGTTAGTGCGAATATCAAACTCGCCAATATCAGCGTTTGTTATTATCCAATTCGAATTAAATGTAATTTCATGCTTATTATCTTTGCATCTTCCATTAAAAAGTTTTTGTTGCTTGAAACCACGTAATACAGCTTTTTATTACAAGTTGCTTCTAGTGATGTGTGTTAAAAAATGGCGCCAAGCAGACATGAGAAAAAAGTGGATATTTAATCTGACTCAGTATCAAATATCAACATTTATGAGCGCGCATGAATAGTTCCAAAGCATAACTTTTCACGGTTCATATAATGTTTAGGAACTTGATCTCGAATATTTTTGATTGGCTTGAAGTAAGTAGGCAAACTTGTCATTTAAAAAAAGTTATTAGTTTTAAAAATAAAAATAAATGTTTGATACAGTGACTTTGCGGAAATCTATTGCGAATATTGAAATGGACAAAAAAATTATAATATAAATTCATTTACAGATTTATCGATCCAAAGGAAAAACAAAAAGGATGAGACAGGTGTATGTAAAGTCTACTCTGTTATGTCCTTTGTTTGTAGTTGACTAAAAAATTCGTCTTGATACTGTAGACATTACTGTAGCAATCATTTTTAATAATTTAGAATTTATAATCATTTGCAAAAAGCCTTTTGAGATTGTTTTTCATTACATTACTTTTAACATTGATGGGATTAAAGCTGAATTTAAAGAGTTATGATTTCCTTGTAATGGGGGGCTAGAACATTAAGAAGCTAGACAAAGTGAAATTCAAACATCGGGAAATGGGACTGTTCAAAAATCTATGGGAATGGTCACTCGACATATTAAGTATTTCTTCCAGTTAGAAAATAAACAGCTAGGCTTATATCTCGTCCAACAAGACTATGGTATGGTAACTAATATTACAAGTGGATCAACGGGCTCAACCTATCAGATTTACGACACAGGTTTGATTCATGATGGTTTCTGGCAATTATACTGAGAGCTTGGAACATTAATCAAACTATATTGATAGGCTACGTACAAATCCAATTAGATGTATCCTTGTTACAATTTTGTAGCTTCGATCCAGCCTCTCATGATTTATTACCTGTGGGGTACAATTACTGGTCTTCACAACATACTTGCCGATCACCAGAAACTGTAACCACCGGTTAGGAGTCCACTTAATATAAAAACATTTGTCAAAATATATCGGTTAAGCTAAACAGCCGTTAAAATATGTGTGGTGAATAGAGATCTCCGGCAAAGTAAGAGTGTTAATTTTGATTTCGTCGTTAATCCAGTTTTAGTGTTGGGTGTAATTGAGTGTAATAGTTTGTAATCGTTTTAAATCGAAGATGTTTTTATTAGTGGTCTGTGGGAAGAGGTAGAAAGTTGAGTATGTGTTAATTTTTACTACATACTCCAACTAAGATCAAAGAGCCACTCAAACTTCCTGCTAATTAAAAATGTATGTCATAATTATGTTGAAATCTTTTAGGTAAAACACTAAATCGAAACAACACATCAAAAAGCGGTAGTGGCTATTACCAAATATTTTGGGTCAGACTAAGCTGTTTGAAGCAAAACGTGAAAATAAAATTAGGACAGTCCGATAATAAACAAATACTACGAATTGAATCGGTACATATTAGTGTTTATTATCCTAAACGTGTTAAATTTATTACTATTGTAAAACAGTAAAACGTAATGCCTCTGCAGTAAATGATAAAAAACTTGTACCTACACTTAATTGGTAAAATACTAAAATACGGAATTTCTATCAAAAATCTCAAAGACAAAGTAATAAAACTGAAAACATTAAAATAAAACTGTATTTTATAACGCACTAGGCGGATAATGGATATCTAGTTTTTGTATAGATTTTTAAATTACGACTCAAAACTTTTCAAAAGTCAATCAATCGTTTTAATCTCTTATAAAACCGGGCTGTACGACCAGTACGTGCTTAGTGGAGATTAAAGATGGTACCTCAGACTCCAGTAATAAATAACGTGATTATTTCCTTTTGAAAGTGCCCACATTCTAAGCCAAGCGTTATTTGAGTGAATCTCGGTTGGAGAGAGGTTTTAGTTAACGGGATTAAGGTGTAGTTATTTTTGGATGCTTTTAGCTATTCAAAGTGAATTTGTTATGCTACCTGTCATTGGTAACAAATGTATGGAAAGTCACGAATTCAATTTTGAGCTTAGTGGAGAAAAAATAGTCAATGGCATTTAAGTCAATATCAATCCGTGTATTACTGAGGAAACCACTGTTCTCATACATACCAGCTGTGATGTTAAGCTGCTGACCAAAGTATAGCTTTAAAAATAACTAATCTTCATAATATTAAAATAATAAAGCAATAAAAAACTGGGCAAGGCGTCTTGCTATATTTTTCAGACTAGTTTACTTCAAAAGAAAAAACTTTCTAGTAGATTGAAAGATACAATAGCAAGGTAGTCGTAAGGTTCATCCACCAAGGACGCCCGGTCAGACTGAAACCCCGTGGGTTGCCAAGATAACATCGACCTTACTCAATTTCTACATTTTTATTCCTACCATTAATGCATGTGACATCCGAAATATTTGATATCTTGATCTTTGATACGTTCATATTTTTATTGCGATAATAAGAAATGATCGGGTCGGCACCTTTGATACTTTAAGATAACTGTATAACTGTGTTATTGTGTACATGTTAGTTGATAAACTAATTGATACCAGGAAATTAAAACTCGTTTCAATTGTTTTGATAGTTGAAAAATTTGAAAAATAATAATTGCAACAAGGAACTACAGAGTATGAAATTGATAAAAATGAATTTTAGCACAATGTACATTGCATACACATGCTGTATTTTTTATTATATTAAAGTTTATACAAAATAATGTGATAAGTTAAACTAGGAATGGTATGACATCAAAAACAGTTATTTACCGAGAATTTCTTCAAATAAGAGATTAAGGATCTACCTCGGTTGAAAAGTTGTTTGTATGCGCGTCTCCGACTGTGTGAGAGACCCCATGAATTTTATCTCAGCCGTCGTCATTATGATTAATGACCACACGTAGAGTCACCTGAGATGCCTTTCTTCTGTCTTCTGTCATAATAACAATACATTCTACTATTTCTTGTTGTAAATCTTTTTTAACATTTGGTACAGAAGTGATGAGGAAAAATTGCTGCTCGCTGTTAAATTTATTATTTTTATTAAGACTGAGCTGTTTGTATTAAGTACTAGGTTTTTTGGAATAATGTATGCTTGTATGTACTATGAGAATATTTAAATGCACCGTTGTTACTCTAATAATTAAGCTTAAAAAACTAAAAAGAAAACCGACTGCAATGTTGCACTTTGCACTTTTATTGAAGTTGGTTAAAATTACTATTGCTGTTACTTAGTTTCTGAAAGCATTACATGGGTCAGTGTGTCAGAAAAACTTTAAATCAACAATATTTAAAAATGTCCATATACTTACTTCTTCTGTAATTACTTAAGTACAGAATTCTATTAAGAGTGACGAGTATGTCAATGTAAATAAAAACCTTGCTGCAACGCTTAGGCTGCGCGAGCAAAGACTTTGTTTAGATAGAGACCGGTCAGTGTTTGCCCTCGTCAAGATCACTTGGAACTCAAACTATCTTGTGCAAGCTATGAACGACAGGCTTGAAGTAAGTACTCATCGGAAAGAAGAATTTGAAAACGTAAAAATGAAAGATGATATTAATACAACTCTAATAAGTAAGATCAAATACGATAAAGTTATAATTAACAAAACAGTTACTTAATAAGTATCTATAAAGAGAAGTTTAATTTGGAACAACAAGCTAATAAAAGAAAGAAAGAGGTATGCTATTAGACACATGTCATGTCTAACATTCGTGCTTTTTGATGTCGTAAATTACTGTATGCCGGACATACGGTAGTAAGTACCTATTACTCCAAAACAAGCAATACAGATTGTTGCTACAAGCTTTATGGCTTTTAAAAACTGGATTAAGTAGCGAAGAAATGCTAAATCGACGATAAGCATACATCTTGTCAACCCACGCGTTAGACTTATTTTCAAGCTATAATGTTCTGTAATGCATTGAGTTAAAGATGAAATTTGCGGAAAAGGTAAGTAGTAAAGGATTCAAGTTATGGTTGGATGATCAAGATAAAGCTTCTATTGTTTTACCTACCTCTAAAATTACATTTCATTACGGTTGTCTGATCAATTACAAAAAATATTAACAATATTGGACAATTTATTAAAGCAATGTGGAAAGCTGCAAGTTAAACACCCATTATAAAAAGCTTTTTAAAGGACGATAAAGTTAAAAATATAAGGATAGTAAGGAGAAATCATAAAAATCCCACGTATTATTATCACTATAGGATTAAACATTTCGTGGCAGATTAGTGCAATTAATTTTAATTAAAATAGCACGCTTGAGCCCAAGACGCTACGGAAAATTATAATGTGTAATTTACAACTAACTCACATGGATGCTAAAAAATTAAGGTTCTATTTTTGTTCAAACCATAAACGTGGAAACGAATAACCCAAACACTGTATACACGTCAAAATCATCAAAAACAGGTTGCCCTTCAATTATTGTTACTACGCTTGTTTGTAGGCGTTATCAAAAGTGTGTCTAATAAAAATGTTTTTTAACTGAAAGTAAATTTGATATTCTGTTTTTCATATCAAAACCTTCATGCGTATTGTGTTATCAGCAATCATTTAATTGAAAACCGAAGTATACCTTGAGTTGTTCCTAGAATTGAATAGGTAGTCCTATTCAATTCTAGGAACTCAAGGTTTACTTCTGGTAAGTGCTGTTCATTGTATACTTGTTGCTGTGAGTGTTATACTCGTAGAATAGTCGATATTGAGGAAAAGGAGCAAAAAATACGTGAATCCGAATCACGCGAACTATAAACTTAATTGCCTGGCCAAAGAGACAAAAAACGGTCTTGGAATAACACGCAAACGATTTGAATAATGCGTTTACCTGTCGATTAATTCTAATAACGTCTGAATATATTTCTTGTCCGATCCGCCAACGATTTGCACCAGATGTGCATATAGAGTATTTGAAAATTACTTTGATGGTACCGAGGTAATGTTAGAAGACGTAGTAGCAAAATGCTTTTAAAACTAAGTAAATAATTAAATTAAAGAAGTTTTTAGTACAAAATAAAAAGCTTTAGCTGATATTACAAAAAAAACCCCGAGATAATGAATTGCTAAATAATACACTGACCGCAGATTTTGGAACCTGATTTTGGACATCGAACACCCAACGGCAGCATTTTGACTTATATCTGTCTGTACAAATAAATAACTTATTTTATTTTGTAATGCAACGCTGGTGTAACAGGACTCGATGCCAAAATTAAGGAAAAATGTTTGCACAATGTTCTTGGAGAGAACTTTCAAAAGGCACTGTGAAATCAAGAAGTAGGTTCGCGCGCACCGCGTATCAGGCTAATTATTTTAGCTACTCGGTCACGACTATTTCAAGATACAAATGTATCAGGTAAGTAACCAATAAACCAATTTTTAGTTTTTGTTTTCTTACATTCTGGACAGTATTTTATTTCTATAGTGTAACATTTATTTTATAATTTTGTATGGATTTTCTATCCTTGCTCAATATATCCGTCGGATCATATACATAATTAGAACTTTTTCATGTCACATCTATGATTTTTAGAAATTTATGTATCCAGATTATCTCCAGCGAAAACATCATGCTTTAGGTCATTTAACGTGTCACTTGGAGATTCACCAATTGGATTTAGAACGGAACATTGCGTGACAACTTACTACTTCGCCTCGGGGGCTATCGACATTTCGGGAACGTTTCGAATAACGCGAATTCCAGCCACCAATTTGACTGTTTTCAAATGAGATAAATCTCGATACGAAGTTATGATTGGCCCGCTCTACAAAATGATAATTTCTAAAGGTCCGTAGGCGAAACTCTTGTTCTTGCTCGAGTCCACCTGCCTTCCTTTGATTTATTATGGATTCAGTATTAATTTGATATCCCTTTTTGCCTTGGCCCCTTGAGCGATCGGAACGAGTGTGGAGGCTCCGGTCTCCATTATATGTGGTCTTGGAGCAATCATAATTGCATATGAGCCTCGAGATACAACGTTTAATGCGAAATAACTCTTGCTACATTTGGCAAGTTTGTAAAGTTTTAGATTTCAAAAAACTAGTCTAAGACTGGTTAAATATGTAGTTTCTCGTGAGACCCGACAATTTTTTCATAAAAATAGCTTCGCTTGGAGAAGAGCAGTAAATTGCTATATAAGTTTTAAAACAAATTGCTGCTAGCTATAGTCGATAGCTTCTTACGACTTATACATAGATACTCGGATTATGGTATGTTATATTTTATAGCCGACCCTATTGGTGTTGCTATTATTATATTAATATGTTATGCTTGTGGGAAGTGGTTATGATTTAATAATTATGATTGGAGGCGTACTTGATGGGATTTATCTCTATAAAAATTGATAATCTATCCGAATATTTAGAGATTAACCAATTTTACGAACATTTCCAGCCGTGTGATTCTGTAAGACCTCATTTTAAACTTCGAATCTGAATCCGCTGTGAGTTTCTTGATTGGTATTCTAAAAACTCGGTTGATAATTCGAATTTACACTAGCGCCACTCTTGCGAGCGTGTCAGCGAGTTGAACTAAATTGACGGAGAGATTTTGACAGATAAAGTATGAGATGACGTAAGAAGTGGCATTCTATACGTTATTCCCAAGTCACTTCGACGCTCGCTTCGCACTCGAACCCGATTCAAAGTGTCAAATAAAAAGCGTCTTAAGCGAAGTGAGAGTGAATAGCGATGTGAGTTGCGAGTTGATGTTTGAATTTTACAGAATCGACGTACTGCAACGGAACTAGAGAGTTATTCGTGCACTATTCGTTTGAACTTCGTGTTCACGCTAATGTTCCTATTAAAATTCAGATCTTATCTGAATAACTTTTAATTGAAGTCTCGTTATAATAAAAATATGGCTCTAATTGCGTGAAACTGAGTTCGGAAAGAAGATGTAGATTTATCTCAAAGGTTTTGAGACTTTGAGACCATTCTGAGACCAAATTTCTATAAAATTTGATAAATGTGTTGTAAAGATGCTTCATTTATACTTCCAATCTGCAGGATAAATCTCAGGTTCCATCATTATTTGTTCAAAAAAATTCTTAAAAATTTTAAAGCACCTAAATTCTGATCATGCTTCGATTTTTGCGATCGATTTCGGATAAGCCTCGATCATTAAAAATTTATTTATGTTTACGTAAGGCCAGTTACTGGTGTTTCATTAAATATTCATGAAATATATTACCATACACATTTATTTTTATAATTATCTGATGTATCTATAATAAACTTTGTATCGTTCGTTTTAGTTTTTGCGTCAAGTTACCAAAGTATCGTGAAAAAGTTCATTTTAGTCATTAAGAGGGTCAGTTGCCTTGTATTTTTGGAGGGTCATAATTACATGAAATTATGCAGTTCATGTATGGTGCATACCGATTTTAATAATACGGTCGTAATAGCAAAAAATTGAACAACTTATGACAAACGTGATGATATCATGTGCATCCTTACGTGTCTTTAAAACTCAACTTACAAAATAAAGGTAGTTATATCGTGTAAAGCTGGCTTTTTGTATAGTTTTATAGATTTATATTAAAAAATGATAGTTTGAAGCTCGAGACGAATGGTATTAAATTGCCTCAAGAGTAAAGTAGCGTCAGCAATGAACCCAATTTAATTTTACTTTTATCTAAAATTTTGTTTTACTAAATCTTGATTATCTAATTTAAAAATATTAACAGTTCGTAGTAATGAATCTTATTATTTAAATTCGTTTTATGTCTACCAAACATATCTTTACTTTTGTGTTTTAGTTTTATTTTGCTGACTGTACCCAATGCTAGTTCCATTATTGCGCTGCCATCAATAGAATCAGATGAGTCATCAGAATTTAAACTAATTACGACCCAAAAGTAAAAAATCTAACTTAATGTGAGACCAAGTCCGTGAGTTGGTATTTTCAGTCCGTCAGCAATACTTTTTTCAATCTTTAAAGTTGTTCACAAATGCTTTTTTGTCAGTCAGTAGTTACGGAAAAATATCGTCAAAAAAATGATTATAATTGAAACCAAGATTTATATGAAAACATACATTTTGCACGGCTTATTCAAAATGATAATACATAGTTTAGATTTGTACTTAAATAGTACGTAACTGCTTCTAGTTTAAACCAAATGTTTCCTTCTATTCGGTGTTGTTTACATTGAATATGAATCAGTAAAGGAAATTGCTACTGGAAATCATTTCAATGACTAAAATGACCTTATTTTGCAGTAGCCACAATAAAAAAATCAAGATATTAGTCACAAAGGCAAACAAACTGAGAATATTTTAAGTAAAGTAATCCATTTTATACTATTACCTACCTACTATAGAACTCAAAATTCGTTTCTTAAAAACTCATGTTAAAATGGTAAGTACCATATGATATTTTTATTCAGATCATCGAATTCCGAGTTTGACTAGTTTTTATTGGATCAATAAATATCAGATTAGATCCTTGAACGATGTTATATTATAAGTGGTCATATTTCATAGGATTGATGGGCTAGTATCTAATCCCTATATTTTACAACCTCTATTCTAGAGGCTTTTAAATGTAATAACGAAGGTATCTTAAAACCTGATTTGAGAACTTTAGAAAATTCCATGTTTATCATTGACTTCACAGAACATAAAAACTTTACAAACAATGCAATATTAATTGAGTTTTACGAACCAGTCGTTAATAATATAGAAAGTATCGTTGCTTATGATACTACTGATCGAGAGCTATTTCTACGAAGCTACTAATCAAGGAACTTTATAAATATTTCAATTCCAAGTAGTCAGCCGGATGTAGCCACAGTCGGCTTAGCATATGCACCTTGAGTTACACCGGCTGCCGTATGCATATAAATTAACTAAAACACTGTGATCAGCGTAGTAGAAAATTAAAATGTGCAGGAGACCAAAAACATAATGCTAACTTGTGCAAAACTTCAATTCTAACTGTTAATACCACTACAATCAACTATGAGGCAGTTTTCCGGTAAACCAGCTAGTCTAACTATATGAAAGATGCATGTAAAAAAAATCCTAATTCAGCAATTCTCAAAATAATCTAAATAAGCATTATAAAAACATATTATGTAGGTGCATTCTTTTTTTATATGAAACTATCATCTTTGTTTAATTATTGCAATATTATAAAGTCGAGTAGTTATAGCATTACAAAGGCAATGTTAAAATTGTCAGTAATCCATGCTTAGACAAATAAAATGTAACTTACCTATGATCTCGCAAATGATCTTGTCTCCTAAATGCTTTGCCGCATATATCACATGAGTAAGGTCGCTCGTCCGTGTGAGTTCTTTCGTGAATCAGCAGGTTGTAGGACTTCGTAAACTGACGATTGCAGAACTTGCAAATGAACTGCTTCTTCGGTCTTGACGCCCGTCCCGGTGCACGCAACAATCGCCTATCCAAGTGTGGATGCATTTGATGGGGACCAGCCCCAGGGGGGAATAACCCAGCACCAGGGAAGGTGAAAGTAGCAGCTGCTGTAGGCGAGGGACCTGGTGCACCGAGGAATGCACCCGGCGGGCCGTATATTGGAGGTTGAGAAGAACCATCTGACATCATGCCTTCGATAGATGACGTCCGGTGGTGAGGAAGCAACATAGCTGCAGCTGCTTCTCTCAACGCTACCTCTTTTCTCTTCTCAACCATCATCGCCATTAAATCGAAAGAGTTCCTCTTTGGAAAGTTACCTGAAGCTCTGTCAGGTGATCCTTTAGCCGGCTCTGATCGGTCTCTTTCCATCATTCTTTCTCTTTCTATTATTTCAGAGGGTATTAATGCGGGGTGCATTTCGCTAGGATACATAACAGGGAGCATTGATCTTTGAGGAACAACAGGAACAAAAGCTGATGATTCTCGATGAGTGGATGCAAGGAGCGACCCAGTTGTCATCTGTCTATGGTAAGGTAGTGGAGGCGACTCGAAGTTGCCACTTGGGTTTCTCCCATTTGAAGAAGGCCGCTGCTGAGCTCTTTCGGCAGAACTCGCAAGGAACTGATCATGTCTGGATCGTAGAGGGGCATTGACCGGAGTATCAGGTACAGGGCGAGGTGTTGATGCCCTAGATACCACTGTTCCACCGTTTTCCGACATCACTTTTTCATTTATATCTGAAAATAAAAAAATATATTGATTGCTATTGGATCAGTCAATACTTGGAAACTATTTCTGAGATATACTTATATAATCTACCGTTTTAATAGCATTTGTTGTTTGAGTTAGTTTTGCCATTAGCCTCCTAATCGTAGTTTATTTATCTTAATGTTTTTCTTTAGATCTTATCAATGACAACCGCTCCAAAGTGATCCGTTGTATGTCTAGCACATTGTGAGGTGCTAAACATTTAGATTTATGGATCGAGAATCATGCTTAATGAAGTAGCTTTATTATCTCTTACAGATTAACATAAAAAATCAATTCTCACGGTAGGTACCATGTCTAAACTAAAATAATAGAGCATTCGTATCATCTCTTATTTACAATCCATTGCATGTTTTATGGAAAACGCCGTCTGGATATTGAATTCATTACGGCTGATCTATTTATTTTCTTGTATATTGAATCAGTTTGTTCTTTTGAGATGTCTCATGCATCATTCATCAGTTTATCTTTAGCTTCTGGTGCTATCAGAAAATGTAAATTTTGACCGGATTTTGCCGTAGACTGGACATTAGTGTCTTTACTTGATATATTACTGTAAGTTGCTTAAATTGATTTGATTTGCTTTTTCTTTACTTAATAATGCATTTTTTTTAAATAAGGCTACCACAGACACTTCAAATAAATATTTAGTCATAAATAATCAAGTTTGAATATAGGCTCTATTGTATATTGATCTCTACTATCTAGGGCATATTTTTAGTATACTATTGAACTATAATGTAGGACTAATTTAATTACCTGTTTATTTCCTTAGATATCCTCAAAGTTCTAAGTAACTAGAGAAATCTGAAGAGATGTGATCATGCTTGTTAGTTTTTTTTTATTTCCTATAACAATATAAATGTTTTGCCCTGACAAATGATCGACTTCTGCAAGTATTTTATTTTACCATTCTTGTTTTATATGCTGAATACCATTAAACGTTGCTATTCTCAGATTTACGGTCGGTTTTTACTATTCTCATCTTATGAGCATCATGCGTTTGAACAGTAAAACTGACACTTGGTTTTATAGCCGGTACCCAGAAATGTTTTTCTTGTGTTTCCGGTGTCTTGCGCGCATACGACTTTTCACATACTTACGATGTAGCAGTAACTTTTTTACATATACTTACCTAATCATAAGACTCTTTAAATACTCCTCGCTTACTACGAGTATATAATATTTAGACTTTCACGATGTACATTTTATATTCAATTTACAAATAAAATGTTCATACAAATAGCGGTTACAAAAATAGTTTGTAAACATAAAATTGATACTCCCAATCATATTTTTAACCAAAGCAATAAAAAGCTAGGCGTCAGTTACATCAACTACAAAAGATTAATCGTAAAATCAATTTATTCAAGCGGGATTGAAAAAGAAGGCGATCGCCGAGTCCACATTTCACTGTACGTTGCCCGTTCTACCGTAAAAGCCTTCTGATTTTCTTTCCCTCTCTTTTACACCTGCATCATTGTATAACTCGTCTTTGTCGCACTTAGGTGGTTCTCGATCGAGTTTCTACCATCTTACTTGCTCCGAAGCTGTATGACTACTTTTATCTCTCTTTTGGTTCGAGAATTTAGAGATATGAATATGTATGTTGGTACGTACTGCAGTAAGTAATGGACACCGGGATGTAATACCGGTCATTTCAATAACATAAAGCTTTTAAAAGGAATATCTTAGAGGGATCTCCTTAGTTTATACTTACTTCCAGTGTGTGAAACCAAATTTTACTTTATTGATAGTGAACTTGTTTTGTCTATTATGTTTATCTTTATGCTTTACTATTCACACGATTATTGTTTTGCAATAAGCACTTATTGTAATTTTATGATTGTCACAACTACTGGTTAACAATTTGAACTTGAGGAAAATCCGCTATTTTTTATTTCTATCAATACCGCCTTAGTATTGAATCTACTAAGTACAATATTTTTATTCCAAACTTACATTTTTTATACACATTTTGCATAAATTGTTGATGTTTATTTTTCATTGCATTTAATGAATGTATTTGAATCAAATGTGAAAAAAGCATGTGGCTGCTAATTCACACTGAATATTTCATTGCGATCTGGATATTATTCAAGCAGATGGATGCATTAAACATTGGTTGTTTTGTATTAATTAGTGTCATTATGATGAAAATCAATACCAAACTAATTTATTTAATGTGAATTATTTAGATCATGCTTAAGATCGTGAGATAAAAAAATGTTTTATCAAATATGGCTTTTCTTTAAGCTTCATCAAATGTCAAGTCATTAGTTTTGTTGTTGTGTACACTTACATTTTTATCTTCAATTCATGCAACGAATTTCCCAAACTGTGATAAGTTCAATATTTTGTATTTTGTTCAAACATGTCATGGTTTCCACTAAACTTCTGGTTACCTACACACAGCAGAAGCATTACAAAGAATCGGTCAAACCATTTAAGTTATCAAAAGATATTGCTAACGGTTTCTTTTACTGGAAACAATAAACATTATTAACGGAATGTATGCGGCATTTGTTTAAGCCAAGATGATAAGCATCGCCCCTAACACGCTAGATTAGATTATGCTTATCATTTGATGGTAAAGATTAACTACTATTTGTTGACTTTCAACCATTTCTACCGTTTTACAGTTACGCTGCGGTTGTTTTAAAAAAATGATGACTGCTTTGTAGCCATTATCAACTGTTTTAACTTAGTTTAACGATGAAGTGTCCATTATTTTGATACTTTAATAGCTGTGTTTTGAGCTGATATTAATGATAAAAATTCGATCTTCATTGCTACTCAAACAACTGTATCTTTTTGTTATAAACATTAATGAGCTAAACTGGCTCGTGCCTCAACAGTTCACCTTTTGTCTAAAACCTCATCGTAAAACCGTAGAACAATACAACTACTGTAATATAATGACCGCGAAACACAGTGGCAGGAAGCATTTACTAACCAAACTGAGCAAATGAACAATAGAATTAACCACGCTCCGTTATTTCCCAGAATTGTGTTTTCGTCAACCATCTGCTTTGCTCCAATAAACAAGTGAGCGTAACCCTCACGCATCCATCACCAATAAAACAGGTAGCAGGCAAAGCGCACCCTACCTACCCAATTTATTCCACATCCGTTGTATTAAGTTACGAAAAAAAATTGAACTCACACGTCGACTGGTTGCCCGATCGGTCGGTGGACGCGTACGCATCCAACCCTGCAATTGGCAGGTAGACCCGCAAAGTTTACAATATGTGGCTGCAGGGTTAACAATAGAAGATCATTGCAGTTTTTGTCACATTTCACAGTCCAACCGCAGTAGGTGGCTCCGAGACAGGTGAATAGGAGATTAGTGGAAGCGCACACAACAATAGCTGTATAGGCCATAAACAGTTAACAGGCACGAAATGTCACGAAATTCAACGTCATAATTGGTATTTCACGTGTAATTTTGCACTTATAGTTATTATAGTTCACTGAAATCCGTTGGTATTGTCACTGGTGGAGTAAGGGAGAGCACTGTATACTAGTATTTGTTTGATAGCGTTAGCGCGAAGGCTGCGTATGCGCAGACGGCGCGCGACTGGTGGGAGTAGAGCGCGCGTACTACTGACTGGTAGAGCCAGAGGCAGTAGCGCTCCCGAAGCCCCCCTCGCCCCGCACCGGTACCGAAGCCTCCAAACAGTTTTTACTTTGGAAGCGATAAAAAAGGGAAGGATATCTTATTGTTTATTTTTCGAGTTAATAGCATTAAAGTCGTGTAAATTAACACCGCCCTCGGATTTTGTCGAGTATCGGATATTTCGCTTGTACATGCTAATTGACAAAAACGATTCATAAAGCCCCTTTTATTCAATTCATTTCATGAACCTTTTTAAGCAATCAAAATTTATTTGTGATTTTCAACAGATTCGTTGTCTACTTTACGATTACTTTAAAACATTATAAAAACAGCCGTTTTTAAATAATCAGTGACATTTTTTTTATTACAACGAAATCTATTTATTTAACTCACATACTCGTAATATTTGTTATCAATGGATTTATATTTTCGACAATATAATATATAATAGACAGAATTAACATACATACAAACATAAAAAAAATTAAAACAGTTATTATTATTAAGTAAAATATACAATGTTGAATTCTAAAATGCAGATTTATTTACTGAACACATTACAATTATCTATTTTATGGATATTGTTGATAAACTCATCATACATTAACGTGCATTTATAAATTTGATATCATTATTATCAAAACAATCAATAAATTATAATACAATATTTTTTTATAATTTTAAACATTCACTATACAAACTACTCTATAAGCATTTATTAATCGTTTGATTACAATCAAGTCTTTTATTTATTATTTAAATAATGTATTTGAGCCTCATCTGATTATTTATATACATAACGGTTATGGGTTTACCTTTATATAATAATTAATATCAGTTTAATGCACTATTTTAAGTCACCTAGTATGGACCACTTTCTAAAGGGAAACAGTTAAGATTATATTCTTAGTACTTACGAATAAAGAAATTTTTTATATTAAATACAATTATGATAAATATAAACCAACATAATAACTTATTGATGACAATTTATTCATTGTTAAAAGCAAAGACTTGTATTAAAATATAATCCTGTAACCCATAATTAAAATATTCGTATAATTATGGTAATTATAGTAATTATAATAATTACAAAACATTGTACTGCTACAACACTAAGATAATGAAGTTTGAGAAAGTTAAATTATTTAACAATGGCTTCTATAATTCACAACACTCATTATATTCACTTTTATAACAGGGTTACAGAGAAACGAGAGTGTGCTTTTAAAAGTCAAAATACCTAACTTTACACCATATAATTCTATATAAAATTTTGGCACATCAATACTGATAATCTACTTTATTCTACGTTTCACATCTATACAATATAGTAGTTACTAATAATAATAATAATAATAGGATTTTTATTCCATTGCAGTAAGTTTTAGTGTATTTTTTAACTTTGAAGTCAGTCGTAAATTCACTTCTTTATAATGTATCATAGAGTTTATTTTCCTCTGTGCGCTCTTCGTTATAATGGTATAACCTAGCTTTTCAAGACTCTTCACTTCCAATAATGAATCCTTTTTTTTATATTCATTTTTTTATTCGTTTATTTTATTTCATTCATTAGTCTCATCATTATCAGTCATATTATAAGACGTTATTTTATGATAATCACTGACATAATATATTTTAGAATAACATAGATTAAAGCTATGCACTATTCTTTCATAATTTTCGATGCGTCGTATCAACGATATATTTTTCTTAAATTTTTAACTGTGTTGAATTTAATTCTAATAAATTTTAGTGAATAATATAATATGTAGTGGCTTTTGAATAATGGCCATTTTTTTTAACCAGTTCGTTAAACTGACTCCAAAGGTACATGAGGACGGGAATCAAACGTTGTGATAATCACATGCTTTTAATAATATGCTTGCTTATTCAACCATTATTAAAAATATGCTTAAACCTTAGTAAACCTTATGGTTTAATAATAGCTCTGAAAAACTAATCATGAAAACAAATAAAACTGCTTTGAATATAAACGAATAGCTGTAAACCACAGGAATATTGAAGTCATAAATAAAAAATAAAGGTAAAAAGGTGTGTTTTAAATAAAATTTATTGAAACTAAATTAAATGAAGTCGGAAGAGTATTCTGTGGTGTTTTGTCTTTGTCAACCAGCCTTCATCCATCGGTCTATGGAGAACTCCAGAGCTGCCATCCAGCTGAAAACAAGAAAAAAATAGTTTTTTTATATAATTTGCTTGATACCAATATAACTATTGTGACGCTAATATTAATATTAGTACCTTGGTGACCGAGCATTGCTCGTTTTTTTTAGTAAATTTGACATTTTCTTAAAATGAAACCTAGCTAGATCAATTTATCGCTCTCGAAACCATAGAGAAAATATTACTTTAGTAACTATAACAGATCACTGCTCGAAACCCCCTACATACTAAATGTCATGAAAATCGTTGGAGCCGTTTCCGAGATTCAGATTATATTTACATAAAAAAGAAACAAGAATTGCTCGTTCAAAGGTATAAGATAAATTTTAATGTTCGATTGTTTTTACCCATTCATGCTGTTTGTTCTAATCCAAGTAATCTAGTTATCTGTACAATAAAATCGGTTCGGTTATTACGGCAAGATCGAAAAAAAACTACAAGCTTTAGTATTTATAATTAGTATGATCATCATCATCATCATCAGCCTTTATCAGTCCACTGCTGGACATAGGCCTCCCCTAATGATCGCATTGCGCCTTGTCCTCAGCTCGACGCATCCAGCCTCCACCAGCAGCCTTTCGCAGATCGTCACTCCACCTGGCCGAAGAGCGTCCTACACTACGTTTGCCGAGCCGCGGTCTCCACTCAAGAACTCTTTACATTTTTTATTAGTATGATGACAATTAATTATTCTTTTACCGTTTTCTATCCATTTCAGATTCGGTGTGGAAGTAGAAGTGTCGTTGCTTGGGCTCCGTCGGCATCACCTCAAAAGCATATTTCTTTCCACCAGTAGCGCAGGTTTGTATTCTGTATCCGTGGAGGCATGCCATACCTAAAACGTAAGTGAAACTGATAAGTTATAATTATAATACCTTCCTACAATATCCAATACTCTGTTACTTCCAGTGAAAATACATGGAAGCATTCTTTAAGCTAAAAAAATTACCCTACAGAAATGTGCTGTGGTAGGCGGGGCTTGTTAATTATGTCAAAAAATTCAATAAAAATTCACATAAGCAGTACATAAGCTATCTACACGTTATACGGAAATTTAAACTCAAACGTCAAGAGAATAAAGTCGACATTAATCAATGTTTGGAAAATCCACGAAGGAGTTTTGATGTGTGAAATTTTGTGTCAAGTTTTGCGGAGACTCTTGGAGTAAAAAAGTAGCCCCCATTTTTTTGCGTTCACTAGTTACGTCATTATAAAAAATAGGAAAGTATTACATGACATTACAAAAGTAATTAGTAAAAGGTGACTCTTAAGAAAGAATACATCTTAGCAGATACCACCACATTATTAGATATTCTGAGCATTAGTATACAAGCACTGTGTTTAGATTTGAATGGTATAGGAGCAAGTGATAATTATGACAGATCAAACAGACAATATCTAGGATCAACAAATTCTTTCATATGAAACTTACCGAAAGCATTCTTGCTATTCCCATCATTATAGAAGTAGAGGCAAGCGTCCTTCAGAACGCAGTATCTTTTAGCCCAAGACTTCCACTTGGAACCGAGTTTCATCAGGTAGCCGAAACAGTCGGGTCGAGGTATAGATGAAGGGGGTAATTTCATGTTCCTCATTGTTACTTCTAGCCACCCGTCACGCTGAAATATGTGAAAGCTTTAGCAATAGTAAAATATTCCCGGAAACGACAAAATAATGGAATCGACCATCTATTTACTTAGCGAAAAAACATAGTCAAAATATATCTAAATATATAAAATTCAAAGGTGACTGACTGTCTGGCTGACATAGTGATCAACGCACAGCCCAAACCACTGGACGGATCGGGCTGAAATTTGGCATGCAGGTAGATGTTATGACGTAGGCATCCGCTAAGAAAGGATTTTGATTAATTCTACCCCCACGCGGGCAAAGCCGTGGCGGAAGCTAGTTTATTTAATAAAACCAGAAGGATCATTTTGTAACGTCTTACATGCTAGGTGAATTTAAGTGCCAATTCCAGCCTAACCCAAGTCCGAAAATAGCAGGCAAGAAACTCGTCTCGGTCCTAGCGCTTTTTTAAATGACCCTTCTAACAAAAATATAAATCATACCAACGACCTAACAATCTTAATCGATGGGCTTGCAACCTGTCACGTACGGAATACTATCCACTGTGAAAAATGTGGGCATGTCATGTTCGGACGTGCCTCTGCCTACCCTCTATAGATATCCTCGGAAGATCTAAGTAACTGGTGATCTGAGAATTATGTAACTACCGAGCCTGAGGATCACCAGTCGTGAGCATATTTACCTTTTTTTTGCCTAAAAATCTACAATACAGATATTCAAGCTAGTTATTATTACATAAATATCTTGTGGCAAGACTACTTTTTCTTATCCGTCAGAAGCTTTTACCTGGTTAGTAGCATCGATAGCATGAGCAAGCACAGCTCGCCATCTAGCGGCTGCCTCAGCAGTATCCGCCGCAAGTTGCAACCTTGTGCCACCACCGCGCTGCAGTCGGAAACCGTGCGGTCTCCCCACATCTTCTTCAGTCAGTTGGTAATTCACTAACATTAAAGCTCCAACTGGGTGGATGCTCTAAAAGTAAATATTGTATGGTTAGACTAGACTAAAATTCACATCAACTAATCGTAATATCGAGTTCTATACCTATAGAACTTGATATTACTATTGATATTACTATTACTATTATATTTATTATCAATAATCACATGATAATATGAATGTGGATGAATACAGGGGTAGAGATAGGCCAAAGAAAAGATTATGTGAAAGATGATATGAGTAAGAAAGGAGTGAGTACTGAGATGACGGATCATAGAGGGAAATGAAGGACGAAAACGTGTTGTGCCGACCCACATAGCATGGGAAAAGGGCAGGAAGAAGAAGAAGAAGAAGAAATAATAGAACCATTTCTACTAGAAAATAAGCCAATACTCCTGTTATGAGAAAACTTAAAATTAAGTCTTGATGTTGATGAATAATGCCTAGTTGTAAGGAATGAACTAAACAATTTTCCAAAATCTTGTATTCCTTAAATCACTCACCGAATCTGTCTTGTAGTAATACAGACAGTTATCTCTCTTCAGCACGAACCACCTTCTGGTCCACCGCGGAGGGTGATGAGGTTTTAATGGTGCTGCTCGCCATAAGTAGCCTGAATATAGCGCCACGGGACCCCCTTCGTGGGCTAGTGATGCAACCACCTCACAAGTTCGGGCAACCTGAAGATAGCAACAAATTACTAATAAGTTCCCTGTGATTTGAAAAACTGCAATGGAATAGAATATAAATTTTGTAAGAGGCTAATCCACGACAGGATATAATTTATTTACAGAAAATGTACTCAATTTAATACAGTAATTTTACAAATGCTAGGTTTTTATGGCATATTATAGGTACTTAATATTATTATTTAGGTGTACATATTTTAGGGATGCCTTCTACAAAAATGTTTCTTCATTAATTAATTTCACGAGTGGTTACATTCGTTTGAAATATAATGACAGTATGCAAGAGCGGAAAAGTTTTCAATTACAAAATAATTAGAACAATCAATAAAAGTTCATTGTGTATAAAATGTTTGATCTTAATAGAGAGCAACACATGGTTATTGAATTAAAAAAAGATATTAAACTTACATCTAGTTCTAATATTTGCGATCCTGAGTGCGCAATCTTCACAACCTCTGAATGTGTTTTGTCTAACACGTTGATCCCTGCAATTTTAGTATTTGATTATTTTATAGCATTATTAAGATTATCAATATCACTTTCAATGTTCAAATTAAAAAAGAAACAACTAGGTCCAAATCAATGAATGTTATCAATAACAACGAGAATCACTGATTTAAAACAGTTCGTTACAATAAACTATTACAAATAAATTCTTATCAAGATTTCTTTGCCTATCAATCTGCCCGTCTGTAATGTATCACAGCAATCAGACACCAGTGCTGGATTTTGAACTTTCTTTTATTCGGTTAGAGTTCAAACTAACTTACCATTAACAGCTATTACAATATCGCCTACTTCAAGACCAGACGTCTCGGCCGGAGTATCAGGTTCAATCGCTGAAACCACCACTGGCTTGCTACCATGAATCCGGAATCCAAACTCTTCATTTCCACGCCTTACAACCACTGTTTTGTCGCTTTCTGTAATCAATTCATTTTTGTTATATAAAGTGCCATTAACAAAATAACAAATGTAGCTCTCGTTAATTTGTTTGTACAATGTTATTTTCATACAAACATACTTATTACGGATTTTATTTTCATAGTATCGGCTTAGGTACTGTACGCCCCTGTAAAGAACAGATATTTCCAAAAACGTACCTACTTAAAATTATGATCAAAATTTTATATGTTTATTCAAACACAATTACAGTGAATTAAATAAATTTACAATGATGGGTTGAAGATAAAAATCTTGTAAACATTTCTAGCAATGATTGAAATATAAATGTTCTACCGGTTCGCTATAAATTTGACTTTTCAATATTCATTTTCTTATCTTAATAGTACAATGATGATGGCCTAGAGACGGCAATAAACTCCAAGAAAAACAACGACCCTGACACAGTTAGAACTCGTAACCTCATATCCGCGGTAGATTTTGCACCATAATAGACTTTCTTCATTTGGCGAACACCCAAATCTTCAGACTACAAAGATTCATTCATAAATCAGTGGAAAATGGTTATGAACTACAATGACCTAACCCGAGTTTGTTATCAGTTACATTAGTGAACGAATGTAAATTGCCAGGCGGCGCCAAATTTTAAAACCGGTGATATTTCAGCAAAGAACTTGTAAAGTAGTTTAAATCAGTTTTAAGGTTACGTATGTTTACTTGTTTTAGAAATTTTATAATGTATTCAAGGTTATTAAAAATATGGTCCACGTGGTCACACTTTTTTAAATTTAAATAAGTTGTTTATTAATTATTAAACTTATGTTGGCAAGATTACTTACTAATTCAGAGTTTAGGTAGCGCAGAAATTTGTGAATATTGCTTTATTATTATTGGAAGTACAAAATTAGTTGGAAAATTATCTTAGCATCATTATCATCATTATTACCACAAGGTTCGGAAGCCACAAGTTTGTTCGCTTCACATTGCCGACACCATAGAACCAGCATCAATTTGAATATCTCCTCCAGTTTCTCTCTCATACTCCCCTTGGGGTTCATTAGGACTTCTCTGACTAAAACATCAACAAAGTTTTTATCCACTGAACATTGAATAAATCAATTTAAGAAACAATGCAAAATTTTATAATTCACTTACACGAATGCACCATATTTAATTTAGCAAGAGACTTGGTTAACATTCACACGATCTTGGACTTCATTAGGTTCTGACACAAAAGTCTTCTGAAACTTGAACTCCTACCCACTTGCGTCATCAGTGCTCGTCAATAAACACAGAGAAGTAATCGCATTTTATGGTAAAATCAATACGCTTAAAGCATATTCCGAACCGTCTCAAGAGCAAATACCACTAGCCACAGTAGCGTTTCGTCAACAACTGAACTCTGACGTTGGAACTATGCCGTAACATTAAAATTAGATCATACAATTCGAGTATTTTTAATTCAGTTAGAGTTATCAAGCTTAACTTTTATACTATGGCGTCCATACTTGCGTAAATACCGTAAATATTCATTCGATTTCAAGGACAAACTTTTTAGTTTTTTGGTAAGCTATTATTTTTTTCATATGAGATTGATTTTTGCATCCATGAGTGCTTGACTCAATCAATAGCTTTTTTCTACAACTTTTCAGGGTCATCTTATTTCAGATTTGCTAGCTTTTAACGTGAATCATTGAGAACATTACATCAGCGTAAGAAAAAATATTCGTGCCAGTGGATAAACGAAAGAATTCAGAGGACGCTTCCGAAATGATAGGTGATGCTATTTAAATAGAAAGAGTACTCGAAATAGTCTACACCGTCACAAGTGGACCAGTTAGTATCGTTTAGTGACGTAATCAGCCAACTAAAAGGTGAATTGGTGAAGAGATAGAATTGAGAGTTCGTTTGTGTTTCAGAAAATAACTCTCTTAAAACTCTGAATATCTGACGCTTGATAATAATTTATACTTATATCTTTAAAAAAAAACACACACCAAAAAATAACTCCGACTTAATAATACGCATGGGTTCCCATCTACAGTCAGCAAACTAGCAGGTTTTACTGTCATGTGAATTGTGTATTTTGGTTATTAAAAAACCAGTTTTTGACAGGTTTTGTGTTGCGTGGGGTATTTTTAACCAGCGTGAAATTTCTGCAAAAAACCTTTTCTGACAAAAATATCATAAAAAATCACAGTCTATCAACCAAATTCGATGTAGTTAATCGGTTAGTCACCGCATCGTCGCTTTCGTGACGTAAAACTCGTTGTTCACAAATCGCAATGGACCGTATAAATAGTTTTTACCCGGAGGTACATTACGTACTTACCCACAACATCTTGAATTTGTTGTTTAGTAATTAGATATTTTCCTAGAATACATTTTTATCAAAATTATAATTCATTTTTTGCTACATACTTGGAATGTACAAAAACAATCAAACGCCTAGATTTATCATTTTTGTTTAAACTAAAACGACTTTCTTATAAAGGAAGCAATTATATGTAAAAATATATACATATGTACATAATATATAAATATAATGTATATCATTTGAATCTCAGAAACGGCTCCAACGATTTTCATGAAATCTATAGTGTGTAGGGGGTTTCGGGGGCGATAAATAAATAATAAATAAATAAATAAATAATGCTAGAAAACGCCTAGATTTATCATTTTTGTTTAAACTAAAACGACTTTCTTATAAAGGAAGCAATTATATGTAAAAGTATATATGTACATAATATATAAATATAATGTATATCATTTGAATCTCAGAAACGGCTCCAACGATTTTCATGAAATCTATAGTGTGTAGGGGGTTTCGGGGGCGATAAATAAATAATAAATAAATAAATAAATAATGCTGGACACTAGCACACAGCATCATGTAGCCCCAAACTAAGCAGAGCTTGTATTATGGTAACCACATACTGATAAACTACATAGATACATTTTTTTCGTAAATACATACATACGTAAATCAATCTTTAAGGTTACATTTTTAGAAAACGTCGTTTTATCCGTGTTTTCAGGCAATGAAAAACTGCTACCGTTTTACCGCCACAGCAACACTAAAGCTACTTGACAATAGATGGCATTGCTGCAAACGTCGTATAAAAAAAACCGAGCAAAGCTCGTCCAGGTACTAATTGATTATCCAAGGAATCTATTGACTCACCAAAACTATTGTCAGCCTGTCGTCGGTTCAACTCGATGCAAGCCCGCCGGTGAACGAGTCTGTGCGTTAGCGCCACATATCGTTTATTGAACTCCGTCTCAGAATCTGTTGGGTCGTCTTTGCTATTGCTGTTGTGTTCTAAAACATCTGTAGAAATTGAAAGAAAAAATTAAAGACCTTTCTTAAATTATGACCAGTATTGTAATGGTTCAAAATGAGTATGAGTGTGGCTGGGTGCGCTAGTAGAGGAAGGCCGAAGAAGAAGTGGTTGGATTGTGTGAAAGATGATATGAATGTAAAAGGAGTAGATTCAGAGTTGACGAATGATAGGAGTGAGTGGAAGAGGAAAACATGTTGTGCCGACCCCACTTAGCGTGGGATAAGGGCAGGAGAATGATGATGTAATGGTTCAAAAGAGGTTTGTTTATTTTATTCTGTAGGTACTTAAAACTTCACAAGAGTTTGATGATCCTTAAATCTTATAATCCTCAGTATCGTCTTTTTTATTTACTAGTAAATACATTTCTAAATTAGGTGATTATATAATAATGTTGCTATTATGAGAAGACTAGAAGTTAGGTTGATTTGGGTTGATTATAGATTAACATTACCTGGTGGAAATCGGGACCAGTGATCATCATTTGCGGTTAGCAGAATCCAGTTGCCACACCACCACGGAGCTGCGTAGATTCCCTTTTCTTCCCGAGGTCGTTCGCCATCAGAGCTCCCTGAATAATCTTCTTGCTCTGTAATGATTAATTTTTAAATCACAACTACTAAACTTAATAATTTTAACTTTAAAACCACTTTTTTTTTGAAAACACTTTAAACACAACAAAACTTTAAGACCTTTTAAAACCATTTTGGCCAAGGGAGGCTTTGACTGGTGACAACAATGGACAATCCATATTATACTCAATTAACATTAACTTCCTTCTAAAAAAAGCATATGATATTTGTAAAATCTATGATTTTGAGAAATAAAGTTTTTAGAGCAAGCCCCTTGTTGGTTTGTAAGAGCAATCAAAACATTAAATTGCTAAGTGATTTATTGACATTTGCTGTGCAACTATTTTTGAACTCTACAAGAATTTTAATAAAGCATTAGACAAATATACGATACAAAAGGCCTTTGCCATATTCATACCATCGGGATCTACACTGGAGCCAGCGAGCTTGTCCAAACTGTTACCAGCAGATTTCGCTATACGTATGTCTTGAGGCTTATCACTTGCTGCGTATTCTTCTTTACCCCTTTCTTCCGACTGAAACACATTTTTTTACTCAGATTGCTAATTATTTGCAAAATAATGGAAGTATTTATAAAATCTTATTGGAGGGCCCAGAATACTCGTCACACTATTCCTTACGTAAAAGTTACAAAAAAAAGTGACATAGGTCGGTATAGCAACGCGGATCTCCGCGGAATCAGACATAGCACGAAGCGAAATACCCAAATGACAAGTAAGTAGAGTGCGGCATGATAATATGGCTGCTCTGATAAATATAACGAAAGCGACAATTTATAAAAAACATAAATTATGTTCAAGTAAATAGCTTATTTCAAAAAAAAGGGCATGGGTTGATTTGTTTCTAATTAACTGATTTACATTCATGTGAAATAGAAATTCAAAATACCTTACTGTTCTGGATAAATTAGGGAATATCTGAATTTTCAGAGGTGTGTTTGACATGATTTTTAACCAAGGTTTTCTAACTAATTCGTATTTTAGCTCCGGTTGATTTATCACTTATATCCTTGAGTATCGTGTAGTTCAATTTCAATGTAATCTATTAAGCGGTAATAGAATAATTAGGGTTGCAATACTTGCAATTTTCAAAATTCTGGGCCTTAATGTATCAATGAACTTAAAAGCTTTGTAATCTTAATCTTACCTTCGCTCGAACATCAGAGCGATGCCTGTAATGCCTCGATTTATCTTCAGACCGATATCGTTTATCCAGTTTCTTATACAATCTCACGCCATTTGTAGACTTCTTATTAGAAGATGAACATGAAGGAGAATCAGCAAAGCCTGCAGGTGCGGGTACTATGTCTGGTGTGGGACAGTCAGCGTAAGACTCCTAAAAATCATACAATTATTAGCAAAACATTACAATACATACTCGTAATAACGAACACTTCTGTATCGATATCATAGTAGATATTTTAAAGTGTCGTTTCAGCCATACCTATATCATAAACTATTATGGCTGCAATTATTGCCACGATTAGCAGTCTGTAGCACTCACATCAGTATGAGAAGTCCTCGATGCCACGCTGTCATGTTCATGAGCTGCTGCTGTGACAATGTGTACCTCTTTTCCGCAGTGCAGACAATGCGCCTTCGCCTCGCATTCCATACTGTGCAAACTATGCTCGGTCTGCTCTGAATAGAACACAGAGTCAGATCCAGGAGATACAGAACGAAGTGACTCCGCTGATTGTGCTTTGGTGAATTTACCATCTGTAATGAAATTCGTTGCAATAATATTTGGGAACTTAGTAGTAAGACGCGTCGTTGTACATTACGTAAGAGTTTGTGGTTGGAAGAGTTTTTTACAATAATAATTATACCTTTATCTGGTTTCTTTTGATGTCTCGGTGAATTGGTTGGGCTACGTACGTAGCGCAATGGTGTTAACCTTGACCCAGCACTAGTCAGAGTTCTAGTCGTTTCAATATCTTCAGCTTCTAAAGAACCCATACATGGTAGGGTTGGAATTGATTGTTTTCTTCGAGGCAAACTGCCTGGAAGTGATATGCTTTCATTTGAACCACTTTTTCTTCGTGGCCTATAAAGAAAAATAAGATAACATTTAGTATTTATGTAATGTCGATATTCTAAGAGTTCATTGTGCGTTAAGAGTGAGAGAAATTTCTTACCTATATCCTGAATGATTGCTAGTTGTAGGGGATTTGGCGTTATTTGAATTAGCACCAGTTTTTCTTCGAGGACTATCACGTAATCTTCTATGTTTTCTTGGAGATATATTTCCGTTGTTTGCACCTTCTTTCCTATACTGTTCACTAGAATCATCAGACGTTGGTATATTCAAATGAAGTTTTACATTTGATCCCATAGATTCTCTCCTATCATAATGTTGGGGCCTGTAGCTGTGGTTTCCATCAACAGTTTTACTCTGCGTTGGGCTTTTAGCTTTCATTTTTGTCCTTTTTACGTACCGTTCTCGTTCTTGTGGTCTCTTGTTTTCTGCTTCTTTTTCTTTGTTTAGTTTTTCTTTAATAGATTTTTCAACATCATTTGTTTCTCTAGGAGAAGATTGAATGCTCTTAGTTTTCTCTGCAAAGTGAGTTTTCTTTTTCCTTGGTACGTCAGATGACTTTTCTTCTGGAGATTTCATACTAGAAGGTTTGAAGGTACTTCGTTCAGACTTTTGACTGATACTGTCTGGGTCTTTTGTTTTTTTACTCCCAAAATCATCTTGTGATGTTGACACAGAATCATCGTATGATTTAGAAAATTCTAATGTAAATGCTTTTTTCTTTCGTCTTTTTTCGTCGCTCAACCATGTTTTAGGTCGAGTTGTTGACCTGTATTTTTGAGAATGCTTATAAGCTGAAACAATACATTTTTGTTACAAAATTATGCTTGGAATTACTATTTACAACGTTCTAAAAACGTTTTCAATATCTTACTCAAACCTCCATCGTCGTCGTCTTCTACAGGACTCTCGTAATATCCCGATGATGAGTAGTGTGCACTTCGTTCGTCATCAGATAGTGAACCCTGTAAAAAAGTATACATCACATCTGCATCAGCAAACATTACTGTGTAAGCTTGTTTAATTTTATTTGTATTATTTTCTTACGATCATTTTCGGGACGAGCTGTTCCATTTTGGCTGGGCTTTGTGATTTTTCTTCTTTGGGGTCGTTTTTTTCAAGGATTTCTTTTGGTTTTCCAGTTGGCGTCTTATCATTGACGTCTTCAGTGACATTAGGGTTGGAGCCACCTAAACTATAACTTCCACTAGAACTGCTTTTACCACTCATGGTACCTTTTAATGTCTTAAAAAATAAGAAAAAATATGAAATGTTTTCTCATAGTTATGTATAAGTCAACAACTTTAATAAATCTAAAGATAACTTACTTTTGTTTTTTTAGTTATTTCTTCTTTTAGTTTAATTTCAGTCTTATCTCTCCTTGTGTGTTCATGGTGTGGAGTAATTTCCACTTTTACTTCAATTTTTTCTACACTCGCTTTGTGTGGTAATCTGTCAGGCAATGGCAAAGGCGGCGATGACAAGTCAGGAACAATGAAATCATCATTGATTTCTAGCGGTGGTGAAAAACTTGGCACTATGAGATCTTCTGCTATGTTATCAGTTCGGGTTGATGAATACAGACTTGAAGCACTTTCAAATGATGAACCATCCTGTGCTCTATTACCTTCTGGATCTAAAAAAATATATTTTTTATTAGGCATCTCTCAAACTTTAGTAGACGTATTATATACATAGACACTTACTTTGATTTTGATTTTTACCACTCTTCTTAGAACTATCGGAGTTAGCAGTAACATAATCTTCGGTGGTCGTTGTACTTTCTGACACATCTGTTGTGTTGAGTCGTCCTGAATCAGCCCTAGCTAAACTAGTTTCACTGCTTGCTGCTTTAGCCAAAGGTGGCTCAACTGGCGACTCTATTATTTGACTTGGTATTGTTCCATTCGGTTCTTTCGGTAGCGCTTTCTTTTGTAATTCCCTTCTCCTTGATGGACTGAGGGCTCTTTCTCTTTTTTTGTTAATAAAACTTGGTGTTCTTTTAAATGGAACGTCAGCTAGATCTAAGCTGGGATGTGTGATTGCTATAGCTGGCGTATGGTTTATTTTTTTTGGTCCTATTGGTGACGTAGCTTTTGATATGGTTGGTTGTTTGGTGATCGGTGAAAGCATCACATTTGGAACAACTGCTGGTGGTGATAAAGATGCCCTTTGTGCAGAACTTGAGCTTGATGTATCTAATTTATTCCTCGGTGAAGTTGGGGATTGACTCTAAAAAATAATAAAAAATTATACTAAATGCAATCTTGAAAACGAAACTTATGCATAAGCTTAAAACTCACTTGAGAGGCATCAAATTCTTCATCCAAAGCATCTGTGTCCAGTGATGAACGCTGCTGATGCTGTAATAGTAGAAGTTGTTTTCTTCTTGATGTTGGTGTAAGTAGCGCAAGCGCCCCAGGAGACGCAGCTAATGAGCTTAAATCTGAAGAACTTACTACTGTACCATTTTCTGTACCAGAATCAATTTGTAAAACTGTTGTTTGTGATTCATTCCACATACTATCCGAATGATCCCTGCAGTGAAAGCTTAAAATGAATTTCAGATATCTGACTAATATTAAAGTGCCTAGATACAACAATATATTACTAGTAAATGAAACTAACCTTTGATCAACCGCCAATGACTCATTTGAAGCACAAGGTGAAGTATTTTCTAAGGGTGCGAGAATAGTAGTGACATTATTCAATATAACATGTCGCTTGGTTTTTTGGTCCACGTCAACTTCCCCTTTCTCTGGAGATCCTGGACTAGATTGGGCAGTGCTGAAATAAAAAACGGTGGCTATAAAGCTTATAGTGGATGAAAATAATCACCAACACTGAGATGCAAACAATCATGCACATACAGATACGACGACACAAACAACCAATATACACGTTTTTGGGGTTTAACAGGATATAATAAAAGATATTAATAAAAGCAAAAATACATTGCAGTATAAAATAAACATATAATACCTAATTTAAGTTATTGTCAAGAGGTTAAAATTCACATAATCAAATAAAAAATACAGTTTGTCAGATCTTATCTTTTGGGAGGAGTATTTTTTATAAATATTTAAACATGTATTTATTTTAAAACTTTCAAGGAGCCAGTGGATGATTCGTACCTGGTCTCAGGAATTTCAACATCCTGGGCATTTAGAATTTCTGGTTTTTCTTCAAAACTTACGCTTCGATTTCTAAATGTTTCATGCTTGTAACTAATATATTTTTCGTGAAAGTCTCCATATGGTGGATTTCCATCTGAAGAACTATGGAGAAAAATAAATGGCTGATGCGATGGTGGCAAGCATTTCACTAAGAAAGTATTATAATTTGCAGAAGAATAGTTGATTGAGCGCTGGAAACGTGTCTTAAAGAATCGTTTACGGTGTGTTTGCATTTTTTCATGGATGTGATTTATGGTTTTGTGCAGCTAGATTTTAAATTAATCAACTAGTCTTACCTAAAAGAACCATCTGGTTCAAATCCAAAAATTCCTTCATCTTTGATAGGTGTTTGACTATAGTTCTGAGCGGTATATTGTGAATACATTGCTTCTCTCTCCCTATCTTTTCTAGTCATATTCTCTTGGCTCGTAGACATAACTAATGGAGCATCTTTGATGCCGTCTCCATTAGTTATCTCAGATTTTCTTCTGAAATATTAAATATAAAACATTACGAGTGGAAAGTTCTAAATTATCCAAAAGTTTATTTAATACTTACACGTCTAGCAGAATTTCTCCTTCAGAAAGAGTTTTCTGCAGTATTCGTTTGTTTTTTTTGCGAAGCGTTGTGAATGGGATAGCTTCACCGTCTGGTCTGGGTTCAAAATCTATGATAATTTCTCTTTCATTCTTTTCACTATCATCTGTTGTTGTTGCAGAAGTTTCAGTTGAAGGCTCCGATTGAAATGTTGATGTTTTAGAAAGCGGATGTGATGAATTGATCGTTTTTTGAGAAGCATCGCTTGTGCTTTTCGATAAAATCGATCGAAGACCTTTTTCGCCTTTGGCCTGCTTGGCTATTTCTTGCTGCAAGTATTCTAAATTTTTCCTATTCAATGCCATAGATTTTTCAATAGTTTCTATATCATCATCTATCGTATCATCTCTGTCACTTTCATGGATGAACTGAAAGTTTTGCTGAAAGTATTCTTGGGCTTGGCGTTGTAAAGCACTTAGTTCTGAGTCATCAACTTTTGAAGACGCGACTGATTTAACAGAACACGATGTGACATCATCAGAGTCTCCTCTGGTTAGTGGTGAAGTGGGTAATGCAGTAGAAATGGGAGACCGTGGTGATCTGGGAGGTTCTTCCGATTGAGTTCGATGTAGTTTTTCATGATCAGCTCCAACAAAACTGTGTAAAAAATACAAAAATTAAATAAACAAATAAACTTACATCATTGAGGTTACCTATCTAAAGGGAGGTAGTCAAGAGCACGTCATTATTATACATGGCACACGCCCACATCTTTGCACTGTAGCTAGGATTTCGTACATGAGAGGTCAAGCCTATCGCCGCATATGACAATACTATCCAACGACACACACTTATGAATTGTAGATTCTAGTATGATTATGTCATCAGCCATAATAACAGAACTAGTGTACCTTTCAACACTGGGAACGTCGTTTGGACTGTCCCGACCAGATAATCGATCGTTTGCAACTTCAGAGAACGATTTGGTTAGTCTTCTCGGTCCTACGACAAAACCATTGGTTTGCACTCCTTGTTCTGCTACCGCTTTAACCTGGAAAATATACAGTTTTCATCAGTTCTTTACAATATCTTTAAAAACCCAATTCAAAAAAGTTAAAGTCAGAGTAGATACACATACCCGTTTTATAGTCCGTGGACTTAGTGATAAATAGTTTGGGGGCAGTGGTTTTCTACCTAAGCATACTTCGGTTTGTGTTGCCTGTGTTCTCATAACCCCTTTTTTTATTGAATCTGGAATTAAATGTGTAACTTTACTAGCTAGTTTCAATTTTATGTGATTTTTACATTGTTGAAATTATCCCAGGTTCCAAAGAAATAGGGCTTATAAAGTTACCTAATACAACAACTTTTGGCTGCTCATTCTGCGTTGGCCTCGGCAAAGACGAAGACATACTAGCCGAGTGTAGCATTGGCGCCACTTGAGCCTGGTAATGAATGGGAGCGGATGGAGCACCCTGTGGTACAAACTGGGGGTATGGCGGGTAAGGCTGGTACATTATCGGCAGTGTTGAGTAGGGCTTCATTTCAGGCTGTAATGTGTTAAAGTTTATAAGTGATAGAATACTATCATGAATCAGTGCAGTAAAAACCAAAAGAAGAACAACAAAAACTTTTTTTTAAGAATCCTTATGATGTTATTGTTGTACCTTGACAACCCTTCCATCAATCAGTCTCTCGCAGTCTCTCCTGTAGCGGCTGCTGACAGCAGCAGGCATGACAGAGTCGTCGAAAGTCGTCAAGGTGTGAGAGCGAGCGAATGATACGTGCTTTGTTCTGGAAATTATAAGCAAAGGAAAAAATTGAAATTATCCCGTGGGATGAGTTAACCTAATGCATTTTTGAATCGGTCAACTCAAACCGCTGTCAAAAAAAATTATGTAAGTACACGTGAACAAAAATCTTTGGGAAAAAAAGACACAGCATTGGTTATACTGGTATTTATTAAAGTGCGCCTTGCCTTCCTTTCTTGTGCACTTGACTTCGAACTTTTTAAGTTTTAGGACATGCCGGTTTCCTCACGACGTTTTCCTTCACCGTTTGAGAGTACTAGTATAGCGTACGTTTTTCGAACAGAAAAATCCATCACTGCTCGAACCCACGACCATAGTGACTAGAACTAAGACCACCAGTGCTCTCCACTTCACCAGTGTGATGAAAGGATTTAAGTGCGTCTCAAAGGCTCCTTTCGTGCTTTAAGAAGACTATCATGACGTAAATAACCAGCCGGAGAAACTTTGGAGTGGTTATGAATGTACGAGTAAGTTGCTTGAATTCAGCACTTAACTGTTCTACAAACTTCAGTTTTAGAATTACCTAAGCATTGTTTAGTTACTGTATCTTTTATATCCTCAAAAGCAAGTTGATGTTTGCTTTTAATAATGAAGCAAGCTATTATGCAGAATTTCATCTAGGAATATTGTGTAAACAAAGTAATACGTCAGAGTTCATTCTAAGTTCTATCTTGTAAATAAATATAGCAAGACTCGCTATCTCTCGCTATTGATATTGTCAAATTGACGTACAAAGATGTAAACTTATTGATCGACTTGGATTGATATTGGATTGATACAAATATGAACATAAGGTGATAGTGGAAGTTGTTGGTTTTAATTACGAGTTAAATAGATGCGATATCTATGATTGGTCCAACTGTACAAGCTAAAAAAAACAAAAACAAACATGATCACGACTGTCATCTCCATGTCATGTCCAGGCTTGGTAGATATCTCCTCAGATCTCTAGTTACTTAGATCTTTGAGGATATCTAAAGAGGGTAGTCAGAGACACGTCCAAACATGACATTTGACAATGCCAACCTTTTGCACAGTAGTTAGTATTCCATTCGTGACACGTTGTAAGCCCATCGCCACTATACAAGCCTATCATTGAAGGATTCAAACACGTACCCAAAATTTCATAATTTCAGTGAGTTACCCAAAAAAGCATTATGTGCTCATGTGATTATATTCCAGATAGCCCGCACTGCGAAAACCTTAATGCGCAACATTTAGTCGTAAAGCAGCAATTTAGGTACACAAAAAGGCTCTACCATCTATTTACCTGTGCGGCGGTATCGTGAGGGGGGGTGGCGGGGGCGGTGGCGGTATGGGTGTGTGAGCAGGACAGCTGTAACATATAAAACTAGTTAGTATGTCCTAGACGTGAGATTTTTTTAAGCTAATGATCATCAGACTTGCTTTTTTGATGTTTTCTGTTTCCTTTTCATTTTTCTAGTTTTCAGAAACCAGCAAAATTATTTTAATTTTATGAAATTATGTTGCATAATATTGAACAAACGTGTAAATTTTTTCACTGCCTGTAAAAACAGTTTAAGTACTTATAAAAAAGTAACACAAAACTGTCGGTACTTCGATACTTACATAAATAAATGTACATCAATGTAGGTACCTAATTACATGTAGAGTAAAGTTTTGAAACTAACTTTTCTCACACTGTACACATATTAATTGCGAGAACATCCATTAAATTGAGATATATGAGCCCACCAGTAGATTTTCAGTGCAATCTCTGGACCACTAATTACGACCGTAAAGCCTCCGTTCCGTAAAAACCGGTGATCATAATTGAAATCAGAATCATCGGAAATGAGCGGTTATCAATCGCTTATAAATTGACTTGAAGTAACATCTGATAGCTGCCAAATTATTTGCCTGAGAACCGGTAATGAAAGCAAGAAAAAGATTTCTATCGTAGCTGGTTATGAAAAATAGTTACGATGATGGACCAAAGGAAAATAAATAGCCAATGACAGTCTCGCCTTTTTGCTCCATTCAGATGTTATTGAAGCGGAAATTAGTTTTACTAATTTAGCCGATGTCTTATGTTGGGCCAAACTGCCCGTAACAACATAATATTTTCTTCCGTTTTATCGCGGTCACAGCCACATGGGAACCAGAGTTTATGGTCAACCGTAACCTCTATACGCCTGTGGACATGACAGAATTGCCTTTGCTTTTCTACATGTTTAATAGTACAATTTGGATATTTGACGTAGAACTTCTGTCCCCGATAGTCGGGGACACGGAATTCGGGGACAACGGGAATACACGGAAAGATAACGATGTGCTAAGGGTTTGGGTAGTGATGGTCCGATTGTGGTTTATACTTAAGAAACAAAGTCGCAAGCAAGACAATAAACACAATCTTCTCTCGTTTGTATAGCTTTTATAGCTAATAATGACAAAAAATATAAAAAATATTCAGCAAAAAAATGAGCATCTTAGCACAATTTAGGGAAAAAATGAAATGTTCAACAAACCTACCGTAAAACTTGAATATAAAATGAATATACGATCGATCTTTTTTCAATGGCAAAACGCAAAACTGATTTAAAAATATCGTTCAGTTGCATTTTTATTGCTAGTTTGTGAGTATAAACTCTCCTAACATAAATTTGGACTAAATTATACCGTACTGTTATGGATAAAATCAAAAATATAATATTACTATTTATTTTAAGTTGCCTACGTCAGCTACGTTAATGTTTAATTTCCTATTCTCAGATAGACTAACATCCCAGTCAGGGGAACAAATAAAAAGCTAGAAAGTCTGAAAGAGAACCCTTTCATTAAAAAGCGTAGAATCGTTTGAAATGGTAATAAAATGCTAATATTGATAGAGATTCCAAATGCCGTTTCGGTAAAAATACAGTTTTATTTTCCTATGGAAAGAGTTAAAAAGAAAAACAAAAGAAGATACATTTAAAATAAAACAGTTTTTTAAATATCCAATCATTTATACTAAAAAGCTAAAATTTGGCTGGTACTATCCTTATGGGGTTTAGATGTGTACTAAAAAACTAAATATATTCTCAAGAGGCAAATTTGTATAAAAATATTAGGTGAGTAAAGCAGCAGGGAAATAAAAATTACATCGTCTTTATTAAACTCTTGATTTTTTTTCTTTGTCATGTAGTTGTATAACAAATAATTCATCTTACAGTTCTTCAAACAATATAATATCAAGAAAGTAACTTTTAGATCGGTCAAGTATCAGATAGATTCACAAAATGATCTCATAATTTAAATCCGAGTATCAGTCTTCAATTAGGTTGTACCAATTGGATTGAATTGAAAGCGAAGCGTTGTGAATTGCAAATTAAACCGTTAGGTTGATTTAAATGTACGAGTACTTAATACATTAGTTATCTCCTTTTTGTTTGGTTGAAATTTATTCCAACTTTAGCCTAGGGCTTTGCTTGCATGGTAAATATCTAGGTAAAAGGTATACACCAGAGTATTATAACCAAACATTAGAATCCAGCTGGCGCTTGGCTTATTTCAAATAAACACTCGTGAATAAAATATGAAGCACTATACTCGTTTTGTTATTGCGGGAAAAGGAGGAGGTAATATGAGGATATAAGAAACTAGATTTAGAGTGAATGGATTCATTGGTGCTGAGCAAGGTGATTAGCAGTACAATGATTGATCATTTTTTATTGAGCTAGACGTCTTTTACAAGTTTTGTATCTTTTCAGTTTTTGACTCGAAACTTGGTTCATCTCCGGTGGCGTTGGCACAATAGGTTCTTTTCCTCCACTATCATCCGTCATCTCAGTAGTTTCTCCTTTCTTACACAATCATATAGTTTTTCACTTAGTTTTTCCATCTTTCATAGGTCTACTTCTATCCTTATATCCATCCACATTCAAATCCATCACCCTTCTTGTAACATGACTTTCTTCCATAACATACTCGTAACATGCACATACTACGCTAACCTCTTCAACTTTTCTGTCCCTTCTCTACTTTCAAACTTCCTTATATTCTCATCCCTTATCTTATCCATCTTCGTCACTCCGTTCCATCCATTGTAAAAACTTGATTAAAACTGAAAATACTTACGGTATTATAGAGGGTGGTCTAGGTAATGAGCCTCCGCGGCTGACAGACGCGATTTGGTCGACATTGTAATTTTGCGGCCAACCCGCGGTATCTTCTATTACCGATCTGAAATTGAATACGAAAACCATTTAGGATGAGCATCGGAAGCTCCATTTATCATTCTGTAACCTTCGATTAAGTAACACGGGTTCTAGGGGATTATATTCTTGTAGAAAATCGAGATTAATTAAAAAAAATTAAGACCCACCTTCCTTTGAACATTAAAAAATACTCTTCTAAATATAAAAATATAACTATTAAATACCAAAATGAACATTAATAAAAAAAAAACTCTTTGTTAAATGAAATAATTATTAGATCTCTGATAAGGTTCTTGAAACAAATGTCTAGGAATCTTTTAGGAAGCCTAGGAGTTCATTTTATAGACCCTTGACAATAAGAGTTGTATTTTTATCAAGAATTTCCATCTCAGAATCAATTATGCGCGAGAAAAGTTGGAATAACGAAGCGAAGCTCTCTGAGTCACGGTAATGTAAATTTCAAAGGTGCTTTGGAATACTTTATAGTCATTTGCCAGTGGCCAAAATAAGGGCACCCTGTATAAAGGAGTTTTCCAGCGTAATATTTTCTCTTAAACTCGTTAGCATACCCTTAAAATTGATCTGCCTTCATAAAATTAGAAGGAGGCTTAATGAAAGGAAATAAATTTACCATTACTTTTCTCGTAGTCAAATTTATATGAGACCACCGCATCGTTATTTTCTTTACAACAGTTTGAAAGCTTCATCCAAAACCATTGACTATTGGAGAAGATATGGAGCATACACAACATGATAAAAAGACTGGTATACAATTGTGGACTTTTTCTGTTTCGTGCCGCAATCATTTATAGACTTTTGATGTCTTTTGAAGTATTTTACCATAAGTTTGTCTTTTACTCACTGTGGCCACTCCATCCGTGTGAAGTCTTCATCCTCTGGCATCCACGTGTAGCGTTTGGGGTCGGGTTGACTGCACACCGACCGCGGCCGCCGGCGGAAGTATGAGCATTCCAGATCGGCGTCGTAGGCGCATAGCTCCGGCGGGGCGGGCGATGGCTGGCCGAACCTGGGAACAAACACGTTGTGCGCTAGGAAAACATACACAGTCCTTCTCAACACTAAGGTTTCATTTTGGTAAAGTTCATAAAAGAAACAAAGAAAAAACAATTATTCAACAATCCGATAAAAATAAATATATACATTAGACTACAGTTGTAAAAAAAATAACATTGAACTAAGTGGTGGAATTATCAACAGTTTATTAAAAACCAACCAATGTTATCACGCTTATATGACGTGATGCAATTTGACACAATGCAATTGGTTGATTTATATGTCTTCTTTCTCTTCTGTTTTGGTAAATGCCTACGGAAAACCATTAGTAAATCGATGGTTCCGACAGACTTGTCACTGGTATTTTAAAGCAATTTATCATCAATGACAAGATCCTGTTAATCCAAGGTTAAGATCTCGAATTTCCAGATGGATTAATAACTAGTTAATCCTTAAATGATTGTTGGTTTTGCATATTAATCCAAAGGTGTGACGTGAACTTTATTTTTTCTAAAATAATTTACATTTATAGTTGGGCCATTTTTTGGTACCGTGATTATAATAATATGAACGCTTGCAGAAGTGTCCATAATCTGCTTTTAACTTACCAATGGATAAAAAAATCAACAAACAAGCATTCACCATAAGGCAAGCTTTCATAAACAAGCGTTTGCCGTCGCCTATTGGACAACTGCAACAATACCTTTTCAATCAGCTCTTGATCAGTCTTGATCTTAGTCAGCTGATCCCGCTCTGAACCACCCATGGGATGAGTAGACTCAATTGAGAACGTTTTGCTCCCATGACGTATTACGTTTTAGACATTTTATCAACAAAATTTGTTTTGCTCTACATACCATCTAACCCGTATTCGTTATTTTGTAATGCCAGTATCATTCAAACCAATTAACGGGGTTTCCGAGCAAGATTGAGGTGACAGTACATTACTGTTTGAAGGTAGAATATCTGGTGCTGCAATGGCCATCTCACTTACCTAGGCATACTAGATGGCTACCTACGCAACAACAGACGGAATTCATTATGTGAACTTACCTTGGATACCGCTGTATTGGTGCATAGTCGGAGTTGAGATTCTCATCGGAGGGTACCCGACGACGGACACACACGGATAGAAATGATGCTCTGGGAATCAGAAACATTAATATAACAATTTAATACAGTCACTATATTTGTATATAACCAATAGAAAATTTGTCTTTCTTTAAAATTTGATATTAGTACTAGTTACTTAGTAAGCTACGGCCACTTATCAAATTTCAGAAAAAGACAAATTTTGTAGTGTTAGATCGTTTAATACCCAATTTTATAAATAGATGGCGGGGTTCATACATAAGCTTGAACGCGGTATCGATGAAGTTTTTCAAGGATAGTATTAAAATGGATTAAAATACTACTAGTAGTACTTTAACCTTACAGAAGAAACTTTCAATGAATTGAGAAAAGTATCAAGATCGCTTATTCACTTCCCACTCAGCTCCCAAACACGATTACATGGGTGAAGAATAATAAAATGGCCAATTTGTTACCTTACCTTAGAGGTACCCTTAAAAGGATCCCATTTATCGCCGAAATCTACTTAGGCAGGTCATGGTTGGAAATTAGGCGGGCATTTTTTTCAAAGTCAGCTTGAACTTTTTGGTAGAAAAGGCTAAAAATGAGGTGAGAAAAACAGAAAAGGTTGCGTTGTTGTTACAAACCTTGCGAGTTTGTTTTTTACCAACAAACAAACTTTTATTTGCTTTGTAAAACTTACGTATGAGACTTGTTTTGTGATACTTACGTACAAGACATTAAATTTCTCTTCGTGAGTTTATTTTTGGTTAAGATATTTTTTCACCTTCCTAACTAAACCCGCACCAGGGAGTGAAATTAAATCAAAATAGTTGAATATTGTGAGACATATTATTATGAAGAAGGAAGTATTACAGTGTTTTTTGTCTATACCTAGCAGAAGATGCAAATATTTAGCTACATTTCGTTTTGAGACATTTAGCGATAGACTAATTACATAGACTTCCATAATAATTTAACACCTCTTTACATAGCAAATTAAACCTTTTTACAGACAAACTTTTATGCACCTAGTGATAGCAAGGCTATATCTATAGCCATCATTATCACAATATAACGCAAAGTGACCAAGAAGAAACAAGAGACAGAAAACATTAGGTATATTATATAATCTTGAAACATACAAAATGTTAATAGTCTAAGTTCACTTATAATCTCATGCAAGAGAGTAATCTACCGAGAAATTACATTTGGGAATACGTACTCTTCCATGTCTAAGTAGAATTTCTTAAAAAACTGTGACCGTCAAAAGATGTCCGTGAAAAAATGAAACCCAATTTGCAAGTCGATGACAAAGAAATAACAGACAACTGCTGCTCATTTTCAAAAACTGTATTTCAAGGTTTTTTTCAGAGCCAGTCTAAACTCAATATTAATATTATCTCGTTCAATAAAAAAAAATAGGCTAAACTTTTATGGGAAAACTTTTTTAACGTTTTTTTGTCATTATAATGACGGTCACCGCTTATTACAAATTTTCATGGTTCCACAAACTTTTTCCGTAAAGTTTTCTTTTGGGAAACTTCGTAGTATGAAAGTTGTTATGGCCAAATTTATTGTATTCTTCATTGTGCTGGCAGCTTTTTTAGTCAATACTTGTTCTTTATACAACGATTTCTTTACAGTAAAGAACATAATAGACAAAATTATATTATAGTCCAGGAAAAACAGTGACAATCACACACACAGTGCAATTTCCAATACGTAAGTAAACATGCTTCTATTGTATTATTATTACGTCAGGTAGAAATTTTTAATCACAAACGGTTGGGTGATTTTGTCTAAATTCAGCGTTCAATAAAAGAAGAATCGTGAATCATTCCATTTTGTATTTTATTTCATTAATTTAAATGTCACCGAACTCATCTTTCACTAAACAATATCCGACCTCTAAAAATTTCTCAAGGACGTAAAAAATTCTGTGAAACTTGGAATTTATGGCCTAGTAGTCAGTAGTTCGGTTATTAGTCCGGTCGCCCGAACTAATGATACTTTTATGTATCAAAGATCCGGTTGGACACGTCAACCGGACATAAGAGACGCCTCTTGTATCAGTACTTCGGTGTTCACGAAAAAACTTGCGTTCACTAAGATACTTTACCTTAAGAAATTATCTTCTTAAGTAATTATTAATCGGTTTCAAATAAACGTGGCATGTAGCAGCTGGAAAATTGCCCTAACAAGAAAATAAATGATTAGTCACGTACTTACTCGCTTAGTTCCCATACCTCCATTTCAATTAAAATTAATTACAGAACAGAATTCTAATAAAGGCAGAACTCAAGAGTGGCTGGAATTCTTGTGCCAGTAATTCTAACACTAGCCGTTTAGTAATTAATTAATACAATTCCTACGATTCCTGATACAAGATTATTTTTATGATTTGTTCGAATGTGTATTTCTAGTGAGTTTATTGCAGAAATTGCAGGTGACAGGGAGGGGCGTAAAAGTCGCCGAATATTGGGAGAAACAGATTTAAATTTAGCCGTTTACTTGAAAGAAATGCAGAAAAATGCAGAGGTAGAAGTAGGCCAAATAAAAGATGGATGGACTGTATGAAAGATGATATGAGTAAGAAAGAAGTGAGTACTGAGAGATGATAAAAGGAAATGGAAGAAGAAAACGTATTTCGCCGACCCCACATAGCGTGGGAAAAGGGCAGGAAGAAAAAGAAAACTCGAAAGAAATGCAGAAATAATAAGACTTATAAGCAATTTTTATAGTTTTGAAGGTACGATATGTAGGGCCATGAAAACTAGAGAATATAACCCGTGTTGAAGTTGTAAAAAAGAAAATTTGCCATGACTGAGAGAGAATATCTAGAGAATATCGTAGAATTTATTTTGGGAATTGAATTCAGGATCGTGGCAAGATGCAGTCGCGCTGACTCTCACCGGTTGGCTCGTGAGCATGGACTCTCGATGTGGTACTGGGAGAGACACCCGAGGAATCTGTCCTTCTTGGACTTCTCCAGTTCCAGCAGATCCAGTTGTTTGTTGCTGATGCAGTATTGCTCCCGAAACTCCTGAATTATAAAACATAGTTTAAAGGCTGTACCACAATAAGACTGCGAAGTTCTGCACCAATAGACCATCAGTACGATAGCTTCCTTCCAGCTTCCTCCTCTTTAATCCTTTCGGCACACTAGCCCAAACTGGTGCCATGATTTAGAAGAAGAGATAAATGATAAAGAATAATGGAAGAAAATAACGATAATGTTGTTCCGACCTTAGTTCTTGGGATAAGGGCAAGGAAGTATGTGGACTTTTGACCTGTTTGGAGTACATGGTAGTCTTGCCGGCTGGCCGTTCGTCGTTGGCCTTCTGCCACTTTCTTCCTGCGTTTTCATCCTCTGACTCGTAGCCTTTGGCAGAATGCGCTATATCAGCCTGCAAAGAACACAAGTGTTATTAAGGGCGTGGTGCCTGTCAACCAAAGATATTCAATGTAACTCTTTGATGAGTGAATGTAAATGCACAAAAAAAGTGTTACTAATAAGACATTAGAAGCTGGTATTGGTACTTTTTTACTGGAGCCATCACTTTCTTTATGAAAATAGATACTCTTTTCGCTGCCTGTGACTTAAATACGCTTAAAACCAAAGATTACCAAAGATTTACTATATTTTTTATACCTATACGATTTGCTATTCAAAAAATTTGCATAACTGAACGTTCGATCATAAAGCTTTCCAAAACTAAAGACATATAATATTCATACCTTTAAACGGGCAATTCTTGTATATATATATATATATATATATATATATATATATATATATATTTTATTTAGACTTATTTAAGAACCATGAAATCACTTGTTAAGATTTTTAATTTAAAGTTGAAAATTTAAGTCATAATTCACCGAATGTAATTATTTGACTTTACACCAACTTTTCATAGTTTTCATCAAAGTCACGTAACTGATTATTTTATGCATAAAAGAACTACTCATTAAAATTCAGTAGCAAAAAAAATCTCAAGAAAGTTTTCTACTTTTTTTGTAAGAATCTTTTAAGTTGTTCAAGTCGTAAATTTTCAAAAATTCGGAAAAAAATTAATAACTCGAAAACTATAGAAAATCGCGGAACATACATTGGGGTGATTCGGGTACCCCAAGGGGTGTTCTATCTCTGGACTTTCGCTTGACACTACTTTTTGGGACACCCTGTATAATTGGAATCTCGGAAACGGCTTCAGCGATTTTCATGAAATTTAGTATGCAGAGGGTTTCGGGGGCGATAAATCGATCTAGCTAGGTTCCATTTTTAGAAAAACGTCCTACCAATAAAAAAACCCGAACAAGGCTCGGTCACCCAGGTAATATTCATAAAGGATGATAAAATATTGCGCTCTGAGTCTTGATGTTAATGCTTCATCTGTGGTCGTCTTTTACAGGAATATAATTTAGGGAATTCCATTCACAGGCAGGCACCTTTGTTACCTGGAGATATTGCCTCCAATTATTTACAGGCAATTCAACCTGATTTATATGGTTTAGTCAAAACTCTTCGATAAAACTAATATCAAACAAACACCGCTTACAAAATTCAGATTACCCTACTCCAAGTTGGAAACAAAACGGGGAACTATCGTGAAGTGAGTTTTATCTCAGTTGCCGAACTCAATAAGTAGATGTACTTATGTCACAGCATATCGGAATACCTAGCTGGTTCATTTTATAATAGCAACTCAAAGTGATACTACGTAGATACTACTAGAAAATATAACTTTATCAGCATAATCAATAAAATTATAGTGATTGACCCTATAGTGAAGATAAATAAAAGGCTCTATAAAAAATTACATAACTTTTTTTATTGTGTTCTCTTTGTCTACAATAGTGTTTATATAGATACTTGTATCTATCAATGAGTCATTTGTCATAACAAGGTTTCTTCCACTTTTCTCTTTTCAGTATTAAACTATCATTTACTGTATTTTATCTCTTTTTTTCCTATTTGTATTCCCATCTAGCTGTCTCTATTATTCCCTACGTATGTTAGTCCTATCGAAAGTTTTCCAATGATTGCAAGCTCCAAAGTTTGTCCATTTGCATGCTATTGAACGCTAAGACTTAATTGCAGCTAAAGTTTAGTGAGACCGGCTGCAGATGCTTCGAGAGATTCACTTCAGACCTTCTTTATTATTGTTATCTTAAGGTCTAATTTGATATTCAATGCTATAGCTAGACCCTAGACTCAATTTCAGAATCGAAACCTGTAATTAGGTAATATATCTGATATATCTATGGAACCTGTAATTAGGTAATAAACATTGAAATGTAATAATTGAACACTTATACATGATTTCTCCTAAATTGAAATGTGATTAAAATTTTCAAATGGGCAGGATTCGAACCCGCGTCTTTGCCTTGAGCTAGCCAACGCTGCCAACTATGCCACTGTTCGACCCGTCACCCGAAAATTTTATATATAAATAATAATTGTATCCTTATATAATCACTCGTATTATTGATCAAAAACCAATTTGTAATAAATGTAGTTGGTTCAATTTACAATCAAATTTATTGAATATTCAAATTGTTTGATTATACGACTTGACTGAATGAATCCAGCAGTTTAATTTTTCGTTGTAAATGCAATGCAGCTTTTAATACAAATTACCACGTTAAAAGCTGCTGAAATAATATTACATGCATTTACGAAATTGACGGTGAAATGGTAATGTTTGGTTTGGAGTTAAAATATTTATGTGGTCAGTGATCTGAACTCTGTTTTCTGGCTGTAACTATTGAAGAATTTAATGTTCAATTAGATTTTAAAAACTCACTACTTAGGGCAATAATATTTTTGACTAGCTGGCCCGCTCGGAACTTTATTTGCGTATTTGATTTTAAATGCATTTCAATAAAATACGAAACAGGTTTTCCATCAATTCTGTTAAAAAAAGGTTTATGCAAAATTTGAAGTAGATTGGACCAAGGAATCACGTTGTCCCATACATACTCTGCCACCTCCTTTTTTTCACCCTCTTATGGGTAAATTTCGGAAAGTCCTTTCTTATCGGATGCCTACGTCATACAAAGAACACACCTTCCAAGTTTCAGGTTTTTACGATCAACGGTTTAGGCTGTGTCAGTCAAAACTTGAAATACAAATACAGGACAAAGCCTTTTATAAGTATGTACGAGTTTATGTAACTGTTCATTGAACTATCGCATTTTGTATCTCTATATAATCGAGATTTATATCACCGGACTTATCATTTTATTGAAAAGTCTTCATCAACCTTTTGTCTGCAAGATGCTTCAGAGCAGTAATTTTCATACACTTTCAGTAAACAATTACCATAATAGCCCTTCGCGCTCGGAGGAAGGCAAGAGGTCATAATTAAAAGCAGTTAATGAGCTTGAGCTGAATGACTTCTAGGTCGTTAGTGTTTGCTGGAATTGCTAGGCTATTTCTGTCGACGGCTAAAGTCAGAGTTGGAAAGCTCAGCACTAAAAAAAAGTGATAAAGTTATCAAGAAGTGTTAACTTTATCACTTTTTTTTAGTGCTAGACAATACTAGATTTCGCTCGCGGCGTGGCCTGCGAAGTACCTACATAAAATATAAGCTATGTTCATCCTGAAAGTTAATTCTACAGATTGGTGAAAGAAATTTTCCAATCGGTTCAGTAGTTTCGGAGCCTATTCAATGCAAACAAAGAATCAAATCTTTCCTCTTTATATTATTATTATTAGTATTAGTATAGAAAACAGAACTAATCTAGCTATCCAAATTAATTATTTTTTTTGACATTTCATGCAACGCCATCTAGCCCCCCAAAAAAAGCTTGTGCTATGGGAACCAGATAACTGATGGACTACATTTTTTTTGTAAATAAATAGCAAGTAACACCCAGACACAGAACAAATACATCACACAAATGTTACTCCTGGGTGGGGATCGAACCCACAACCTACAGCGTAGAAGAGCTACTACCAACTTAGCCGTGAGGCCAACCTATATAAATCGGACTATAGTTCAGTATTTTCCATGATTAAAGCCCTGTAACTTAACAATAAACATTTTACAGAGCTAATTTGAACTTTTCATGATAGTAAAGTCATCCAAGTGATAAACTTACATTTTGAGCTGCTTAAGCTTTTATTCTATCTTAGCTCAGACCTAGAGCTCTTTGTGTTATAACTGCAGTGCTATTTCATTACAATAATGAACAGATGTCTCTTTGGGATGGTGCTGTGTTTCTAGACATATATTATTTTCATATTTTTTTTATAATTCTTTTTGTCATTTTGATTTCAACTAACTTTTGCCTACATCTTGCTCGCGTAGTACCTGGTTAAAAAGCGTAGGTATACGCTATTTCAAATTACAAGTTATATTTTACAAATTGTATCTATTTCCATGTCAGTTATGAACACTTAAGGCGGATTCGACTAAATTAGTTCAAGCACTTAGTCTCAAAATAAGTCGTGGTTATCGAAAAGTGACATTTCAAGTAAAATATCATTTGGCATTACATTATTCTCAGAAGTTATAGCAGAAAGTGGTCAAGTCCACTCTTAGTTTTGTTAAATCTCTCCTTTTGCGGGTCAATGTTGAACAAGGAATTATGACACATCCCTCTGTCATCCTTGACGTTTATTAGGTTATACTTTGTGCAGAAGTTAGGGCACTTTTTATTAAAATCGCTACTTCAAATTTCTACTCTGCCTAAACAATATTTCATGTTTCGTTTAGAAAGCAATTTTCTAGGGTAAGTAAGTACCTACTTATATTTTTAAATCAGTTTTCATTACACAGTAAACAAGAAAATGTTACCAATTTACCTCCGAGCTCAAGAACGGAGGTAGTGGGCCGTCTTGTTAATCTTTAGAAATTTGTGCTAAGAAAATTAGGGGAACAGTTAATTAAACAACAAAGCCTTTGCCAAATGACACCTCTTTATTTAACTTTAAGCAGGGATTCATCAAAAGACTAGGGGTGAAGATACTGCAAGTAGTTAGCCCAATGCTGATAAATGAAAGGTATTTAGACAGTGCTTTGGTTTTTGTTATGGATTTCTGTAACGCGATAAGCAAATAATTTCTATTGTATGAATTCATCGTATCAAAAGTCAGATATCAACTTTCTATTTTAAATTCTAGTGTATGCCGGTTTACTAGGTCAATTATTTCATTATAACACAATATGACTTAAAGAAAATTGTTTTATCACTTAATGTTTACTTATATAAAAACACTAGGTGGTTGCCCGTGACTTCGTCCACGTTTCATTAATTTTTAAATGGTTTTGTTTAATAAAAATACATCAAATCAAAAACCATGAAAATCGGTCCAGCCGTTCTGGAGTTGTAAGTGTTCAAACAAACCCGTCTTTTTTGTATGTAGTGTATTTAAACCAATAAGTGTCCATTTACAAACTAATAACACCTCTCGTTAAAAAGACCAAACAAACTTTGACGCCCCATTTAACCCTTTTTGAAGAGTTATTTTATAAAATCCAGAAAGACGTATTCATTTATTTTGCCTATTAAGTATTTAGACCGAGTTTCAAACAAATAACACCACTCGTCGAAAAAACTTTAACACCCCATTTAACCCTTTTTGGAGAGTTATTTTGAAAAATCCAGATATACGTTTTAAATTATTTTGTATTCAAAGTATCCAAACCAAGATTCAGACCGATCGTACCACCCCTTAAAAAGTTCCCATATAAACATTGAGCCTCCATTCTACCCCTTTTTAACATTCATATTGAAAAATCTTGAAACACATGTACATTTTTGTTTTGTATTTACATTACACAAACAAAGTTTCATGAAAATCGTACAACGCGTTAAAAAGTTTTATACAAACGTTTTTAGCCCTTTTCACCCCCTTAAAAGTGGAATTTCCAAAATTCCCGTCTTAGTGGGCGCCTACATACCAAGACAAACAGTATTTCAACCGAGTTTTAAACAAATCACACAACTCGTCAAAAGAACTTTGACACCCCATTTAACCCTTTTTGGAGAGTTATTTTGAAAAATCCAGGTATACGTTTTACATCATTATGCATTTAAAGTATCAAAACCAAGATTCAGACCGATCGTACCACTCCTTAAAAAGTTTCCATGTAAAAATTGAGCCCCCATTTTACCCCTTTTTAAAGGTTATATTGAAAAATCTCGAAACACGTATACATTTGTTTTGTATTTACATTACACACACAAAGTTTCATGAAAATCGTATTACGCGTTAAAAAGTTTAATGCAAACGTTTTTAGCCCTTTTCACCCCCTTAAAAGTGGAATTTCCAAAAATCCCGTCTTGCTGGGCGCCTACATACCAAGACAAATAGTATTTCAACCGAGTTACACCACTCGTCGAAAAAACTTTGACACCCCATTTAACCCTTTTGGGAGGGTTATTTTGTAAAATCAAGATATACGTTTTACATCATTTTGCATCTAAAGTATCCAAACTAAGATTCAGACCGATCGTACCACCCCTTAAAAAGTTCCCATATAAACATTGAGCCCCCATTTTACCACTTTTTAAAGGTTATGTTGAAAAATGTCGAAACACGTATACATTTGTTTTGTATTTACATTACACAATGGATTCACATTCACACATGGGATAAGGGCAGGAAGATGATGACACACAAAGTTTCATGAAAATCGTACTGCGCGTTAAAAAGTTTCATACAACCGTTTTTAGCCTTTTTCACCCTCTTAAAAGTGGAATTTGCAAAAATCCCGTCTTATTGCTCGCCTACATACCAAGACGAACATACCCTCCAAATCTCAAGTCTGTACGACCAGCGGTTTGGGCTGTGCGTTGTATCTATTCAAATCAGTCAGGACTTATCCTTTTATATAGTAGATATAATAAGATTTATATTTTATAACAACGTTAGGTAATTTTTAATTATATATGCTAAAGACTGACATTTTATGCTACAAGATTAATATACACTTCTAAACAAGAAATGCTCGTTTAAAGTGTTCGATTAGATAGATAGATACTGATAAAAAGTGAGAAGCTAATTTTGAATGTACAGTCACTTACAAAATGTAATGAACACTTTAAACCTCCATAATTTCTTTTGATGTACCTTATCAGCACTGAGCACCTGTCACAAACATCGGAAAGACTATGTTATGTAGCTTGTGTTGACTGTACCATGTCGTCAACTTGCCACTTAGCCCACACTGCGTCCCCAAAGATGACCAGAGTGGAACATAATTTATCTAATGGCTTTTATTTGTTGTTTCCTTGACACATTTACTACGAGTAGACAAGATAATTTAATAGATTAGATTTTTTCTGTTATTGGTACTTTGGGAATTAGGAAACTGCAATAATACTCATAACATTAAATATAAAGGTTAGATCAACATTTTGATACCATATTTACGTATCTAAATAATAAAACTATACCTAAGAAAAATCTGTACATAAATTATATTTTGAAAAGAGCACTTTTTAGATTTTCGTTTGTCTGTATTGTGTTGTATTGTGTGTATTAACACACAAACTGCGTGTTTGATTTTGATGAAATTCACATAGTGCTATACTACAAAAAAGGTTCTAGATTATGAATTATCCTGTAAAAAGGAAGCGTTCTATGGGACAGAGAATTTTAGTGGTAAACGAATCCTAAAACAAAAAACAGACAGTGAACTGCAAATGAAGGGAAAATAAAATTTTACTATCGTATAAAAATAAGGTACTGCCCATAAAATCGTTGTCCTTAATTGGTTTGTACCTTTGAGGTTTGTACACTTTTGGGCTTCCTAACTTTAGGTAACATTTTTCTGGGTCACAAAGTTTTTGCGTCACAAAAAGTCCGTAAAGTTTTGAAATCTGAACGTGATGGTTCATTATTATTAAACGATGCCACAATTTATATTCTATTTATTTAGTTTACATTTACATTCCTTTATTTATCATTACAGTTCAGTTGATCACAATTATGTTATAACTAGCAACCGCGCACGGCTCCACTCGCGTCGTACCTACCCGGATAAAAGTAGCTTATTAGTTATTCTAGGTATTCCAAGTATTCCAAGTTTCATTTAGTAAAGATCCGTTCAGCTATCCATCATAAAAAAATTCTAGAAAAATATTCTGATGGATTTAGATATTTCACTTTAATTCACATAATTATCTCACACCCGTGTCAAAAACTCGGGCTTTGGGCTTGTACACAAAACTGCGAAGCGAACGTCGCATCGCAAAAATCTGCGATCTAGCCCTATCTTTTGTCACAAGAAATCAAATCGCGTCGCACTGATTCGCAGTTTTGTGTACAAGCCCTTTATTGGAAAAATAACTAAAAATTACACAGTAAAAAATCAAAATAACACGGGAAAAAATATGAAAACTAGAGCGATAAATTTGACAGTCGAAGCATCAGCAAAAATCCGCTTTTTGACAACGACACACAAAAGCCAAGAAATAAGAATTTAAATGGACTTTCTGTTCTGAAGGTCGCCAACTCCAAAGGTTCTATTGTCAACACTTATTTTTCAGAATTGAAGCTCAACCATCACATCTCAGTACAATAATCTCAAAATAATGTTATTAATACGTTTCAAAACTCACCTGAGTGGAAACTGATACGGCGGAGCCGCCAGCAGCGCCACCTGCAAAAAAAGAAATAAATTAGTAAAACGCTTTTCCTGTTTCCAGTTTTCTGCTTCGCGCACACATTTGTAAATTTATTTGTTTAGAGTAACAGTAGAAATCTTAGCTACTTCGCTCGCGTAATATTTTTTCTTATAAACTTTCTGCTTTTTTCCCACGTTATGTGGGGTCGGCACAACATGTGATCTTCTTCCATTTCCCTCTATCCATTCCTCATCTCAGTACTCACTCCTTTCTTACCCGTGTCATCTTTCACACAGTCCATCCATCTCTTCTTTGGTCTACCTCTACTCCTGTATCCATCCACATTCATACCTAACACTCTCCTCGTCACATGACATTCATCTCTTCTCATAACATGCCCATACCTTTTACCTTATCATAAGAAAAACCGACATTATACAGGCTAGTATAAATAAATAAAATATAAATACATTTTCATAACGTTGAGCCATAAGTATGGGTAGGTACAGAATACATAAATAAATTATTTTTATAAATAAGATAACCTTTTATATGGTTTGTATAGCTGCATGTATAAGTGCACTAAACTAAAGTAGACAAACTTAAGTGACTAAAAGATCAAAGTTGACTGAAGTTTTTACCTAAAAAATGATATACAGAATAATTTCCTCCATCGTTAGAAGAACTTCTGAGTCCCTATCAAGTTGGTAGGCACGACATGTATACTGATCTAACTTCTTAGTTAAAATAGTAATTATGTAAACATGTTAAAATATAACATTATCATTTCAGACATTTCTAACTAATAAATTTGCGAAGAAGGAGAGAGAAAATCCAATTTCAGTATGATAAGATCAAGTTTGAGTAGGATAGTAGGATTATTAACATTTAATCATTGGTAAGCAAAAGTGTAAGAAATAAATAGGCAGGGCTAGCTAAACAAATTCACTTAATTCAACGTCAAATGATAGGAAAATCCAATCGTCGTCGTAAATCGACATCGGCGTCCGATTTACAACGGATACGAGCTTCGAGCCGGAAATTACGATTTCAACTAAGACGCGCGGCAATTTGACGCGTACTATATTAGATTTTACTGGGTACTTGACGAATTTTAACCTGTAGTGTGATTACGGAACTCGGATACAATCAAAACGTTCACTAATGGCTCTCACTAGGTCTACCATGAGTTGTCACATTTAGATTAGCCGACGTTACTACAGTAGTAATAGTACGTTACTATGACATCTGTCAAAACTGTTACTCATGGTACCAAATTGTAAGCAAATTATGAGCGCAAACTACAGTCGCTGTAGTACGCTGTGACGTAGGATAGTTAGCTACGTGAGGTTTTAGTACCCAACTATCCGCTAGAGGCGCTGTAGGCAAGTTTTCATACACTTTTTTAACTACAGTCGCTAGCGTGTGTAGATTGTGAAAACTCATGGTAGACCTACAGCGCCTATCGATGAATTAGTATTACGGAAGGTCTGTCATTTGGATTGAAATCGTACGTTCCAAATTCATACTATCGATAGGATTTTACACTTGCCAAAACTGGCTCGAATGTCAATCAAACTTTTGATTGAATCAACACTCTGTGTGGTGAAAGGATTAAAGTGTGTTTCAGATGATCCTTTTGTGCTCTTTGAAACACACAATAAACTATTTATTTTATTTTTTTACCCACTGCAGAGTAAAGGTCAGCCCCTTTCACCTTCAAAGGTCACCTTCGAGGAAAAGTGGAAACCTTACTATAAAAAATATTTATACGTAGATCAAGCAAAAATTACCCATCACGGTAATTTAACCCGCAAAATCTTAGCGTATCAGTCGAAGTCATCATGACTTTATACACCATCTATACAGTCCACAGTGCTGGGGCCTTACCACGAAGTCTACCAGAACGATTCCGTAACGATTCCATTTTAGAAACGTCACATTTGAAGCTTGAAGTCAATAAAATTTGCATACATGGCACGAAATAACAATGTAATATTTATTCGGTAATGTGTTATGAATTCGTGGTAAGGCCCCTGGCCAATTTGGTGTGTTATGGATTATTTAAGTCGAAATTTTCGATTTGAGATTTTTTAATACGGTTGTTAATCTACCTTCAATTACACGGCTATCGGATTGATCATTTCATCGGAAATTGCGCCATTTCCCGCAAATTACGCTACAAACCGCGGGTTAATGGAATCTATAACTACTTGTCGGCAACTGAGGAAGGAGTCAGCTTTACATTGAAGCGAGCAGAAGTTAGTAAAATAAATAGTGAGCATTTCACACAGCTCCATCTAGTTTCATACTAAGCTAAGCTTGTACTTAGAAAGAACGTAATAATTGATAGATTACAAAGAACGAGATAACTGGTAGATTAATTATAGTACCTGGATGACCGAGGTTTGCTCGGTTTATTTTTTGGTGAATAACGTTTTCTATAAATAAAACCTAGCTAGATCGATTTATCGCCCCCGAAAACCCCTGCATACTAAATTTCATGAAAATCGGAGGAGCCGCTTCAGCTTCCGAGATTCAGGTTATATAATCTTATACCTTTAAACGAGCAATTCTTGTATATATATATATATATACAGTCGTGGTCAACTAATTAGGGACATGCAAGATAGTGAAGAACAATAACCGGTTATGTACATACAAATATAAAACCCTATTGATTTCTCAGTAACTATTATTTGCATAATTTGGTCCGATTATTATGCTTTAAATGGCTGTAAATAAAAGAATAAATAAATAGAAAAAAGTATTTAATATCAAAGGTTGAACATGTATTCAATTTTAAGGTATAATTCTGTAGCTGGACATTTAATTAAGGACAGTAAACTATAATGAAAAATAGAGTTAAACAAAACTAATAATCTGCAGTATTATAATATCTTTAACAGCTCCATTTTATTACGTGTAAAATCAGTACCCAGTAGCAAAACCTTTGTTAGTAATTACCGCTTGACACCGATGTGGCATAGACATTATCAGTTTCTGGCATGTTTCGACAGGAATGTTTGCCCATGCCTCACAAAAAGCTTCATTAAGTTCATCTAAAGTTGTGGTACGATAAGTGGCTACTTTTTTCTTGATTTCGTGCCAAAGGTGCTCGATTGGGTTAAGGTCCGGGCTATTTGCTGGCCAATCTAGCACCGATACTGACTGACTGGTAAGAAACGACTTGACTGAACGGGCGGTATGTTTTGGGTCGTTATCATGCTGAAACGTCCATATAATAGGGAGATGCTCCTCAGCATAGGGAAGCATCGTTTCCTCCAATATTGCCTTGTATTGATGTTGGTCTAAGTTACCCTGAACTTTCCTCACAGGTCCCACTCCACGTCCAGAAAATGAACCCCACATTTTAATGTTTCCACCGCCATGTTTCACCTGCTTTTTTGTGAATCTTGGATTCATTTCCGCTTTTACTGGACGCCGTACGTATTGCCTTCCATCTGAAGAAATCAAATTAACCTTGGTCTCGTCAGAGAATAATACATGTTGCCATTGGGCGTAGGTCCAATGTCCATATTTACGTGCAAACGCCAAACGAGCATTTCTATGATCTTTCTTCAACAACGGTACTTTGCGAGCCACTCTTCCGAACAACCCTGCTTCTACCAGACGTCGTCGAACGGTCCTAGCTGAGACACCAGCTCTTTCGTCTGTCCCAAACACTTCGTGTTTAATTAAAATAGAGCCTAGAAACGGATCTTTCTTAGCTAACCTGGCTATCATTCTATCTTCTTGCGGAGTTGTTTTTCTCGATCTTTTTGTTCTGGGCACATTTAAATCTGTGTTATTGCGTCTGACATGTTGCACTGCATTGTATACCATAGTTTTTGAACAATTTAAATGTTCTGCTATCCTTCGGTATGGCCAACCATGCTCGACAACAAACTTCATGATAATTTTTCGTAGTGTTGGATCGCAACTTTTATTTTTACCCATTTTTCTTCAAAATATTTTTCAAAACTTAAAATAAATATCGGGATTGCCGCCAAAACTACCACGAAACAATAAGAGAAGAAGTAAAAAAGTATTGAGATTCAAATTTTGAAAATAGAACGCAATATCTCAGTGTCCCTAATTAAATGGCCAGCCAGCATTATTTGAACAAATAGCACTACGATAATCTATCAGCTATACTGTAAAGAGGTTTAATGTTTAAGAAGTTGTTATTGTTTGTATAATCGGGCACATAAATGACTAATTATACTTACATGTAAGAGATATGGAATATGGTTTAGACTCGTTGGAAAATAAAAAATAAATTCACAATTCGGTTTAACCAAAGAGTGTCCCTAATTAGTTGACCACGACTGTATATATAATTGGAATCTCGGAAACGGCTCCAGCGATTTTCTTGAAATTTAGTATGCAGGGGGTTTCGGGGGTGATAAATCGATCCAGCTAGATTTAATTTTTAGAAAACGTCATTTACCCCAAAAAACGAGCAAAGCTCGGTCACCCAGGTACTATACATTTGTACAAGAAAGGTATTAGATAGATATATACCTATATACATATAATGGAAATACATTATGATAGAGGTGTATAAACTGTTCATCCAGTTCCTGCTCCATTTTTTACAATTCTTCTTGAAATTTAAAGTGTAATAGAGGAGGTAATAATCAAAACTATAGGAACAAACATCTGTGTTCATCACACAAATGTTTGTCCTGGGTTCCCACCCAACCCGATCGAACCCACAACACTACAGCGCAGAAGGTAGAGCTACCAACTGAGCTGAGAGGTCAGGCGAAGTATAAAATAGAACTTTTTAAAATTCACCCACATTTGTTACACAGTTTCACGCGGTGTTGTACGTGCATGTTACGCCATTAACTTACGTCAGACATATTTAGTCTGTTTTTTCACGAGGTCCGTTGGCAATCTGTTTGATTGTCACATTTAGCCACGGTGCGGTCAGAGCGTACGAACTTTATTCTGTCAGTACCTGGATGACCGAGCTTTGCTTGGTTTTTTTTACGACGTCTGCTAAACAACGCCATCTATTGTCAAGTAGCTTTAGTGTTGTTGTGTCGGTAAAACAGTAGCATTTATTCATTGCCTGAAAACACAGATAAAATGACGTTTTTTAAAAATGAAACCTAGCTAGATCGATACATCGCCCCCGAAACCCTCTTCGTACGTAAATTTCATAAAAATCGTTGGAATATTCAGATTAAATAAATATACACACAATTTACAAGAATTGCTCGTTTAAAGGTATTAGAATAGATATACGTACGCAGTCAGTGCGTAACGCACGTACAGTGATTTATAGCAATAGCTACGAACGACGTCATACGTTTAGGTTAATACTAAATACGGCCATACGTGACGTGTGTGCGCATAATAAAATACACGTATCACAACACCCAGGCCCGGAACAAGCAAACGTTTGTTTCGTAAATACCTACAAAAAGTCATTTTGTTTCATAAATAACTTTGTATAATGGTGAGCGTACACTGGTGGTGTAGTGGTAACATTGCACTTCGATCCTAAGATCGTGGTTTCGCGGATTTTATATTCGATCGCCAGTGCTCTTAAACGGTGAAAAAAACTTATATTCTACTGCAACATGAAGTACTTAGGTAAGTACTACAAAGTAACTACAAATTACGACAATCACTTAAAGCAAAATCCATTCAGCGCGGTCCTCATTGTTGTGACAGGTGTTGTTGACAGAAATTAACTCTGAACGTGTAGATTGGAGTGAAATTATATGTAGGTAAAAGATTGGCTGGCACCAGCAGTATGTGAATTTTTAGTCCATGCAAATAGTGTTTCATTTCAGTTTTTTCGTTTCGTTTTTCGATTACATCCCCAATTCAGTGTGTTGGAATTTTAAACGGTCGTTTTTGTTTTTTTTTAATAATATGTGTTTTTTTGGTTTTTATCATGATAAAGTCACGTATTTGTCAAAAAATCTTTTAGTTTTGCATTTTTTGACAACTCCTACCAACATCGTCCTGCCCTTTTCCCACGTTATATGGGGTCGGCACAACATGTGATCTTCTTCCATTTCTCTCTTTTATTCGTCATCTCAGTTCTCACTCCTTTCTTACCCATTTCATCTTTCACACAATCTTTTCTTTGGCCCACCCCTGTATCCATCCACATTCATACCTAACACTCTCCTTGTCACATGACATTCATCTCTTCTCATAACATGCCCATAATACGCTTACCTATTACTCCTCATCTTTTCCGTCTTTGACAACTAACAGATTGGTTAGTGTTATTGATATTAAGTAGTGGTGTGTATTTTTTGATAAGAATAAGTAGATTTTCAAAAATTTCTAAATTTTTAGAGGTGTGTTTGACTTGGTTTTTAACCAAGGTTTTCTAACTAATTCATGTTTTAGCTCCGGTGAATTTATCACTTATATCCTTGAGCATCGTGTAGTTCAATTTCTATGTAATCTATTAAGCGGTAATAGATAAATTTGGGTTGCAATACTTGCAATATATCAAAATTCTGTGCCACATAATTATTTTAACTGTCAAACGCTCACTTTGGTCAAGCAGTTGGGGTCATGTGAGTTAGGGTGGATTTGATCACTATTTTCAGAATAATTAAATGTCAAGTGCAAGCAAATATCAGTTTACTCTTTGATAACTTTAATTTATTCAGGGGATAGTGATTAAAACTAGCTTGGTTTAATCGACCGTAGTTGGGTTTTGGTTGTTTAGCGAAAAGTGTTCAACTGAAAGTTTTATAATGATTACTAGCTGACCCGACAGACGTTATCCTGTCTTAACCATGAATATTGTTTTTTTTTATTTCATAAGAACCTTTTCCTTACAATAACAAACACAACAAAAAAGAATTAGCGAAATTGGTAAAGCCATTCACGCGTGATGCCGTGACCAAGGGAAATAGGGATTGATTTTTATATAAAGAGAGATTAGTTTCTGATAAATTGAATGTAGAGAAATGTATATAGAGTGAGATACACTGTACTGTGTTTATTATCACAATTTAATAATAACAGAAACACTCTAACTGAATGACAAGTCGTTAATGCAAAGTGAAACAGAAATTATACTAACGACTGACGTTCAATCATCCCCATTCAAACTTTAATTCAACTTGAATCGCTGTGGAGTTGAGTTTTGCTTGCTTAGCACCAGTTTCTGGTGTCATCAAGTCGTTAGTAAGTTTGTTTGAGGCGAAAATGCTCTGATCAATTGGATATCTAGTAAGTATACAAGCGATTTTGTATTAAGAACGTTTTTAAATTTTAAAACATTAATTTAAATTCTAAATTATTTTAAATAAACAAAAACTAAATGTTCTAAGAAACTTGGACCGAGTTCAAATTAGAATTCAAGCTCTCAAGCAAGAGATAGGTAAGCTTTGTTTTGTAGAACTTTGCCCAATTATATTTCTAACTGGATATTCTTGCTTAAAGTTACAATTTTAATACGGTTTTTCATTTAAATAACTGGTTAATTGAGTCAGTTCAGAACAAAAACAAAGATTTAACTCGACTTTTGAAGTAGCATTATGAAATGCAAAGTAAAAAAGTTGACTTTAAATTAATGTAGCCATAACAGCCTGCTTGCTTTGAAACTACACAAAAACACTGTTGATTTTCTTTTTTATCTCGGTATTCGTTTGGACTGAGAGGATTTTGTTTGTGCTTATCCGAATTTGATGCGGTTTTCAGTTATGGGTTCGGGTTTCATTGGTGCATGTTCTTAGATAAGTGTTACGGTGACAAATCACCAGGGTGCACTGCAGCAAACATTGTTTGTGCAAATCCATGTTGGCATTTTATTTTATCCTTTTTCAATTAAAGTACTTATTAACCGTCGTTGTTTTTTTAAGAATTTTTGATTTTGTTACCTTTCTTGAATTTGAAACGACGTTACGCATCGCGTGATTTTAGTCATATAGCACAACTCGCGATACCGAGGCAAAGTTTACTTGATCCAAACATCGCTTGAATATTGCAATATTCACGGGTCTAAGTATATTTGATCTACGTTGCAATTTTCACCGTTGACACAGAGCGTTTTGTTTTTGGAGTTTATTTTGCACCAGCTTTAGTACCTTCCAATATCACGGTAGGGCTTGGCCTCGTAAATATTTATAACTCTACGCAAAGAGGAGATTAGATCTCTTCCGCGCGTGACTTCATCCGATCATTTTCTTTTAACCCTTCGTGGGCCAAAGCGGGTTATGTCAGCATAAGGTGATTTACTTTGCACTTTAAGTGAGGTTTGTTGAGCTAGTCTAGTGTTAGAACAGTATGAATGATAGATTTTTTGTAGCTGTTGTCTTTTTTCCCTGACTCATCTATACTATAATAATATAATAATAATATTATAAAGAGGAAAGATTTGATTGTTTGTTTGTTTGTTTGTTTGTTTGTTTGTTTGTTTGTTTGTTTGTTTGTTTGTTTGAATTGAATAGGCTCCGAAACTACTGAACCGATTTGAAAAATTCTTTCACCAATGTGTAGAATGAACTTTCAGGATGAACATAGGCTATATTTTATGTAGGTACTTCGCGGGCGACGCCGCGTGCAGAAGCTAGTCAAAAATAAAATGATTTAAATAAATAATGTTGGACATTTCACACAACGCCATCTAGCCCCAAATTAAGGAAAGCTTGTACTATGGGAACTGGATAGCTGATAGACTAATTTTGATATATATACATTTTTTTGGTAATTGTGTGTGGATTTACTTTTATCATAGAGTGAGGTTAATTGAACTTATCTAGTCTTATGAAGGCTACCCGTTAAAAATGAGAATTAATTACACAAAAAAGTTTTACCTAAATTGTGACGTAATTCAAAGTGACAAGCGTTGAATAAAATAATGAATCCTATTTCGCGAGAGTTATTTGAATACCAAGCTTGAGAATAATATTATATTGTGTCGTTTTTATTAGCATACAAAGAAGGTTGTATTAATCAGAAGAACGAATGTTCGTGTCTCGACGTTTTTGTCAAAATTTCAGTTATTCTAAGAACATTGTCTTCTAATAATGTTTGTCCTACATAGAAAAATGCTCACAAAAATGGTTAAAATGCATACAACAAAACATCGTATTATATTTCCTCGTTTAACTTGAAACAAAGTAGTTTAGATAAACAATAGTGTGTTTTTGAATTCCAAACCATTTGCAAAACGATATTTTTAATTATAAAGAAAAAATGAACTACCAATTAGGTTCCAATTTTCATTTGAGTTTTCATAAATATTCATGTTTCGAATCGAAATAATATTACCAGATACAATTTGCATACTGTAAACCATACATCACACAGTTTATCTGATACTTATAATCATAACATGGTTTCAACAAGATTATTTTTGACAAAATAAATTTAAACTTATACCATTATAATTTTTTATTATCATAATTATATCATCATACTTGATTATGTACGAAAGGGATAATAGATATGTGACATTCCAACATCGCTAAGGAATAGAAAACATAAAAAATGTATAAAAGAGATCGCGTGACTTAGAGGTAGCGGGTTACTTTTGTCGCCGTGACTATTTCAAATCCGTGGCTATGTATAGAGATGTCACCTAGTTATCTCGTCGTAACATGCGCGCATCAATCTCATATTTCCGGAATAAGTAGCCTATGTGCTATTCCAGATTATAATCTATATCTGTGCCAAAATTCATCCAGATCCGTTCAGCCGTTTCAGCGTGAAAGAATAACAAACATAGGTACATCCAGACATCCATACATTCTAACAAACTTTCGCGTTTATAATATTAGTAGGAAGTAGGATCATACATTTTTAAATTCTTTTATCCACCTATGTTATAGCTTCTCCCTAGTCTCTAAGGTTTGCTGGTAGAAAACTCTTGTAGGATTAAGCTCGCCTTTGTGCATGTATTTATTTTTTTCTGTCGTGCTTGTAAATATTTTACTGTGTACAATATAGAATTACAAGTTGTTCAAAGCTAGTATTATATATGTACATATAGGCGGTGTGGTCGCTCAGCGACAAAGCCTTTTGTTTTGTATGGTGTTAAATAAAAAAAAAGTATTATAGAGAGCGCTGGTGGTGCAGTGGTAGCACCCCGGCCTCACGATCCGAAGGTCGTGGGTTCAAACCTGATCGTGCACCAATGAGTTTTTCCATTCGAAAAATTTATGTGCGCAATGCCAGTGCTCTTAAACGGTGAAGGAAAACATCGTGAGGAAACCGGCATACCCTAGAACCAATAATTCGAAGGTGTGTGTCATAGGTTAGTATTCTTATAAGCGGCGATGGGCTTGCAACCTGTCACGTACGGAATACTAACTACTGTGCAAAATGTGGGCATGTACCAAATGTCATGTTTGGAATTGCCTCTGACTACCCCCTTTAGATATCCTCAATGATCTAAGTAACCAAAGATCTGAGGAGATATCTACCGAGCCCGGGGATTACAGTCGTGATCATATTTTATTTTTTTTATTTTTATTATATCTTTTTTTTTCTAAAAAACATCGTTTAACCAAACTTCAACCAGTATTTCCTCATATTTCAGCTGTGAAAACTCCAATACAAATGCGCAGCTCAATCTTACAGTTGAAAACAAATCGATTCCGTCAACATCTCAGCCCAAAGAAATTGGTTTCGAACCGAACTGAAATTCTAGTTCCAACGGGTGCCAATTGGTCGGAGTGAACTGTGCTAACGAGAAAAATAAACCATGAAATATTTAGCTTCCACTTTTTAGGGTTAAACACCTAAAAGTGGAAATGAGAAACCTTATTCTTATCTTAATATAGGTACACTTTTCGATTGTAAATTACATTTCTTACTAGCTTCCGCCCACGGCTTAGGCCGCGTGGTACCTTGAAAAACAAATCTATCCCACGTGAACCGAACATTTTTCCGGACTAAATTAGCCTATGTGCTATTTCAGATATACTATGTTCTATTTCTGTGCCAAATTTCATCCAGATCCGTCCAGCCGTGAAAGAGTAACAAACATCCATACATACAAACTTTCACGTGTATAATATACTAGCTGTCCCGCTCGCGACTTCGTTCATTTAAAATACCTAAACCGAGTTTCAAAAAAAAATCACACTACTCATAAAATAATCCCATATTAACTTTGACACCCCATTAATCCCCTTTTGGAGGGTTATTTTGAAAAATCCAGATATAATGTGTCTATTTATTTTGCCTACTAAGTATTTAAACCGAGTTTCAAACAAATCGCACCCTCGTCAAAAAAACGTTGACACCCCATCTTTTTTGGAGAGTAATTTTGAAAAATCCAGGTATGCGTTTTAAATTAATACCAAAACCACATTTCTTTTATTAGATACATTTCAAGGATTTCAAAATTTCGTGTATTTTTTTTGTATTCGATACATTTCGAGAACTCCCAAATTGCGAGTTCTATTCTCACTTGCCGTCTTCATCATTGTTCAGGAAATGCTTTTCGCAACCCACTGGGCATTCTGAAGGCAGCATAAATAGGAAGTGTTTACGATGCGATTTATGACTTTCACACGAAGGTTCCATTATGCAGCGTTCACACGAGCAGAAAATACGTTCGCTAGGGACTAATTTTGCATCGCGGATAAAAATTACTTTCATTCCAGTATGAGCGAGAATACCGTATATTGTGATAAAAGTGTGTCGGGAAAGTACAGGACTCGATCCCCTGTGGAAGAAGTACGTGACCTAAATGTGGTTATTGGTTTTCTGAAATGTTGCTTATTAAGCGTTCCTATTTTTCCGACTGGGCTTGATATTATTATTTCGTTGTGTGTATGTTCTGCGAATTTAGAAGATGTTTCTGACAGTAGATATTCATACTTGAGAACACTAAGTTTGTTTATACAAAACTAGCTGTCCCGCTCGCGACTTCGTTCACCCAAGTTTCAAACAGTCACACACCTCATAAAAAATCCCATACTATGTTTAACACCCCATTTTACCCTTATTAGAGGTTATTTTGAAATATCCAGAAACACGTATCCGTTTATTTTTCATTTAAACTTAAAGCATCACAACCAAAATTCAGACCAATCGCACCATTCGTTAAAAAGTTTCATACTAACGTTTTCACGCTTTTTAACAAGGGTGGAATTTCTAAAAATCCCGCCTTAATGACCACCCGTTTTGTTATAAAAGGAAGCTTTCCAAATTTCAGCTTTCTAACTTCGGTGGTTTCGGTTCGGCGATGATGAGTCAATCAGTCAGTCAGTCAAACTGGCTGTTAAGATATAGGTATAGATAACTAAGGACCTTCGGAAGGAAGATGTTGATTTCAGGGTTGAACACGCACAAAACAGCAATGTAGCAGCGATTGGTTAAACTTTTTAAAGTAATAATTTACAAACAAAATCGCAGAGAGTTCCACTAAAAGAAACTACTACGAAATATCGAAGAACAGTATTCCAAAAGTACAGGAAACCGAATATCGTGTGAGAGAACAAGTTTATTTACGTCATTCAATGGGATCAAAACATCTGGTATATCGCTATAATATCAACTATTATATTTTAGCTCGCTAGCTATCAACAAAACTATCTCAACCACTTTCCATCAAACTAACAGTACAGCAAAAAAACATATTACGAAAACGCAGTCTCGCGTCTCGCAAATTCTATTACATCGACAAGGGTCCCTTTCAACAGATCATTTCGGGTTATTGTTACTACATTATTATGATAGCACTGGTGTAGTGGTGGCAACCCTACCTTTCGATCCGATGGTCGTGGGTAAAAAACCGGTCTTGTATCTCTATATCGTGGAAACATCATGGGAAAACACGTATTGTACATGTATTTTCTATGGGTACGGAGCTGTTATTTCAGCCAAAAATATGATCATTTCAATTTTATTATTATTTTAAGCGGCGAAAAAACGAACCACTATCTCAAATTGACGTGTTTATTTTGTAGCATAGCACTATTATAAATTGTAATAATGATCCAGATCAATGAAACAACTTGCTATAAAAGCAATAATAAGAGAATTCTAGAGTTTCCTTTTGTTTAGAATCATTACCATTTAAAATTAATTCCAAAAGTTTCTAAGCATGGTATCAATGAGCAAAAAGCTACATCTGAGCCACACTGAGCTTAAAACTCTGGCAGCACATTAAAAAAGTTTTCTTAAAGTAGGGTGTTCTATTATTCTGTGTAGAGCGGGACAAAATCTGAGAAAATAAGCAAAGTTCTGATAATCTAGACTTTAAGCTTTTAAGTTCTAATCTGACGGTCAACAGTGACCGTCTGTGGTCAAAAATTTAGGTAATTTCTACTTCCATTTCTACGCACCCAATTACCGATTTCAAAACTGATCGTAATTAAACTTAAGATTACAGAAAAAAAATGACCCTCTAAAGTAGGTCACCGTGATTTACGTTGGTAAAGCGTTGATTAGCAATAAAAAAGTTCAGCGCTAGTCAAAAAATAACCTTATTTTCACTCACATACGGCTTTATTATATATTTTTTGTTTTTGCTTCAAAGCATTATATACACCAAAAAACTTATAAAGTATAAAGTACGGTCACGTTATTGCTCCTAGAAGCACTTCAATATTTATCCAAATAGAATGGCAAAAGTTTTCTTTTATCGAGTTAGTATCGATACACGTTTTACTTTATTCAAACTTGTCTCCGAGGCAGCAGGACCGACTTGTGTCTAAAAGGGTCAATCCATTTGTTTGAACTCGGACAAGACAAGTAAAGTGGAGTTCTACATTATATTGCTATAGTTTTGAGGAGAAAAGTGCTAAGTTTTTCTTGTTTTTGTCCTATTTAAGTTATTTTCTTGTATCAAAAATAACTAGATTACATTATACAAGTATACACAACCATAATGATATTTGACGACCTCTGTGGCGCAGCGGGCGAGAGTCCACCTGCGACGCAAGAGGTTGCGGGTTCGATTCCCGCCTCGGAACAAATTTGTGTATGATCTGCAAAAATTTGTTCCGTTGGTCTGGGTGTTTTCTATGTATAATAAAAAATATCTTTCTATGTATATAATGTATTAAATATATCAGTTATCTAGAACCCATAACACAAGCTTTGAGTAGCTTACTTTGGGGCTAGATGATGCTGTGTGGATTGTCCAGCATTATTTATTTATTTATTTATTATGTAATAGTATATTGAAATGCTAAGAAACACTCCACATTTTTTATGTTACATTTTAGATACATACTTTGACACTCTAGAGTTGAAAATTAATTGCTTTGAGCATCAAATTCAGCCTTTTTAGGTCTTATAGTTTAGGCTATGCCTTAATTGCGTCCATTAAACAGTGAAAATCCGAACAGACAGAAAAACAGAAGAGCAGATAAAAATACGCAGAAATTCTTAAAATGCTTTTTAAGAATTTTTTTTTTTTTTCACCATGTTTTTCTTGTTCTGACTTTTTTCAAAATAACTTTTTCAGTAAACAATTTTTAACCTGTACAGCTTTATTAATGGTTTCTTTTTTCAATTTACTAGCTCTCAGCATTACCAGTCTGCAAAATAATTTGGTGATTTTATTTCTTTTTGTTTTTCCAAATAATTAAATGTCCCAAGAACCCTACAAAAGATAGTGTCAGCACGTCAGCGTACACGGCGCTAATTAGTTGAGAAACTTGCTTAATAGCTCCGTTGTTCCGAGGGAGTAAGGTCGTTACTCAGGCATGCACGTTTGTTTGGGTGATTAAATTGCTGAATTACGCGTGCTTGATCGAGTTTAAATGGACCACGGCTAAACGGATTCAACACAAACTAAGTACTTGTTCTTCTTCTTTTTCTTCTTCTTCAATTATGGCATCTGTCTCTTGGAGAACAATTTCGCCAGTGTCAAGTGTATTTATCTATAAGTAAAGTCAACGTCACAGAATCATAGTCAAGTTGTCAAGTAAATTTTAAGCAATTATAATAAAATAAATAATAATAATAATAAATATTGGTGGACATTCCACACAGCGCCATCTAGCCCCAAACTAAGCAAAGCTTGTATTATGGGAACTAGATAGCTGATAGATTAATTAAATACTTTTATTTTTGTAAATACATACATGGAATACTAATACCACCCAGACACAGAACAAACATTTGCGTTCGTCACACAAATGTTTATCCTGGGTGGGGATCGAACCCACAACCTGCAGCGCAGAAGGCAGAGCTACTACCAACTGAGCTGTGAGGCCAGTCAAATTATGGCTGTTATGTTTAAAATTCTCGGATTTTTTTCGATGGATTTAGAAAGGAACTATTCACCTTAATACAGTCTTGGTGAGTCTTGGCTTTTTCACAGTTTGATATGTTCAATATTTTATTTCAAATTTATTTTTCAGCCTTATATTTTGTCTTCCTTGATATTTTCCGCAAAATGAGGGTTGAATTTCTGTTGAAAACATTTCATTCAGCGAAAGTTTTTGACTGTTGAAAACATTGAAAACTTTTCACTCACACAAATTCCTGCATTCGCTGCCTAATTAAAATACGTGCGTTGTAATTAGCCTCCGACTCAGAAATATGAAAAGTTATTCCTGACATTACACCAGTGAAAGCATAAAAACATCGAAAAATACCTTGGTGGGCGTGCCTTGTCAGTTTTGCCAAACGATTATGTCAAAAATTTACAGAAGCTTTTAATAATACGTTACACGCCAATTAAAACCCAAACGTCCAGGGAATAGAGTCAATATTGATTCATTTTTGGCAAATGTGGGTTATATTATCTATTCTATGATTCTATGTATGTATTTAACCAATATTAGTTTTTTTAATTTATAATTACTTGATATGTTTTTTAATTACCGATTAGATTCACATGCAGGTCGACCAATATTGCATACCTAAAACCAATTAGTTTCTAACACATGTTATTAACCTCCAATCATATAGTATCGCTAAAACTCAGAAACAGGTTCCGGTATAATCAAGAGAGTTATGGTGTGCTAGCTCTTTATATCCCATCTATGAAGAAGGTTCCCGTTTTTACCTCAAGGGGCTTATGAAGATATAAGGGCTGAAAGTTTCACCTTCTAGAAATTTCTAGAATAGTCCAGAATATATGTTGTGGAATGTTTGGGAATAGTCTGGAACGCTCCCTGAGCAAAGCCGGGTACCCCAGGTAGTTCGCAATAGTCAAATATAAAATATTTCAAAAAAATCCTCGTTCAATTTATCCCTCGAGGTTATAAAGTTAAAAAAAACGCTGCTGGTAACATTGTACCAAATTAAAGAAAACTTTCCAGTCGAGTTTTTTGCGGTCTCTTCTTGTTATTCGAAAATTTCAACTTTTTATGTTAACATTTGACTTTTTTTATTAATAGACTGATTTTTTTTTATTAAAAGAACGTTTAAAGAACGAAAATGTATAATGATAAGAAATTAATTTCGAAATACTTTTGGTGTAACGAAATACTCGTAATTAAGATAATGATATAAACATCCCTTTACGGATAATGTTACGACATAAATTTATGATATCCCTAAGGCTCTGTTATTTCAAGCTTTTCTTATAACGCTTAAAGTATATTAAAGATTATAAAGCATATTAGAGCGCTGGTGGTGTAGTGGTAGCACCCCTGACTCACGATCCGAAGGTCGTGGGTTCAAACCTGGTCGTGCACCAATGAGTTTTTCCATCCGAAAAATTTATGTGCGCAATGCCAGTGCTCTTAAAAGGTGAAGGAAAACATCGTGAGGAAACCGGTATACCCTAGAACCAAAAATTCGAATGTGTGTGTCATAGGTTAGTGTTCTTATAAGCGGCGATGGGCTTGCAACCTGTCACGTACGGAATACTAACTACTGTGCAAAACGTGGGCATGTACCAAATGTCATGTTTGAACTTGCCTCTGACTACCCTCTTTAGATATCCTCAAAGATCTAAGTAACTAAAGATTTGAGGAGATATCTACCGAGCCTGGGGATTACAGTCGTGATCATATTTATTTATTTTATTTTTATTTTTTAGTATATTAAAAAGGGGTTCGAGATATAATGTAACATAGATACCTAATTTACTTTTAATGTGACATCGGTGGTAATTAATATATTATTCCGCAGACGAACCTATAAAATGTTAAAAGAGATGAAATGAGAGAGAGAAATGTTTGTTCATTAGAAAGACGAAATTAGCGTAACATTTTAAATGCCAAAACAAAAATAAGCAAGATCACAATTTTAATCCCCAGGGTCGGTAAATAATCTCAACGTATCTCTAGTTACTTAGATCTTTGGTTGTCAGAGGCACATCTAAACATGATACATGTCCATATTTGTCACAGTAGTAATTAAATAACAAATTACAGTTACTTAATGGTTGTTTTAAAAAGAACTAAAATTGTAATTTGGTATTTAATTTCCACCATACATTCTTAGCTTTAGTCACCACCAATTTACATGGCTTTTTAAATAAGCTTAATCACTCTGATAACACGTCAGTTTAGTCAAATCAAGAACTGTAATTTAAAATGTTTACGCTAATTTAGTCTTTAGTGTATACAAAATGAGATCGTGTGTAGTAAATAATTTTTTTAGTTACTCCGCGTAATAAGATAATTAGGTAAGTACTACACACATTATCATACGTTTCTTATAATAAGCTTACGTACGCGGTAAGGAATAAGAAAATGATAACGTTGTAAGTCGAAAATAAACTCTCATAATTTGGTTTTTAGGTTCAATTTCTTTTAACTCATTGCTACTTTCATAACATAATGCCAACATCAATCACCTTGTACCCTAAGCACCGAATTCTCACATGATATCAATAAATGCAAATTTTTGCATCAGTCCATTGAAATAATTGTTTATGGTAAGTGTGGATTTCGAAACGATTATATAAAAGTAAATTCGTTTTATATAATACTAGCTGTCCCGCCCGCGACTTCGTTCACTTAAAGTAGGTATCTAACTAAACTGAGTTTCAAACAAATCACACTAATAAAAAAATCCCATAATAACTTTGATACCCAATTTTACCCCTTTAGAGGGCTTTTTGAAATATCCAGGAATACGTTTCCATTTATTTTGCATTTAAAGTATCCAAACCAAAATTAAGACCAATCGCACCACCCTTTAAAAAGTACTCATAAGAACATTGACCACACATTTGACCCCTTTTTGAAGGTTACATTGAAAAATCCTGAAACATGTGTCTATTTATTTTGTATTTACAGTAAGTACAAAAAGTTTCAGACCATTCGCACCACCCGTTAAAAAGTTAACATACAAACATTGACCCCACATTTGACCCCTTTTTGAAGGTTTTTTTGAAAAATCCTGAAACACGTGTCCATTCATTTTGCATTTACAGTACACAAGCAAAGTTTCAGACCAATCGCACCACCCGTTAGAAAAATTCCATACTAACATTGACCCCCCTTTGACCCCTTTTAGAAGGTTATATTGAAAAATCCTGAAACACGTATTCATTTATTTTACATTTACAGTACACAAACAAAGTTTCAGGCCAATCGCACCACCCGTTAAAAAGTTCCCATACAAAAATTGACCCCACATTTGACCCCTTTTTGATGGTTATATTGAAAAATCCTGAAACACGTGTCCATTCATTTTGCATTTACAGTGCACAAACAAAGTTTCATGAAAATCACTCCACGCATTAAAAAGTTTCATACTAACGTTTTCACCCTTTTTCACCCCCTTAGAAGTGGAATTTCCAAAAATCCCGTCTTAGTGGGTGGTTTTGTTATAAAAGGAAACCACCTTCCAAATTTCAGCTTTATAGCTTCAGCGGTTTCGGCTGGGCGATGATAAGTCAGTCAGTCAGTCAGTCAGTCAGGTTAAGCTCTTATATAGGTATAGATATATTATATACAATGACGATAACTTTTTACTGACATCGATTTTAGTAAAATAAAGCCTATTTTCTGCTATCAATTATGCTATGTCCACCAGAAGAAACTACATGAAAATCCGTTCAGTAGTTTCAGAGATGTGCGCAATCAACCAAATAAATAGACATATAGACAGAGCCATAGATAAATAGACATATAGAAAGAGCCATAGATAAATAGACATATAGACAGAGCATAATCGTCGATTTGTGTTTTATGATTCTTATTTAGTGTTCTTTCTCTTTATGACCTTTAATTTGTTTAATTCGAAGGTATGTGTCATAGGTTAGTATTCTTATAAGCGGCGATGGGCTTGCAACCTGTCACGTACGGAATACTAACTACTGTGCAAAATGTGGGCATGTACCAAATGTCATGTTTGGACTTGCTTCTGACTACCCCCTTTAGATATCCTCAAAGATCTAAGTATCTAAAGATCTGAGGAGATATCTCCCGAGCCCGGGGATTACAGTCGTGATCATATTTTTTTTTTTTTTTATTTGTTTTTTCAGACATACCGGCTTCTCTGTTGTTATAATCTACAAAGAGATTGCTAGTGAATCGGCACCATTATAAACTAGTGCTAAGGGTACTGGAATCCATTTGTGGTAACCCTTGTCGTGATCCGTCATACCACGTCATATTGCGGGTGACATTGATATTGATTATCAATAGTATACTATCTTCCTGAAATAGAAACCTCGTTATTATTAGTATTAGACGGGTATTTATCGCGTTTAAATTACCTTATATTTTCCCGACGTTTCGACAGGTTTGCACGCTGTCGTGGTCACGGGTAGACTCTACTAGGGTCTACCCGTGACCACGACAGCGTGCAAACCTGTCGAAACGTCGGGAAATATAAGGTATCTAAACGCGATAAATACCCGTCTAATACTAATAATAATGTGTTCAGATCGCGTAAGTTTAAAAGTACAATTATAGAAACCTCGTGCTGGTAGAAATGAAAACAGGGTCGGAATGAGACTCAATTCTTTTACCCGACTGCGGAAAAGTAGGATGTATGTATGTATGTGAGTTTTTAGCTGTCGCTGGAGCCTAAACGGCTCGATAGATTTTCACAAGGATTTTCTGCGGTGCATTTGACTGACAACTACGTCGCTCTGGTTTTTATATTTTTTCTCGTGTTATTTTGAGTTTTATTGCGTAATTTTGGTGGTTATTTTGCCAATAAAGCCCGGGTTCTTGACGCGAGTGTAAGATATGTGAATTAGAGTGAATAGTTCCCTTCAAATTCCATCGGAGGAAATCCCGAAAATTTTGAACAAAACAGCCATCTTTTGTTTAAAATTGACTTGACAACTTGACTATGACTCTGTGACGTTCACAATACATAAAATACTTAAATAGAATATAATAATATACTTTACAATACATAAATACACGACACTGGCAAAATTGTTCTCTAAGAGACAGATGCCATAATTGAAGAAGAAGAAGAAGAAGATTTTGACAAATGAAGTGTTGTTGAATTTGTCTAGGTAACATAGGCTATAAAAAATTTAAAATATCCAATATGGCGGCAATAGCTTTTTAATATATTTAATTACTCGTACTTTCAGTCGTTTATTGTTAATTTTTGCAGTTAATATTAGTTTTCACACCATATTTTTTTTATTCTATGTATGAATTTACAAAAAAAGTAGGTTTATAAAACTAATCTATCAACTATCTGGTTCCAACAGTACAAGCTTTGCTAAGTTTGGGGCTAGGGGGTGTTGTGTAATATGTCCACAAATATATATTATTTTTATTATTTATATTGTCTAATATTTTTGTACCATTCTTTTTTTTGAAATGCTAAGAAATACTCCACATTTTTTACATTACATTTTAGATACATACTTTGACACTCTAGAGTTGAAAATTGAAAATTAATTGCTTTGAGCATCAAATTCAGCCTTTTTAGGTCTTATAGTTTAGGCTATGCCTTAATTGCGTCCATTAAACAGTGAAAATCCGAACAGACAGAAAAACAGAAGAGCAGATAAAAATACGCAGAAATTCTTAAAATGCTAGCACCATGTTTTTCTTGTTCTGACTTTTTTCAAAATAACTTTTTCAGTAAACAATTTTTAACCTTACACCGTTTTAACCGTACAGCTTTATTAATGGTTTCTTTTTTCAATTTACTAGCTCTCAGCATTACCAGTCTGCAAAATAATTTGGTGATTTTATTTCTTTTTGTTTTTCCAAATAATTAAATGTCCCAAGAACCCTACAAAAGATAGTGTCAGCACGTCAGCGTACACGGCGCTAATTAGTTGAGAAACTTGCTTAATAGCTCCGTTGTTCCGAGGGAGTAAGGTCGTTACTCAGGCATGCACGTTTGTTTGGGTGATTAAATTGCTGAATTACGCGTGCTTGATCGAGTTTAAATGGACCACGGCTAAACGGATTCAACACAAACTAAGTACTTATTCTTCTTCTTCTTCTTCTTCTTCAATTATGGCATCTGTCTCTTGGAGAATAATTTCGCCAGTGTCAAGTGTATTTATCTATAAGTATTGTCAACGTCACAGAATCATAGTCAAGTTGTCAAGTAAATTTTAAGCAATTATGTTTAAAATTCTCGGGTTTTTTTCGATGGATTTAGAAAGGAACTATTCACTTTAATACAGTCTTGGTGAGTCTTGGCTTTTTCACAGTTTGATATGTTCAATATTTTATTTCAAATTTATTTTTCAGCCTTATATTTTGTCTTCCTTGATATTTTCCGCAAAATGAGGGTTGAATTTCTGTTGAAAACATTTCATTCAGCGAAAGTTTTTGACTGTTGAAAACATTGAAAACTTTTCACTCACACAAATTCCTGCATTCGCTGCCTAATTAAAATACGTGCGTTGTAATTAGCCTCCGACTCAGAAATATGAAAAGTTATTCCTGACATTACACCAGTGAAAGCATAAAAACATCGAAAAATACCTTGGTGGGCGTGCCTTGTCAGTTTTGCCAAACGATTATGTCAAAAATTTACAGAAGCTTTTAATAATACGTTACACGCCAATTTAAACCCAAACGTCCAGGGAATAGAGTCAATATTGATTCATTTTTGGCAAATGTGGTTATATTATCTATTCTATGATTCTATGTATGTATTTAACCAATATTAGTATTTTTAATTTGTAATTACTTGATATGTTTTTTAATTACCGATTAGATTCACATGCAGGTCGATCAATATTGCATACCTAAAACCAATTAGTTTCTAACACATGTTATTAACCTCCAATCATATAGCATCGCTAAAACTCAGAAACAGGTTCCGGTATAATCAAGAGAGTTATGGTGTGCTAGCTCTTTATATCCCATCTATGAAGAAGGTTCCCGTTTTTACCTCAAGGGGCTTATGAAGATATAAGGGCTGAAAGTTTCACCTTCTAGAAATTTCTAGAATAGTCCAGAATATATGAGAGTATTAAAGACTATTTGAATGTATTCCAGAACATTCCAGAACATTCTGTTGTGGAATGTTTGGGAATAGTCTGGAACGCTCCCTGAGCAAAGCCGGGTACCCCAGGTAGTTCGCAATAGTCAAATATAAAATATTTCAAAAAAATCCTCGTTCAATTTATCCCTCGAAGTTATAAAGTTAAAAAAAACGCTGCTGGTAACATTGTACCAAATTAAAGAAAACTTTCCAGTCGAGTTTCTTGCGGTCTCTTCTTGTTATTCGAAAATTTCAACTTTGTATGTTAACATTTGACTTTTTTTATTAATAGACTGATGTTTTTTTATTAAAAGAACGTTTAAAGAACGAAAATGTATAATGATAAGAAATTAATTTCGAAATACTTTTGGTGTAACGAAATACTCGTAATTAAGATAATGATATAAACATTACGAATAATGTTACGACATAAATTTATGATATCCCTAAGGCTCTGTTATTTTAGCTTTTAACGCTTAAAGTATATTAAAGATTATAAAGCATATTAGAGCGCTGGTGGTGTAGTGGTAGCACCCCTGCCTCACGATCCGAAGGTCGTGGGTTCAAACCTGGTCGTGCACCAATGAGTTTTTCCATTCGAAAAATTTATGTGCGCAATGCCAGTGCTCTTCAAAGGTGAAGGAAAACATCGTGAGGAAACCGGTATACCCTAGAACCAAAAATTCGAATGTGTGTGTCATAGGTTAGTATTCTTATAAGCGGCGATGGGCTTGCAACCTGTCACGTACGGAATACTAACTACTGTGCAAAATGTGGGCATGTACCAAATGTCATGTTTGAACTTGCCTCTGACTACCCTCTTTAGATATCCTCAAAGATCTAAGTAACTAAAGATTTGAGGAGATATCTACCGAGCCTGGGGGTTACAGTCGTGATCATATTTATTTATTTTATTTTTATTTTTTTGTATATTAAAAAGGGGTTCGAGATATAATGTAACATAGATACCTAATTTACTTTTAATGTGACATCGGTGGTAATTAATATATTATTCCGCAGACGAACCTATAAAATGTTAAAAGAGATGAAATGAGAGAGAGAAATGTTTGTTCATTAGAAAGACGAAATTAGCGTAACATTTTTAAATGCCAAAACAAAAACAAGCAAGATCACAATTTTAATCCCCAGGGTCGGTAAATAATCTCAACGTATCTCTAGTTACTTAGATCTTTGGTAGTCAGAGGCACATCTAAACATGATACATGTCCATATTTGTCACAGTAGTAATTAAATAAGAAATTACAGTTACTTAATGGTTGTTTTAAAAAGAACTAAAATTGTAATTTGGTATTTAATTTCCACCATACATTCTTAGCTTTAGTCAACACCAATTTACATGGCTTTTTAAATAAGCTTAATCACTCTGATGTCAGTTTAGTCAAATCAAGAACTGTAATTTAAAATGTTTACGCTAATTTAGTCATTAGTGTATACAAAATGAGATCGTATGTAGTAAATAATTTTTTTAGTTACTCCGCGTAATAAGATAATTAGGTAAGTACTACACACATTATCATACGTTTCTTATAATAAGCTTACGTACGCGGTAAGGAATAAGAAAATGATAACGTTGTAAGTCGAAAATAAACTCTCATAATTTGGTTTTTAGGTTCAATTTCTTTTAACTCATTGCTACTTTCATAACATAATGCCAACATCAATCACCTTGTACCCTAAGCACCGAATTCTCACATGATATCAATAAATGCAAATTTTTGCATCTGTCCATTGAAATAATTGTTTATGGTAAGTGTGAATTTCGAAACGATTATATAAAAGTAAATTCGTTTTATATAATATATATTATATACAATGACGATAACTTTTTACTGACATCGATTTTAGTAAAATAAAGCCTATTTTCTGCTCTCAATTATGCTATGTCCACCAGAAGAAACTACATGAAAATCCGTTCAGTAGTTTCAGAGATGTGCGCAATCAACCAAATAAATAGACATATAGACAGAGGCATAGATAAATAGACATATAGACAGAGCCATAGATAAATAGACATATAGACAGAGCATAATCGTCGATTTGTGTTTTATGATTCTTAATTAGTGTTCTTTCTCTTTATGACCTTTTTCATTTGTTTAATTCGAAGGTATGTGTCATAGGTTAGTATTCTTATAAGCGGCGATGGGCTTGCAACCTGTCACGTACGGAATACTAACTACTGTGCAAAATGTGGGCATGTACCAAATGTCATGTTTGGACTTGCTTCTGACTACCCCCTTTAGATATCCTCAAAGATCTAAGTATCTAAAGATCTGAGGAGATATCTCCCGAGCCCGGGGATTACAGTCGTGATCATATTTTTTTTTTTTTTTTATTTGTTTTTTCAGACATACCGGCTTCTACTGTTGTTACAATCTACAAAGAGATTGCTAGTGAATCGGCACCATTATAAACTAGTGCTAAGGGTACCGGAATCCATTTGTGGTAACCCTTGTCGTGATCCGTCATACCACGTCATATTGCGGGTGATATTGATATTGATTATCAATAGTATACTATCTTCCTGAAATAGAAACCTCGTTATTATTAGTATTAGACGGGTATTTATCGCGTTTAAATTACCTTAAATTTCCCGACGTTTCGACAGGTTTGCACGCTGTCGTGGTCACGGGTAGACTACTAGGGTCTACCCGTGACCACGACTGCGTGCAAACCTGTCGAAACGTCGGGAAAATATAAGGTAATTTAAACGCGATAAATACCCGTCTAATACTAATAATAATGTGTTCAGATCGCGTAAGTTTAAAAGTACAATTATAGAAACCTCGTGCTGGTAGAAATAAAAACAGGGTCGGAATGAGACTCACTTCTTTTACACGACTGCGGAAAAGGAGGATGTATGTATGTATGTGAGTTTTTAGCTGTCGCTGGAGCCTAAACGGCTCGATAGATTTTGACAAGGATTTTCTGCGGTGCATTTGACTGACAACTACGTCGCTCTGGTTTTTATATTTTTTCTCGTGTTATTTTGAGTTTTATTGCGTAATTTTGGTGGTTATTTTGCCAATAAAGCCCGGGTTCTTGACGCGAGTGTAAGATATGTGAATTAGAGTGAATAGTTCCCTTCAAATTCCATCGGAGGAAATCCCGAAAATTTTGAACAAAACAGCCATCTTTTGTTTAAAATTGACTTGACAACTTGACTATGACTCTGTGACGTTCACAATACATAAAATACTTAAATACAATATAATAATATACTTTACAATACTTAAATACACGACACTGGCAAAATTGTTCTCTAAGAGACAGTTATAATTGAAGAAGAAGAAGAAGAAGATTTTGACAAATGAAGTGTTGTTGAATTTGTCTAGGTAACATAGGCTATAAAAAAATTAAAATATCCAATATGGCGGCAATAGCTTTTTAATATATTTAATTACTCGTACTTTCAGTCGTTTATTGTTAATTTTTGCAGTTAATATTAGTTTTCACACCATATTTTTTTTATTCTATGTATGAATTTACAAAAAAAGTAGGTTTATAAAATTAATCTATCAACTATCTGGTTCCAATAGTACAAGCTTTGCTAAGTTTGGGGCTAGGGGGTGTTGTGTAATATGTCCACAAATATATATTATTTTTATTATTTATATTGTCTAATATTTTTGTACCATTCTTTTTTTCTTTCAAAAAATACAACGCAAAAAAAATCGTGGGGCTGTTATCTATCTATATCTATATAAGAGCTTGACCTGACTGATTGATCATCGCCGAGCCGAAACCGCTGAAGCTAGAAAGCTGAAATTTGGAAGGTGGTTTCTTTTTATAACAAAACCACCCACTAAGGCGGGATTTTTGGAAATTCCACCTCTAACGCGTGGAGCGATTTTCATGAAACTTTGTTTGTGCACTGTAAATGCAAAATAAATGGACACGTGTTTCAGGATTTTTCAATACAATCTTCAAAAAGGGGTCAAATGTGAGGTCAATGTTTGTATGGGAACTTTTTGACGGGTGGTGCGATTGGTGTGAAACTTTGTTTTTGTACTGTAAATGCAAAATAAATGGATACGTGATTCAGGATTTTTCAATATAACCTTCAAAAAGGAGTCAAATGTGGGGTCAATGTTTGTATGGGAACTTTTTAACGGGTGGTGCGATTGGTGTGAAACTTTGTTTGTGTACTGTAAATGCAAAATGAATGGACACGTATTTCTGGATATTCCAAAATAACCCTCTAAAAAGGGTGAAAGTTATTTATGAATTTTTTTTATTAGTGTGATTTGTTTAAAACTCAGTTTAGATACTTTAAGTGAACGAAGTCGCGAGCGGGACAGCTAGTTTAGTATACTCGTATTATCATATTTTACAGTTTACTGTTTCATTTTAATAAAATGAGAAACCACTGAGCTTGAGTGCACCGCTGAACTAAAACAATGCAGTGCACACATTGTTTCAAGAGATCGACTGAACATACATTGCTGAAATTGTGTATGGTCCAAGTTACAAGCGAAATCATTACAAGTCTTTAAAGTTTTTAAGATATAAAAAATGTACAAACACACGAACTTTTGCATGTATCAGTACTGCCGTCTTGAGCCTAAAGTGCATTAATAGACAATTTTCTGGTCTTAACTGGATTTATCTTGAGATATTATATTATTATTGTTATTATTTAGGCAGCGTAGATCTGGGAAAATCTGAGAGATAAATAATTATTCTTTTATTTTTATCTAAATCCGTCCAGTCTAACCGTGATTGAGTCACAAAGAAACATCCAAATCTACACATTTTTTTAGCACCAATATTTTTGAATTATAACGCTAATTTTGTATTTATCTAGCGTCCGCTCGCGGCGTCGCCCGCGAAGTACCTCCATAAAACATAGCCTATGTTCATCCTGAAAGTTCATTCTACACATTGGTGAAAGAATTTTTCAAATCGGTCCAGTAGTTTTGGAGCTTATTCAATTCAAACAAACAAACAAACAAACAAACAATCAAATCTTCCCTCTTTATAATATTAGTATTTAATAATCAACAAAAGATGACGTATTTAGCATATTTTAAGTTTATAGAGTAACAGAATTACTAACATTAGAGGGTTAAACTTAAACTTGACGAGTGATAGAGGGAAATGGAAGAAGATCAAATGTTGTGCCGACCCCACATAACGTGGGAAAAGGGCAGGAAGATGATGATGAGAGAGTTAAACTTAAGTTTCTAAACCGCAGTATCTTAAGAATTGTTACCGTACTTATATTAACTCGTATGGGTACATGAACTTAAACGGTCAATGACCCTTCTTACATTTATCTCAGCTGAAGTTCTCTTTGAGTGCAATTTGCAAATGAAACTTCTGCAAACCATTCAAATGTCTGCAAGTTTTTATATTATGTAAAATATACATTATATGCTGTATATATGTGTGCAGATATAAATTCAAAATATTTGAATTTATATCTTCGACGGTAATTTTGTTGAATGTATTGGTGTAAATCGTAGCATATTGTAGACGTGCTACGAACATCTGCTACGATGCTACGTAGGAACATGTTAAAATGAACGTTGCTACGTAGAAACATGGTACAAAGTAGAGAGCAAAGAACGAAGTAAATGAGTTTATTGCTAGGTGATGTTTAATAAAACGTTCCAAAAAGGTTTTAAATCCTACGAAAGTAAGTCCTAATAATTAAAAAGGCGAAAGTTTGTGGAAAGTTTGTTTGGATGTCTGGATGACTATGTTTGTTACTCTTTCACGCTGAAACGGCTGAACGGATCTGGATGAAATTTGCCTATAGATTATAGCCTATATAGAGCACATAGCCTATGTGCTCTATATAGGCTATAATCTATATTTGTGCCAAATTTCATCCAGATCCGTTCAGCCGTTTCAGCGTGAAAGAGTTACACTTTTGATTCCGAAAAAATGTACGGTTCCCGCAGGATGATTTTGTTTTTGTTTTTCAAGGTACCACGCGGGCGAAGCCGTGGGCGGAAGCTAGTAAATCATAATAATGTTAAGGTACTTTATGTTCTTTTGTTTTAATTTGTGATGTCAGTATTACATACTCACAAAAAAAATATAATTATATATATTTTTTAATATAATTATATATATTTTTTACGTAATTAGTTATAACAAAAGCAAACAAAGTTCTGAGTGAATTAGAAAACTCGAGTCTAGCAAAATGAGTACAAACAAACTCTTAGTAACAATATGAAGTTGGATGCAAAGGTTCAATCACCTATAGAATTCCATTTAATTTGTCTAAGAGCTTATCTGTTTGAGAGCAAAGTTTACTTCCTGAAATCAAACTACATTTTAAATAAAAAAAACATGATCCCGACTGTAATCCCTAGACTCGGTAAATATCTCCTCAGATCTTTAGTTACTTAGATCTTTCAAGGATAATCTAGAGGGTAGTCAGAGGTACGTCGAAACATGACATTTGGCACATGACCACGTTTTTCACATTAGTTAGTATTCCATACGTGACAAGTTGCAAGTCCATCGTTTCTTGTAAAAATACTAACCTATAACACACACCTTCGGAATTTTTGGTTCTAGGGTATGCCGGTTTCCTCACAATGTTTTTTTCACCGTTTAAGAGCACTGCCATTGCGCACATAAATTTTTCGAATGGAAAAACTCATGGGTGCACGACCGGGCTTAAACCTTTTAACCTTCGTATCGTGAGGCAAGGAAGCTACCACTATACCACAAGAGCTCTACAAAAAAAAATTAAAAGAGAATATGAAAACTAGAAAACTAGTGTTCACTCACATCATACCATTTTTTCCTGCACTGCTATACAGCCTTATACCACCTCAAAGGAGCCTCGTACCCCAAGGCTCTCTTTGCGGTGCTTTTATAGAACATGGCTTTACGAGACTTTTGTACAGCTTCTTTTCGAATAGCTTGTATTTCACAAGCAAGACTAACGAACCTCGGTTTGTGGACCATTTTGTGATAATAAAAAGAAATGATGCCGGTTTTACAAGTTTTAAGTTGGCTACTTCGCTAATAATATGTCCTTTAAGGTCTCTTAGATCATCAAATAATCTCCTCCTTGAAATACCGGCCCACAGCTCATCCTATCGTGATAAGTCTTTCTCTATTCAAGCGGCTAGACTTTGGAATGATCTTCCTGACGACGTTAGGAAGATTGATTCCAGAGAACGTTTCAAAAGACGGACTCGGGAGTTATTTCTTGAATCGTCTCCATCATCCTCTTGCTAAATTTTAATATTTAATTACATAATGGTTTGTATTACTGTTTTAAATTTTCAATCATGTTAAATTTAGGTTTAATGTTAGATTATTAAGGTTATTTCTGTTGTTAGCACGCCTTCTGTATTTTTCCTACTTTACTTTGGTCAGCAGGTAGAAAATGCCTTCGGCATTATGCTCGCCAATTGTGCATATTTTGTATTTTGTGTGCAATAAAGAATTTAAATAAATAAATAAATAAATAAGGTGACGGTAAAGGCCATAGGCAAACGATTTCGAGCATAAGACTATATCAACTTTGCCTTTTTGATGAATAAGTACCTAGGAACATCGCGATTTCAATGCGTAGAAGAATAATATCGTTGAATTATCAGCCAAAAGTAGCTTAGTGTGATATACTTAATCATGGAAAAGCGAATTTCTATTAGGCGCAAATAGTTTTTTCGCTTAAAATCATTTTAATTACTTTCCGAAACAAATGGATCTTTAAAAGTTAGATAACTGTGCAGAGTTTGATACGAAACTAATTGGACATACCGAAAATGTCTCCTTTACACACTTTTACAAAAGGTCCTATACTTTAAATAGTTTAGAATGCAAAACAGCAAGTATTTGGATTCCTTAGAAGTTAGTTAAATATTATGTATCACAGGATATAATCAAATCAAAGCTTCGCTCGCTATATTTTTTTCAGAAAACTTGCATAAAAACACTTAGTTTTCTTGTTTTGTCCACTCCTATTACTCTAAAAGGCAAGTTATAAAATAAAAAAATGTTTCTATGGTGGGCAAGTGTCTGGCTGTGTGAAAGGTGAGGGTTCGAGTCCCACCAAATTGCATGTCTGAAAGTATTTCTTTGATATCTGGGTATTATGGTATCGTAATTTATGATACCCAGGATACAGAGAATCCTAAAGTGAGCTCAGAACTATGTATGTAACAGTTGGCTGTTAAAAAAAAACATTTTGTACAAAAGTACGATTGGATTTATCGAAGCCACTTCAATACGTCTACCATGAGTTGTCACATTTAGATAAATGACGTTACTACAGTATTTAGTAATAGTTCGTTACTATGACATCTGTCGAAATTGTTACTCATGGTACCAAATTCTAAGCAAGTTAATAAGCGCAAACTACAGTCGCTGTAGTACGCTGTGACGTAGGATAGCTACGTGAGGTTTTAGTACCCAACTATCCGCTAGAGGCGCTGTACAATATTTTCATACATTTTTTTAACTACAGTCGCTAGCGAGTATAGATTGTGAAAACTCATGGTAGACCCTCAACAAACACTACATACAAACATCACATCAATAAAGCAGGAAACCCGCCAATTCAGTTACGGCAGTGGTTCTGGCTTACCTTGTATTTGTAGAGTTAAACTGCTACGTCCAACTAAACTAGAGCTTAGAACTTCGTTGAGATCGAAACTTCACCTCGCGTCCTACTTCCAACTCTAAGCTGGACTTTGAGGTACGTACCTGAAATGAAATTATGTTAGGTTTATTAGACTGAAGTTCGAACATAGAAAAGCACAATTATGTGTGGGCGTGCTACTGTGGCAAATAAATATAAATAAATAAATATTGGTGGACAGTTCACACAATACTATCTAGCCCCAATCTAAGCAAAGCTTGTACTATGGGAACCAGATAGCTGATAGAATAAATACTTTTTTTTTTGTAAATACATACATACTCGTAGAATACGTGATAATACCACCCAGATACAGAACAAACATCTGTGTTTATCCTGGGTGGGGATCGAACCCACAAACTGTAGGGCAGAAAGCAGAGCTACTACCAACTGAGCTGTGAGGCCAGTCAAAAGCTGAAAAGTTGCCTATTTTACTGTGAAATGAAGAACAAAGAACAGCAGATAATGTTACTATGTGTTGGCGTGCTACTGGGGAAAATGCTGGATAGCTGCCGATTTAAAAAAAAATATAAAATAAATATGATCACGACTGTAATCCCCAGGCTCGGTAGATATCTCCTCAGATCTTTAGTTACTTAGATCTTTGAGGATATCTAAAGGGTAGTCAGAGGCAAGTCCAAACATGACATGTGGTACATGCCCACATTTTGCACAGTAGTTAGTATTCCGTACGTGACAGGTTGCAAGCCCATCGCCGCTTATAAGAATACTAACCTATGACACATACCTTCGAATTTTTGGTTCTAGGGTATGCCGGTTTCCTCACGATGTTTTCCTTCACCGTTTAAGAGCACTGGCATTGCGCACATAATTTTTTCGAATGGAAAAACTCATTGGTACACTACCAGGTTTGAACCCACGACCTTCGGATCGTGAGGCAAGGATGCTACCACTACATCACCAGCGCTCTAAGTTGCCTATTTTACTATAACATAAAAACAAAAACATAAAAACAAACATGATCACGGCTGTAATCCCCAGGCTTGGTAGATATCTCCTCAGATCTCTAGTTACTTAGATCTTTTGATGACATCTAAATCACTTGCTTTAGATATCATTAAAAGATTTAAGTATTATCTGATTACCCAATCAGAGGTGCATCCAAACGTGATATTAGGCGCATACCCACTCCCACATTTTGCACAGTAGTTAGTATTCCTTACGTGACAGGTTTCAAGCCCATCGCCGTTTATAAGAACTGTCACATAAAATGCAACTAAATCGTCTGTATCTTTTTTAGAACGTTTATTACGAGTGTATTTTGAATTATAGGTCTTTTGAGTATTTTATTTTTGATTCTCTTGAAATTTATCTACTATATAAAAGGATAAGTCCTGACTGATTTGAATAGATACAACGCACAGCCCAAACCGCCGGTCTTACAGACTTGAGATTTGGAGGGTATGTTCGTCTTGGTATGTAGGCGAGCAATAAGACGGGATTTTTGGAAATTCCACTTTTAAGGGGGTGAAAAGGGCTAAAAACGGTTGTATGAAACTTTTTAACGTGCTGTACGATTTTCATGAAACTTTGTGTGTGTAATGTAAATACAAATAAATGTATACGTGTTTCGAGATTTTTCAATATAACCTTTAAAAAGGGGTAAAATGGGGGCTCAATGTTTATATGGGAACTTTTTAAGGGGTGGTACGATCGGTCTGAATCTTAGTTTGGATACTTTAGATACAAAATGATGTAAAACGTATATCTTGATTTTACAAAATAACCCTCCCAAAAGGGTAAAACGGGGTGTCAAAGTTTTTTCGACGAGTGGTGTGATTTGTTTGAAATACTGTTTGTCTTGGTATGTAGGCGCCCACCAAGACGGGATTTTTGGAAATTCTACTTTTAAGGGGGTGAAAAAGGCTAAAAACGGTTGTATGAAACTTTTTAACGCGCAGTACGATTTTCATGAAACTTTGTGTGTGTAATGTTAATACAAAACAAATGTACACGTGTTTCAAGATTTTTCAATAAAACCTTTAAAAAGGGGTAAAATGAGGGCTCAACGTTTATATGGGAACTTTTTAACGGGTGGTACGATTGGTCTGAATCTTGGTTTGAATACTTTAAATGCAAAATAATTTAAAACGTATATCTGGATTTTTCAAAATAACTCTCCAAAAAGGGTTAAATGGGGTGTCAAAGATTTTTTGACGAGTGGTGTGATTTGTTTGAAACTCGGTTGAAATACTGTTTGTCTTGGTATGTAGGCGCCCACTAAGACGGGATTTTTGGAAGTTCCACCTTTTAAGGGGTGAAAAGGGCTAAAAACGTTTGTATGAAACTTTTTAACGCGTAGTTCGATTTTCATGAAACTTTGTTTGTGTAAAGTAAATACAAAACAAATGTACATGTGTTTCAAGATTTTTCAATAAAACCTTTAAAAAGGGGTAAAATGAGGGCTCAATGTTTATATGGGAACTTTTTAAGGGGTGGTACGATCAGTCTGAATCTTGATTCGGATACTTTGAATACGAAATAATTTAAAACGTATATCTGGATTTTTCAAAATAACCCTCCAAAAGGGAAAAAAGAGGTGTCAAAGTTTGTATGGACTTTTTGACGAGAGGTGTAATTATCTATTTTATCTATACTTAATATACTTAATGTTATAAAGAGGAAAGATTTGATTGTTTGTTTGTTTGTTTGTTTGCATTGAATAGACTCTGAAACTACTGGATCGATTCCAAAATTTTTTTCACTAATGTGTAGAATGAACTTTCAGGATGAACATAGGTTACATTTTATGTAGGTAGGTACTTCGCGGGCGACGCCGCGAGTGAAAGCTAGTTAAAAATATGACGTTCGGTTGTGTCTCTGACAATTTTTCTATCGGGAGAAGAAAGAAAGAACTTTTGAGGATTACTCAGTCCAGTAGGTACTAATAATCCCCATACATTACCCATACATTGTGTTCCTTGTGAAACTTCATTGGTTATTGTGTTATTGTAAAAAAAAATCAGTACAATAAACGGAACGTAGCAACTCGAAAATCTAAGAAGAATCTTTCCATGAAACAGCATACAATATTGCTGCGCATCTGGACGTGATACCGCATAATGCACTGACACGACTAGACGCATTTACACACAAAGCAGAGACAGTAAATTTGAGCCTGTTTTTCATAATTTTTTTTGGGCTGGACGCACATTTATGAAAAACTGGCTCAACTACGCGAGCTAAGCTAAGCTTAGTTTAATTGGCGGTGGACGATCGGCTTTAAGCTTATCAGGTGCAGATATGTATTTAAAACCGTAAAAATGCAAAAAAAATGTCATTTAACACATCAGAGTATCCGTTTACACGCTGATTTAACTAATCACTTGCACTGTTTACTTTACCAAGTGTAATAACATAAAACAAACACTTGTCAATTAGACATAGTGTTGGGTCGGGTCTAGATTGTGTATACCTAAACTATTTTGTGTAACTCTTTCTATGTAGTTTTAAATACAAAAAAATCGCGCAGGAATACAAAAATGTCACCTTATTCAACTTTTTCAGGAAATTGTTATCATGGAAGTTAAGAAACTCGTATCGTGAGTATAAAAGAACTTTCTAACCTATCTTCTTATACATAAAAATGAATCTCTATTTCTCTTGGTCACGGCATCACGCGTGAACGGTTGGAGCGATTTCACTAACTTTTTTTATTTAAATTTGTTATTGTAAGGAGAAGGTTTAAAGACAGGACATCGTCTGTCACCTCAGCTAGTAATTAATGAATTAGCCAAAGTATCGGTAAAGAGCATAGCACAGGTAGAAAGACAACTTTAATGCTTTTTATGTGAATGTGGCCTCAACGGTGGTGCATGGCAGACCGCCCAAACGATACCCAACCTGGGAATTCTACCATATTGTACATCGAAAGAATAAGAAATTCTATTCCTAGTAACATTAACGGAACATCTGAAATTTTGGCTTCGTTGCAAGTTTTAAAGGTTCCTGTGAGGACCACTGTGGTGAAAGATTAAAGTGAGACAGCTACAGAGTTACAAAGGCTTTCATTCACAGAAGAAGCTGCATGCATGCTGTGTTTACTGTAGAAAACTGTGCATTTAGTTCATAATGATTATTTTATAAGTATAGTTATTTTAGTGTTACAGTTGTTGTAAACCAATAAATAAATAAATAAATAAAAAATCATAATAAAAAAAAGGTCATTATTATTCACTTCTTCTTTTTTATGTCACTAGTTCTTTCATACCATACCATCATAAAATCACGCCTGTTTCCCAACGGGGTAAGCAGAGACCACGGATCTCCACTTGCTACGATCCTGAACCTCTTTTGTTTCATTGATTCTCATTACATTCTTCATACATGCGCGTTAATTTAGGATACTCTTGACCTGGCTTTTCTATAATACGTCCCCAATTCCAGTGTGGTGAAAACATTATTCACTATGAGAGATGGTGTGGAAAATGCACTCAGAACCTCGAAGATAACCCATAGTTATCTATGACACGGGTTGCCGCATCGATAAACCACTTATAACACAAGTGAGGCCTTCCTCCGTCGATCAGGTTTTGGCTGAAAATCAGTGTTTTTGCACTATGCAAAAAATTTCACTGAGCCATGGCCTATTTGTCGTGCACACACAAACTAACCTATGCTTAGTTATTTTTTTAAATACTTACTTTCAAAGTGTTTCTTTATTGTGTTTAACTTCACAAGAAGACCACTTTAATTCACATATCTTACACCCGTATTAAGAACTCAGGCTTTATTGTAAAAATAACCAACAAAATTACGCATTAAAATTCAAAATAACACGAGACAAATTATAAAAACTATAGCATTCTAGTTCACAATCGAATGCATCAGAAGAAAATCTCTTCCTATTCTTTTAGTTTTGGAGAAAATCTCAGTAATCCTTCAATATTGACAGATATATGATTGGTACAATATAATTCATCGCATACGCGCTTGCGTGTCTTTGACTGCAGCAAGTAATATTTTTCGCTAAATCTTATCTTATCTTATACCTTTAAACGAGCAATTCGTATATATAGATATATACATATAATCTGAATCTCGGAAACGGCTCGAACGATTTTCATGAAATTTAGTATGCAGGGGGTTTTGGGGTCGATAAATCGATCGTTTCATTTCCAAAAAAACACAATTTACCAAAAAAACCGTTTTACTCAGGTACTATTATAATTTGAAGGTGTGTGTCATAGGTTAGTATTCTTATAAGCGGCGATGGGCTTGCAACCTGTCACGTACGGAATACTAACTTATGTGCAAAATGTGGGCATGTACCAAATGTCATGTTTGGACTTGCCTCTGACTACCACCTTTAGATATCCTCAAAGATCTAAGTAACCAAAGATCTGAGGAGATATCTACCGAGCCCGGGGATTACAGTCGTGATCATATTTATTTATTTTATTTTTTTATTATATCTGGTGTCAGAAACTCGTGCTAAGCCTATGCACCATCAAGGACGGCACTTAGCCGCGAAGCTTTTAGCCGCCCGACCGGCTCTTGCACATCGGATCGCTTTTGACGTCAGGAATTGCAGTTTGTTGTGCTCTCGTTCTGGCTATATTGTTCAAGTTTTGTAAATGGTGGTAAACCTGGGGCTTGACCACAAGCTCTTACAAACCATCAGGGGTATTACCACGAAGTCTTCTAGAACGATTCCGTTATAGAAACGTCACATTTGAAGCTTGAAGTCAATACAATTTGCAAAGGTCGGATACGAAATAACAGTGTAATATTCATTTGGTAATGCATTATGAATTCGTGGTGAGGCTCCAGGTTTCAGAAACGTCACGTTTCAAGCTTGAAGTAACACTACTTCAATACAATTTTTATGGGTCACGGTACGAAATATCAACTGCTCAAAAAGCTTGAAGTAAGATACCTGAATTTGTAAAATGAGACGAATCCTGCTGTTGGGTTTATATTTGAATGGCTGATTTGAAGACCGCTACATTCCCGCCAAAATGAGCTTGCCTACCGCCCGACCAATAAATACACGGTCGGGAGTTTCCGGGCGCTGCCGTCAATCCGGCGTAAGCGCCACTGTCCTGCAACTTCGAGAAAATACGCGCGCAGCTCTCGAACTTTTTATTGAAAATAAATACAAAACTCTGTCTAATGTTGTGCAAACTACCTAAATACGATAATACTAGTGCCTGTGAGTCTTTAGCAGTGTTATTACGTCCCGGGACCTGCTCTGGCTGTGGAATTGCTACGGTGAGTCTTCAAAGTATATCACGCCATTACGATTTCTAAAAATCCAAACTTTAAAAGCTATCGAACCATACATTTTGGTCATTCCGAGCCAGGATTATCCAGTTACGATATCAATACAACTAAATCTAGCTATTTACAAGTATTTATTGGTATAATTCTTATTGTATTTCGTCTATTTTGCTAGCCGGTAGGTTCACACACCGGTAGGTACGTATCATAATTTTCACTCACAAACTTGCTAATATCTCGGTAGTTACACAAGTTACAAGTCTCAAACCTTTTCTAAAATCATTTTTATATGTTCTATGTCCTAATCCAACGTTTATTTTAAGTCATAACTCAACAATTCGAATTCTCAATTTCATTATTCCTTTACGTAAAATTACGCCGACGCGGTCCGGCCGCCATTGAAATTTGCCGTGTGCGTAATATTGTTATTTACCGTGTGACAATATGCCTCCTAAACTTGACTCTGAGCAAATTGAGGAGTTCGATAAGTTGGTACAACCACATATTGCCACAAAAGAGATGTGTTTTATGAGATTGCAAACTTTGTACCAAGTTTCTCTAGGTGTTCATGACAAACCCGAGTTGCTAGGCGAATTCAATGTCCGTTTGAGTGAATTGCAAGGTTGGCGTGACAAGTTCGAACAAAGTATACTTAATATCACACTATTAAAAAGGAAGTTTTATCCTGAGTATGTACCTTCATACAAAGAGATTGAGAGTTTTGACCAAATTTATTATTATATTCGCAATGTTTCAAACAATCTGAACATAGACACGAAACAAAATAGAACGGACACAAAGTCGGACGGCAACTGTGTTAAACCAAGATTACCTAAACTGGAACTGTTTCCTTTTGACAGTAAACTTGAAAACTGGCCTACCTTTCGTGATACGTTTTCTAGCCTGATTCACAATAACAAACAAATAGCGAATATCGAGAAGTTTTACTATTTGTTATCGGCGGTTAGCGGGTCCGCTCTGGTCATTGTAAAGTCTATGCCGGTTACATCGGATAACTATCAGATAGTTTGGAGCGCTTTGGTGAAACGATATGAAAATAAGCGCGCATTAGCGACTACCTATCTCGACAAACTGTTTAACTTTAAACCTTTGGCAAACGAGTCTATCTCTGGACTTAATGGATTCTTACAGACATTTCAAGAAAACATTAAAGCGCTCCAGCTGCTTGGTATCAAAGATTTGTCGGGATTTTTATTGTTCTATGTTGCATTGCGTAACCTTGACCCGGTCACTAGGCGCGAGTTAGAGCGTGAGTTGGGGCAAGATGAGCTACCTAATTATGACGAACTGATAACTTTTATCGAAAGACATGTGCGCGTTCTCGAGATGTCAGAGTGTACGACAAACTCCACTGCTACGAAAAGTGTACCGAACACTCGAGGTCAGTCAAAGGTCAACCAGCCTACTACTGGTTCAAAATCAAATAATTCAAACTCGCAGCGACCAACCCTGTCGTCTGCTGTTGTCAATGCGGACCCTCCTGTAAAATCTAATAAATCCATGGAGTGTTTGTATTGTAAAAAAGCTCATTCTATTTATCGATGCAGTGACTACACCGACCTGACCCCGGCACAGCGTCGCGACAAAATCAAACAATTAAATCTGTGCGAAAATTGTTTACGGAACCATTCTGTCGCCGACTGTACGTCCAAGGGACTTTGTACGATCTGCAAAAAGAAGCATCATCATACATTGCATTTAGACTCTGTACCGAATTCGAGTTCTAGTGCCGCCGTGGCATTGACGTGCTCAGCTAATTTAACAGTGTTGCTCGGTACCGCGGTTATTCACGTCGCAGATTGTTGGGGCCAGTACCAAACCGTACGTGCTATAATTGATAGCGGCGCTATGTCGAGCTATATTACTAAAGATTGTGCTAAACGTCTAGGGCTGTCGCGACGTAAATGTAACTTTGAGCCCATCGGTCTAGGTGGTAATCCAGTGCGGGAGTTCGGCTTAACTACGTGTAATATTAAGCCGCGACACTGTGCTAGTCCGGTTTTATCTACTGATGCGGTAATTGTATCCAACATTGCAGGTAACCTACCTACAATGCCTCTATGTGATAGGACTATTGTCCAGTTCCAACATCTGATGTTGGCCGACCCGGCCTACTATACGCCCGCGCCAATCGACCTACTGATAGCAGGTGATCTTTTCCCGTATATCTACGACGGTGAAAAAATCCTTCCGCGCGAACGTGGCTTGCCTGTTGCGATGAGTTCGATATTTGGGTACGTTATTCTAGGTCAAACCGAACTCGGTCGATCTCAACACGCCGATGTCTCACTCTTTGCTGACGCTGGTAGGGATAGTACTTTTTGTGGTTTTTCCATGAGTCTTGATCAAATAATGCACTCTTTCTGGGAGGTCGAAAACGTACCGTCTGAGGTACTCCGCTTCAGCCCTGACGAAGAGCTAGCGGAGTGTTTGTTTGCAAAGGATCATCGACGTGATGACACGGGTAGGTATGTAGTTAAATATCCATGTCGACCCTCCGTTGAACTCGGCGACTCGAGTCAAATGGCAACTCGTCGACTTCTCAACTTAGAGTCAAAGCTAGAACGGGAGCCCGAGTTAAAAACTGAATATCATAAGTTTATGCGTGAATATGAGAACCTCGGTCATATGACTTGTCTTGGTGATGTCCAGAACGTGGATTCGAAATATATCATCCCGCATTTCTGCATTGTCAAACCATCAAGTACCACAACGTCTCATAGGGTAGTATTTGATGCCTCTGGGAAAACGTCGAATAATATGTCGCTCAATTCACTAGTACTACCGGGTCCTAAACTTCAAGCTGATATTAATAAACTATTAATCAACTTTCGTCTGCATGAAATATGCCTTTCTGCAGATGTTTGCAAAATGTTCAGAATGATACTCTTGGAACAGGATCAACGACCTTTCCAACATATTCTATGGCGCTACTCTTCGGATCAACCGATTCAAAAATACGCTCTGAACACTTTGACGTATGGCGTTGCTAGTTGCCCATATTTGGCCATTAAGGTGCTGCACACTTTAGCAAACGACGAAGCGGACAAATTTCCAAAAGCCGCTCCTATTTTGAAAACGGCATTTTTTATGGATGATCTTTTGTGGTCCGTTTCTACTGTAGACGAAGCGCTCGAACTTCAAAAAGAGCTCATAGAGTTGCTGAAGGCTGGTGGCTTCGTTCTCCGCAAGTGGTCAAGCAACTGCCCACAAGTGATCGAGCATTTGGATGAGACTCATCGCGAAACACCGGTTGCATTTGACGATGAAACAAATTTGTCCATCAAGGTGCTTGGTCTCCAGTGGCTGCCAAACTTTGATGCATTTTCTTTTGCTACCACACCGCACAACCCAGTAGTTTCAAAACGAACGGTCTTGTCCCAGATAGGTAGACAGTTTGATCCATTGGGTTTTGTAGCTCCGTGTGTTTTTTATGCCAAGTGTTTCATGCAAGAACTTTGGGCTCGTCAACTTGATTGGGACCAACGTTTACCGTCAGATCTTGAATCTCAATGGCAGACATATGTCAATGAACTTCCGTTGTTGTCAAATATAAAACACGATCGGCATGTCAAGGTAGTACGCCATACCTATTGTCAGATATTAGGTTTCTGTGACGCCTCCACTCTTGGTTACGCCGCGGTTGTTTACCTTAGGTCAAAGAACGCGGATGGTGAGACTAAGGTCAGTCTAGTCATTGCTAAATCAAAAGTAGCACCATTAAAGACTGTCACCATTCCTCGACTGGAACTCATGGCTGCACATTTGCTATCAAAACTTGTGAAATATGTCCAATCAATTCTGCATAATCGACTTGAGGTCAACGAGACTTTGTTGTTCACTGATTCTTCCGTCGTTCTAGCATGGCTCAATACGCCGAGCCACACGCTTAAGACATTTGTGTCCACACGAGTGTCCAAGATCAATGAAAGTGTGTCCAACAGATGCTGGTATCACGTTAGTGGAGTGTCTAATCCAGCTGATGTATGCTCTCGTGGCGCGTTGCCATCCGCACTACTAGCGACTCATGAATGGCTCAACGGGCCTGACTGGCTCAACCTAGACCAGTCACAGTGGCCGATAAAGACCATGAATGAATTTCGCGATTGCACGCCTCCAGAACTCAAGTGTCCTAAGACTGTCCTCGTTTGTACTGAGATCGACTCGGCTGAGCCACTCTATAGTCTCACCGAAAAATATTCAAGTTTCGCCAAGTTACTCAACGTTGTAGCTCGATGCTATCAGTTCATTCGTCATTGCAGATCGGCTGTTCGTAATCGTAGTTTGCTCTCTGTCACTGATATCAGAAAGGCTCATGATATTTTAGTAAAATCAGTTCAGCGGCATCACTTCTCAAGTGATATTGCGAGCTTAACTAAGGACGGTAATTGCAGTCAATCCTTGAGAAAGCTCAACCCTTTCATAGATTCGCACTATTTCCTCAGGGTGGGGGGTCGACTTTCCCAATCGGATTTAACCTATGACAAAAGACATCCGCTACTGCTCCCAAAAAAGTCTAACTTCACTAACATCTTGATTGATCATTTTCACAAAATTTATTTGCACGTGGGTCCACGTACCCTTCAAAGTTTAATCATCCAAAAATATTGGATAATATCAGCGCGTAGCGCCATTCGATCACGTACAATCAAATGTATATCTTGCTTCAGGGCGTCTCCCACAAATCGACAACCCCTAATGGGCGATCTGCCTAAATTTCGCTCGCAAGATGTCCATGCTTTCCACACCGTTGGAGTAGATATAGGAGGACCTTTTTCTACCAAAGAGTCAACTCGTAGAAACGCTCACGTATCCAAATCTTATTTGTGCGTCTTTGTGTGTTGTGCCACACGAGCGGTACACTTAGAAGTCTTGTCTGCTCTCAGCACAGAGTGTTTTCTCGCATGTTTCGACCGTTTCACGGCAAGAAGGGGTTTATGCCACTCCATTATATCTGATAATGGTACTAATTTTGTCTCAGCTGGCAAACAGCTGAAGGAAATAACAGACTTTCTCAATACAAATTCAGACAATCTGTCTAACGGATTTGTTTTTCGTGGAGTAAAATGGAGGCACAATCCGCCGACTGGAAGTAATTTCGGTGGTATTTATGAGTCCGTAATCAAGTCTGCTAAGGCGCACCTGAAACGTACAGCAGGTTCTAGAGTCTTATCGTTTGAGGAACTTTCTACGCTCTTTTCGCGAGCTGAAGCTGTGCTCAATTCAAGGCCCCTCTGTGCTTTATCCAGCGATCCTAACGAGTTTGAAGTTCTGACTCCTTCTCACTTCCTCATAGGTAGGGAACTCTTGTCAGTACCAGAGTACGATTTAACAGATTTGTCCACTTCTAGATTAAACCGTTGGCAGTACGTCCAACAAATGTCACAACAATTTTGGAAACTGTGGAAGCAAGATTACTTGCAAACTTTACAACAACGTCAAAAGTGGTTTACCAACTGTCGTAACCTCAATATCGGTGATCTTGTGCTCATAAATTCAGACGCACCCACGTTAAAATGGCCCCTAGGCCGCGTTTCCAAATTGCACAGTGGCCCGGATGGCATCGTACGAGTAATTAGCGTTCGAAATTCTAATAATCACGAGTTTACTCGTCCGGTCTCTAAAGTAAGTCCTCTTCCGTTGGATAAGGACTCAGAATAGTTTAATAAAGCAATAAATTCAACAGTTTTATGCAAATATTATATGCATAGAACTTCTTTATTATATCTTAGTATTTTATTTTAACTTATACAGTCCACTATGTACACTACACTATATATTCAATTATTATACAGTCCACTACTCAAAATTTTCAACTACACTATACACTTTCAGATCTCAAAGTATATTTATAAATAACTATTTCAAGTTCCACTTGTCCTGGTATTGTAACTGGGAAATCCGAAGCGGATTTCAGTGGGGGGAAATGTTGGGTTTATATTTGAATGGCTGATTTGAAGACCGCTACATTCCCGCCAAAATGAGCTTGCCTACCGCCCGACCAATAAATACACGGTCGGGAGTTTCCGGGCGCTGCCGTCAATCCGGCGTAAGCGCCACTGTCCTGCAACTTCGATAAAATAACGCGCGCAGCTCTCGAACTTTTTATTGAAAATAAATACAAAACTCTGTCTAATGTTGTGCAAACTACCTAAATTCGATAATACTAGTGCCTGTGAGTCTTCAGCAGTGTTATTACGTCCCGGGACCTGCTCTGGCTGTGGAATTGCGACGGTGAGTCTTCAAAGTCTATCACGCCATTACGATTTCTAAAAATTCAAACTTTAAAAGCTATCGAACCATACACCTGCTGTTGATAGACTCAACAGGCTTCTCCACAAAACAATCAACAATATATCGGCACAATAATCGTGCAAAACCTACTCTAAGTTACATCGTTTCGACTATAATTTGAACGATTTGAACGAAAGACATAACCTTTGAAATCGACCTCGTAAACCTACTACAGCACCACTTATGGATGATACGATGATTTGAATTCGACTACAAAACAATAACGGTTCGACATTTCGTTCCGATTATAACGATGCTGTTTTTCAGAATACACGCCCAGAAAACAGAAAACAGTAAACAGAGTAAAAATTACATATTTTTGTTCTCTTTTGATTTAAAAAGCCTCCTTTTGAAAAAGTATTTTATTATTAAAGTTTTTCTAAGTATAAGTACGAGTATATTTTTGTGAAACTATTGTTTCATTAACAACCACAACCAGAAAACTCTGTAAAAAAGTACTTTACAAACCATATAATTTTCTTTAAAAATAGGCAAGTAATCTCTTGAATAATAACACAATTTTCAGAATTATTTTCTTACGGCTGCGAAGGCGGTGATACAATTTCGCTAAAGTTTTTTCTCGACTAATACAATTATTCTTTTGAGTTATGGTATCCGTGTGACTTGGTAACGTTTACAGATAGTCGTTATTTTAACTGAAAATGTCCGGGTTCAGTTTAGGAAACAAATACACAATTCGCTACAGATAATGACCTAGTATCAGTAGTACGGTTATTAGTCCGGTTGACCGGACTAATGAGAATTTTATGTATCAGCAGTCCGGTTGGACACAACCGGACATAATTATAAGCCGCCTCTTGTATCAGTAGTTCGATTTTCACGAAAAACTTGTCCTTGTGTTTTTATTTTTTTCTAAACATGGTACTTACCCTAAAGGAATAAAATGCTTCAAATGTTTTTAAAATGTTTATGTCAAGTCATGTCATGTCATGTGAAACAGTTGATCCATCGTTACAAACTATCTACAGTTAGCTCAACAGATCTACCTGAGCTAAGGGCACTCAAGACACTGGCGGCATTACCAAGATGAATGGCAATGTTGATACGTTGGGTCAAATTGTTCAGCTCTTTAGTATGATGTGTCTTTGACTAAATACCAGAGTATAATTTTGAAAGGGCGATATAAAATGAACATACTCGTAAAACAGTTCCACAGCTTGAAAATACTCTGCTTTTAGCAGTTTTGTCTCAAATAACGAACCTTTCGTAGGTAGGTACTTACTGAAACTATAACTTTGCGTACTACAACTTTATTTCAATTATGAAACTCGAAAAGCTTTTATGAAAGACTATCAACTCCAGGCCGTAGAATATTTTATCGGGAGCGTAAAAAGTGAATGTTGACTATAATGAGAACCAGCTTTTTGCGACGAAGATGTGCTTGGGATAAAAATATAGCTATTGCATTAGCTGCTATAACATCATTTTTGCATGACATTTGAATTGCTTTTATATTTATTAAATTCAATACAAAAAGACGAGAAAATATTGTACTCGTATAATAAAGGTCGTAGGTCACCCGTTTTAGGAAGTAACAAATCCAATTAATTTGGGACCTTTTCACCCAAATTTCAGAGATTCGAAGTCCCCACGGTATAGTGTTAACCGTTCGAATGATTGGTTTAATTTAATTTACTCATGTTTTTGTTCATACAAAATGCGTACTCTTCTACTTTTAAAATAAATATTAGCAGACATTTCACACAGCGTCGTCTAGCCTTAAAATGAGCAATATTATTTATTTTTGTTTTAGACAACCTTCAATTCGTTATTTTAGGTTAGCCGTCTTCTCATTTCAATAAATTGACTAAAGTTAAAACATATTCTTTACATTTTCTTCTTCTATATAAAAGAGCGCATTTCGTGCACTATTTGCTATTATATTGTTTGAATAAATTCTTGGGAGAATATATATTTGCTTCCATTATTGTAAAAGATGTCCCTTCTCCGATGGTTCATATGCTAGAGAAGTTATTTGATTTAAGGTTCTAATCTAGGAGATTACAAAGACGAATACACTCTGATTAAGTGAACTCACATGGAAAGAACATTTAGTATCCAAGCATTTTTCGTTTTAGTATAAAAAGACGAGTCTGCACTTTTGCAAAATAATAATAAGTAAGTAGGTACTTATTTAAAACATGTTTTTGGCGAGTTTTTACTCACTTGTACTGAGAAATTCCTTTCAAACAACCTTTAAATGTATAGAATAAGACGTTTTACGGTTATGGTTTGATAAATACCTAAGGTACTTATTTAAAACATGGTTTTGGCTATTTTTTACACACTTGTACCAAGCAATTCCTTTCAAATAACCTTAAAATGTATAGAATAAGACGTTTTACGGTTATGGTTTGATAAATACCTATTGATCTATGAATATTGAGGCAAACTTGGCGGTATAAGATCTGCTAATGATTCTATTCAATAGCCAGAATAAACACTAGCTTACAACTTGATACCCGCTTTCTGTGTGAACACGACCATGTAAGCGCCATCCATCACGGTATTGTGTGAGTGAACAATGGATGAAACTTTTTAATCTAACGTACGTCTTTTCAACAAACAGAATTTACTGAAATGTACGTTTTTAGGTAATGTTCCCAAAGAAACTTTTGTGTGCTGAACAGATGTTTGTTCTGCGTCTGGGTACTAACGTATACGTAAGTAATTTTTACTAAAAAAAATATGTACATTCCTATATGGTTTTTTATTGATAATCTGCTGCAAGCTTTGCTTAGTTAGATCTAAGCGCTGTTTGAATGAATGTCCACCAATATTTTAATTTACTTATTTGTTTTAAACTCGCAATTTCTGTACGATAGGAGTCTCTGAGGTGATCTTTAATCCTTTCACCACACTGGTTCAAAAGAACTAGTGACACGATAAGAAAATAATGCTTAAAATCAGATAAGGCTGATAATATTTGATATTTGAAATTGACACAATTGCGTTCTAACGGGCAAACCGTACTTGCACACATTGGCGAAAATTGGTCAGAATTAGAATTGAGGAAAATGTCCGTCCAATTGGTACATCAGTAAACACCGACGGTTTTCGAATCAGCAAATAAGTCACGGACGGGTTGGGAACTGGTAATTAGTCAGGGGAATCACAAATACGTGAGATTTCGGAGAAAATAAAAGGATAAACAATTCGGAAAGTGTTTACATTGGGGATGTTGCTTTCACAGGTAAGTATTTTCTAAAAAAAATCATGAGAAACCTTTTAACGTACTTGTAGTTAAAAATACATTGATGGATAAATTTTGGTGTGTCACAAAAAGATAGTGTGGAAATGGTGACCTTTGAACTTATGAATATATAGAACTCATCCTTACGTAACAAACATTAATAAATCCATTTATCCAAACTTTCGCATTTATAATATTAGTTGGATTAGTAGAAAGAATATAATAAGTAGGATAGGATTAGTAGGATTAGGTACATCTATTCCAATTCCTATAATTGCAATATATTGGAAGCCATGTGATTCTTTTATGGAAGTTACTCGTGATTATAAGAAAGCGACTTCGAAGCGAGGTCCAAAATCACTTTTATCTTCATCTGTATCAATAATTATCGGTATTTTATGACTAAAGGAAACTCTACCCAAATTTGTAAGGCCATTATTTACTATATTCACTGAAAATCAGTATTCAAAGCGTAATTGCTTAAAAGTTTTGATTAACTTTGAAGAGTTTTCTCAACTTCTGGTTTTCGCTTGATTTAATTCATTTGTTGTAAAAATTATCAGAAATTTTATAGAGGAAACCAGAAAATTAGTAAGTACTTTGTGAAACAAAATTTTACGATCAAATGTTCTTTTTTTTTTAAAGTAGATAGGCATTGAAAGAAACAATGTTTACTGGCTTAGCACCAATCTTAGAAATTGCCTGCTTATGACAGGAAAGTAACGTTGAATGGGCTGAAGATTTAATTAAGTACTTATACTAAATTGTAGTCATTATACTAGACCAAATTTTGCTTACATTAAATAACTTTTATTAAATAAACACACACATAGCAAGTAGAACTGACGGGGCAGAAGGGTTCTCGAGTGGAGACCACGCACTGAAAACCGCAGAAGAGGACGGCCCCCATTAGATGGAAAGACGACCTAGTAAATGTTGCTGGGAGCCGTTGGGTGCAGGCCGCGCAAGATCGATCGCTCTGGAAATCTATGGGGAGGCCTATGTCTAGTAACGGACGTCATGCGGCTGATATAATGATGATGAATACAAAATTACATTTTAAATGAAGTTTCGGCGATTTCAACTAGTCTTCTATATAATTTCCGATCCGAAAATGGTGGCGTCAGCTGCGACAGTAAAGTATAAAACTTACTCGATTTAACCCCTCTCTTAAACTTGCAAACTTGTATTAAAGTTATGTGACCGGAATAAGGCCAAAATGACAAATTTTGGTGTAGAATTATGAAAATAACGTTTTTCACAACTATTCGATGTGTAAAAAAAACAACCATACTTTAATATTTTTACAAAATGTTGAAAACAACTCACCGACAATCTCTTCTTCTTCTTCTTCAATTATGGCATCTGTCTCTTAGAGAACAATTTTGCCAGTGTCAAGTGTATTTATTTATAAGTATTGTCAACGTCACAGAGTCATAGTCAAGTAGTTAAGTCAATTTTAAACAAAAGATGTTTTGTTGAAAATTTTCGGGATTTCCTCCGATGGAATTTGAAGAGAACTATTCACTCTAATTCACATACTTTACACTCGCGTCAAGAACCCGGGCTTTATTGGCAAAATAACCACCAAAATTACGCAATAAAACTCAAAATAACACGAGAAAACATATAAAAACCAGAGCGACGTAGTTGTCAGGCAAATACACCGCAGAAAATCCCACCGACAATCTCAATCGTAATTATTGTTGCTGAAAACTAAAACGGCGAGTTTATCAAAGGAGTTTATAGCTCAAACGATGTCTGCGTGACACACTTGACATGACACTCAGAATCGAAAATGTTATCTGTCTGTATATTTTTTGTTGTTATTGTTTTTTAGAGCGCTGGTGGTGTAGTGGTAGCACCCCGGCCTCACGATCCGAAGGTCGTGGGTTCAAACCTGGTCGTGCACCAATGAGTTTTTCCATTCGAAAAATTTATGTGCGCAATGCCAGTGCTCTTAAACGGTGAAGGAAAACATCGTGAGGAAACCGGCATACCCTAGAACCAAATATTCGAAGGTATGTGTCATGGGTTAGTATTCTTATAAGCGGCGATGGGCTTGCAACCTGTCACGTACGGAATACTAACTACTGTGCAAAATGTGGACATGTACCAAGTGTCATGTTTGGACTTGCCTCTGACTACCCCCTTTAGATATCCTCAAAGATCTAAGTAACTAAAAGATCTGAGGAGATATCTACCGATCCCGGGGATTACAGTCGTGATCATATTTTTTTTTTTTTTTGTTTTTTAAAATGATTCTAATCAATTTTGATAAAAGTTATATTGGATATACTCGTACCAAAAAATAATCATCAAAGTTCGTTCATAATTGGCGGAGTGATCGCGTAACAAACAGACAAAAACATACATAGGTACATACGAAATGAGAACTTCCTTTTGAAGCCCAGCGAGTTTCTTGTCAGTTCTTCTCGGACTGGCGATAGGACTGGAACTGGCACTTAGACTCACCTAGTATGTAAGACGTTTCAAAGTGATCCCTGTGATTCTATTGAAAATAAACATATTTTGACTTTGACTTTGACTTTTGACTTGAAGTCGTTCAAAAAAGCCGTATTTTCTAAATCTTTACAATTTTAATTAATATTCCAAAAAAGATTTATTGGTTTTCGTTGTCTTTACATAATCGGATCTTTTAATTGGTCTAATAGAGTATTTTAATTAAGTAATCCTTCAATAAAAGGTTTTGTCGGATTTTGTTCGAACTTGAACTTTTTATTTAATTTTCCGACAAAGATTTTCCTTATTTCTTAATTAGTTCAACTGATTGGTTTCATAGTGATAATAAGACTTATTCGTCAACTGGCGAACGTGAATCTCGCGAGTGCGCGCGAGTTGGCACTTTTCGATTTTACCTACTTTTTCTGTCGTCAACTCGCGCGCACGCATTTTAAAGTACAGTCATGCTAAAAAACTGATTGAAACCAGTTAAGTACCGACTATCTAATAAGAAAGAAAGAAGAAGATTTATATTTTTTTGTTTTTTTGTGTATGTTGGTACTTTTTATTTAGACCCGTTATTCTTCCTACAAATATATTAGGAAATGGATAAATAAATAAATAATAATAATAAATAATGCTGGACAATCCACACAGCATCATCTAGCCCCAAAGTAAGCTACTCAAAGCTTGTGTTATGGGTACTAGATAACTGATATATTTAATACATGATATAGGTACATAGATAGATATTTTTTATTATACATAGAAAACACCCAGACCAACGGAACAAATTTCTGCAGATCGTACACAAATTTGTTCCGAGGCGGGAATCGAACCCGCAACCTCTTGCTTCGCAGGCGGACTCTTGCCCGCTGCGCCACTGAGGTCGTCAAATAAGGAGGATAAGTTTGGATGTATGGATATTTGTTAGTCAATCACGCTGAAACGGCTGAACGGATCTGGATGAAACTTGGAATACGCGTAGTTTATGACCTGGTTTAACAAAGGATACTATGAAAACTTCACAGTACTTAATGACTGTAATAATATTCTTCTTACATTTATTTCTCAACTGCTTGTTACTAAATGCAGTTACAAAACTGGATTTGCATCCGAGACGAGTTGTTTATTATTTGCTTCCTTGGTATGAATAATGAAGTATCTTAAAATGAATAACTCAAGACGGTTTCTTTGTTATGTTTTTATTTTTTTAACGTTAATTAATTTGTTAAAAAAAAAATTGAAACTTTTTGAATTTTGTAATGAAGACAACAATTAGATAATAATTTTTGCTACATTAATCGAACTATCAGCGACTATAATCGTTTAGTTCAAATCTCTAGGATCAGCTATTTAGACTGGTCACGTAGTAGGTACTATCTATTATTATTTTTACATGTATTTTTTTATTTACAATTGTTTATTTAAATATCTTATAGCATTACAAAAACTTTGAACCACTACCTTTGAACGAAACCGCAAAAAATGTTTACACGAAAAATTTCATTATTCATAACTTTGATAACTCGTTACCCCGCGTCATCCCAAGCCCTTGCCCATGTCAAGTCATGTCATTGTATCAAAATTGTTGAACCAACAAAAAAGACGTTGACTACAAAGCATTGTTCTTGAATTCAAAATTAATTTGTCAAGCTCGGAAAAATAATATAAAGAATGCACAACTTAGCGATTCTACCACACAGTATATTACAATAGTTGATTTTGAGAATAATTTATTTCTAAATTCTTGTCTAGACTGAAAAATATATACCTACCCTTTAGTTAAGTTTCCTTTTTTATATAAAATAAATATAAAAGCGATGTGCATACAAACTATCACGTACGGAATACTATAAATTCTTTATATTTTTTTTGCAAAACGTGGGTGATTGGGCATGTGCCTTTAAATTTGAACGTTTCTGTGGCTATCACTTCTTTTAACCTAAGTAACTAAAATTCAGAAGGATCCTCTACCAATCCCGGGGATATTAGTATAATTGACATTTTAATTTAAGTTTATACGAAACAAATAAACCTTACTGTTGAAAAACTCAAATTATGCACTAACATAGAACAATATTGTTACTTCATAATATTCAAAATGATCCTTGTGATATAACTGAATAAAGATTATTGACTATTATTGACTATTGACTATTGACTATTGACTAGTAGAGTTGAGTAGAACATGATCACTGTCGGATTAACTGGATACCTTCGAACATTTTGGTTTACAAACTCATTCCATAATTTCCATGATAGTCTGCCCATAATCTTTTCTCAAAGCTTTGTTTGGGTCTATATAATTGAAGTCAGTCATGCAAGACGCTACGTTATTGGCACGGCTTCTCAAATGGAAAAATCTCGCGAACCATAAGTAATCTGTGTAAGTCTTTGATTTCGTTCGCATAAGTTTGATTAAGATAAGAATATTGACGCTTCTACAACGAACTTTATACTTTTATCAGCTGTGTGATTCTGTAAGACCTTATTCTAAACTTCGAATCTGAATCCGCTGTGAGTTTCTTGATTGGCTTTCTTAAAACTCGCTTGATAATTCGATTTTACACTAGCGCCACTCTTGCGAGCGTGTCAGCGAGTTGAACTAAATTGACGGGGAGATTTTGACAGATAAAGTATGAGATGACGTAAGAAGTGGCATTCTATACGGTTATTCCCAAGTCACTTCGACGCTCGCTTTGCACTGGAACCCAATTCAAAGTGTCAAATAAAAAACGTTTTAAGTGTGAGTGAATTACGATGTGAGATGCGAGTTGATGTTTGAATTTTACAGAATCGACGTACAGATGCTAGTCCTACAAAAAAATCAGGACTCGTGTCCAATCTCTTCTACTTGCTGCGTTCTAGTCGCATACATAATTGAACAGAATGGCATAAACCACTAGGCTATTAATTCTCCATCCAAAAGTTTCAAGAAATCGTCGTAGAAAGCTTACCCACAACGATTTTTTAGCAATTCCTCCGAAAGCAAATGTTTGAAAAGTTCCCAGCTAAAAACAAAATACTAATAACAATATTATAATATTTTGATTCATATAAAACGGCGCATTGGGCCCACAGGTATTTTTGACATCAAGATTACAAGCTCCTATTAAATAATGCATTTGTAAAGTATCACTTCAAAGGAATGTCTTCACCGCAATTCTGAAACCATGATCACAAACATAGTAAACTCCTACTAAGTTAAGCACCTAATTCAATACAGCAAAATCACTGTATTAAAGTACATAACATGTTATAAGAAAGCTCTATAAAATCGCATCACCGGCGAAACGATATCGCAAATCGCAAAGAGAGGAATTTCCGTGGAAATAAGATGTGAGCCGCTCGCTCGTTTGCCGAAAGAAACGATCTGTCAAGCGGGGGTTTCGAAAATCTCTTTAAACGCGACGACACAACACGACATGAAGAACCCCGATAAACCCTTCCTGATCAGAAAGTCTAATTTCCAAAATGCCTTATCTTCAGTATTTCTGACAACCCGCAACATACCGAAAACTATTGATTCAATGGATGGAACTCTTTTCTTACTTAGGATGTGAGTTTTCTTTCTAAATATGTAGGTCAGACCATAATCCCAGAAAGGAACAGTTTGACCCAAATGGTCAATCAACATAGAAGATACACGAACTGAATTCGTGAAACCTGTCCCTACTTCACTTTGACTTAAATGCTTTACATAATGACACGTAAATGCAATTATTGGTTATTTCTTTCGAATGTGGTCTAATTGTTATGTAACGTAATGTTGTGTCAAACAATACTGTTTTTTGCTTCTACAAGCTACAATGTATTCCTGAAAGATAAGTAGATATAAATTTAGCAATAATCAATGATGCAATACTTCAAATTGTAGGTTCTTGTTAATATCGATATAAGCAAACCTGTATTAAACCTCTCAAATTATTAAGCCCCAATTTCGTTTTGTCCGAATGAGTCGTGAATTTTTATACGGCAATTGCGGTTTGCGGTCACTGGCTGGATGCTACATAACTCTATCGATTCTACACGACAGCTGATGTGGAATGGGACCAATATGTCACGTAGCACGCTGACTTTTTGTGAAACTCTTGCACCATGTTCGTACCCCTTGAAATTCTTATGAGCTGCGAGCGAATAAAGGCATTTAATCTACGAATTCTTCTTTAAATTCTTAAGACGAAAAAGTTTGTCTATACTTATGTGTCACCAGTAGTTTCTTAGTTTTAAAGTAAATTCTTAAGGCTTCTTTTGTACTATACCAACTGTTGGTGATACTCAAGATGAATACGGATTAGGTACCCAGAGCAAAATTACTTCGTTAATACGTCATACGTCACGGGATCTTAATGGCCTTTTTTAATTGAAAAAGCTTTTACAAAGTTATGTCAGCAAACGACTGCAGTTTCCCCTATCTAAATATCGTGATGTGTAAATATATAAAACTGATATCGTTAAACCCGTCGCCTGTCAACACTCGGGTAGGCTGCTTCCTGCTTTTAATAAAGAGGCTCCGTATTTTGAAACGTTTTACGCTTTTTTCATTTCCTTGGAGGACGTGTTTGAATTTTTCAAAGCTCTTATTGTTTCAGCGTTCCGCATATGCAAATTTAGGCGGAATCCGATAGTTGTGGATGGATGGATTTGTATGGATGTATGTTTGTTACTCAATCACGCTGAAACGACTAAACTGATCTGGATGAAATTTGGCACAGAGATAGATTATAGTCTGGAATAGCACATAGGCTATATTTTAAATAATATTATGTGCCATGCGGGCGAAACCGTGGGTGGAAGTTAGTATTTTATAATAATGAGTTTCACATTTAGACAATAATGTTTACAGGTTGCAAGCCCATCACCGATTCTAAAAATACTAACCTATGACATACACCTTCGAATTTATGGTTCTAGAGTATGCCGGTTTCCTCACTTGTTTTCCTTCACCGTTTAAGAGCACTGGCAGAGAATTTATTAAACAAAGATAAGCCAAATCCGTCGAACTGTTTTCAAGTGATGCGATCACTAACGAGCAATTTTTTTTTTATATATAGAAAGATTAGGGGTTATTTACATGCTCAATTAATAATTAGTACCATTTGTTGGTATGACTAGTCATAGCGCAATTTAGTCTCTCTACGCATTATGTAAATAAAAAAATAAAAATAAAATAAATATGATCACGACTGTAATCCCCAGGCTCGGTAGATATCTCCTCAAATCTTTAGTTACTTAGATCTTTGAGGATATCTAAAGAGGGTAGTCAGAGGCAAGTCCAAACATGACATTTGGTAGGTACATGCCCACATTTTGCATAATAGTTAGTATTCCGTACGTGACAGGTTGCAAGCCCATCGCCGCTTATAAGAATACTAACTTATGACACATACATACCTTCGAATTTTTGGTTCTAGGGCATGCCGGTTTCCTCACGATGTTTTCCTTCACCGTTTAAGAGCACTAGCATTGCGCACATAATTTTTTCGAATGCAAAAACTCATCGGTGCACGACCAGGTTTGAACCCTCGACCTCCGGATTGTGAGGCAGGGGTTACCACTACATCACGCATTATGTACACCAGTCTTAAATGATAAAATCCTATTTATATCAATAGTGATTATCTTATTGTGCTCGCAGTATAAAGGCTTCTTTATACTGTCGGATAGCTCCGATAATCTCATCTAACTACGCTTGTTCTGAATGAGGGTAATTCGGCAGCCAGCCAGGCCTCTGCCTGTTTCACGAAGAAATCAATGATAATCAAATTCCCGATATTTCTTCCGCGTTACGTATCATAGCTTTTCGGAAACAGAATCAAAGCTATTCTATTTTATTATTTTTTCCTGTTGTTTTTATTACTACATATTTATCTCAGATTTTTCTAGATTTTTACATATAGATTAAGTTACATTTATGTTATTATTGATTGATGCCACCGATATCGAAGAAATCGATAATAATCTGATACTTAACCGATATTTTTTCAGCGTCACGTATCCTAAGCTTTTCAAAAACTGAAAGACTCTTAAACTGGTTGAATTTTCTAAGATTCGTAACAATTTTCACATACTGTAGGAATGTGTAAATAACAAAATACAAAATACTCTTACGTTAATACAGCAAGGAGTGAGAGATCGGACGGTATGTTGCTATTCCATTTATTTCCCTCTTTGTTTCTATTCTACCGTAAATTACGGTCTCATGAGACTGAATTTACGAAAGTAATTTCAAAAACTCCCAATTGTCCCTCCAGAGGCCCAACATCAAGAGTAAAGTTCCAAATTTATGCCAGCACGAGTGTTTTCTATGTTCTATTGAAGGCCGAGGCTTTGGTGTGATAAGCGATAGCGATACTAAAATGCTGTCTGTCATGGCTTTGATTCTGGGTCACTAAATTAGCACGTGTGATTGAAGTGTTTTAGCTTATTTTAGAAGCCATATAAACTTGTGCTGACTAAAGCTACAGTGGAAAATTGGTTCAATTGAGAACGAAATGTAAATTTTTGCTCCTTTTAAAACAGTCATAATAGAAATGTTGCTTGTAGATAATCTAATCTCGTTTCATAGCATTTTTAAGTTTTTATGTAAGCTGAAAAGTAGAATAATCACTAGGTATTTAGATAATGTAAAACATTTTGAATAAGGAATATGGTAGATTGAGGAATCGCGTCTTATCCGTATCCTGAAAACATGGTATGAGGTACTAAGCTTAGGTTTAATAATAAAGACAAAAATATAAAAGAAATCTGAGCTGACTGGGAATAGCGTTTGATGAATGGGGAGATGGTAGTGATCTCGCTAAATGTGTGCCTAGCAAACAAAAGTTCAGTTCAACCTAAGAGTCGCGAATCTTTTCATTTTGCATGCCTTTAATGCCTTTAATGCCTTGTTTTCATTGTTATGCATATTTGATTTTAATAAATAAATAAATAATAAATATTGGTGAACATTTCACACAACACCCTCTAGCCTCAAACTAAGCAAAGCTTGTACTATGGGAACCAAATAGCTGATGGATTAATTAGTTATATACTTTTTTTTAGTAAATATGTACTTACTAAGAATACATACATACCAAAAATTCGAAGGTACGTGTCATAGGTTAGTATTCTTATAAGCGGCGATGGGCTTGCAACCTGTCACGTACGGAATACTAACTACTGTGCAAAATGTGGGCATGTACCAAATGTCATGTTTGGACTTGCCTCTGACTACCCCCTTTAGATATCCTCAAAGATTTAAGTAACTAAAGATCTGAGGAGATATCTACCGAACCTGGGGATTACAGTCGTGATCATATTATTATTATTATTATTACATAGTAACACTCAGACACAGAACAAACAACTACCAGACAACCCACAACCTGCAGCGCAGAAGGCAGAGCTACTACCAACTGAGCTGAGAGGCCAGTCAAATTCGTACTGATGTCCGAAAAATAACAAAAAGTTATCAAGTAAAATCGTTTTTAAGTCTTATCTATGGCATTTGAATTAGGCTTTATATTTGTTATTTAAAAAACTATTTGGCAACTTTTGCACTCCTAGTACTTTACATTGAAACATATTAATTAACAACATGATCATAAGACTCTTAAAAACATCTCAAAGTTAATTATTCCTAGAGATTTATAGAGTATTTCTATACTTTTCTTGGAGCTTACAATCATGAGCATTATATTTTACAACATTTGAGACCATTTATAAAGCTTCTCAAAATTAATTTACCGAAACAGTTTCTTTGAAATATAATGGAAAAATAACAAGCTCTAAAAATTTGTTTACACTGATATAAATAGAGTCCGTCGTATTCTTATAATGATATCAGAAACATTAATTTATAAGATATAAAAATGATGTGTTAAAACGTGGTACCTACCCAGATAAAAGGTAGCCGATTATTATTACACGTTAACCTACGCCTATTGCAAGTTCCATGTCATATTGACAGACAATCAATATAGCCTTATTCGTAAAGTCGCGTTTAGGTAGAGCGATAATTCTATTTCAGATCGCTTTGTAGCAAGCGTCATTTTCCTTGAAATATTCCTTATTTCTAGACATTCATTTTTACTGACGTCTTATATAAGCGAATGCAATTCTGATAATGACTTCACTAAAAATGGTATATTGGTTTAAAGGCACAGAGGTAAATAGATTAAAACAAAGCAAGAAATGCTGCTAGACGTTAATAATCATTAGTTACTTTAACTTGCTCTTACAGAAACTAATATAGAGTAGTGAGCACCGCATTTTGTTATATAAATATGAGCTTGGATTAATATACCTAACTGCAACGGAGTGCACTGCACGAACATTAAAAATTTAATAAAGTTTCACAAACCACTTACAAATTCAACATTTCAGCTCGCTGTCAGTCTGTCATGAAACTGAGCGAGTTCATCTATTTCATGAAAACCGGTGTGATGACCATAATGACATATAAGATTCAAAATTGCGCTTAAGGCGGGTGTTAACGAAGTAGTTAGCTCAAAATATCATTGTAATACAGTGACAAACGCAGAACACTGTGATTTGGTATAATCATAAGTATCGTATTTTTTGCGATGCATTCGACTGTGAACTTCCTCGCTCTAATTTTTATATTTTTTCTCATGTTGTTTTGCATTTCATTGTGTAATTTTGGCGGTTATTTTTCCAATAAAGCCTGAGTTGACGCTTGTAAAATATGTGAATTAAGGTGAATAGTTCCTTTCTAAATCCATCGGAGGAATTCCTTTAGGAAATTTTCAACAAAACAGCCATCTTTTGTTTAAAATTGTGACTGACTTTGTGACATTGACAATACTACTATCTAAACACGAACTTAACATTGGCAAAAATGTTCTCAAAAGAGACAGATGCCATAAAAAGAAGAATAATAAACATTTTATAACAATTGAGGTACCAAAAATGCGACCACAACAATATCGTTACAATACCATGCCTTCTATTTAATTAATGTTTGAAGTAAAAGGTTTATGTCGATCAAAACGACAAAAACAAGAATAACCTCAAACTGATGAAAACAACTTGAGTTATTGCCGCCATCAATCTTATAATAGGAAGAAAACAAAGTCATCACTTAGTCGCCATGACAGATTGCGGAAGGACATCGCAATATGAAAATTAGAATTATTATTCAGATGTCTCCATATTTTAGCTAAAATAATAACCGAAAATCAATATTATAAGCGTGCGTCCGCACTTGTGATATTTTGCCTTGTCTGTGTCCGAAACACGCTCACATTTGTCACGTGTGTTTGTACGTGTCACGGCAAAAGGTCTGCTTTTTCACGAAAATCTGTCAATTTGCCATGCGCGTTTGTGAGTTTGTCACTAGTGTGTACTCGTTTTTTTGCATCAAATAATCTATGGCTCGGGATTAAATTTATTGCATTTGAGTTCTATAAGTCGATTGCATTAGGAATATAATAATAAAGTTTTGTGATTTATTTTAAAATTAAGTAAATATAAATAAAAATGGGAACAAAATTAGTCACCACTTAGCGTGTGCTCTGGCAAGACTATAATTTGCTATAGGTTTTCAGTGACAGCCATTATCTCAAACAATCTAAACGCGGCTTTACAAGTAGATAAAGACAACTACAAATACATATTACATTTACCACAGCTTTGCCATCAATACACATCGTTAAACTTTAATTGCAATTTTATTTTATCGTTTAATGGCTATCATCAAATAAGAGCTGATACTTTCGCGCTTATTTCGTGATTTTGAGAGTTTTTTTATTGTCACTAGCTAATAAAATCCGCGTTTCTTGATTCCGAAAATAATTAACACAGTTATCGCACAAGGACTACAATGCACACCTTTACGAGTAGATAAACATGACTTTATCGAAGTTAACATGGAGAAAACCATAATTTATATGTTTTTTTTTTTTTTTTTATTTATTTATATTTTATTCATATATTTTTTTTTTATTATATTTTTTTTTTATTTTACTGATTATGTAATCAGTAAATCAGTAAGCGGATACCCAAAACTCGACTCTGAAATCTCTAAGGGAATTATTAAATCGATATTTGCATGTTAAATTAAATTTCAAGCCACAATGGATTCGTTTTGTGAAGATTTCTTTTGTCGTCATTCGGTGTGCGGTTAGGACATCAACAGTTATGAATCAATCATTCATCCTCATCACAGGCGAGTGTCCAATTGAGATCTGAGATCTGAGATATTGGTTCCAGATGTAGATATTATGGTACCTAATACTATAAACTGTTGCCCGCTACTTCATCTGCATTTGATTCAATTTCAAATGTTTTAATAATTTAGGCATTCTGCTATTCGGGGCTGATACAAATCCAACAAATAAAAATGATGAAAATTGGTTCAGCCGTTCTCGATTTTGTTCCGTATTAGGTAGGGAGTTTTGGGGGCAATAAATTGATTTAGCTAGATTTCATTTTTAGAAAGCGTCATTTACCAAACATAACCGGTAATCCGGTCATCCGGTCATCCACTATACAATAACAAAAAAAGCCATTCTATAACAGTGGTCTAGCCGTTCTTAAGTGATGTACCAACTAACATAATATTTTTTTTGTTTTATATACATAGATACGCAAAATAAAGTTTTGGATTCACGCCGTATCCTGTTTTATTCTGAGCCAGATTGTACGTCACGCAAACTTTTAATTACACACGGAATATTCAATGAAAACTCGTCAGCTACTCTGTCGGATAATTCTAAGTAATTCTTGCTGCGAATTTAATATTGTTGTAATATTACTCGGAAAAGCTTTGAGTTTCCAATATCAAGGAAACAATCTAAATTAATGATATTAGTAATCGTAAACCTGATAATAGGATATTCAAAGCTTATAATGTCATCAAAGTGGCTTACTTGCGCGTGCTTAGTTGGAAATTGACTAAGCAAAGACAGTTGTTTTAGTTTTCTTAGAGTAAACATATATAATAAAATACAATCAGACAAGAGCGCTGGTGGTGTAGAGGTGGCACCCCTGCCTCACGATTAGAAGGTCGTGGATTCAAACCTGGTCGTGCACCAATGAGTATTTCCATTCGAAAAATTTATGTGCGCATTGCCAGTGCTCTTAAACGGTGAAGGAAAACATCGTGAGGAAACCGACATGCCCTAGAACCACAAATTCGAAGTTGTGTGTCATAGTTTAGTATTTTTATAAGCGGTTATTATATCTACCGAGCCCGGGGATTACAGTCGTGATAATATCCATTTATTTTTTATTTTTTTACAATCAGACGAAAAAAGATAAATAAATTTAAAAATAAAATGTCTACTGACTCCAAAAATTTATGAAGAATATTATTTTCATGTCAAAGGTCACTATTTATTATAATTATTATCATGTTCCATTTGTTATGGGTTACTTTCATTTCTCATGCTAAGGCGTGCATTATAATATTGGTTCAATTAATATTAATACTTTGAAATAATTAACTTAATCGTACTAGTTTTCCAGTCAGTTTCCATACAAACATTTAAGATAACTTCAATATCCGATAATTGCAAGTCGGAAATGAAAGATCGATTAGTAAACTAATCAAAATGTGACGTAACACTTTTGTATTTCCAAGCAGCGGATACCAGCACATAGCTGCCGTTATTGTACTATTATAAATGCGGAAGTGTGGATGGATGGATGGATAGATGTAAGGATGTTTGTCACTCAATCACGCTGAAACGGCTGAACGGGTCCGGATGAAACTTGAAATATGCGTAGTTTATGATTTGACATAACGCATAGGATACTTTTTATCTGGGTATTTTCTATGTATAATAAAAAAATATCTATCTATATATATAATGTATTAACACAAGCTTTAAGTAGCTTACTTTGGGGCTAGATGATGCTGTGTGGATTGTCCAGCATTATTTATTTATTTATTTATTATACAGAAAGGTACCACGCGAGCGGTGCCGCACGCGGTAACTAGTTATTAATAAACGCTTCTTCTTTATGTCTTTATTTAGGGCGTGTCGGTCAAGTGGTTTTTTATTGAGTACTAGCTGACCCGCGCGCGACTTCGTCTGCGCGTTTTAAGTAAGTAATATACGTTTTCTTACCTTTCAAACCTTCCCTAGACCTCCACAAACATTTCAAGACCAAGATAAGATAAATCCGTTTAGACGTTCTCGAGTTTTAGCGAGACTAACGAACAGCAATTCATTTTTATATATATAGAAGAGAAGAAGGAGAATACATCGTTACCTACATAATATACACAGTCAAATAGTCAAGTCTGTTAAAAAAACACGGCCGGTTTTGAGAAACGCTAATTTAAAGTCACTCTTCTTCTTCTTCTTTTTTTTATTTTATCTGTCTCAGATCAATTTTGCCTTTGGTAAGGTGACTGACATGGCACCGTGTCGTATCACTTTTATAACACATTACATTTATTTTGACAACTGCATGATACAGATCTTTGAACAGAGTAAACAAGCCTATTAACCTGTCAAAAATTCTAGAAAACTGTTTCAGTTTTTTAAACCTTATCTAATTAAAAATAATAAAAAGACCGAAAAAAGTCATAGAAAAAAATTCGTCCAATAGTAGCCACTATTAAGATTCAGACGTATCTAACGACATCTTATTTATCATATACAATAATCGTCCACATAGAGATATAATAATAATACATACACCTCAAACACATTATCTTCCACACATCCACAATACAAAAATCTTTTGGAATAATGAAATAAATGTATGAAAAATAATGTAGCGCAACGGGAAATCCTGAACCCCGAACGGAATTCTAATGGTATCATAATAAATAACGAGTACTCCGAATAAGGGAGAGACCGCAATTTGAGATTGTAATTGCTGAGTTCCATTTTGTTTTAGGCACCCCTGTATACAGGGTTAAGTAATTGTAAAACACGAGAAAGCTACTGTATTTTTTTATAACCTTGCCGTACAGAAATACGCAAAGTGATCTAGTAAATGTTTTAATTTTAATAATAGAACAGTGAGGGCTAGTTTCACCATGCTCTGTTAATTAAACTAACCGCTTCTTAGCCTTTTAATCGCCTATTAAAGTTTTTTTGTGTTCCATTATGTACTGACAAAGGAATTATAAGTTACTAGAAAAACAAAAACAAATCTATCCCGCGGGAACCTTATATTTTTCCGGGATAAAATGTAGCCTATGTGTTATTCCAGACCATAATCTATAGCTGTGCCAAATTTCAGTCAGATCCGTTCAGCCGTTTTAGCGTGAAAGAGTAAAAAACATCCATCCATACATTCTTACAAACTTTCGCGCTTATAATATTAGTAGGATTAATTAATTATCGTCTGAACATCGAGGTAACGTTCATCATAGCGGTACTAAGCTTCGGAACATCGCAACTAAATTTTTTACATGTAGCGTGGTTTAGGTATTCGTTTCATCAAGCTTGTGTACTTTCGGAACACAGTTCTATTCGGTACTCAAAGTATTCATATACTTTCGATATTCAGTTATACCGTATGAGTAGGATGTGTCAGCTTAATGTGACTGTCAGTCACATAACTACATACTTACCTAGGTCACAAATAAAATAATGTTAACTAAAATCCCAAGTACATAATGAGGTTTTACCAGTTCAATAGTCGAAAAAACTGATTGTGATTACCTATTTGAGCCACTTAGATAAAGCAAAAACAGAAAAAGCTATTAACAACAATAGTGATCTTATTTTCCCATCGCAGCTTCATAACGAGAATAAGAATGAATAGAACACCAGCGGAATACTTTTTGTGATGAGCTAACAAGAGAGATTGGTCTGAAACTGGAACTCTTATATTTTATTTAAAAGGGTTGCACATAGTAAATCCTTTTAAAAACCTATTTACTTTGGTTATAGCAAGATGCCTTCGGGACGGTTCATTGGGTTATACTGTCATAATTGTGGAAATTACATGAGGGAAGTCTTTGTGTTTTTAATATCATTCGGCATTATTGTTTAATTACAAATTGATAAATAGGATGAGAATGTTGAGATGGATGTGCGGAGTGACGAGAAAGGATAAAATACAGAATGAGTAAATTAAAGGAAGCCTGAAAATGGCGTCGGTGACGGAAAAGATGAGGAGTAATAGGTTAGCGTGGTATGGACAGGGCATGTTATGCGGATGGATGAATTTCATGTAACGAAAAGAGATATGAATGTGGATGGATTTAAGAGTAGAGTTAAACCAAAGAAAAAATGGATGGACTGTGTGAAAGATGATATGAGTAACAAAGGTGTGAGTACTGAGATGACGGATGATAGAGAGAAATGGAAGAAGAAAACGTGTTTTGCCGACTCCACATAGCGAGAAAAAAGGCAGGAAGAAGAAGAAATATGAATAGTTACATAACTAGCAAAAGAATGCGTGGTTGAATGTGGTAGCCATCACAACACATTACATTCCATTACATTTGTAGTTACTGTTGGGTTACCAACTCTCGCGGGAATGGCACCCACGATCGAAAAGTGGAGTAATGGTTTTACGCTACCACAAACCGGCGCTTGTAAATGATTGCTTAATAAATCAGAAAAACTAATATAGTTGATAGAAATATCCATGAGATTATACTTAATGTCTGCATGCCCCTAGATTTTGAATTTACGAAGTAGTCCACTAAAAAAATAAAGTAATGTAATACGTAAAGCTGTAAAACAAACCGTATGTATTCGATATTGAGTAACGGGTACGCCATCTCGAACCGAGTAACGAGTTTTTACACCCGAATGCATCACATTACTTGCATCTTTTGTAGTATCGGAACCTAGTGTCACAGGTTGTCAGACGAAGCATTTGTCCAGTCCGAAAAAAAAGATTAAAAATACGGAAAAGTGGAAAAACGCACCTTACGCAGTTTGGTATGTTTTCTACAAATTACGAATGTTGCGACGCCGTGACGTATACTGTATACGTACGCATTACGACTCGATTCGGTGCTCTAACATAACAGCGTATTATATACCAGCTTTCGAGGTACCTACATAAAATATAGCTTATGTTAATCAGGAATAATGTAGCATTCTAATGGTAAAAAAATGTTTGAAATCGGACTAGTAGTTTTTGAGTTTATTCGTTACAAACAAAAATACAAAAATACTAAACTTTCCTCTTTATAATATTAGTATAGAAGTATAGATATAGATGAGGTATCGAGTAACGTGTTCGATACGATAGTAACGAGTACTCATTGTTATAGTAACGGGTACATACGGGTACGCTTTTTGTCGTTACTTTTACACCTCTATAATGTAATGACTAAACTACCATCGGGTGGCGCTTACGTCCTTCCATTCAAACTGACAGCTCGTCATTCTCTTTTAGTGTTCGTGTTGATTATATTTTACTAGTAGGTTTTAGTCAAAGGCTTTAATCTAAATAACAATTTTTATCTTCGTTACAAATAGCTATTCCAGCGTTCCCGCAGCTTGGGAATAGCTGAACTGTGAAATTAACAGCTCACACAGCTTAGCTATCTTATATCACAGCGTCTGTTATTTATAGCTCTGAAACATTTACGATATTCAGCTTTGGAGATATCGAGCAAACAATCACTGGCTAGAGGCGAAGCCTCTTTGTTCAGTTTCAATAAAATCGAATACATATTGATAGTGTTCCATAATAAAGTCTGGCCAGTCAGTTGAATAAAAAAGATACTTACCGTTTTATTATATATTTTTTTGAGTTCTGTTACACGTTAAACGCTCATGCATTTATTTAAGAAAAAAGATAAAACTAACGTTTGTTTATCTAAACTTTTTCGTTTTTTTGCGAGTTAACGTACGACACCGCGTTTTATAGTATCGTTTTTTTGTGAAAAAGCGGGATTCTGTAAATAAAATCGATGTTTATACGACTGAATGTGATAAATAGTAATTTTTTATATAAAAAAGTGCATGTTAGTAGCCTCTTCATAATGATTTCACCACAAATGGTCCAAAAGAACTCGTGAAAATTAAAAGAAGAATATGTATTATTGTTACCTGTCTAGGTAGGTATTGTTCTGTGAAATCATTGTTTCTAGGTAGGTATTCAATCCTGCTACACCTACGTTCGTGTTTGAGGTATTGTGTGATCGAATTCTCGTGTATCCCATTCATCTTACGGCTTCTATACACCGGACGAGGCGAGCGCAATACCTCACCATCGGGACAATATATTAAGTAGATCCCAGATGGGTTACCTAGGTTAGGTTAGACCAGTGATTCCCAAAGTGGTCCAGGTGGACTCCCAGGGGTCCACGGGAGAGTCGACGGGGTCTACGTTGGACGTGACAAAAAATGGGGGTCTTCAATTGTAAGCAAGGGTGCATGAGGATTAATATTGTTTCAATAGTGAAGAACTAAAATGTTGGCCACTAACTCAGCCACAACGCAAGTTTCCATAGATGGATAGATAGATCTAATCTTCATTTTTTTTTTTTTCAAGATTTAGAAATTGGTATTTATGTAGATGCAGGGGGTCCACCGGATCCAGCAAAATGAAGTGAAGTGGTCTATGAAACAAAAGAGTTTGGGAACCACTGGGTTAGACAATGTAAGACTATAATTTTCATGTATACAATGTAATTGAAAACAATAGCTCCCTTTAGGTATTACAATGTAATCACAAGCGTGAAATCCTTTTAAGGAAATTAATTGAAACAACTTTCCGATTATTTTAATTATTTTGGGGAAATATTCAATAACTTAGACGGTATCACCGGCTGCTATCGGCATTGAACAAAGGATACCACAACGTCATTGTGTGTTGCCAGATTTGTAGCTTCTGATATTTCGGGAATTCATGATCTTTTATATATGTTTTTTGGCTGTAGGTACTTATGTGTTGTGTGTACGATAGAAAATAAGGTTTACTCTTAAGCGAATTTTTTTTATGTTCGAAAAAATATATGGTTTGCCTACATATTTTTAACATTTTGATAGAGCAATAAATGGTAAGTAATTATAATGAATTATGCATGACAACCCGAACTCTCCAATACATACAACAACTTTACATAAAAACATATATTTCCTATTAATATGAGAACCCACGAGTATTATATATCTGTAGAACCTTGTTCCAATGAATTTCATATGAGGGATAACCAGGCTTCCGGCACTGTGGGTATTTTATTGGAATTCTGCCGTCTCTTATTCGTCTATCTATTCTACGTCTATACCGGGTCAAATATAAAAAGTTGGTTTCAGACGAGACTGTTATATTTAAATTAGTAGGTACTAGTAAGTAGAAAACCACAAAAAGGCCTTCCTTAAATCCTCTACGATACAATAAAACGCAAAGTATAAGTGGTTGAAAATAAGTTTTCCAAAGCCAAATAGCTCAATAGGGATTTTCCCTTCATTTCCATAACGCTGGCCCTTCCATCAAGGCTTACCTACTTTCTGTAAGATTTAGAATAAGAAAAGCCGTAATGGCCAGCTAAAAAGCTGAAGTTATATTCAACAAGTGTTTTTTTTATTAGAAGTACTTAATACGAATAAGCAAAGTGTAACTCACCTTTTATTACTGCTTGGTACTTGTAAGAAATATCCACAAGTAGTCGGTTAATTTTGTACAAAATAAAAAAAAGTTCAAATTATTGTACCTAAGTACTTAGTTTAAAAAGTCTCACATTAAAATTGCGGTCATAATTTATTATTGTAACGATTTTTTAAATTTAATTCTTTGTCTCCTTTTTATCTTTAGTAAAATCAATTAATAAAACAATTTACGTTTCACTTTTTACTTAAATAAAACACGGTTTAAATAAATAAAATAAGAAAGTGTTTTGAACTAATAAAAACCGCGCGAAAAAAGCGTCTCTAGATCTATAAAACTAGATATTCATTCAATCACGTTCACTGTTCCATTTACAAATTCAAGTTCCATTTTCAAAAATTAAATGTCGAGTCACAATTCCTGGGGCAGGAGTGGAGTCTCGCAACGGTAGTTCCGGCGCGCGGTCCGCGTACGACTAACACAGTACGCCGTTGTCACAGTAGGGTACAATATTGGTGCCATGATTTATGCCATTACTAGTATGTATTACATTAGTGTTGAAATTAAAAAAAGAATCAAGAATATTTATTTGCTTAATAATATTACTTAATGGTCTTACCTAAATATAATATTGCACTTTGAACTTATTCGCCCTTGTCGAGCAGTACAGATACAGGTCGTCGAAAAATCTTACGTTTTATTATAAAACTTTTCACGGGTGGTGCTAGTGAGAAAAAAAATCCGTTTTCAGTCCATGGTATTGAATTAAAATTACAATAAATAAAATCAGTCTAATAATTTAACATTACTAGCTGACTCTCCCTATTTGTACTAGCTTTGCATGGGTGGTGTATCTAATGAGACAAAATCTTTCGTCCATGGTAAGTAATAAAATAAAATTACAAGTTAACATTTTCAGTCGTTACGAAATTATGCGCGGACATAATTACATTAAGAAGAATTTATTAAGAATATTTTCAGACATTTTATAATGTTTGGACATGCTTCGACTACCGTTTAGATCCTCAAAGATGTTAACAAGAGATTTGAGGAGATATTATTAAGTGTGGAAATTAGTAATTATCATGTTTGTTTTGTTTTTATATTATGATGTAATGTGCTACTTTCTAAACTACAAAATTCTTGACGAATAATGAGCGTAAGCTTCATATTTAGATATCTAAATACCGCAATAGTCCTTAAATTTGGATAAAAATACTGGTACTTACTGATCTAGATCAGTTGATCTATCTATAGATTTTTTTATAGTCCCTAATAAGCGCAACATTTTTACAACAAGTCTTACATGTATTTTATAATAATTCTTATATTAAGAATCTTAATCTAAGATAGATATTTCCGTAAAATATGCAATTTAAGTTTTTAAGACTCATCCATTCTATTGTATTCAATGGTAAGCTAGCCTACTTCAGAATGGCAAGCGTATTCAGTATAGTCCACTCAACAGTGCACATGTCAGGGTGCGAAACTGGGTTAGTCTTAATAAACGGAAGATTAATCCTACTGGAAATGAAAACAAAGGGTTTGGATGAGCGCTCTCGAGCGTTTAACGCTAGTTCCGACATCGTCATTTCCATTCGCTCTTTGTTTGTAGTTTCAAGCATTAGAGTGTTGTATAAATAGATTCTTTATATACAGAAATGTATAGACAATATTAAAGCATACATATTAACACACATGTAAAGGACTGTCATGATTGACCTATTGACAGACAAAGAACCACACCGCTGGGTATAGAGGCTTGAAATTTGGAAGGTGCTTATAGCACGTTGACGTACACTGACATAGAAATTCTTAAAATTCAAACTACAAAAACCACGGTACGAAGGAAATATCTGCAGAACATGCAAAAATTTCTTCCGCCGCGGGAATCGAACACTCACCCGCCTCGACACCGGAGTATGCAGAATAAATTTATATAGATGTATTAAAAATAAAAAAAAATGAGGGGATTCAACCAAGCTAGTTCAAGCAAAATAATTTTTAGTTAACCTCAGAATAATTCGTAAATATTGTTGAATAAACTGACATTTATTTGCATTTGACATGACGTTATTCTGAGAATAGTCATAGCAGAAATTGGTCAAACCCATCCTAAGTGGTGTAATTGTGTAATAAAGTTGGCAAGTTTATCAAGCAGTTGGTGCAGTATAATACTTTATTTTTTAACCTATTGCCGAAGAGAGCCCGTATAGTCTTTAGGGATCTAACAGAACAATATAATTCTATAAATAGTGTTGTAAAATCAAATGTTCAAGATACTTTGTGCGAGTCAGTCATTGATCCATTAAAGCTATTAATACAACATTGAAGTCAGTGATCAAATCTGACAATGGTAATTGTGAAAACAATGATAACAATAATTCAAATTATCCATCTAAACAATGAATACTTTTCAACAGTTTTGATATCCAAACTTTCTTATAAAAAATACTATAAGTACGTTAAAAAAACGTTGGCAGTCTTCAATGTGATCGAGCATTTCCTATTTTCTTCAAAAAGTATCTTATTGTCTCTATAATGGCAATGAGATTTGAGACGATCCATAGACAATGGCCCTCGTCCGAAATGATCAACAGCGCGGCACCCTGACAAAGGGGTGCAATTTGAGAATAGCCCCTTTTCATTCACCGTGGGATTCCCTTTTCATTCATTGAGTTTTCACTGTTGTTCGCGAATATTCACTGTTGTACGCGAATATCCCTTTAGTCAAAATTTAATAAGTTACCCTTTTTATAGGTGCCAAATAAGGGGTAAACTGATTTATTCTAACAAGTTTATGTTAATGATGAAATTAGTTTTCGTACAAACACAATGCAAAATCAAAATATTTTTTTGTTTTTGTTTTTCAAGGTTCCACGCGGGTGAAGCCATGGGCGGAAGCTAGTATTACATATATATACACCTCAAACACATTACCCTCTTTGCTTCGCAGTCGGTTAAAAATAAGAAACTTAACCTCTGTCATAATAATTTATTATGAGGTTTAGATAAAGGGGTGTCGTGTCACTACCGCAAAATAAGGGTAAGCCGTCTTAACAATAAAACCGCTTAATAAACCCCTAATCCGTTCGGAAAACGCGCGTGAAAATTATTATTCCCATTTTAATATACTTTACTATAAATTTTATAAAGCGTGTGTCAAATTGAATTGTGTAAATTGATGTCTATATTAATACAAAAATAAATTATAAAGTTTGCAGGGTTGTGAATGTTTAATTTTACCTACCCCCAAGGTAAAATTAAATGCATTCGGATCAGGTGGTCTACAGCGCAAAATGTCCAGACATTTAAATCTCTAAGAGCGGATTCGATCAACTTCTAGTAGTAATAGTATAACTATTCTCAGAATAATTCAAGTTTACTCTTTGATAACTACACTTATTCTAGTTATAGTGCTTTAGCTAGTTTTGTTGAATCTGTCTTATGTTAAATATCAACAAAGTAAAAAGGCCAAAGAGCAAAATGTCTGCAAATAGTCCACATGTTGTGATACGTTAACGTCGTGAGTTGGTGAGCTAGTAAAAATATTTTTTTCCAGATTTTGTTGTATTTAGTTACTTGATATTCAAATTACTATAGGAAATAACTAAATATGAATTTCATATAGGTTTAGTTTATATAGGTATTGAAGAGTGTTTAGTGATCCAAATCATGATCCAGTCATAACCCTGCAAGTATCAGAACTTGATGATGTGTTAAAGAAGAGTATCAAGCAACGTCAGCGCTTCAGTTTTCAATTATGACGCTCGAACGGAATGCTCAGTGTAAGTATTTCAAAGCAGTAAAGCGCTGCTTTATAAAGATTACTGCTCCATTTAATCTCCAAGAAACCTTTAGGTTAAGCCTTACTTAAAATACATATGAAGAAACCCGCCAACTTCCGATTACACCTCTTGGGAATAGAGTATAAATTTGCTTGGCAGTTCATTCAGCCGAACTTATGTGGGAACTTACCAGTAAGTAATACGAGGATTTTCTCTTACTTCTAAGATTTAGGATTAGCGTATGAATAAGTCATCTGAAACCATTCAGAAACGCATTAACTGGTGGCTAGAAATTTACAAGTGTGGAGACGGTGTAGTGCTTAATTTTAGGGTACCGTACATCAAAAGTAAAATTAACCCTTTTATAATGACGGTATCAAAGAAGTCTATAATCCCATGGAGCTTTAAAAAATACGGTCGTTTAAGTTGCATTATATATACCACATATTTACACATTCACCAGTAAATCAAAACATAAGGAATCCAATGTAAAGAAGAGGAAGAAGTAATGTACACGCAAAATAAAAATAGTTAGTTAGTGTGTAGTTTAAAAAAACCGGAACCCCCGGTGCTCGACTCAGACTCGCATTTGTCCTGATTTTTCCAAAGTTTGTTTGTTCAAGATGATTTTACTTTTTAATGATACCAGAAGCGAAATGATGATGATGCCTTTACTCAAAAGTACAAAGCTATTTTAAGAATTTTACGACACTATAAAGATTTGGGCCTAAATAAATACCTGCAAACCCCCAGACCCTCTGAAATATGCATTAGCTACTTAAAAATCAAACCCGTTTTTGAAAATCTCTTGCCTTTATTTGGAGGTTGAATAACATATTAAAGAGAGGCTTTATCTTGGAGGGAAAGTTTAAATAATAAATTTGTTTAGGTGTTAGAGACTTCTTACCTGCCTATCAGAATGAAGGCAACTTCACTTGTCAGTCAAAATAACTATATAAACCCCTGGGGGATTCTACAAAACTAATCGCGTCAAAATTATGACGTCAAGCGCTTGTTTGTTCGAATGAGACACTAACGGCCTTACTTATAATTATATTTTGCAAAAAGGATCATACAAAAAAGCGCTAGGACCGAGACGAGTCTCTTGTCGGTCTGTTCTTTTTGGACTTGGGTTAGGCTTGAATTGGCACTTAAATTTACCTTGCATGTAAGATGTTTCAAAGTGATCCTTGTGATTTAATTTAATATATATATTTTGACTTTGACTTATAAGAAATCGTTGATCATTATTTAGCCACCCCTCAACTTCAGAGAACAAATCACTTTAAGCAACATTTTACGTTTCCTGGGCCTTACCTCTGATGTTTCAGAAACGTCACATTTTAAGCTTGAAGTAACACTAATTCAATACATTTTCTTAAGGTCATGGTACAAAATATCAAAGTTATATTACTCTGATAATAACAGAAGAGAAAGGTCCCTGATCATTTAATTTTTCGACTCTTAAATCTTGGGAAAGTTTTGGGAGGCGATTCTAAGTAAATTTCCTTGGGTCGACATGTAAGTTAGAGACCAAATATGGGTCAATTTGAACAAAATGGCAAAAATTTAGCATAAAGCTTATGAGCAACACAAACCAAGCCACGGGAGATTCGCTAGTAATTACTTATTCATTATTATTCATGTATTTGGAGGTAGCCTTTTCATGTTTCAACAATAGACAGCGAAGTATGCAAAATGTATTCAGAGAGGATGGCCACAGATGCAATAATAGTACGAGTACAGATACAGAATCACCTTATTAATGCTTCATTCATTTATTTTTATTAAATAAAAAAGGTGCTTCTTATTTCAAATATATTATTTAGAACGTTTAATCGGTCATTTTTATTGGCTAAATATCTTCGTTTGATAAAGACAATCGACTCATAGCATTTCAAAATCATCGAATTCACGCAATTACTCTAGTTTCTCAAATACGAATGGTTAAAATTCAAGCTATATTGAATCTAAAGTCATCATATCAAGGTTGCTTTTAAGTCCAGCATCAGTTTGTAGTCTATATGACGTGGTATTCACTGTAATATTATCTGGGCCAGCTTTACAATCTTGGCTGTAAAATGTTCCCAGGTTTTATTTGAGTAGCGTGGGTTCGTAAATATTTTATCTCTTTCAACTATAAAGATCGCGGTGCATTCATGATTTTCAGCTAATACTATGTGGTTGGTGGATTCAAGATAATGACGCTGTATTATACACGCGCAATAGAATCCTACTAATACTACCTATAAACGCGAAAGTTTGTAAGAATGTATGGATGTATGTTTGTTACTATTTCACGCTGAAACTGAACGGATCTGGGTGAAATTTGGCACGACTTTTTATCCCGGAAAGTGTACGGTTCCTATGGGATAGATTTATTTTTGTTTTTCAAGGTACCACGCGGGCGAAACCGTGGGTGAAAGCTAGTTTACTATAAACTAAAATGTTAAAGAATCAATTTCCATATAGTTTTTTTTATTTTCTGAAAATGTTGTGCATTTATTAACCTATCTCTGAATCGAAGGTTTTCTTTCCTAAATAAATTTGCGTTCTTCTTCTTCTTCTTCTTCTTCTTATCGTTCTTCGTATCTTCTATCCAGTGTGGTGATAGGATCAATGTGTGCTTCAGATACTTCTTTCTCAAATAATAAATTGGTATCGTGCTCCGGTTTATGGCCCTCATTATTAAATGTGTATTTGTTTAATTATTTTGTATTTGAATAACTGTGTACTTGTGTACTTACCTACTCGTATAATCAGAAAGGAATATGTAGACAGTATTATTTATGAGATATCTACAACGACATCTTTCTAAGAATATGTACTTTTAAACTTACGCGATCTGAACACATTATTATTAGTATTTAGACGGGTATTTATCGCGTTTAAATTACCTTATATTTTCCCGACGTTTCGACAGGTTTGCACGCTGTCGTGGTCACGGGTAGATATAAGGTATAAGAATATAAGGTAATTTAAACGCGATAAATACCCGTCTAAATACTAATAATAATCTTTCTAAGAATGTAAACCTTAATGCTTCAGAGACTAGAGACGAGAAAAATAAGAAAAAGAACGCCATTTTTCTACAACAAACTCTTTAAGCTCAGATTTTATTTAGCTGCTAAATCTGCAACTCTCATTTCCATTCGAAACGTATAAATAAGGGTCAAAACACACGCGCTGCTTACCACCGGCATTTGGTGCTTTTACGACAGCTTTGTATTTCGGATATTTTCGAATAGCTACTAATCCCTTATTACCCTTAATAGATACTTATACCGAGGGAGTTGTGAAAAAATATGTAATCCGCCATTTTGTAGCGGGAGCCATCTTGAATCGATTTCCATGAATAATAGCTAAGTAAACTCCCGATTAGTTCACCTTTCAAACAAAAAAAATAAATCAAAATCGGATCATGCTTTGGGAGCTACGATGCCACAGCAGACACACACACCCTTGTTTGTACAGACACCCTTACGAGGACCTTGTAAATTTTTGACCAAACCGAGGACCCTCCGAAAAACATGTTTAATGACGTCGTTGACCTTTGAGAATAAGATAGAAGGAGACGGGAGAGCAAATCTAGAGTAATGAGCTTATCCAGATAGTGCTATCTCAACATTTTTTCGTGTGAATTACCGCTTTCATACAGAGGACGCGAAATACACAGCCAAACGTGACCAGCGATGCACATACGAGGACTTTGTGTAAAGCCAACCGAGGACCTCTTACGTGAGCCCTGCGACACCCTTCCGAGGACGTATTTATACACAATATCTCTTATGTCTTATACAAAGTGAGGACGCTGTGTTAGACTTTACTTAACCAAACCGAGGACAGTTTTACTAGTAGAACTTGTATAAAGCGAGGACATGGAAAATTTACCTAAACCATTTTACGTGTAGGATAATCTAATAATTACATTTTTTTCGATTTGTTACTTACACACATTTTCAAAAATAAAGTACCAAGGAGGACAAGTCGGTCTCTTCACGTTTGTCACCACTAGTCAGTGCTCTCAATTATTGTCAAAGATTTGCAAGTAACTACTTTATATAATAGTCATAACACGTATTTATATAGTTCTCTCAGTTGTTTTTGACGTAAGTAAACAAAAGAGAAAAATATTATGGTCCACCATCGGTATTTAGTTTTTATACGAGAGCATTTGGTGGTGTGGTCGTAGCACCCCTGCTTCACGAAGGTCGTGGGTTCAAACCTGGTCGTGCACCAATTATTGCACGAAAAATTATGAGCACAATGCTTTCAAATGGTGAAGGAAAACATTGTAAGAAAACCGGTATACCCTAGAACAAAAATTCGAAGGTCAGTTAGTATTCTTATAAGCGGCGATGGGCTTGCAACCTGTAACGTATGGAACACTAACTACTGTGCAAAATATGGTTCTGTGGCAAATGTCATGTTCGGACGTGCCTAAGAATACCCGCTTTAGATACGCACAAAAGATCTAAGCAACTAGAGATCTAAGGCGATTCTCTACAGAGCCTGGGATTACAGTCGTGTTCATCATCATGTTAATCCCCATCAATCATGTTACGTATGATACCTTCTATTACTTTAAGAATCAAAGTTCTCATCGAAATATTCAAAACGCACAGCCTAAACTGATAGTTGTAGAAACTTATAATTTTTTTTTTGTTTGAAATTCAACCAAAAAGGGACGTTTAAATAAAATATCGTCAACAAAATCGAATCAAAAAAATCTAAAAAATCTTGAAACTTAGGAAAAGTACTTTTAAAACAATAATTAAAGACTGAATTTTTATTCCCACAAACTACCCTTAAAACTTGGAGCATTGTGATGTTAAATTTTGTATGGTAACATTATTAGATTTTTCATTCAAGATTATATTTGCTTGAAACTTGTGATAAATATTCTTCAAAACAAAAACAATCATGTTCACGACTCTAATCTCCAAGCTTGGAATATTATATCTTCTCAGATATTTAGCGTACTTAGATCGAAAATGGTAGTCAGAGGCAAGTCCATACATTATTATTTGGTTCATGCTCTCATTTTGCGTTGAACCCAAGACTTTTGGATCGTGGGGCAGGGGTGCTACCACTACACCACCAGTGCTCTATAATATACTAGCTGTCCCGCCCGCGACTTCGTTCACTCAAAGTATCTAAACTGAGTTTCAAACAAATCACACTAATAAAAAAATCCCATAAATAACATTGACACCCAATTTTACCCATTTTAGAGGGCTATTTTGAAATATTCAGGTTTACGTTTACATTTATTTTGCATTTAAAGTATCCAAACCAAAATTCGGACCAATTGCACCACCCTTTAAAAAGTACCCATAGAAACATTGACCCCCCATTTGACCCCTTTTTGAAGGTTATATAGAAAAATCCTGAAACACGTGTCCATTCATTTTTTATTTACAGTACATAAAATTTCAGCCCAATCGCACCAACCGTTAAAAAGTTCCCATACAAACATTGACCCTACATTTGACCCTTTTTTGATGCCTTTATTGAAAAATCCTGAAACACGTGTCCATTCATTTTGCATTTATAGTGTACAAACAAAGTTTCATGAAAATCGCTCCACGCGTTAAAAAGTTTCATACAAACGTTTTCACCCTCTTTTACCCCCTTAGAGGTGGAATTTCCAAAAATCCCACCTTAGTGGGTGGTTTTGTTATAAAAGGAAACCACTTTCCAAATTTCAGCTTTCTATCTTCAGCGGTTTCGGCTCGGCGTCAGTCAGGTTAAGCTCTTATATAGGTATACATAGATAAAAATCTATGATTAAATTATTTCAAAGCTACCCCTAAACGGGGTGTAGACTACTGGGGTGGTAATATTTACACAGGAACGTTTGACATTAAACTTGCTTTAGACACTGTAATTTTTTGTTTTGATGATAACGTTTACTACATATATTATCGCACCACAGTTTCCACACAAATTTAAATTCCTCCAATTAAGTTACTTTGAGAAACCCTGAAACACTAGTCTTGATAATTTAGTTTTGCATTCCGGGTATCCAAACGATTAAAGTATCGATACAGACATTGAAAACTACCCATTTAAATACGAATCAAAAGATTTGCACCAATAATTACTTACCTTAAGCTTAACCTAAGCAAACCTAAGTAGGTACTTATCACTGCAGAAGTAGCACTTTCTCATCTTGCACCTAGTAGCTACTAAAGATATTTTGAGGATTCAGTCCACCTTCGATCTTTTCATATATCATTTTATGGTAATTGATAGATGAACAATACACAAGAAAAACCGTCAAAGTGAGGACTTAACTTTTACACACTGGAAAATATAGCATACCGAGGTCTTACATACACATTGTTTAGAAAAGCTACCTATCCGAGGACCTATGTGTTAAAATCTAACACATAGGTCCTCGGATAATACAACAAACGTGATATGAATGTAAAGAAGCTGTGTATAAAGCGATAGTGGCGCCAGAAGTGAATAAAAAGTGTAAATGTAAGATTATGAATATTTTTGATCAAACCGAGGTTAGGGCCACTTTTTCGGATTACGTATACAGAATGACTCAAAATCGTTCGCAGAATACGAATCTTCGGTCAAGTCAAACCGAGGACCCTCGAAAATGTCCTCGCTTTGAAAATGTCCTCGGTCGTGCCTTGTGTATTCATACGCATGTCCTCGGATGGTACTTAAAACAAACACACACACCCCCACATACCGTAATACGTCAAACTTATAACACTCCACCGTTTTAGCGTCGGGGGTTAAAAATAAGCAGTGGCACAAAAGTCAATCAGGAGCTACATAAAAGCATGTGTCGAGTCTTAGAAAGTCGAGTATGTGTTCTGACCCTAAACCTGGGTACCTACTTATTTATCGGCGGAGTGCACAAGTTTCAATTAAACGCTCGCCGCCGGCTGAATTTGAATAAAACTTCGAAGCAGCGGCACCATTTAAAATTTTAATTCCTTTTATCCGATTTTGTTGATTGGTTTATACTTATAAATGTAGTTTGACAAAAAGGAGAAATTCAAAGGATTTCTCTAGGATATTAAATTAGTAGTAGTTGGTGTTTAGATCGGCCCGGTGTGGGTGGATGATATAGAGGCCATAGAGGGAAAGATTTTGATAAAAACGGCAAGGGCCGATTGAAGTGGCATTTGAGAGAGAAGGCCCATACCCAACAGTCGGCCGCTATTTGAGCTGCCTATGATGATGATGATGAGTACCTGGTTCATAGTTACTATAGACTGACTCATAACTCTGCCTTCTGCGCTGTAGGTTGTGTGTTTGATCTAACCTAACCTTTGTGTGATGAAGACAGATGTTTGTTCTGTGTCTGGGTGTTATTATATTGTATTCTACTCATATGTATGTATAGTTGGCTCAACGTATCTAGGCATTCGTGAAGTTAGCTGCAAGACCTGCGCAGTATCATTTTCGGGAGCAATTGGAGGTATGAGGAGAGGGGGAAGGAACTGTACATGCACAAACACGCACCTGTGGCTAATTTCACGAATGCCTAGATCCGTTGGATGACCTGTACTTATGTATTTACAAAAAAATGTAAGTATATAATTAATTTATCGTATTAGTTTTACTTAGTTTGGGACTAGATGGCGTTGTGTGAACTGTCCACCAATATTCATTATTTATTCATAGTTTTAGGTATTTCAAGGTATTTGTCATTATCATCCACAATCAGCACACTCTGCTGGGAACAGCCTTTTTACTATGAACCCAAGTGCATAAAAGGATATTTGAGACGCACATTCTCTTCTCGCACAGTTTTTTTTTTATTTACCACACTGTCTCAAAAAAACCAGTGGTATGATAGGAACGACAAGAAGACCCACGGACCCACGTCTAAAAAATGTAAGCTCATCCAAGATCCAAGAAACTTAATAAAACAAAATAGCATCTTATTTACAACTTGTACAACAAACTGAAATTGGAAATTTTAAGGAGTATCAAAATTCAAATTTAACAAAATTATACCCTGCGTATGATACAGGGTGAAGGATTATAGCGCGGAGCAGACGGCCGACTGCTGTCCAACTTTTAATGATGAGGGTTGAAGGGGGGTAAGACATTATACAGGGTGTGGCGGCACGCTAGGGATAAAAGTACCGACGATAATGTAGGCCAGAAGAGGCATTATTCTTAAAACAATGACAATTTTACACCCGTATTTGTAACCGTCGAGAAATTTAATAAATGGGTTGAAAGATTATGAGTTGCAACGAGAAGCGCTCGTCTTTAGTTTTTCTTATATTTTTTTAATTCACATTCTTTATTTTGGTTCTTTTTATCACTACCTAGTTCTTTTGAACCAGTGTGGTGATAGGATAAAAGTGCGCCTCAGAGGTTCTTTCCGCGCACTTGACACCATTTTTTTGAACTTTTTACGTTGTATGACATGCCAGTTTCTTTACGATGTTTTCCTTTACCTTTTAAAGTAGGTACAGCATATGACATTTTCCAGCAGAAAAAATAATTGGTGCACGATTGGATTCGAACATACGATTTGAAAATCGAAAGGATTTTATGAAGGTATATGAAAATAATTAGGAGTTTCTAGTTTAAAAAAAAATACTTAGGTGTTGCCAGCAATTTTGAATTTTCAAATTTCCGATTTATTTAATTTGTTCGTTGACAACAAGTCTATATCTTTCTCCAAAATACAATCTATATCCTTGCCAAATTCGATTAAGATCCATTTAAATTCAAAATCAAAATTCAAATTCGGATCCCTTCCTTACAGTCGTATAGTTATGAAAAGGTATCAAACAAACAGTTACGATCGCATAATTTCTAATCTATCTAAACTAATATTATAAAGAGGTAAACTTTGTGTGTTTGTATGTAGAAGTTAATCTCTGAAATTACCTCTACCTATTAGTAGAATGAACTTTCAGGATAAACATCCAACTAACACGGTCTGTGTTACGCAATCACGACTAAACTAGTGAACCGATTTTCATGAAATTTGGTACAAATATAGACTTAAGCTTGAAGAAGGAGGCTACTTAATATTTAGAAAAGGGGCATGGTTCCAGTGGGATAGATATGTTTTTTTTTTCCAAGGTAACATGCGGGCGAAGTCGCTGGCGGAAGCTAGTACGCTATATATTATGTAGGTACTTCGCGGGCTAAGCCGCGACCGGAAACTAGTATCAGTATAGATTGACAGAGTTCTGTCAATACATACCTATTCATATTTATACTTTCTGATAGTTATCAGAAAGTATAAAGGCGCGGTCAGCTGATCGCGGAGTTTTGCTGTTTTTCAGATGCTTTACCCTCGGTAAATAAGGGTAGTGTAAAATAACTGAAAGGTCACTGAAAGTAATCAATATTTTATCTCTAAAGTCTGAGTTTGAAATTTTGTTTAGGCGTCGTACTAACTTTAGTATTAATTCTCGAAAGAACATCAAAAAATAAACAAAATCTGCTTCTCCTTGTAAAGTTGAGGTCATTTTCATATTTTTTTTACACCAACGGGTAGATAATTTATTTATAAATAAAATGTGTGTTTCATTTTTATTATTTAAATTTAACACAAATTATTATTTCAAATTATTACAATTCGAAGGGATAAAACTTAGACTTTTCATGCAACGGACAGTATGGCGCTGGCCACTAGCTAGCTGCCGCGCCTGGTATGTATAATATCTGTGTGAAGATGCATTTAGAGAAGCATTCAGTGGCGCAATCGGTGTGGTAATAATTTGATAGGTTATTTGGTTAGCCCGAAGTTTATCAAGGTAGTTATTCATCTGTAGAATAGTAGATATTGTCATGTATCCAGGTCACAGGCGACCAAGCGCGATACCCAATTCCCCCTCAATAAATAAGCCTGAATACTCTGTCTTATTTGCGTTGAACTGGACTATTTACTCATAGTTTGTGCGTAGCCGGGCCTAGTTTCGACTTTTGCTTTAATATTTATGTGTGAGTGAAACCTGTGTTGAATTTTATGACAAGTGCTATTTAATAAAACCTACAAATATGTAGAATTGTAAGAAAATTTTACAATTTTATAAATTATCCACCTGTAAATCGTAATTTTTTGTTAAACAGAAACTTGTAGAATTGTAACCGATTACGATTAATTGTATTTTACAATTTGTAATGTTTATTGAATAAGGGCCTGGTGGTTCTGTCCTGCTCTTTTACGTATAAAAAACGTACAACAGTTTCTTGCCTGTTCTTATCTTACTTGGGTTAGGTTGGAATTGGCACATAGATTCACCTAGCATGTAAGACGTTTCAAAGTGATCCTTGTGATTTTATTGAATAAATTATTTTTCTTTCTTTCTTTAATACAGTTAGTTCTGTGTCATCCGTCAAGGTCTGATTGCTGTTGTGTTAGAATTCCAAGCAACCGCATATATTACCGTGAACGCGCGACACAGAATTTAATCACAGAAAGCATGTTCGATGTTCGATGCCTATTAAATTCGAAAAATTTATCTGCGCAATGTCAGTGCTTAAACGGTAAATGAAAATATCGTTAGGAAACCGGTATACCTACCCTAGAATAAAAAAATCGAAGGTGAGTATCTATGTATAATAAAAATATCTATCTATGTATATAATGTATTAAATATATCAGTTATCTAGTACCCATAACACAAGCTTTGAGTAGCTTACTTTGGGGCTAGATGATGCTGTGTGGATTGTCCAGCATTATTATTATTATTATTATTATAGATTAGTATTCTTATAAGCAACGATGTGCTTGCAACCTGTCACGTACGGAATACTAATCACTGTGCAAAATGTGGTCCTGTGCCAAATATCATGTTTGGACATGCCTCTGACTACCCCCTTTAGAAATCCTCAAAGATCTAAGTAAATAAAGATCTGACGAGATATCTACCGAGCCCTGGGGATTACAGTCGTGATTTTTTCTTTTTCAGAACAAAAAGAGGTTGACATTCCCTTGTAAAAAAATGTTTGTTTTTTTTTCTAAAAGCGACAATGATTTGTTTCTGTTTGTTGTCCTTTATTAGTCTTTTAATTAGAAAGCGTAAGATAACAAGGACAAGTCTTTGAACTCTCAAAGGCAAATGAATGGCTCGCTTTAATTACAATCTGTTTTACTGTGAAATAAAATTGATGGGCGACTGAAATCAACGACAAAGTAACTGGTAAAATCACTTTTTAACCCGACTGCAAAAAAGGAGGGAATATGTAATTTTGACAAATCGTCGAATTCGTCTGAATCACAAAAGTTATTTAATATGTAAAAAAACCCAATAAGGCGGCTTCTTACACCCACCTAATTGGACTTTTTAATATTATGTAAGTATGTATTTGTTATATTCTGGTTTTTTGATGAGAGATTGTCTACTCAAAGGGACACTAAACGATTTCCCAATTTACTTATTTTTTTTTCTTATAAACTTCGGCAAAGACTTTTGATCCGTTCGTCACTGAAAACGGTTTGAAAAATGACTCAACAAACTTTTCCGCTCGCCGTGATAATTTGGGAAGTTTTTAGATAATTTTCATTTTTATTATGATTTAGGTGTGAATCGTTTAGATGAAAATGTTGGTGCTTTTTTTTATTTAAACTTTCTCGTGATTATTTAAAACTTGTATATTGTAAGACAGATTTTTGAGATTTGTTAAAAAAAAAATGACTGTGCTGTAAGAAAGTGTTGTGTAAGAAAAGATAATATCTTTTCTATAACGATATTATCGTTACCACTGCTGGTATCTAGGGTCAAATAGTTTCAATATCTACATAAAAAATAAAAACATCTACATGCATAAAATCACGCCTGTTTTACGACGGGGTAGGCAGAAACCACATCTCTACTGACTACGATCCTGACATACCTCTAATGCTTCATTCACTATCATTAAATTCTTCACACATGCACGCTAGTTTAGGGTACTCTTGACCTTACCACAAGCTCTTCCGGCAATGTTAAAGTAATACAACTTTGATATTTCGTACCACGACCTTTAAATTTTTTATTGAAGTAGTGTTATTTTAAGCTTGAAATTTGATGTTTCTGAAACCTGATGGTTTGTAAGAACTTGTGTAGGGTCCCTGGCCTTTCTATAAAACGTCCCCAATTTGATCGAGGAGAAGAAAAACATCTAAACCTTATAACTACTACAGTCGGATAAAAAACAATCTTACCCGAACGATGTGACGGTACCACATATCAAGAAAATTCTAGAAACATCGACATATAGAAAACTCACTTGAATTCAGGCCACCGCCGTTCGCAACCTCAAGATACGAGATCGGATTGGAGAGGATATAAGGATACAATAGCACTGCCACAGTGCAATTCAAGCAGCAATACGACAGGGAAATGACAAGGCAATATTTCTGATAAATGTCTTTTGTAGTTCCAAAAGAAGCGGTAGAGGGATGATCTTGACACATTGTAGAACGGTTAGAGATAGCACACACGAGCTACTTTTGTCGCCGACTGTTTCGTCACTCTTATCTAGTCCGTGGTTATGTATGGAGATGCGCGCATGTTACGACGTGACAACTGGGTGACATCTCCAATTACAGCCACGAACTTGATAAGAGTGACGAAACAGTCACGGCGACAAAAGTAACCCGTGCGCGCTATCTCTTATGGTTGGCTTGATTTGGGGGAGATCTTTGCCCAGCAGTAGGACGAAATATTGTTCTGTACGTCTACCATGAGTTGTCATATTTAGATTGGCTGACGTTACTACAGTAGTAATAGTACGTTACTATGACATCTGTCAAAATTGTTACTCATGGTAGCAAATTCTAAGCAAATTAATGAGCGCAAACTACAGTCGCTGTAGTACGCTGTGACGTAGGATAGTTAGCTACGTGACGTTTTAGTACCCAACTATCCGCTAGAGGCGCTGTACAAGTTTTCATACGTCATATTTTAAACTATAGTCGCTAGCGAGTGTAGATTGTGAAAACTCATGGTAAACCTACTGTATCGTCATAGTCAGAAAGTTTCAGCTTGTGGATTTTGCGATACGATGCGATGTTGTATGGTCCGTTTTGGTTGTTTTATTAACAAAAAATGCACTTACCTCAATATTATGAATTATACTAACGAAAAATACGTTTTATAATGATTATGTTCTGTGTATATTTTGGCGTCAGGGCTTCAACTAGAGAAGGTAAATATTGTATAAAACTCGTTAGTAGAGTAAACCAGCTGGTTCTTGCTACGCTGTGTCATTGCTGGGATATAAAATGCAATTCACGATCATTTTGTCAGATAAAAATACTTTTGCAGCTTTTCCTGGTCCAGTAGCACGTAAACTGTGTTTATTATAACGATTTAGATTAAAAATGAGTGCTATTAAAATACAGTTTTTAAGTTATATTACATCCCTTTATTTGAAAGTATTTATGAACTAGCTTCCGCCCGCGGCTTTGCCCGCGTGGTACCTTGAAAAACAAAAACAATCTAACCCGCGGGAACCGTACGTTTTTCCGGGATAAAATGTACCCGATGTGTTATTTCAGACCATAATCAATATCTGTGCCAAAATTTATTCAGATCCGTTCAGCCGTTTTAGCGTGAAAGAGTAACAAACATCCAGACATCCAGACATCCTAACAAACTTTCGCGTTTATAATATTAGTAGGATTACTTATTGAAGGCATCACTTTAAAATTACTATTGTTTACTGCTACGCAGAATTAGGGTGTTTATCGTATTCCCTATTGCAAACATATAGACGACTTTTAGTCCCTTTTCCCTATCGTAAACTGCATTGTGTCCGGTGTATTCCAACCTTATTTTAAGACCACAAATGTAGTAGGTTTTGCATGCGACATCGTAATAAGCACAAATAACTGATTTGCGGAAGGCTTGGTTATCCAAAATAGCAGCCAATACCGTATGTTTGTATTAGCACAGTTCGGGTATAGGCATAGTAGAACTGGATACAGTACTTCATGTATTTTTTTGATGTCATCATTGCACTGTGATGAGTATTTTATTTCAACTTAAGCAATCAATGTCAATTTAAAAAACAAGGTTGTTTTCTTCATGTTTTCTTCAGGTAACCTTTGGCCGAATCAGAAAGAACCACAATTCAATTATTCCAGTAGTTCACACCACGTATTCAAGCTTCAATGGAAAATTATCACTAAGATAAATAATAATTAAACTCATAATATATCTAGGAAAATTATTGTAAAAGACAATGCTTCCTCAGGAAATGGCAGAATAAATCGGTATTTACTGTATTGAAGGTTTTACTCGTACTAACTGAAAAAACTGAAGAGCAACGAGTATGTAAAAGCAGCATTGATTTCTAGCTTTGAATTCTAGGGTTGTTTGTGTGCGTTGAATTTAGAAATTTAGTTTACCAAATTGGAGTTGCAATGTGTGGCACTATTAATCTTTTTCTACTATGCCATTGTCGACCGGTGCTCGCCTCGTTTGCATAATGTATTTACCTGACTCTGCGTGCGGGAACCGTGTTTGGTGTACCAGTACTTTGCTGGAAGTAACTTTGATAATGAAATTTTACTAGGTACTGGACTGATGTATTTAAAGCGAAAATTTTGCTTAACACTTTTGAGTTCAAATTGACCTTTACTTTCGTTCGATTATAGGCACAATGCGGCAGTTACAAACAATTTTTTTTTAACTTCCCACGCGCATTAGTGCATGAGCCTTTGAGGCACACTTTAATCCTATCACCACACTGGTTCGAAAGAATAAAAAAAACGATAAGAAGAAGTAAGGACTTCTATACATCTATTCAGCTGGTAACACCCACTGTTGAAAAAAGGCCTCTTTATTACGCCACTTCTGGCGTTATTGTGCCAATTGGAGCAATTAATACTAGTTACAATGTAATAAATATTAAGCCTGTTGGCTTTTTAATATTTTCCAAATAGGAATTGTATTGTACCTAAACCTAGCAAATAAATACTTACTTACGGTAAAGATGTGGATTTCTTCGAATTTTGTTTTATGTAATTACTAGCTTCCGCCCACGGCTTCGCCCGCGTGGTACCTTGAAAAACAAAAACATCGCTATCCCGCGAGAAGCATGTAGAAATGTAGCCTATGTGTAACCGTTCGAAAAATCATTAGAAAATGACAAGAATGCGAGCAATTTCAGGATCAGAAAGTAGGGTCGTTAACCACCAGCGTCCCCAAAGTGAATAATAAATTCCACATTAAAACCTTATCTCCAACACAGATTGTTAGCTAGAACATTACCTAACAAACGGTTCAAAGCCTCTGCAATTTGGTGCTCCAAACTAGCCTAATGTTGTTATCTCTTTCCAACTGACGCTTGATTGCATCTAGCTTTCTCGCTTCGGTGAATAGTGTTTTGTTTTGTTTCACGGAATTCATTGGATAAGCTATTTTAGTTAAATACTCGTACTATGCCATGTGGAATGTTGAATTTTATTGGATTCCAAAAAATATACTGAACTGAAACCCCCTTTATGGGTTGAAAGCAATAAATGCCATGAGCTTCACATTAATCATTCTCTTGCCCTTATCCTACGTTTAGTGGGTCGGCACAACATGTATTCTTCTTGCACTCACTCCCATCATTCGTTAACTCTGAATGTACTTCTCTTACATTCATCTCATCTTTCACACAATCAAACCTCTACTCGGCCTTCCTCTACTTGCGCACTCAGCTACACTCATACTCAAAACTCTTTTGGTGACATGGTTACCATCCCTCCTACTATTCCATGTACTTTCGCTTATAATTAGGATTGGGGATGAAATAATGAATCCACCGACAGATGCTAGCACATAATTACGTCATTAACAATATCACGCCATTGATGATCTGAATATCTATTAAATTCACGCTCAAATTAGCAAACACAATCATAGACGGTTCTATTATTCGTATTACATGCCTGTTTGGAATCCCTACTTGTATTGTATTGAATTATCTGATTACATAATGTACCTACGTAACATTGCCAGAATCATTGTCGAGAGTAGATAGGTTCATCATTCTTCTTTTATTCTACCTTCTACCTTTACTTTTATTATCTAACCACATTAATATCTCTCTCCAAGTCTATTCCGCCACTGAAGCTGATCTCCAAGAAATACAAAAATTACTTTCAACCACAATGTTCTTGTCAACTTAAAATATCGCTGAGTCTTCATCGACAGAACCAATAATAGATAGATTGTTGAAATATAGTTTGTGTGGCAGAGCAGAACACATTGCTTTGTTCTGCAAGCGTTGACATGAAGCGATCTATGCGAAGATATTGAAGCAGCTGGAAACGTCAGCTGTAGTACTACTTGAATTAAGTTTGGAATGTGTGTGTTGTACTACTTTTTTACCATATCTGGAGGTAGCATTGAGCTGAGATTGTTCCTGTTCGGCCATGCAACATGAAGGAAGGGCAATTTGAATCCATTCTATTACTTTTTTTTCTCTGGGTGCTGCTGATAGAATAGAATTTATTAAAATTTTATTCAAACACACGGATATAATGTACTGGAAAATTTTAAAAAATATGCAGAAAAAGAATATATGAACACAAAAGAGTACACACAACTAAAAGATATATTAAATTGCCTTTCATGTTGTGGTCTTAATGTAAATTAATCAGGCAAGTTTTAGATAGCCAACCACTAGCAATAAAAAACTTAATAAGTATGGCACTATGGGCATATTATTGTTTAAAAAGTTGATAATATCTGGCCACACTACGACCACGATAAAAAAAATGCGGTTCGTTCAAAAATAGAATCTATAGTCACCACATTCAAGCAACATTTTAGAATTTGGAATACTTTTAAAATGTTTTCGTTTTCATTTTACTCAGGGACTTTTTTAGTTTTTTGAATTTGGAATGCCAGTATATTCCGTTTTATTTTCGCTCTGTGTAGCGATCAACGTGCGATGACGTCAGCCAGACGCAGCAAACCGAATAGCGCTTCACAATGCGATCGCGAAACGCGAACGGTTCACGGGATTTTCCGGTTTCAGATCCGCTGATATAAATCCTGCATAGTTATTTAATATTAGGCGTATTTTTACGAATATTTGCGGTTCTGGTAATTTGATTTTTTTTTTATATGTATTTGAATTTTATACATTTTCAAAGCTAATCTTTATAATGTAGTCAAAGCATTGATTATGACTATGTTGGAATGGAACTTATGGATGTAACTTTTTTTTCTTGTGATTTTATTGAATAAATATATTTTGAATTTATATTCTAGGTTTAGTTATTATGTATAGACAGGAATTTAAAGATTTCCATAAATATTATTGACCTCATAGCTCTGTAAAAAGTAGGTAAACCTTGAACGCAGGTTGTGAATTCGGCTCCCTGAAAATATATTTTGCCAAAATTTTCCATACGAGTCAGACGTGAGACTCTGAAAATGGCGTCGTTGGGAGCCCGTCTTTCTAAGTTGTACAAACACAACCCACTTTGTTCCAATATATTAGTTATTTCTCTTACTTTACAAAACGGACAGAACCAATTTATAAAAGGCGATAAAAGTAAAAACATCGTTTTACGACCTCTGTGGTGGGACTGGCTTGTCTGACCAAAGTGCTACTTTGATTACAGCTGGGAATGTATTGACAGCACTCGACTTTCATATTTGAAGGCGAACAGTGACCAAAGCGGAGAAAAGATAAGCTTAAAATCATGTTTTGTAATGGCGCCCAACGTGGGTCCGAACATGGTGCCACTACAAAAATAGAACAATATAATAAGCCATTCATATTAGCGTCTCCACTTTCATATTTGAAGGCGAGTTGTAACCCAAGAGGAGAGAAGATTAAAATCAAATTTTATAGTGGCGCCCAACGTGGGGCGTATATAGCGACACTATAAAAATAGGATAAAATAATAGAAAATTAAAATCAGCGTCTAGTATAATAAAATAACCAATGTCAAAAATAAAATCATAAAAAGTAGGACAACATTTATTTACTGTACAGTACAGTAATAGTTAAGGGAGTATATTTTGAAAATTTCAAGTATTGTAACCCTCACTAATCTAATACCGCTTAATAGATTACATTGAAATTGAACCACACGATACTCAAGGATTTAAGTGATAAATCAACTTCAGCTAAAACACGAATTAGTTAGAAAACCTTGGTTAAAAACCATGTCAAACACACCTCTGAAAATTCATAAATTCCCTAATTTATCCAGAACAGTAAGGTATTTTGAATTTCTTTTTCACATTAATGTAAATCAGTTAATTTGAAACATAGAGATAAATTTACTAAAGTATAGAGTAACAAACTCCTTTTGTCAAGCCTTAAAATAGTGTAACCGCTTTTATGTTTTGACGACGTAGCTTTGAAACCATTGACATTTTGAACCAAACGCACAGCTTATCTCTTTTACTCCTTATAACCTACTTCGTAAGTGACATTGATTTTGATAGAGATAGATAGATTGCTTCAAATAAGAAACTTGGAGTTACCAGCTTCTTAGTAAATTTTGCCAAATCACTAGTACTTTGGGACCAGTGTGGTAAAAGGATTAAAGTACGCCTCAGATGCTCTTTTCATAGACTCTGCATCATCATGTATTTTAACTTTTATAGGTTCTAATTGACTAGGCATCATTGACGCCATTTATGCCATGATTACCTAACGTGACATAATTTTTGAAAATAACATTGTGTTACACCAACTAAAAACACCTACCTACCTAAAATTTGTTGATAAGTTAAAAAATAAAATGAAAAGCCAGTAAGTATTTAGCTTATGGTAATTTTTTTTATTTCAACAATAATCATGTGTAAGTAAAATCAAAATTCATCGCTCTAGGTCGTTTAAAAGTAAAAAACAATAATTAACTAAAAACATAATTTATCAACTTAGTCCCCAGTAAGCTTGTTCAATAACCCTATTCACTCACAATTCTCCGTTATTATTATGGAAAATCTGCACTCTTTTCGTTGGAAACACTAAATGATATTTTAAATAAAATTCAATTTCTCCTGTTATTTACAATGATGAACTAAAGAAAAGGAAACAAACAAGTTATAAAAGGCATTCTGCTTGTTATAGTATAAGTTTGCGCTCGCGAATTACACGTTTTCACGATACATTTGGCCATTTTTGTTTACTAATTATTTCATCGACGTCCATATTGTCAGTGATGGACAATTACACAGAATTAGGCTTGCAGACCTCCCTCAGGCTATTATTACGTTGCCATGGCAACTACATATCTCTTACAAGAGATTCTGATAAGAGATCACTGATTTGAAACAAATCAACCCAGCTCATTTTTTGAAATAAGCTATTTACTTGAACATAATAATGTGTTTTATAAATTGTCGCTTACGTTATTTAATTCGGAGCAGCCATATTATCATGCCGCACTCTACTTACTTGTCACTTGGATATTTCGCTCGGTGCTTTGTCTCATTCCGCGGCGATCCGCGTTGCTAGACGGGTCTGTGTCACTTTTTTTCGCAACTTTTACGAAAGAAAAACCAGAACAAATGAGTAAAATATCACACAAAACATGTGCATTAGGCGTTGGAAACACATTATGGACGTATTAAAGTAATTGTATATTTTATTTGACCATATTAGGAATATTAATTTTATTGATACAATTTAATATTTTGTAAGACCCATTACCACAACTTATAATAAAACTAGCTTCCACCCATGGCTTCGCCCGCGTGGTACCTTGAAAAAAAATCTATGCTACGGGAACCCTACATTTTTCCGGGATAAGAAATAGGCAAATAGCCTATGTGCTATTCCAGATAGTAATCTATATCTGTGCCTAATTTCATCTACATCCGTTCAGCCGTTTCAGCGTGAATGAATGACAAACATACATCCATACATCCATACATCCACACATCCATGCATCCGTACCTACATCCTCATATCCATACATTCTTACAAACTTTCGCGTTTTTATTATTAGTAGGATTATTACGTAGGTACGTTTTAGTTCAATAAAGCTGTAGCAAACCGTATGTATTCGGTATTGAGTAACGGGTACGCCATTTAGAACCGAGTATCGAGTGGGTACACCCGAATGCATCTCCTTACTCGCATCTTTTGTAGTATAGGAACCTGGTGTCACAGGTTGTCATACAAAGCATTAAAATTTGTGCAGTCCGAAAAAAAAAGGTTCAAAATACGGTGAAGTGCAAAATGCACCTTACACAGTTTGGTATGTTTTCTACAAATTATGAATGTTGCAATGCCGCGAGACGTCATAAGTACCTACTGTACGCGTACCAAATCGAATCGTATTGCGTACGATACTGAAACCTCAGTGTCATACGTATCATACCTGATACCTCATAAAATTCAAAATTCAAAATATGTTTATTTTCAATAGAATCACAGGGATCACTTTGAAACGTCTTACATACTAGGTGAGTCTAAGTGCCAGTTCCAGTCCTATCCCCAGTGCGAGAAGAACTGACAAGAAACTCGCTGGGCCCTAGCGCTTTTTTTGTATGATCCTTGTTAATTTTGTAAGGAATACCTAGCAGAGTTGGAGCTGATTCATCCCAAGCTTTTTTATCATCTAAGTACTCTGATATTTTATAGTAAGCTTTTCTAGACCGTTTCTGTTTAATTACATTTTTGAATTTTCCAATTGATAAATCAAGCATGTCACTTGGGATCTTGTTATAGAAGCGTACACATTGCCCTTTAAAGGATTTACTTACTTTAGTGAGCCTAACCGTGGGAACAGCGAGTTTATTTTTAAGTCTAGTATTAACATTATGATTATCACTATTTTTCCTAAATAAATTAATGTTTTTGTGAACATACATCAAGTTTTCATATATATACTGACATGGCATTGTCATGATGTTTATTTCTTTAAACTTATCTCTAAGAGATTCTCTAGGACCCATGTTATAAATTGCACGAACAGCCCTCTTCTGCAACACAAATATAGTATTAATATCTGCAGCACTCCCCCATAACAAAATGCCGTAAGACATAACGCTATGAAAGTAGCTGAAATATACAAGTGTAGCAGTTTCTACGTCGGTGAAATGACGGATCTTTTTAACTGCATATGCTGCAGAGCTAAGTCTCTTCGACAATTTATCAATGTGCGGGCCCCATTGAAGCTTATTATCTAAAGTTATGCCCAAGAATACTGTGGTGTCCACAAGATCTATATTTTCGTTATTTATTTTTATATTGGTATCTAATTGTCGAACATTTGGTAGTACAAAACGAACACATTTCGTTTTCTTTTCATTTAGTAATAAGTTGTTTACATTAAACCATTTTACAATTTTAGAGATTGCATTATTCACTTCGTCAAAATTAGTCATACGCCGCTTTTGTTTAAATAAAAGTGACGTGTCATCAGCAAACAGTACAATCTCCTGATCATCCCTGACAAGTTTGGGTAGATCGTTTATATATATTAAAAACAAAAATGGTCCTAATATTGATCCTTGTGGTACACCCATTGTTACCACTGACCCCGGAGAACGTTTCCCATTTACGTCAACTCGTTGAAGTCTGTCACTGAGGTAAGATTTTAAAAGATTAAGTGCAACTCCCCTTACACCATAGTGATGGAGTTTCATGATTAATGTTTCATGGTGAACACAGTCAAATGCTTTAGACAGATCACAAAAAATACCTAAGGTATCGAGAGATTCCTCCCAGGTATCGAAGATATGTGATACCAACTCAACACCGGCATCAGTTGTTGAGCGGCCCTTTGTAAATCCGAATTGTTTTTTATCAAGTATATTATTATCATATATAACAGAAGTAACAAGTAACGTGTTCGATTCGAAGTAACGTGTACTCATTGTTATAGTATCGATCGAGTACATACGGGTTCGCATTTTGTTCAAGCCCTGTCAGATTGTTTGTCATGAAGGTATAGTAAGAGAGCCCACGATGGTAAATGGGGATTTGCTCGAGCAATATAAAACCTATTGGGTTGCATTGCAAAGCTTACATGATAAAAATATAAAAATGTTATGTAATGTACCTATTCGTTTTCATCGGTGGGGGGAGCGGCTATAGATTATGAAAACTGTAAAAAAAAAAATTATCGTGCGCATCGTAGTTTTTCTAAAGGGATGTTAAGTGAACCTAAAAAAAGCTCTCATTCAATAATCGTACGATTAGGATGTGACGCAAACGTGCAACAAAAAATAATGTGCAAGAAAAAATAGCCACTTTTAAATACTCAGCGCGTCAGATTAAGAAATGTATGGTTCATCTTTATGTCCTAAGACTTGCTGCCGCATAATCCGACGATTATCTGGAGGGTTCACCTAATCTGACAGTTATAATTTTTTTTATAAATGGCTGCCATATAAATATATGGGGCTCATATTTGGCGGAGGCATTTAACCGGGTACAAGCTATCCCCCTGTAGAATAATCTGCTGTGCTTTAGTAAATCCCGAAATCCTCTCTTGGGCTCCCGTACTAGTAGTTTGTTTGACATTTTTGTACCTACATTAACTTTTGTCATTTTACATTTTTCTTGTACACAGTATAAGAAAACATTAGGTAGGTACCTACTCATTTTACCTATTAGCGATATATATTTTTTTAAATCAAAAAAGAAAGATGAAAAATAACCCCTATTACTAAAATATGGCGAAAGGTAAGTAAAAACTATCACAATGTTGGTCGTACCCAGTCCTGCTTACAAACCACAGTATAGTAAACTAATAAATCACACTATAACTATAATAATATATATATATTATTATTTTACATTTTTATGTATCTAAACTGTAATGTATGGGGTGTATGGGGTGTCAGCGTATCATTCTGCCAGCCGGCTGTAACAAGCGGTAGAATGATGTCTAAATTCGTTGAGACCTCAAAATCTCTCACCAGTGGCTCCAAGAAGCTGTCCTGCATGCAGCGGCCACACCCCGGAAACCACGTTGGCTCGTGGGCTAAACCTGGTGAGGGGGGCTTATGTGTCTAACACTTAAGCCTACGCGGTTGCTCCCCGCAAAGTGCACTAAGTCTGCCTCGGCGTTTCGCAATCCACCCTCGGTGGCGAGGCAGCAAGGCAATGTGGAAGGCCTTGAGGGCGACGATAGGGGTCATCTAGTTATCGTCGGCCAGACACAATCCACAAAGTATTCCCAAGGAGGGTTGACGTCAGGCAGGCGGCCGGTCATAAAACACATAGCCAAAACCCTTTTACAACATGGATCTAAGAGTTAATAGAATGTGCGATAATGCTAGGGCGTACCCCCTAGGCGACGCGCAGGCGCAGCACCCGGCGCCTGTGGGAAATGGACTAGGGTTGTTGCACCAGGGACGGGTGCAACGTAAGACGCGAGTCCGGGAAGTACGAATGAGGTTTGCAAGTTGGAATGTAGGAACGATGACTGGAAGAGGAAGAGAGCTAGCGGATGTTTTAGAAAGAAGACGAATAAATGTAGCGTGTTTGCAAGAGACGAAGTGGAAGGGATCGAAAGCAAGATAAATTGGGGTGGGTTATAAATTTTATTATTGTGGAAGTGATGGTAAGAGGAATGGTGTAGGAATTGTTCTAGATAGTAAGCTGAAAAAATGTGTGACGGATGTTAGGAGGATGAATGATAGATTGATAGTTGTAAAAGTATTGTTAGAAGATTTAGTCATAAACATTGTAAGTGTGTATGCACCGCAGACTGGTTGTGATGATAGAGTGAAAGAAAAGTTTTGGGAGGAGTTCGATTCAATGATAATGAGTATACCAGAGAGTGAAAAATTATTTATTGGGGGGGATTTTAATGGTCATGTGGGAAGAATGAATGAAGGATATGAAAGAGTGCATGGGGGATGGGGGTTTGGTAACAAAAACCAAGATGGCGAGGCCTTGCTCCAGGCTGCCTTAGCTTTTGACCTTGCTATCGCTAACACCTTTTTTAAGAAATCAGAGGAACACCTAATAACATATAAAAGTGGTAATCACAAAACCCAAATAGATTACTTTCTCTTAAAAAGAGATAGCATCTGTTCCGTTAGAAACTGCAAGGTAATACCTGGAATGAGTCTCAGTCTCTCAGCATCGGTTACTTTTACTTGAACTGAGGTTCAAAGTAAAAAGTCATAAAAATAAGCCAAGGCCCCCGCCAAAGACTAAATGGCATTTAATAGAAAAAGCGGAGTATGCAGGAGAATTCCGAAAGAGAGTAGTTGACAGAATGATAGAAATGAAGGATATGTGTGAATTATCAGTAAATGAATGTTGGAATGAGATGGCTACTTGTATGAGAAGTGTGGCGAAGGATGTTTTTGGAGAAACGAAAGGGAAAGGTAAAATAGATAGAGATACTTGGTGGTGGAATGAAGAGGTACAAAAGGTTTTGAAAGATAAGAAGAATGCATTTAAGGAATGGAAAGGAGATGATAGTGGAGATGACAGTATAAAAGAGAGCAAAAGAATAGTATATATGGAGTGTAAAAGGAAAGCTAAAAAAGCTGTTGCTATTGCAAGGGCCAAGGTACAGGATAAATTGTACCAATCACTGGAAACGCCGAGTGGTCAAAAAAACCTGTACCGCATAGCTAAAGAAAGAGAGAAGAATACAAGAGATATTATGCACGTTAAATGTATAAAAGATGATGGAGGAAAGGTTTTAACGAACGATGATGACATAAAAGAGCGATGGAAAGTGTATTTTAAAAATTTAATGAATGAAGAGAATGTTTGGAGTGGAATGTTAGAAAATGTCCCTGTAAACATGGGTTTGGTGAGAGACGTGAGTACGAATGAAGTAAAAAAAGCTGTGCAAGATATGAAGAATGGAAAAGCGGTTGGACCAGATGGCATACCAGCGGAAGTATGGAAAGTACTAAGTGCGGATGGATGGAAGTGGCTGAGTTTATTCTTCAATAAGTTGTTGCAAGAGGAGGCGATCCCGGACGAATGGTGCAACAGTTCGCTGGTGCCCATCTTTAAAAACAAGGGTGATGTACAGGACTGCAACAACTATCGAGGAATAAAGCTCATGTCACATAGTATGAAAATTTGGGAGAAGGTAATAGCGAGACGAATGCGAGAAGAGAGTGAGATATCACAGAGCCAATTCGGGTTTATGCCAGGGCGAGGGACAACGGACGCCATATTTGCACTTCGCCAGCTGTGCGAAAAACACAGACTGGCACACACAAACTTACATATGGTGTTCGTTGACCTGGAAAAGGCATACGACCGAGTACCCCGGGAGGTTCTGTGGTGGGCTTTGAAAGAGAAAGGAGTGCCAGGGAAGTACCTGCAGCTTATTCGGGCCATGTACAGTAAAGCTAGTACACATGTTAGGTCCGAAGCTGGCGTTACCGATGAGTTCAATGTGGCTGTAGGCTTGCACCAGGGATCGGCTTTAAGCCCTTATCTGTTCCTCCTGGTAATGGATGCTCTGACATCGGACATACAGGAGGAGGCACCCTGGTGTATGCTGTTCGCCGACGACATTGTTCTTGTCGGAGAAAACGCAATTGAGGTCCAGAACAGGCTGGGAAAATGGCAAGGTAAACTAGAGAGTGTCGGATTGAAGATCAGCAGAACAAAAACCGAGCACTTGTTCTGCGACTTCGGTGGTCCCTCTAGTTTTACCCCTATTGCCTTAGATGGTGTATTCCTACCAGCCTGTTCCGATTTTCGGTACCTCGGTTCAGTAGTACAGAATGATGGTGAGATTGATCGGGATGTAAGGAATAGAATAAATGCGGGATGGATGAAATGGCGACAGGTCACAGGAACTACGTGTGATCCGAGAATGCCCCTTAAAATTAAGGGGAAAATCTACAAAACGATCATAAGACCTGTCGTATTGTATGGGTCTGAATGTTGGACCACCAAGGGAACGGATGAGAAAAGAGTGCATGCGGCGGAGATGCGAATGTTGAGATGGATGTGTGGAGTGACAAGGATGGATAAAATAAGGAATGAGTATGTTAGAGGAAGTCTGAAAGTGGCACCGGTAACAGAAAAGATGAGGAGTAATAGGTTAGCGTGGTATGGGCATGTTATGAGAAGAGATGAATGTCATGTGACGAGGAGAGTGTTAGATATGAATGTGGATGGATACAAGGGTAGAGGTAGACCAAAGAAAAGATGGATGGACTGTGTGAAAGATGACATGGGTAAGAAAGGAGTGAGTACTGAGATGACGAATGATAGAGGGAAATGGAAGAAGATCACATGTTGTGCCGACCCCACATAACGTGGGAAAAGGGCAGGAAGATGATGATGATGTATCTAAACTGAATTTCAAACAAATCACACAACTCATAAAAAATTCACACTAACTTTGACCCCCTATTTTACCCTTTGTAGAGGGTTATTTTGAAATATCCAGAACCACGTACTTATCTATTTATTTTGCATATAAAGTATTCAGACCAGTCGCACCACCCATTTAAAAGTTTTTATACAAACATTGACATACAAATATTTGACAATTATTTGAAGGTTATATTGAATAATACTGAAACACGTGCCCGTTTATTTTGTATTTACAGTACATAAACAAAGTTTCATTAAAATCGCTACAGGCAAGCGTTAAAAAGTTTCATACAAACGTTTTCAACCTTTTTCACCCTCTAAGGGTCGAATTTCCAAAAGTCCTGCCTTAATGGGTGGTTTTGTTATAAAAAGAAGCCACTTTCCAAATTTCAGCTTTCAATCAGTCAGTCAGTTAGTCAGGCTAAGCTCTTTTATATAGGTATACATTATTTTATTATGGTACCAAACAAAATGATTGTCCTACTGCAACATTTTGTTCACTGTGGCACCAGCGCGCGTCTTTCTTGTGTGACTATTCGAGTATAGATGGTGTTAATAGTCGACTCTATTCGACAACAGATGGTGTTATAATCGACTTTAATACTTAGTTCTGCTACTCTCCGCATCGACAAATTCACTTCGGGGTTAGGAAGAGCAGGCGAAAATTGAAACTAGTGTGACAGATATATGGGGCCTTAATATCAGGTAATTAGGTATGGCAAGCAATTAATCACAGAAACATTTGCATTTAGAACAACGGTTTGAGGAATACTATTTTTATTCAATATTATTTGGTAAAACTACAAGATCCACAATTTGTAAAATTGATTATGAATCCACATCAGTTGAAAACACCACAGAATTGAGCAAATACAATAATAAACTCAACCCACAATTTCTCGCGAAACACTAGTACATTGTTTGTATTAGTAGTTCACATTAAATCGCAACTAAATTAGATAAATCTTTTAAAGCATAGTGCATACCAAAGCGGAGCATGTTCAAAGTCAAACTCTACTCTATATTGATGTTATTTTACTATAAATTCGCTTTTTTTATTAATGCGTTTTTTATTAAGAATGAACGCTATACCTACTCAAATTACAGAACTGTAACTGGAAATTATAACACCATTTTTAAATATGATTTTAACCTAAATTCAAAACACTTCTATCATTATTATAAGAGGCATTTTAAATACGGAATGATAGAAGAACTGGCGTAAGCCTTTTTAAGTCAATCAGCTGACTAATAAACTTCACTTTGGTAGATACTGGCCTGAAAACCTGACAAACCACGTTCGAAGCGGAGAATATAATTGTATATTGTAAGTTTGTTTAGTTGTTTGAGTGGAAATCAGACACTGGTGACTGTTGATAGCAAACTTAATGCTAATTGCTGTTTTCGGGTACCTACATAAAATAATGACCTGGTTTATTTGTGCTGTAAAATTCAGGAACAAGAGAACTAACAAAGAGAATTGGGGTCATAATGGTCGAGCATTAATAAAAGAAAATATTTATGAAATATCCACAACTGGCCCCGAATAAGTGGAGGTCAGACCGTCTGCCGAAGGGTACTCATTCTTCGAGATATCCTCTACCTGTAGCACCAGTTTCTAAAATCGAGTTCGTAAGTTTGATCAGTCAGTTCTACACAGTGCTTTATAGTTCCGTACTTACATACAGTTTCGATCGAGCTATCATGTCGAGCCTACATTTGATGCGGATTACTACTTCCTTCTTAGCTTCTTCTTATTTAGCCTTTGAGCTGTGAGTTTAGCGGTCCCCTCTTTTTTGGAGTAAAACTATCGAGTAATACCTCAGTGGCGCAGCGGGCAAGAGTCCGCCTGCGACGCAAGAGGTTGCGGGTTCGATTCCCGCCTCGGAACAAATTTGTGTACGATCTGCAGAAATTTGTTCCGTTGGTCTGGGTGTGTACCTATGTATAATAAAAAAAATATCTATCTATGTACCTATATCATGTATTGAATATATCAGTTATCTAGTACCCATAACACAAGCTTTGAGTAGCTTACTTTGGGGCTAGATGATGCTGTGTGGATTGTCCAGCATTTTTTTTTTTTTTATATTTTATTTATACCGAATGCGAGTACGGACACTATGATAAACAGTTGATATCCGCGACTACGTACGCGTTAGATTACTTCTTAATATTCTGTGACTAGGGCTGTACGGATGGATAGGGTTTTTCATCAAATATATCAAATTCTTATCGTTTTTATGTCAACCAATTTCGATGAAACAAAGCCTAAGTTTTAATCCAACCTTATCTTAATACATTGGTAAAAACTGCATTCGGTTCAGCCGTTGCGGAGATTAGCGTGCACAAACGCAAAGCTAAACGACTTTATTAAATTTATTGAAAAGAGATAGTGATATCTATCTAGAGCTGTAACATCAGTCTTACTAATACTATAAAAACATTTTGAGGATGTATGGATGTACGAATGATCTTTCACGCTGCAACGGCTGGATGGATCTGGATGAAACTTGGAATACTCTGATTTATGACCTTGAATAACATATAAGCTACTTTTATCCGGGTAAATACCACGCGCGGTTGCTAGTTATATATATTTTTTAAAGTGTTGTTAAACAAAGATATTGATAAAAGAAAGTGTCGTAAAAATCAGCATATCCTAGAGCAAAAAAATCAATTCAAGTTCCGTTGCAATATGTACTGTTGAGATTCAATGAAAACGCTATCGATTTTATCCCTTTGTAACTAGTGTTAAAGGTACATGATTCAAGACGATTTATAACCGTAGTACATCATACAAAGTGTTCAAGTTCGCCCGCCTTCCAAGTTAGTATACTCGTATAGTAAGGCAATAAAAGTGGTTCGTGCTATATTTTCTAAATGATTATTGAGCGCATAGGTACTTGTAAATAAGCCAGGTAGTAAGACTTTTCAGACGCTGATATAGGAGAGTAAAAGAAAAGAACATGTGCCGACCTATATGTAACTGGGAAAAGAACAGGGAGTTGATGATGAATATGTCTTTATGGAAGCCATCTTGGAGGATTGTTTTTTCAAGATGGCGTCTTATTTCTAGGTGATGAAAGTTCATTACCATCTCCATGTTTATCGCTTGACATCACCCACCTTGTTTAAGGGTCCGCTATTATTAGAGTCTCCCATAATAAGTTATAAAGACGATTTAAGTGCAAATAAATTCACAGGTTTATGTCACTTTAACGGGTCTCGTAAAGATACGCACTGTAACCTTAGCATGGGATTCTAACAAGATCAACTCGCTTGCGAGTATTTCAGACACAATGACGCCTATCAAGTTACGTAACCATAAACAATTGTGACTATTAAAACCACCTTAATTAAATCTATACTAATTTAATACATCTGTAGAGATTGTGTGTTTGTTATTTGATTGTTTGTATTATTTTTGTGTTGGATAGTTCATTTATAGAGAGATGCTTTAGGATTTATAACATACCTATAACATCACGCTGCGGCAAATAGGAGCAAAGTGTCAGTGCAAAATATTGCAAAAACGGGAAAAATTATATTACTTAAACCCGCCGACAAAGTTGCGCGCTGGTCAGCTAGCAATGTATAAGATTTCATCCGCGTATTATTTTTCCATACAAATTTATACATTCCAATTAATTTCCATCCTCTTGGCATCGTACTTTTCACTGCTCAGGTATTGACTACCTGGATCACGTTTTCTTTGACGATTTGACGTCATCTTGCTTTATTACGGTAGAACCGACTCTAAAACTAGTGCTTCAGGCACTTGGCAATTTAGCTGAATATGATCATTATTTTGACAATGTCATCTCAAGGTAGGAGCTGGTGGAACTGATGAGAACCATAATTAAGCTCAACACCTACTTGAGCCATTAACTTTTTTTTAATAACGACTTGTGTTGAAAAGAGTAGTTAATACGTCTTTAAAAACAATTCAATTAAATTTTTAACTGTATCAGGATTTTTTTTTGTTAACATTTTACAGGGCTAAAATTTGCTACTCATGCGTAACAGTCAAACTAAACAAGCGCATAATTTGTCTTTTTACGTGCTAATTTTTCAAATATAGAAAACATGCCATTTGGTGCAGTATACCGGAAAATTAGAGATACAAGTTCCTCAAGTCATAAAACATAGGCCATTAGGGTATTGCAAAACACTGCAAAATTCCATTACCGGTCGACCATTACAATTTCCATTTCAATGCTAAATGGATTCCAGCGTAGGGCCGATAGAATGAGTTAGGGCCCACATGGGAGTCCATACCTACCAAATTTATTTACTCTTCTCATAAAATAAGCATTGTCCCATTTCGCCCTGCTACTGTCAACGATGACAGAATAAACTGAATACTGGTATTGCAACATCTATCTATACTTATAAAAGGCTTTGTCCTGAATGACTGACTGACGGATCGACGCACAGCCTAAACCACTGATCGTAGAGACCTGAAACTTAGGTGTGTTCTTTGTATGACGAAAGATAAGAAAAGATTTTCCGAAATTCTACCTCTAAGGAGTTACATCACCTGAACCAACTAGCCGCTCTATCTTTATTGCTAGCTAAGCACATTCATGGTGCATTCATACTTGCGCCCACGCACTATCGCCGGGCCAGACGGCTGAGTATTTGCTGATGTAGCATATCCGACCTCAGTACTGTAAGCTTAATTAATCCATTCCATCTTTGATCACCTCATGTAACAGTTTAAACATTAAATAATTTTAATTCAATTAATTTTATGTTTTTTTAAAACATTTCACCGCTTTTCCCGAACAAGTCTAAGGGCTAAACAGGGGGCAAAGTTTGTATGGAACAACGTGGTTCCTTGGTCCAATCTACTTCAAATTTTGCATAAATCTTTTTTTAACAGAATTGATAACGAAGTTGCGAGCTGGCCAGCTAGTCTTTAGGGCTTGTACACAAAACTGCGAATTGGTGCGACGGGATTTGATTTCTTGTGACAAAAGATAGGGCTAGATCGCAGATTTTTGCGATGCGATGTTCGCTTCGCAGTTTTGTGTACAAGCCCTTACTATAAATATGTAACGTAGCAAAAACTGTACATGAAATATTTTTAGGTAATTTTTTTTTTAATTGGGGATAGCATAACAAACTATATATTAACTGCACCTTTCAGAATATTTGTCTGTCACACTTTTTATTTACTGTTGATGGAATACTGAAAATTCTACACTATGCCTCCAGACCTCTAGAGGCAATATACCCAGAACTTTACTACGACGTACTGTTTATGAGAAAATGTTTGCTCGTGTTTTAGCTAGAAATCGTACGATATTGCGCAATCGGACATTGGATTTCAATTAGAGCGCATTTTAATTAAAACACGCTGTATTATGTGTTGATAGTTTTTGCCCACATTTTGCATGATAGGTACCGATATAAAAGGAAATCTTGCTATTCTGGGTAACGGCTAGTCTTTTTTTAAATTTGATCCAAATCAGTATGGCCGTTTTAATCCTCAGCAATTATAATCGTCAGCATGATAATTATTAAAATTAAAACATGAATTTCAATGTGGTACATACTAACATAATTAATTATCCTCAATTTGGTTTCTATTAAACAACGTATATTTATCCCATTAAATAACAATTACAAATTGATGCATGCGCAATTAGGATGTGAAATAGTGAAACAGAACTTTCCATGTTTCCGCTGTCAAAAACGTATGGTAATGATAATTATTAATAAATTACTTATCTAGTGGAAATATACCTTTACATTTTTTAAGTTTTCTTATTCTTAGCTATTGTAGAATAGTACTCTGTCTAGGATTGTAATGGCTATAGAAAAACATTTGAAGATCAAAATGATGCGATATCTCGGTTGGACTTCAGCTGGTTATTTATTTGTATATTTAGTAAAAAGATATTTAACATTTACCACATCACTATTATCAATAACAAGTTTAAAAAAAATCTCTTTTTGTGAAATGTTAATTTCTTCTGAGAATTAAGTTTTTTAACCACAACACTACAGACACTGACAAAAGGACAAGAAGATCGTTTGGAAATGTCATTTTTATACATTTTGCTATATTCTATCAACATAGCTAAATGTTATTTTCTCTAGCTTATAAAGAAACTGTAAGAAAAAGTAGGTACTGGTCAAAGGTTATATTTCTAAGTAATTGCAGCCGGGAATCCCACTTCTGACGCCTTGAAGCAAATTGAATCCCGCTAAGAAAGGTTTTAATTTAAGTGACTTTCTTGAACTTTTAACCTACAGACGCTTTTCTTGTAAAAGTTAGTTGGAATTTACTTTCCAACTTCGATTCGTTATAAATGATTATTACCAATCCTTTTTGTATTTTATTTTAAACGTAATGGCTATAGTAGGTAAGTACCTGTAAGTTACATTCACATCTCTCATATTCGGTTAGTAGGTCCTTATTACCCCCAAATGGGGCTTGTAGGTGACCAATTAGCGCTCTAGGGTAATAATGTAGCTAGAAAAGCCCTAGGGCGGTAAGTAATTAAAAAAAAACTTCACTCTTTCAAAAAGTTCGCGTACACCTAACCATCATACTGGCAAATAGACATCATGCATTTAGCCCAATGACAAAAGAGTTCGCTTCGCTATTCAACCTTGTCTTCGTATGAGTATAATAGTCATCAATTTTAAATATCGAACGGCGAAGCTCAATTTCGTTCTTGAAAAAAATAATTTAAAAAAAAGATGAAAAAAGGCGGGCATAGAAAAGTTTTACTTTAAAATGTTTTATTCTTGTAATGCCGGTTTTTTTCTACTTACCTCACAATCGAGATGTAAAGCAGAGTAGTTAGCTCGGGTGTAAGCATCAATTGGCGCCCTCGCTACGCTCGTGCGCCTAAATATCTCGGGCTGCAATTGATGCCTTACAGCCCTTGTCTACTAATCTACTATTAATTATTTCAAATATATGTCTTCGCTTCGATACATATTATTTATTTAGTAAATAGGTAAAGACGCAATCGAATCACACAATGGCTTGTGGGCATTTGTTTCCCAACAAGTCAGACTAACAACTATCAAACTGACCATAAAGTATAGAGTAATAATAAAATACTTATGTTGTCGGATAAAATGATTTTATTTTGTAGCACACACACAGATGACTAGGGGAAAGTAGCGAAACAACAATACAAGATATCTAAGAGTTATTAAAACTAAACATAAGTAAAATTACCTATAAAGTTGGACATTGTTCTTTCCCTAGTTCTCCACTTTCCATATTACTTTTATAACGTAAGACATTGTGAAATACTCAAAACTATACGAATTTTTCGCCCGAGCGAAGCGAAACTCAACCGAATTATTGGAACCTAAAACAATGCAACAAAAAACATTTTTATACTACCCGCAGAAACTTTTTATTGGGCGTTCATTGAAATGCGGAACGCGTGGCGTAAATCTTATCGTGCAAAAGTGCCTCTTTCATAAGTGGAATATAAAAGTGCCTATCTACTTTCCTAATGGACGTAAATCGGGCTTTAGACGATCAATGGAACTGTCAGTATTAATGGTGGTACCTATTAAGACGATGCTCTATCATTCTCGTCATAGATTATTCGTGTTTTAGTAAAGGTAAAATACATTGAAGACTAACAAAAACACATTTTATTTTATCGTTTCATTTTTCAAAATTGAGTTTTCCAAAACACTTTACGGCCGTCTACTCTAAATTCTGAATAGATTTATATGTAGTTTATTTTTATAGCTTTTTAATATTAAATTTATGTTACTAAAAAACCGACATTTTCGCTAATATTTTTTTCACGCATCGTGTATATCAATTGCTACGACAAAACACACTCGAGCAACTTTAGTTCAACGCTCTTAATTATTTTTGTTTTCAAAGGAAAACAGTACAGGGGAAAGACAGAAAAATATCTTAATTTATGTTATAGATAGATCTACGAGCATAAAATTCCCATTTGCCAGTGAACCGTCTCAAAAAACAAGATGATAAATTCTTCAAAACCATAACAACAACAGTCAGACCTAAAGGAAACCATCGAACAAAGCAATACCAACTTGAGCACTTAGAACTTCGCCCTAATTTCCTAAAATCCCTGGTGAGCGGGAATCATTCTGAGCTGACACAGTCTGTTTAATTAGCTGGTGAACTCACCTATATTAATAAACCATGATGAATGAGAATGAGCAAAACACTTTCTAGTCATTGACAGATAATTACAATATTATTTTTTTTTGCGAATTAACCAACTTAACATGAACTGCAGGTATATAATTTATAATTGCTGCAAATGCAAATTCATTCAAGACTGGTTATTGTGAAGTTTGAAAAAACATACGGGATTGGATCACTTAAAAGGGAAGTAAAAATTGCACCCAAGCCAATTGATTAAAAAAAGGCTTTTTATAACCATGAAAAACGGAATTGATTATATTAAAAAAAACATATTTTTTTATTTCCATTCATTTTGATAGATGGCAATGTGATGTGGCGATGAAAGTGGCACCGGTGACAGAAAAGATGAGAGGAGTAATGTCATGTGACGAAGAGAGTATTAGGTATGACTATGGTAGAGGTAAGCCAAAGAAAAGATGGATGGATTGTGTGAAAGATGACATGGGTAAGAAAGGAGTGAGTACTGAAATGACATTTATAGAAGGAAATGGGAGAATATCACACGATGTGCCGACCCCACATAACGTGGGAAAGGGCAGGAAGATGATGATGATGATGGCGATGTAAAAAACCTTTGCCTTGTGTGACCTTGGTAAGTGACCCAGCTGTTTAATAGACTGCAATGCAGCACAGAACTTTTTGAGTTCTCTCGTAAACCTCGAAAAGTTGAAATACAGGCTGGAGGTAATCTGACGACTCCGTCTGCCTTGAATGGCTATTCCATGGTTATAGCACGATATTAAGTGAAGAGCGATTATACCATTAGAATCATCAAATAGGTGCCTACTATTTAAGGTAAATTTGACCGACTTTTGGTCCGTCTGAAATAACTATTTTCAGAATACTGTAATTTAAAATGTAAGTAAACTGTCAGTTTACTCTTTGTTTATACTACTTTGGTCGAATCCGCCCTTTATCGGGTGTTTTTGTCAGTTTACATCAACACAAACTGCCGTTACATAGCGGTGACAAAACTTCCGTAAATTATTAATATTAATATAGGCTTAAAATAGTAGGTAATGGTTTTAATAAAAGCTGAATTCGGATGATAAAACTCTTTTTTCTGCAATCAGTAAAATTAGAAAAAAGTGCATTTAATTACATACGTGGGTAATTAAATGCACTTTTTTCTAATTTTACTAATATTATAAATGCAAAAGCTTTTGTAGATGTTTTGATGCTTTCTTGTGACTCAATAGAATATTAGACAGTAATCTCGACAAGTATTATAAATAGTTCTTATATACTCGTAATATCAAGCAAAATGTTTTGTATAAGCGTGTTTGTTTGAAACTTTTAAAACACTCTCGTTTTTGACTTAAGCCACACACTAGAGATATAAACCGTCCAAGTACTAATCCAATTCAATTTGTAAACATGCCAAGTAGGACCATTTTCGTTTAATTTCGTCACTTTCGAGTTACTACGTACTTGATTTAAAGGGTGCCTAATACTGAAGGAGGGACCTTTTACTTAGCGAAAACAAAGCAATGAGTATATTGTATTTAGAACTATAAAAACACTGTATTATAAAGAAAATTAGAAGTCGGTCCTGAAAAAACCTTTTGGTAGTCAAATAACTTTGAAAATAAATGCTTTGAAGTATAATTTTGATTCTTTCATAATGGAAATTCTGTTGTTTTTGAAACAACCACTCAATAAACCATCTTTTTTACAATGAAAATAATATTTTTGCGGCTTGTCAGAAAACAATACATGCATAAATACTCCCTACTCCAGTTTCAAATTTTAGCTAAAACTCTTGAAAAGTTTGCCAACATAATATTTCTCCGAAAACAATAAAATTGTAACTTTTTTTCCAACAAACAAATTTCCATTTAGGTATTTAGTGCCTACTCAAAAAGGACGCATAAAAATATATATTCAACTTTAAAAATATGTAACAATAAATACAATTTTATGCTATCCTCCATAATAGCTAAAACGTCTACAGAATCCCAGACAGTCAATGACCAGAGTCTGCAGAAAAACAGGGTTTAAACAAGGTTTAAACATGTTTAAGCGGTGGCTATTTGCAATCCGACCATTGCTCCTAACGCGAAAATATAACATATTTTTTCTGATTCTGCCAAAGTGCGAAAAAATATATTTTAATATGAAAAACCAGCAAATTATGTCCAAACTCAACTTCAAATTAAAGAAAACCTGCGAGTAGTGAGAGAGCAGTTCTCATTGTTGTATAATCAAACTCCTTAATGTCATTATCATCATCATCATCATCAGCCGAATGCTGAACATAGGCCTCTCCCATAGATTTCCAGGGCGATCGATCTTGCGCGGCCTGCACCCAATGGCTCCCAGCAACATCCTATGTCGTTTTTCCATCTAGAGGGGGGCGTCCTCTACTGCTATTTCCGGTGCGTGGACTTCACTCAAGAACCTGTTGCCCCAAAGGCCGTTAGTTCTACGAGCTATGTGGCTATTAATGTATGATCGTTTATTTTTTTAAACAAATAGTGAGACTCGTAACTCCTATGGACACTTCTTAAATTCCAATAAAAAACGTTGTTCACGGTCAATCAGTGATAACCGCGGGAAATTTTATAGTATTTTACTTGTAACACAGACTAGAATTTGTAAAAAAAAAGAAGTATTATCATACTACCTATTTATAATTTCATAGTACCGAAATACTAGCCACCGCGGCCCAACATGGGCCGTCAGACTAGACTCATCGTTTGCATAACTCTACAAAAATAATCCTTTCTTTTATTAATAAGTCCTCTATTTGTCTTTGTTACATTATTCAGGCTTAAGTACCTACAACCCTTTATCTGGATTATCCAAATAAACAAGAAAAATAAGTATTTTTGCTTTTGCAAATGATACAAATCCGGTATATTTTTAACAACTTTTAGAGCTTACCTTTCAAGCTGTTTCATGCTCACAAAACTGACAGTCTAATGGACCATTTAATGCTTAAATATTAGAGTCTGGATTCAAATAGTTACTATCATCATTTATCAATTATAAAGATAAGGGAAGATCAAGAATTACATAAGCCAGATGAAAGCGAAGGTCGCTGGCATAGATATGGCATGGATAGAGACCGAGGAGAGACAAATAGTGGAAATTGTATCACTGCATCGACAAAAGCAAAGATAAGTTTATTTATCACCATTGTGGATTTATTATTATGGTTCTCATGATTCTATTTTGACTAACAGAGCCCGAAAATCTAGATATTTGGATAACGTTCGGAGACATCTCGCCATCTGTATTTGACTTCTCGGCGCAGACTATGCCACTACAGGGTCGCCATTACTTTGACAAGCCACAAAACGGTCCATTATAAACATCTGTCAAAGGTAGCCTAAACAAACGTACCTATACAGTCGTGGTCAACTAATTAGGGACACTCTTTGGTTAAACCGAATTGTGAATTTATTTTTTATTTTCCAACGAGTCTAAACCATATTCCATATCTCTTACATGTAAGTATAATTAGTCATTTATGTGCCCGATTATACAAACAATAACAACTTCTTAAACATTAAACCTCTTTACAGTATAGCTGATAGATTATCGTAGTGCTATTTGTTCAAATAATGCTGGCTGGCCATTTAATTAGGGACACTGAGATATTGCGTTCTATTTTCAAAATTTGAATCTCAATACTTTTTTACTTCTTCTCTTATTGTTTCGTGGTAGTTTTGGCGGCAATCCCGATATTTATTTTAAGTTTTGAAAAATATTTTGAAGAAAAATGGGTAAAAATAAAAGTTGCGATCCAACACTACGAAAAATTATCATGAAGTTTGTTGTCGAGCATGGTTGGCCATACCGAAGGATAGCAGAACATTTAAATTGTTCAAAAACTATGGTATACAATGCAGTGCAACATGTCAGACGCAATAACACAGATTTAAATGTGCCCAGAACAAAAAGATCGAGAAAAACAACTCCGCAAGAAGATAGAATGATAGCCAGGTTAGCTAAGAAAGATCCGTTTCTAGGCTCTATTTTAATTAAACACGAAGTGTTTGGGACAGACGAAAGAGCTAGTGTCTCAGCTAGGACCGTTCGACGACGTCTGGTAGAAGCAGGGTTGTTCGGAAGAGTGGCTCGCAAAGTACCGTTGTTGAAGAAAGAACATAGAAATGCTCGTTTGGCGTTTGCACGTAAATATGGACATTGGACCTACGCCCAATGGCAACATGTATTATTCTCTGACGAGACCAAGGTTAATTTGATTTCTTCAGATGGAAGGCAATACGTACGGCGTCCAGTAAAAGCGGAAATGAATCCAAGATTCACAAAAAAGCAGGTGAAACATGGCGGTGGAAACATTAAAATGTGGGGTTCATTTTCTGGACGTGGAGTGGGACCTGTGAGGAAAGTTCAGGGTAACTTAGACCAACATCAATACAAGGCAATATTGGAGGAAACGATGCTTCCCTATGCTGAGGAGCATCTCCCTATTATATGGACGTTTCAGCATGATAACGACCCAAAACATACCGCCCGTTCAGTCAAGTCGTTTCTTACCAGTCAGTCAGTATCGGTGCTAGATTGGCCAGAAAATAGCCCGGACTTTAACCCAATCGAGCACCTTTGGCACGAAATCAAGAAAAAAGTAGCCACTTATCGTACCACAACTTTAGATGAACTTAATGAAGCTTTTTGTGAGGCATGGGCAAACATTCCTGTCGAAACATGCCAGAAACTGATAATGTCTATGCCACATCGGTGTCAAGCGGTAATTACTAACAAAGGTTTTGCTACTGGGTACTGATTTTACACGTAATAAAATGGAGCTGTTAAAGATATTATAATACTGCAGATTATTAGTTTTGTTTAACTCTATTTTTCATTATAGTTTACTGTCCTTAATTAAATGTCCAGCTACAGAATTATACCTTAAAATTGAATACATGTTCAACCTTTGATATTAAATACTTTTTTCTATTTATTTATTCTTTTATTTACAGCCATTTAAAGCATAATAATCGGACCAAATTATGCAAATAATAGTTACTGAGAAATCAATAGGGTTTTATATTTGTATGTACATAACCGGTTATTGTTCTTCACTATCTTGCATGTCCCTAATTAGTTGACCACGACTGTATAAATAAAGTTTTGGTAAATCTAGGTCACACCGAAATTGTGAATTTGCGAACCAAAGCTTTCAGGCCGATACGAATAAATTGAAGCTTTTATTTTATACGCAGTTTTGGTGAATGATACAATTTTAAATTGTTTTTTTTATGGAATCTGTTCTTTGTCTTTTATTTTTTGCTGTGAATATTAAAAGCGAGTAATTTTCAATTTTTGGAGTAACTTTTGAACCGACTATCAATCAAAAGTAATAGGTCCAATAATAGTTATTTTTGTGAAAAACCAACAAACATGATCAAGACTGTTCCTCAAGTTTTGGTATACATTTCTAGGCCAGGTACATCTAGATATGTAGGTACATTCTCAAACTAAAATCACACTGCATACTAAGCTATCGTTATTGATACAGGTGTGTTAGTGCTGATAATACGTAACAATACATGTCGAGATACACAGTTGTATTGACATTGTTGCTAGCCACTGGCTAGTTACGGAATCTCATGCCATGCTGCCAATAGTTATGGATGTTGAGCTTAAGGGTCATTTACATGAGGAGAGCTACTCACCTCTACGATGAGATTATCAGAAGAAACGAGTCCAGTACATGAGCTAGACGAACTCATGTACCATACAATAACAATACATTTTTGAACTATAATCGCCAGCTATGGATTATAGTATAAGCTATAACAAACTGTGAGAAAATCATACGCGGCTTACGAAAATCTTACATTATCTAACATTATTTACAAGCAAGTTTTTAGTCGAACCGTGTGAACGCAGCTTCAAATTAAATAGAGCAAATATTGCGAGTATGAATGAAGCCAAACTAAATATTGATGTTTTTGGTGAAGATGACCAATGAAAATAGACAAACAGTTCATACAATGTTGGACCAATGTAAACACATATGTTTGATTTTCTCTGGAATTGATACTGAATTTTCATTACCACTAGGGACGAATAAAAATTTAAACTATTTTATCTTTCAGTTATTTTGAATAGCTTTTAACTATCAAGTAGTTTTGCGTGCGTTTTATCCGCATTCATCATTTTTGACTAAACTTTAGCTTTACTCTATATTAAATTATTATAGACTAAGCTACGTTCTAATGGTTCAATGTTACACGGTATGTCTAGTACTGGGCATTAAACGTTGTATATTACAGTATACCGATAACAGAATAAATTCCAATTATTATCTACAAAAGGTGATCAAAATTCCATTCACCTCTCAATACAATAAAATTGAGAAACAAAGGCACCACAATAATGCCAATTGCTTTCGCTGGCATTGTTGAACCGTCATACATTTTTATTGCCAAACTATTATTTGCTAATAGCATTGGGAGCGATCAGTGTGAGGTGGACGGAAGATTTATAAGTAATAAAATTTTCAATGTTTATACATCTATGCATATAATATAATCGCTTATTTTTTCGTTTGAGCACGCTAATCTCTGCAATGGTTGAATGAAGCAAATCGAATGCAGCTTTAACTAATGTATTGAGATAAGCTTGGATTAAAACTTAGGCTTTCTTTCATCGAGATCGGTTAACAAATAAAAAAGATTATGATAATTTTACTTATTCCTCGCGCGCGCTGCTGTGTGATTCTGTAAGACCTCATTTTAAACTTCGAATCTGAGTCCGCTGTGAGTTTTTTGATTGGCATTCTAAAAACTCTGTTGATAATTCGAATTTACACTAGCGCCACTCTTGCGAGCGTGTCAGCGAGTTGAACTAAATTGACTGGGAGATTTTGACAGATAAAGTATGAGATGACGTAAGAAGTGGCATTCTATACGGTAATTCCCAAGTCACTTCGACGCTCGCTTCGCACTTGAACCCGATTCAAAGTGTCAAATAAAAAACGTCTTTAGCGAAGTGAGAGTGAACAGCGATGTGAGATGCGAGTCGATGTTTGAATTTTACAGAATCAACGTACTGGACGCTATGCGTTAAAGTAATCCAACGCGTACAAAGTCGCGGGTAACAGCTCGTTTAATTAATAAACTTTAAAAATGCGAGGATGCCACTAGTTATTTAGATGCACTGGTGTATTTTAAACTCCCATCTATGGTGGGTCAAACTTCGGTGAGTTCAATTGAGTCACATCACACGCCTCTGAGTATTTTAATACGTACACAGAAATAGGTCATTGATGTGAACAAAATCGAAATAAGTTTTAACTTTTGGAAACTCGGCGTCCTAGTTTCAACTTTACTCATATTTGTAAAGCTTCCACGCTCTACTAAATTTAGGGATGTTTATGGCTTCCGTACCCTTAGCATTAAGATGTATGCGCTATCAACTTTAAAATAGACGTTATACATATACACCTACAAAGCCTACTGTTGTGACGGGATAAGAACATTACTCATAACAATAAGGCCTTACCACAAGCTTTTACAAATCATCATTTTTTTAGAAACATCAAGCAACCTTGAATTAACACCACTTCAATTCAGTTTTTATAACATGGTTCATAATATCAGAGTTATATTACTTTGATATAGCTTGAAGAGCTTGTGGTAAGGTCCAAAATTTTAATGAAATTAAAATTAATAAGCAAATCTGTTCAAATATCTGTTCAAATGTCTTTTTTTTTTTTCGTAAAATGGGGCTAACGAAAATAATAGCATTTTCATCAAAACCCCACCGTTGGGACAAATGTAGGTTTGTCCTACAAACAATTGTTACTAAAATAAATTTGTAGCCATTTCGACGGTCTTACAACGATTTATTGTAAAAATCTGATGCTAAGGTAATGTGGTAACCATCATGTGGCAAAAAATCATGTCTGTTGAATGGGTTTTTAAATATTTATTTTATCATCATCGAAAATTTCATTTCAACTGTCTAACAATCACGGTTCTTGAGATACAGCTTGGTGACAGGCAGATAGACTGACGGACGGACAGACAGCGGAGTCTTAGTAATAGGGTCCTGTTACCCTTTGGGTACGGAACCCTAACAACTAGTGACACGCTAAAAAGAAGAGTTTTCTTATGCGGAAAACTTTATAAAACCCAGCCACGTTCAAAAGACACAATTTCTTGCGCATTCATCTATATTCAGTCTTCAGTACATTTGTGAGTTGGTCCAAAGCACCTTCGCACTCACCCGGATATCCAGATAGACTAGAAACCGGGTCAAGTCTGGTGCTCAGGACTGTTTGAAACGTAGCACGGTTATTTCATTTCACAAAGACGTGATTGCATGGTCCAACCTGTTGTGTTGTCTCAAGCAAAAGCAACTATTCAGAAACTCAACTTTCTTGCTTGCTCGTTAGGTCTGTACCCCTAGTATGAGTTTTTGATAGTTTACGAAAACTTTTTTCGAATAGTATTCTCTCATACATTTACCTCTATCGGAAATGTTACGGAACTAAAATAAAGTCGATATCGTGAAAACTCTGTTTGAAAGTCATTGCTGGGACTGCCGATTAGATAATATTTTCGATATTATCGACCTTATTTTAGTTCCTTAACATTTCCGATGGAGGTAAATGTATGAGAGGATACTATTCGAAAAAAGTTTTCGTAAATCAAAAACTCATACTAGGGGTACTGGGAGGTTTTCTACTATGCCCAAAGGATCGAAAAGCTGGTGGGCTGGTGACATGACAATGAAACTGACATCCACTCTTTGGCTAAGTGGACCGATGACCTACGAAAAGTGGTCAGGTAAATGTTGATGAGAAAACTCGAACACTGAGCTCTGTGGTGGGTACTGATAGTGTTCTAATTTCACCTTTGTACTAACATGGCCGGTAATAATGAGGCTTTGATTGCTAGACATTCGTATAGTACAGCTAATTTAAAAAAAACTCTGTCACAATTTGCACAAATTGGGATCATAATTCAATGTATTCTGTTTCCAAAGCTTGGATAGCTCATTATAAGCATATGTGACGCTTACTAAGCGTGTGAGAGCACTGGTGGTGTAGTGGTAGCGCCCCTGCCTCACGATCCGAAGAAAGTGTGTTCAAACCTGGTCGTGCACCAATGAGTTTTTCCATTCGAAAAATTTATGTGCGCAATGCCAGTGTTCTTAAACGGTAAAAGAAAACATCGTGAGGAAACCGGTAAACCCTAGAACCAAAAATTCCATGGCGGCGATGGACTTGCAACCTGCCACGTACGGAATACTAATCACTGCAAAATGTGGACATATGCCAAATATCATGTTTGAACGTGTCTCTGACTACCCCCTTTACGTATCTTTAAAGACCTAAGTAACTAGAGATCTGAGGAGATATCTACAGAAGGAGGATAAATAGAGAGAGAGATGGATAAATAGGAGATTACAGTCGTGATCATGGTTTTTGACTAAGCAATATTATTATGATGCCTGAATTAGACCTGGCTTACGAGCCCATGCATGCCTTTACTATGCAGAACTGGCCAACAAAATTCTGGCCAGTGCCGATCAGCCAGAATAGGCTGCGACAAAAGAATCACTTAACGGTTGAATACCTTTAAAAGGTACGCAAATTTTCCAGCAAAGTGGCGGTCCGGAAATTTTTAATGACAAATTGTTTCGGAGACTACGATTCGTTTTGTACGAAATATGATTACATATTTTTTAAAATTTATGGCTAAATTTTATGGCCAGTTGTGCTGTGCCTGATTTGAATGAATGAAGAAAAACAACAAAAGAATCCTGATCCCAGCACGTCGGATATTTTGAAATATTATGGTATCTTTGATTTCTTTGGACGTGACTAGGGTGTGTTTACGTGTGTTTCTGACTACTATCTGTTACGTATTAATAATGATGTCTTTTACATAATGTTCATATATTTCAGAAAATTTACATCATTGATATTAAGATTCATAATCAAATAATGTGCCGATCAAACTAGGCAATAATTTAAAACCAAAGCAATAACAATTTTGTTGTAAAAGAATAATGGCACTTGAAAACGTAATTCCGACGTAATGAAGGAATCTTTCATACACTTCAGTAAATCACTTTCTTTGTTTTGTCTTAAAATTACTGGAAAGACGAGAATATTTATTATTCTGTATTTTTCGTATCAAGTGAGACATCTAATGGAGCTATCACACTGGTTTGAAGCGAGCTCGATTGCAGTGATGCGAAGGAATACTGATATGTATACGAGATTTTTCTTTTTTTATTTTGAATGCTGTTCAATCAAAATAAATAAAACTATGAAACTAAAATCCGCGCCTTGACTACGCAACTCAATTCAATTCAATTCTTGGTTTATGGCTACTGTGACTTGAGATTGTCACAATTCTGCCAGTGTCCGTTTCATGCTAGTTTCATAAACCTTGCGAGATTGTGAAGAATATGGCCGGTATTTTTAATAGAGGGTCCAAGATGATTTTCTAAAAACAACACAAAATATAACACAGATAGTTAGTAGGTTAATCTAATATACAACAAGTATTTATAGCTAGTTTTAGTGTATGGTTATGTACATTATAAATACACTATTTAACGAGAAGCGTAAATTGCGATAACCGCTGTCAAACATGGTTTGGACGTTAGTAATATGGTCAATATAGCTTATTTTAGTTACCTTAAGGATTATGTGTCACCTGTCGTATTTAACGTTGAAATGGTATTCAAAAATTGCTTCCCAATTGCTTCTATTTGCTTCAATAAATAAGAGATTTGCTTCCTCTACACCTCTAGGCAGGTGACATTTATTGCATCCTCTTTATAATACATGCCACTGATTTCTCAGCTATTATTGTGGCCGTGTTATTTCTATCGCTAGTTTTACGTAATAACCCAAACATGTTGAGATAGTTTTTGCCAGAGTTTTTATGCGCTCATTGCGTGAAACTCATAACTCATGGACTCGAAAGTATAATTAGAACCCTTTGTTCCAATTTCTTGTTCCACTTGCTTGGTTATACATAAATGATTTCAAAAAACAATCAGTCTAATGTGCTTCTGCTGCAAAGATTGGATTGAATTGCCTATAGGTTTTTGCTCGGCGTTTATCTTGAAGATACATCTGTCAATGTCAACTTGACGTTTCGTTTGTAGAACTATAAATGGTTTGAAAGTTGGTACGGTAGAGTTTGAAAACTTCGTGTTTATTCTTTGAGTTGGCAGATCCCATTTGTTTGTCCCGGTTGCTTTGTAACTTTAGAAAATAACTTTTGACACGGATTATGCTATTTCAGACCGAATTTTCACATGTTTTAGTAATATTAAAGTAGGTATAAAATATTATCTCATTTGTTTTCTGCTTCCGAATACAAAGTTTCACTCTAAAAAGTAATCGTACTCAAGTTTATCAAAACGTTTGAGCGGAAAACAAGTGAGTTCCGTAATGAATTCTGGAAGAGACTCACTTACAAAATGAAAACTTCTTAAAACATAAGTAATAAAATCATAACTTATGTATATAATATGTATAACCGCTGTTATACGAGTATAGATGTAAGAATAAGAAATGTCTAAAATATCAGCATAAGGCTGGTTCTCATGATATACTCTCCTCACGTAGAACAAATCACTTAAGTAATGCGTCAGCATCACGAGGAGACAAACAAGATTGTTGAAGAAAAACAGCGTCCACTCTCACGTAGAATCGAAGAACAAACAAGTGCTAGTCCCTAGGGTTCTCGATTCCAAGGAAACGGTGGCCGTCAATAATGTCGGTAATATACGGGAAATGAAGTAGATTCTATAGGAAATAAGGTTGCAATTGCAGACTACTTTTACCAATACATTTTGCCATTACTCGGTGAAAATATTAAATTTTATTTCTAAGGTTGGAAAGTTTGTTATTATGCAGTAACGGACGTATTTTGTTCAAATACTTTGACCACTGAAATGCTTCTATCGACACGACTGTCTTTATCGCACCTTTATTTTTATTTCACTGACACATTACTATTTTATAAAATGCAGGATTAGTCGTAGGCGGAGACTCATCAAAGATTACCGATACGAAAGTACTCTTACTGAAAGTTTTCTTACCTCGTGAGATATGCTCTTATAAATAGCACATAGGCTACTTTTTATCTCGGAAAAATGTACCGTTCCCGCGAGATAGATTTGTTTTTAATTTTCAAGGTACCACGCGGGCAAAGCCATGGGCGGAAGCTAGTAAGAAATAAAGTATTTTGTTCTGCTTTGTCACAGACATAAAATTACTGTTCTAGGAGCATATTGACTATTATAACCATAAATATACAATGTTGCAGTAAAATACTCATCAAATGTAAGATAAAATGAGAGCACATAAAAACTTCTCCGTCTTTCTTTTCCATAGACAACAATGCTCTGAGTTTTTATGCAGCTGGCGTCTTTGTAACGGGTTATATTACGATAATTCACTGACAAGAAGTCAAATGTAGTGGAGAATAATTCTTCAAATGAACATGAGAATCGTAACTTTTTTTAATTGTTGTTCTGTGTATTTAAGTTATTTTTACTCGACTGCGAAGAAAGAGGGTAATGTGTTTGGGGTGTATTGTATATATTATATTATGTACCTATGTAGATAGATAGCCGGATGGATTTTAACAAATGTGGTGTAGGTATTTGAATTTATGTATCTGGATTACAACCAACTCGCACAGTTAAATTAAAATACTCACTTACGTACTTAATTACTAAAAAATTAGATGCAAAAGTTCTGTATTATTTCTCACTTTAGGAATATACAGGCCTACCTGTTCTCAATGAAGGCCATTATCTAAAACTATCACATTATAATAGAATACGAACATACCTATACTCGTATTAACATAATTATTATTACAATCATTATCTCGATGCAAAGCTGCCACCCCATCCCCCCAAGGCTTACGGTATTTGTACTTATACCTACTTCAGATTTTAAATTGTTTATTTTTTTATTGAATATAATAATAATAATAATGCTGGACACTATCACACAGCATCATGTAGCCCCAAACTAAGCAGAGCTTGTATTATGGGAACCACATGACTGATAAACTACATAAATATACTTTTTTTTTTGTAAATACATACATATTATACATAGAAAACACCCAAAGTTAATATAAAGTGAAGGTAGTGTTAAATGTCAAATGATATCTATCCATAGACAATGTTCGTTATATTTCTACCAGCGATCGCTCACGTTGGCAGCGCCAGTGGGGTGGTCATCGACCCGGAAGTTATGACGTCATTAATTTCACAGCCTCCTAGGTTTGCTCGGAAAAAACAATGCGAATATGGGTTAATATTCATGGTACATGTCACGCAGGGTTCTAAGGGAGTGGTTACACACTAGCAATAATTTGAATTGTTATAATAAAAAATCCAAATAGAGAAATGGTACCTATAACAATATTATCAATCATTTATCAGTGATAATAAATCAATGAAGGCTTGCTTAGATCAATTATTTAGTAACTGGATGACCGAGCTTTGCTCAGTTTTTTTGTTGTTAACGACGTTTTCTAAAAATGAAACCTAGCTAGATCGATTTATCACCCCCGAAACCCTCTGTAAAGGTACTAAATTTTATGAAAATCGTTGGAGCCATTTCCGAGATTCAGATTATACAAATGTAAATATATACAAGAATTGCTTGTATAAGATTCACCCGAGTGCTCTTACTAACGTCAGTTCCACTTTTTTGTCATGATTTTTTTCTTGACCACTTTCACGAGTCATTTTTATTTTCTAAACAAAAATACTTCTCTAAAAACCATTGATGCATCTCCACCGAAATAGTTCGCAGCAGCCGCTTCTAATCCTTCGTAAAAGCCCTAACGAGCTGTCAGGGTTGCCATGACGACGGCTAATTGCCTATCGACCTGCGGTGATAGATACAACCTAGCACGGCATACCTACTCAGACCATTCAGGTAAGTTTCAATAAGAAAAAACTTACATAGCTTGAATAAGCAGGCTGTGTCATAATCGGGGTGAGGTGGGTAAAATCAACCAATCAAGCCGTCTTAAAATTGACGCGAAAATTACTTGATGCTATTTTGATAAGATTATGTTGACTGATAAGCAAACACAACTTAGCTTAGCTAGTATATTCAAAGCTATAAACTTCTAGGTCTTTAGAAACCTAGATGCTTGAAATAAACTAATACATTTTATTGTAAGTGTTGATAGGTAGTAAGACGGAAGGTGTTAACTACAATGTGTTTTATTATACTTCGTAGTGTACAATGTATGTACAACTTTGCTTTCTGCATTTGAAATAAACAGGATTTGTTGGAAACGACACTGTAAAATTGTAAAGTCAAACTACTATGCAAATTTTTTAAAACAGTTTAGACGCTGTACCAAATTTTCGGAAAACCCGTTCTCATTTCTCTCTATCATCGACGGATAATGTCGGCACTACTTATTTCTTATGCATTACCAACGCTAAATCCACCCATTTTTTTAGCCTGCCCTTACCTCTATATTCGAATTAAACATTTTCCTCCCCACATGACCTTTATCCCTTCTTACAACATGTCAATTCCCATAAAACGGTAACCGTTAAACAATATTTCTATTAGTAAGTTAAACCTATCTTATTACCATCATTTCATTTTTTACTATTGTACTTCACAACCCAACTACAAAACAAACCCCTTTTATCGTTATTACTATTGTATTTTCTAAGTATGTTTTAAAAGTAAATACAAACATTTACTCACAAACGCGTATTTATTTACGTAATAACTCACAGCATTAAGGAAAAGTGGGACTTATAATAAACGCGGGCAAATTAATTCGCTTAATATGTTGTGGGCCGAAATATAACATTAAAGGGATGGTTTCTGTATTCCCCACTCTCCCCTCTCAGTTCCTTGTTACGGCACACGCAATAAGGTAATCTTGTATGACGGGTGAAGCTTTAAAGAAAATGAGTATTATGAAATAATACAAAGATAAAGCTTTACCCGAAAGGGTCGGTAGACCAGGATTCCGCTTTCGTCACGGTTTGGTTATAACATTACTCTAGATACCTTATTTACTGTGTATTGTACATCTTTTTAGATAAATTTATTGGATCTCAAATTTTAGTTATGATTTTTTATAAAAAAGAAGCATAAAGTATTATCCTGCCAAACTTTTATTAGAGTTACTAGCTACCGCGCATTTATAATAAAAACTTATATAACATTCGAAAATAAATTAACTATCTGTAGAAAAACAAATAGAATTGTTTCTATTATTAAGAAGAATACCTACAAACCTAAATTTATAATAACTTGCAAAGCTACTTGTACAATCTTTACCTTGCATTACGTCTGATGCAATATTTAGTATTAGTACTTAGTATTTTAGTATCAAATAGGTATTAATATAAATGATAGTCAAGCCTCGATGGTTTGATAAATTGAAGTCTCTACTTTACCTAATTAATTTAAAAGGAACGCCAATTCGTCCCAGCCAGTTTCAATTTAGGTGTACTTATCTCGGTTACTGCATTTTATTTTTCCAGTGGCATTGGTCACAGCGGTTTTCTATCCTTTCCGGACAGGGTATTTGTCTCTGTCGTCATTGGGAATCCATCTTGTTTTATGTGTATTTATTTTTTACTGTGCGACCAATTGTTAGCAACCTTTTTAGAGTTCTGTACCTCGAAAGGAAACAACCCTACAACAGCATGTAGTTTTTATTTTTATATAAAAACTTTTTGATTAAAACCTTTGCTAACATAGCTGGCCATTGATACAGAAATTTATGAATGAAATTCAAATATGATGTTTATATTTGAATTTGAATGTTGTTCGTAGACGGTTCTGAAACTTTGTCTAATCATAAAGTTACTTATTAAGATGTTGACTGCGCGATGACCTGCTCCGAACGTCTATGTCGTAAAAGGTAAGTTAGTAGTACAGTTTAATGAGTTACCACGAAGTAACGAGTATGTTGATAGCAATTAGGTTGAGTGAACTTTACTCATACGAAGAGAGAGAACATTTATTATCAAACTAAATGCTACAATGTTTAACTAATTACACAGTAGCATCCATAGTTTCTCTGCTTTTTACCTGAAACAAAAGAAATGGTTTTTATAATCATAAATTAACAAAGATCATACAAAAAAAAAGCTAGCGCCCAGCGAGTTTCTTGCCAGTTCTTCTCGGACTGGGGATAGGACTGGAATTGGCACCTAGATTCACCTAGTATGTAAGACGATTGAAAATGATCCCTGTGATTTAATTGAATAAATATATTTGAATTTGATTTGAATTGATTGGAACGCGTACGTAGTCACGGGTATAACTAGTACTACATATTAATACAACATTACTTCTACCAGTTACGGGAATAACCTACTTATAGAGAAAATACGACATTTTTACAAACTACGCATAAACATAAGCTTCTATAAAACTTGCTTCAATAAAAGTTAACGACTGGAAGTGGAATTCATCCGGCGTTATGAGAAGAATGCAATAAAACCGGGTGCTATCCAACTGTCATAGCACCCATAGCATGGGGTCAAGTTTTTAGGGTTCCGCAGTCAAAGTAACCCTTGTAATCGTTAGACCGTTCAAAGTTTTTAAAACCAGGCGCGGTAAAGATCTCTAGTTACTTAAAACTTTTTGAGGATATCTAAAGGGTAGTCAGGGGCACGTCCAAACGCGATATTTAGCACATTATACTTGTAAACTTACGCGATCTGAACACATTATTATTAGCTTTAAACGGGTATTTATGGCGTTCCAATTACCTATTAATTTTCCCGACGTTTCGACAGGTTTACACGCTGTGTGGTCATGGGTAGACGTAATAAATAGGTAATTAGAACGCGATAAATACCCGTTCAATACTAATAATAATTAAGCACATGCCCGAATTTTGCACAGTCACAGTGCACAGTGGTTTCAAGCCCATCGCCGCTTATAAGAATACTAACGTTCATAGGTTCACACACGTTCGAATTTTTGGTTCTAGGATATGCCCGGTTTTCTCACGATGTTTTTCCTTCGCCGGTTACTGAAAATCACAATTGCTAATCAAACGAACCGAATAACCCAAACCAAGCCCATGTCACTCTATGTACTGCTGCCAATATCAAAATGAGCTCTATTTCTTTGTATTTAGATTTAATATGACATATTATATTCATTAATATAATAATAGGTCTCGTTCTAGAAAAATCTTATTTGCCCTTTCTGTGTAGCGCTTATATATTTATGACCCTTCAGTGGACTTGATCAACTTCTTGTATATCTATTCTCAGAATAAAAGTATGTCAAATGCAAGTAAAATGTCAGTCTACGACTTTTATTTTTTTATGAGCTAGCTTGATCGAATGCACTCTTAGAGAGCTCAAGAGAATAAATAATAAAGTATATAAAAACATAAAAATGTATCACGATGCTCACAGAGTATTGTATAATATGATAGTACCTACCTATATATTATTTTTGTGCATTTCTAAGTATAAATCAAATCCAAATCGGAATAAACGTGCCATTTTGAATCGGATTCTGAATAAATTAGAGTTTCTACATTAGCAGCGAGTAACAAAATCAGTCAGAACTTTCTGATCGCAATATCTTTATTCTCCCGATTTATTAGATATTTAACTGAATATTTTTAAGCTAAATTGATCACAAAACTGACGGGCCATGGAGCCCTCGATCCGCTGCCGGATATTATCTAACCCGCGATTTAAGCCAGAGTCTCGTCACATTGAATCGATCATGGATATTATTTATGCCTGCGAATTAATCCAAAGTCTCGAGGCAACGAATCGTTCACGGATATTATCTTACCAGCGATTCAAGCTAGGGCGTCTACTCCGCAAAACAATCGTAAATATATCGGCACAATAATTGTGCGAAGCCTACTTTAACTTACATCGTTTCGACTATCATTTAAAACATGGAACAACTGACATTATTTTTGACAATCGATTTCGTAAACCTACTGTTACACCATTAACGGACACGAAATTTTCAATTTGACAACAAAACAGTTATTGATACGACTGAATTCGACAAACATTCGGTTCCAATAATGTCGTTTTCATTTTGCGGAGTAGGTAGATATACAGAAACTCGTGATATCGAATCGTTCATGGATATTATCCAACTCGCAATTTAAGCCAGAGTCTCGTCACATTGAATCGATCATGGATATTATATAAACCCGCGATTTAAGCCAGAATCTCTCGCGACATCGAATCTTTCATGTTTATATTTGCGTGTATTCCCGTGTGCTAAATTTAATCCAAATACATTCAACCGTTTTAGCGTTATAGAGTAACAAATATCCATACATATCCATCAATCCAAACTTTCACATTCATAATATTAGTTAGATTAGATTATAAATGGGATTTGCCGTGATTTTTTGCTATAAAATTCATGAACTGAAATCTCACACTTTCAATTAAATCTCGTTAATTTTTACGCGTCAATACGAATGATTTTATCTCAAGTTGTAAATGGAGTAAATTAACACGTTTTGTGGTAAATTAAACAAGTCTAAACTTTTGACGGTTTTAAACTTTTGGAGTGTAAACTAAAAGGCCTGTTGCTTTTGTTGATTTTTGAAACTTGAGTGACGTAATTTCAAAGTTACACCGTTTGCGGTCCGGTGCACGCAGCCCGCATACATTTTGTTTAAATAAGTTTGCTAAAACTTAAAAACAAATATTATAAATGCTCTACGCGTTAAAGCTAAATAAGCAACGTGTCTTGACTGCGTTTTCAAACTTTGTGCGTTGAATGAGTAACATGGTCTGAAAAATTCAGGCGATTCACGTGTACAGGAGTGTATAATTTTGTATGTACGTATGCGAGTTACTTTGGCTGTCACTGGAGCCTAAACGGCTGGAAAGATTTTGATAAATTAGGTGTCATTGAATTTTTCACTACTTTCCTTTGGCACTACCGCTTGGCTCTACTAGTAGAGTGAAGGGAAATTTTACTTTCCCGTGACACTACTGGTAGTGCCACGGGTAAATGTACATTTCCAGTGGCACTACCCTGTTGCAGTAGTTTCACGGGAAATATTTTTTCCCGTGGCACGAGTGGGCTATCAAATCTCTTTCTCTATTATAACTGCAATCTTAAACTAATAACTAATCTTAAACGTCCTACAAAGGGTTAATAGTGGACGAAAGTTGGCCTCCGTGTCAGTAGTTCTACTAAGAAGTTCAACTGGTAGTACAAATATGATACAAACTTGTATCTCTAGTACTACCAGTAGTACTAATGACCGTAATGCGGCATTGGTAGTACAACTGAACAATTATCATGACAATCTTTATTGATAATAAATTGGCAACTGTATAGCACACAACTTAAACTATTTTTTTTGTAACCTGAACAATATGTGTGAAAGAAATAGGTAGATGTGTTTGAGAGAGAAACATATACATAGAAGTCCAAGTACCAGGAATGCATAAACCATGAGAGGTTTTCGCGACCCGTGATCTTTTGACTCTTTGTGAATCTACAGTGAAATACCTCTCCATCGTTTCTGCTATCCTGGTATCTAGTAGGTGGTAAAAAGTAAGTAGTATAAAGCTAGCCGCAGTGTAAATGTTTGTATGATCTGCAAATATTTATCTCGAGTCTGGATGTTTCTATGTATGTATTGATGTATGCTATGTAGGTACCTATATACAAACAAAAAGTATATCATGTCGTAGTATATCAGTTATCTGGTCCCACAGTAGAAGCATTGCTTAGTTTGGGGCCGGATGATGCTGTGTGAAAAGTCCAGCATTATTTATTTATATATAATGGACTTAGTATCAGTAGTGCCATGGGTAATGAGGTAATCCACGGGAATTTTTATTATATGCGTTTAATCAGCCAATAAGAATGATAGTGTCACGGGAAAGTAAAATTTCCCTTCACTCTACTAGTAGAGCCAAGCGGTAGTGCCAAAGGGAAGTAGTGGAATTTTTCTAGATTAAAAGGGGCATAAGCAAAATGTCAAAAATCCAAAATGGCAGCTGTAAAAAACTATTTTTAATTACTTTCAGCCAATTTTTTTTTTATTTATTGAGATTAACACTAATTAGAATAATTTCTTGATATTAACCAAACATATTAAAAAAAAATATTAAATTGGGTGTAATTTCTTGATATTAACCAAACATATTAAAAAAAAATATTAATTTGGGTGTAAGGGGTTCTATACAACATCTTCTCGGAACCCAAGCCAACCTCACCGGCCCGTGGTACACCCTGCCGACCAGCAAACGAGGCTCTGGCGCCCCGCCCACCAATCCACACTGGACCAGCGTGGTGGGACTAGGTCCAAACCCCCCCAATCATGACAGACACAATTAACTACAGGCCCCAAGTTCCCGGCGGCTCCGGGACTGGAACCGTCAATGACGGAAGATGGAACCACCCCGGGGCCAGGGGTGCTAAGAATCACCGGGCGAGATCGATACCCCGTCAAACGACACAAGCAAAACGCACATTGGACAACGATAGCTCTTTGAATATTATTACATATAACGTAAGAACACTCAAATCAGATGATAGACTATTAGAACTAGAAAACGCACTGAAAGACATAAAATGGGATATAGTAGGATTATCTGAAGTTAGGAGAGAGAATGAGGATACTATAGAACGAGAAAACAACATCTTTTATCACTATGGGACAGGGAGTACGTATGGAGTCGGCTTCCTGGTTGCTAAAAAATGGAAACATAATATATTAGAATTTCTGGCTTACTCAGATAGAGTAGCTGTTTTAAAATTAAAGATAGCAGATAATAAACTTTTGACTGTCATACAAGTATACGCGCCCACATCTTCACGCCCAGACGAAGAGGTAGAAGATTTTTATGACCAATTAAATGCCGCTTGTAGCGAGCATAAAGGAACTTGGAATATGATTTTGGGAGACTTTAATGCGAAGATAGGAATAAGACAAGACCTGGACGATGACACAATCTTAGGCCCCCACGGTCTTGGTGTCCGGAACGAACGAGGGGAACGTCTTATCCAGTTCGCGTTTGGTCAGAGTCTAAGAATAAACAATACATTCTTCTTCAAAAAACCAGAACGGCGTTGGACATGGGTATCTCCGGGTGGACAGTATAAAAATGAGATAGATTTTATTCTGTCCTCAAACCAGACTGTTATAACTAATGTCCAACCACTAAATAAAATCAAATTCAGTTCAGATCATAGACCAGTCCGCGCTACCATAAAGTTTAATTTTAAAATTCAAAGACTTAAAATGATTAAATGCAATAGTATCAAAAGAATTACCAAGGAAAACCTTATAGTATGTAAAGAAGATTTTAATTTAGAATTGAAAAATAGTTTTGACTTATTAAAAACAGACGAAGAAGATGTTCAAAAGGAGTTCAACATAATAAAAAACTGTATTAAAAAGGCAAGTAACAAAATCAAACAAACAAAAACTAAACACGAAAGGCTATCAAAGAAAACAATTGAATTAATAGAAAATCGACTGAATACAAAAATCAATACTGTAGAGTTTAGAACTTTAGATAGGCTGGTTAAAAGAACTATAAGAAAGGATGTTAGAAACTACACAACTGAATTATTTAAAATAACATTAGAAAGAAATAGATCATTGAAAATAGCTAAACAGGGTACACGTATCGGCAAATCATGGATAACAAGTCTTAAAGATGAAAAAGGGGTCAAACACCAAAACAGAGATAGAATTATGAATATATGCACCAACTTTTATAAATCCCTATATACAGATCCACAATACACTGCAAATCTTAGATCATATTCTTGTCCCGAATCAATTCCCCCAATAACTGGTCTAGAAGTCCACAAAGTCCTCACTCAAATGAAATACAACAAGTCACCAGGAGACGATGGAATTACTACCGAATCCCTAAAAGTAGGAGAACAAATAATATTGCCACATTTAACGAATCTTTTTAACAGCATTTTAAAAACAGGTAAATTTCCAGATAGTTTTTGCCATTCAAATATAATACTATTGCACAAAAAAGGTGATAAATCAGATATAAATAACTACCACCCCATCAGCCTAGTATCCCATATTTATAAAGCTTTCATAAAAGTGATTGAATACCGTATTTCAGCACAACTAGACCTAGAACAACCGGCAGAACAGGCCGGGTTTCGCCGAGGACTATCAACGACAGATCACTTACAAGCGCTAAATGAGCTAATTGAAAAGTTTAACGAATTTAATATGCCTTTGTATCTTGCATTTGTAGATTATACAAAGGCATTTGACAGCATAACCCATAACGCTTTATTTACTGCCCTCCAAAATCAACACATTGATCCAACCTATATAAACTTAATTCGCAATATCTACACAAACAGTACAGCCTCAATAAAACTAAATTCAACCGGACCATCTTTCAAAATAACTAAGGGAGTTAAACAGGGAGATCCGCTTTCTCCAAAACTTTTTACAAGCGCCCTCGAGGAGGTATTTAGGAAGCTGGCGGCAGGCTGGGACGAGAAGGGCATTGAAGTCGGCGAAGTAAGGTTGACAAATCTTCGCTTTGCCGATGACATTGTTCTTTTTTCATCATCGGCTTCGGAGCTGCAGTCGATGTTACAAGACCTAAGCGTTGCAAGCTTTGAGATTGGACTTAGAATGAATCGGTCTAAAACAAAGGTCATGACCAATTGCGTAAAGACCAAAATAACGGTGGATGGAGAAGACCTAGCATACGTCCAAGAATATGTCTACCTGGGCCAAATAGTCTCCTTCGAAGACAGGCAAACCAAGGAAATCGCACGGCGAACCGAAAACGCCTGGAGGAGCTATTGGTCCATGGGAGACATGATGAAGGGAGAGCTTCCTATATCCCTTAAGCGAAAGCTAATGGACGTATGCATCCTCCCCGTTCTGACATATGGTGCGCAAACATGGTCCCTAACTAACATTCTCAAGTCCAAGCTCAAAGTTTGTCAACGCGCAATGGAGCGTAGCATCTTAGGCGTAAAACGAACGGACAGGATCCGAAACACCGATCTACGCTCAAAAACCCAAATAGTCGACGTAGCTTCTAAAGCCGCTAAGCTGAAGTGGGATTGGGCTGGACATGTCTGCCGCATGCCAAGTGAGCTGTGGGCGAGGATAGCCACCGAGTGGCGCCCCGACCCGGCGAGAAGGCGACGCGGCAGACCGAAACGGAGATGGCGGGACGAACTGGACAAGTTTCTTGCAGATTGGAACAAAATCGCTCAAGATCGCGAGGTCTGGAAGGATTGGGGGGAGGCCTTTGCCCAGCAGTGGGACACTAACGGCTGATATAATAATAATAATTAACCAAACGCTAAAAATCATGAACAGTAGTAAGCACTAAGCATCTTACAAGTTACTAGTTAAGCATCCTTATGGCTCAAATTTTTTAAACACATAGCCACGTCGCGACACTTGAAAACATAATAATGTGATATAATGATGTCCTATCGTGAAAATTAGAAAGTTTTTGTGATGGACCCCGTAAATTTTCACGACCCAACATTATTTGATTCGACGGTGCTGCATCGTGCTACGTTACGACGTCACGATTTGAAACTAGTGCTAGGGATACTGAACAAGAAAGGAAGAAGAGGAGTTCTGCTTATTGCTTTGTTCCGGTTTGAAGGACTTGGCGGAATTACAAGCTCATGGGACGCCTATTATGCTGCAAGTTAAATTACTTTACTTTAATATAAAATGATGTTTGGACAAGCTTTTAATTTACTCGGAGTTATTGGTTCAGCTGTTGTGGAGATTAGCGCGAACAAACGCACAAACAAAAAATCATTTCTTTTTAAATGTTTTTTCCAAAGGTAGCACTAAATTTTATTTTATTATGAAAATTACAGACGTGACTTCTCAACGATTTTAATGTCATCTAAAATATATATAGTTACGTAAGGGTGTATGTACATAATAATGTATGCGAGTTCTTTTGGCTGACGCTGTAGCTCAAACGACATAGACTATAATATTATGAAATGTCAAAAAATACAATATGGCGGCTAATAAAATCCATTTTCAATTACTTTCAGTTACGTTTTTAATTTGGCTGTAAAATAGGCGTAGCGGTACAGCTACGCTTACATTCGTAGACCTGCTACGCCAGCGAAAGCGTAGCATAGCATTTACTGCAAGACACTCGTCCACTCTAGTGAAAACTACACTGGATTTTGTTCAGCCGTTGTGGAGATTATTACAAACGAACTCACAAACAGTCATTGTTTTCAAAACGTTTGTTTTAGGCTAAATAGTGCTTTTTAGCTAGCACTAATTTTTATTTTAAAAAAACTTTAGTAACAAATTACTGTTAAAAATAATCAAAAGTACAGACCCCGCTTCTTAACAATTTTATAATATTTATAGATAGATTTAGATATGCCGTGCATTAGCATAAATAAAGAAATGGACAATATCACCTTAAACAAGGGCCAACATGTCAACAGAATGATGGCCCTTGTTTTAGGTGATCTATCGTAATATGTGACTATCGTAGACATATGGGTCAAGAAATCTAAAGGCCCGTTCACACTTGTGATATTACGCCGTGACCGTGACTCCGTGATCGCTACAAACGCGCGTGACAATCACACGGTTTATCAACGGACTTTGTGTAAAACCACAGACATTTGCGACATGCACGTACGTCACCTCGTAACATGATTGGTATTTTTCTCCGACGGGAAAATCAATATGGGTTTTCGAAACAAATGCAAGTCAATTGGCTTATTTCCACACAGGAGCACTAAATCATGACCGCGGCCCACTTCGGTAAATGGGCGAGCAGTTAATGGCCCAACACAAAGGATATAAAATATAGCCTTAGTTAAACCGCTAGTTTACTCAAACAGCACTTTATTTAGGTAGTTTCATTTACTGTTTTATTTGTTGTTTATAACACAAAATACATTAGTACTCCTGCAGACAAAGCCAAGAGAATGGTATTAGATGCTGGACAAGACTATTACATCTAAAACCAGGCACCACAACGTCTTGTAAATTAATTTAAATTTCCACTTAACACTGTTAAAGTATTTTGTGCACTACTGTTAATTTTTTGCCGTATAGCTAATCTGTCGAATCCAAGAATCTACCTAATTTACGAATCTGTCATGTAGTAAATTAGTTAAACTACGAATTTGTCTTGAAAAATGTATTTTTTGATTCATCTAAAGATGATTATTTTTAAATTTCTTAACTTACACGATCTGAGCACATTATTATTAGTATTAAACGGGTATTTATCGCGTTTTATTTACCTATTTTTCCCGACGATCCGACAGGCTTACACACTGTCATGGTCATGACTCAACACATCCATGACCACGACAGTGTGTAAGCCTTTCGATACGTCGGGAAAAATAGGTAAATAAAACACGATAAATACCCGTTTAGTACTAATAATAATATCATCTAAAGATGCACTTCCCACAAGTGACGTAAAATTACTTCAGTCACGATCTGTGATGACGTCATGAGCTGTTTATTTATCGTCAGTATAAACAAGGAGGATTCCCTCGGGGCAGCGATGCGGTGGCATGGGTTGCGATGTATTTATGGGTACCTAGAGTATTTTAATGTGTGTAACGTTATTAAGTTACGGGACATGGAACGTAAGTAAATAACTGCAGCGTACAAGCATTATATGGGTTTTCATAATGTATTAAATTTCATCGGCATTTAAAATATTTATGCTAGTCTGACGCATTGTGGTGGTTAGTAAAATTATTTCCTAGAGCACCGTAGAGCACTGGCGGTAGTGGTAACACTCCTGCCTCACAATCCATGAAGGATTGGTCGAAGGTCATGGGTTTAAACCTGGTCGTGCACCAATGAGTTTTTCCATTCAAAAAATTTGTGGGGGCAAGTGCTCTTAAAACGATAAGGGAAAATATCGTGAGGAAACCGTCATACCCTAGAACAAAAAATTGGAAGGTGTGTGTCATAGATTAGTATTCTTATAAGCAGCGATGGGCTTGTAACCTGTCACGTACGGAATACTAATCACTGCAAAATGTGGTCAAGTGCCAAATATCATGTTTGCTTAAGCACAGTATGTAGGTAACTAAGTTAGTCAGGGGTAGTCAGAGGCAAATACAAACATTACTTTGGGCTCAGATTCTAAATTGAAAACAATTGTGTTGTACTTCTGTGTAAAGCTGAGAGAGAGTCAGCTAGATTGTATAAAATAACAACTAAATTGAGAACCTCTATCGTCCGTTTTAAATTTAAAGTTCTATCAGCCATTGACTGTAGATACTACCTAATAATATAACCCAACTACAATATTCCTATTCAAGATAAGCCTAGTGTTCTGAAAACGGTCCAAGCGCTTAGTTTTACCAACATTAAATGTTCCTAGAAATTGCTTTTCGGATATCACTAGCTTCATTTCACGCCGCAAACACATTCCGTCGAACACAAGTTCCACACAATCTTAGCGGCAAGGACCTCCGCTCATTTTTCCCCGGGCATTTCCCGAAATTTCCCGCCTTAAAGTGGTATTAACTGAAATAGCGTAGCGAAGGACGCGTGCTTAACATGAAACCCTGTCGACGCTTTTTCGAGGGTGGGTGAGGATTTTATAAGCACTTTGGGACTTCGAATTTTTGAGGTGTTGGTAAACCAACGGCCATTGTAAAACCTACAGATTGTTCAGGTGCTTAAATTTACATACTAATTTATAAATTTACGCTAACTATAAAATATTCATGGACCACGAAAAATGTAATCGTGATTATGTGCTTGGTGTACATTTTCATACAACATCAAGCTCCAAACTAAGCTCGTGACTTTTTATTCCCTTTAAGAAGGACAATAAAGATGGACAAACAATATTGTATTTATAATACTACATAGTAGAAAAATAACGTACTTAAGTATTAAAAATAAATTTAAGGTTTAACCCTTCAATAAACCAAAGTTTTCGTCCAGATGTACAAAGAGAATTGTGGCAACTTGAGCGATATTTATTGAGCTTGGCGCCGCTCCAAGGGTGTTTGTGACAAGGTTATAACTGGGACAAAGGTCACGTGCCGGTTCAATGTGTGAACTTGATTAAATTGCTGGGCTGATTTACGTTTTTTAGGTAGACAGTCGTAAATTTCACAATGCAATTTACTGCCATTACTAATCATCAAAATTCGTGCTGATTGGACCATCTTAGTACAAAAGAGTGATAAATGGAGATTTTTGAAAGCCTTGCTCAGTTGTGAAACGTAAAGGGTTATTGATACTATAAGTATAGTAAGGTATCAATGCTGCTAATAATAAATATTCTAAGATCAGAGAGCGATTATAAGTTGATTGCAAGTAAGTTATAGTAGTCAGGTTGACAGGTTTGTGATCCCAATGATAAACATGATTAACCTCTCCACAGATTTCTAGTTAATTTTACTTTTTAGAATATTCAAAAGGAAGTAGTCTAAGGCTCGTTCAAACATTATAACTGGCAAAAACAATATAATACTATGGCTGTCGTTTTTGATTATAAGTAGTATTTGAACTTTTAAATTTGCTGTTCTTCTAATCAAATATATAACCACCATTTTAGAATATTTAGGGGCCATATATAATTATAATATTTCGTTACTGACTGACGACGTACAACCATAATTCTATAACACCTGTAATTTGGAAAATCTAAGGTGCACTAAGAAAAAAATTCCAGAAATTTAACCGTTAATGGGATGCAGTGGGAGATTAAAGTTTATAAGAAAAAAACATTAAGTTGCGAAGTTGCGGGTATGTCTTTTTGCTTGGAATATTATTGGGCACTTGCCCACTTTCCACCCAATAGTTAGTATTCTGTACGCTTAGGAATGTTTAATGCATCTAGCAGCGTTCCAAATGAAGCAAGCACTGCTCGGTTCATACCGAAATTTTGGTAGTTGAATATTCTAGTCACTGTACAAAAGATAGTTGAATAGTTCAAGCGCTCACGTACTCAAATTCATACACCTTGAAATCCACTTTTCGGAGAGGGTTATTTGGTTAGGTAATGCATAGTTTAATATTTCAGCCAGTTATGAGTATATTCGTGACCTTTCATGTACATTTCGGAGTGCGGTCTGAATATAATCTTTTAACAAGATTCTTTGATCCCACAGACTAGCCCTTGAAGTTCTGGGATGTCCGCACTTGTGACATTATGCCGTGACCGGGGCTCCGGACCGTAACAAACACGTGTGACAATCAGACGAGCTGTCAACGGATCTCGAGAAAAAAACAGACATTTTGCCGTGACATAATTATTATACCGATGACATTGGTAGTAAATATTTGCGTGTTTTAACAGTAAATGGTTATTATGAAATACTTTTTTCAAGAAAGTAGGTACAGGTATTGGTCCATATAATAATATAGCGATTAATAAACCCACTAACTTTTACATTCAGGGGATTCTGATGACTTGACGCGTTCACGGGGATCTTCTAGAGGGGATCAGGCCGGGGGATCCTGGTGGACGAAGTCTTATTTAATTTCCTACGAATTTATTGGATCCTTAGCTAAGTCTATCGAAAATCATCGAATCAAAATCACTTACCTTATTCAAATTTATAACCTTTGGGTGATTAAAGTACCTACAACAACATAAAAACACGACCCATAGCATTGAAAAGAAAACACAAGGAGTTGAAAGCTATTAACATAAAGTACCTACTTCGTTTTAAAAAGCACCGAAGGAGAAGAACGACATAAAGATGAAATATAAAAGAAACAGAAAAATGAAATTCTCAAAGAAACGTAAAATGAAATAAGAGAGAATTTAAATAAGGTTCTGCGAATAAAACTCAACAGTGTACTCAGCTAATGTTGCCTGTCCAGAAATTGTTGTCTGTCATATTAGATAGCTAATCGTTCTTTTTACCGCGTTTACATCTACAAACATTGTATGTTAAACAATAACAACAATCGTGCAAAAGACAAACGTTAAACGTTGTGTAAACGGCAAACGTAGAGTAGAACGCCTTCTGACCGGTGGGATGACGATCTGCGAAAGACTACAGGAGATGCTGGATGCTGTACGTAAGCTGAGGCAGAGCGCTATGGCGCTCATGAGAGGAGGCCATTTCCAGCAGTGGACTAAATATAGGCTGATAATGATGTCTAAGTGAGTGTCTAAGTTTCTACAGAGTTTGTGGCTAGTACTACATCTAAACTAATATTATAAAGAGGAAAACTTTGATTGTTTGTTTGTTTGTTTGAAATGAATAGGCTCCGAAACTACTGAACCGATTTGAAAAATTCTTTCACTGTTGGGAAGCTACACTATCAGCAAGTGACATAGGCTATATTACATTTTCAAAAAAATTAGGGATCCTTACTAAAACTTCAATAATGTAACCCAAGATGTAAAAAAATTACCTAAAATATTCTTTACATCGCGTGCGCTGCGAAGACTATTGACGATAGAATAAAATAATGTACTACGACTTTGTAGAATACATTATTATTTACAAAAAGTGTCGCGATAGCATATGTCCAACTATTATAGTTATGCCACAATAAGAGTTCTTTTATTTTAAAATTTTAATTGAAAGGCTACTCTTAGAAAAACGCTCTTTATTTGTATCTTAGTATCAATCCTTATCAAAATAAATCACATCATATTCTAGACTGTTTCAATATCTTTATATAGTTTTTTGAATTACTCAATTCGGACATTCCATTCAAAAGATACCATTAAATTAAAAATGTAAGCAATAGAAAAAAGTTGCGTGAGAGCCGCGCTAGCTTATGTACTGTAGGCGTCACTGGGTATACAGGATGTGTACAGGATGGAGTCAATGTGAAAAAATAAATAAAAATATAAACAAAAAAAAACATTATAATAAAAAAAAGTTCATTAAAATAATAATACTAAAACTTTCTATACAATTTTCTTTTTTTAGTAACCTGACGCAGGTATGGTTAGACGTGTGTGTATTATTATATTGAATTTTGAAATTTTTGTTAAATTTGAGAGCACTGGTGGTGTAGTGGTAGCACCCCTGCCTCACCATCTGAAGGTCATGGGTTCAAACCTGGTCATGCACCAATGTGTTTTTCTATTCGAACAATGTATGTAAGAACGCAATGCCTGTGAAGAAACCGGCATACCCTAGAACCAAAAGTTCGAAGGTGTGTGTCATAGGTTAGTATTCTTATAAGCGGCGATGGGCTTGCATCCTGTCATGTACGAGTACTAACTACTGTGCAAAATGTGGGTATATGTCATATATCATGTTTGGACGTGCCTCTGACTACCCTCTTTATATCCTCGATAACCTCAAAGATCGCAGTAACTAGAGATCTGGGAGATATCTACCGAGCCTGGGAATTATAGTCGTGACCATTTATAGGTATATATAAATACCCGTGCGAAGCCGGGGCGGACTACTAGTAACTTATACATAGCTATCTATGTCTGGGGTTTACGAACTTTGCTTATTAACTAATCAATGAATAAACAATGTTTATTCATTAGACTAGTTAATTTTTGTTTTATGTGCTTTTGTTTCTACCCACAACTTTGCTCATGCGATATTTGAATAAAGGGAGCTACATTTTATCATTAACATTATGATCCTCTATAACCTATCGCAATTGGTTAGAGACAAGTCGCTCCCAAGGTGACAGACCATTAAGTGATTCTAATTCCACCAAGATCCATATCCACAGCTTAATCATACCACAAAGAAACCTCCCATCAACTCTATTTTGTAACTCTACGATGCATAAAGTAATATTCTATTCTATTTCTCAGTGACCTACTGAATATTCGCGTAGAAACGGGTTATTTATTCAGACCCTGATTTTATTCACGGCTCTATCAATTTTACGCCTGTCGCGATATTCTTTTAGCAGAAGAAGTTCATTTTTCTTCGTCACATTTATCATTGTTTCGGAGTTATTTATCTTTTATATACGAGCACATGGATTGTTAACAACCTTTGAGAAGAACAGAACTAGCTTACCTATAGTGGGTTTAGGTAAAGGTTAAAGTTCCTTAAAATTATGTGGAGTTCGCGAGTATGAGGGTTCAATAAACGAATTCGTGGGCGTGCCAACAGTATAACGTAATAAGGTAGATACGAAATAGGATTACCATTATTTCAGTGAAGAGCGTTTCAATTTAATAAAATTTATCTTCAGTTCTGAAAAAAAATCTTATATCTCATTCAATATCTCAGGATTTGTTCGAGAAGGGAGAAAATAAATTGAAAATTAATATTTCCATGTTTTATTTAATCTGTCGGAAATAAGGCCTGGAGCTTTGATCAGCGTCTGATAATGACGTGACATAAATGTTTATTTCATTTTTCCTTGGTTCTTTTTTGGTCACGAGAAGGTAATGACCAGGTTTTACAAAATTCTGTAAACGGCAGAAGTAAAATGACTACTCTGAACATCTGATGCTCTTTTTCAATGACTCATATGCCTTTAACTGATGAGTACAGTTTCTCTATACATTATGTTAGAACTTAGGTAGGTACGCAAGAAGTTGAGCAGTTGTTCGAGTTGTTCTGAAGTAGGTAGTATAAGATACTCCTTAGCAGTTGCCTTGTTTCTTGGCAGCCAATTAAGCTTTAGATTCAATGTGGGAGGGAGCCAAAATTCAGGTACAACTTTAGAATGTCGCCTAACATGATAAAGCTAGATTTCTCAAATGTTTGCATAAGCGTCTGCACAAAAACTTTTATATGAGTACATAAGTCTTTTCTTGTGTGCTGAATATAACAATAGATAGATAGCACAATTCGTTCATGCTGTCTCGTTCTCGTTCTTAGCACAGCGCAGCTAAAACTTTTAATTTCATTGCATTATACAATACATCATGCAAGATACGAGGAAAGTTGCTCGACATGTTTGGCTCGTGGCCTAAACGGGCATCGTGTATTTTGCACGCCACAAACAAGAAACCATCACAGTCCATAGATATGCATAGCGTATCTAAATCACTGTTTTCGTACTCAGAAAACTATTAATTTCATACTATGGTAATTTACTAGTATTTATTTCAAAAATCAAAAAGCCCCACTGAAAGTTATGGAAAAAACTTTTACAGCAGATGTTGTATATAGCACGTATGATCCAGATGAAGGGCACCTCATTTGTCAAAATCCGTCTAGCCGTTTGGGTGATACGGATTGGCTATATACAGGAACTCACATTATGTATGTAGCCCATTAGTATACATACATCCAAATCTCATTACATTCTTTTGGAGTCGAATAAAATCAAAGATAATTTTCAATGATCTTCCTAATGTATTTAAATCCTTTTAAAACCTCTTTACAATAACCTCTAAATAAAGGTCTTCTTTCTCTTCTTCAACTCTTCGGTGCTTAAGTAGGGGTCCAGCTCATTCCGCCATCTCATTGGATCTTCCACATCGCCACGTCACGTCGTGTCGGAGATCCGCTCGTATTCCTTTCCACCCGCAAATCTTTTGATATGCAGCAATCGTTCTGACCCAGTTCTATTTTCTTTCATTCTTTTGGGGATACCTATCTAAACGGTAGTTAAGGTAGGTTAAAATTTAAATTAAGAAATTAATAAGTTAAAATAATAATACACACAATGAAGATGCCAAGACAGTGCAAAAAAATCGTACGAAATAGCTAAGAAAATTAACTCTTTCCCCAAAAACATTGCTTGGCAGTGGACCAGCTTTTCTTAAGCTGTGAAACAAGTTTACTAGGTCACGTACACAACTGACATATGACGAGGTTTTCACGCTATAGACATGCAAATCTACGGCTCTTCAAGGCATCCACGCCTGAAGACCGGCGTCGTCGCCCTTCTAACTGACATCTTACTTTTGTTGCGGGTTCTGCTCGATATATTCGATTTTCTTATTTTATTATAAACTAGCTGTCCCGCTCGCGACTTCGTTCACTTAAAGTATCTAAACTGAGTTTTAAACAAATCACACTAATAAAAAAATTCCATACATAACTTTGACCCCCCCTTTCACCCTTTTTAGAGAGTTATTTTGGAATATCCAGAAATACGTATCCATTCATTTTGCATTTACAGTACACAAACAAAGTTTCACACCAATCGCACCACCCGTTAAAAAGTTCCCATACAAACATTGACCCCACATTTGACCCCTTTTTGAAGGTTATATTGAAAAATCCTTAAACACGTGTTCATTCGTTTTGCATTTACAGTATACAAATAAAGTTTCAGACCAATCGCAACACCCGTTAAAAAGTTCACATACAAAAATTTACCCCACATTTAACCCCTTTTTGATAGTTATATTGAGAAATCCTGAAATACGTGTTCATTTATTTTGCATTTACAGTGCACAAACAAAGTTTCATGAAAATCGCTCCACGCGTTAAAAAGTTTCATACTAACGTTTTCACCCTTTTTCACCCCCTTAGAGGTGGAATTTCCAAAAATCCCGCCTTAGTGGGTGGTTTTGTTATAAAAGGAAACCACCTTCCAAATTTCAGCTTTCTAGCTTCAGCGGCTTCGGCACGGCGATGATCAATCAGTCAGGTCAAGCTCTTATATACTCGTAGATATAGAAGACACTGTCTGGTGTATGTAGCTTATATATCGGGTATATTGGATGGATTTCAATAACGCTTTTAATGGCTAAATTATTGAAAAACTCATAGAACTTCCCGCTACTTCATGCGTGCTGTATTATTTTCATACAAGGAGGATGTTGACAAAAAAGAGTGGAGAGTTAAACGCAGGAATTTCTTTCGTAGTATACCAATGAGCCAAAATGAGCAGGACCTAATTTTAGACACTACGTGCTTGTTCGTGTGTGGTAGCATGTGGGTTTCATATTTCCCCCATTTTCGGTGATGATAGCTACAGTTTCCTTTATGAAAGATATTAGAATACAAAATTAACGAAATATTTTGAATACCACAGAGACCATGCCGATAAAAAAACTCCTGATGTACAGACAACAATTGTTAGTTTCAAAAACACAGAGAATAAAAACCACTCAATTTTGTTCTCGTTTTCAGGAAAATTGGAGGCATTGTACATTCAGTTCTGTATAATGAAAGGTTATAAATTAATCCCAAGAACCATTTATGTACATGGCTGAGTAATCAAGCCCGCCATGTTACTTGTTCATTGTTAAATAAACCACAAGTCACAAACAAAGCCTTCCAATTTAATATTACAGATTTCAAACAGGTTTCCTATAATACCGATACGAAAATAGGTCAGCCGAATGGGTTATTACTAGCTTTATCAGATATAGCGGAGCTTTGAGATGATGCCGCTTCACTAGGCAATCTACAATCTACAAACGTTGATAATAGACGCTGAGAGGCCCAGAGGGAGCATGTTTGTCGAGCTAAGTATAATATATTAATAAATGTATTAATAAATCAAAGACGTTCTATCTGACGTAGCAATAAATACAACAAATAAATTAATGGTAAAAAAAACTTTTTAAAAAGAAACTTCAAATGTGACGTATTAGTTTTCGTGTTCTCCTAAGCAATCCCTTTCATTTGATTCCCATACTGTGGTAGTGCAGAAGAAATAACTAGTCTGCCATCTTGGATGATCCGCCATATTGGATTTAGAATGACGTCACATAAGCTAAGCATGCATCGTCATCCAAAATAAGCGTGTATACCAAATTTGAGCTCAATCGGTTAAAGATTTAAAATTCAGTTTGAAATTCAGTTTTCAGAAATTTATTCCGTTGGTCTGGGTGTTTTCTATGTATAATAAAAAAAAAATCTATCTATGTATATAATGTATTAAATATATCAGTTATCTAGTACCCATAACACAAGCTTTGAGTAGCTTACTTTGGGGCTAGATGATGCTGTGTGGATTGTCCAGCATTATTATTATTATATTATTATTATAGTTGCAAGATTCTTGTAAAATACTTTGCGATCTGGATCAATAAAACTGATATTGTCGTCGCAAATGTAACTTTGTCTTCTCTAGGCTTACGATGCTCATGTTAGCGTACTCTATGCAGACCTCCCTTTGTCTAACTTTGAAAACAGTAACTCATGCCAATATTAACAGTATAACGATGTAAACCAACTTACAACTTTGACCCAATACAACCTTGTTAACTAAGAACTACCATTTTAGTTCCAAGCAGATCTCGAGGTACTTTGAGTTTTTGGAAGCTCGAATATTACACGTACCTATTATATACCTCGGGGAATACCGTACAATGCTGGTGGAATTACTTACCAGGTTTCTATTTACCCAACCCCGTGAGGGGGTAAAACTAACTGAGCTTCATTTAACTTGCTGGTACCTAATTAATAGTTTCCCTAAAACCTACTAATATTATAAACGTGAAAGTATAGATGTATGGATATTTGTTACTCTTTCACGCAGAAACGGCTGAACGGATATACTTAGATGATTTGGCACAGAGATAGATTATAGTCTGGAATAGCACATAGCTTACTTTAATTCCGGAAAATTGTATGGTTCCTGTAAGATAGATGGTTTTTATTTTTCAAGGTACCACGCAGGTGAAGCCGCGGGTGGAAGCTAATGACTTCATATTTTGAAAGATAATTGGTTAGTATTCCTAATAAGCGGCGATGAGCTTGTAACCTGTCACGTACGGAATACTAACTAATGTACAAAACGTGGGCATATGTGTCAAATAAGTATAATGTTTGGACGTGCCTAGAAATCTGACGAGATGTCTACTAAACCCTGGGGATTACAGTCTTGATTCATGATCATGTTTGTTTTTTTATCCTTCTTAAATCCATGTAAGTACATGAAGTCGTATGATAAATTAAACACAATATATTTCAGGTAACCACAACGCGAACCTATATCTAAAAAAATTTGCTTTAAGAATCTCAAATGCTTTAGAAAATTCAATACTTAGTCCAGGCTTAACCTAGTTTCAGAATCCAGGGTATACTCGTACTATCTAGCCGTTTAATGCATTCCTTTGTTTGAAACTCAAAAGATCCTTATATCATCGCATGCGTAGCTTAAAAGGAAAGTATAAGGAAGTTTATAGGGCACCAAAGGGACCACCTTTTGTTTATGTTATGTTGCCTCATCTATATAACCAACAATTACACATAACAAACAAAACAAGTCCCCAGACATCTCAAAACTCAGTAAAACTTCGAACGTCTGCTCAATAACACACGAAAACGCGAGGCAACCCCATGATTTACCCTCCAACGCCGTTCTTAATGAAATTCTAAGAAAACCCTTTCCGTGTCGTTTTCTTTCATGCCTTTCTGCTTCAGACAAAACCGGTCCTTATGTCAATCAGCTTGCGGCTGAAATGGGCATGCTCACCTGATCTCAGTTCGAAAGGCATGATCAAGCGTAAAAGCCGCCCCTCCCCTGCAGTCACAGATCAGTCCCGTCCATTGCACGTATACTAGTGCACCACACACACTTACACAGCACTTGCAACACTATGGTCTACGAAGGTCCTATGGGTAGGCAAACGTCAACGCATGGTTATGTATTCGTTACGTCAAAAAACGTATTAGGACGGCTTTCTGGAGAGGCAACACAGCGGCCTCGGCCGAAGCGGGGTGCTCTCTGCCGTAAGGGATGCGGCGCGCGCCGCCAGCGCCCCCCGTCACCATGGCAACCCTCCCAGGCTATGCCCGGTCACAGTTTACTCACCAGTCCACACACTCCGGTCCTGGACAAAACAAAAATAGCAAATTAATTGCGTAATCGTGTGCCGTGAAATTTTTGCAAAGGTTAATTTTACATCAAAGGGTTCGAGAACAAAAAACGCGTCGTCAATGTTAAGGGTGAGTTTTTGTTTATTTAAAGAGCTGCCTCTCTGAGGGACCGAGTGACGCTATTGGCGCCGCGCCGGTTAGCATCGATTTGCAATGTTGTTTTTCTTGGCAAAAGTTTTTCATGGTGATTCCTTTCTAATTCTCATAATAACGCTCTTACACTAGCCAAAGATATGTGTAACTCAGACATTGAATAGTTTGAATAAGTTTGTTTTTGAATGAGTTTTGGAGCTTGGCGTGTCTGAGCTTAAATTTTAAAATACCACTTTGTATTATACAATAGGTACCTATTACTTTTAACTAGCGTAGTAAAACTCGAGGGGAGGCCTTTGCCTGGGCAAAGGCCTCCCCTCTGTCCCACTGCTGGCAGTGGGACAGCTCAGGCTAAAAACAACAACAACAACAGCGTAGTGAAAGGATTAATGGGCGATGCCTATGATAACATACCTACTTCACTACTTATACTTAATCAAAAATATTTTTAAAACCAACCCAAACAAGATGAGCTGAGTGAGGAAGCAATGTCAAATTTTACAAAAAGTGTCTTTTGCTGATAAAAATATCGGAAGATTATAAAAAAAATATATTAGTTATTTTATAGTTACTGCTGTTCTAAAGTTATTCCAAAATAATAATTCAGCCACGTGTGAAGAAGGTTTTATGCCAAAACGTGACTGTTCATTATTTTCAGTAAGTAGGTTAAGTGCGAGCACTATTGGTTGGACAAATCTAGCCGCAATCGGACGTGAGCATCAAAATGAGCAATTTAAATTCACTTTGATTCAGATATACCTATAATATGCATCATCCATTGACAAGTGACGAAGAGATGTAATTTATCATTGCTGTTTTTTTTTTATTTAACACCACACAAAAACAAAAGGCATTGTCGCTGAGCGACATTGCTGTTGTTTCAACGTATGACGTAGAAACGTCATAGTACGTTATACAGCGAATAAGAAAGTGTCCAGGGGTTGAACACTGTATATATTTTGATATACTTTAGTCCAGAAGGTTGTCGATATTGCGGTCTTTGCGTAAAACTATTGCTGGGAGCGTGGTGCTAGCGGGGAAAGAAACCACGAAAGGCTAGATTAAAGCGATGGCTTATCGAGGAGACTTTCTACAGTTTTAGTGAATTTATTTAGAATAATTTTTAATTCTCATTAATTCGATTTAATAATTAATTATAATTTATAGAGTATTAATGTAGTACCTATGTACATAAGTCTACATGCTAATTATTTTTAAGTGTACAAAATACGAAAATGTACCTACTGTTTAAGTATATTCCTGACCTGTAAAATATTTTACCAATAAAATACTTATGACTTATGACTTATGACGAAATATATCTTGAAGTGCTGCTAAGGCGCGCTTTGATGTAGTCCCACGGTAGGACTGAAGCTAAAAAAAATCAGGAATCAAATCAAGGTCCCACAGGGATAATTTAATATCGTCTTTCAAGTCTTAATGACACATTAAGACTTGAAAGACGATATTAAATTATCGTTGTGGTGTAAAATCTAGAACAGTGATAGTCACTTGAAAAGTGTAGAGTGGCTAAGCCCACAAGCGTTTTGATAACCCAATGGTCAAGATGGCCCCACACTTTCTAGTTTTTACAACAATGTAAACTATTCAAAGTCCCAATTATAATGTTGGATGAGCTTCTGACTACCCCCTCCTTCAGATTTACAGTAATTAGAAATCTGAAATGTCTAACAAACCTGGGTATTACAGTCGTAATGATGTATGTTTTTAATTTTGAAAAGTATTCTCAGTGTCAATTTTACTTACTAAATAATTATTCCTGACCTTTTTGACAGAAGGGAAAAGTCCCAATAAGGTCCCAATGGACGTCTTTCTCCAGTGTTCTAATTACATTGGGATACTTCGTTGAAATCACAAAGCCTGTATAATATAAAAAGGTGACTGACGAAAGCTTGTGGTTCCAGACGAAAATTTCACAGAAAGAAAAGAAAGATTGTCTATCATAGTGTCATCAGATAGGTACCTACGTAAATAGATAGACCTATCGGCGGCTATCGACACACTATAGGCGGAGAAGATCTGGTAGAAATAAACAATACTAGGTATTAATAATTCACAACTACAATGTAATTACCTAAGTACCTATGTATCTTATATTGTGGTGTGTGTGTGTCATTGGTTAGTATTGTAAGTAGGTATATAGCATTAGGCATGTGCTAAAAATAATATTTAGGGTGCCTCTACTATTCTTTAGATACTTGGAGATAACAGTCGTGATCATGTTTATTTCTACCAAGTTCATAACTTTGCCTCTACAAGTTCATTCGCTCAACATCAAAGTTCAAACAAATTAACACAAAACTCCATTAAATTTAACCCTTTTTACGTGATTAACAATGCATAAAATTGTGTTAGAGTAGGTACTTCCATCATGGCTTGTTATAATTTTATAGCAGAACCCCTAAGCAAATATCTATCTACGAAAGAAAAGTTTGGGACGCGACGCCTCTTCATTTGGCGAAACTTTGAAAACTTTTCGAAAATTGTTTTGAGTCTCTATCGACCTTTGCGGTTTCTCATGATACTTATTTAGGTACCTTTAGGTTAGGTAAGTAGACACCTACAATATACCTAGTGGGCTACCTATAATCTACATTAAGGTAAAATTAATTGCATGACATTCGAACTCACTATCTTAGGATTGGAAGGTGAGGGCACTCCCATTAAACCATCAGTGCTCTAGCTCTAGTGCTCTATCCTTAGATAAATGGAATGATTCGGCCCAGCAAGTAGATACCCGATCGTCTTGAAGAATAAATAAGTTACTTAGGTATAATTTGTACAGTATGTAAGCCAAAAAATATTCCAAAAATACATAATATTCTATCTCAGTATTCACGCAACGTTGCTCACACTGAGTTCAGCTGAACTTCGCAGACACGTAGACACTCCTTTGAGCTACCGAATGCAGACAAATTGGATAGATAAATTGAAGTTTAGGTGTAGGTAGGTACAACTTTTGCGTAGTAGGTAGGTATTTAATTTACATTCTTTACTTCTAGAAAGACTGAAAGACATAAGTAGGTAGGTACTTTGAGTGCCTACCTACCAACCTAGGTAAATAGGTAGTAGGTAAATTGCGAGTCCCATCAACAATAATGTAGGTAATATTAAAAAAAAAACAATAAACCAAAACTCGCAATTAACCCCTAATTATTTTTAACGGCAATCCTGACGCTCGTAGAATAAGCGCCTGACAAAATAATCACAAAACCACTTGTGATTGCTAGTAGCAAGTAATTAGATAGTATCTACCTACTCTGTGTACGACGTGAGCAGTGGTGGATTTATCACCAGGCTGAGTAGGCTGGAGCCTAGGGCGGCAAATTTTAGGGGGCGGCAAATTTGGCTTATTACCTTACACAAAATAATAAATAAAAATTATAATATACACGGAGAAAAAATTTAACAAAATTGCAATATTTTAATACTATACACCTATACCAAATAATCCAACGATTTTACATGATAAATTACTAAACGCTAAATTTAATAGCCTACTGGCGGCAAATGTGTAAATCCGCCACTGGACGTGAGATTAGATAGGTAGGTGCTAGTAGGGGCACCTACACTGCTAATGCATTATTTATTAGCAAAATGAACAATGAACGACATTTCCCTTTTAATCATATCTAAATCTGGGAGCCATTTGTAGCGAGTGAGACACCTAGCTAGGTAGGTAGGTACCTACTCATTTTGTAATCTATTTAGGTACCTACCTACCCTAATTTAGGTACCTACTTACCTAGCTATCAGCTGCGCAGAGGAGTGAGACAGGGAGATGTAATATCTCCGAAACTGTTCACAAGCGCTTTGGACTGGAAAGGCATGGGCATAAACATAAATGGCGAGCACATCTCACACTTACGATTCGCAGATGACATAGTCTTACTGGCGGAGTCACTGGAGGAGCTGCAACAGATGCTGGACGACCTAGCATCAGCCTCGCGGATGATGGGTCTCGGCATGAATTTGGATAAGACCAAAGTCATGGTTAATGACCAAATTGACCCGAGACCTGTCGCTGTTAATGGCAACCTTCTTGAAGTTGTTTCGCAGTACACATACCTTGGACAGATTTTACAGTTAGGTAGAGACAACTTTGAGAAGGAGGCTAAGAGGAGGATTCAGCTGGGTTGGGCAGCTTTTGGAAAATTACGTCAAGTCTTCTCGTCACCCATACCACAATGTCTGAAAACAAAAGTTTTCAACCAGTGCGTCCTACCTGTCATGACATACGGAGCCGAAACGTGGACACTCACGGTACGGCTAGTTCACCAGTTTAAAGTCGCTCAGCGAGCTATGGAACGAGCTATGCTCGGAGTTTCTCTGAAGGATAGAATCCGTAATGAGACTATCCGACACAGAACTAAGGTTGTCGACATAGCTCAGAGAATTAGCAAGCTGAAGTGGCAGTGGGCTGGCCATATCTGTCGAAGAACCGATAACCGTTGGGGTAAACGAGTTCTCGAGTGGAGACCGCGGCTCGGCAAACGTAGTGTAGGACGCCCTCCGGCTAGGTGGAGTGACGATCTGCGAAAGGCTGCTGGTGGAGGCTGGATGCGTCGAGCTGAAGACAGGGCGCAATGGCGCTCATTAGGGGAGGCCTATGTCCAGCAGTGGACTGCTATAGGCTGATGATGATGATGATGATGATACCTATCTATGAAGTAGGTAGGTACCTACCTACCTAGTTTGAAATTCCTAAGTACCTACCTAGGTACTACTAACACACAACTAGGTAAGTAGGTAGGTAGGTACCTACTTAGGTACTGTGTTTTGCAACAAACAAGTTACTTTTTAATTACCTACGTTACCTAGGTTAGTTGGTAACGTAATTAATTATACATAAATTAAATTAATGAAAAATAATATTTAAAACACCAATAATATTTAATGTAAATCGCCGGTATAACAGTAAAGCTAAGTATGGATATGACAGTTTGGTTGACTCACTTGATTACAAGTTTACAACACAATGTTAATTTTTCAATTTCATTCATTCACTACACAAAGTGTCAAAATGTTGCTGAAGTCGATTATTTATCGCCATTATCTATAAAGCCCCATTTTTACCTGGTTTACCTTACGACAAAATCTTAACGTAGGTACAGTGATTAGTATGACCTATTATAATTACTTCCAAATTACTTTTTTTGCAATACCCTCTACCTGTTGGACGTTTTAAAAAATAATGTTTAAGTACTTTATGTATCTCATATAGATACAATAAAATCGCGTGGACATTGTCCTTACAGAGCACTGCTGCAAAGCTAAATTTATTTCCGCTGTCAGAGACAATAACTATTTACGCCTCGTACACTCCACATTTTTACAAGCTGGACTCAATAAATATACGTCACTAAAGAAAAATAGGATAGCACCGCAAAATATTGCGGCTATGCAGCTAAATAATGCGCTTGGAGAGAGCCATAAATAACTGTTTCAGAAGTTGAGAGGAGAGGAAGTTGTCTGTAGTAGATATTGTCAAAAGCCTCTTTGCTAAGGATTGAATGGCACGAGAGCGCATTGTCTAATGTATTGTAGTGTTCTTTGCTTGTAGTTTTGTATGTGAACAATGCGGTGATTTTTTTTGAACACAAGAAAAATAAGGCTAAAATATTGCTGCGATGCGAATTCATAGCACTGATAACATGGCTTATAAGATGATAAAGTAACACCACGGTGAAACTGAATATGTAAGTGAGTTCTATGACAAAAGGTCAGAGTTTCTCTCAGACATCTCAATTCAATTCAAACCTTTATTCATTTCAATCACAAGGGTCACATTGAACAGATTTAAAAACTAAGCTTTATGCTTATTTCTGTGAATGGGTGTGGAAAAACAACCTTGCACCTAACCAATAGAATCGATCTATTATGTTACTTAGAAGTACTAGTTGAAACTAATATCAAGCTATTTTTATAATCTATACTAATAATATTATAAAGAGGAAGGATTTGACTGTTTGTTTGTTTGAATTGAATAGGCTCCGAAACTACTGAACCGATTTGAAAAATTCTTTCACCAATGTGTAGAATGAACTTTCAGGATGAACATAGGCTATAATTTATGTAGGTACTTCGCGGGCGACGCCGCGTGCAGAAGCTAGTGAGTTATAAAATAATTAGATGAACGAGTCATTCTTCACAATAGAAATCTTTTAATTCTACGAGTAAGAGTAAAATAACTTACCTAGATGCCAAATTAGAAACCTGTCTACGTTAGATTTCCAAGGAATTCTCACTGAGCCGACCTTGTCCGTTGTCCGCGACAATGGAATCTCATGAATGAACAGAGGGTGCCGAAGACGTAATGGCCAGGTAAAATTTATTTTACGTTCTGTCTCTTAAAGCTTTGAAGTATAAGATTGGTCCTTTTAAGTTAATTTTGTTTCTGTGTTGACTTAACTCTGTTGAGATTAAAATTAAAATTGACGAAACAGTCACGGTAGCTGGGGATTCCAAAATCGTGTTTTGGTTTACTTAGGTACTACCATTGATTAAAACTAATGCACCTTTATCTAGACATAGTCATAACTCAAAAACTAGGCACTGCTACATCTTCAACCTTAGGCAAAATGCATAAAGTTTAAATTGATCAAAAAAGCATTGATTGAATATAATTGTATTAGTCCCTTCAAGTAGTCTTTTTCCATCACTCATAGTGCCCTTTATACTAATCTCTGGAACAAGAGACTAACTAAACTTAAGTAGGTACTTTAAATATACAGATCTATCTTAATAATGTACTTAGTTAACTATTATAAAATACAATATGAAACAGTTTGCTACTTAAGGACCGTTAATTAAATTAATATTCATACATATCTCCATTTGAAATAGGCCTACAACTAAATTTATTTATAGTAGTCACACACGTTAATCCTAATTGTCTATTTCAATTTTCGCAATTCTATAAAGCCGCAGTAATTTGGCTAACCTTGACAAGTTCATTTACTTGGTCGGGCGATGACATTTGCAATGAGATAATGTGACCGTTTGTCTCCATAAAGAGTAAAGTTTTATAGAGCACCCATAGGATCACGTAGCGTAGTCAAAGTAAGGGAAACTTATCCAATTACTCTATCTAAATGGCTAGCGGACCCAAACCTAGTACAGGGAACATGTCACTGTAAACTCGCTTGAATTGGAATTGGCAAATAAGCTGAACTATTCACTTTTGAAGTTAACGTCTATGTGGTTGGCAAGTTATTTACACAGGAACTAATATCAATAAGTAAATTATATCTGACTTCACCCAATTCACAGTTACTGCATAAAACAATTTTTGAGTGCTACTTACTTTTAACCAAGTCGTTGTTTTTATCAAATTGGGTACCTAAAAACTAATTAACAGCATAATTACTTGTGCGTTAATAAAACAGAAAATGTATTTGCATCGTTACTTAGTCTTCTTTGCTTATATAATACTTACCAAAAGTCGTCGAAAGATCGTAAATAGAATATTTTATTTTCAATTTGTAGTTGGGAAGTAAATGAAGCTAGTAATGTGTTTCGTATCGATAAAACTCCACCTTATAAATATTCAGTAGCACAAAAGCAAACGCCCATAAATCCCATTACGGCACTAATAATTGCGTTTCAAGTAGGAGACCTCTAGTCCCAAGGGTAGCCTTTTTTGTGGGAGCATCTCGAGTGGGTGTAGAGATCCTTTGTTTACGCACTTCGAGATAAGAGTTGTTTTTTTACGGGATTTTGTGATTTTAATGCATTCTTGACCACGTTTGGGCTATTGTTATTGGAAATTATGATGTAGTACTTGTAAAACTATTCTCAGTTTTATGGTTGTGAGTTTATAATATAGTTCCACTTATTTGTACGCTATTATGGATCTGCATTTAAAATTTCACTAGGGTGAAAAAAGTGGCGTTCACTTCTATATTTTTTAACTCAAATTAGACTGGGTACTAAGCAGATAGTTATTATTAGCAAAAATATCTCTCATCGGTGTCTTCCCGATTAACAAGATTATAAAAAATCAACGAGACAACACAGCCTGTCATTGATGCGATGATGATAGACAATATAAAATTTAATACGGGCACATCTAGTTCATAGTTTTTTGTGTACCTACTCAACTAATTCCGCTGCGTTTTTTCAGTCCAACTAGTTTGTGAACACGTGCTATGGGTTTTACAATAAATTGGCAAAGCGCGTGTCAGGCCACACAATGTTGGCTTCCAAAGTTAGTAATTGTTAGAATAACTGAAATCAATGCAAGAATAAAATCATTGTAGGTATGGCTAGTAGTAGGTATGGCTAGTACATAATACATAATACATGTATAGGTATATTTTAGGTATATTTTACCTGATTTATTATTTTACAACTAGTGACGAGACTAGTGATATGATAAGAAGTGGTATTTAAAAGAATTTTGGTTCCTACATTCTACTATTATTATTATCATTTATCAGTAGTGTTCCACTGCTGGACAAAGGCCTCTATACTATTTTCTAATACTAGTTAAGCATAGTTATAGTATTAGTAATATTATGTCAGCAAGAACAACCCTGATATAAATGGTAGATAGACATTGCAGGGTTCTTTGTTGGACTTCGGAACCCTAAAAAACCGGCACTCCTTAATGAACCGTCTCGGAAACGGCCGCGGGACGCCCTTCCCAGGATATCCTGTTTAAAAAATAAAAGACTACCCCTCACACCTTGCACTGCATGAGTTGAACGAAAGCATTTAAAAGCAATAATAGTTGTTCAGTGCAGGTGGTAAGGTTGAAAATTAAGTTACACGTTATGAAACGAAAACTAAAGAAATATACATCCATGCATGCTGTGTTCCCAAATTGCCGTCGCTTTGTACTGTTTCAAAGGGATGTGCTTGAGTATTTTGTATAATTTTAGCAACGTTTACGTTTATTGTTGTTTATATAAGTAGTTACGAAAGGATCCTCTGAGGCGCACTTTAATCCTTTCACCACAATGGTTTGATAGAACTAGTGTCATGATACAATATGGTGTTTGGTTATTTGTTCTTATAATAACAATAGCAAAACCGGAATAATATTGAATCTTTCTAATTTGTGTGGAAAATTTAATGCAAATACGTTCCGCATCTGTATTATTAAACGATGGTAAGGTAGGTACTCTCAAATTGTATCATGCATAGGAACTTTACCTACAAACCTATCATAATTTATCTTAATAAAATTAAATTACCACCATTGTATAAATCAGCGCCATCTGACCGAATTAAACTCTGAAATCCCAGCAATAATTTAGTCTTATCCATATTATTCTTTTCGTTTTGTGTTTCATATTTGCGATGGTAGTGGTAGCCCGCATTTTTCAAAAAATGTATACCCCCCTGTTAGTACCTGGGTACTAACCTCGAACGAACGACTAAGTAATGAAATAAAGAGTAGGTAGGTATGTAGTATTATTATGCTAGTACCTACTTAAGTTGGTACATAAATAATTAAATTAATTAAAATTAATTCTACTCTTTTAATCTGTGAGTGAACGTGGCCGAATGGTCGTCGGCCACCGGCTGATGCATGCATGTCGTTCATTCGATTTCACCAGCCCCGTTCATTTATTTCATTCAGCCAGCAGTTCACGTTCAGTCAGTCCGCGCGCGCCTTCGACGTAGGAAGTGTTGCATTGCGCATGCGTCAGCTTCCCGACGCGCCGATAGTTTTTCGAATCAAAAATAAGCAAGTGTTAATTAAATTGTGCTTATAAACTATTATTATTTAAATCGAATTTGATAAAACTATTTTAGACTAATACCTACAAAGTGTGGATAGAAATTGTGCAGTTTGTAGTGAGTTTCCTTTATTTTTGTTTTTGCATGCTTTGGCCGGCGCCGGCTGATTTGATTTTATCCAAGGTAGGTTATTTTGTTTGGATTGTTTTTATTGTGGTAGCGTGAGAGCCGAAGATGAGCTGAGAATAAAGATTTGTTAGTTTCACCTGTTGTAAAAGATTAAGGCATCTAGGTTGGGACATACCTACCTACTTACCGGGAAATAACTTAGGTTCAATGTACTAAATTTAAGTAGGTAGGTAGGTACTAATTTCAAATACAATTAGGTACCTACGTAAGTAAGTAGGTAGGTAGGTACTTACCTTAGTTTATTTTATATTGGCTACCTATCTACTACCTAACTATGTTGATGATAGATCTATCATATGTATTGGTAGGTAGGTATTTATAAAAAAAATATTTGGTAGGTACCTACTACAGACAGAAAGACACATAAATACCTACCTACCTACTTACAATTAAAATTTCCTATTAGTAGGTAGGTATTACTTATAAAATTTTAAAGACAAACACAATGAACGAAACACTTTAATGTTTGTAGGTAACATACTAGGCAGGCAAATAGGTAGGTAGGTAGGTACCTAGGTACCTACCTAAGTTATCGTTAGTGCTTTCAAAACAACCTCAGTAAGTACCTAGTAGGTAAATTGTAATTGGTAAGTAGGTAAGGTACCTACCTACCTACCTAACCTACACCAGCTACATAATGTATGTACCTACCTACCTCTTAAGTATTTTATCTGTCTGTGTGAGGTAGGTAGGTAACCTACCTAATTAATTGACTTTGGTTTCCTACCTATATCTATCTAGGTAGGTACCTTCCTACTTACCGACTTCATTATTATAAGTACCTATTGGCTATGCAATCAAAACCACAAGTCTAGACTAAACGGAAGGAAGAGTCGGGGTGTTAATGTCATTGACCTTCCAACCTAGGTAGGTACCTACATGGTACATGGAGTTTTCCTGGATGAACAATCGGTTTTTTACTTATGATATGACTTAGTATGTACCTACCTACCTACCTACCTACCTACCCAGAAACTACCTCTAACTTTAAGTTAACTACATAACTAAACTTTAAAGTTTTGGTGCTACATGGGTTTGCCGTTAGTAGTAGGTAGCTAGGTAGTACCTAACCTACCGTTGGTTCTGGGTATCTACTCCGCAAAACGATCAACGATATATATAGTAGACATTATTGCGGATTATTATGCCGATAGGTATATCGGCATAATAATCTTGCAAAACCAACTCTAAGCTACCTAGGTACCTACATCGTTTCGACTTTCGACTATCATTCGAACGATGGAACGGCCGACATTACTTTCGATAGGTACCTAGATAGGTGCTTACAATCGATCTAATAAATCTACCTACCTACTTCACTTATATTTGAATTTGACAACGAAACAGCTGAGTTATATGACGTCATAATAGTCCTAATAGAATAGTCATAATAGAACAATTGGGTGTTACTGGTTTATTCGACTAAATTCGACCAACATTCGGTTCCGATTAGTTTCGTTTTGCAGAGTAGACGCCCTGGCTAGGATTAGGTCTGCACTGACTGCACATTGCATTTGGTTCCATTCGAACTATCGAGCTGTGAAATTGGACAATGCTGGCTTAGCTTATTGATGCTGATGCCGCTTCCATTGGCAATCTTATTTGGATGGAACAGAAAAATTAAAAAATAAATGTTACTCAACCTAATACACTTTTGTACCCGATAAACAGTCTACTGAGTAGACTGTTTACTGGGTACAAAAGTGTATTGAAAATTTACCTACTTTTACAGTAGACTCTACTGTACTAAAGTACCTACTTACTTAGGTAAATTTTCATTTAGAGTTCATGCAGGTAAACTCCACAAAAATATTTGGCTGAATTTTTTAAATAAATAAATAATACTTACCTAGTAAGTACCTAAGTAGGTAGGTATGTTTATTTATTTGTAAACTCGTGTTTTGTTTTTGGAACAGTTAATTGTACGCAAAGCCTACTTACTTTATTTTGGAGAATTCAAATGAGTTATAGGTACCATGGTTCGATACTACAGGTAGGTAACATCTATTTCAGTAAGAGAAATCCTATTCTACGAACAATAAAAAACTATTTACTTAATCAATGATTTTATTGTTCTGAAAAGTCATTGAACCCGATCCAAAGATAACTAACCAGCTGATCTGATGCGCTGCCTACCGATTTTAGATTCACAGAAGGTGATTTGTGTAGGTTTTGTATTGATTGGCTACCTTATTTACTCACTGCCTCTATAATATCCGGTTTGACAAAGACACTATTTTGTGGATGCGCTAAGAAATTATTATTAAAAAAAAACACGAAATTTTAAAGAAATCAGATTTGTTCATAAACATTAAAACAAAATACAAATTGGATAAAGTTGCAACACTCGCTGAAACAGGTACAGTACCTACGCTCTCGAAAACGTTTCAAAGTTTTCCCCTTCATTAAAACACTGTACTTTAATTAAGTTATTTGAACAGTTAAAAGCCACGTAAAGGCACGGATCCACAACACCACATCTAGATAAGCTAAACAGTGACTTCCTGTTGTACGGTGTCTGTGTTTTATTGTTTTAGCAGGATTTTTTTTAGTACTTACAAACAAACATACATTACAACAGCCCATCTTTGAGTGGTTGCAGTACCTTAGAGCTACTTCACCATGCTCTGTTAATTAAACTAACAGCTTGTTAGCCTTTTAATCGCCTGTTCAAGTTGTTTTGTGTCTCACCATGTCCTGTGATTAAATGCCGTGAAAAAAAAATGACGTAAAATAGATAGCGATACTATAACATTCTTGTAAATATAAGTGAAATTGGACCTTAGTAGATTAATTAGCTGTATCCTACTAGACTTAGTTATTACATCCATTCGTCCAGTAATTTCACTTGCTCCAGTGTCCTTCAAACCTTACACACAGTACCTTAATTAAGAAAAGGTTCTGTACGGCATTATTTATTTAAGCTTATGTGTTAGCGCATAAATTATTATGCTATAAAAATAAAAAAAACCTCGGCTATTAAAAATAAATCTGTCACTGATTCAATTGTTTTTTTCTTAACATAATATGATTGTTTTTTAAGTGAAGCCATACTTTGATTGCTAGTAGCGTTATAAGCAATTAGTACCTGGTTGACCGAGCTTTGCTCGGTTTTTTTTGTTAATTTAGTTTTTTTGGAAAATGAAACCTAGCTAGATGGATTTATCGTCCCCGAAACCCCCTAAATACTAAATTTCATGAAAATCGTTGCGCCGTTTCCGAGATTCCGATTATATATATATATATATACATATTTACAAGAATTGCTCGTTTAAAGGTATAAGATTATAGTAGCGTTAATGCAATAATTATTACTAGTGGCGTTATGATGCAATAATTATTGCTAGTGGCGTTATGATGCAATAATTATTGCTAGTGGCGTTATTATGCAATAATTATGGTCACAGTCATGTAGTGGCGTTGACTTCAACCTCGACCTCGACCCCGGCAGTAAACTCAATAACTTTGTTTTAGTCCATTGTCGAAAACTAACGTGAAAACACAAACATGCTTTGTCTACTTGAAGAATTATCTAAATTACGTGAACCGCTTCCATCTTATAATTCAATTCTGTTTAATTTTCAAATCTCGACATATTTATTGACTTCTGTGGAGTTTAACTCTATACCTCGTCAAAATAATTAAATTGGTAGGTTACTAACCTAAGTTACTTAAATCAGATTTTGTTAAAAAAACCAAACGTAATACACGATTAGTAGATAGATGAAAAGGATATATACCTATGGCCTAATGATTTACTAATATTAGTTAGCCATCACCACACAGCCATGAAAGTGGTAAATGGTTCGGTATATTTGAAAAAATTACATGAGTTGAAAATGTCCCTTTCATGTCAATCTTCTAACTAACCCAAACATCTTCAAAGTCCTAACTAAACCATCCAGTATTTTTTGTCATATAAAAATATTTGTTAAAATAATACCGCACTATTTTTTATAATAAAACTAAAAAGATGCCTATTGCTACAAAATCTTTAAAAGGCTCCCATTAGATCAAACACCCGTTTCCCATACGTTTAGTATCGTGGGAGTCAAAGGTGCTAATGATAACAAGGATGATGTTACAACAACTCGGTTTCTGCTTTTTACACCATAGACGTTGTAAAACTTATGAATGGACCGTTTTTACGATACTTTGGTCAATGGAATTTGAAAAAGGGCAGATTGTTGTAAAAATCTTGAGAATCGAACCATTTTTTGTTACAATACCAGTAATTGCTTTAACTTTCGTTCGAGTGGATTTCTATTATGCAAAAATTAGCTAGGTTAAAAATACGGAAGCTTTGAGCGGGCTGTATGTAAAAGCATTGCATTAGCAAGTAGTGTCCACTATACAGTCTTATACAAAAGTATTAAAAAGGCAGATCCTGTTTGCTAAATGGCTACATTAGCAGCATTACAGTCGGCAGCGGTGGAATTTCGCATAATATGTAGTCCCGCAATCCTTCAATTAAATAAAATAGGGAACAGAAATTGAGACGAGGTCATGAAATAATATCAAATAATGCGTTAGCAAAAGAACCCTAAATAAGGCTCAAAAAAGCTGTTGAATACGAAGGGCCGGACCCTTCCCTCGAGTAGATGAAGGTCGTTTCTGTTGAATGCTTACGAGTGGTTGAACAATATGGATATGGTGATAATAATATACTTTTCTAAGTATTAAACTATTTGCACATGTGAACTACTGAGTTCTGCTATTCATGTATAATCTTATTACACAGGGTTTTTATGTAAGGCCATACCTTGAGTAAATCAGAAAATTAAAATATCTTGTTCTATGCAGGCTCTATCTCTGTTTATTTGTTTAGTGCACGAAATTTGATGGAAATTGGAATAAAACAACTTAGAAACGTCAAAAAGTTTACATTTATTTTTCTATTCTTAACTTTTGATTTTACTTTGATTTGATATTAGCTTATACATTTTAAGATATTCAAAGCAATAAAATTAACACTACCTATAACATTGTACAGGCGATTCATAAATTAACAAGTGATAAAGGCCAGACGTACATAATCTAAGAACAGTACATACTATCTCAAATTGTAAGACTTTGCATGAGTCATATCAAAGAGTCATGTCGTGACCGGTCTAAGCGTGTCGTGAACTTGACAAATCCACCACATTTGTTAGTCGGATGTCGGCTTAACAAAAATGTATGGATTGTTATAATTAGTCGAATTAACCGTTGACATGGTGATGATACAGAGGAAGTTGTTATTTGAGACGGGAAGCGTGTGAATATTATATGTTGATGAACTCTGGATTACAAATGCATCTAAATACAGAGATTTACACATGGCTCTGAGTTCGCGCAAGTCATATGGATGAAGATTTATATAAAGACACTCAAAATTGTAGAATACCATTAGAAACTGTAGGAATAAGAATTTCTAATGTAGGTGTTTATAAAATTTACCTGCCAATTCTTTTCGTGGACAAACTGAAATTAAGATTCGTAGATTCTAAGTGACCCTCTCATACAAATCATATTTTATAAAGAAATAACATTTTGGTTGTTATAGATTTTAATGGGGTACTCGGGCCTACAATTAAACAAGCTTAATTTAATGAGTAAAATATCTCTAGCCATTAATATGTAGGTACATGTACCCTACCGCTTTATATAAATAAGCCTTTGAGCATTGCTTACTTGCTCTACAATTTCTCAAAATCAAACGTTCTCATAACATACATATTAGGTTGTTTGAAATTGGTTTCAAATCAACTAATTTAGTGACATTCCAAATGCAGCTTTCAAATCAAACATGGTCACTTAAAGCTCATGTAACAGGTTCAAATCTTGTTTCTTTAATGATTTCCACTTTGAAATTGTTCGAACCAATTACTTCTTTCGTGCAAGTTTTAATCTTTTTCGGAGGAAGTTGCTTATTAACAGGTTTCGTATCTTTATGAGCTACCTCCGATGCTTCTGATTCATATCCAACGTTTTAAATGAAAATAATTAACTGATGTTTATTTGTAAAGGGTCGGAAAATTGTCGAGACGAATTATTATTGTTTAAGATAAAATAATGGTACAGATTTTCGTTAAATTGTTATTTGTCTTGTTTGAATTTCATTAGAATTTTGTTAGAATCTGTCAGATTGAATACTCTGATTGATGGACTCTATTTTATCATCTACCTATCGTTCTTCATGTTTCATTTTATATTGTAGAGCAATGGTAGGATAAGACATTCCCTTAAAATTTCTTAAAATACAATTCAGATTGTTAGTATGACATTGGTCTAGGGCCTTCAGTCATTGATACGATAGAAAATGCAACAGTTCAAGAATTTTTGTGAAACAAAGCGACTATAGCATAAATTGCATAAATAAAACAACAAGTTGTTGGTTGGTAAGCTATAACTAAAAACATAAAAGTTCCGTTGTGTAGTCCAAACTACTTAATACAGTAGGCAGACATGCAAAAACATAGATTACTTACACATAATGACCCCTTACGGACTTCTCAACGGATATCCTTTCATATGTTGGGGAAACGAACAGGTTTGAACCGACAAGGCTACCGTTTAGAGTTCCGAGCTTCAAAGGGAAAACATCGGATCACTATGTAGGCATATTACTTATTTTGTGTTTTGTCTCATCAAACTATCATTGAATTTGCATTAGGATAACTGAGGTCTTAATACAAGCTCTTACAAACCGTTATGTTTCAGAAACAAAAAAAATACTTTGACATTGCCCGAAGAGCTTATAGCCCCAGGAGACTTACAAAGATGAACAGTAAAATTTGACTTTGCTAAAATTGAGAGTAAAAAATGACTCTAACAGTTAGAAAACTTAAATACTTAACTAAAACTTAAGTAAACTCTATATTCTAATTGCAGCAAACAAGTTACTGATAGATAACAGAGATCCAAACTTCACTAAGTTAGTACGGAATCCTCAGAATGCGATACTCTTGATATCCCTAGTATTTATTTAGGCAAGATCACTTTTGCGTGTCGAAAATACTGTCAAAATTACCCAGAGCGGAAATATTAAAGAGAGTTGGCAATTTACATAATTGCATACTTGAAATGCAAAGATGTTACAGCGTACATAGGTTTTTATTTCTTGCCGCTGCAAAAATAAGAGTACTTACAGATGTTTCAAGTTTTTATGGCCTCCATTATCAGCACACCTTTGCTGTGGTATGAGTAAGTTACATACAAGTCAGGTGTCAGAGTTAATAGGCCGCCCAAACAGACATGGCCTAACAACATTTTTAAAGCTAAATCTAGACCAAATGTCATTCTAATAGCAAAGTCGCTAATGGAAAAGAGGACAAAATTTAAAGGAATGACATTTCTAATCAATAAGTCACGTGAATATTTATTTTATAAAGTTTTCTGTTCCATATCGATGTTGTTTGTCACCCTATGGACTAACCTCAGTTCACAGAACATTGTTCAACTTCGTTGTTCAGTTAAGGACAACTGAGTTAGCTTTGCTACAAACTCTTCTTTTGCTGATAGTATAACCAATAGTACAAATTGATAGATTTTTCATGATGTCACGACTATATCTTTTTACGTTGAGATGTAGATGTATCTCTTATGATGTATGATGTTATAACTTATAAAGATTTTTAATGTTTCAATTCCATCGCTTTCTTTGTTCTCATCAGCAATACGTTTTATTAAGATTATGATAGTAATATCAAGCTCTAGCCCACATTCCTCGTCTTCCGCTCCTGCCGCCTTCAGACTTCGTCCCAATCTGGTTTTATCAAACTATCAATCATTAAACCTCTTAATTTTAAATTTAGTTACCACCAGCAATTTGATACCAAATCAATAACCATCGACTTATTATTAGTAGCGTCCCAATTTAAATAATTTGTTCATCTTGTAACTACCTCGGGTGCTTCGGTTTAAACCACCTCTGATGATGAATGATTACTGAGATTTTGTATAATGACGGCTTCGAGTTCGAACAGGCTCCTACTGACAACATAAAAAGACTGCTTCAAATGGTTTGTTATTTTTTGTGCTCCGAGTGTAATGAAATGTGTAATCAGTCCTCGTATTGAAGGGAATGATGGATAGGTCTTATTTCAAACGGCAATTTTGTTTAAGTCAGTTTCACCATGCTCTGTTAATTTAACTTATCGCCTGTTAAAATTGTTTTGCGATCCATTACGGAAGATAATCCTGACAAAGGATTATCTTCCGTAAAATGAAATGACGTAAAATAGAGAACGATAGTTTAACATTCCTGTTAATTTTGATGCCCGGTCAGGTAATGCTTTGTTAAACAAAACTTTAGTGAAATTAAGCCTTATACGTACTTTTGTTATTCATATTAAATTAGCTGTTACCCGGTACTTAGCGCATAAAAATCCATCAATATAACATAACAAACAATACTGAAATTATTGATATCAGTTATTGTGAACTTTCTATAGAATGCAAAAAGAGGCGGTCACCCATCCAAAAACTGACTGCGTTGCTTCACCATGTGTTATCAATACAAACTTTAACCCCATTTTCAGACCCTTCAAGATTATTTTTTTTGGACAAAAGATAGCCTATGTCCGTCTACAGTATATAAATATCTCCATGTAACAAACAAACAAGCAAGCAGAGTTACTTTCGCATTAATAATATTAGTATGGATTAATATTGACACCGGTAGACTTCGTGGCTATGAACTTGATTGAACCATCTTTCGTCATCAAGATGTTCATTCGTCTTTGATCTGGGTTTATTCAATTCCCAGATGCCATATTCTCATCATCCGTTTCCTTTATTTTCATATGATAATGTCTACCGTCAAAATATTGATGATATTATTCTTACACGATGAAGACGGCGAGTACCTACCTACCTAACCCACTCGTTTCTCCACTAGGTGTAATTCCTACTTATAATTAAAAGCGAAAGTTTGTAGGAATATATGGATGTATGTTTGTTACTCTTTCACGCAGAAACGGCTGAACGGATCTGGATGAAATTTGGCACAGATATAGATTATAGTCTGGAATAGCACATAGGAACTTTTTCCCGGGGGATAGGTTTGTTCTTGTTTTTAAAGGTACCACACGGGCGAAGCTGTGGGCGGAAGCTAGTAATTAAATATACCACGTGCCGTGTTACATAATAATTGATTTGAACGTATGTGAGTATGTAGTTACCACAGACTAGTTAACAATAATATATTGGTACCATCATCATTATCCGCAATCCGATTTCACCCTCTACTGGGTATAGCCCTCTCTTTGCATATGCCATTGTCCATAGTCTTCTAATAGCTGCTAGCCTCTTCCAGGTATGGCCCGCGACGGAAGTCTAAGAATGGTAAAATTGGCATAATATTGGTAAAATTGGTAAAATACTGGGTAAATTGGTAAACTATTGGTAAAATTGGTATGATTAAAATATTTTAATAAATATAAGTATTTAGTACGAACAAAGATTCTCAATTAGTTTGTCGCTTCTGAAGGAATAAGATTTGAAACCGACCGAAGAATAAACAATCGGTGTTTCCTTCGGAATTTACGTAGGCGGAAGAATTGTCGGGTTTGTTGACTGATTCGTCACTAAACTCGTTATGATGCAACTTTTTGTTGACAGACGATAAGACCGCCTTATCCTTTCAAGTTATAACAATAAAAATTCAGTTTGTAGTAGCTATACCTTTTTAATTAAAATTATCTCCCTACTGAAATACGTATTAATAAGTTTTATACTCGTAGACTCATTTTGTCGAACCAACATAAAATTCTACATTACAAACCTTCTTGGTTTTTAATGCTATAAGTATTATAATTATGGTAAGTAATAATCATTTCATAAGCTTTTTAAATAAAAAAAAAGTATAATAAAACCAGATTCAAATTCCTAGGAAGAAGTTTGTATAGTGGTCATCGTTCGAAATTTGAATGCGAAGTTTTCAAAGAACTTTTTCAAATTCACTTTAACGAACTGCCATTCACTGGTTCACATCAAACTGGCAACACTGACAGGTGTGTTACCTCCGTGCCCCTTTTTTCAACGTCCGTTCCTGTTTTAAACATTGAAACTTGAAACATAGGTCCTAACAAACATTTTTCTTTAAATAAGAATATATACCTCAAATTTATAAAGTTAGGGTTGAAATTACTTTACGTCGAAAATAAAAGTTGTACAGAGTAACAATGAATGGATCATTTCCCATGTGCTTCAACGGATAATGTTCTTTGCCATTGAAAAAGTAGTCTACAGCCATGGTTTTAAGGCTAATTTCTGTTTGAGGTAGCCGTGGTATCGTATATCCTTAGTTTGTTTTAATTTATTTTGGGACCTTCAAAATCTGTTTTGAACTTTAATAAGATTTGGCGAATTCAGGTTTGAAATACTTATCTTAAAGTTATGATGATAAACTTTTGCAAGAACTTAAAACTTATTATGATACTTAATTCATTTCCAACTGAAACAATGATTACAAAAGTTAGCCATATCTTTAAGTAAGTAACTAAGTACACAAATCTATATTATCTATACTATCTATACTAATATTATAAAGCTGAAGAGTTTGTTTGGTTGAACGCTAATCTCAGGAACTTCTAGTTCGAATTGAAATATTATTTTTGTGTAGTATTAATAGTCCATTTATCGAGGTGGGCTATACAACGCGGGAAAACAACCATTAATATTTCACGGTATCTAACATCACGCTACGACCAATAGGAGCGGAGCATCGATAAAAAATGTTGCAAAAACGGGAAAAATAATACTTTGAACGCGCAGAAAAAGTTGCGCAAGAGTCGGCTAGTTAGAGAATATTTAGATAGAATTACCATTATACTGCAGCTTGTAGGAATAACAGGCATACTTGCAGGCAGATGCTAGTGGCGACCCCTGACAGACATCGCCAGGAATATAAAGTGCTGGCCACCGGGCAGGTAACACAACACCTGCTACACGTCATTTAATTTAACAACTATTTACCTACGTTTGAAAATGAAACAATAAAATAACCGAAACGTTTGTTTGGTTACGAATTATAAAATGTCCCAGATTTTGCCCTCGATTTTGTATGCCTGGTGTCTACAATCAGAAAAAGTAGAAAACTTTTCTGATTGTAGACACCTTTTATTATTGTAATAGGCTTATAATGTAGGTATTAAAAATCACTAACTATATCTATTTAAAATTTCGCTCAAACCCGTCCAGCCGATTAAGCGAGTTTTTTTTTATTTTTTTATTATTGAGACACAAACAAACAAACATCTACACAAACTTATTAAAGTGGGGAGTAGAGTAGGGTGTTTAATTTTGAATAACGGATAGGTAATACAATGTAGTTACATTGAAAATAGTTACTCTAAAATCGTTACTATAATTACCTATAACAGATAGGTAATACAATAGTATTGCTTTTGAAAATCGTTGTTCGCAGCAAATCGATCAATTTCTATGCTTCACACGCACTACTCGTATCAATTAACTCTATTGGAAATCACAGAGTTTTCTTATAGGTACTCGTATTACTAATCTTCACATTTTCTGTTATTGACACCTATAATAAACGACTGGTAAGCAGGTTCAAATATATTGTATTTTCTTTTCTTTAATAAAGTAAGTAGGTATTATTTTAGATCTCTATATTTACGAAAAGATGTATTAATTTTTTTCGTTTGTTTGTTTGTAAAATCTGCTTGTCACTACATGCTCAGTTAGTTCCCTTTATTAAAGGAAAACATTAAAAAAGTCTGGCTTAGAAGTTCACCACGACAAGAATTCTGTTTAAAGTTCAATATCAAAGTGTTAAATAACCACGTACGTGCTTGAACATTGATCAATTATATGACCTAAAGGTGCAGACAAGTAATGATGAAAGCAGTAGGTATAAAGGTCAAAGTGAAAAACGGCTTTCAGAAAAAAACACGTTTTTTTAATTCATTTATGTCCCACACGAAAATGTAACCAATAAATCACACGAAAAAATATAAAAACTAAAGCAATAAGTTCACAATCGAAAACATCGGAAAAAAATCCAAGCATTGTTTCAATTGACAATGTCAATGTCAAAGTCTACAATTGACATTTTGTTATTTTATTTTCTAAAAACGAGCCTCTTCTGTACATAGACAAAAATAAAGCACTTTTGTGTCCTTTTTCGCCATCTGTGACAGAGTCAATGTCGATAAATAAACCGATTTATCAAACGCAATACGACGATCAATAATTCCTTTTAAATTTTTTCTTATCCAAAATGATTCGTCATTACCGTGGGATGAACGATCGAATGCATTCTCATTATTTATGAGAACAAAAAAGAATGGAAGCAGTATTATAATTCTGGTGAGTCAAAGAACTGAACATAAAAAAATTACCGCTATGAGCTATAAAATAGCGACACCTACTTTAACGAATGTAGATTCAATTACGCCATTTTTTCTAACACAACGGAACTAAAAAGCACTTAATCCTATTTCCTACTAATATTATAAACGCGAAAGTTTGTAAGAATGTGTGGATGTATAAACGTATGTTTGTTGCTCCTTCACGCTGAAACGGCTGAACGGATCTGGACGAAATTTGGCACAGATATAGATTATAGTCTGGAATAGCATATAGGCTACTTTGTATCCCGGAAAATGTACGGTTCCCGCGGGATAGATTTGTTTTTGTTTTTCAAGGTACCACGTGACCGAAGCTGCGGGCGGAAGCTAGTTTAAAATATTTAGGACATGTTCAGGAAGTTCTATTGAGAATTCGTTTCAAATTCCGAACATCCGGTCAAGTCATTAAACTCTGCTTATATTATTTTGATAATCGCTTCGTATTCGCAAGGCTCCGCTTTCGCGTAAATAAAAGGTTTTGAGCAAAACCATTATCTGTATTCACGAGGGGTTTAATATAAAGGTCTTGGATATGAATTTCAAATTAGGACCACAGTACCAAAAGCACTCTATACTATAGGTACCATTTCTAATAGCCGTCGCTCCGAAAGTTATGTCAAGTACAAAAAAAAACTTTACTGTCTGCAGAATAAAACTCATTTTGATTCTATGGTATTGGGTGATGTTTTGATCGATAAAATGTATTTGAATATTTATCATAACATGTATTTTGATCACAGTTCAAAAGAATTGGTTCAACACTTATCAAAAGAATTATTGAGAACTGATCCGATTAATACTGGCTGAGTCATTTGTAATTGAGATCTAATCGTAAGTTTCAAACAAATCAAGCGCTATGGAAGACAATGATCATGATCGCTTTCAGGATGCTCGGATAAACAAAAAATAGGTAAGTCTAAAGATTTGCTTTATACCAACCCACAAAACAGATCCAACGTATACTGCCCCGACCCCCGAAGCAAGCTTGTAGCAATAAGATCTTTCGAGCGTTACTAAATAACCGATTTCTACGTCAGCAAAAGCAGCAGGTCTTGAACGATGATTGGAAATCCGAAAACAGTTCTAGAGTACCACATCTGTTGTATATTTGGTCTCACCTGCTGATTACCTCCAGCAATCTCATAAACGATGTACCGAAGCAAACCGAATCGGAAACAAGGCCGCAAGCGTGTTCTGATTAATTACAGAATGGTTTTGCTATGGAACATGGTGTCACACCGAATCTGTACGCAATGAGAAATGAGCTTTATATTGCCGCAAATTTAGATACAAAATAGATTGACATATAAAATTTTGTCACAGCTATCTAATAATTTTATTGTACATGAAATTGAGATTTCACCGGTGGCTTTAGGATTTAAATTAGCTCCGACGATAACTCTTATCAGCTGTCTGTAAAGCGTGGTAAGTTTACTTTTTGCGTTTTCTACAGAACTATTACCAGTGATGGATGGTAAATGCAAGTGGGCCGAGTGGTACGGAACCGGGCATTAACGGTGAGGGGTGCCAGCTGCACTCTGCACGCATCAAACGCTTCAGTTGAACCGTTTGAAACGCTTTTTTCTGAGCTGTAAATAATTCTCATTGTTGAGCAGTTTCGATTGTGGAAAATTTTAAATTACCTTGATAGTCGGCCATCTTCTTTATTGTCATGCTGACTGACTGACTAAGAATCAACGTATTCAAGTAAGTGTAAGGGTGCATTAAGAAAGTAATTCCATAAATTCAACCCCTAAATATAGTACAACGGAGGGTAACATTTTGTATGTAAATAGCCCTGTTTTGCCCTAACTGTCTTTACCAATATATGAAAGATCTAAATGCTATAGTCCAAAATCCACTAAGCCATAGTCAATATGCAAATTATCGATCGTTACGATACATACCCTATGAGTTAGCAAGGGCTAACTTACGATAGTAATGATCTGACTTACCAATACTTCCATCTACATCATAATAAATAGTAATCTATATTCAGTAAAGTTTATGTTTTTGACTCAGACTAAGCTGCCACAACAAAGGTGTTTAAAATCTTGCGTGGTATGATGTGATTAGGTTAAGCCTATTACCGATTAATCGGTTATCGAATCGAATGAGTTGTTCGCTTCATTCTCTACGAAATTTCGAGGTTTAACAGGTGCAATGGAATTTATCGAAGAAAACTCATAAAAAGGGTCGGCGTTTTTGTCAGCTTCAGAGATAGTAGACAGGCGTATGAAAGATTCACTTTAAAGCAACTGGCTTCGTTGAGCCTCGATGTTTCAGAAGTCGGATTACTCGTCGAGCGACTTTGAATCGAAATTCAGATTGATAGAGCTCATTTTATAATGAGACCTGGTGCGGACTGACATAGACCTGGTTCCAGTTAGTCTTGCTATTGGAATGTTCATGGTTCGCGGCGTCTTTCGAAACAGTCTTGGGCGTGCTAGTGCGAATGTTTTTATGGACATGCCTTAATGGATTTGTGTCGGCACTCGGTGTACTTATTCCGAATTTGATGGATCAACGAGATTAGTTTTTGCTATTCTTCTGTTGCTGTAGAGTGGAGTGCGCCATAATTTAGACGAAATGATAGCACCGGCAATTGTGCCAAAAAGTAACACGTGCCAATTTATCTTGCGAAATAATTGGGGGAAATAATTTTCACGAAATTGGTTCTTGTTGACAATGAAGATTTTTTTCGTATCGAGCTTTTCCTAGACCACATTCATTGGAGTGTAAACGAAAATCGATGGGATGACAAAGCAGAAGGAATTTTTATTTCATTACCTCGAAAACGAAATAAAGTCGATGAACTTTATAAGAATCTATCGCGATATTTACTGAATACTAATGAAGGTCGGATCAATTCCAATGTAAGTGAACATGTAATTAGAGCTTTCTTTCTGATGAGACACAACTGTAGCTAGACATACCAGACTCAAAGCAAAGGTCGAAGTTCTTCATTCCATATTGACAAAAATCAATGTTCGAGTCTCGTTTCATTAGAAAGTTCTGGAAATTTTAATATTAGAATTAAAGCCGTATTCTAGAATGATACTTACGACGATGAATCTCAAATCAGGACGTATCCATGATTGAATACGGTTCTGCAATGCGGTCTTTAGTTTCCCAAAACATAGTAAAAAGCTCATAAACTTTCTCGTTGCAGCCGCAAGATTGTCCAACTGAGATTCAGTAGTTTCCAATTCACATGCAATCGGTACCTTTTTACATATCTCATGAGTCAGTGTTTGCAAATGTGTGGCTCGTTATTTTTAGACTTATCAGAGACATTCTTTGTATCACCGACCTCGGCTAATCAGTTTTACAAATGTTTTTATTGTTATGTTAAGCAATATTCATGAAATTATTTCTTATTCTGAATTCTATTGTCACCATTACAATATTTTAAATGAATTGCATCTGCTAGCTCAGAATCGTAACCAAGAAATAGGCGTGGGGATGATTCGAGTGAACATATTAAACATTGCAAACTATGTATCAAAAGGTTACTGTGTTAATAGTGGAGACAGTATCGTTTGCAATTAATGCCCTTTAGCGATATCAATAGGTCAAATTATTGCAGGTTTGTGCTGTGCTACTGAGGCATCCTATCTCCAAAGCAATCTGAAGCTTAAAATGTTATTTTAAAGGCTTAAAATTCCTTGATTAAGTTTCACCATTGCAGTGCTCTAAATGTTGCTCAAGCGACTCGTCTCTTAAATTGAAACTTAATAGCTAAGGGTAAGATTGAAATTCGAGTGGTAGAGATTCGACAGTTGCAGTGGTGGTTGGTATGCCAGATCGTGATGCACAGGTGCTGGGGCGTTGCTCCCCTGCTCGTGCCGATCTCGAAGTCGCTCGGCCGGATCCGTGACATTCGAATTAGGAACGTGCTTTGATTGGAAGTTCGAAGTTTTTGGGCAATTTACCCCAAAGTAAAGATTATCTTTTTAATTTTTCTAGAACTGTGTAGATTTAGGTAAATATTTTTTTGCCGCGCTTACTTTACCAGTGTTAAGTGTGGTCCAATGGAACTTTGGTTTTGGTTTATGTGTTATTTTAAAAAAAGTTCCAAGTGTGGACAATTTTGAACCGCTTGGCAAATGTTGGAGATAAGACCGTATTCCACGAAAAGCAAAACTAACAAACGAACAGAGACAAACCACAAAGTTTAGCCAACATGTTTCTTAATCTACATTTTGCGTCGTTGTATAATCTAACCATACCTTGTATTGTTTTCAAATTAGCAGCTTATAAAAACAAATCTACAAAGGAACAGCTTGCGTTAGCAAAAACTATAGCAAGACCTAACTGAGTTATAGCTTAATCAACGGTAAAAACAACGTTATTTCTAATTAGTCTGCAATGGAATATTTTCTGAGCTAGAAATAATTACCGGTACTAAGAATACTAGACACTGAAGCGTTTAATAGTAACAATGTAGTCTGATTTTGTTATACAAATCTACTGAGGTAACCGATGTTGCGAAAGTGTTAAGTAAACATTTAGTGTGTCCATTAGAGGGACCTGAGTTTGTTTGGTTACCCACTAACAATCGTTTTAATACGTTTGTTTCTTATGGAACAGTATTTTTTTCTTTCATCATATGTCAATCTTCCACTATCTTCCACTACCAAGATCGTTTGTGACAGCGCGACTCGCTTGTGACAGCGTGACTCGCTTAGGTGTACCGTGTAACTCGTTGGGTACTCATCGGTCTACATCACCCGTGTTGCTATAGCAGACGGAGGGCCTAATCAGGCTCTGAAGCTGACCTCTAATCCTTATTGTTTTATAATTTCCCATGGCATCTTTATAATGGATCTGTAACTACCAGTTTTGTCTTTTTAGAAATTAAACCAAACTTTTACCAAAAATTTTGGGTTATGCTTTCAATAAGCACCGATTGAAAATCAATGCTAGTACATTACGCTGAGACGTGGAAATCATTTTCTTCTCACAACGTGTGAGAACCGATTTTCTATCTCGCTTGCAATTGCAACATATTTGTCTCGCTCTTTAAATTTTCCCCGAACTAGAAATGTTGATATGTCCACCAAACTTGGACCAAAAAGTTGAACTGATTATTAAATTGTTATTTGTATCGACAATGAATAAACATTATCCCCACTAATAAACATGCTATAATATCATTTCTTTGTAACAATTGTTTCAAACAATGGGACCTTACGTCAGTGCTCGATCCTGAAAATTGTGGTATCATCACAATCCGTATCTTTGCCTCGTCAGCGGCAGGTGGCTTGATTGGAATACATATCACTGGAAGCGGCAAGAGGTCAGGTTAGGTTAGGTTCATGCCCGATTTCCCTTGCTAATAGCATTTTTGATTGGGTCTTGTAATCCTAAGTCATCGAGCACTTACACGACGATTTACCTATTCCTAACTAAATACTAGAATACATATTCAATATTTCGTGCATTATCAAAATAAATAAATCCAAATTATGACAGATAAAGAATTGTATCCTATGTGTATTCGTACTCGTTTAAGTACACGCTACTTTCCCAAAAAACTAGCAAATTGTTTCGCAAAATCGATTGTCAGAGTGCCAAAAATTATTAGTATTCAACTCGTTTCGCGTCCAACAATTGATGAGCTGGCTGGCAATTCTTGTAATCGCTTCAATTCGCTTTAGATCCGTGTCGAGTCCATATTAATATGCGGTTTGAATAACGTGAGAGAATCCTTTGACATGGTTTTGTTAATTCTTTGAAATGGCGTTGTTCGTAAATGCCTTCTACTTCAATTTCAAATCAAAGAATATAAAAAAGAATCGAAATTTAAGTATTCAAGAACCATCTCTAAGCTCAAATCAAGACGAAATCATAGAAAGTTTGATAGTTATTCATGCAATCATATACATATGATAAGTAAGTACTAAACAAAAAACTAAGAATGTAATCCAAAAAATCAATTCGATATTTAAATAAGAAAAGTTTTGTAACCATAGACAAGCTGTTATTTAATGGACTTATATCGAGACAAATAAGAAACATAAATAAATAAAACTGGCTGGAAATAATTAAAGAAAAACACTTACAAAAACCAATTAGCTAAATCCTTGTCAAATAGAAGTTTATTAACCACCGCGCCGAATCAACAATCGATTGTTTGTGTTAAATCTGCAGCTCGAATTAAAAATTGGCTTCGTTTATTAGGTTCGTGAGAACTTTACTGATTATGTTGGTGTTATTTTGGTATATTCTTGGTCAAAATCAAAGTAAATAATGTTATAGGCGTAGCGCAGACGGCAGACTATTTGTGCGAAGGAGGCAGCGCACAAAAAGTCCGTCGCAGGTTGTTCACAAGCTTTTGTGTGTCGTGTGCGTAACTGCAATAATTACCTTGTACAAATCTTGATCCCTATCCTACTAATATTATAAACGTGAAAGTTTCTAAGAATGTATGGATGGATGGATGGATGTTATGTTTGTTACTCTTTCACGCTAAAGCGGCTGAACGGATCTGAATGAAATTTGGCACAGATAATAGATTATGGTCTGGAATAACACATAGGCTACTTTTTATCCCGGAAAAGTAAATGGTTCCCGTGGGATATGTGTTTTTGTTTTTCAAGGTATAAAGCGGGCGAAGCCGTGGGCGGAAGCTAGTTACTTAATAAAAGGTAGGTTCTATTTTAACAGATCAAAAATTGCGTCTTGGATAGTCTGTTGTCTGCGGTCTACCTTATTCTCACAATCACATGGAGGTTTTGAGGCGGTTAGTTTGTATTAGATGATATTATGAGGTAAAAATACACAAAACAATTTTTTTTGATATATTTCAATATATTTTTAACTTGTTTCCTTGTTTATCCAGATCTTTCTGAAATTCAAACTATCATAGAGAGATTTAATATCAAAGATACTTACATAGGTCTTATGTTTAATTCTAAAGAGAATAAAAATTTGATAGATTTGATGTTTGGCACATTTGTGATAACATTTCATCTCCAATCCACAATATCGCAGAAAGTATGATACTCGATACTCTGCTCTCTATTTCTCCACAATCTCCAGATATCGGATGTATAGACTTACCCTCATCAGAGTCTCCTTGTTTACTGGTGAACGGCGCAATATCAGATATCACCCCTACTATAAATATAAACAACGCTGTGTTATCGTGACCTCTACGACTCCACCATATTCAATAGTTCAATATGTTTGGCTTTATATATCACTAGCTTCCGCCCGCGGCTTTGCTGACGTGATACCTTAAAAAACAAAAACATCGCCATCCCACGGGAACCGTACATTTTTTCGGGATAAAATGTAGCCTATGTGTTATTCCAGACCATAATCTATATCTGTGCCAAATTTCATTCAGATCCGTTCAGCCGTTTTAGCGTGAAAGAGTAACAAACATACATCCATTCATACATTCTTACAAACTTTCGCGTTTATAATATTAGTAGGATTTGGTAGTAGCTCTGTCTTCTGCTTTTTACGTTGCAAATTTGATCTCCATCTAGGGTAAAAAATTGTATGATGGATATACTCGTAGATGATCGTTCTGTGTTTAGATGTTAACGTAGTACAATCTATTCTTAATTTGTGTCCCTTTGCGTGAAATGTTCAGTATCCAGTATTTATTGATCGGGTAGTGTTTGCAATTCAGTTCAATTCAAACGTTTACGGAAAACGAATAACCAATCACCATTCAAACCAAATCGCGGATGAAACAAAAACATATCCGTACGGTTGGGTGAAAAGGTTTTTTGGGACGAAAGGGGAAGTTCCCCGTATTTCCCTTTTAAGTCTATGACCACCTTCAGGCATGACCCAAAAAAGATAATTCAATTCATCGTAAAGAGTGAAGGAGGGTTTATGGTTCATTGGGTTGTATATTAGTTAAAAATGGAATGAAATATGATCAAATTATTACCTTGCCTTAAAATTTTTGTACTTTTTTTAACATCAATTTAAGGATTGCTCCTAAATCCCTTCCAGACATATTTTTCCTTGTTAAGGGAAAAAAGACAAAATATCAAGGACGTAATGACTGTGCGATTATATTTCGACACGCAAGCCGCTGGTTTTTGTGGCACCCTTTTCCTACAGCTGTTATTGACACTGATTGTCGTAATTCTGAAGGAAACTACCGAAGAACGACAGTCTGGTTTCGATATATACTGTTATACACCTACATTGATGACTAGTGACTACCTACGTTATTGGGTACATTACCTCATTAACATCATCCAGTCCATACTCACTTCTGGTTTTTGTGCTTAATGCATCCAAAAGTTGCCCTCAACTTTAGTGATATTGTCGACTTACCTCGCAATTGGACGACTTCTGCTCTGTTGGCCTCTTCTTGGCCATACATTACAATTTCTTCTTTATAGTCATCATAGTCTTTATAGCATCATTACTGAAGATTGTGTCTATTGTGTGTGAAGTACTGATCACTATGCTTTTCAATATCTTTATGTCTTCGGCGACCTTCAATATCTGAAGCTTTAACTTCAGATATTGATACATATTACATCACGCATTTATTACGCACTAGGTGCTTATAATCTATATCTTATATCTCATAAGCCAGTAAGATTATCATAAGTTAGTAACTAAATCTAGAGAATTCTACGAACCATTGAGTTGAGAATATTAAAGTGTGCCTCGAGAGTTTCTTTTCATACCATAATAACAATCAATTTCCAACTGAAGAAAACAAACAATCATACACTTCTGTTACGGATGTTCATGTAAAGGATTAACAAAACAATTATCTCAGACTCTGTGAACTTACTAATTACTCATTGAAACCTGAATAACCCGTTGTGCATGTAATTAACCTTGAGAAAAACAATAAGGAAGTTGTTGACTTCTTTATGTTACTGGGCATGATTTTTTTAGATAAAGCTCAGTATATTAGTTAAGTGTAACCATACTAATTATTTAAGTACACTTATAAAATACTAGAGGACGCCACAGAAAGAATTTGAACGCGCTAATGTTGCCTTTTGATGTTGCCCTAGGATTTTTTATTAGCGGGAGTAGAAATCAATCTTAGAATTAATTATGTAGTAGAACTTACGCATTTTTAATATTAAAGAAGACATGTGGAACAGTTGAGCTAAGGACGATCAAATATACACCAATATAGACCAACTTAACACAAAGAAGCAAATCACCAATACTCAATCAATCACAAAATTCTTATCAATCTCTTCCTGTTAGCTTTACCGTAACAATTACCTAGATTTTTTGCAAAAACATGCCTATTATTTGCGTCGGCCATCCATACAGTGCATTGATCTGACTGTGATGTGATGTGCTTTCGTAGAAATATCCGACATAGTACGAATGCATTATTGAAGAGCGAAATATGATAAAATATTTATTTTTATATAAATTTTTACGTCTTATTTCTTCCACATAAGGGTTGTTTTTCGGGGTAAAAAGTTTCAATCAAAATGGAACAAAAGATCATAATCTATCTATCTATATACAAAATTCAATCGAAATCAGTTCAACTGTCACGTCAAATTAAGTAACGAGCATCCAAACATCCACATTTGTGTTATAGTTAGTCACTTCATTTAATTTTACCAGTAAATGTTACCTGAACACGAATTTTCAATTACCTATCAGTCTATCAATATGATAATTACTTAATTTACTCATGCAAATTAGTGGAACCAATATTATAGTAACATGTTATTGATTGACCCAATTAGTGTAGGTACTTAAAATGCTTTTGGCTAGCCCTGCGAAATTGGCTTTGTGGTATTGTGGCTTTACAAGTTTTGAAGTGCTTGCCGTACTCCATGGAATACCTACCTACTCAGCTTTCTTATTCCCTAAGGACCATAGCGGGTATATGAGCGGGTATTTTAACTTATCCATTATTGAATTATTGATATAGAAATAGTGTATTGTTCTTCCTCTTTTTATTGTGTCACCAGGGGCGTTGCCATGTTTTAGAAACGTCACCTCACGTCATTGTACGAAATATTGTCCGAGCAGCTTGTGGTCCCAGTTCTTTCAAACCAGTGTGGTGTAAGGATTAAAGTGCTCTAGAAGTTCCTCTCGTACACATGATCTGATCGCACACATGTTTTGAAAAATATCTTTACAGTTAGACTCATGCCTTTCGAATCGATCCACTGATCATGAATGCTATGTCCCAAAATTTAAGTTGCCTGTTTCAGTGGTTAAATCTTTACGATAAAAATTTAAGATTATATCTTCTTTAAAAAATTCTGGTCTAGTTCAGCTCTAGTTCAAGAATCCTGATTCCGAAATACCCAGTGGAAATCAGAATAATGTTTCAAACATAATTTTGAGTCACACCACCCTCAGGACAGCTTTTTGGAACTCCAAACTCGTGTAACTGTTTCTCAAGCTATGACTAAACTGTCGTGGAAAAGTTATTGCTCAATTTTCCAGTTTTAATTAATTAAACCAGGTTTTAGGATGATATCTCTTCGGCAGCCTGGTAATATTCCTGGTTCCTTTTAGGGTCCTTAAGGAGAAGCAGATTGTAATATTCTGCGTTGAAATGGATGTCGATTCATTAAGAAGACAGTATTTCGGCGAAATGGTGGTAGATTCTGTTTGGGTACCTGTCAATAAAACATGATTTCATAATATTTCGGAAGACAATATCTAATGTACTTACACATAAAATATCCTTGTTTCCTAATTGAATAACATCAATCAGTACAGAGTAAACACAATGTGGAAACTTTTTTATTAAATAATACACATCATAGATTTACAAGTAGTATTGCGGATCTAAGATGTAATACAATGCACTTTTTGTACTCGTTATGAGAACCTCAAGGTTCTCAGGATTAATAAAGCGATTCCTATCTGCCCACCGATTGGTTGTTTTTTGCTCACTTGTCTTGCCAGTCGCTGCGTCTGTTGTGAAGTTTTGGGTTACTTTGTCTTGAATTTCGTTATTCGATAAAAATTTCCAAATCATTGACTAAATTGAAAAATAAAACCATTTTGTGATAATGATACTAAAAGCTTTTATTCAGACACTTAAATTAAACACATTTAAGTATACAATAAGTATTAATTAAGACAATATTTAGTGCATCTGTTTACCCAATTTAGGCAATGGCCTCTGCTTCCATTCTTACTTTGGTTGTGCAATTCTAGACCAGTCTCGCTGTGACTGTGTCGCAGACCTGTGTCGCTTTTATTATTTATTTCCATCTTTTACTCTCTCTAATAAAGACCATAGAGATAAAGACTATATCTTCGAATGTCTATCTATACCAAAGGTAGTCGCGTGAGTCGTTTGTAACATAGGTCTATTTACATTGTGTACTTACCCAGTTGTCCACAAGACGATTATAAAGTCCGTTCAGAAAGGTGCCAATTCCAGCATAGTCAGTTTTTTGTTGGACCGCTCCATTTGCCTATAACGACTGTCTCGGTTTCAACTTCCTCTCAATAAGTGGATAATGATCTGTTATCTTGTTGCTCCACCGCAATTGGTTATTTTTTACAAGTTCGCTTTTCCGTTCTCTTTATCCTGAGAAAAGTATTTTTGTCAGTGAAACTTTTTAGATAAAATACGTACTTAAAAGTAAATAAATTGATCGTAGGTTAGAAATATTACATTATCTATATCTATAAAAGAGCTTAACCTGACTGACTGACTGACTGACTGACTGATTTATCATCGCCCAGCCGAAACCGCTGAAGCTAGAAAGCTGAAATTTGGAAGGTGGTTTCCTTTTATAACAAAACCACCCACTAAGGCGGGATTTTTGGAAATTCCACCTCTAAGGGGGTGAAAAAGGGTGAAAACGTTTGTATGAAACTTTTTAACGCGTGGAGCGATTTTCATGAAACTTTGTTTGTGCACTGTAAATAAAAAATGAACGAACACGTGTTTCAGGATTTTTCAGTATAACCTTCAAAATGGGGTCAAATGTGGGGTCAATTTTTGTATGGGAACTTTTTAACGGGTGGTGCGATTGATCTGAAACTTTGTTTGTGTACTTTAAATGCAAAATGAGTAGACACGTGTTTCAGGATTTTTCAATATAACCTTCAAAAAGGGGTCAAATGTGTGGTCAATGTTTGTATGAGAACTTTTTAACGGGTGGTGCGATTTGTTTGAAATTCGGTTTATATACATACTTTAAGTGAACAAAGTCGCGAGCGGGACAGCTAGTATTTTATAAATAACATCCAATTTAAATGGGAATGTAGAATGTAATGCGTTGGCTGGCTCCAGACAAAAACGCAAGTTCTAGATCCACCCGTTCATATTGATTTTCATATACATTTTAGAAATCGTCAGGTTCCTACTTAATACCTAGCTAACGATATTATTACAGTTCAGTTCCTAAAATAATTTAATAACTTTAAAAGTGACATATGTACATTTTTCAATAGCTACTTAATTAGATCTTATCATTGATCAAGGATATAATGAGATGTAAATAGACATAAGCACTGTTGAATAGACACCAAAATATTCATCGAATTTACGGTATTTTTACATTATATTTTGTGTTCAAAAACCTTGAGCTTGTTTAGCTGTATGGTCTAACTAGTCGTTATACAGTATATCGACTATTGCGGATAGTTTTTTCCAAGAAACCTAGCAAACCTATGATTTTGTGTACGTAATAGCTATAGTTACTCTACATTTCAAGCTTCGTAACTTTCTAGGACATCCTTTTGCCTAATTCTAACATCGCACCTTTCATAAATTGTTTATTTATACATATTTCACTCCACGTTTGATCTTGTAGTTGAGTGTAGTACAGTCAACACCGTTCCGTCGTTTGATTTATTCACAAATTCCGTCGTAAATATTACACGATCTGCCTTAGGGGACCAGATGGCGCTTCCGATTTTTTCCACTCAACTTACAATTTCTCACGTGTATGTTTTTGCAAAACGTGAGAACCGAGAACATTGAATACTTTTCGTTATTAAAAACCTACATAGGTTTATATTATTTGAAAATCATAAACGACAAGAACAAAGTCTGTAATAATTTTGTCTATAAAAAGTTGAAATAAAAATACTACTCCTAATTTTTAGATGCTTTGTGACCACTGACTCATCCTTGGCGCCAAAATTTGGCTAGTATGATAATCAGATGGGCTCTACTATTATTACTTCTCGATCCACATACCTATTTTTTTTTCTTATGACAAACAACTTTTGCCAACGATTATAACTAATCAATCAGTACGTTCAAAGAAGTATCAATGACAAGAATACCCGCGAATGAAACTTCCGGCCATGCACTTTCATTGTGGAAGAAACCGCATGTCTCAACTCAAATCAATGCGCCATAGAGCCTATACAACGAGTCTCAGATCTCGTTATGGTCCAGTTTTTACGATGGAAGTGGCTATAATGCCGGAAATATTACCTGTTCTCGACTGCATCCTTGCTCTCGGCATTTTAATAGGTTTTTTATTGGTGCATTCGGTTTACTGCATCCCAAATCAGTTATAAACTTTCGACAAAATCTGTTTTATGGCTACTTATTTAAAATTTATTTTTGTTGCAGATAAGTGATGAACAATTGAACCAAGATGCATTTGCCATTGGTGTTAGCACTAAGCGCCATCTTGCTGTGTGATGCGAAACTACCGAAAAAACAGCACATCCAGCCAAATGAGTTGCCGGCGAATCCTACGCAGAATGCGGAGGCGATGAGACTTTTGCAAATCGAGAGAAAAAGTGACAAGACTAGTCGAATTATTGACCAATACAGAACGAGACACAGAAGAGAAGTATTTGATTCACTATCATACGAGTCTGGTTTGAACTGGGCTCACTCAGAACGGTTAGACGAGAATGGCGAAGTTGTTATTCGATGGGTTAACTCTGATTCGAGTATAACTTTTAGACTGGAAGCGAGAACGCTTGGTTACGTCGGTTTAGGATTCAACTCGGCTGGGAACATGAGAGGCGCCGATTTGGTGGTCGCTTGGGTAGACGACAAGAATGGCAACGCTCGAATTTTGGTGAGTTTTATCATGATAATCAGCATCTGTTGTTTTGTTCTCAAACTATAGGGTGGTCCGCATAATTTAAGTTTGTTGTTTACCTAATTAAACCTTCCAAAATGTTGATGTTATTTTTAAGGCTATGCAAGCCTATTAAAACGTTCACATCAAGCAGAGCAGATTGCATCCTATACAGAACGTAAACGGTTGTTTTATGTTGTCTACGAAGACATTTACCGTGTTGAGACAATAGTAGGCAAGTACCTACTTTGCGGTTTTTGATAGGCGTGTCAACGTCCGGAGAGTTACCGGGCCGTGACGGACTACGGTCTCACTGTTTGTGGTCCAACAAATCCAACTTAACAATTCAAACTATATTTGTGGGATAGTTAATTTGATTTGAAATTGAACCTTCCTTTTTATTGCCACATTAACCAGGAGAATCCGACATTGGACGCTCGAATATAATTCTATAGAAAATTAATGCATTTTTTTATATTTTATTGACAAGAACTAAGAGATGATGAATGTAATCACTTGGTTTTGTATCAGCGGTAAGACTGATAAACTCTTCGCGATCGTATTTCAAAAATCCTAGCTGGCAAAGTTATGATAGCCTTATTTTCAGGTGACTTAGGAAAACTGTAAAAAATCTACATTACATACGTTATGGAAATAATAGCATATTGTGTTGCATCCTAAAACTAGTCAAGCTTTTTGTATTTTTTTTTCTACAAACTAGACGAGGAATAAGTATCCTTGTTAGAAACGTCCTGAAGTTAACCCTACGCTTCACTTTCTATCGCCTCTGAATCTCTAATTGAGTTTTAAAGCTACTTTAAGCCGGGATCAATTCAAAGACAAGTTCAACTATCCGTAAATCGGTTGGCCTATAATCTGGGTTGAACGTGATTGATCCCTGGCTTTATGTGTGGGCAGGCCTGGACTATTGACTCTAACTAAATTGTAATAATTGAAGGCTTTTATATACCCAACTGACCCTAACTTGTCAACTAGTCACCGACGGGGTGGAAGGGCACAGGAAACTGTTCATAAATAAACCATTTTCTAGCCGAGAAGCACACTTTCAACATCCTATTTTTTTGCAGATTATACAAACATTGGTCTAAAGTTTCAGGCTACACAAGCTCTTCAGGAAATATCAAACTAAAATAACTTTGCTATTTCGTACCATGATCTTTATAAAAATTGTATTGAAATGGTGTTACTTCAAATTCGAAACTAGACATTTCTGAAACATGATGGTTTGTAAGAGCTTGTGGTAGATTTATGAGAATACAGTCGAAATCAAATATAAAAAAGGTAATAGCAATAATGTGTGAAAATCACGAAACCTTAAGAAATACGATAGCTTTTGGTATGGAAAGGGAGCCGGGCACACCTTTACAGGGTCATCTTAGCCCCCAAAGTATGGTAAGGCTTTCGGTATCATATTCATAATATTCAGCCTGTTTCTACCCACTACTGGGTATAATAGGTTCATTTTGTGCAACATAGGTCTTGATACGGCGGATCGCATCCAGGATTTTCCCCTTATCCTCTCTACGGTACACTATTATTAAATCTATGCTCTTACAAAGACATGCAAAACGTACAGTTCCATTATACATCCAAACAGTTACTCCCAAATTCCATCTACCACCATGTTGGCTAACTAAGCTCGCAGAGATGCCTTCATTTACATGCAAATGTACATTTTCTTAGTACGAGTGGTATTTACGTCTGTTTAGTACCTGACACACGACGCCTGTCTTGCATTTGCTAGAGCAAAACAAGCAAATTGCATTCCATTAAAACACACCCGTAGCCACTCAGAGATAAGGTTAAAATTGCTAATTTTAAATATAACTATTTTTAGCTTATTGCACCTTTGATTTGAATAAAACAATTTTGCTTCTTCGTTTGACAACATCAGACCAGAAACAAAAAAATGATGCAATTTGTCCAGCTGCGGTTATCAAACTCCACTCCTCCCTAGCCCACTATACCGTAAAAGCCAACATCTCTATTATTCCATACAAAATTTGACCTCTGCTATGTATTAGACAAAAGGACACATTCCTTTAAACAAACAAACCTCTGTTTTACCGAGCACGTGTGCCATGAATTCTAAATGTGCTTTTATTTGCTGTGGCAATAAGGTTTATTGTTCCATGGAACAAACGGTCTAGCTTTGTAAGGAAAAGAGCTTTGAACAAGCTAAGAATAGAATATTCTCACTGAACTTTATGAACTGTTTTTACTTCTTCGTCCTCTCAAAACTGTGACCTAAAGGCGCCGCTTTAGATGAATCAATGATCATGATTCAAATTAGATGAGAATCATTAAATTCATTATGATTCATCTAAACACATACTTATGTAACAGAAGCTAGAAACTTATGATGTAAACTAATAACTTAGTCAATTTCGATAACATTGAATAAAACCGGTTTGAAGATTCTTTATTTTTTTATGGACAATACTACTGGGTGCGTACTGCATGAAACAGAAAGACTATTTTTGACTGTGTTTTATTTCTTATTTTTAATCTAAAGAAACTTCGGGTTTCTAGGCGAGGTGTTTGATAAGCTTTTATTAAAAGAATTTTATTAAATTCGCTTTCCCTTTTTCTCTAAATTAAACACTTCACGCTGCATCGTAATTTTCAAGTAATTTCGTCGGTTTCGAATCGTAAAGCTCCGGGAGAAGCCATACAACCCAAGGGGCAACCTAACAAATGGGCAACCACTCCTGCAAAATCCCTGCTTAGTGAGTTACAAGCACAGGCGTGCTTAGAAGTGACTAATTTGAAGTGACTTTTCGCATAGTGTCTATATTCTATGTTATCATGCCTTTATTCTATGCAATAGTGTCATTATTTTATGCCATAGTCCCTTTATGCGATTAAAAAGTGTTAAATATTTTACAAGTGTCGTTTGGAAAATTGCACATTATGAGTTAATTATGTAATAAACAAAACAAATATAATCACGACTTTATAGTTCCCAGCTTACTTAGATCCTTGAAGATATCACAAGGAGGGTAGTCTAATACAAGACAGAGACACACTGCCAAAAATTGTATATTAGTATCTATTGCAAGCACATCGACCATTATAGTGACCAATTAAAAACACCTTGCCGGTTTTCCTATGATGATTTTTCTTCACTAAAACTAAAGAGCTAGTACATACAAACATAATGTCAAGCCTGTTTCCCGACGGAGTAGGCCACGGATCTCCACTTGCTACTATCCTCATTTGCTTCATTCGCTGTCATTACATTCCTCATACATGCGCGTCGGTTTAGGGTACTGAATGCTAGTTTTCCTATTAAAATGATAAATAATAGAACCAGTTTTTACATATTTTTTCTGAAATTTTGCATCAAGCTCTTTGAAAATAATCTGGTACTTACTGTTCAAACATTCAAAGAGCGAGCGCAGCAACGTCAATATTACATTGAGCAAAGTGTCAATATATCCAATTTCCGCTGCGTCAATTTAACATCTGCCCAGTAGTTGATTACTGATCAACTATGAGGCTGTACATTGAAGTGATAAATTCAAGCATCCTCCAAAAAAGTACAATCTTTCGAAGTAATAATGCATCAAAGTACTTATTATATATTTAGTATCCTACACAATACCCATTAGAATCAAACAAAACACGTTAAAAAAGTGTTAAAAAGTCAACACGCGCTCATTACGATTCCGGGCTCAGCCGTGGCCATGACTCATCGCTTCTGTCATCGGAGCAGGATTTGTATTCATCAAAAGTCAAAACTGAACGTGTATCGTTTCGGGAATTCCGTGTTTTGTGCGCGACTGTACTTTAATGTAGGACCTTTCTCACACGCATCGGAGATTACAAGGACCAGCAGTTTATAAATGCAGTACAGTCACGTACAGGTACACGTGACTCACTGGATTTAACACAGTGTAGCTCTATAGATAGTACCCATATAGATGCTTCCTGAAGGGTGGATAAAGGGGCCGTTTACGGCTATAGAAGCTTTTTCCACGCATTTGAAGGCACACCTCTGCCATCAAAGCTTAGAGATAATCGTATGTTCTTGGAAAACATTTTCGTAATATGCCGCACCTCTTGAATTGGGTTTATAGTAAAACCTCATGATTCTAATGAAAAACTAGATATCTTACTTAGCTTACAAGTTACAAGTCCTCCAAAAATTAATAGCCTAGCTTGAATTTATTCGTTAACTTGCATTCAACGACCGAAACTGCAGGAAGTGAAGCCAATTCATAACCTATCCATAATTACTCATTTAAAACACCGATCAATGTCAAGAAACTCCATACTAACTATTTGAAAATCTGATGTTCTTGCAATTATTTATTCCTGTATACCCTCTAACACAGGTATCTTCTTACTTAAAAGAGGATCTCAAACCCTTGTAATGTATCTAAGATTAAGTTTTTGAAATCCAAATATTTGTATTGTATTTGTATTGTATTCTTTGGTTGCCAGAAAACTCGATCCCATCAAAAACATAAATGTGAAATGAGAGCCAAGTTCAATAAGTATGTTTAGTCGTTGACTTCAGCGACAAAAGAAGTGAGATCTAAACGGGTGCCAAGTACAATGGTCAGTCCTGAAACTTATTTATAACAATATGAAATATTTTTAACAACTTTAAAATATCATTTCATCTCATAATTTAGGATATTGTATTGAAGCCTAAGGTCTAACTCGCCCGTTCGCTTGAACTTGGCTGACACGCTGCCGCGTGTCTAGATCAATGGCCAATCTTTCCATACTAAATGTTCCTCAAACTGTAATATATCCATAACAACTAAAAGACTATTTATATCTTTGTTCCATATTGTAATATCAGCCTGAATTCTTAAAAAAATCCCTAAAACCATTCGTCATAGTTTCGGTAATTTATAGCCCGTACACTGTACTTAAAGGGAAAAGGGCACCTTTTTGTTTTACGACCTTTTAGTCCTTGAAAGTTGAGATAAAAATGTGTGTCTTATTGATGGTGATTGGAAAACTTTGGTATTGGCGATACTGTAAAGGTCGGAGGAGATTTAAAGGAGTTTGGAAGTATTTTGACTAGCAAAACAAACAAAAGTTGCCCGGAGACAGGAAACAAGGACACCCTAATTGGATGAACATAATGTCCATCCAAAGTTTTTTTTTTCATCGACACCAAGGCTTACAAATTGAATTTGGAATATTCTTTAAGATTAAAAAACCGGAGCCAACCTTTTTAATCCGAAATCAAATTCTCCCGATAAAAAATACAAGACATTGAAAAAATGTTCCGCCGAATCCAGAAAGCAATTCTAAATTAGATTTGATTATAAACCCATCCTCATTGAAACCAGTTCCATGCACGTATCAGTCAGGTAGCTGTGGAGTTGCATCTACCTTTTTAAATTAGTCAAAGAAGTAAAGGGCGATCAGATCAACGAGTTAACCATTTAAGTTTTAAGTAATAACGACAAAAAGCGCTCAACACAGAATAGTAGTCTAAAAATAAGGTCCTCTTACCTTGATAATAAGTTCATTACTTATATATATATAAGGTATAAGAGTTTACCATCCCACTTAATAAATATTGGTGGACATTTTCACAAAAAGATTCAGACATCGTAAACATGTTTGACCTATGTCATCGAAGAAAGATCTCCCCAAGGATTTCCAATTTCTCTGAGTATTCTTTGTTTTTAAATATAAAATCGTCCTGTAAACGATTTTCCTATATTTTTAATAGCTGGAAAGTATGTTTGCTCTAAAGCAATCTGGTAGGTATATTGCTTACAAAAAATACACATATACTCAATAATGATGACCATGAGGTGTCCACTGCCCAATAATTGGTACATTCGTCATCCACATCACGTATAACATCCAAGTTACTTTAAATTCCTTTACCGAGACAGCATTCTAAATGAAGTCAGTTTCAGCGTCCTATATCACTCCTTTATGAGAGGATACGCCTTGAATTGGTAATTTACTGCCGGCGTCGGGTGCTTGTGATGGAAACAATCACCAATTAGGCGTTTTGGCAACATTTTAACCTTGGTTTTGATCCTTAAACTGCTAATGTGTCATTGATGTCTCGACTGCTCGTCATATCGGGTTATATATCAAGGTTTCAGATTTGTGTTCTTAAGGCTAATCTTATTGACCTCTTTATGAGAATTTAACTCAATGTGTCACTTTACTGAGATTGTGCTTGACTGGCTCTGTTTAAAGATACGTCCATTTGTGTTCACAGTGGCGGGCGCGGAACTGATTGCTGCGTTCAGCTGCAGCACGAGTTTCGTTTAAATGCATCGCTATAATTATTGTAGTAACTGATCGCCACCTTGCATAGTTAGTGCATTTTTATAGCGATAAACCCAATTTTCAACTTTATATCAAATGAATTATGAACGCTTCTTCTCTGGTTCATGCTTAATAGTCTACTATAACTAAAACTACGCCTTAAGATCACAGTACTTTATATAGATTGGAGGATCAATGATAATCGCCTCATTACCATTATCATCATGTCTGATAGTCCTATCGATCCCGTTATCTCTTTAAATTAAACCAGTCTAAACATTTCCATCCAAAGCTTCTGTTTTATCTAAGACGAGTCTCAAGTGCCAACCGCCACAATCTTTCTCAATAATCAGTCTATCCATTTAGCTGACACAACGCTTATCGGATGTAACTTATTTCTACTAACTCCGATGTCACATGTCTGTGCTTCTTTCGATTGAACTCGAATATCGCATACGAGATTTCTCGAGAGAATAGGATCCCTGGTCAAGCGTACAAAATTTGTGATTTAAATTCGACTTCCTAGATAACGTTCGTGATAGGAATTAAAGAGTAAAATTAACATTTGTGTGGGTAAAGCCTTTGATTAGAAACCCAAAAAAGGGTTTTGTTTAGGGGAACCCACACTGAATGCCGTGAGAAAAACTGAACTATTGAGATCGAATTGAAACACAAGTTGCACTGGAGACATCACTATAATCATGCAATAGAGGAAAGAGGCCTAAAGAGATACCTTTACTTGCTTATATTTTCATAGCCAGCTGTGACTTCTTTTCTTCTTATCACTAGTTCTTTCTGACTCTCCTGAGGCGCACTATGACTAAAATATGCACACAACAAAGTTAGAACGGGACGTAATAGCTCTTGTTAAGCGAAAACAAGCTGTATGTCTTCAAAGTCGCATTCTAACATGCATTATAAGGAGAGTTTCATGGCTTACACGGGGAGTAACTTTCGTCGCTTTCAGCGCTTTTTTTATGGTTTTACATATTGAAAGAAAAAATCGTAGCAAACCTAACTTACATATACAATTCGGAATATTACACATTAAATTAGCATTAATTTGTGTCATGCCCAGGCAAGACCCGCCGGTTTGTGGTAAAACTATCAAAGTAAATAAGTATTATTTTCGTGTAAACAATTTTTTAGGGGAAAATATTCGTTCAGCACCAGACCTATCGTCGCCATTCATTGATTCTGTTATTATTTTAATTGCTCAAAAATAAAAAACATGCATTGTTATTGATAATTCTATTTGTTAAAACATAGATGTTATAAAGAAGGTTGGACTGTGTGGAAGATGATATTGTAAGAAGAGAGTGACTACTGAGATGACGGATGATAGGGGAGAGTGGAGAACTGTTGTGCCGACCCCACCTAGTGGGATAAGGGCAAGAAGATGATGATGAAAACATAGTTTTGAAACAAAGTTTTGTATTGCTTGAAACATAAGGTCGGTAACATGCAATGCAAGGTGCACGTCCGCAGACGGACAGACACCTGCATTGTAATGTTTTTATGGAACGCGCGTGGTATGTTTATAAAAATGTACGCACATGTTGGAAACAAAAACAAAGAAAAACCCCATCAAGTTTATAAAGTCTTCTTATTCTCCTTTTTTTATGTAATCTGTCTCTTTTGAGATCAATTTAGTGTCAAGTGTTTAAATTAGTAGTATTGTCAAATTGTTAAGTCAATTTTAAACAAATGATGGTTTTTTTGTTTAAAATTCTCGGGATTTCCTAAGATGGATTAAAAAAGGAACTAGTCACTTTAATTCACATATTTTACACACGTGTCAAAAAATCGGGATTTATTTGAAAAATAACAACCACAATTAAACAATAAAACTCAAAATAACACGAGAAAAATTATAAAACTAGAGCAACAGAGTTGACAGTCGAATGCATCAGGAGAAAATAGTTTAAGCTTGAAAAACGTTGACAAAGAGCTTTGAGAAAGATAGATTGAAAAAGTACAGTGGTATTGTAGAGATTCCGAAAAATTCTCTATTAGTTATAGAGAATTTTACGACTACCTGCACTTCCCACAAAGATTACATCAAAACCGGCTGCATTTCATCGTTTGCGCAAAACATACCGCCAAATTGCATTTCTTGCAGGTATGACATCACAGTGTCTTATTACAATAGCGTAAAGGTCATTATCCTTATACCTAGAACGTACATTTGCGAGTGATTGACGCACATTCACGGGCATCTATTGTGTCTCAAATTCACATGCGCAAACCATGAAGTCGATTCTAAAAACTTATTCTTTTGTGTGAACGTAAAAAGAATGTTAATGTTTCCGCTTGAACTTGACGAATCTCACATCACAATGAAAGCACTTTGTTACGTAAGTGTATGATTTGATAGTCCAGCCGCAGAATAAAATAATATATACTCGTAGTACTTACCAACGACAAATGAACGTAGCCTAGTCGTTTTTAGGACTCCGCACAAATACGCGCTTGGTAAAACCGTCATTGGTGTATGCTGCGCGCCCGCGCCGACACGAAACGATGATTGAAAAAAAAACATATAATAGGTAAGTAATTATATAATTTTTTTGGAATTTGGACATTGTGCCTCACATTTTGTGAAACTCCGACAATGCGCCTCATATTAAAAACGCTCGAAAATAAAATTTAGCTTGACAAGCTACGAAATGTATCTTACAAAAATCTTACGCAGCATTTTTTCCCTTACCGAAAGGGCGTCCTTGAAAAATAAACTAACCACTGAACTAATTTGTTACTTCAACTAAATTCCTACAAGATTCTAGTACTTACATTGTGTATGTGATACCTCTGGTATTACAAGCGCCTAAAGATTACGACAGTCATTCACCATTGGGCCGTATACTTTTCTGCCGTTTGTATATTCGTATCTTTATATTTCCCTCATATTGTAATTGTCTAAGTACTGAACACTCTTGTTCTACACACACTTGCCCCGCCTTTCTGATTAAATCTAGACACGTTGCTCTGTAATAGATATCTAGGTATTACAATGGCTAACGGCATGTTCCCAGGTCGAATGGTAATATTTATATGGTAATAAGTGACAAACAGTCTTCAGTGCCATTAATTTGCAACAATATTGCTCACTGTCACAAATTATTTCTTTTACTGCATACAGATTGAGTAAAACATTATATTAACCTTATTTTACCTTATCATTATTATCATATACATTATTTTAGCTGATACCCATACATCAAACTATATTAATTCTAAAATTATTGATATCGGTTCATTGGGAAATTTCTATGGAGTGCAAGAGGCTGACTGACTGTGCCCACCGTTGCTCAACCATGCGTTCCCCATAATTACAAACTTTCAAACCCTATTTCAGCCCCTTCAAGCTATTTTTTTGAGACAAAATAAAGCTATGTCCATGTCCAGGATATTATCCATCTCCTTGCCAAATTTCTTTACGATCCGTTCAGCCGTTTAATCGTGAGAAGGTAACAGACAAACAGTGTTACTTTCGCGTTTATATTATTAAGTATTTTATTTTACCTTACTCGTACGTTTTTCTTTTCGTAAAGTACAAAGGGGATAACCACAGAGACAGACCGAAAACTAGCGATCGTCATAACATCAGAACCAACTACTTTATCTTGATTTAAATGCCGTGGGAATCATTTCCCAAGACAAATCCAATAAATTCTGCAAATACTGGTTTCGCGTACTGCTTATAATAGACTATCTATAATCACTCGGCTCTGTTCGTGTAGATGTGGCGTGAAGATAGCGAAGAGATTTATTTTGAAGACGGTAGAACTGATCTTGGAATGTTAAATAAGCTTTTTTTTAATTAAGTTTCTTCAAAGTTGACTAAAAAGTTTTTAATATTGTGAATAGTTTCTACGTAAAGGTAGGTAAGTAGTAATATTGTGAATAAATTTTACGACGGTACATTGCTTCATGAATGACTCAACCAAGGATGCTAGATATTGCACAATATTAGACTTTCATCGCTTTGATACTATGAGGCCATTGTAGCTCAGTGCAAGGACGCAGAAGCAGTTAATGCCGTTAGATTCTCACCCAGATCCAACATTTGTCATGAATTTGCAAGTATATAATTATATGGTTTTCTCATCATCATCTTCCTGATCTTTTCCCACGCTATGTGGGGTCGGCACAACATATGATCTTCTTTCAATTCCATCTATCATTCCTCATCTCAGTACTCACTCCTTTCTTACCAATGTCATATTTCAAACAGTCCATTCATCTTTTCTTTGGCCTACCTTAACCCCTGCATCCATCCACACTTTTAACACTCTCCTCGTCATATGTCATTCATTTCTCCTCATAACATGCCCATACCACGCTACCCTATTACTCCTTCTCCACCATCTTTTCCGTCACCGGTATCACTTTCAGACTTATATATAACTTCACGGTTTTCTATCAAATAAATATCTGAATCTCATATCTAGACACGCGGCAGCGTGTCAAGCCAAGTTAAGCGAAGCGAACGGGCGATGCGCGCCTAGTGTAATATTACAGGAACCATTTGGGTGATTTTTCACCCCCTCGTAACTCAAAAACTATTTCACATAAACAAGTCAAATTTGGCTCATCTATTGCCACTTGCGAGAAAAAATATGTGCACCGAATTTCATAAACACACCTCAAACGGTTATTTAGATATCAACGTCCAAAAATGGTATTTTATGAAAAAAATTATCACTGACTGACCTATAGACGTTAATTATAACCCAGTTCCAGATGACCTAGAACGTTCAAATTTGGCATCCAGGTAGGTAGTGGGGTGAATACAAAGGAAAAAATCTGAAACTTGTAAATTTTTGTATTTTTATCGTACTTTTTCAATTAATTGATTCTGTTAGGAACCCTTACTAGCGCCTGTAATATAAGAATAGCAATCTAAATAGATGACAGTAGGTCATTATATGGATTTTAATAGGGTCTTGACGTGAATATAATAACGAGTGGAAGTAGTGTCTTGGATTGGTAAGTAGTACACTCTCGGTAAGTAGGTACCACTTAAGTACCTAGGTATACAATGTGCAAATAGTTTGAGCTAGATAACTATTCAGGCCTAGATTATAGTCGGCTTGTCGGATAGGTAGTAGGTATACTTATTCAGTAAGTACCTACCTACTTAGTATGTATACAATGTGCCAATAGTTTGAGCCGTCTATGCAGGTAGATATATAAGTGTAATAATATAACTACTTACTAATAAGTTCTGTACAAAAAGTAATGATATCCCATCAAAAACATAAATGTGAAATGAGAGCCAAGTTCAATAAGTATGTTTTAGTCGTTGACTTCAGCGACAAAAGAAGTGAGATCTAAACGGGTGCCAAGTACAATGGTCAGTCTTGAAACTTATTTATAACAATATGAAATATTTTTAACAACTTTAAAATATCATTTCATCTCATAATTTAGGATATTATTTGAATCCTAAGGTCTGACTTGGCTAGTTTTCTTAAGAGTACGAATTATATTAGGTATAGCCTTTGCAAGTTCTTATTTTATTCTTCTAAAAATTTGGCTTGCTGGTAGAAACTAGCGATCGGACATAATAGGTAAGTAGTTAATAATAGGTAGGTTATTCGTATAATGAGAACTAGCCAAGTTAGACCTTAGGCTTCAATATAATATCCTAAGTTATGAGATGAAATGATATTTTAAAGTTGTTAAAAATATTTCATATTGTTATAAATAAGTTTCAAGACTGACCATTGTACTTGGCACCCGTTTAGATCTCACTTCTTTTGTCGCTGAAGTCAACGACTAAAACATACTTATTGAACTTGGCTCTCATTTCACATTTATGTTTTTGATGGGATGGTTCTAACAGTTATCTAATAAGGATCAATATTCGTAAGCTATTACCGAAGTTCATGCCGTAGTATCATAACTATCCTTAACTATTCTAACTTTATTCACTTAACCATTATATTCATTCGTTAATTTGTATCTGCGAGAAATACTCCACGTAAACGACCCATAAGTGTTAAATAAGTTTTGGAGAACTGTTTCTGAAGTTGACTTGCGTTTTTTGTACGGAATGAAAAATATGTACATATATTAAAAACTCGTTAACAAGGGTTTTAGGATAATATTGTTTTGGATTTCACTCGTTGTTTCTGTCGGCATCAATAATTATTTCTTCATTTAATTTTGCTTTTTCTCCGACATTTTCTGGCAGTGAAATTATATGCTATTCAGGGTTTTACCCTGTTTAAAAAAATACGTGAAATACGACGCAGAAGTTCCGTATAATAGTTGAGCAGGCATAATTAAATGTCAATAGGTAAATTGATGCATCTTTGTTACCACAGATCAGCTAAGGATATGCCATTTGTGCACAAAACCCCCTATCATTACTAACACCAGGTGCACCAACAGAAGGCAGGGCACGTGCGACGCGACATCTGTCGGCAATAAAAAAAAATACGAAACGGCAAAAAACTCAATTATTATTTATCTTTAAGGCACACCTCTTGCGAGACATCTGTTCTATTTTTGAAGTCTCATCATCTGCTGGGCCCTTTAATCTCTCCTCTTACATACACGGAAAAATCATCTTTGCACTCTATTTCATTGGGGTTATATTCCCTTGGAAGTTAGAGTAAGCATTTGGAAAATTTTTGCTGGGGATATTTCCTAGATAAACGTAAAAGGTATTATTACAGAGAAAAGGTTAGGTAGGTACTGGAGGTTTGACGGAGTTTTGTTTGGTTTTGGATCTATAAAAGTTCAATCGTTGCTTGGTTATATATTTTTTTGAGAATTGGCGACAGCTGCCGTGTTTTTATTTGATCTGTTTGAGAAAAATGTCCGTTGTTGTAGACCACCTACCGACTCATTGTTTGAAATCTTTTTGATAGCTTAACGTTTGTCCATTATTCCGGTTCTAAGCCTATACATCAAATAGAACCAACATAACATGAAAACATACCTTTTGCAAAAGCATTATACTGCTTTATATCTGTTTAAGTTTATTTTATTTAGTTTATGCCAATCTCTCATTGATGGAAGCAATTCGGAAGCAATTTTTGGATAGCATTTCAACGTTAAATACGAGAGGTTACTCACCATCCTGACGGTAACAGCAAAACATCTAAGAACATGAAACGTCTTAGCAATATGTACGTCTAATTGCAAGCAAATTCAGGCGCCAAAACCTGATTAACTAAGAAAATAGTACACAAGTGATGCTAGTTTTAAGCACAAGTAATTAATGAAATTTCTACCTTGTTCCAGGACTGCTATGGTCCAGAGTTCGATGACAAGGTGATAGCTGATGATGTTCAAGATTACGAGCTCATATCTGCGTACCAGAACAAAACGCACACATGTGTGGAATTTCGAAGACCTCTCGATACATGTGACAAACAGGACTTTGTTATTGGAGTAAGTACAGCTGGGTATAGCGGTAGCTTGATTGCATGCAGAACACCATAGTGTTATAATACATCTGGTAGATACATTATCTATGTAAATATCCTGTAATTTTCATTACTTTTACGCGTTGCATCCAGCGCGCGCGAAATAAGTAAAATGAGCATTATCTTTTTTATTTGTCATCCGCTTTCGATGAAACAATTGAGTTTTAATCCAAGCTTATCTCAATAAATTAGTGAAAATTGCATTCGATTAGGTTCAGACGTTGCGGAGATTAGAGCGAACAAACGCACAGTTAAACAGTCATTTTTTCAAAAACTGTTGTTTTAGGCTAAGTAGGATGGCCTCATAAGGAATTACTATTTTTTTTTTGAAAATATCTAAAGTACAGACACGGCTTCTCAACGATTTTATTATATGTATAGATATAAGTATATAGATTAAAGCTTCCTTTTCATTGCGATACAATACCCTCGTCAGGTCTCAAATCATGATTGGTATAACTTTAAAGCACTTATTACACTACACGGTATTCAGGGCTCGGTAGTAAGGGCCTAACTCCTTACGCCTTACGTCTTACGCCCTGACTCTTATTACACCACTCTTATTTAGGGTAAGGGTCTCTGAATTCAGGGTAGTGTAATAAGTGCTTAACCGAATGTCTCTTACAGAAGGACACAACACAAGTTCTCTGGGCGCTAGGCCCGCCCGGATCTGACGGTCAGCTCCCGAAGCACGTGAAAAGTGGCTCTCGACCGCTCCGACTCTTGCAGCCTGTGGCGAAACCGGAATCCATACCTCTGAAGCAATGGGATGTACGGTTGACGAATGTAAGTTGGTATACTTGAAAAGTTAGATTATGTCAAATGCACGACTGATGTCACTGTAGTTGCACGAGTTATACAAGTCCTTGTGCAACGTGGATATTTAGGTCAAATTAGCTGACCAGTCACTCATTAGGCTGACCGTCTGCGGGTTTTTAGTGATATATTTTTTCCCGTTTTTGCAATATTTTGCATTGGATGCTTCCCTCCTATTGGGCGCAGCGTGATGTTATAAAAGCCTTCCTCGATAAATGAACTATGTAACACAAAAATATTTTTTCAATTCAAACCAGTAGTTTCTGAGATAAGTGCGTTCAACCAAACAAACAAACTCTTCAGCTTTATAATATTATAGATTTAATGTTTGTTATGTGCCTCTGACCGCTTTTTAGATAATCTCAAAGACCAAGACCTATGTAACTAGAGATCTAAGAATCAACGTTTCTCTATTCATTAATCAAGTCTACCTAACCTGGAGGTTTCTATCGAGATATTTTTGCTTGGTACTAAGCATTTCTGCGTAACAGTGCAGTCACAACAGTACGGATACTGTTAGTAGTATTACGTCAACGCGCGTCAGTGCTTTGCGGTTTGACCCTGGCTGTTGGTCATGATAGGATTTCGGAACTAAGAACTTACTCACCAAGAAGACGACTCTATTGCCATTGCAGATTTTGTAAGCTGCCTGTCCCAACTCAGTTGTTCAACATTCTGTTCAAATTAAAGGGAAAAGAGACAGGAAATATAAAATTAAAGCCACATCATGATATTTTAATGTCCCCAGAGAACGTAACGTTGCGAAAATACAATATCCACGTGGTAAAATATGTACTTATAATATAATATAATACACGATATGCTGGTTTATATCAAGTTTTATATTATAAAACTTGATATAAACCAGCATATCGTGGAACCTAAAACTTCAAAGACATGATTGTGTCTTTTTAGTTTTTTTTTTACATAAGTACCAGATTTACGATAAAACTGGTAACACGATAAGAAAAGACAGCCCTAGAAAAAAACGACCAGTGTATCAAAAGCTCTAAACACTAATTCTTTTTTCCAGATCACGATCCCACATATAATGGCCACACTCTTCTGGTGCAAACTCTTCAAGACTCCTGAACTAGCTTCCAAGCACCATATAGTGGGTTATGAGCCTGTCATCGACAGCCATCCTATCAAGGATGGGGTTCCAGTGACCGACAACTCAGAGTCACCAGTACATCATATGGTGTTATACGAATGCGAGGTTCAAGAAGATGACCAGGTGAGCTACATTAATTCAGGGTATAATGTAGACATGAGAATAAAGCGATAATACAGAACATCATCGATCGACGTCCTTATTATCAGTGATTGACCATTACCCTGAATCAGGCTTGCAGGCGCAGTGCAGGCTGGTATTACGTTGCCATGCCAACTACCAGATCTCGTTACTTTAGTAACTATTACAGATCACTGCAGATGAACATATACAGAGAAACAAACATACATTATATGAGTTTAATCCTACTAATAATTATTATTAACGCGAAAGTTTGTAAGAATGTATAAATAAATAATAAATAAATAAATAATGCTGGACAATCCACACAGCATCATCTAGCCCCAAAGTAAGCTACTCAAAGCTTGTGTTATGGGTACTAGATAACTGATATATTAAATACATGATGTAGGTACATAGATAGATATTTTTTATTATACATACACACCCAGACCAACGGAACAAATTTCTGCAGATCGTATGGATGTATGTTTGTTACCTACTCTTTCACGCTGAAACGACTGAACGAATCTGGATGAAATTTGGCACAGTTATAGATTATAGTCTGGCATAGCACATAGGCTACTTTTTATCCCGGAAAAATGTACGTAGGATAGATTTGTTTTTGAAAAACAAAAACATCATGCGATGTACAAAAGGTACATCGCAAGATAAGATATTACTAAGGTTACATATATTTATGTAAATCAAATGTTATTTTATTTCATCACAGGTTCTCTGGGATCGTTGGACTGAGGGTCCAGGGTATTTTGGACCGAACCGGCCGAGCAGCTGGGCTTCTTGTGCCACGCCGATTGCAGCTTGGGCTATGGGATCTAAAAGTATGTCATACTAACTAATATAAGTACATCAAATTATCTTGTTTTCTCTTAGTTTCTCTGAAGGATAGAATCCGTAATGAGACTATCCGACACAGAACTAAGGTTGTCGACATAGCTCAGAGAATTAGCAAGCTGAAGTGGCAGTGGGCTGGCCATATCTGTCGAAGAACCGATAACCGTTGGGGTAAACGAGTTCTCGAGTGGAGATCGCGGCTCGGCAAACGTAGTGTAGGACGCCCTCCGGCTAGGTGGAGTGACGATCTGCGAAAGGCTGCTGGTGGAGGCTGGATGCGTCGAGCTGAAGACAGGGCGCAATGGCGCTCATTAGGGGAGGCCTATGTCCAGCAGTGGACTGCTATAGGCTGATGATGATGATGATGATGAAATTATCTTGATATTACCTATACCTACTAATATTAACTATGTTCTCTTCATAGTAGCTCTGATTTCTGTTCCTGATTCCCAGTACAAACAATGTATGAATGTATATTTTTTCTGTTGTATTGTTTTTCTGATATGGTCTATATTTAGTTAAAAAATATACCTATCAGAGATAATACTGATCTCATTCAAGCTTTGTACAGTTTGAGGCTAGATGGTTTTGTGTGAAATGTGTCCACTAATATAAAAAAACACTGCGTAGACCTACACCCATCACTACCCACGATCATATTATAGCGTCGCCCAAGCATCTGTTATAACTAAGAACCTTTTTAAATTATTCATCTACCTTCAACAAAAACAAGACCAAACAATCTCCAACATTCATCCAGTCTACAACTCTTCAGAAATTCACACACCGAAAACTTTACCTAAAACAATTAGCACAAGTTTTCTTCGGCTGTTACTCAGAAAGCTTATCATCAAACACGACCCGTAAAACAATTAGTGCAAAGTTCTAATTCGCATGTCTTAATTAATAATTTCAGGTGAATTTCTGCCAGAGAACGTTGGAATACCTTTAGGCGAGAAGGGAGGTGTTACGTACTATATGCTCGAAGTTCATTACGACAATAAGGCGTTGCATAAAGGTAATTATTAAGTACTAGTTTACGCACGCGGTTTTGCCATTTTGTACATTAAAAAACAAAAAGAAATCTATCCACGGGAACTGTACATTTAAACAACAAAAATATGATCACGACTATCTCGGTAGATATCTCCTCAGATCTCTAGTTACTTAGATCTTTGAGGATAATGACTAGTCATAACGCTACTTAGTCCTTCTACGCATTAGGTACCACCCAACTTAAACGATCTAAAGAGGGTAGTCAGAGGCACGTCCGAAAATGACGTATAGGTCGTACTCCGTACGTGACAGGTTGCATGCCCATCGCCGTTTGAGAATACTAATCTATGACACACACCTTCGAAATTTTGGTTCCAATCTATTGATATGTAATCTTTATTTCTCAGTGCTTGACAGTTCCGGGATAAGGTTGCACTACAGTCCATCGTTGAGGATGCATGATGCAGCGCTCATGGTGACTGGTATCGGAGTGTCAGCTCTACACGTGATCCCACCAGCTCAGCGGCAGTACAAAACCGTTGGGATCTGCAGTACTGAGTGTACTGAGGGGGTAAGTACTTTTTATACACGCCAGAGATCAAATACTTACTAATCGAATCAAAATCACTTTGAAACGTCTTACATGCTAGGTGAATTTAAGCCTAACCCAAGTCCGAGAAGAACAGACAAGAAACTCGTCTCGGTTTTGACGTTTTTTTTTGCCTTGATCCTTACAAATATAGTAATCTAAAAATACTAACATTCCGTTTCTCGTTGTAGACAATGCCCGAAGATGGTATCAACATCGTTTCCGTTCTTCTTCACGCACACGGAACCGCCAGAAGGATTTCATTGAAGCACGTCAGAGGAAACAAGGAATTACCTAGAATATCTGAGGTAAAGTTTTGAAATCAATAGTGTGTAATTATTTATTAGAGCGCCATCTAGCGAATCTAACTATTACTACATCGTCGGATTAGCATTTTGTTTGTGTACTTATACTGACTTAAATACTCACGTTCTGTGTTAGCATGTAGTTCTGAACATAAAACATAGATGTCGCTTATACAATCTTTGTTTATGTTTCCTTAGATTGTTCACAGATGGCTCTGTTATAAATTAAAATTTGTAACTAATTTTGTAATATTTGTTTATGTAGTTTCCTTGTGTTGTTCACAGATGGCTCTGTTATAAACTTAAATTTGTAATTAATTATTTTTGTTTCAGGAAAATTCCTACGATGTCCGATACCAGCAATCCAGGGTGGTTCCCGGCGGTAGAAAATTCCTGAAAGGAGATACGTTGCTCACAGAATGTACTTACGACAGCACTTCCAGGGATAAGCTTATTTTGGGCGGCTATTCTGATGCACAGGTACTTATTCCATGCACTGCTATACCTACTTACCCTTCATACACACAGATTAACTATAGTTAAGTCTGTAATACACCTGCTTACACAGTGTTGTAAAAGTTAAGGAAATTGACTTTATCTGTAAACTAGATTCCGCTCGCGGCGTCGCCCGCGAAGTACCTACATAAAATATAGCCTATGTTCATCTTGAAAGTTCATTTTACACATTGGTGAAAGAATTTTTCAAATCGGTTCAGTAGTTTCGGAGCCTATTCATTTCAAACAAACAAACAATCAAAGTTTTCCTCTTTATAATATTAGTATAGATAATACTGGGTAGGTATGTAACTATGTAGGTATTGTATGTAATAATTATGTGCATAAGCACATAATTATTACATACAATACCTACATAGTTATTTCCTTAAAAGTTTTCCTGTACCATGATCTTGCCCTGACTTTCCTGACGACACACGTGGCACCAATATCAAAAGTGGGAAGTGACAAATATTATAAAGTACATACACTTTGCATAAGAGAAAAAGAGACAGCAGTTATTCCTTACGTTATTTTTCCAGGAAATGTGCCTATCCTTCGTAGTGTACTACCCTCGGACACAACTCGCCGGCTGCTACTCGATGACGCCGGTGAAAGAGTTCTTTGAAACCTTCGGGATCAGGGAATTTTATGGCCTCAACTTCCGTCAGGTCGAGAATATCTTCCTATCTTCTGGGTAAGTAACAACTACTATTTTTTAACCGACTGCCAAGATAAATAAATCCTACTAATATTATAAACGCGAAAGTTTGTAAGAATGTATGGATGTAAGGATGTCTGGATGTATGTTTCTTACTCTTTCACGCTGAAGTGGCTGAACGGATCTGTATGACATTTGGCAGAGATATACTTTATCGTCTGGAATAGCACATAGGTCTCTTTATCCCGAAAAAATGTACAGTTCCCGTGTTATGTAGATTTGTTTTTGATTTTCAAGGTACCACGCAGGCGAAGCCGTGGGCGGAAGCTAGGAAAAAATAAATAAAGAATGGTGGACAATTCACACAACGCCATCTAGCCCTAAGCAAAGCTTGTATTATGGGAACTAGATAGCTGATAGATTAATTATATATTTTTTGTAAATACAAACAGAATAGGTACATAACCACGACCAGACACAGAACAAACATCTGCGTTCATCACACAAATGTTAGTTTGCGGGGGGGGGGGGGGGGGAAGTAGATGGAGAGTGTGATGTACTTGGGTTGTATGCAAGTTCCTTTGACTATCTCTGGAGCCTGTTGGTTACAAGAGTAACATAGGTTATACAAAAATATAAGAAGAAGACTGTAAGAAGTTATTTTCAATTATTTTCAGTCGGGTTTTTTTTATTTTTCAAATAAATACTAGTTAATCCATTATATTCTGAGTAGCTGTTACCCGTGACTTCGTCTGCATTGAATTTGTTTTGAGACAATGCAGGCTGCATTGTCTCAAAACAAATTCTCTCAAAAAAAATGTGTTGCAATCTATCTCCTAGCTAAATACATATATCAATAAGATCCGTTCAGCCGTTTAGGACAGACTTTTTGCATTTATAATATTAGTATGTATTCTTGGCTGTTCTTATAGGTTTGAAGATCTAATATGCAAAGTTTTACCTATTTAATACTTTATTATGAATCTTTTTCTAGAAGCTTCGAGAACCCACCGTCACAACCAGAGGACGGTATTTCGAAACGGGCGGTCTCAGAACCTATTTTACAAGGAGACGACCAAGGGGTTGGACTGATGAGTAAGTACCTTACCTAAACAGATCACTGCTAACCTACCGTAAGCCAACAGTACTGCGTAACTGAGTAAGGCGTTTCAACAAACAATTTTGGGTTTTTCTTAAATATTATTTAATTTTAAAAGGAACCCTTCGTTAAATAACTTATTATCAACCAACAAAAGTTTTTTGAATAACAGTGAAATATCAAATTGGTTCAGATTTATATCCCTGCCTCACGATCCGAAGGTCGTTGATTCAGACCTGGTCGTGCACCAATGAGTTTTTTTATTCGAAAATTATGTGTGCAATGCCAGTGCTCTTAAGCGGTGAAGGAAAACATCGTGAGGAAACCGGCATACCCTATCACCAAAAATTCGAAGGGGTGTGTCAAAGGATAGTATCTACCTATTCATATAAGCGGCGATGGGCTTGCAACCTGTCACGTACGGAATAGGTACTTACTACTGTGCAAATTGTGGGCATGTACCAAATGTCATGTTTGGACGTGTCTCTGACTACCTTCTTTAGATATCCTCAAAGATCCAAAAGTCACTAAAGACTTAGTCGCTAACCTAGCCCGGAGATTACAGTCGTGATCATAATTATATATTTTATTTATTTATTTTTTAGAGTTTCTTTCCTTAATCTCAGTAAATCCATTTGGCAGTCTCTGTAGCCTAATAATTTGTCTAAGTAAGTTGTCGCGGCGAGTTACACTAGTTATAACTATCACATACATTTCCGTCACAGAAGAGTTGGTGATCTGGGAGCCTTCGGAGTTCCGCAACAAATCGTTCATGGCCCACCTTAACGAGATGCCATGGCAGGAACCACTGTTGACTAAGCAGATACAGAAGTCACTGTATTACGGCCTACATATGACCTTCTGCAAGAAACGGGATGATAGTTGGGGCGTGGTGAGTTTCTGAAACACCTGTAGTGCGATTACGGAACTCTGATACAATCAACACCTTGTCAAATGTCAATCAAATTGATTGAATAAACAACCTTATGTAATACCAAATCATTTGATTACAATGAAAACGTATTGACATTGAATGTAAGCAAAGATCCATAATAGCCCCTGAACAGTTCTATAAAGTTCTATTTATATTATAACTAGCTTCCGCCCACGGATTCGCACGTGTGGTACTTTGAAAAACAAAACAAATCTCTCCCACGGGAACCGTACATTTTTTCGAGATAAATTTAGCCTATGTGCTATTCCAGGCTATAATCTGTATCTGTGCCATCCGGATCCGTTCAGCCGTTTCAGCATGAAAGAGTAACAAACATACATCCAGACATCCATACATTCTTATAAACTGTAGCGTTTATAATATTAGTAGGATGTACTAGATGGCGCCACAAGAAAAATAAGAACGCGCTACGCTATCGTTGCGTTTTGGTGTTGGCCAGCAAAACTTGAGCGTTCAGGATTAGACCACAAAGTTGAGTTAGAGCACTCGTTATGCAGACAGTGAAGGAAAACATCAACGTGAGGAACAGGACATGGTGCCAAGCCAAAAGCACGAATGGAGTCTAGGTGCGGGCAACCTTTGAAAAGTGGCAAACTGTAGGTTTTTAACGGACTTTAGGTTTCAGTTTTGAAAAACAATGTGTTTCAATTAAACACTTATCGCGTTAATACAAAAGTTACTTTGAATATCAAAGAATTCCGATGGCCGGGTCAAAAGCGAAGGCGGGCCCGCATTGGGCCCGCGGGCCGGGCTTTGACCACCTATGCTCTAATCCTTCCTTTTAATCCTTTCACGACAGAGGTTCAAAAGAATTAGTAACATAATAAGACGAAGTCTACAAACAGGATATATCATTAATTATCCCCATTATTAAGGAATTCTGACAAGTCGGTCGCCTAAGAGCAAAGTGCGCTAACTCAATTTTATATATTTTCCAGCCGGTCCAAATTCAAAACTACCCGACGTTCAAGGAGCTTGAACAAAACGAGACGTCACACAAGTCCTGTCACTACAAAAGTATGCGCCTGCCGTCAGTAACACAAGCGGCAAGCTCTAACGATAATATCTATTTATATAAAGTTATTTTGGTTTTATACACATTTTTCGTGACGGCGCGGTAATAAAAACTTAGTTTGCCCTTTTTTCCTGTTGTTTTCGTTCGTAACTTGTTTTTTTTTGTAAATTTTTGACCTTTTTTTCTTTTGCCAGATTATGTATCATAATTTGGAGCTTTGTTACTGCGCTGCTACGGTGTTAAACCAAAGTGTATGAGTGTATGAGTTTTGTGATTTTTGTACTTATGAGGTTTTTGCTCATGTTTACCTATTTAGCGTGAGTTTGGTATGCTTAACCCCTTATTTATAACCATGTATTTTAATTCTTCTTTTTCTTATTTCTCTATTTAAGGCACTTGTCTCTATTGAGATCAATTTTGCCAGTGTCAAGTGTTTAAATTAGTGGTAATTGTCAATGTCATAAAGTCATAATCAAACTGTCAAGTCGATTTTAAACAAAAGATTGTTTTGTTTGAATTTCTCGGGATTTCCTCCGATAGATTTAGAAAAAAACTATTCACTTTAATTCAAATATTTTACACTCTCGTCAAGTAGGGCTTTATTGAATAAATAACGACCAAAATTGCACAATAAAACTCAAATAACACAAGAAAAAATATACAAATTAAAGCGACAAAATTGTCAGTCAAACGCATCGCAGAAAATCCTATTTTAAATCTGTTGTCATCTCTATTCAATGACATTCGAATGACAAGGATAATGTACCTACTTGTAGGTATTTTTTATAGCCGTCTATAATTATTATAATGGTTACTGTTTTATGAATAATTTACCAAGCAATGGTATTACGTGAGATTTTTCTCTCGTATTTATTTATAGTATTCTTATAAGCGGCGATGGGCTTGCAACCTGTCACGTACGGAATACTAACTACTGTGCAAAATGCGAGCACCTGTCAAACGTCATTTTTGGACGTGCCTCTGACTAGGTACCTTCTTTAGATATCCCCAAAGATCTAAGTTACTTGAGATCGGAAAAGATTTCTACCGAGCCTGGGGATTAAAGTAATGATCATGTTTAATTTAATTACAAAAAATGTTGTGTAAAAATGCTTTAGGCATTTTGTATTAAAACTAGCATCGATTGGAATTTGAAAAATGTTGATCATTTTTGGAGTTTTATTAATAATATCATGTACCATTTACTTCAAATCTATACTAGCTAACTGCAATGGTTTAAGTCAATGCAAATTATAATGCCTTTGCAATTTGCACTTTATTGCAACTTATAGTAGGTACCTATAATGTACTGTAGGATTTTTGAAGAATCTATTTAGTTAGTGTTTTGTATCCTACATAATAAGGTATCCTATCTTAAGGTGATTCATCTAGGTCGGGCGCAAAATACATATAATTTGCAGTTTTTAATATTTCCTGTGTCATATATTTTTAAACTTACGTGATCTAAAAACATTATTAAGTATTTGTACTTTTTTTTACGGGTATTTATCGCGTTTTATTGGGTCTTTAGTCAACTGAGGCCGCTGTCAACTTATCCCGCGGGATGAGTTTATAAACCTATTTTTCACGGGATGACTGACCACGACAGTGTGTAAACCTGTCGAAACGTCGGGAAAAATAGGTAAATTAAACGCGATAAATTGCCGTTTAATACTAATAATAGTTTCCTGTGCTCCCGGAATAATATGGAATAGATAAAATGTAGTTTGCAACAACTGTAAGCTTTTATCTACGACCTATAATTATGTTGAGCAAACGATCTACGAGTATATGACCAATTTGATAATTTAGTCGCTATCATTTATCACGAAATTAGACCAAATCAGAGTTTTCTAAACACATAATCGTGAAAGATGTTTTGAGATTGTAACAAAACTACATTTTCGCTAGTCTTATTACTCAAGAAACGCATGAAATATAAAAAAACAACGTATACTTTCGCGCTCGCGCCACCTTAATCTCTCTTAAGTAGTCTCTGTTTTTCGATTGTATCGTTCAAGTAAGTGATTTTATCACTTATGGCTGTGTTACTGGGCTTGAAACCAAGTGCCTACTTAGCTTCGAATAATAATGATAATAATAAGTGTAGGTTTTTTGTAATTTTTCATATAAGTAAAAAAAACTAGTGTGCTTTAGACACGACTGAAGTAAAACTTCTTTAGCTCCATCTATATCTATGTAGGCCTGCACTGTATCTTAGATATTCGAAACGTAACTGGCTATGAGAAGAAAGAGAAAGAAAGAGAAAGAAAATGTTTGCTCGCACCTCTCTCTTGCCCCTACAGTAATATACGAAACGTAACTCCCTCTTTTTTATCTTCACTAACTTATATCTGCCTCTCAACTTCCGTTCGCTTCACCCGATCACACTTTTCGTAACGCACACACCATTCAGCAAAGAAGTTTTACTTAAAAATTGAATTCCACTGGTCATTGTTACGCAGTGGGATCGCCATTGCAGTCATGACAACTAGAAATCTCATAAATCAAGCATTTTTAGCATTAATATACTTAAACATTGTTGTGATTCAATGTCCAATGTAAACTGGTTTGTCTGTAGTTTTGAGTCGTTTTAATATTAGGTAGGTACGAACAATTATATTGCATTTTGATACTTTTTATCTATAATTATTTATAATCTTATTCTAAGAATACGCTTAGTAATTAAGTTAAATTATTTAAAAGTCAATAAAATGTTTTAATTTTTTTTAATTGTGTTTTTATTTCGAATACATAGGCAAAGGTTAAGTACTTACATTAGTACATTAACATTACATTTGTACTTAAATTTCATTTTAGAGTTCTGTAGGTACCAAATTTTCAGGAAAATGTAAAACTAATTATTTTAAACGAGTCTTCATAGTCATATCGTTGGCAACGAACATTGGCACATACATAAAGAAAATCTACTTAATATAGCTAATATAAAAAATGCAATTAAGTCTTACCTCAAATACAATCTGATTGAAGCAAGTAACTTACCTAGCGAGTTCCCTGGTTTGAAAAAAATATTTCCATAACCGAAAATGGCAACATTTTGATTTTAAACGTACGTATTCAGTTCAATACCACCGCTGAAACGGTCCGCAAGCGCACCAGAGCCAACGTTACTGGCTGCATTTGAGGCGACTGCGTTCTTATTGGCTGAATTAGATTTAGAACTAACAGGCGCGGAGATCCTATTGGCTATTTCAGGGCTTCTATTCACATTTGGAGCATTATTGCTTGAACTTCCGGAAATTCCAGAACTTTCAAGGGTTCCAACGTTTCCAGAGTTCAAATTTCCTGAAACGACACTTCCAGAACTTCCGGCTTTTGAGTTGCCAGTCTGTGGTGGGTCAACGAAAGGATTGGGCTTTTGTGGGTAAGTTTGGGGTTTCTCCCGATGCGCTTCTAAAGCTTGCCAGTTGATGAACCAGAACGGTTGTTTGTCTATGGGCAATTTGCTGAGGCGGTCTATCAGTTCTCTATCGCCATTGGCTTCGATGGGGAGACGTTGAGTAGTGCCATCAACTTCGCCGAAACTGGAAAAGAAAGTTTTTTTATAACTGCATGCGTAAGGGGTGTGAACATAAACTAATTTTTATGCAGGCACCTCGCGGGTGGAAGCTAGTATCAGTATAACCAAACAATGCTGTCTTTTTTTTCCCCAAAGATTTTTGTTCACGTGTGTACATAAACTTCAAATAATACATTCCTTTTTGTCTTTTTTTGACAGAGGGATGAGTTGACCGATTCAAAAATGCATTAGGTCAACTCATCCCGCGGGATAAGTTGACAGCGGCCTCAAATGAGCTAGAGGTAGGTAAGTTTTTAAGATTAACATTTGTATCTAACAATAGCTAGGTCAAACCAGAGATAATTTGATCGGAAAATTTATATTAGGGTACCTAAATCAGATTATCTGGGCCAATAGATGGTTTACTTATGACCATTTTGATAGTTCTAGTACCCACTAAAACAGCTAAATATTCATATGAAATTATTTACAGGTACTTATCTGGTGATGTTATTAATAAATTAATGAGTTGTGTTACCTGTTCGTGAATTTATCTTTAATAATTAAATACTTAGGTATAAACAATACCTAACTATTATTATTTTAACATGTCATTTGGCAAAGGTTGAGGATTGAGGATAAATTCGTTCTAACTAGATTTTCTATCAAAGTACCTACATGATAAACTGGTCTTGAATGCATATTTAAATAAGTTGTTTTAGACAGGCACAACCTGAACAACTTATCACCATAAAAAAAAACAATGCTGGTTAGCACGAGTACTGTACCTACCTAGGTAGGTACTTACATATGTACATGTCAGTAGGTACCTACCTAGGTCTACCAAAGTCTAAAATCTGTCATAGGTAAAGGTCATCAAGGTCGACCTAGGGGAAGAGTTGGTTAATTGGCCGCTTTGTAAATTTGACCAACTTATTATTGTCCAAAATACTTAATGTTTGTGTACAATTCTAATATTGTCTAATATTCGTACTACATAATATTTGTCTGTTGGATCCCATTATAAACGCAAAAATTTGTAGACGCCTAGATTTGAATGAAAGTTGGAACTCATTTATAAGCGAGTTATAAGTTATAAGTGAAAAATTGTATGTATGGATGTTTGTTACTTTTTCACGCTGCAACGGCTGAAAGGATCTGGATAAAATTTGGCAGAGAGGTAGATTAGATTGAATAGCACATAGCCTACTTTTAATCTTGGATAAAAATATTTCCGTGGGATAGATTCCTTTCTATTTTTGAAGGTACCACGCGAGTGGAAACTAGTAGCATAATAATAAGTATGCTACTTTTTTAGCCGTAAGCTAAGCTAGTGATTTAGACAAGGAACATACCGGTCGCCTAATCCTTCTGTGGTGGTGATTACAGGGTATCCGATGGGTCTACTGCCAGCATACATAGGTCGTTGACACTGCACCAAGGCAGCTAATGCAAGGACCAGCAAGGCAGATAAGTTAATCATCTGGAAATTGCAAAAAATATTTTTTTTAGTTACGTGCGAAGGTAAGTTTTTTTTATGTAAGTACCTACGTTTTTTTTTTGTTTTTGATTATTTTTGATTTTTGACATAGAATAATTGTATAAATAACCACTTTTAATATTTGCACACCTGCTTGCGGGTTGAATACATTTGACATTAGGTACTCTAGTTACTAGTAGTTCGCCCCGAACTGAGATCTCGCGCGCGATGTCCACAATCCTTATTTGTATTCATGCCCTAAAGTTTTTGGATACACTTTATGTACTATGTATGCCACGTAACCTAATCACAAACAAATATTTGTTTATCCTACCTAAGAAAGGAAAACTATCTCCCTACTGCTATTTATCTAACAAAGAAAAGAAAATGCTGAGTATAAAGATATACATAAATGTATGTATATTACAAATTAGTCCCTACCTATACCTTCTATTTACAGTGAATTAATAAAAATGAAACTGAGGCTAATAAAAATTAAAGAGTTTAGATATAAAATACAGATAAACGATTGAGGACAATATTTAGGTAGTCTTTAGAGCATCTAGGATAGCTGTTGCTTCAAGGTCTCACGCCACTGGACCACAGAATATGAGCGGAGTGGACTTTATATGTCTCCAGAAGAACCTCGGGGTAGATAATTTCACTCGCGAGAGTCCCTTAAGATTCTGTATGACTCTGTTGGTCGCGCTGGTAGAAACTAACTCAATTAACTGTGGTTCGTTCCTCAAGCTTTCCAAGCTTCGTCCTCAGGCCTCACCAGGCAGTGTTCAAGATATTGGTTCCAGGATTAGTTATGCTTTAAAGTACTACAGTAGGTATCTGAAATTTAAAGGGGTTAGCACTGGACTGGTCAAGGTTTTAAAATATTTTCCAGGACTTGAGTTGTTGAGATAATGAAATCCTCGGAAGACATTTTTCAGCGATTCCTCGTAAGATGGTTTCTTCACTCAGACCTTGAGATCAGACCAGCGTCCGATTTTTTATATGTTTATCTTTCATTTTTTCCATCGATGTAAATATTATACTTTTTCTGCTCATTCCTTCAAATATGACGTTTATTCATTTGCTTTTTAGTTCGAGATAACAGCAAAAAGGTTTTATTATAATAAGTTTTTATTTATAAATAGAAATAAATAGTAATATACACAGATTAAGCTCATATGCTTCCCAGTAAATTTTATTAGCAGTATCTCTAAACCCTCCAAGTTTCATGCAGATTGGATGTACGGTTCTCAAGTTATGCTCTAACAAACATATATGCATACATACAACGCCAAATCGCATAGCTGCCACTGAGATCTTCGCTCGCTTCGCTCGCTCGATCAATAAGACCTGACATGTTACCATTATTAATGAATTTGGCAAATAAATAATTTGATTTGATTTGATAAGTAAGTTATAGTAGACTTTATATTATTTTATTTAGAGTTGTAGGTACCTCAGCATGATTTTTTTGCTACATTAGTGAACTATGCTGGTCTTGTTAGCTACGTTGGTAAGTACTTGCAACTTGCAGCCAAGCATGACGCGTAATAAATAGTTTCTTCACTAAGTAAGTGTCCTTCCATTGAGATCACAAAGAAGTAGCTCAAAAAGTACTAACCCAATTAATAAAATAACTAAGACCAGATAATGTTAAAATTACGTACTTATCTAATGCGTAATAACATATAAATAGTAATTAAAATGTAACTAATAAATGTAAAATATCGACTTCTTACAATACCTACATGTTATTTAGCTATAAATTAGTACACTTTGTTATAAGTTTCTCCGGCTAATAATAATATCTAAATTAACATGAAAGTAGTTATTTATAGGTAATAATTCAAAGTAATAAATTGATACATAAGTAGGTAGATATCTACCACTCCAAAAGAGATAATAAACCAGGTTAAACAGCGTCTGACTATGTTTAAATTGCTCCAGCTAAATGATAATAAATCTTGTAGCTAAACTCACTTACCTACCTATATAGTAATAAACTTATAATAATAATTCAATGTAAAAATAATACGTACCATTCCACAGAGTTAATAAACCAGACTGAACAGCGTCCAATGCGTCCAACGGTAAACCACCAACTGGTTTATCTTCGTTTTGCAAAATAAAAATATTAGTAATACTTATACTTACGAATGAGGAAAACTCTGGTGACAAATAAACAAAATGTAAGTATCCTTACCACTTTTATGTAGGTATCTATATCTGTATAAGTAGGTAAGTACGTATAAGTTTATCCTAATTTATTGAATAGGTACCTACCTACTAACTTCACTGCGGCTTCGCCCGCGTAGTACCTTGAAAAACAAAGTGAATATATCCCACGGGAATCTTACATTTTTCTAGAATTCAAAGTAGGGTATGTGCTATTTCAGATTATAATCTATGTATGTGCCAATTTTTATACAGATCCGTTCTGCCATTTCAGCGTAATTAAGTAACAAACACTCGTACAGCCATACAAACTTCACGTTGATAGGTACTCGTACTATTAGTAAGATTATTATGATTCCAATTTAAATTGGTCAAAAACGGTACTAGCTTTTAAAAAGTACCCATTGACTAACTGGTTATACGGAGTAGGGAGAATTGGGATGATTGGAATATCATCCATTTCTTGTTTCATCGTCTTTTTTGCTAAAGTAAAATGACCAGTGAACCCAGTTTTGTATCTTGTTATTTTTTTACAAAGAATCGTTTTTTATTTAAATGCACCGTTTACCCAAACCGTTACGGTATTTTTATTAAACCCGTGTTTGATAATAAATTAAGTCAGTGCCCGCCCGTAGTGCTTTTTCCATACAAAGTTATAATTATATTAGGTAATAATATTTAGGTACTTATTACCTTATACTGGGGTAAACTAGAGGTAGGTCAAATACCTAAAAGATGGATGGACTGTGTGAAAGATGACATGGGTAAGAAAGGAGTGAGTACTGAGATGACGAATGACTCTATCATTCGTCATCTCAGTACTCACTCCTTTCTTACCCATGTCATCTTTCACACAGTCCATCCATCTTTTCTTACAAGTATTACTTCATCATCATCATCATCTTCCTGCCCTTATCCCACGTTATGTGGGGTCGGCACAACATGTGATCCTCTTCCATTTCCCTCTGTCACTGGTCATCTCATTACTCACTCCTTTCTTACCCATGTCATCTTTCATACAGTCCATCCATCTTTTCTTTGGCCTACCTCTACCCCTGTATCCATCCACATTCATACCTAACACTCTCCTTGTCACATGACATTCATCTCTTCTCATAACATGCCCATACCACGCTAACCTATTACTCCTCATCTTTTCTCTCTTACAAGTATTAGGTACTTATGGTATTAAAATAATAAACTTCCAAAAGTAGGTTACCTGGATATTTGATTTAAATTTTAACCATTACGGCCTCATAGGACCATAAATATCCAAACAGTTTGCAGTATTCAAAAGTATTCAAGTAAAAGTGGAAGAATATCACATGTTGTGCCGAACTTGGGAAAAGGGTAGGAAAATGATGATGATGACCTACCTAGGTACCTGCACTAAAACGATTTTAAAAAACGTTGTAGGTACCTACTGATAGATGGCTAGATTATCCCTGATTGCATTTTATGTAAGTAGGTGTATGTCTACTTTAACCACTCAAGTGAAACTTATGGGGTTTTTTTTTTAAATGCCATTTAGGTATTTAAGGCAGGTTTTTAGGTAGGCAGGTAGATACTTTGCGCGCTGGAAAATACGTCTTGTAGTAGGTACAAAGAAACCCACTTTAAACGTCTAGCTAGGTAGTTCTGTAGGTAGGTAAGTCTGATTAATCATTTTGGAATCTTACGTACCTATCTGCTTACTGAGGTGATATTCAATGTACCTACTGATAATATTTTTTATGCTACCCCTGTAACCCCGAAAAAGTTTGTACGAAAACTTTTCAACGCGTGATCCTATAAACCTATAGGTACCAGCTAGGTACCTATCTGTAGTAGTAAGACCTAACTTGCTTTTATAAGGTAGGTAAGTAAGTACTTACTTAATATTTTCTTACTACTTATGAACTTAAAAAAGAAAGAAAAATTTAAGTAGCGATTCTAGAAAATGTCGGTACCTAACTTTCCTGGAAAAATCAATTCTTCTGAAGTCGCATGTTTCTTATCGCGAAGAAAGTAATTTACCTACTTGTAGTAAGTATCTGAGTACAATCAGCCACAAAAATAAATATCTACGTGCACAGTTCGAGTCATTGAACTTGTGTTTTTGCTTATAACTTTCTTTATTCCTTGTCATAAAAGCTAGTACCTACCTACCTAAATAGAATCAATCATTAAAAGTTTGAAAAAATATTTACATATTTAGCTACTCACCTATCCACATAAAAATTTATTTATTTATTTACTATATTATAGTTATTTCAATTGGGACAATTTTTCTATAAAGAGTTAGTTTCTTAGGTTTTCTGACTGTCAATAACTGATTTTAGGGAATAGGTAGTTAACTAAAACGAGCTAAAAATAGCTGATGACAATCGATTCAGAAACTGTCAAAACTTTTACTTTTACTAGTAATTACCTACTAGGGAAGATATAACGGCTCTTTAGTCAACTGAGGCCGCTGTCAACTTATCCCGCGGGATGAGTTGACCTAATGCATTTTTGAATCGGTCAACTCATACTAAGACGATGATGACAAATTGAGGTTGACTGTACCCAGACGAACGTCGCCTTCGTGACTGGTGGTGACGAAGTCAGAGGTCGAGCGTGACCAATCAGCATTCTATACTATTCTCGTACCACCAGTACACTCTCGGCGAATAAATGCAGACTTTGTAAAATTTCATTATAATATTGATTGTGATGTTATGACGGATGCTTTGGTCGGCTTTTAAAAAAGATTGCAGTTATTTTTATTGTCTTTTAAAAATACTTTCTGATAGCTTAGGACATGGCGGGTGTGTAGGTATATTTAGAAGACAACACGATCACATCACTAACGTTCAACATCTTTACAGAACCACACATGACATGACTCCAGAGTTTAAAAAATTCAAGATGGTCGACCGACACACAGTAGCAATTTTGTAAAGTAATAAAATGTAAACACGTCCGATATACCCGATCTTTATTACAAACATCCAGAAGAAATATTTTTATTAACCTTAACCTACAATACAGATAAAGAAATTTCTCAATAGACTATACAAAAATAACAAGTCGTCCATACAAGTGATCCATATAACTACGACAGCAAGAGCAAAATTATAGACAAAGTTACCAAACAATGTACGTTTACAGCGAGAATGGAATTTGCGCGAGAATCTTCCTCCTTGTCCTTACAGCACTTTGTGCCAATTTCCACAACTTTCGGGTAGAAATCCGTCCAGAACTCGAACGCTTTATAATTAATAGTCTCCGGTGTGCTCATTGTAAAATTCTGACGGTCTATAATGAAAAACCCAGGCTTTTCCACCTCAAACGGGTCCCATTCTATAATCACTCCAGAGTTGGTCGGATTCGAATACCACGCGAAATTGGTCCACATTTTCATTACGATCTCAGAAATGCTTTTATCTCTGTAATCCCATTTGCCTAAGTCTTCAGGCAAAGGCAAATAGGGCATGCCGAAAGTGAAAATTAAATCGAAATTATGCGGGACCGCTATCCAATCGGGGATCCCCTCATTCGCTACATCAGAAAACGGTTTCAAATCGAATCTGTAGAGGTAGACCGGTGCGTGTTTGCTGATATACTTGGCGAGCTGATAAGTGGTGGCTCCGTGCACTTTATCCGTGTAGAAATCTAAGAAGAGCTTCCTCAAAACAGTTTCGTTCGTCGTGGGCGGTATCGGCTTGTAAAAGAACGCTACAGCATCTTGGATGTGATGCTGGTTCGTGAAACACGAGCTGTTGTCAATTGTAATGTCGGAAAGAATAATTTCTTCACGCATAACATCGAACTCGCGTTGGCTGACTCCCGAATCTTCTCCTTTATCAAGCAAAAGAGCATCCTCCATATTAGTGTAGCCGGTGAGTAGTGGAACAGGGCTGAACACCTCATCTCTAAGCAACCTGCTAGGGAGATCAGGTAGGAACGGTCCAGATACATTACTAAAACCGGTGTCAATAATTGGTTTCCAGTCAGCCAGAGGCTCCCCAATATCGAGCAGCGCTTGATTTGGTACTCTTCTCAAGCAATCCAGCAATTGATAAGTTGGTTTTCTGAAGCAACTGAAGGCACTGGCTACTTTGTCTACTGTTATTAGTTCTTTTCTTGCTATATTGACAGTGTCTGGAGAAAGCACGTTTCCGCTCATAGCTATAGCCTTTTGAAAGAGACCAGCTGAGTAAGCAGATACTAGATGTAAGCCAACACTGACGGCTCCAGCATCATGTCCAAATAAGCAGACGTTATCAGGGTCACCTCCAAAGCTTGCTATGTTGTTCTTGACCCAATATAAAGACGCTACTTGGTCCAGCAGTCCGAAATTGCCTGATGCTTCATTGTCGAGGGTTGAAAAGAAGCCGAATATGTTCAGACGGTATGCCACTGAGACGAATAACACCTGGAACCAGAAATAAGTTAGATAAATATTAAGAACCAGCTGTTTTGTTACAGTTTCAGCTTCACTCAAAGCAAAATATAGAAATGATGCAAAGCAATTTACGCTACGAGTATTACCTTTTGTTTCAGTACAAGCTGGAAAGGGTTCACACTATTAGGACTGCCTCTGACAAAGCCACCTCCGTGGAACCACACGAGCACCGGGTATCCCTCCACTTTAAAGTCTGAAATGAAGAAAAACATTTAATTAAGTATTGATAAAATTGTATCCAGCAGGATTCGTTGATCAATTTTATTCAAATGTCAAAAAATTCGATGGTTTGACGAGGTAGGTTTTAGTGGGCTTACTTCGTTAAGAAAACTTTCGTTAACTGATAATAGAGATAAGATTTTTAAACGTGATCTTTTGAAAGATTTATTTTCAAGGGTCAGACAGACAGAAGTGGAAAATGGTCCATGAATATTCCTACAATACGAGAGCTAGGTTAAGTATATAAACGACAAACTATAACCATAAGGAAGTCATAGGACTTTATTATTTTTTGAAAAATTTTCTTACTGGACCAAGGGCTTTAAAAACTTCATTGAATCTTGCACGACCGAAATTTCAAGCGTGATCTTTAGATTAGAAATTTGGATAGTTACTTCCCAATTCAAGCCAATACGGCTCAACTTTCAGTAAGTAAATTCAATAGGTAAGTACTTGTTATTTTAGTACTCCCCGCAACTCTGCTGAAACTTCCCAAGGTTTGAATTTCGTAAACTCCTTAGTATATTTAACATTGCCTCCAAAATTTATCTAGGCTCTGCATTATCTATCACTCAGTTTTTGTTATTGAATATTTCAGCTTGAAAATTAATAAAAGTAACCATGTCAAAGTATAAACTTGCTATAGTTATGAACTAAGGCAAGTGGCAAGTGCAAATAAAGGCATTAATGCATGAATGCCGTGCCAATAGTTTACCTCTTTGACTGGGCTGACCTAACCTTAATCTAATTCTTGACCCGAATACTTGACGTTGAAATTGGTGTGATTCAAGCGAAATGAATCGTACTTAGTTGACTTGCTGGTTTGTGTGCAGTAAATAGCTGCCTTGGTATTTGAGGAACTTTGTACGGAATTAGAAGCAGGTGCCAGTATGTACTGTACTCGTATATAGTCGTCAAATTTATTTTGTAGTTAGGTAAGTTCTAAAATTCAAAAAGCAAATTCTACCTCGCAACCGTAAGGGTGCATTTTCTGTAAACCCTGTAAACATTGACGATCGGTTTTGGTTTATAATAAAGGCTAGTCATTAGTAAAATGGAACCCTTTGTTACTAAAAAAACAAACAACCGACTGTAATCCCCAGGCTCGGTAAAATATCTCCTTAGATCTCTAGTTACTTAGGCCTTTGATGATATCTAATGAGGATAGTCAGAGGCACATTAGTATTCTCATAAGCGGCGCCGGCGTTGGGCTTGCAACCTGTCACGTACGAAATACTAGCCATTTAGTTCCCTTTGCTTCATCTTCAGGCTATCAGCCTGGACGACGAGCTCTAAAACCAAGGTTAATTTTTTTTTTAAATAACGGTTAAATATAAAATTGAGTAAGTAAGTACCTAGAATAGCCTTGTATCTCTTGTACTATCATACGTGTGACTACTAGTGACCCTATAAGGTTGTATCATTATTCATTAGTACAGGTTATTATCATCACTGGTAGTACCAGTTGAACTACTCTGTAGTAGGTACTTCTGAGTGACAGAAGAACCAAGAAAAGTTTGTGGAAGTTGGTCTACCTATTAAAAGAAAGCGTAGTAAGTACCTAAGGATTTGTGCTCTTCGCAGGGAGGCTCTTTAATGCAGTGATATCGGAAATGGGCACGTTCGTAAGTTCATGCCTTCTATCGGTTTGGTAAACACAATATTGATAAAGAACGTCCTATTATTATTATAAACGTGAAAGTTTGTATGGATGGATTTATGTTTACTACTCAATCGTGTCGAAACGGCTGAACGGATCTGGATGAATTTATACTTGAATTCCCAACTGGTCTACGATAGTGTATAATATTTCCTTTCTCGGCCATGAAATTTTTTGGTACAGTAAGCAATAAAAGTTTCGATAATATAGGGCAAATATTTGTTTCTTTATTTAAATCTATTTCACCTTAAGACGAAATATACTTTAGTATTTGTTAGTCAAGTCAAAGTCAAAATATGTTTATTTTCAATAGAATCACAGGGATCACTTTGAAACGTCTTACATACTAGGTGAGTCTAAGTGCCAATTCCAGTCCTATCCCCAGTGCGAGAAGAACTGACAAGAAACTCGCTGGGCCTTAGCGCTTTTTTTGTATGATCCTTGTTAATTTTGTAAGGAATACCTAGCAGAGTTGGAGCTGATTCATCCCAAGCTTTTTTATCATCTAAGTACTCTTAAATCTGACTATACATTAGTTAAATCTCAAGGACCCTTGGGAAATAAAAAACAATAGAACCACGGACCTCTAAGGATAACTACACTAGGTTATATGACACTGTTTTTAATAAGTTGGTAGAAATATCCTGTTAGCTATGATTTATTGAACTTTAATCTACAACCTTTACCCACTTAACATCATGCACAGGTTAATAGCTACTTAATGTATTTACCTATTAACTGCATGACTCAAACTCATGACTAGGTACGAACTACGTAGGAATATATTAAGGCTCAGTTGCAAGTAACAATTAGGTTTAATCGCCAATTTATTTCACCTTCCAAATTACAGCTTTCCGTTGCGTTGTCCCCAAAAAAATGCTCTTTATTTTATAAATTTGTTATCCATATTTTACTTTATAAAGTATATTTTTCCCACATAACGTGGGAAAAAATTAGGTCATAGCAATGTTTTTATTTTATTTCCCTATGACAACTACGAGTAAAAGAATAGAATAAGAAAAAATAAGTAAATTACAGATAATTTATACCTAGTGGTTTTGGTAAGTTCCTGGCTCCAACAGTTTTACCCATATCGCGTACAAGTATTTTTTAATAAAAACAACTGCAACCTTCTTTGGCCAAAGAGGCGGCACTTGTCGCCTACAGAGGTCGCATGACACGTCATAATTAAACTTTTTTCTACGATATACATATAATCTACTAGTAGTCCGCCCCGGCTTCGCACGGGTATTTATATATACCTACCTATACATGGTCACGACTGTAATTCCAAGGCTCGGTAGATATCTCCTCAGATCTCTAGTTAGTTTGATCTTTGAGGTTATCGAGGATATAAAGAGGGTAGTCAGAGGCACGTCCAAGCATGATATTTGACACAGGCCCACATTTTGCACAGTAGTTAGTACTCGTACATGACAGGATGCAAGCCCATCGCCGCTTATAATAATACTAACCTATGACACACACCTTCGAATTTTTGGTTCTAGGGTATGCCGGTTTCCTCAAGCTGTTTTTCTTCACCGTTTAAGAACACAGGCATTGCGCACATAAATTGTTCGAATAGAAAAACACATTGGTGCATGACCAGGTTTGAACCCATAACCTTCGGAACGTGAGGGGTGCTACAACTACACCATCATCAACATCTTCAATATTATAATACACACACGTCTAAGCATACCCTGCGTCAGGTTACTAAAAAAAGAAAATTGTAAGTAGGTACTTATAGAAAGTTTTAGTATTATTATTTTAATTTTTTTTTGTTTTTATTTATTTTTTCACATTGACTGGTCCTTTTGGTACTTTTACTGGTATTTTTTCACATTGAATTGTCCTGTACACCCAGTGACGCCTACAGTGCATAAGCTAGCGCGGCTCTCACGCAACTTTTTTCTATTACTTACATTTTTAATTTAATGGTATCTTTTGAATGGAATGTCCGAATTGAGTAATTCAAAAATCTATATAAAGGTATTCAAATTATCTAGAATATGATGTGATTTATTTTGATAAGGATTAATACTGTGATATAAATAAAGAGCGTTTTTCTAAGAGTAGCCTTTCAATTAAAATCTTAAAATAAAGGACTCTTCGCCATCTACACAAACACCATACACACGCACACTACATATACACACACTACACATCATAACAGTCTTAGGTACATAGGTTTATCCATCTTTCTTTAATTATTTACTCCTTTATTATATTCTATTTTGCCTACTTTTTGTTGGAACTAATATTACCACATTCCCGGAGGTGGGCGTTGCAATCTGCGACACAGTATTTTACTTCTGCAGATCGCATCGCTTCCTACTTTGTTTATGTACCTACCTAGTTTAAGTTCCTAAATAAATATTTTTATATTTTTTTTTTTTTTATATATTGTGGCATAACTATAAGAGTTGGACATATGCTATCGCGACATTTTTTGTAAATAATGATGTGTTCTACAAAGTCGTAGTACATTATTTTATTCTATCGTCAATAGTTTTCGCAGCGCACGCGATGTAAAGAATATTTTAGGTAATTTTTTTACACCTTGGCTTACATTATTGAAGTTTTAGTAAGGATCCCTAATTTTTTTGAAAATATGATATAGCCTATGTCACCCGCTGATAGTGTAGCTTCCCAACAGTGAAAGAATTTTTCAAATCGGTTCAGTAGTTTCGGAGCCTATTCATTTCAAACAAACAAACAAACAATCAAAGTTTTCCTCTTTATAATATTAGTTTAGATAGATGATTAGTTTAAACATTTGAAAGTAATTATAGATCGCGCAAGTGACTCTTATTTAAACCCTTACGGCCGACCTATGTCATTAGGTCATTACTGTAGTCATTAGGTCAGCACAATAAAATTGTTTACGATCACTGTTAGATTGCTCTATTGCGGAAGGCGCTATAATAATACGAGCTGTATTTTCACGCATAAGCATGACTCAAACTGCAGTTGTTAAGAAGGCTAAATTATCCTACTAAGTACTCGTAATATTATAAACGTGAAAGTTGGTATGGATGTTTGATACTCATTCACGCTGAAACGGCTTGATCTAGATGTAATTTGGCACAGAGATAGATTATAATTTGGAATAGCATATAGTCTACTTTAATCCCGGAAAAATGTACGGTTCTCGTGAAATAGATTCGTTTTTGTTTTTCAAGGTACCATGCGGGTGAAGCCGCGGACGGAAGCTAGTGAATTTATAAACCCAGGAAAAAGATTTACCAATGGTATGTAGAAGGATTAGAAAATTGTGCTCGATGAAAATGCCTGTATAGGTGCCTGTACAGGCATTTTCATCGAGCACAATTTTTTTGTGTAGTTTTTTAAAACAGAAAGGTTTTATTAATTGCATATTAAATGCATAAATATAAATCTACTTTGTAAAAGTGATTTAAAAATTAAGTCTTAAATTCCAAGCGCTTCCCCACTGATTATTAATTTAAAGGTCATTATTTGAATATTCGTAACTAGGACCTACATCGGCGAAGGAAATTAATTAATGAACTCAACCTAGGGTTGTCCTTTTTTATTAATGAAATACGAGTTTTATAAAAACATCGCTGCCGTTCATAAAAAAAAATGATTGCAGATTGTAGAAAAATTTCATCTTCCTGCCCTTTTCGTACGTTAAGTGGAAATAGAAAAATGTGTAAAAAAATAACTCGTTAGAAATTTAAAGAACTGCATTATGATGATTCAAAATATATTATGATTATTCTCTAGACAATGAAAGTTAAGTACATGCGTTTACAAAAATATCACTGTGCTGTGAACTGAGGTAAGTAAAGTGCTCAAGGCGTGGGCGCAGTGATCAAACGAGGAATTGGCTTCATTTATTTTAAACGACTTTTTAATTTTTTAAATATTTTATTAGTTTTGGCAACCCTAGCGGCTACTCTGAAAATGGGAAAAATATGCAAAAGCAATTAACGGATTCTGTCTGAATACCAATGATTTCTAGTACCTAAGTCTAGATCTAGGTAGGTATTCATATTCATTTATTCATTATTTCTAGGTATATTTTCCAAGCATAAATCTCCACGTTAGCCATCTGACTAACGTGGAGGTATAACCTTTCTCAGTATGCATTATATACTAGTTTTTGAAGTACCTACACTATACAAAGTACCTACGTCTTTTGGTATAGCTTGGTCAGTGTCATAAAACTACGAGAAAATAAAAAAAATAACTGCTAGAAGATGTTATATAAACTTATTTTTTATATTCATCTGGGTTCATTCGTAACTAAATTAGTTAAAAAGTCCAAGTTGAGATAAAGTGTTTTGTTCAACAACTCGACAAACAACCGGCGGAATAGAAAAGTTAGATATTTATTTGACAAACACAAAAGAAAATACGATTTTCAACTTGCTGTAAGTGTTTCCGTATATTATATACTAGCTTCTGCATGCGGCGTCGCCCGCGAAGTACCTACATAAAATATAGCCTATGTTCATCCTGAAAGTTCATTCTACACATTGGTGAAAGAATTTTTCAAATCGGTTCAGTAGTTTCGGAGCCTATTCATTTCAAACAAACAAACAAACAAACAAACAAACAATCAAAGTTTTCCTCTTTATAATATTAGTATAGACTAGCTTCCGCCCGTGACTTTGCCTACGTGGTAAATGTGGCCTATGCGCAATACCAGATTACCTAAAATATATCTTTGTGCCACATCCGTTCACCCGTTTAAGCGTGTAACAAACATCCATACATCCATACACCCAAACTTTTGCGTTTATAATATTAGTTAGATCTACATAATATAGTACCTAATACTTTTTGTACTGGCCTTCCTTTACAAACGACACGTTTGGGAAAACCCTTTTTTGTTTTCCCTATTAATCTAGTCACAGTATTGGGTCTAAGGATATAGGGATCGAACCTTTCTTACGTGTGATTAGGCATGATCCATCTGCAGACCCAATATCTTTGATGATAGCAATAATTTCCAATCTAAGACAAATCGTCCAGATTGTGTATTAACTTTACCTTCTCTTTCTACTTATATTGGCAAGAAACTGGCCCATCTGTTGGTAAGTATTGTACTCTATAGATATATCACGACGTAGAGCTACAGTTGAGTTGCGATTCTTCTGCTTTTATGAAGTTAGTTAAATAAAGTTAGTCAGGTAAACAACACCATCTATTTCCGCACGGTTTTATACAGCATGGCGGCTCGTATAACGTATTTACCTAACTCGAATAAATTGATATAATGTGACTGGGATACATAAAGAATGAGTATTTCAGAGGAAGTTTGAAAGTAACGCCAGTGACAAAATATGAAGAGTAGTACCTACCTAATAGGTTAGAGTGGTATGGGGAAAGTCATGTTACATGAAGGGTGATGGATTTTAATGCAGATGGATATGAGGGTAAGGTGACTGTGTGAAAGACGATTATGTGTATGAATGGAGTGACTACTGAGATGACGGATGATAGGGGAGAGTGGAGGAAGAGAATCTGTTTTTGTCGACCCCACCTATGGGTTAAGGGCAGGGAGATAATTAATGATGAAACTTAACTATACGTACTTTACGTTGTAATAGGTAATGCTTATTACAAGCTTGCGCCCGCGGCTTCGCTCGCAAGATACTTACGTAAAATATAATCTATGTTCATCCTAAAAGTAAATTCTAAACATTGGTGAAATATTTTTTGAAATCGGATGGGTTGTTTTGGAGATTACCTTCTAGGTATAGTCGCGAAATGAAAAGGTTGACCACCCTAAGATCTGTTATTGCTGTTATTGTTATTGCTCAGTAGGTATTATTTTGATAACCATTTGATAACTATCTGCTATATAAATAAATAAATAAAAATTAAATTTATGAATAAATAAAAATAAAAATTATGTGTAAGTGAATTAAAACTTTGTTGTCAAACAGTTAAACATAATTTACAGCACTCTCGCTAGTAAGCAGTTTAAAAAGGTAACATAATGCTTGCAACGCGTAAACGAATTTATTTGAAAACTTGTCAACATTTTCAGTCCGCGACTGTACATAGAAACAAACAAACTTTACCTCTTTATAATATTTGTGTAGATGTGAAAGATGGGTTGGGAAAAATAATTAACGTCTTTTTATCTAACCAAACGAGTTCCATATTGGATTACGTAGTCTTTTCGAAATTAAATAAACATGAGCCCGCGTGCTGAATCCCAATGTTGGCCCACTAATGAGAGGTTCTATTATTTGCTTATGCAATTAAGAGCTTCCATTATTATTAGCCCGTACGGAACCCTAATAACGTTAAGCTTTGGTCTCTTAAAAGCCACGATCATTTCAATTGGAAAACTTATATTATTGCAAAAAGTTGAAAAACAACATAATATGTATGACTAGTACGAGTATTTATTGCAAAAATTCAAAAAATCCCACTGAACGTAACTGAAAATAGATTTTTACAGCCACCATATTATTTTTTTTACATTTTCTATAGCCTATGTCAGTTTTGCGATCCAGACATATCCAACGACACCTCATTTCTCAAAATCCGTTCAGCCTTTTGACAGCCAAAAGAACTCCCATAAATACAAACATACATACATACCCTTACATACGCCGCAAACACATTAACCTCTTCCTTAGCTACGCAGTCGGTTAAAAAACAAAAGCAGAATCGTCCATAAAAAGTTTCGGTTAGATGATGACGAAGAATTTTACGATAAAAGTAGCATAGCATACTAATTCTCTTTACTATAATCACAGATTCATCAAAATCGGCTACTTAAGGCCCAGAACTTTGAAAACTGCAAGTATTGCAACCCTAATCATTCTATTACCGCTTAATAGATTACATTGAAATTGAACTACACGATACTCTAGGATATAAGTGATAAATCAACCGGAGCTAAAACACGAATTAGTTAGAAAACCTTGGTTAAAGATCATGTCAAAAACGCCTCTGAAAATTCAGAAATTCCCTAATTTATCCAGAACAGTAAGGTATTTTGAATTTCTATTTCATATGAATGTAAATCAGTTAATTTGAAACAAATCAACCCAGCCCTTTGTTTTAAATAAGCTATTTACTTGAACATATAATGTTTTTTTATAAATTGTCGCTTTTGTTATATAATTCAGAGCAGCCATATTATCATGCCGCACTCTACTTACTTGTCATTTGGGTATTTCGCTTCGTGCTGTCTGATTCCGCGGAGATCCGCGTTGCTATACGACCTAGGTCACTTTTTTTTGTAACTTTTACGTAAGGAATAGTGTGACGAGTATTCTGGGCCTTAATCATTAACATTTGGTATCACCCTTACAGCCGACTGAAGTAGTCTTTTAGTGATTTTTTTGAAGTCAGTTTATATTATGATCAGGGCACAAGCTTTTCTGTCAATATCAAAGTAATATAACTTTGATATTGCGTATCATGACCTATCAAGATTCTATTGAAGTAGTATTACTTTAAGCTTTTTACAAGAGCGCTGGTGCTGTAGAGGTAGTACCCCTGCCTCACGATCCGAAGGTCGTGGGTTCAACCCTGGTCGTGCACAATTGAGTTTTTCGGTTGATTTTCAATGAGCCCGGGGATCACAGTCGTGATCACATTTTTTTTTATTATTTGATTTAGTGTTACTTTAAGCTTGAAACTTTGACGTTTTTAAAACATGATGGTTTGTAAAAAGTTGTGGTAAGGCCTCAGTGCGTTGGCTGTGAAAAAGCGGTCACCGTTTTGAAAGAAACCTTCGTTTCAGTTATCGCGTGTCAGATTATTTAGGAAAGGAGCTTACGGGGTCCTAACATCTTACTAAGAACAGAATAATTGGTTTATCTGCGGCGACTGAGAGATATAAAATATTATTTATACTTAGCTATAAAGATAATACTGTTTATAAACGGCGATGGGCTTGCAACCTGTCACGTACGGAATACTGCAGTACTATCAAATCTATAACAAAAGCGTGCGTGCTTCCGCCTCCGTAAACCTGTCGAGAGAGAGTTGTCAGAAGAAGAGGAAGGAAGTTGTCATTGAGAATACGGAGGCGGAAATTTCACATAGACAATATTTTTGGTCATAGACAACTTATTAACTACTTATAATTAGGGGCGTTAACAAAACGCCACAAACCTTTTATTAAAGGTTCATAATTATTTATTTAAATGCACAATGTCAGCATCTGGCTGTTCACACGTGTATCTATTTTATGAACTGTAAATTATTAATGAAAGTTCCTAGTAACATAAGGCTTCGAACACACAGTCCCCTTACGGCGCGGCACCGTTCTGCGGTCGAGTTCTGCGTTTTGCGTTCACTTACAGTAGGTTTCTATATGCTATCTATCTGTGGTTTTTGGATTTTGGATAGGTATTTGACATAATTTCTATAGGATTAAATGTCAAATACCTATCCAAAATACAAAAAACCACAGATAGATAGAATATAGAAACCGGCCGTTAATCTATGCGGTGACCGTCACGTCAGTCAGTCAGTAACGTCAGTAAATCCTTTCACCACACTGATTCGGGAAAACACTGACACGATAAGAAGTCAGTACGTAAGAGTTTTATATAATTACTAGCTGTAGCCCGCGACTTCGAACGCGTAACATCCAGCGTGCGCGAAAACTAAGCATATCTTTTTTATATGTCAACCGATTTTGATGAAACAAAGCCCAAGTTATAATCCAAGTTTATCTTAATAAATTATTGAAAACTGCATTCGATTTGGTTCAGCTGTTGTGTAGATTAGCGCGAACGAACGCACAGACAAACAGATAATCAGACAACATAAGTAATTTTTTTTTTCAAAAACTTAAGTTCTTGGTTAAGTAGTATGTCCTCTTTAGATAACAATAATTTTTATTTCAAAATATCAAAAGTACAGACATGGCTTCTCAACGATTTTATTAACTCAAATTAATGATTGATTAATTTCTTTCTTTTAATTAAATTAACTTTTCTTAAGGCGCGGCAGCTAGCTAGTGGCCAGCGGCATACTGCCTGTTGCATGAAAAGTCTAAGTTTTATCCCTTCGAATTGTAATAATTTGAAATAACAATTTGTGTTAAATTTAAATAATAAAAATGAAACACACATTTTATTTATAAGAAAATTATCTACCCGTTGGTGTAAAAAAAATATGGAAATGACCTCAACTTTAGAAGGAGAAGCAGATTTTGTTTATTTTTTGTGGTTTTTTCGAGAATTAATACTAAAGTTAGTACGACGTTTAAACAAAATTTCAAACTCAGACTTTAGAGATAAAATATTGATTATTTTCAGTGACCTTTTAGTTATTTTCCAGTACCCTTATTTACTGAGGGTAAAACATCTGAAAAACAGCAAAACTCCGCGATACGCTGACCACCGAGCCTTAATGTATAGACTAACTCGACTGACGCTGTCCTGTCCGAATTTCAATAAATCAACGTTGCAATGTTTTACCTCACTATAAAAACACGAAATACGCGCCTTAATATTATTTCACAGTAGGTACCTACTTCTAAATATTTTTGCAGTATTTTTGCAATTACAGTAAAGAACATAGATGAAAAGAATTTGTGTAACTCCTGTAATTGCAAACTATTATACATTTTTCATAACATGCACACCAGTTTATCTGGAGCTGCCAGCTTACTTGTTTAACGCGATTGTTGTAATTATATGGGTTCAAATTATGTTGGTTTTAAACATTCCGTGATTATTGAGGGTACTTTTATTTATTTAGGCGCTATAAAGCTAGCAGTTTTGTTTTATTAATGGTCTCTAGCATTTTATTGTAGAGAGTAATGGGGGTTTAAAGTTTTTGACCTTTGTTGTGGCTATGTTGGGTTTGAAAAGGCCATTTTGTTATTTAGCTAACCCGTCAGAAATTGTCCCGTTAAATTTTCAGTTAATCCCATGTAAAAATCACTTTCCGTTTACACGAGTTTTTATTTTTTTCCGGCATTTTATCAGTTTTTCTTGCCAAAAATTTCTTTCAGACTTAAGTTCGGAAAATGTGAGGAGCTTTCAATGAACATAATATTTTTTATGTACCTACGAGAATCTTTGTACATAGATTATAATATAGTAAGGTACCAGGTAGAACTTTGACATTTAAAAAAGGTAAGGTTTAAAGAACCTTTTATGAAAAGAGTAAAAAATAGGAAAAAAATACTTAACCTTACTTTGTAATTAAATACATTCATAATGTAAATGAAAACATCGCACGATCTGTTATAATTTGTCACGTGACGCTTAATTAACATTTCACGCACACGTTATCAGCCTCGTTTAATTTGCGAGTAAAAAAAGAAAAACGTTTTCTTTTTTATAAAGAAGGCTAGCATAGGAACTCATTGAAAAAAAAATGGAAAAATATTTTGTAATAGGTACGACAATTCATTTCAATTTCCTTGCTTTGAGTCTCTTTGGCTTATAAACTTCTTTACAAAAAAATGGTTTTGGTATGGTTATTTTAGTAGGTACTTATTCCATGTTTAAAAGTGTATTATTAATATGAATTAAATTGTATGGTTGTCAAAAAAGACCGTCAAATTTTAGTATTAATACCTACTTTAGGTACCTAATATTGAAACTTTGATTTTCTTCGAAATTACAAGCGATAAAAATTTGTACTTTCTATTTTGTACAAGATTTTCTTAAAAGGCGGTCGCAATAACTGTTGGTTTTTAGAAAAAATATTAGTAAAGAATACACTAAAATATTATTTGTACCTACTTTGTTTTTGATTGTTTTTAAATAATAGAACCCTGGACATGTATATTAAGTTGGTACGAGTACTAATATCTGATAATCTGTAAAATTTTAAATTTATTTTAGATTAGGTATAATGTCAAAATAATATCAAGAACTAGAAAATTGTAGGTTCTGGCTCCACTTAATTAGGATTTCACGCGTCCGTTCAATTCCCAAGACCCGAACAAATGGCCGGTATTATAAAATTTTTCTTCGAAAGTGGCGATAGCTGCCATGATTGCTGAGGGACCAAGTTTGACAAATAGTTCTCTATTAAAACACCTATTTGAACCCTTTTATAAGGTACGTTTTACACGAGGCACTGACATTGACCAATAGACCAATTTGACAAACACGGTTGTAAAAATTGTATTCTTCTTCTTTGTTAATGGCATCGCTTTTTTGAGGTCGATTTTGCCAGTGTCAAGTGTTTAAATGAAGTAGTATTGTCAATGTCACAAAGACAGTCAAATTGTCAAGTCAATCTTATATACTTATATAAAAATGAATTGCTGTTCGTTAGTCTCGCTAAAACTCGAGAACGGCTAAACGGATTTATCTTATCTTGGTCTTGAAATGTTTGTAGAGGTCTAGGGAAGGTTTAAAAGGTAAGAAAACTTATATTACTTACTTAAACCGCGCAGACGAAGTCGCGCGCGGGTCAGCTAGTTTTAAACAAAAGATGGCTGTTTTTTCAAAATTCATAACACATAAACACTGGGGAAGAAAATATTTATGAAGATGCCACAGACTAAAAAGAGTTTGAAATTGAGACTCAATGGTTTCATTCCGCAGGGAAAACTATGCTTAATTATAATCTGCAAAATTGTGTTCTGAATCTATGGTCATATACATATATCACCACACCGATGCCTATGAAACAACTTAAAAAAATTGTAGGGCGAAATGAAATAAGTATCTACTTATGTAAAATAAATCACCAAAAGTATTTTTTATTTGTAATGGCGCCAAAAAGTCGAACGACTTTACGCGCAGTTTACCAACCCACTTTAACTTTGAGGTCAGAGTTGTACGCAAGTGCCCAAAAGTTTTCGACTAGCAAGCGAAAACCTTATCTATTACGGAAGCAAACCAATAAATAACTAACGGGAAATCTTTTACATTAATAAATGGGTTATTCCCAGTGTCAGCAGAGTTCAATAAGAAAGTATTAGTTTGTATTTGGTGGTAGTGGTGTTCCAAGAAACATAATCTGTGTGACTGCTCAATGGACCATAAAAAGGGATCATCTTCGAGAAAACGTTCAAGCGTAGTGGTGTTTCAATTCAACCTATAGTTTCTTACATCTTATTTTTTATTTCTATTTCTCTCCAAATTTATTATGTCGTTCAATACACTACAAATACAATGCCTTGGTTTGGTAGAAGATACTGTATAATCTGTCACAATAAAATATTAATTTGATTGGTTATCAAATTTGGCAACTAACAAAAAACTTTTTTTGTAAGTACCTACCTAACACGTGACCGAAATCTACTTTCTTATCTGATCGAGGGGTAACATCGTGGATTACCTAACTGGGTTAATGAAGGACTTCTCATGCTTTTTTCTGTGCCATATTTATAAGTTTCTATTTTTATGAATGTAAATAGGTGCATGCTTTAGCAAAGCACAGTATAACCTATTTAGTATTGATCAACAGACAACTATAAAAGTTTATTTTTGAGGAAGGATAATGTAAACTTTTATTAAAAAAAAACATTGTTCCAATTTCAATTTTGTCTCTGGTTAAAATACTATCTACTTCCACCAAGGCACAAGCCCACGGGAAGAGTAAAATTACACTCTTTGTCAACCAGCCAGTACCGGGTATCAAATAAAAGAGTTGAAAAATTGTTGCTATAACTCGTAGTGATGTAAATTGTATGTGTGAACGTGATCGATGAAATAGATCGTCCGTCAAGGATTCCAAAGGAAAAGGAAATGAGCTGAGCCTTTCATGAGTTGTTTTTTGTCGGATTATTTGAGTCGTCTCTTAGACCCTTGGCTTTTATACGCTTTTTTGTTGATTGGGCTTTTGTTCTTACACCCTTAAATTTAATGCGACAAAGTTAAATGTGTGACAAATTCAGCTTAGGTACAGGGTGTCTTTATACTTTATTATTATCAAAGTTTATTTTATGAAGCTGAATAACTGATTGAGTTGACAATTAAAACACAGCCTAAACTAATTTATAGAGAGCTGAAATAAATGAAATACTTTCCTTGCAGAGTAGGCGCAGAAAAGAGTTCTCATTAATGTCATTTTATGACTTGAAATAGTAGGTACAAAAGTAACGGTAGGTAAAGACTTTAGTTACCATTAATAAAAATAAGCAGGCTACTTTTACTACTTACTCATGTTCCTAACTAATTTATACTTGGAGCTATATTATTGCCATACCTGTAGGTACTAACATTCTGGAATGTTTGTTATCGTAATCTTCTTTGAATCCAATAAGCTCAGACTTATTAATTATTTAAGAAAATTCCATTGTCATATACTCTCAGGGAAATAAAATACGAACTTTACGAGCAGGTACGAGTATATCACGTCACTCACCGTCAGGAACGTAAACGTTCAAATACAGACAGTCCTCGGAATAATCTTTCTTCCTTGGCTCCTCCATTTGCGAATCTTGTAACTTCATAAACAAGTCATCGTGTTTCGTCAGCGTACTTTGTACATCTTCTTTTTTTGGGTCGCTTTGCATACAATCAGGTGCGTATAGTGTGGCATTTCTTACGCCCTCCCAGTTGGGTAAATCGGTATATTCCGGTGGCATAAACCTTCGAAAATCAATTGGAGGTTGCGCGTAAGGTATGCCCACGTAAGCCGCTATTCTCTTTGTCCGGAATCTTGTAATGTACATTCCTGAGACGGTTCCTTGATTGGCCAATGTTATTTGTTTCGGTTCCCGCGCCGATAAAACTATCGACAGTTTTAAGAACAACACTATTGTTCGAATCATTTTTAACGAATTGCTTTTTCACCTTTGAATTTAGAATGTGTCATTGTCAATCTTCTTTTAAACTTTTCACTATTTTTTTTTTATTTTTTTTAAATCACATTTTAGGCTAAGGCATTTTGGCATACAGCCTGGTTTTGTGGCCGTTTGGGTTCGAAGGTGGTGCGTTACTGTTTCTCGTGCAGACTTCGGCTCGTAAACAGTGGGGCTGTCCGTCGTTATAGCGACCAAGGAATTGCTATTGTGGACTAGAGTGGTTTAGAAGTGGCTTTTATTGTGTTAGTTCTTTGTACAAAAAGCTTAATACATTTTAAACTTGAACATTAACAAGTGGAGCGCTGGTGGTGTAGTGGTAGCACCCTTGCCTCACGATCCGAAGGTCGTGGGTTCAAACCTGGTCGTGCACCAATGAGTTTTTCCATTCGATAAATTTATGTGCGCAATGCCAGTGCTCTTAAACGGTGAAGGAAAACATCGTGAGGAAACCGGCATACCCTAGAACCAAAAATTCGAAGGTATGTGTCATAGGTTAGTATTCTTATAAGCGGCGATGGGCTTGCAACCTGTCACGTACGGAATACTAACTACTGTGCAAAATGTGGGCATGTACCAAATGTCATGTTTGGACTTGCCTCTGACTACCCCCTTTAGATATCCTCAAAGATCTAAGTATCTAAAGATCTGAGGAGATATCTACCGAGCCCGGGGATTACAGTCGTGATCATATATATATTTATATATATATGTATTAACAAGTGGAGAGATACGATTAGAAAAAAATCTACTTACGAGTAGGTACATTAGGTATAAATGGATTATATATGGACGATTGCGAAGTTTTTGTAAACATGTTATAAGACTATAACCTAGGTAGGTATTAAAATCGATGATCACATTGTAATCAATATGGGCATTACTAAGGATTGCCAATAAAATTATGCGGTGAATAAATATCTACGGTGTAGATTACAACCAATTCTTTTTAAGCTTAAAAAATCTCTGAGATTTTAAGAAGATATCTAATATTTTTCTAAAGCTTTGTAAGTAGGTACAATAAATCTTCTTACATTATCCTTAAAGACATCATGAAAATTATTTTCTCCAAAGTTATTGCTGCCGTGGGAATTATTATTTGTTCTATCATTTTCTGTTTCATTTTACGTACCTAATCTCATCTAGATCTCTGGAGATCAGTACTCTTAACACCAATTTCTAACACTTTAATTTTTTTAAGTATTCGTGGTATCTTTAAAAAAAAAAAAATATTTGGTTTATTTTTTTGGTTTTTCCAATTCTAAACGATGAACAGATAGTAAATGCGTACTTATCTAGCTTTTTTTTTTACAAATATTACCCACTTGCTACGTGAGTAGTCACGAAGAGAATAGAGCATTTAGCAGTAAATTCGCTGCGTTCTCGAGACTATTAGAAACTGGTGCTAAGGGTACAGACTAATTAGGTTTTACATCCACGGCGCGTGGCGTAAGTTAGATTATGCTTTTGTAGTTTAAAATTCTAAATGAGGGATTAGATATTCCTTCAAACTAAATATGATAGTATACTGACTCTTATCAGAGCCGTTACTCGCAGAACATTAGTTTTTACTACCATGCTGACATAAAGCATTTTGAATATTGGTAATTTAAGCAAAATTCCAAAATAGCATAATTATGTTTTTTTACCATACCGCGAATACAACCTTTGCTTTTTTATTTCCGTCATGTGGCCTATCGTTAGATAGGTCTTTTAAAAACATAATGAGATTGCACTCACGCTTTCTCGATACGGAAATTCGTTTAATAAATATTAAGTTTTGAAGTGATGATTTTGTCCAGTAACTGACTAAACTGTGCACGTTCTGAAACGGCCACCATTTTGAAAAAAAAAAGTAAGAGTAGGTATTATCTGTGGTATTTTAAAGTCAGTTCTAAAAGTTCTGTGGTTTACAAATAGTTGGCAGTAAGCTTGCGACGCGAAGATCGCGTGACTGTAGCAAAGGCAGTCATTGCATTCAGCCATTGCTTGTTTTTCTGTTTTTGTAACCCACCTCATTCCTCATCTCCCCCTTTATGGGTCATTCAGACTTACATTATTGATTTTGTCATTGTGGTATTTCTTTGATATTGCCACAGAATAACCTATATTTTATTATTATACCTTTAAACGAGCAATTCTTGTATATATATAAACGGAATCTCGGAAACGGCTCCAGCGATTTTCATGAAATTTAGTATGCAAGGGGTTTCGGGGGCGATAAATCGATCTAGCTAGGTTTTGTTTTCCAAAAAACACGATTTACCAGAAAAAAACCCGAGCAAAGCTCGGTCATCCAGGTACTATTCAATTATAGCCTTGGTTATACTTACACATATTTTTTGAAAATTTTAGTATCCCGATGATTTTTTCCGGGTTAAAAATCCTGTATTTTATACGCAGATATACCTACTTATATAACGTGAAGTTTGTTTTTTAATTCATAATAGTAATCAAAATAATAAATCTATTAAATCACACGGATTATTTTTGAATCATCTGTCTATGAATATATATCTGGTAAATTTCTCTAATAAACCTTTCCTTATTTCAATTCAAACCAGTTATAATATTCCAGTTCAGCAATCGATTAGGATCAATGACAGAGTCAATCAAAGAGTAGGTCAGTCCCCCAGCATAAGAAACTCAAGGTTGATCAGCTCAAGTCTAGGACCTACATTGACCGACAGATTGAACGGAGCAATATTCGACATTTGCTATAAAAACCATAAAATCGAGCCCAGTGGAGCGTTGAAGACCGAAGTCAATTTTCTTTTGAAATTCACAATATTGAATCGTCCGTTTTCCACAACACTGACTTGAAATTGGACGTTTTTAAATGATGGTAGAACTTAAGCTACTTTTTATTGGCAGTAGAACTCTTTGGGATAAAATAACTTTGAGAAGATAGTTAGAAAACACTTGTACACTACACAACACTGAAAAGTTAAATAGCGAAGCAGAAAAAGCAGCCGTATCACTAGAAGCTTATCCAGTAAATCCAGTAGGTAAGTATATTTTTATTAACAAGAAGTATGATACTATAATTTTTCAGTACTCCTATACAATTACATCGAAAGTTAAAACAATGACGATCGGTTACGTGTCTTTAAAAATACTAAACACAAAATCGATTTTCCAACATTTGCATACATTTTCCACTCACGTGGTTAGCGCCTCGCTTAACTTTGAAAAGGGCGTAGTTTCAATACTGAACTATTTTATGGGTTACAGTCACGTGATACAACGTTATTGGGACTGCAGCAAAGATGTATATATTGTATAGATATAAGCGTAGCTATAACCTATTTATAAGTAGGTAAGTAACAGTGATTATACATAATATGGTTATACAGGCTTATACAGGTTTCTATGAACATGATCAATACCTAATTATACGTCATATTCGCCTTACAAGCAATACTGAAACATTAGTAATTACAAGTACAACCTTTGCTTAGTTTGGGGCTAGATGGCGTTGTGGGAAATGTCCAACAATATTTATTTATTTATTAAATTCAGCTTTGACACAAGACATTCTAACACAATAAGTGCAAATAATCAAAGTTCAACTTACTATCATTTGAGATGCAAATGAAACAAACAGATCCCACTCTAAAATATATTTTTAGCGAAAAGTTTATTCGAATTCTCATCTTTCAAAAGCATCAGTAATGAAGTTAAAATATAATAATAAATAAGATACATAAGTCTTCTAATAGTATGTATAATAAATCTGTAGCTTAGATATTCATGCTATTTTGAAGGCTTTTCAGCTTTCGTGTCGCAAGAAGATTACCTAGAAACAGAATCTAAGAAATTATTGTAGGGCTACAAATTACTCCAAATGACATGTATTATTCGGCTAAAATATTTGCCATTATTATTAGGTATTCGTCCACCACATACGAAAGTTTTCTCCTATATTTTGGCATTGCTCCAACTTCGTAGCAATTGATATGAGCACTAGAAACTCGCAAAGCCTTCAATCAAAACTAATAAATACCCTTAGTTTTAGACCAGCTGTTATTATAGGTTGAGCTGGCAGTTATATAAATTACCCTTTTTACGAGAGACCTTGAAAGACCATTGACGGGTAAGGCTGTGCTAAAATTCTTGCTTGTACCTACATTTTCACAGTGATATTTTGATAAGCATTTTTTCAGTGCCCGTTTGAAACGCCTTAGCTATAATGTGTACCTATAGAAAACAAGCTCTTGCACGCGATTTCATTCGCATGGTCACGGCCGATTTGGTTGAGTCAAGCCTAGGTAATTTCACTTAAAAAAATGCGGTTCAAGTTTAAAGATTGCCAGCAAAGCCTCAGATCTCAAGTTGGATAAGTGTCTCAAAAGTTCTAAGCGATATGGGTACATCTGGTGCAAACAATTCTAAAGAAAAAGTGCTTTAAATAAATTGAGTCGTTATTGAAGGCTGTAGAATGAAATAAAGTAAGTAATCCTACTTACTTGTACTGATAAAATGTTGCTTCATGATCCTAATAGATTCGCTGTTTGTGTCTGATTATTTTTTTGTTTCCATAATCATTTAATATTTACTAGAAACTGCCCGCGGCTCTGCTCGCGTGCTATCTACCCGGGAAAAAGGAGCGTACTTGTTATTTTCGTTCATAAACTGCGCGTATTCCAAGTTCATCCATCCGTCCAAACTTTTGCATTTATAATACCTATTACGAGTACTAAGATAGCAGGTCCATTTGAGAACCAACATTTTTTCGTGTCAGTTGAAAATCACATGAATAATTTTGAATCGTAAATAGATGTTACATAGATGATCCTTGTTATTTTTGTTACGAATGCGAAAATACATTTCTCTTATAAATCAGGTTACTGGACTTGTGAAACGATTAAATTATTATTATTGACTTTCATCTTTCTGCCCAACATTGATATTCTTGCATTTACCTCTGTTGTAATGTTATCTTTCACACAGTCCATCCATCTTTTCTTTGGCCTCTATTATCATTGGCCATGATTTAAAATAATTTTACCATTAATCCTATTGACTTTAACCACCCTTCGCCATTTCTTATCGCCCAGATTTAAATCTAACCTTGGTTTTATAGTCACATTCTTTCAGAAACGATTTTATACAGTTCAAGGGTGAATTTTGTTATTCATGTGGTCCAATACAGTTTTATCAGATTGCCATTGCTTTTAAAAATGTGGAGTTACGGCCGATTCAAATATTTTCTTGGAAGAATGGTTATTGGCTGTGTTGTTTATTTTCTGTAAAAGGTGCATACATACTTTTATGATATGTACCGTATTTTATATTTTTTATATTAGTAAGTAAACGGGCCTTTGCATCTATTTTTCAGATAATTTCAGCAACATCAAGTGAACTTTTTACTCACAAGACATCGATAGTGTTTGTGACAGTTTTTGTTTGAGTAAGCTTGTCTAGCACCTTTAAATATGGTACCACAGCCGTATCTGAAGTTTAGACTGGTCACGATGCGCGGAACTGGCTAAGCTGCGGGTTTCCTCACGATGTTTTCCCTCACCGTTTGAGACTTTTAGTAGTTAAACCGAAGAAATTGGTTAACGACCGGCTTCAAACCTACGACTTTTGATTTGGAAGGTAATCGTAACTACCACTAAACCAACAGTGCTCAGGAATACTGACTACATAGTAGGTACTATTGTTATAAAGATAACTAATTGCTAAAGTTTGTAAGGTATCCAAGAGCTTTGCAATTAGTTAAGCGTAGTCATTGTTTTGTAATCTGTGTCGGTCTTACTAATACTAGCCACTTACTGTCACAAGATAGAGAAAGAGATTTCACTTATACACATGGAGATACAATTAGGGTTTATCTTGGTAATAAGCAAATACTAGACGTAAACGTTTTAAATGACATTTCTTCTTTTAATGAAATTTTATCACATTTAAAAAAAAAAATGTTAATTGATGTTGAATAAAAGCACGGAAAATCAATGAAATAAAAGAGTAAAAGGAAAAATTTTAACTTGTTTAAAATTGGGCACTGTAGTGGTGGTGTACGAGTAGTGGTAGTCCCTGCCTTACGATCCGAAGTTCGTGGGTTCAAGCTTGGTCACGCATCAAGTGGTTTTTCCATTCGAAAAAATATGTGCGCAATGCCAGTACATCAGCAGATCCAGGGGATTACAGTCGTGATCATGTGTTTTTTAAGTGTTTGTTGCAATGAAATAAGATCGCTTATATATTACATATTTTAGCTAGTCTGACTTAACAATAGAATTACCACTATGTATTCATTATATAAAATAAATAAAAGCGACAACATTATTCATTGCTCATGGTACGATTGAGTTGACCGGTTGACCGGACCGTAAAATAAAAAACGGTGAACGATAAAGTAAAATAAAATAAATAATTTTGATTGCAACAACTTTGACTTAATAATCATACATTGAACTTGAGTCAGTTGATGATCCACTTTAAACTTTTAATAGCCGCCTCTATTAAAGCACCCACCGTGCCGAGCAGTACTCTGTGTATCGAACTTTGTTTATAATTAATGTTGCAATAATTATGTAGGTAAGTACTGAAAGTTTCTAGCTAGTTTCAGTTACGAACTAGGTAAATAAATACGTCTTGTACCTATGAGAAAAAAAATAAGTTATAGGTTATGACCTGAAATAACAAATAGATTACTTTTTACCTTCCCGGGTAAAAAGTAATCTATTTGTTATTTCAGGTCATAAACTACGCGTTTTCCTAGTTTCATCCAGATCCGTTCAGCCACTTCAGCGCGATTGAGTGACAAACATCCATACTTACATCCACATTTACATCCCTCCATCTATCCATTCATCCAAACTTTCGCATTTATAATAGAAGGATAGGACATCGACAGACGTGAAAGATAAGTGGAATTGCCCACGATTTTGTTCACGTAATTTTTTTCATAATTTACCCCCTCGCTGTACCTCTTGTAGGTTGAATTACGTTCATCTCCACATCCCAAAAGGATCCTTCTCCAAATTTTAAGCTAAATTAGTTGGGTAGTTGCTCGTGTTGCGCTGAGGTAATAACAGTAGTAACACGGGAATAATTAATTCCCATGTTACTATCAATAGGCCCAGTAGTAAGATGGGAAGTTGTTTTTACCCATTGTACAAAGTCTATTAGGAAACAAAACTGGTGTAGTTCGATGATTGTTACTCTTCCTCGAAATTTTACTCAAGAATTCCCAAGTACTTAATTACGCAGCTAATTTCCCAAAAAAACCTGTATCACTCAATTAGTATGCATTCTACGTCATAATTTTATTACCCAGAAACTTGTTTTTAGAGGTCCGTTATTAACTCACAACAATACCTTAAATTAGTGGTCCTATTATTTCGGCGGGCAAGCAAAGTTTTCGACATAAGATCTTATTTTTTTCACGTTGAAGGCTAAATTACCATCATATTATACACACATAGGTACATAATATAATATTGTTTACATTATAATCTTACCCCTCCACCACGATTGCAACATCCGCGATCCTGTTATACTTATTTTGTTTTACTATCTCTCATTGTTCATTTTGTTTTTAACGGTTATTTATTTAAAAATATATTATATAATGCATATCTATATTTAATATTAAGATAATGAGATATGAAAAAAATAAAGAAACTTTTGCTACCCGTGTGAAGCCGAGGCGTGTTGCTAATGAAAATAATTTACGTTGGTCTACAAGAGCGAGCATCATTCAAGTTAAGCCGTGAATAAAAAACGTACGGAACCATATGAAAGAAAGCACTACTCGCAAGTTTAAAAAAAACTATCTCTGTTATCGTGGCATCTCATTACCAAATCATTAAAGCCTTTATATACTCACGATAGTGGTAAACTATATAGTATGTACACATTAGTGAAATGAACCGGACGTAACTAAGAAAAAAAAACAATATTCATATTCATAATTAAGTATTTTTAAATTGATCGATAGTTGTGGTAGACGATAACACTAGAAGTGATTTTTAAACCTATTCTTTTCATAAAGGAATAGATAATCAATTAAGTAAGTTATACCTAGTGAGCTCATAAGGTTTTTAGAAATTTTTCTTCTTCTTCTTCTTGGCGGGTTTTGAATCAGTGTGGTGAAAAATAAAAATTCGTCTAAGAAGCTCATCTTGTGCACTATAACAATTATTATTGAAAAAAATGTCAATGTACTTTTACATTGACATTTTTTTCAGATAGACATAAATTTCCAGTTATCAAAATGAAGACAGCATCTCTAGCAATACTATCGCTCTCTATCGTTCTCATCATCAGCTGTGGTGCCCAGAGGTCACCGTATGCTTTTAATGGTTATGGATATCCTACCTTAAAGCCTACTGAAGCGTCTTTGGATGACAGGTACCGGTATCGATATTAGTCGTTTTCTCTCTCATTCGATCACGGAATAAGTATTGGCTTTTCTCAACTTTACATCAGCTAAGAGTTTAATTTTTTGGTAGTAAATCCAATAATACCTCATTTAATTTAGTAGTAACTACCTGTATTGCACCAGGTCTAAAAATTTGTAAAGAAGTGACAATATTGTCGAATTTAAAGACAAGTGCTGTAAAATCTACAAATATGTAGAATTGTAGGTACAATTTTGCAATTTTGTAAATTTAAATTTAATTTTAACCTTTATTTTAAATTTTTCCAAATTTTTTTTATTAAATAGAAACTTGTAGAATTGTAGCTGGTTACATTTAATTGTATTTTACAATTGTACTGTTTATTAAATAGGGGCCAGTCTGTGGTGGATTAATAAAACGGCACCCTGATTATTATATGATACCTACTCCATTGCTCGAATAATTCACCGCTTGCTAGAAAACTCTTTACAATAATTCTCCAACTGCATTTGATTTCCAGGTTTAATGCGGATGGTACCCCGACTACGACGATGAGACTGCCCATGGAGGCGTTAGGAGACTATGAGATGGTGAAGCGAATGATGAAACTTCCCCAAGATCAGCAGCCATTCTGGTTGCTCAACTGGCAAGCTTTGGAAGCGAACCGTGGACTACCACAGACTTACAGTCAGCGAGGAAATAGCTTCGTCGATTTTAACTAAGCTGGATACAACCAACTTCTGTAGGTCTACCATGAGTTGTCACATTTAGATCGGCTGACGTTACTACAGTAGTAATAGTACGTTACTATGACATAGGTATGTCAAAATTGTTACTCATGGTACCAAATTCTAAGCAAATGAATAAAGCGCAAACTACAGTCGCTGTAGTACGCTGTGACGTAGGATAGTTAACTACGCAACGTTTTAGTACCCAACTATCCGCTAGAGGCGCTGTACAAGTTTTCATACAATTTTTTAACTACAGTCGCTAGCGAGTATAGATTGTGAAAACTCATGGTAGACCTACTGGTAATTTTTAGATTACGTAATGTCAAATGCAAGTAAAATGTCAAGTTTGTCTTTGACTACTGAGATTTGTACTAGTTAGGTTCCCTTAGTGCAAATAAATATTAATATTTTTTAAACGATTGAGTAAAACATATGTATATTTTTTTTAAATATGAGTGTCGTGAAAGATTTTTGATAAAGTAATTTCAAGAAATGATGACGCTTTTTTAAGTTTTACTAAAATAACTGAAAAAAATGGAAACAGAAAAACTCTAAAAATTATAATAAATTTGAGTCGAGAGTTAAAGTTAGCACCCGGTTTGGCTAAATTTTATATAGCAAGGGTACCCCTAACATTAATTAACATTTAGGCACAATGGGTCTATAAATATTCTTAGCCGAACTAGTATTTGTGACTTCACTGCTGATTGATTCGAAAAATAATAGTTTGTAAACGTTATAATATTTTAAATTTCATTTATATATCTATCTTTTTTTTTTGTCAAATTTTGGTTTTTTTTATAAATTTTGGTTATTTGATTTGGTTTATTTATTAAAAGTAGATTATTTTAAGGTTATATAAAATTCTTTGTCAAAACCTACATTGCTACTAAATCGATTGTATATAATTCTAGTAAATCGGGAAAAGTAGTTTACACTCTCTGTTTTTTTAATTCTAGGATAATGTCCTTTTGATGGTTACCTATCGAATAGAAAAATCCACGTTGCAAAACTAGGGGCCCTACCACAAGCTCTCCGGGCAATATCAAAGTAATATAACTTTGATATTTCGGACGATGACTGAAATTATAGAAATTGTATTGAAGTAGTGTTACTTCAAGCTTAAAATGTGACATTTTTGAAACATGATGGTTTATAAGACTCTTTAGTCAACTGAGACCAGTAACTCCCATTTGTTCTATAGGACTATGACGTCATAGAACTGTTAAAACTTTTTTATCCCTGTAGTTCTATGGTAAGACTGTTGAAACGAAAATTAGCCCATTTGTTCTATAGAACTAATAATACCTAGTAACTTCCATTAGTTCTATAGAACTGTTGGTCCATGGAACTTTTAAAACTTTTTTTGTCCTTTTAGTTCAATGGTAAAACTACCGCTGTCAACTTATCCCGCGGGATGAGTTGACCTAATGCATTTTTGAATTGGTCAGCTCATCCCGCTGTCAAAAAAAGACCGAAAATAAGAGCTTGTAAGGCCCCAGGTTTGACACACGACCTCATATCACGATGACACACTAGTTCGTCGATTCTTTTAGGCCCGCAGTTCACATAATCTAGTAATGTATTTGCATGTTAGGTTGCCACGATTAAACACGATTTATTCTCCGTCACGGTGTGGCACCCTTCTGCTGATAATGAGGCCACAATGCGTGGGCGTTCTAAGTTGTAACTGCCAAGGTGTAGACGGCGACTACAGATAAGTTAAAATTGCTGGATCTATGATTAAATTATATACGATTAAAATCTTATAAACATTGGACAACAATGGATCAAAATTTCCAAAGAGGCTGGTAAGTAGAAAGGTGGTATAACAGCGTTCGCTGGCTCCAGGCAAAAGATACTGGTACAAATTCCGCCCGTACGAAAAAAAATGTTTAGGTAGACGTTCTGTTGTTTTTCCACACTAGCATTTTTTTTTAAAACGAACTTTCTGTGGAATTGAGTTATTAAAAAACAGTATTTTAGTAACTGTAAATGTGAATAATTTAATCAAAATGTAACATATAATTTGCTTAAAGTTATTTAAACTTTGTTATTATTCTCATTAAAAATGCTTGGCCTTTGAGGGTAAGTCTGAGGGTTCTTCATAGCTTCTTCGTACTGCTTCCTGTTGATCCACCAGATCGGCTGCTGGTCTATAGGGAGGCTATCCAACCGATTCGCAGATGCCTGATCTCCGTTCAACTGTGGAGGTAGAGAGTCCTCTCCGAATTTGTTCGCCAGTTGTGGTTGCGGCAGGTCAGCTGGATATCCGATTGGTTGTCTTCCTGCGTAGAAAGGACGCTGACAGAAGCAGGGTATGATACCGAGGACTAGAAAGATAACTGTTGTTGACATCATGGTTTCTGAAAGAGGAAAAAACTGTTATTAAGTGTTTGAAGCGTTTGTGGTGAACTTCTTAGAACACAGGTATTAACGTGCTTGCATACACGATTGTGCACAATTATATTTTAGGTTATACTCTAAAACGTTAGGAAATTACGAAAAAAAATATATTTAAAATTGGAGAAGTCTTAACACCTTTAACAGCCTTTTCATCCAGCAAATTAAAGAGCTATGGTTTTAATTAATGAAATTTTATGTGCTGTCAGTGCTGACCGGTCAAAGAGGAAATTTGCGGTCAGCTCCACACAGGTTGACCATAAGAAGTATCTACATGTGGAAACGGTGACCGAAAAAGTACCAGATATAAAACCACATAAAAAACGATAGTGACTAAAAACATATTGAATGAACACTATATCACGGAAATTGCAATCAGTTATCAAATAAAGTAACCTACTTTATTTGATTACTGATTGCAAGGTAAACATCATGTAGGTATGGTTTTTATAGTGACACATCGTCACCTGATAACTAAAAATACTGAGCCTGTTTACTTAATTTCCTTCAATACTCTTTATAAAACGTTATCAGTTATTATACTGTAAAATGTTACGCAAAACGTAGGTACATTCTCACTGTAAAAATATTCCTTTGAAGCTTTTATCGGGGCGCTTAAACATGAAATAGATAAAGACCTTAGAAATAAATAAATAAATAAAAATAAATAAAAATAAAACAACATGATCACGACTGTAGTCCCCAGGCTCGGTAGATATCTCCTCAAACCTCTAGTGACTTAGATCTTTGAGGACATCTAAGAGAGTAGTCAGAGCCACGTCCGAACATGACATTTGGCACATGCCCACATTTTGCACAGTATTTAGTATTACCGTGCTTGACAGGTTACCAGCCCATCGCCGCTTATAAAAATGCTAACCTATGACACACCTTAGAAATCAATTACAAAATATTGATAATAAGTACTAAAATTAAGTCAAATCCCCCCATCAACTAGAAAAGAGCTGATGATCTTCAAACGGCTGAACAGATTTTCATGAAACATGGCTAAGAACACTCGGCATAAAATTATCTATAACACAAAAAAAACTAAACGAAAATCGGTTCATCCGTTTCGCAGCTACATTACCACAGACAGATACACATATACTCAGATACATTGAACTAAAATCCAATGAACTAAACACAATGCAGGTGCGTGAACTTCACATGTCTTATCTACACGCAAATCTAATTGCGAGCTCAGTGCTTTTAAACGGGGAAAGAAAACATCGCGAGAAAACAAAAGATAACCTAGAACCGAAAATTCAAAGATGTGTGTCATTGGCTACCTAGTAATATACTAAACGGCGATAGGTTTGCAATATGTGACGTACGGAATACTAATACTTTGTAAAGACGTGGGTATGTTCCAAACATAAATTTAGACATGCCTCATTATATTACCATTAGTTTTCCTCAAAGATCTGAGAAATTAAGGATCAATGCAGATGGCTGCCACACCTGTGGATTACATTGTGACCGACCATGTTTGTATATTTTTTGTTGGCAAATGGGTATTAGAAAACGGTTTTAAACACAAAAGTAAAAACTAAATAAACACACAGCTATTGTATTAACAGATAGTGATAAATGTAACCACCATGTGTGTACTTTTCGAATTTTGGTGATTTTCATAAAAAAAAGTGCCGTCCAAAGCAAAAAAAAAATTATTTACATAAATTTGTAGGTAGATGTAAAAATGTATTGATCGAATATTACTATTTACGAATGCAAAATAGTAGCCTAGCTTTTGCTCAATGGATTTTGATCTAATTTCGATAGTAAGAGCAGAGTGCAAAAAATATAAAATTCTATTCACCGTTTTTTATCTTCAGAAGCGACACAAGTGTGCTATGCAGTTATCACTGGAGGAATGTGCAGCAGTGTAAAACCGATGCTAATTTATAGTATTTTGTGCTCTACCGTATTGGTATATCAAAGGATAAAATGCAATATTGCCATAGAGTTAGAAAAATACAAGTTATTTACTTAGGACGTTCAGGCGTTCTTGACTAAAAGGGTCTTGTTTGACAGACAAACACAGACAGATAGACAGAATAATGGAAAAAGAGTGAAAGATTTCTGTATTTTACTTTTGAAGTAAGTGCTTTACCTTGACAACCATAACAAACTGACGGACGGTTTGCGTAAATTTCAGTACTTTTCGAATTATAATCTAGTCTCTAAAGAATGATGTTATTTTTGCATTTATACATAATTTAAGACATGCATAATTTATCTATGATTTGAATTTTAAAAAATCTTTTTGAAAGATTATTCGCTTTTCAAAACATGGAGCTTGTGATTTGATGAAACTGACGTTGTGGAATTTATTTAAATATAGCGTTAGAAACATTTTTTTCTTTCTTGTTTTACGTTTATACGAGGTAAACAAGTCACAGTGTGACTTGTTTGAGTGTAACTCGTTGGGAACCCATCGTACTAACCTAAGTCTCAAAATCAACATGGGTTGACTGGTAGAAATTCTACAACTATCAGTCAGTACACCTCTTGCTTATCTGTCAGAGAGGACACTATCTTACTAATTTATAAACGCGAAAGTTTGTAAGAATGTATGGATGTCTGGATGTCTGGATGTATGTTTGTTACTCTTTCACGGATTTGGATGAAATTTAGCACAGATATAGATTATAGTCTGGAATAGCACATAGGCTACTTTTTATCCCAGAAAAATGTACGGTTCCCGTGGGATACGGTTTTTGTTTTTCAAGGTATCACGCGGGCGAAGCCGTAGGCGGAAGCTAGTAAATCATATTTTCAAAAGCTTGATATCTAATATTAACTGTAATAACACAGTTTATGGTATTTAGCATGTCTATTACTTTGGTAACTCTGCTTCTACTCGGACTCACGACAGACAGACGTTTCTTGGGTTTACTTGTAATCCGCAGACGTCACCACAAGCGCATCTACACATTTTACATTCTTGAGTCATAAATAGTTTGAGAGGCACGGCTGAGGTTATTACCTTATTTTAGAGTTGAATTCTCGTAAAATAAGTTTGCATGAAAGAGGTTAGGTATAACCCAACCTTTTTTATGACGATCGCGTCTGAGGTCTTATCCTAAAAACTAATCTATGTATCACTCAGGTTTACCATGCTCTGTTAATTAAACTAACACCAGTGTTAAAGTTGTTTTGAATATCTTCCGTAAATTGAAATGACTTAAAATAGATAACGATACTTACCATTCTTGTTAATTTTGATACCTGATCAGGTGATGCTTTGTTAACAAAAGTTTGTTGAATTTGGACCAAAGTCCAACTTTGGACTAAAGTTCATTAGAAAAAAAAAATCTGATTCTTTTGATTATGGTAGTGGAGCTGTCTGATAAATGATTTCAGTTTCATAATATTTGCTTTCTCGCAAAATAAGCACAATAACGCACGTTTATAGTTACCCTGTGATACGTTTACTATAACGTAAGAAAATCACCACAGACTCTTGAACTATGAATGCGTTGCATTCTGACTATTAAATACCTTCGAAACAAAGGGCCCGACCGCGTTGACCTTTATAATATTCAAAACACGGAGTTTTGCGGTTAAATGTTTGGTTAAAGGAATCATCGTATGGTTAAACAAAGTTTACTTGTTAAGCTTAAATTTAATTTTTAATATGTTTCTTTTGTCAGCCACGTCATAATTAGACGAGCTTAATGAGAAGAAGAAGAACAAGCCACAAAAGAGAGCGCTGGTGGTGTAGTGGTTAGCACCCCTGCCTCACGATCCGAAGGTCGTGGGCTCAAATCTGGTCGTGCACCAATGAGTTTTTACATTCGAAAAATTTGAAGGTGTGTATCATAGGTTAGTATTCTTATAAGCGGCGATGGGCTTGCAACCTGTCATGTACGGAATACTAACTACTGTGCAAAATATGGGCATGTACCAAATATCATGTTTGGGCGTGCCTCTGACTACCGTCTTCAGATATCAAAGATTCAAGATCTAAGTAAATCAATGATCTAAGTAACTAAAGGTCTGAGGAAGATATCTATCGAGCCCGGGGATTACAGTCTTGATCATCTTTTTTAGAACAAGCCATAAAGCAGTTTACTATATCCAAAAATAAAGTAAGTACTTTTCAATTTATTAACCATATTTTTTATAGTTTTCACTATTGCTACCAATATTTTTCTGAGCACCCGTGTCAAACACTTAAGTAGGTACTGTTATCTGTGGCTTGCAATATTCAATTCTACCACATAATCTCAGGTTTCTAAATATGATTCTGATAGTTCAACTACACCAAATCTTTTCTATGAAGTTTGTTTTTTTACCCGACTGCGAAAAATGAGACTTAATGTACTCGGGATGCATATTATGTAGTACCTATGCGAGTTCCTTTGGTTGTCGGTGTAGCCCGAACGGCTGGAATGATTTTGACAAATTACGTGTTGTTAGATTTGCCTTTATCACAAAAGTGACAGGTTATATAAAATCCAGTATGGCGATTGGAAGCTTTTTTCAGTTACTGTTATTCGGTTTTTTTTATTTTTTACGATAAGTTCTAGTCTTATTTGTTTTTACTCGACTGCGAAGCAAAGGAGGATAATGTTTTAGGCTTCCTTTACCTTTCGATCTTATCCTTCTGACAGCAAAAATTTGGAAACTTTGACTCGTTGGGATAAGTCATACCTACAATCAAGCTTCAGCGCTCAGTGTCACATCTAAATAATCCGAATAAAAACCTGTCTGGATGTTTGTTTCGTTTGTGCTTCAATAACACTGCAACGAGCGGACGGTTTTCGATAGTGTGTGACGTGTTAGCTACTATCAGTCACAAAAACACATTTTGTTTGACGATTGCCATATTATGATGTAGAGTACTAACATGGCCTTATAAAATTCACTGCATCCTCACTATGTAGCTTGACCCTATTATGTTTTAATCTAACTTTGAAGTTAAAGCCATCTTAAAATTGCTTTTACAAAGCGTATTCTTTGGTTGACGGGTTAAAGATTTTACAGTATCCAATTGATTACATAAATATTTTATTGAAAATCGGTGTAGATAATGTGTTACAGTGAAAACTCATAACTAGTCAAAACTACTTTTGGCTGATATTTTTAGTTCGAAAGTTAGACTGTAACATTTTTACATAATCGGTTTTCTTCAAACCAGATAGGTTCCACTTAAAAAAATTACTGGGCGTAAGTAAATTACATCATCAAAACTATTCTCGCTTTATGAGTTTGTGACGTTGTTTATCGTCGGAGTCTGTGGCTTTTCCTCGTTACGGTATCCACTTTCTTTTCATACTTATAACTGGTAAAACCCAGAGGAGTATATTAGTATGAGATAACTGCAAGCAATAACCGTGACTATGCGTTTTTATTGACATATTGAGCGTTATGCGGGACGCGGGCGTTATCAGTACACCTTGTATGAGTTTTTGATAGTTTACGAAAATTGTTTTCGAGTAGTATCCTTTCATACATTAACCTCCATCGGAAATGTTAAGGAACTAAAATAAGGTCGACATCGTGAAAACTTGGTTTGAAAATCATTGCTGGGACTGCCGATTAGATATTTTCGATATTTTCGACCTTATTTTATTTCCTAACATATTATATCCGATGGAGGTAAATGTATGAAAGGATACTATTCGAAAATAGTTTTCGTAAACTATCAAAAACGCATACTAGGGGTAGGTACAGTGGTTTGTTTGTATTCATCATCGTCTTCCCCACTTGTGAGTGAGTCAGTATGTCAAGGTGTGTTTAGATGTAGAGCTAAAAACGTGAGTGGATGTGGTGTACCTACCTATATATCGTCGCTCAGCAACGCGGCAATAGTGCCCTAAGGGCGTTTTATAATGTCGGCTGTGAACCCTTTCATGTATATTTTAATACAAAACGCGGTATAATTACAATAAAAAATATTTTTAAATTCAAAAGTTCTCACGCATTGTTTTTTTATAAAATGGAGATACCAGGAACGGACAAGTAAGTATACTTCCACACAGAGTAATAAGCTTGTTACTACTTTCGCGTTTATGTTATACATATCTTGTTTTATAGTGCCATGTTCGGACCAGGTGTGTTGAAAGGATGTGGCCTTGGGTGCACTTTATAAATAACTAGCTGTCCCGCTCGCGACTTCGTTCACTTAAAGTATCTAAACTGAGTTTTAAACAAATCACACTAATAAAAAAAATTCATAAATAACTTTGACCCCCCCTTTCACCCTTTTTAGAGGGTTATTTTGGAATATCCAGAAATACGTGTCCATTTATTTTGCATTTACAGTACACAAACAAAGTTTCACACCAATCGCACCACCCGTCAAAAAGTTCCCATACAAACATTGACCTCACATTTGACCCCTTTTTGAAGATTGTATTGAAAAATCCTGAAACACGTGTCCATTTATTTTGCATTTACAGTGCACAAACAAAGTTTCATGAAAATCGCTCCACGCGTTAAAAAGTTTCATACTAACGTTTTCACCCTTTTTTACCCCCTTAGAGGTGGAATTTCCAAAAATCCCGCCTTAGTGGGTGGTTTTGTTATAAAAGGAAACCACCTTCCAAATTTCAGCTTTCTAGCTTTAGCGGTTTCGGCTCGGCGATGATCAATCAGTCAGGTCAAGCTCTTATATAGATATAGATAAAAGTAAGTAAAGTTGGTGTAGAAGTGCTCAGAACAGTGATGTTTTATCTATAAATTTCTGTAAATAAAATAATCTTGACATTTGAAGTGGAGTCAGTGATCTTATTCTTTCGCTAGCAGATCACGCAAAGGTCTTGCCAACAGTTTGATAATTCATGCTACTTATTGCTCATTAATTATTCCAGAAGTTGGTACCATCTCGTTACAACTTACTTAGTTTTCAGGACTTCTATAAGAAGAATAAGGTGATGTAGGTAAATGCACCTAACCTAAGTATAAAAAGGTCGTTTATTTATACATTTATTGTAATCACGCCATTAAATTTAATGCTCGTTCGTAAAACGGATGAGCGATCGCATTTAATCAATCATGTAACATATTCGATAAACGGGCTGTTTGGGGAGATTGGGAAATAATGAAATAAGGGAATGTTTTGCCAGCAATTTTCGATTTTTGACAAACCAGGTCGATGATTTGGTGTAGTATCTGTGGCAGAGAACGAAACTAAATAAAGTTTCGCAAACTATCACAACCCGAAATAAGCCCCCAGTACATAAGAAAAGTGCAAAAAAACACATGATCACGACTGTAATCCCCAGGCTCAGTAGATATCTCATCAGATCTCTAGTGACCTTAGATCTTTGAGGATATCTCAAGAAGGTAGTGGAGGCACGGTCGAACATGACATTTGGTTCATGCCAACATTTTGCACAGTAGTTAGTATTCCGTAGTGACAGGTTGCATGCCATCGCTGCTTATGAGAATACTAACATGACTCACATGTGATGTGTATGACACACACCTTCGAATTTTTGGTCCTTACTTTCGAGTACTGGCATTGCACCAGCAAGATCAGTTTGCAAACCAATACTTTTTGACTTTTGTCAATAAAAAAACAAAGATATTCTAAAAATAAATAATTCAGTTTCTAAAATAAGAAAGACAATGGTATAATAGAAATTGAACGTGAAAGCGCACTTCTTTCAGATTGATCAAGCAAGTTCGAGGCGACACGTCTTTTCATTTACGTGGCGCAAATGGGGTAAGATTGAAACTCAAGACTACACTCCGGAGGGTACTTGAGACAATGTAGTTGTCCCACTGAATGCGATCAGCATTTTATCGCTCAAGAAACAAACAATTATTATAAGTACTGATAAAGCATAATAATACTAGTAAGTGAAAGAGGTCTCTGAGGGCCACTTTGATTCTTTCACAACATTATTTTGAAGTAAACCAGTAAACCGGTAAGAAGAACGACGAAATAAAGCGATAGTAAAATATAACTTAGATAAATAAAAATATGACATAAATATTTTAGGAATTCAATAAACTCTGAACCGTAAATCATAGCTAAGAGAATCTCGAACAAGTCATCTTTCAAACAAAAAAACTGAATCAAAATAATTCATCCGCACCCCCTCACTGCGTCAGAGGTAAACAAACAAAAATAAAACTTTTTACTAACAGGACGCTAGGATAATGATGTTTAGATAGAGTAGGCTTGCTGACCACCTCTAAAATTCTACTAATATGTATTATAAACGCGAAAGTTTGAATGGATGTATGGATATAATATTATTGTTTGTTACTCATTCACGCTGATACGGCAGAACGGATCTGGATGAAATTTAGCACTGATTATAGTCTGGAATAGCACATAGGCTACTTTTTATCCCGGAAAAATGTGCGGTTCCCGTGGGATAGATTTTTTTTGTTTTTCAAGGTAGGTACCACGCGGGCGGAAGCTAGTGGTATCATGTGTCTGTAAATCTATAGATACTTAATATTATAAAGCTGAAGCGTTTGTTTGGTTGAACGCGCTAATCTCAGGAACTACTTGGTTTGAATGAAAAAAATATTTTTGCGTTGGATAGTTCATTTATCGAAAAAAGCTTTAAGCTTTATAACATCACGCTGCGACCAATAGGAGCGAATCAATCATTAATCAAAAATGTTGCAAAAACGGGAAAAATTTATCACTTAAAACCTGCAGACAAAGTTGCGCGGTGGTCAGCTAAATGAAATAAAAGTAAAACCTTCTTATTGTTATGAAATCTTAAAAATCAAAGCCAATAGTAACCACTTTTTTATGGAAATACTAGCTGTCCCGCCCGCGACTTCGTTCACGTAAAATATCTAAACTGAGTTCTAAACACAACACACAACTCATAAAAATCCCATGCTACTTTGACACCCCATTTTACCCTTTTTTGAAGGTTATATTGAAAAATCCTGAAAACGAAACAAAATTTCAGACCAAACGCACCACCCGATAAAAATTTCCCCTACAAACATTGACCCACACATTTGACCCCTTTTTGAATGTTATATTGAAAAATCCTGAAATACGTGTCTATTCATTTTGCATTTACAGTACACAAACAAAGTTTCAGACCAATCGCACCACCCATTAAAAAGTTCCCATACAAACATTAACCCACATTTGACCCTTTTTTGAAAGTTATATTGAAAAATCCTGAAACACGTGTTCATTTATTTTGCATTTAAAGTACACAAACAAAATTTCAGACCAATCGCACCACCCTTTAAAAAGTTTCCATACAAACATTGACCCCACATTTGACCCCTTTTTGAAGATTATATTGAAAAATCCTGAAACACGTGTTCATTCATTTTGCATTTACAGAGCACAAACAAAGTTTCATGAAAATCGCTCCACGCGTTAAAAAGTTTCATACTAACGTTTTCACCCTTTTTCACCCCCTTAGAGGTGGAATTTCCAAAAATCCCGCCTTAGTGGGTGGTTTTGTTATAAAAGGAAGCCACTTTCCAAATTTCATCTTTCTATCTTCAGCGGTTTTGTCTCGGCGATGATCAATCAGTCAGTCAGTCAGTCAGGTTAAGCTCTTATATAGATATATAGATAAAAATCGTGTAAACAATGTGTCGTGTTTCAAAAAAGCCTCTATTTGATCTGCCAATCAATTAGGAGCATCGTCACTCATCGATACACTTTGATTTATTACCATGACTCAGGGCTCTAGGCTATTCTGTTATGAGGGACTATCTAAAAAAATCTAATAAACTATTTATCTTATTTATTCACCCCAATGACTAAATTAGCGTTACATTTTTAAATGAAAGTTTTATAAATGCTAATCCTACTAATCCTAAGTTTGTAAGAATGTCTGAATGTCTGGATGTATGTTTGTTACTCTTTCACGCTGAAATGGCTGAACGGATCTTGTTGAAATTTGGCACGTTTGTTTTTGTTTTTCAAGGTACCACGCGGGCGAAGCCGTGGGCGGGAGTATTGTCATAATATTCTTTCATTAAACTGATTTTTTACCAAATTTCCAAAGTTTTAATCAGCACCAATTTATTGCCTTCTAAAATAAGCTTAACTTTATCGATCACACGGCAATTTAGTCAAATTTGAACTGTAATTTAATATGTCTATGGAGTCTTTGACCTTAAGAGGCCAAAGTTTTGAAAGAATAACAGAATTATCAACATAACTTTATGTAACTTTATGTATCGCTAAAGCTCCTACCGCATATCGCAACGAAGTTAAAACAAATGTTTTATTTTAATAATGGTTAGGTAAGGTACCTATTTTCAACATTTCTTTGGTGGACAGTTCAAACAACACCATTTAACCCCTAACTAAGCAGAGCTTGTACTAAGGGTAACCAGATAGTTGACGGATTTTTTTTTGTAAATACTTAAATTACATACAATAAAATAACACCCAAACACAGAACAAACATCTGTGTTCATCACACAAATGTTTATTCTGGATTGTGATTGAACCCACAACCTACAGCGCAGAAGGTAGAGCTACTACCAACTGAGCTGTGAGGCCAGTCAAACTAACTTTTAAGTTCCAAGCATTCAACCAGAATAATAAGACAGTATGACACGTTGGGATATTGTTCTCCAATGTTCTACTCTGTGACTGATAGAAACTCACGAATATACCTTTCCTTGATAAAGTTTCAACGAGTAACAATGTGACTCGTTGAAAGAAAATTTCCAATCTCGTCCTCATACCTCTGTTATAACTTTGTTTTGATTGTTCAATTAAAACTACTAATAGGCACACAAGCTGCTAAAACGTCAATAATATTGTTCTAAATTGGTATTTATTAATAGCGATCATAAAGATCATTTTAACGTGACAACTGTCTACTAAATAATTAATTCAAAGCTAATTCTGAAAAACCAAAGTGTTTAAACTTTCACAATAAAATTTTGTAAATGTAGTTTGTGTTTGATTTTGGTTTATTGAACAGTAAATTCATAGCTATACGAATATAGACAATTTCATTATGGTGCGTTGTGCTACTTCAAATAGATTTGGTTTTGAAAATTCCCTTATTTGATTTTAGTAGGTACCTACTATTAAATTTTGTTTGTAACGCTCATATTTCTAAACTATTACAAAAGATTAGGTTGAAAATTTTGAAAAATTTCATACCTGTAATTGGAATAGGTCGTAGTTGGCTAACAGTAGCTAGCGACAAAGAAAAATGGCACGCCTTGGAGGAGGCTTTTACCCAAAGGGGGTCCGCACAAATATCAAGCTAATCAAAACATTTAATTATTAATCTTTTTTGTACTTAACTTTTAAAGAACTGATTTTGTACGGAACTAAATAAAGCTTTATTATTATTATTATTATTATTATTATTATTATTATTATTATTATAATTGGAATAAGTACGGATTAGACTATAATTAGGACTACTTTAAGTATATAATACTCTGTTACTTTTTTCACAACTGTTTAGATTGTATACTGAAAGTAAATTCCTATAGTCTAAAAAAAATGCAGACGAAGACGGACAACAGGTAGTAATAATTATTAAATCTAGATGACTATCCCAACTTACCGTCATTATAAAAATGTAGTTATACAACGCTAACCTAAGGATAAGGATCATGAATTCTAAAGAGAAAGTAAAAAGTTATTGACTGACTAACCATTACAAATACTGAAAAGGACGGAAATGTCTCTAGTACTTTCCCACATTTCCGTCCTTGTCAGTATTTGTAATGGATTTCCGCAAAGTCACGCCTGAATCAATAATTTGACTAATCATTAAAAAATTACCTACTGTACTACGTAGGTAGGCACTCCTAAAATAAACTAACGCGTGCAAGTCCCGGGCATCAGATAGTAGCCTTATAAAAGTCAATTTTGTTTGGATATGAACTATGATTAAGGAAGGTATAAGAATCAAAGTCCTAACTGACTCACTGTCATATACAACGCACAGTCTAAAAGTCCTGACTGACTCACTAATATTAGTCAACACATAGCTTTAAACATAGGATTTTTTAGGAACATACATTTTAGTCATAGGAACCTATTTAAAATTTACCGAGTGTGTTCTCTCTACAACCTCTATTTTATTTTGATTCTTTGTTTTGTAAATCTCACTATTTTTTTTAAGTTTATGCATCATGCTTCCTTTATTTGTTTGCTATGCCATTTAATCCATGCATCCAAGCTTTAGTGTATAGTCTATCATTTTAATATTAATTCTATTTACCTTTCCGTGCTCGTATATAATATCCAAAATTTTGTAATATAACTTAATTTCAAAAATAAACAGTTCAAAGGAGTTTTTACGGAATTTTCCATAGAACCTTTATTGCTGGACCTCTTTAATAAACATTGAGGAAATTGGGTTCCGAAATTTGTTAGAATATACTTACTCGTAAAAGAAAAGTTGGTGTTTTTCTTCTCGGCACTTGACTTTCGCGCTTTTCCTGATTTTTTCTGTTTTTACTAGATCCTTACTATAAAATGCGAAAGTAACACTGCCTGTTTGTTACGCAATCACGCCTAAACTACTGAACATATGAAAAAATCGTATATCTTTGCCAAATTTCATCCAGACGTTCAGCCGTTTCAACGTGAAAGAGTAACAAACATACATCCAGACATGCAGACATCCGCACATTCTTACAAACTTTCGCGTAATATTAGTAGGGTTGTATTAAATATTTACCCACTAAAAGTTAACGATTAGTTTTATACTCTTACGCTAAGAGCACGTCATCCCCTAACTTCCCTTAACCTGCCTTAGGACTCCGCAGCCTGCATACTCAATGAGCCCCTAACTTTAATGGCTTCTAGACTAGAACAATAGAAGTACATTAAGAGTTAAAGAATAGTATGAAGTATAAGGGTGATAGAAAAGAATACTAAACTTTTTTTTTCTTCTTAGGTAAATAGTTAAAGAAAAAAATACAGCGTATTTTTTTTTTATTTTTATAAAATAAAGCTTATGATCTCGATGTTGGGCTTAAAATTTTTAGCCGACTTCAAAAAAGGAAGAGATTCAATGTTTTAGTGTGTGTTTGTTAAGTGGTAGCTGTTGCCCGCGACTTCGTCCGCATTTAATTCATTTTAAACTTTTTTTAAATAGTTAATTTAAATCAAATCAAAGAAGTTTATTTTCTGTCACAAATACAGAACATCATAACTAACATAACTAAATATTCGGGGTGGAAAATAGGAAACCCTTTTTCCCATCCCGTTGTTGAAGGAGACAAATCCAACTAATCAAAAATAATGAAAATCGGTTTTAACTGACCTGATTTTAACTGACACGACATTGCTTGATGTAAATAGAAGATGTTTACAGAAGCCCCCGTTAATTGGGGATCAATTTCAAATACTATTTCCTACTCTATATAAATAGCTCTGTGTACTGTAAATACAGGTTTATTTATAAGTAATTCGTGATGGAAAACCCGGCTTCGTAGTGATAACCGATGATAGTCAATGGATCGTAGGTAGGTAAAGCTAAGTGGTCAAACTTTATTTGAAACGGGTCGCTAAAGTTTGGACAGACTGGGTCGATTTAGTTAATTTTAAAGGTACAAACTTAGAAGTAAGCCTTGATTTGAATTTTAAAGTTACAAACTTAGAAGTTAACCTTTATTTATGTATTCTTGAATCCAACATTAAACAGGTAATCTATTTTTATTTTATCAATTTGCAACAGCCCGAAATTACATTAAATACAATTCCCAAACAAACCATTAATTCAGTCGTAGATAGTTTGTCGGTTAGGATTAAAAATGTTGATTACTAACGAACAAACTAGATAGTTTGTTGGTTAAGAAAAATATATACTAACCGTCCAACTAGGTTGGTTATCCATTGGTCACTACGTTGACTTATGAGAAGATTTTGCTACGCGCTTATCTGCGCTTAGTATTTGTGTAGAAGCGTCGCTACGCCAGTGGGGATAACTTGATGAAAATTTCCGAAAATCTATATTTTGCTAGCTAATACGCTACACGCGTAGCTATTCGTAGCGTTATACGTAGTAGCATAGTGACGCTATTTATCTCCTATCTCGTAGCTTAGCGTAGTCTAGCGTATAGATGTTTCCTTTACACGCGTAGTTACGCGTAGTAAGTGTACTTTACTACGCTAATGTGGAAAATGAGCCATTACATATTAAATGGGGCGCAAGGGGTTAAATGTTGAGATGCCAAAAGGCACATTTGGTGCAAACGCTTGACCTGATATCAAGATTGCGTGCCACTGCCAAAAATCTTTACAATCGTGGTATAAATCTACATTTCCTAAAGTACCGCATAACGTTTTGCGTAATTTACTCTGAGCAAGTTTGTCAAGTAAGTTTATGAATAAAAAAACAGGCACTTACTTACATACAAAGCCTCACAGCTCAGTTGGAAGGTAGCTCCGCTTTCTGCGTGTACCTAAGTTGTGCGTTCGATCCCCACCCAGAGCAGACGATTTTTTAATGAACAATGTTTGTTAAGTGTCTTAGTTATAGCGTAATTGAATAATGTATAAGTATATCAGTCTTATTACTTACTTAGTTTGGGGCTGGATGGCGCTGTGTGATATCCACCAATATTTATTTATTTTAAACAATTAAAACATACAATTTTGTATTCTGTGCAGTCAGAATTTACCTATACGTGCCATTTCAAAAATGCACTGGAAATAGATTGTATTGGCACTCATCATCATTCAGGTGAACGAGAAGTTTTATTACGTTTGCGAGAAAACCCTGAAAATGGAAACCGAACGAGTGGGCGTTCGGTAGTGAATAGAGAATAGTAAGTACCTAAACGTTCTTATAAAATGCTAGAGAAAAGGGGAACTCCAAGTAAGACTTCAGGGACCATCTTAGTAGGTACCAACAGTACTTTCACTCAAAACAGAAGTGTACAAGCATTAGTCCCTTTAGCATGAGTACCTACTAAACAGACAGCATAAAACGACAGACAGCTTTTGTGTGCGGAATAGAAGATAATTTAGCTTATTTTGTTAAACAAAAATGACACTTGCTGTTGCTAAATTATTACTTCTTCTTTTTTCTTTCTTTCTAAATATTCGGTTCTTCTTCGGTACTGGTTTCAATCAGTTTTTTTAGCATGACTGTACTTAAAAATTTGTGCGCGCGAGTTGACGACAGAAAAAGTAGGTAAAACCGGAAGGTGCCAATCCGCTCGCACTCGCGAGATTCACGCTCGCTAGTTGACGAATTCTTCTCTTCCATAGAGGGTTCATGTCAGGGGGTAGTGTTCCAGTTTTGAAGAGTCGGAAGAGAGGTAGTGTTTCCGTTTGAAGAGTTCGGTCTGGAGTAACTGTGAAATGATCGGGCTAGCAATCGCAATTTATATCGTCTCTCCCAATGATTTTTCTTTAAATGGAATGTTAATATTGCGTTACGTGGTACCACGTAAACAAAGCACCGGTCGGTCACACTTTGTAGTAGCCTCCAATTTCTACCATTTCAACGTAGAATTGTAGTTTCCTTGTGCCTTTGAAAATGCCTTTGTCTTTGACGATGCCAGACCTGGACTCAGATTTCATATTCTCTTTCAGCTTTGTTGAGATCCAAATGTACAATTTCAGTAATTTGAACGGCTAGATATCTCCCCTTGTATCACATCATCATCATTATCACCTTTCTGCTCTTTTCCCACGTTAAGTGGTTTAAGTAAGTATATTAAAAGCAAATCCTACTAATATTCATAAAGTGAAAGTTTATGAAATTTATAAAAAGTTTCGATGTTTGTAAGTTTGTTTGTTGCTCAATTACTCTAAAAAGATTTAGATGTTGAATATACACAATTCGTTATTTTATAACTACATATTTAATGCGTACTGCGCGTGCGAAATAGCGGGCAGAAGCTAGTACTTACACACAGCTGTGAATCACGTTTGACCGATATACAAATGATAAGGTGTTTTTTTAATTCTTTTCGAAGGTAATGACTAAAAATATAGGCAATGTCCAGGTTGCGTTCAATGTCGAATTATAGCTTGTTTACAAACCAGTGCCAGTAAGGTACCTACCTCACGGCTTGCAATTTCATTTCCCCTTGTTTTGAAGTGACATCGACACGACAAAGTAAACAAAAGGGATTGCTTTTCTGCTTAGATTAGATCCAATTTAGCCTTTTGTAATTATTCCTACCTCCAGGGATTTCAGTTGGATTATAAAGTTAGTAAACATCACCCGTTAACTTTGAATTATGAGACACACTAGTTTCCGCGAGCAGCTCCGCTCGCGTGGTATGTATCCGGATAAAAAGTAGCCTATATGTGATTTCAAGTCATAAACTATGCGTATTCTAAGTTTCATCTATATCCTTTCAGCCGTTTCAGCGTGATTGAGTAACAAAAATCCATACATCCTTCCATTCATCCAAACTTTCGCATTTATTTTTAATACTAGCTTCCACCCACGGTTTCGCCTGCGTGGTACCTTGAAAAACCAAAACATATCTAACCCACGGGAACTGTAAATTTTTCCTGGATAAAAAAGTAGGCTATGTACTCGTACTATTCCAGACTATAATCTATATCTGTGCCAAATTTCATACCGATACGTTCAACCGTTTCAGCGTGAAAGAGTAACATACATTCATACATACATCCTTACAAACTTTCGCGTTTATAATTATTAGTAGGATTATTTAGTAAAATAGTAGGATGTGACAAATTAGTCATAGTCTAGTTCGTAGTTCTAATGTCATCTCGATCTCGACAAATGCTTTCTCGTTGAAACGCCATTTTAAGCTTTTCTGAAGGGTATAAATTCCGGTTTAATTACGATGTTTTCCTTCACCGTTTGAAAGTTTGCGCGCACACATTTTTAGGACATCAAAACACATTAGTGCAAGACTGAATTCGAACCCACGACCTCAGGAACAGAGAGCCACTACCACTAATATTTCAGCATCATTACATAACAGGCAGACACATAAGTTTCAGTTTTCATTCAAGCCGCGACTGCATTTGACAGCGAAAATGATGGTTCATTTGTTTGGATTGATAAATAGAGGTTTATTATGTAAACTTTAAAATTAGCTTTAACTACTGCAGCCATAATAGAGACATTTTTATGTAATACTAGCTTCTGCACGCGGCGTCGCCCGCGAAGTACCTACATAAATTATAGCCTATGTTCATCCTGAAAGTTCATTCTACACATTGGTGAAAGAATTTTTCAAATCGGTTCAGTAGTTTCGGAGCCTATTCAATTCAAACAAACAAACAAACAAACAATCAAATCTTTCCTCTTTATAATATTAGTATAGACAAGCTGTTTGAATCCCCGTGACTTTTTCTTTGACTTTTTTTAATAAGTTTAAAAGTTATCTACTCCAATAAAACTTTCTTTACTATCACTATTTTATCACCGAGCGTTGTAAGCCCTGTAAATCTTTTAAACATTAAACATGGCAACTTAAAACGTATTGCTACCGTTAAAACTGCTGTGCTAAGACTTTAGGGCTCATGTGAATACGATATTTTGCACTAAAACAGTCATAAACAAAACACAACACTGAATAACTATTGTAGAAATTGCACTGTATGTTTTATTCATAGATACAAGATAGTATGACCGATCAGTATAAAAATTTTGAATTTAAATCATACCCTATTACAAAAACTTAATAACAGTCAGCAGCCCAACGCATAGAAAAAATAGCAGAGTCAAGAAAATTAGGAGCGATGAATTTCAGTATTTTGTGACTTATGTCATTGACATATAAATTTTACTGAAAGACTTATTGTAACTCTGCTTTGGTCTATTGGCCAATGTACAAGATATAAAACATGTATCTACATAGTTGGTTTTAATTTGGACCCATTAGAAAAACGAATAAAGCTAATTTAAGCGGTAAATACTCGAAAATCTTATTCAATTTATAAAAAAAATTAACATCGGCTTTCCAACAAATACAAATAAAACTTCGCGAAGATGTTGATTAAATAACTAAACCAAACTGTTTTATTCAAAAATTTAAAAGTTCCGGAGCGTCAAAACAATGATATTTTTTTGACAAACTGTTGTCATATTAAACGATTCAGACGGCAACCTTAGCGCCCTTCGCCTTCTGATCCAAAGGTTGTAAGTTCAAATTCCAATTACGAATAATATCAAGGTGTTTCATTTTTCTGTGTCCACGAAACGGTAAAGGATTACACCAAAACTCCCTATAATTGAAAAACTTGAGAATCACTTTATTTTGTAGAGCAATACACGTGGTTTACGCTGAAAAAGTGTGACATAAAATAAGTCACCTATCATTTCCGCACGAGTGTAAGCTAGTGAGCCAGCAGTGGGAACCTAAAAAGGTTGGTACGAAAATGATAATTATAATTTAGGTAAAATAGCACGAAAATTACCTCTTGAATTTATTTTATACGTAAACGAACCACAATTTCTACCTCGTTAGTGCCTTACCAAAACATTTGTGTTAATTTGTGGTCACCAAACGAGCAGTTCGCAAAACTCAAACCAACTTTCAAAGGTTCTGTTTTCAGCGGTGTCCGTCATAGTACGTCCGTAACTGTAAAGATCTCACTAGAAGTCATCATGAAATAGAAAAGCTATTGTATTTAATGGACATACTTTACTGGTGACTTTTATGTCATTTTTAATACAATTGATGACGTGCTAGATTTCAATTTATATTTTTAAACTTACGCGATTACTAAACACATAATTATAAGTATTACACACGACAGTGTGTAAACCTATCGAAACGTCGGGAAGAATAAGTAAATAAAACGGATAAATACCCGTTTAATATTAATAATTATTATAGATTTCAATTTCAAAATTAGTGCCAAGACTTATGTGTCATTGATATAAGTACTTAAATTCAAATAAAAATTATACATTGCTTCTAAATTATAAACCAGTGTTCATAATAAAGATAAATAAAAATATATTATATAAGTAAGTTTTCCATTTTCAGTCGAGTCCTTTTCAACGGAATTGACGAGATAGCAGTTTTGCTAAAGACGGTCGACATTTTGATAGTCAGCAGTTTCTACACACACTATTTACGGTGAAATGAACACAACATGAGTAATTCAGAAGGGTAAGCTGCAGTTTCTGAGGTTATCGGGTGGTTATAATAAATCGCTTCAAATTTGCCCTATAATTGCTTGCCATTAAGGTTCAATTCACATAAAAGACATATCGTATTATTCCACTATAGTATATAGTATAGTCCATATAGTATGTCACTAAACCGGTATGCGATTTATTTATGTTTTAAGCGCGTTCATAAAATACCTTTTTATTTTCAAAAAACTCGTGCTAGTCATTTTTAGTCTAAAATTTCTGTGTACAGAGCAAAATTTATATTTCGCTTCAGACCGCAAAATATACTTACTGATGGGGAAGTAAACAACTACTGATAGGGAGTAATAGGAATGTAATGTTTAATGTTGTCGTCAACTTTGAAAGTTAATATTAATATTCCTGATAGTCGTGCATATTGGAGACTACAACTTGTTCTTTGTAGATGTTCTTCATTGCGTGGTTTTGGCAAAACTCCAGGGGTACTTCCACATATCCTTAAAAACATAAGTATTATTAAAGAGAATCATCAAATCGGACACTATCGAGAACAGACTGACGATACTGTTCAAATGTCTTATGTTATTGACATAAATACGCTCTATAGAATCAATACTTCGTGTTTTTTGTCTCTTTCTACCATATTACAAATCATATACACCGAGAAATTTTAATGGTTGTTTTCCCGCAGCGAAACAGTTTTCTCTTGGTAATACAATCTTCTATAACTATATAAGAGCTTAACCTGACTGACTGACTGACTGACTGACTGATTGATCATCGCCGAGCCGAAACCGCTGAAGATAGAAAGCTGAAATTTGGAAGGTGGTTTCCTTTTATAACAAAACCACCCACTAAGGAGGGATTTTTGGAAATTCCACCTCTAAAAGGGTGAAAAAGGGTGAAAACGTTAGTATGAAACTTTTAAACGCGTGGAGCGATTTTCATGAAACTTTGTTTGTGCACTGTAAATGCAAAATGAATGGACACGTTTTTCAGGATTTTTCAATATAACCATCAAAAAGGGGTCAAATGTGGGGTCAATGTTTGTATGGGAACTTTTTAACGGATGGTGCGATTGGTCTGAAACTTTGTTTGTGTACTGTAAATGCAAAACGAATAGACAAGTGTTTCAAGATTTTTCAATATAACCTTCAAAAAGGGGTAAAATGGGGTGTGAAAGTTAGTATGTATTAAGTGAACGAAGTCGCGGGCGGAACAGCTAGTCGTTGTATAAACAAATTAAATATTAGAAACAAAAAATACAGATATAAATATGAAAATTTAATTCGAAAGCGACCACGAACCAATAGTAATTCATCCCGATACCTACGCGAAGGCGGCCGACGGCGCGTACGATTCGAATATTACCTACAAGTTACGTCTATGTTACTATTGTTCTGCACGTTTTCGAGTTGATGAATATATTTTTAAATTATTTTAAAACAAAAATATCTTTATTTTTTATGTTTCGAAAGTACTCCTTATGGCAAGTTGTTCTGCCGCGGGAAAACAACCATTAAAATTTCACGGTGTAGGTAAACTTTACGAAAAAATTATCATACCTGCGAAATCATCGCCCCTGCAATTGAGCATGTCTAGGTAGCATCCGTTGTTGAAGGTTCTATATGCATAGGACATGTACTTAGAAGCACCACACACAGGCCGGTAGTGGCTTGGGCAGAACACTGGACAGGACTCTCCGTACAACCTCCGAGAGGGTCCATGGCTCTTAATGCAGTACTTCAGAGGGGTTACGACGTATTCTGAAATATCATACCATTCGTTTTTATTGCACTGGTCGTGTAGTGTATCACCCCTGCCTCACGATCCGAAGGTCGTGGGTTCAAACCTGGTCGTGCACCAATGAGTTTTTTAAATTCGATAAATTTATGTGCGTAACGCCAGTGCTCTTAAACGGTGAAGGAAAACATCATGAGGAAACGGGCATACCCTAGGACCAAAAATTCGAAGGTATGTGTCATAGGTTAGTATTCATATAAGCGGCGATGGGCTTGCAACCTGTCAAGTACAGAATACTAACTAATGTGCAAAATGTGGGCATGTACCAAATATCATATTTGGACTTGCCTCTGACTACCCTCTTTAGATAATATCCTCAAAGATCTAAGTAACTACATATCTGAGGAAGATGTCTACCGAGCTCGGGGATTACAGTCGTGATCATTTTTTCGTTTTTATTTGAAAAGTTTTCATGATTCCGTAGAATGCTTTCCCGGTGGAGTATTATGCCATTTTTTATTGATACTTACCTATATTACTTTGTATGTTAATACGTGGCGAGACGGTGAATCGTTAGCAAGTCGCCGGCAGTATTTTTTATGTCCTACTTTTTATATGCCCTAGTACATAATAAAACTTTAGTTAGCCATCACTAGAACTGACTGAAAATAGTATATTTACTTCCTTCGTTACATTATTAAACGTGATTAATGAGACCTACTAAGTACGATAGTATTTATTTTTGAACAAAAAAAATAATTGAAATTATTGAAAGTACCTAAGTGAAAAAAGACGCCATATTAGAAATTTTGTTATAGCGCCTATGTCACTCTTGTTATGTTGGGACAATTATCCGATTATCCGATAGAAAAATCAAATGACAACTTTTTTGCTGAAATCGATTAACTTTTGATACTTATGCAGGTGAACCAAAGATTATAGGTACTATTTTGTTTTCAGTGCCAAGTCTAAGCTTGGTACGCCCTCGTAGCCCTGAGACAAGTTATTTTGTCTCATTGGCCTAGTAATTTTTCTTTATACAGCACCCTTCAAATCTAAACCAGATTTTTTATTGATCGGGAAGAATTTGATACGTAATAAAATTTCACTACTGCAAGACGAATTGCAATGTGAATCGAATCAATATAAATTAAAAAAAAATGGATTTTACCAAATATTATGTGAAAACATACGTACTTTTAAACTTACGCGATCTGAACACATTATTATTAGTATTAGACGGGTATTTATCGCGTTCAAATTACCTTATATTTTCCCGACGTTTCGACAGGTTTGAGTCTACCCGTGACCACGACAGCGTGCAAACCTGTCGAAACGTCGGGAAAATATAAGGTAATTTGAACGCGATAAATACCCGTCTAATACTAATAATAATATGTGAAAACATACACACGTAAAGTAAAATACCTATGTATATGAAAACATTACAGTTATAAACTAATTAAAATAAAAAAATCAAGTTACTTCGTAGTATGTCTACAATTTAGGTGTAATTATTTATGAGGGTTTGTCTAAACCAATTCCAGTATCAGATTGAATATTCGAAATCTAATTTCAAATCCTAAAACATAGCTGTTTTGAACAGTAGACAGTTTTGAATCAACTGTCAGAAAAATATTAAGTTTGAGTACCTAGTGTGCTATTTATTTTCAAGCTTTTACCCTTAGGCGAAGTGGGAGGTTAATATTATGTTGGGCTGTATATTGTATGTAAGTTCCTTTGGCTGTCGCTATAGCCAAAACGATTGGGCGAATTTGACAAATGTGGCGTTTGATTCGTCTATCGAACGGTTTTTATAATCTATCTATCTATGGTTTTTAGATTTAGAATAGATAAGGCATTCCTTACCTATTCAAGATCCAAAAACCATAGATAGAATATAGTAGCCGGCCGTAAATCACGTGAGTGTCATATGCTACAGAAAATGTAAAAAACCATTATGGCGGCTGTGAAAAGCTATTTTCATTTACATTCGGTCGGGCTTTAAATTTTTGAATTATAATTTTTATGGCTATGGTTCATCCCTAAAGTTTTGAGAAAAATCTTACCCCAGAAAATCCCAGTACATTTAAAAGACGTAAGTAAAGAAGAATGGAAACAATAAGTTTGTAGCTGAGCGCACTTTGCCAAGTGTATCCTATAAACAAGATTAAAGTCATAAAACTTTGAATCAGACCGCATCGTGTGGAAAATTTTATATAACTAGGCTTAGATGGTTCGAAATTGGATTTTGAATTATATTTACTTACGACTTTTTTTTTCTATGTAGTTTTGGTGACCTAGATATCGAGAGCTACGTTGTTTAAGGCCCAGCATTTTGATAATCGCAAGTATTGCAACCCTAATCATTCTATTACCGCTTAATAGATTACATTGAAATTGAACTACACGATACTCAATGATATAAGTGATAAATCAACCGGAGCTAAAACACGAATTAGTTAGAAAACCTTGGTTAAAAATCATGTCAAAAACACCTCTGAAAATTCAGAAATTCCCTAATTTATCCAGAATAGTAAGGTATTTAGAATTTCTATTTCACATGAATGTAAATCAGTTAATTTGAAACAAATCAACCCAGCCCTTTTTTTGAAATAAGCTATTTACTTGAACATATTTATGTTTTTTATAAATTATCGCTTTCGTTATGTAATTCAGAGCAGCCATATTATCATGCCGCACTCTACTTACTTGTCATTTGGGTATTTCGCTTCGTGCTATGTCTGATTCCGCGGAGATCCGCATTGCTATACGGACCTATGTCACTTTTTTGTAACTTTTACGTAAGGAATAGTGTGACGAGTATTCTGGGCCTTAAGCCAAGGAAAGTATAAAAATTTTAGGTTACAAAATATTTTTGATGTTAGTTTTTTTGGTGCTTTTTCCCAATTGATCTTTTAATAGAAGTTGATATAAAGTAATATTTTTGCTCTATTTATTCAAAAATCAAAAATCATTTTTAGTTGTTTTGTTTTACAAAAAAGCCTTGCTTGTTGTTCAACATCTAACAAAGCTACTGGCTTTTCGCTGCGCAATTCAAAGCTATTCTGTTGTCCAAAAAGGCATTACCTTAATGCACTGGGCTTGCTACCGCGTTTTCGTCTATAAACTAGAGCGACTCTTGTGACGCCGGCGAACCCATTTTGGCTATCAAAATGGCACGAGCAACGTCATACCTAAGTACATATTAGCGAAAAAGCAAACTGGTGTCAAATCATTACGATTACACTTTTACGCATCGATATAAATAGTTACTACTTTTACGACTATTTCAGGTCTATAATTTTTAGGTGTCTTGATAAGTTAGTACATTCTCGGGGGTCATAAATATACTAAAGAAGTCGAAATAGTTGGAGCTTTTACATATATTTTGTTTTCGAAATGTTCACGAAAGGATTAAGCTATATCGAGCGCCCTTTAATCCCCTCACCACATTGGTCCCAAAGAAATAGTGATACGATACGAAGCAAAACAAGTTTTCAAACAAAAGCTTCATACAAACTTTTAACTGGCTTCGCTGTACCTACCCTGGGGGTTGGTTTACGCTCCACACCATAAAAGTGCTTCTAAATATTATTTATATTGCTTTCAGTAAGTCAATCAGTTTCATCCTTACCAATATTATAAATTCGAATATAACTCTGTCTTACGCAATCACGCCTAAATTAATGAACCGATTTTGATGAAATTTGGTAATGACTAGATAGAGCTTGAGAAAGGACATAGGACTTTTATCCTGTAATAATGTACGGTGTCTGTGGGATAGATTTGTTTTTGTTTTTCAAGGTACCACGCGGGCGAAGCCGCGGGCGGAAGCTAGCATAAAATACATCAGAGCAAAATAAAGGTTCAGGTTCTATAACAAAGGCTATTATTATTATCGTTTGTCAACTCGTTTCAAAATTCCCGTAGCATTTAGCAGTAGCAATTATTTACCAACATTGTAACATTTTGAGTACGCCGCCATTGCGCATATGTTCGGGAACATGATATAATTCTTGCTATCCTGATCGAAACCACACCTCAAGTCTTCACCTTCGTCTTCTGGACACACTGTGCTGCATCCTTTTGAATGTGCGGTGCATATTGCTGTATAACCATTATTTTGTTTAAGTTTTTTGAACGTACCTCTGACCTCTCTCATTAGATATTATCGTCAAAAATATAAGTAACTAGAGATCTGAAAAGATGTCTACTAAGCCTGGGGATTTCAGTCGTGATCATATTTGTTTGTTTTTTCGATTTACCTTTACAGACAAATCATTACGTGTACCTACAGAACATAAATTCTAAAGTTTGGAAGTTTGTATGTTTTTTTATGCGAAGTTTATGACCTGGAATAATACATGGGCTACTTTTTGTTCAGGTAGGTACCACGCAAAGGGAGCCGTGCGTGGAAGCTAGTCGGTTTTCCTACTAATATTATAAACGCGAAAGTTTGTAAGAATTTATGGATGTGTGAAGGTATGTTTGTTACTCTTTCACGCTGAAACGGCTGAACGGATCCGGATGAAATATAGCACAGATATATATAGATTATAGTCTGGAATAGCACATAGGCTACTTTTTATCCCGGAAAATGTACGGTTCCCGCGGTATAGATTTCTTTTTACTTTTCAAGGTAAAACGCGGACGAAGTCGTGGGCGGAAGCTAGTAAAACAATAAACGAAGCAGCGAGAACTTGAAATGGTTATTTTATGAAATAAGAAATTCCTGGATGAAATCCCGTGAGTTATTAACTTACTGATTGGTACTCACTGATCAAGAAAGTAGCAGCGAACAAGTTCATTTCCTGAACGTTGAGTGAACGCAATCCAATCATCATGCTTGAGGTACTTTGATAAAAGTACTATTTATTGAGCTAACTTCAATTATGATAAGCCGTGATTTCATATTCAGCGTGAATTTTATCAATGTATTTTTAGCAGATCAATGTATTTTTCAACAATCGACTTTACAATTTTTGCACGTAAATTATTAAAATTTCCGGATTAAATTAAAGTTCACAGAAGGACCAATGAAACAAGTCCATTCACCGAGTGAGACCAGCAGATATAATTATAGGATAACCTGATATTTGTAAACAAAGTTCGATGATTATGATAACGCTTTTCTTAGCTTTGCTACAAAATTCTGTAATTAGAAATAGGAAGCGTCTACATTGGCGAACACGTTGCAATGAAATAAAAAAAAATATCGATGGATACAACGCTATCTAGTCCCTTAATTAAACAAGCTTGTAGTGAGGGAACCAGATACCTGATAGATTAATTATATTTTTATATAAAACAAACTTAGAATACATAATATCACCCAAACACTGGTAATAACACATTATAAAAAAAATAAGTTGCTAAAGTGGAAATTAAATGATAGAAATATCATTTTTGGTATTTGTTGGTTCCTATAAAAGGTTGGGCTATTTATATATTGCTACTAGCTGTCCCGCCCGCGACTTCGTTCACTTAAAGTAGGTATCTAACTAAACTGAGTTTCAAACAAATCACACTAATAAAAAAATCCTATAATAACTTTGACACCCAATTTTACCCTCTTTACGTAATCCAGGAATACGTTTCTATTTATTTTGCATTTAAAGTATCCAAACCAAAATTAAGACCAATCGCACCACCCTTTAAAAAGTACTCATAAAAACATTGACCCCACATTTGACCCCTTTTTGAAGTTTACATTGAAAAATCCTGAAACACGTGTCCATTTATTTTGTATTTACAGTAAGTACACAAAGTTTCAGACTAATCGCACCACCCGTTAAAAAAATCCCATACAAACATTGACCCCTTCTTTAGAGTTATATTGAAAAATTCTGAAACAGGAAACAAAGTTTAAGGCCAATCGCACCACACGTTAAAAAACTTTCATATAAACATTGACCCCCCCCATTTGACCCCCTTTTTTAAAGTTGTATTGAAAAATCCTAAAACACGAAATTAAGTTTCAGACCAATCGCACCACCCGTTGAAAGTTCCCATACAAACATTGACCCCCCCATTTGACCCCTTTTTTTAAAGGTTTTATTGAAAAATCCTGAAACACGAAACAAAGTTTCAGACCAATCGCACCAGGTTAAAAAGATCCCATACAAACATTGACCCCACATTTGACCCCTTTTTCAAGGTTATATCGAAATATCCTGAAACACGTGTCCGTTCAATTTGTATTTGCAGTACACAAACAAAGTTTCAGACCATTCGCACCACCCGTTAAAAAGTTCACATACAAACATTGACCCCACATTTGACCCCTTTTTGAAGGTTATTTTGAAAAATCCTGAAACACGTGTCCATTCATTTTGCATTTACAGTACACAAGCAAAGTTTCAGACCAATCGCACCACCCGTTAAAAAGTTCCCATACAAAAATTTACCCCACATTTGACCCCTTTTTGATGGTTATATTGAAAAATCCTGAAACACGTGTCCATTCATTTTGCATTTACAGAGCACAAACAAAGTTTCATGAAAATCACTCCACGCGTTAAAAAGTTTCATACTAACGTTTTCACCCTTTTTCACCCCCTTAGAGGTGGAATTTCCAAAAATCCCGTCTTAGTGGGTGCTTTTGTTATAAAAGGAAACCACCTTCCAAATTTCAGCTTTCTAGCTTCAGCGGTTTCGGCTGGGCGATGATAAATCAGTCAGTCAGTCAGTCAGTCAGTCAGGTTAAGCTCTTATATAGATATAGATAATGTATTTGTACTTGTTACATGAATATAAAAGTTTCGCTACAACTGTTACAACAAAACCTTGGCAAAATATTATACTCAACTTAGAACGCCAACAAACTTTGACAGACATTATAAAACAAAACCACGCGTGCACTTTGTTCTGAAAATAATAAAAAGCAGTTTGCAGAAGTGCACCTTAGTTTGAAAACACAAACAAAGTGGGTAGAATCCATGGATTCTACCCACTTTGTTTGTTTTTTTTTTAAGTTTATTTGTGTGCCTTTAACTCCGATGAAGTATGTTGGTTTATTTTTTTCCTATCGCTATCCCAAAGTAGTGAGTTCTAGTTTGTCATCGAAATTTCAGCTTAAGTTGGTCTTAATCTGCTAACATGATTTGACCATTTTCATACCATTTCTTACTGTACATCGTATGGTAGAATATGTGAATTGAACTAGAGATTTGTCTTATTCGAAGTTACAACATGATAATGTTTTTCATTACTGCATTGTGCATTCAGCCAAGTTCGACAAAAAATCGTACATTTTGAAATACACGTGTTATTATTTAAGAAAATATAGGGACTAGGCAATATAAACGCTTGAGCTCTGATCTTAAGATCTATAATTCTCTGAAGTGAATCTGATAGATCTGCGGTATTTCCCATTCCCCTACACCTTCCCACATCACGTCGTCAACTGATCTGCTAAATTGGAAAGCGATTTCGCGGATAATGCGGAAATACGAGCAACCGATTTTTCTTTGGTCTTCACCCAAAAAATATGCAGAAACGGGATACATTCGTCCTTTGCGAGGATTCGATAGTCTTTTATGATGAGTAAGTATGATGAGTATCTGCATAAAAGTTTTGTGAAAACCCACAGTATTAGGTACCTTAGGTAACCAACAAAGTTCATATACTTTTTCCAAAATAGACCAAAAGCATGGGAATAAAAAAAAGAAAATCTTCAAAAAATCAAACGATCAAAGGTTTCATAAATATACTGAGTGATTATTTCATGAAACTATATCTAGATTCGAGAGTATTTGCAAAGTATACAAACATTTGTTAAAAGTATTCCCTTGCCGCTCCTCCAATAACACTACCATCAAAGTTTTAAAAGGTTTGCTCTTAGCTCGGCGAAGCTTAGTTATAACTTGTCATATAATACTGGAGATGATCTATTTAGTTTGCCACTTGAAAGCAACGGGTATAATCTGTTGATGGAGTGGCTAGATCCTTTATTACACCCTCTCAGAGCTGCTACACAATGCAGGCGACAAAGCAGATCAATTATGCGAGTAACTACTACAGTTACATGTGAGTTGAGTATGAGTTGAGTCTACCCGTGACTACGACAGCGTGCAAACCTGTCGAAACGTCGGGAAAATATAAGGTAATTTGAACGCGATAAATACCCGTCTAATACTAATAATAATACTACAGTTACCTCGGTTGCATAGCCGTTTGGTTGAGAAACAAGAGATTTGCTGTTCTGATTGTTTGAAAAAAAAACAATGACTGTTATCCTCATGCTCGGTAGACACCTCTTGAGACCTTTAGAGTCTTACTCATGCTTTTTGAGGATATCTAGATGGTAGGTCAGAGAAACGTCCGACCATAGCATTTGGTACATGCCCACATTTTGCACAGTAGTAAGTATTTCGTACGTAACAGGTTGCAAGCCCATCGCCGCTTTTAAGAATACTAACCTATGACACACACCTTCAAAGTAGATGTACATTCAAGTATTTATCCATGTAGGCGATACGCGAACGATGCTGTAAGTAGTTGCAAGTATATGATAAACTACCCAAGTAACATTTAGGCGCTAATTTAAGAGTTATAAGAGATGCACAGAAGGTCTGTTAAGATCTCTAGGTTATAAACAAGTTCGTTCTAAGAGTTGTAGCAGGCTATAACCCCAATATACCCCCGGATTGGGCATAACTTTTTTCAACCGCTACTATATTAAAAAGTTATGAACGAAATCAAGTGGATATCGGATGAATTTAACAAAAGAAAATGGTGATTGTAATTATCTCATTGTCAACACACAGTGCAATATATTGATGTAGTAGTCTGAAGTGAAGGCTCTTAAGATCAATATTGCTATATTGCTGGCACTAAATTAAATTACGAGGGTATTCCTTTACGTGATCGAATCAACGGTTCGATATCCGTAGCCTATTTTCATTGCTGAAATATCTGAAATCAAATTGACGCATGACGCGTCAGTACCTAACACTTACCATGAATATAAAAATATCAGCACAATTTTACATAAAAATATAACAAACAAGAAAAAACAAACATGATCACGCCTGTAATTTCCAGGCCAGGTAGATATCACCTCAGATCTTTAGTTACTTACTTATCTTTGAGAAAATTTAAAGAGGGTAGACAGAGGCACGTCCAAACATGATATTTGGCTCATGCCCACATTTTCACAGTAGTTAGTATACCGTACGTGACAAGTTGCAAGCCCATCGCCATTTATAAGAATACTAATTTCACACACCTTCGCATTTCTGGTTCTAGGTTATGCCGGTTTCTTCACAATGTTTTCCTTCACCGTTTAAGAGCACTAGCATTGCGCAACACATTTTTCGAATGAAAAAACTTATTGGCGTACGACCAAGTTTGAACCCACGACCTTCGGATCATGAGGTTGAAGCGCTACCACTACACCAACAGTGCTCACATAAAAATGTAGCATCTATATTATTAATATACTATCTAGGTTTGCTCATGATTATACCTAGTTAGGTTCTAATTAATATAAACACGTTGTGGAGTGCCGGTCTGTTCAAACATTGTTTCAGTTAATAGGCAGACGACAAGATTGCACGATTTAATACGTGTCAGTAATCTGTATTCTGTTGATTGCTTGGTACAAAGGTTTAGTACCTACAGTACTAAATTTAACAGTGGTTTAGTACAGTAATAGAGATAAAGATATTATACTTAGGTACTTACTTTATTGGATTAGTTAGAGACTTTTGACACCGTTTTTGCTGTTTCATCGCTGGCAAGGTTGTGTAAAGACTGTTTCGCGAAAAATGACATTATTTGATTAGAGATCGATTTGACAAATACCCTGATTCTTAATAACAGTAGCTGAAGCAGAAATACTTTGAAAAGTGTGTACGCTTATTTGTAAAAAAATAGAGACAGTGGCGGTAATTCTGTAGTTTTGCAGACTAACTTAAAAAATGCTAAAATAGGTACAATCTTATTTGGCTCACTATGAAGACTAAATTAGTGTAACATTTTGATATGACAGTTTTTTCAAAAAAAGTTTTAAAAATAGCTAAAATTAACATATTAATATTCTAATTTTATTCAATTTTCCACCATTTTCACGTAGCTTAGTCAACACCAATTTACATGGCTACTAAAATAAGCTAAACCACGTCTATCACACGACAGTTTAGTCAGATTAAGGTTTGTCATTTAAAATGTTTACGCTAATTTAGTATTTGGTGTGAACAAAATAAGGTCGTGTATATTTCAGCATTTTTTTAGTTAGTCCGCGGAACAATAGAATCACCACTATTTATAGCTGTCAAATAAAAGTAAAATTTCTGAGCGACTTGCTAGTGAAACGAAAATTACTAATTTGGCAACTCGTAAAACTGATACCTATGAACATAAAATAAACAAATAAATAAATAAATATGATCACGACTGTTATTCCTGGGCTCGGTAGATATCTTCCTCAGATCTTGAGGATACCTAAAGAGGGTAGTCAGAGGCACGTCCAAACCATGACATTTGGTACATGCCCACATTTTGCACAGTAGTTAGTATTCCGTACGGTACGTGACAGGTTGCAAGCCCATCGCCGCTTATAAGAATACTAACCTATGACACACACCTTCGAACTTTTGGTTCTAGGGTATGCGGGTTTCCTCACGATGTTTTCCTTCACCGTTTTTAAGAGCACTGGCATTGCGCACATAATTTTTTCGAATGGAAAAGCTGGTGCACGACCAGGTTTGAACCCACGACCTTCGGATCGTGAGGCCGGGGTGCTACCACTGCACCACCAGCGCTCTAAAAAAAGGAGATGTTATTTAATGTACTTACTCATATTAGTTTCAGCTACTCTTACACAGAATCAGAATTTTTATACTTGTTTACTTATACTTTCATGTGATTCCCGAGCAAATTGATTTCCAATCAAACAGAAAATAAGACGATGTCGAAATTAATCCATTTCATTTTGAACTTCTAAGATTATCTTTCCAGAGTTTTATTTGAATATAATTTCTGTCGTTTATTGATATTACTCCAAAACCGATGATTACATTTAAAGTAGATATTTGTATTGATCATCATCATCATCATCTTCCTGCCCTTATCCCACGTTATGTGGGGTCGGCACAACATGTGATCTTCTTCCATTTCCCTCTGTCACTCGTCATCTCATTACTCACTCCTTTCTTACCCATGTCATCTTTCACACAGATAGTATACAGATATATGTACTGATACATATTTCTATTTAATAATATACATCTGAGTTTTAAGTTTGTTAGCTCAAATAATACGAATTTTTATTCATAGTTTATAGCCCTTTTCACACCCTAAGGTTTTAAGAAAAAAAAATCTTAGTACCTACACCCCTAAATCAAAGGAGGAATGTACCCACCAAGTTTTATAATTCTAGTATTTCTAATTTACTTAGTTTGAACATTTATCTGTCAGTCAGTTAGTTAGTTAGTCAGTCAGTCAGTAACGGATGAGTATTATAATATTTTAGAAAAAATGTTTTTATTTTGAGCATCGCCACTAGTAGGTTTTGAATAATCTGTACTGAAGCTCGACCACTTAAGGCGCGGTGGTCAGCTGATCGCGGAGTTTTGCTGTTTTTCAGATGCTTTACCCTCGTTAAATAAGGGTGGTGGAAAACCACTGAAAGGTCACTGAAAATAATCAATATTTTATCTCTAAAGTCTGAGTTTGAAATTTTGTTTAAACGTCGTACTAACTTTAGTATTAAACCTCAAAAAATAAACAAAATCTGCTTCTCCTTCTAAAGTTGAGGTCATTTTCATATTTTATTTACACCAACGGGTAGATAATTTACTTATAAATAAAATGTGTGTTTCATTTTTATTATTTAAATTAACACAAATTATTATTTCAAATTATTACAACTCGAAGGGATAAAACTTAGACTTTTCGTGCAACGGGCAGTATGCCGCTGGCCACTAGCTAGCTGCCGCGCCTTAACTGAGACCACTGATACATACGATTTTAAGAGATAAAGACTGACAGGTAATACTCTGGTAATAATATTGTGGTCAAGAGATTAATGATGATGGGTTTTATTCACTATGCTCCATTGTTTTCTGAGACGTAGAGATGACGTCATTGGACCTACCTTTTAGAGTGTGCGAATTGGGCATAACCAAGGGCAATTCAAAATCACAGAACTTTGCGAAACGCTTTGTTATGTTAAACCTACAATAGCTTCGCTTTGCCTTATAAATAGAATCAAAGCCAGATCGCTTTGATTGATAGATCCCTTTATTTATGATTATGCTACCCGCTTTTCTACGTTTACGAACTGTCTGTTGCATCCCGTTTTGTCGACATCCCATTTGGGGCAGCTCAATTTATTCATACCTCATCGGAAGTGTTTGTATAATGGTTATAAGCTTCATTATCCACGGTCGAGATTAGTATTACGAAAGTCTTCTTCTTCTTCTTCTTTCTCTTGATATTTTGGCAAATTGTCACGCGTGTTTGTTACGGTACAGAGACACGGTCGATCACGGCAGTTTGTCTCTAGTGTGAACGCGTTTTTAAACTACAAACGTCAAACTAAGTACTTACAATGATATTCAAAGTGAATTAGTTTGAAACTGTGATAGAAACAGATATCTATAGAATGATCCTGAACTATTTCTGTCACAGTTGAAATGCAACAGTGCTATTATTAATGGGGTAATATCAAACCCGGGATTGCCTTATTAGTTCTCTGAGACAGTGTTTTAGTGCTTGCGATTAGTTTTATTAATTACCTACTTGTGCTAGTGGATCCGATATAACAAAATGTAATTGTAAAGTGTAATTCTTACTTATTCATTAATTAAATAATTTGTCGGAAAATTACAAATTATCTACTTATTTACAGAGGAAATTTATGAATAATATAGGTAACTAATAATAATTCATATTCATAATACTTACGCAAAAGGAGCTCCTTTGAGGTGTACTGTAATTATTTTAATGATTCGAAAGAAAACAGCTATACAAAAAAACTGGCTAAGTGCGAGTCGGACTCGCGCACGAAGGCTTCCGTATCCATATCTATCAAAACGGCAAAAAAAAAAACGTTTGTTGTATGGGAGCCCCCTTAAATATTTATTCTTATCAGTTTTTTAGTATTTGTTGTTATAGCGGCAACAGAAATAAATCATCTGTGAAAATGCAATTGTCTGACTATCTTGGTTCATGAGATATATCCTGGTAATAGACGGACTGACAGCGGAGTCTTAATAATAGGGTTCGGTTTTATTCTTTAAGGCCCAGCATTTTGAAAATTGCAAGTATTGCAACCCTAATCATTCTATTACCGCTTAATAGATTACATTGAAATTGAACTACACGATACTCTAGGATATAAGTGATAAATCAACCGGAGCTAAAACACGAATTAGTTAGAAAACCTTGGTTAAAAATCATGTCAAAAACACCTCTGAAAATTCAGAAATTCCCTAATTTATCCAGAACAGTAAGGTATTTTGAAATTCTATTTCATATGAATGTAAATCAGTTAATTTGAAAAAAGTCAACCCAGCCCTTTTTTTGAAATAAGCTATTTACTTCAACATTATTTATGTTTTTTATAAATTGTCGCTTTCGTTACGTAATTTAGAGCAGCCATATTATCATGCCGCACTCTACTTACTTGTCATTTGGGTATTCCGCTTGGTGATCCGCGTTGCTATACGGACCTACGTCACTTTTTTTGTAACTTTTACGTAAGGAATAGTGCGACGAGTATTCTGGGCCTTAAGTACGGATCCCTACAAAGTCGATATAATAATGATAAAAAAAATCATAACAATTTTTAGTAGTATATATTTTTTTACTCTGCGATTCGTTTGCTCTAGGTTCTTTCCACATTTTGACGTCCTATTTTACTCCCAAACGTTTTTTTGGGGATAAAAAGTTGAAGGCGAAATATTTTCCCATACAAAAGGTCATTTGCTCAGGGGAAGATAAAATTGTTAGCGACTAAAAGCCTATTTTAAAAAGCCTTTTCAACGCCGCCTTATCATCTTAAGTGCGAAACGTGATTGCTCATCAATAACTTGTCATTGAAGTTGCTCCTTTGTTACTCTGAAGAACAACTTGAGATACCAAGGAACAGTGAAAACCTTTTACATGATGACGAAGTCTTACCACAAGCTCTTCGGCCAATATCAAGGTAATATAACTTAGATATTTCGTATCATGGCCTATAAAAGTTCTATTCTATTCTTTCCCTTGGTCACGGTATCACGCGAACTGCTGGACCAATTTCGCTATTTCTTTTTTTGTTGTGTTTTATTTTGTGAGGTTTTTATGTATAATAGTTAAGATATGATAACGTCTGTCAAAATTAGCAATAAAAATAATTTTGTAAAATAATTAATATTAATAATCCCAACACCACACCTCAAATAGAAACTCGACACGTGTTTCGCTTTTCCACGAAGCATCCTCAGGACCGTTGACTCGCTCCGCACTGGTGTTGCTCCACCGAGCGCCGAGAGAAAATTTTCTCAACGGTCCTGAGGATGCTTCGTGGAGAAGCGAAACACATGTCGAGTTTCTATTTGAGGTGTGGTGTTGGGATTATTAATATTAATAATATTTCTATAAGGCATTTTGTGGGGCTCATTAATATTAATAAGCTTAATTAATAACCTCATTAGATAATAGTTTTAGCGGGAAAGTACTAGACATTTCCGTCCTATTCAGTATTTGTCTATAATGTGTTTTTATGTAGGTACATAAAAAAATATGATACAGCAGAAAGCGCGCTGGTGTGGAGACAGCTACTGGTCAATCGATACCAGGATTCCCAGGATAATCAAATCCGGGTACTCACCTCTTCCCAAACGTCGTCCAAATACCTTTCAAGCTAATGCGTTCTGTCACGGCCCCTGATTTTTCCTCCTATCAACTGTAGGGTTTGCGTCATTGACTTAGTTAATCGTAAGGGCTTTTGCCACCAAAATGGGCGCTTAGCTTTTTATATTGGTGGTGATTCTGTTGTACCGCAGACTAACTAAAAAATGCTGAAATGCACCTAGGTACACGACGTTTTTTGTTCGTAACAAATACTAAATTAGCGTAAACATTTTAAATGACTAACCTTAATTTCACTAAACTGACGTGTGATAGACGTGTTTTAGCTTATTTTAGTAGCCATGTAAATTGTTGTTGACTAAAGTTACGTGAAAATGGTGGAAAATTTTATAAAATTAGAATTATATGTAAATTTTAGCTCTTTTTAAAGAACTGTAATTCAAAAATATTACGCTAATTTGGTCTTTATAGTGAGCCAAATAAGATCGTACCTATTATAGCATTTTTTTAGTTCGTCCGCAGAACAACAGAATCACCACCACTGTCTCGAGATTTTTTCTTAAATGTCTAGTACAGTCGGAAATGGTTGGATCTGTTATTGCTTCCTGAGTAAGTATTAGCTTGATAACCATTTGATAACTAATTGCTATATCGAAATCCATTTGTCTAAGTGAATTTAAACTTTGTTGTCAAACAGTTAAACATAATTTTCAGTACAGCACTCTCGTCTAGTACCTGCGCAGTTTAAAAAGGTAACATGTGCTTGCAACGAGTAAACGAATTTATTTGAAAACTGATCAACCTTTTCATTCTGCGACTGTACCTACCTAAGTATGTTTTTTTATATTTTTTTCTTAAATTAGTTGAATAATGTATTATCGTTCAAGAAAAAAAGGACACTATGACCATGTAACACTTATTTAGCAAATCTTTTTTCTTGATTCTGAAACCTATTCTAACCGGAATTTCGTGAAAATTACTAAGTAATAAATTTTTTTCTAATTCAAATTTGAATAAACTTGAAGAGAGCTCGCAATTCGAATTATCGGATCGACTTCGGATCGCGGTTTTACCGAAGTCCGTTATCTGATCATGGTTTTATTAGATTTGATTGTTCCCAAAAACTCGCTTTCAACGCCCAACTATATGAGTTTTACATCCAAGCCGACAATCAATCGCTGTCCCTAAACCCATTTGGTATTTCTCTCTCATTAACCACATTTTACTGACAACCGCTAAGCCGCGTTTACTCGTAGAGTGGGCGAAATTGACACTCGAACACGCTTCTATATCGGTCTAATTTCATATTTCTCGAGAAAATTGCTTTTCGACTCAGCGTAGGCATAATTGAACTTAATTCATACCGATTTTCCAGTTATTAATATAATTTTGTAAATATATACCTACCGGATGGAAAAAAACGGACAATTGGCCAAACCGACAATAAAAAGTTAACTCAAAAACCTATGCATTAAAATTCATACGTAGGTGTTATTTGAACATTAATTTTATAGGTACCTATCGAATAGGTTATTACCTACATAAAATAAAATTAACTTGATTAACGATAAACGACTAAGGATGGTTGGCGTGATTTGGGGGGGACCTTTGCCCAGCAGTGGGAGGAAATATGTAAAAAAAAAAAATTGCGACTCTGTGATGTTGAAATATTGAAAAATTGATATTCATGAACACAGATGCCTTATATAAAGAAGAAATCCAGCTTGAAAAGCAAATCAAAATGAATCTGTTATTTTTTCTTGTGACTTCCTAAGTTAGTTTACAATCCATGTAGTTAATTCGTCAAGTTTACCTGCAATTTAGTGACACCAAAGTGTTATCTGATAGTTTATTTTTGAGTATAAATGTGATATTAGCATACGTTTTTGTTGTGGTTTTTAGTGATAATACTTTATTAATTTAAAGTTTTGGGACTTAGAGTATAGGTGCGAAAAAATCAGAAATGCAACAAAAAAACGGACCGAGCGCGGTGGTGTAACCGCGGCTTTCGAGCACATAGCCGAAATCACGCGGGAAAGACAACCATGATCAAATCAGTACGTTAGAACGTACAGTTTATCATCCTAATGCTTGTCATACAATCGATGAGTAATAAATAAATAATGGCGGACATGTATCACGCACTACGCAACACCCTCTAAAAAAATAAACAACACCCTCTTTGTTGTTTTAAATGTTGTGCATGCCTGTGATTGGCACGCATTTCATGGTTTTTTTTTATGTTTTGTTGTGTGTGATGTTGGCGTTGCCTATTAAATAAATAAATAAAAAAAAAAACAAACGCCTAGCTCCAAACTAAGCAAAGCGTGTAAGGGAACTAGATAGGTAACTGATAGATTTTTTTTTTTTCTTTTTTAAACAATAACCTCCAGCCACCAAACAAACATCTGCGTTCATCGCAGAAATGTTAGTCCTGGGTGGGGATCGAACCCACATCCTACAGCTCAGAAGGCGAAGCTACTATCAACTGAGCTGTGATGCCAGTCTATGGCAGAACTACTGCGGTTACCGAGCGGTGAATTCTCTGCGGCTGTCTCTCACCTAATTAGTAACTTTGATGTTGCCGTGCCCGAAGTGGTCGTGGTTACAAGAATCGGAGATGTAAGGAGGTTGGTAGTTGATAGGTTATATTGATTTGGCGGGTAGGTATTTTCTTTTTTTCTTTTGCTATTCAAACTATTTCGGTATAATGATGTGCCTCGTTATCATACCAGTGAATGGAATTTCAACCTTTTTCGTAATTTTCTCTTTTTGTCTGTCCGCGTACAAAAAAGGTAGGGCATCGTCAACTTACACAGATAAAATAATAACAAGGAAGAATGTTGATGGTAATGTATCAAAGGTACCTAGATAACAAATATTTTTTTTTTCGAAAACTCTTTGTTTTCTACAAAGTTAAAAAAACCTAGACCTTGTCAGTAATTTTTTTAATAATAAGATAGATTGAACAAGTACCTATAGGTTATGATAGCAATGCACCTAACTACACATTCTTAGGAAAGACATTACTTTTTCTAATGATAATTTATATTAAAGGGGTACAGGTAAACAGGTAAAAATGGAGGTAAAATAACAAAGAAAACAAGTAAAATGTAGCATTCCATTTTTAATACAATGCGATACAGTTATAACGGAAAGTTAAATCAGTCATTGAAACCGTTTCTGCCTTTGTACTCTTTCTTCATTGTTAGTTTACAATCTCGTTGTTGAACGAAATGCAATATCATTGTAGGTTTTTTATTAATTGTACCTACTATTCACAGATTTGATTATTGAACTGATAATTAATATTGTATGTACTTTAATCCGTCTTTTGAAAAACACTGCGCGGGATCCATTTTATCATTTTCATCAGAATTACAGATTTTTTCGTCGGAATCCCATCATCTAAATGGCGATGTTCCTTTTTCAAATTAATTGATCCTCACGCGACCCCACAGACACAACTCAACGTATTCCAAATTTGAACATTTATTTTCTAAATCTGTCGACGAAAGAGTTTTGTCTCTGTGGGTAGGTCTGCGGTCGCTGCCTCAATGCGTTGTATTGCCTCCAGTTGAGGTACCAAAAAGGTCGGTTATCAATCGGCATGGCATTGAACCGGTTGACTAAATTGCCGTCTCCCCGGACTTCGATTGGCTGGGGTTCGTCTTCGCCGAATCTATTTGATAATAGATCGTTTTCGGCAGTTTGAGGGTATCCGATAGCGCTCAGTCCAGCGTAAAACGGCCTTTGTGATTGCACCACGCAGATAATAGACAGAACTAAAAATGCGAGTCTGTATGCTGCCATTATATCTGTAAAGAAAAATATGTTTATTACAAAAATAGAATTGCATAGACATTAATAATCTGATTTTAAAAACCGGCCAAGTTCAAGTTAGACTCGCGTACCAATCTATAATAAAAACGACAAAAAAAATCGCGTTTTTTGTATGGGAGCCTTCTTAAATATTTATTTTATTATGTTTTGTAGTATTTGTTGTTATAGCGGCAACAGAAATACATTATCTGTGAAAATTTCAACTGTCTAACTATCATAGTTCATGAGACAGACGGATGTTGACGGACATACGATTTACCGTTTTACCCTTTGGGTACCTACCTAGTAAATGTCTAATAAACTATGTTTAAATTGATAGGTAGGTAGGTACTGCTTATGTGTACAATTATATTAATTATAGGCAGATGGCCGACCTACTAAGATAATAAAACCGAGTAAAGTAAAGATTGCGGTTGGTCACTTGTTTATAGCTAGTGCCCGACCGGTTTTATATTTTTCCTGTTTATTCTAGAGTCTAGAGCATGCGATTGCATTCAAGTTATTGTCCCTGAAGGGCCTTTATTACTGTCTAGTAGGTTAATAAAGTATAGCTTGTAAATAGGTACGAGTATATCAATCTGGGGCCTCACCACGAATTCATAATACATTACCGAATTAATATTACATTGTTTTTTCGTACCATGACCTATGCAAATTGTATTGAAGTAGTGACGTTTCTATAATGGAATCGTTATGAAATCGTTCCGGAAGACTTTGTGGTAAGGCTCCAGATTCATATTTGGCTCAACGTAAAAACGTGGTAATGCCAGCGTCACGGGCACGCTTCCTTTCGGCATTGATCTGGATAAGTTGATCTATCTTTTAGATCGTCAACATAACCCTACGCTTGTTTTTTGATACGAAACTTATTTCTAACGTTTTTTTTTCGACTATTTATAACCTATACATCAAAAGTATACAATCTTCCTTCATAAAACTAAGCACATTATGTTATTATAAACAACCATTTATCAAGATCAAAGTAACACGAGCTCAAACAAAACAGTAAGTAGTTATTTCTTATTTTTCATAAAATATTTATTCATTAGGACCGATGATATTATAAACAGAGAGATCAAACGAATCAATTTACTAATATATTTATTTACTCCCAACTGTGGAGATTAAGTTCCCAGATCATATTTTCAGTAATTAAACTGTGAGAGCTATACTCCATCCCTACTCGTACCTAATATTATAAAGAAAGTAACTTTGTTACGAAAAGTAGTTAAAGATTCGTATATTTATTTATTGTTACTTTTAACCACTAAAATGCAGAACGCTAAAATTTTAATGAAATTTTAGGGAGATAGATTGTACCTTGGAGAAGGAAATAGGCTAGATTTTGTCCTAAAATAAAAAAAAATCAATCTAAACGAAGTCGCGGGGAACAGAAAATTTAGTATAAGAACATTCGGTAACCTCGGTTCTCTGCGTAAATAAAAAAGAAACACGATGACGACTCTAATCCCCAGGCTCGGTAGATATCTCCACAGATTTCTAGTTACGAATTTGAGGATATCGAAAGAGAGTAGTCAGAGGCACGTCCAAACACAAAAAAATATAACTATTCTATACCTGATTTAGGGTTGATGAGTTGGTCGAGAACTCTATAAAATGAAGGACCACTTTGTTGAAAGGTCTGCACTGGTGGACGATGAAGCGACGACTGTACTTCATCAATCAAAGTATTATTATTATATACGAAATATCTCGTCGGCAGACGTCGTGTTGCAGACAAAACACCAACAATCGGATATAAGGAACAGTATTGTGTAGAGACGCCATTTTTAAGTATATTTTCTTAGGATGGTTCTTGATTCAATCACCGACTTATTATAATATGATTATTCGATCGAGTAAAATCAGATTCATAATAATAGGCATATTATCTTTTTTTTTCCTACCTAAATGTGTACCTAGGTATAGCTCGCTCAACGAATCTAGGCATTCGTTAAGTTAGCCGCAAGAGCTGCGCAGTATCGTTTTTCGGGAGCAATTGGAGGTATGAGGAGAGGGGGAAGGAACTAAACATGCGCAAACTCGCACCTGTGGCTAATTTCACGAATGCCTAGATCCGTTGGATGACCTGTACATACGTTAAAATGTGTTAAGTTAAACATACCATGAATGAAGTATTTTATACAATACGTGGTCATAATTATATTATATTTTCTAAATTGCCATGTATTAAGCCAAATACTTACCACAATTAAAGAATCATCAGGAGTTTAGAATCTTGTTCAAAATGCAAACACGGACTTGATAAGAGTGACGAAACAGTCACGGTGACAAAAGTAACCCGTTCGCGCTATCGCTAAGTACAAGTAAAAATGGCTAACAAAATGTTTTAAAATAATCGTATCGAAAAAAGTCAATGGATGAAAATAAAAAGCATTATTATTGGAGTCTCTACTACACTCAGTCAACACGATTTCTGAACGTAAAAACCCACTCGTAATCTACACTGCTCTTCGCTCTATGACGTCACGTCACAACCAAAACAACCAATTGACCAAGACCTCTGTTCTTGATCTTGACTTCCCGAGTAGTGAAGATTTTATTAGAAAAAACGCAAAGCTGAGGTCTGGTAATTTTGGTGATTGTAATCACTCTAGATTGCAGTGGATGAGTAAGTTTGAATGAATTGGGTTTTTGCAAGTCATTGGTTATCACACACCCCCAATTTGTTGTTCGTCTTTTTTAGAATCCAATAAAAACTATCATGACTCCATTGGTTATTGGAAATTTGTGATAGATACTAGGTAATTACATTTAAGTGCGCTGTATCGTAGTCTCGGATGAGGAAAAAAGCTATTGAATTATTTATTGTTCATTCTTTCTGCATAACAATATTTTTGTTTTATTATGTAGGTAGTAGATTCTAATCGCGGTTTTGCTCGCTTTTTATGTAGGTACCTAAACACTTACAAATATAGAATGAAAACTTGTAGACAGGCATTCCAGATCACATTATTTTTAATGTGTTACAAATATATCTATCTGAACTGTTTACGCGTCATTTAGTCACAAACATCGAATTCCTACACAAACTTTTGCAGAGCACATGTATTGCGCACATAATTATAATTTTTATCAATAAAAAAATTAACCCATTGGTGCACGACCAGGTTTGAATACGCCACCTTCGGATTGTAAGGGGTGCTACCAACCACTAAACTACCAGTATAAGACACAATATTCGTTTATTTTTTTGCCATGCTTGCAATTTATGGGATGCGCTTAGAAACTTTAAAAATTACGTAGGTACTAATTGCCATTATTATATTAGAATTATATTAATAGAAATGACGATGTCTGATATAAGTATTTTATGCTGAGTAATTTTGTTTTATTTCCTGTAACCTATTGGACGTTAGGTAAATCCAGAAAAAGGTTTCTAGGTAATGGTTCTAAAAACATTAGTGACTGAAAAGTTAGTAGTGATAGACTAGCGTGGTATGGGGATGTAACCAGAAGAGTGGAATATGAATATGGATGTATAAGGAGATTTAAAGATACCAAAAAAAAACATGGATGGAGGATGTAAAAGAGAACATGGGTAAGAAAAGAGTGAATACAGAAAGGACGGCTGATAGAGGAGAGTGACAGAAAATAACAGTCATGCACCAACTCTATGTGAAGTCGGATAAGGACAGGGAGATTATAATGGTTCTAAACACAGGTAGGTTCCTGTAATAATGGTAACATGATATGATATACACCGAGAAATTTTAATGGTTGTTTTCCCGCAGCGAAATGGTTTTGTCTTGGCAATACAATCGTTGTATAAAAAAATTAAATATTAGAAACAAAAAATACAGATATACCATTGTGAAAATTTAATTCGAAAGCGACCACGAACCATTAGTAATTCATCTCAATACCTACGCGAAAGCGGCCGGCGGAGGCGGCGCGTGCGATTCGAATAGTACCTACAAGTTACGTCTAATGTTAGTATCGTTCCTCACGTTTTCGAGTTGATGAATAATTTTAAATTATTTTAAAACAAAAAAAAAACATCTTTATTTTTTATTTTTACTCTATGTTTCGAAAGTAGGTACTCCTTATGGCAAGTGGTTCTGCCGCGGGAAATCAACCATTAAAATTTCACGGTGTACGAGTATATGCCAATGATAGATTTAGAATCGAGAAACATAAAGGAGTTTCTTTAGGTACCTATCGTGGACCGTAATTACCACGCAACAACTTTTTGCTTTAGATTAGCTTAAAGATTACCAATTAGCTGTCTCGCTCTCGCTCACGACTTTGTCGAGTTTAAAAAGAGACAATATCACAGAAAAAATTGCAGTCAGTGATAATAAAAAATAAAATCGGAGCAAACTTACGAAGATGCAAACGCTACCTACTCTTTCTTTATAATCGGAATAACTCATATTAGCCTATGATGTAGGTAGTACGTATAGAGTACATATTATAGTTATACATAACTGCATGAAAGGAGTCTTTGATTGAAGTCTACTTTCAACTAGTCCTAAAGAATAGATACAATATAAAAACAAGAAGATAGATAAATAAAAACTTACGTTTTCGAAGGAGTATAACTGATTTAAAAAAAAAAAAATATAAATTACCCGATCATTTTTTTTCAGTCACCGGTACCACCCGCTTTGTTTCAGGGTCTGTGTCTCTGCCAGTAATTAGGCTAGTACCACAGGTCATTGCTCCACTGCCGCTAGCTGACGCACGTTCCATCCAACACTTGTAAAATTGTTAATAAGTACCTACAATGATTTATTGTAAAGTTCATAAGAGTTCACTCAACTACTTGCAAAATAATATGTTGCGAAAGTTTAGCCGCTAGAACCCTAGAACTTAGAAGTAAAATAAAGTTTACAAAAGTTGGTAAAATCACACATTCGCGGAAGGAGTCTTTTGAAAACTTGTTCGTCGGACAATCGCCATTTCAAGGCAAAAACCCTGGTTGTGAAACTGCACGTGAACCACAAACGAACGAGTAACACAACAACGAACAAACATAATATTTTTAAGTAATCCAAAGTTTCCGAACCAAACAATTTGCCTAAAGGGTGGTAACTTTGAGAAATTCCTCAGAAAATAATTGTTCTGTAAATTTTCAGCTAATTAGAATCATAAGATTATAATGATTCAGTCGCTCTAGGCTCGCTGGGCTGTACCAAATAATAAGCCAATGATTAATATCTATCTTTTTATTCTGTGGTTGGCCAAGGAGGTTTTATTCACTTCTATTTATATTTTCCACAACGTCCGATCTCTTGATTTAAGTAGGTAAGCTCCTAAATAATAAGATTAGGCCTATTACACTGTAATAATAATTGAGTTCATTCCTAATTACTTCCCTAGGGAAATACGTTCTCAAACTAATTAGGTACTTACTTACTAGCCCACCTTTGTAGGTATAAGCTCGTGTCAGCACCTTCGCAGAAATAAAACAGCCTTTATGTACGAATTATGCTATTCAAGGTGGTACGGTTTTACCATTACGACTCCACAAACATATAAACATCAAAAGTTATTTGTTCCTTATTGCTAAACCAATAATTACCGTTACCATAATATTTACATACTTTTAGTATCGTCTTTGGGAAATCGTAGGGTACAACACTAGGTATCTCGCTGTAGTGTTATTGCCACTTTGACAGTCGAAAGCCGCAGTATTAGACGGATATTGCACGCGGGCCGCGTACCAACTTCGAATATTTCCCTGTCCTAATAAAGCGAGATGAACGCTACGTGCCTCAATGCGATGCGTAGGTAAGCTGCGTTTACACGGAAGAAAATTGCTTGCAACAATGCCAGTAAGCCACTTCACGTGCGAAAGCGGTTCACAGGCAGTAAAATCCACGTATCCCGATGCTGTAACTATAAAATAGTGGTAAATTATCTGCGCGTCGCATCGCCTTGAGTTGTCATCCACCTGAGACGACGTGTTTCGTACCACAAACATCAGAGACATGACTTATTGCGCATCCCGCAACGGACACCGCATAGGCTACATATGCTATGAACATAGGCTACATAGGCACCTACATATGCTATGAACACAAACAGACCAGGAGCTTAGAAGCCTAATAAGTTTTGTTTGTCAACTCCGACCGACAGTTCGGCAGTTACTGATAATATTAGGGATTATGCAGGGATTAGGAGAGTTTCAATTGATGAAGGTTGTTGTTGCTGTCTACGATAAAAGAGAACATAATAAGAAATATAGAATCAATAAAGTACAAGGACCATTTTTAAAGTCTAACATAGATAGGTACTAAATAAAGTTGCCAGTTTCAGGCTAACCTAATTTCGAGAAGAAAAGGCTATAAAGCCCGTGTAACGCTGTCACAGGTTTTCAGACAACCGCATTTGCCAAGACCAAAAAAAAAGAAGAAAAGGCATGACATTTTTTATGTATTTAGCAGGTTTTTATCTCGTAAATCACCCGAGAATAAAAAGAGCGAGTTAAAGTTAAAAACTTCAACCGAAAGTGAAACAGCGAGGCAGTACTAGTAGAATCATAAATCATTAAAATAATTTGAAGTTTCTCGTACAAAATTAGCTACTATTAAGTAATTGAGCGTCAATTAATACAAATCAAGTAATGAACAGAAACTGATTAAATTCATAAATTAAAAGTGACTTACTAAGCGCCGGCGCGGCGTCGGATTCCGAGCGAAGCGAGAATTCAAACTATTCTGAAACTGTAAGTTAGTTCATTGTTTAAAATGAAAACTTTTATGTAGGAGCTGAATAATTGGAATAAGTATTTTTCCTAAAGGCAGGCAGAAGTATTTTATTTGATAGTCCACGTCTTCAGAATATAGGTAAGAAGTTGGGTATTTTTAGTTCAAATTCTAGCGCTTCGTATCACGAATACCAAGTATCTGCCTAAACAAGTGTATTCTTACCGAGTATTTTGTAAACAAGAAGATAATTTTGTCTAAATACCTAGTATCTACTACGCAGTTCTGGTGTGTTATATTACCAGCTACCTAATCTAAAAATAATTTCTCTTACGTTACTGACTGACTGACTTACTAACAGCAAACCATTCTAAAAGCTGAAATTTGAAAGGTGGTTTTTTTTTAATCTAGAGATGTTAAAGGAATTAGTAACATTCAACTACCAAGGAGTGCACGGGAGGTTGAAATTTACTTTTATTTTTACCTATACTAACTATATCGTGCCAAAAATGACGTCAATACCTCTAAATGTGGTGTAGGTAGTATGCACTGAAGAATAATAATATGTACATAAATATATCAATGGTAGCATGCTCCTGATCCAGTAAAAATGCACTCTTAAGGCCCAGAGACTTCGACGCATTTTGCTGCTCGTAATTAAAATAACGAAAGCGATAGCTTTTATTAATATTAAAACAAATATTTGCTAAGTACGTACCTAGTTATACGAACAAAAATAAATGTCTTAAATAAAATGACGTATTTTTTTCATTTTTTTCAATGATATAAAAAATATCTATGCGCAATATCACAATAATTACCTTATATATATTTAGCATAAAACTCATGATTGTTTTAGGTGTTAAACAGTTTGATAAAACATAATGTACTATGTTATACTTAGGTATACCTACAGTGGTGTAAACGTGTAGCTAGTAACACATATTTTTGTGTACATTTACATCCAAACATCAGAGATTAGTTACATTGAGAAAAGCAGGTATTACATGAATTGTAAATGATATTGAGACTTCTGCCCCTTAACAGAATATCACTATCAATCTCGGTCTCATTAGTAAGGGGTTACACTCGTTTTGTAAACAACGCCTTTGTTTTTAGCTCTCGCGTCGTATCTAATTAGATTAATTATAATTCTGCATACATACGTGAAAGGACATTAATTACTTTTGGGGCTGGACACAGATGAAATAATAGTTAGTAGATACTGCGACTACCACTCGAATCTCATTAAAACCTATATTATTTTTTTGATCCTAATTATATGTAAGTATAATATTATTATAATATATACCTAAATGATTATACCAACCTAACATTATGTTAGCCACCTCTACCAAAACAAAATGACATCATTCCCAAAAAACAAAAAACAAACATGATCACATGACTACTAACAAGGATCATACAAAAAAGTGTTAGGGCCCAGTAAGTTTCTTGTCGGTTCTTCTCGAACCGGGATAGAACTGGAATTGGCACCTAGACTCACCTAGTATGTAAGACGATTCTAAATGACCTCTGTGATTTTATTGAATAAAGATGATTAATTTTGATTTGTTGAATTTTTTACTTGTAGTTTGGTAAACATTTCTTCGGATATCTACAAAACACAAAACGTAAATTGGCACAAGACCACGTTTTGCACAGTAGTTCCATTCCATACGTAGGTGGCAAGCCAATTGCCGTTTAAAAGAATACCAACCAATAAAGGACACACCTTCTAGGGCTTGCTAATTTTTTAAATTGAAATATTGTAAAATTACAGTTTTGATCATTACCTCACCATTTTTACATCAGCATTCAATTTAGTGCAGACAGTATTAATCTAAAGCCAACGAAGATAGTAATCTAAAGCCAACGAAATAGATGCCGTTTTATACTGAAAGTTTATTTGGAGTGGCAAAGGCCCAGCTCAATTTCGCAGTGTTTGGGCTTTATGAGCCTTCACACAAGCTTGTGTGCCGAGACAGCCGCGGTAGAATTTGTAAATTTATTACACGACCTCACACCCGAAATTAAAGTAAAATACAGTAGATACCATAAAATGCTTAACAAAGCAATCACACTTTGAAAACAAAACTTAACTGAAATTAAAACAGTAATTGCAAAAATGATGTTTCTTCTATATACTTGTACTTACAGGTTGTTTGAGAAGTACTTTTTACAGCACCTACTCAGACTGTACTTAAAAATTTGTGCGCGCGACTTGACGACAGAAAAAGTAGGTAAAATCGGAAGGTGCCAACTCGCGCGCACTCGCGAGATTCACGCTCGCCAGTTGACGAATAAGTCAGAAAATATAAATAGGTCGGTATTTTGTGTTGTTGTTGTCATATCGAAAATTCAATGAAAAACCGAATTTCGGTTAGCACCCATAATAATGATGTACTTATTTCTACATATTCTATACTAGAAATTGCGGGCGGCTCGGCTCACGTGGTACCTACCCGGATAAAAAGTAACCTATGTAATATTCCAGGTCAGGTCATCAACTACGCACGTTGCATGTTGCAAGTGTCATTCGTTCAGCCGTTTCAGCGTGAAAGGGTAAGAAACATCCATACATCCTTACATCACAAACTTTCACGTTTATAATATTAATTAACATTTAAGATATAAAAATACTAACTGCTCGCCTCGCGGTTTTAGTCACGTTGAATACTTTATTAGGTGCACTCTATTCCACCAAAATGTATACAAGGTGGTCTACTTGTCAGGAATAATCTACCAATATTATAAATGATAAAAATTATAATGTGTATGTCAGGGTGTGTATGTTTAACCATAATTCAGTTACGGCTGAGTAAATAAGTATGGTATGAATGAAGATTATACCCTGGATTAACCACATAGGTATTTTTTATCCCGTAATTAACCCCAGGGAAATGAAAGGAGATAAAGTTATACTGTATAAACTCGGGGCGCGCGCGTTTTTAGAATCGGTTCACTTATTTCAAAGATTACCAACAAATAAACAAACTTACAACCCACTCTACAATAATAACCTCATGATAATGGAATAAATTCAGTACCTAGAAACACCAGATGTTACTTATAACCAACCACATAATGTTTTTATATAAATGTACATTAATATCTGCGGGATTTCGTTGGAAAATTTAATTTGTAATGTAAGCGAGAGCGTGGTAATTGTTCTACAATTAGGTATGTGTTTGTTTGATACATGAGTTGCGTAATTAAATTTATTAGCTACTACATACACACGTGTAGGTAAGTATCCAAAAACTGTATAACCAATAATAGTTGGATGGAAAAAATAACTGGACTGTAATAGTGACTAACATGGAAGTAATGCGTAGGGTAAACGAGAAAAGTACTCCCATACAAGTTGTAGAGGAAAGAAGAGGAAAGATAATTGGTCATCTTATACGATATGTCAGCTTCATCATTAACATTATAGAAGGGAAATTGGAAGAAAAAAAGACCGAGGATAGTGAAAGAGAAGGTTGCAGACGTGTCTATAAGGAGGTTAAGGAGACTGCTTTGGAGAGAACTAAGTGGAAAAAAATCATCAGTAATGCCGATAAGAGACAATCACTTAAATTAAGAAGAGAATACCTTAAAATAAGTATCAAAGTTTGCTCATATTTAGATCAACGTTTAGCGTTGGATGAGGCTAGAAGCAGACCGTGGACAATGGCATATGCAAAGAGAGGCCTATACTCAGCAGTGGGTGAAGTCGGGTTGCGGATGATGTTGATAATGGTAAGCATCATCATTCAACGTTTTGCCGACAGTTTCGTGGAGACGCTTAATTCCGACATTCATCTAGCCAGATCAGTCAACAATCAGAGGTTGTAATTGTGTTGTAACATTCAATCTTCTATATCTATATAAGTATAAGAGCTTAACCTGACTGACTGATTGACTGATTCATCATCGCCGAGCCGAAACCGCTGAAGCTAGAAAGCTGAAATTTGGAAGGTGGCTTCCTTTTATAAAAAAACCACCCACTAAGGCGGGATTTTTGGAAATTCCACCTCTAGGGTGAAAAAGGGTGAAAACGTTAGTATGAAACTTTTTAACACGTGGAGCGATTTTTATGAAACTTTTTATGTGCACTGTAAATGCAAAATAAATGGACACGTGTTTCAGGAATTTTCAATATAACCATCGAAAAGGAGCCGTTTTTAGCTTTTTGTAAATATAATATCAGTACCTTATCGAATCATAATAAAACAATCAAGTAGATTGTTTTAGTAGGTATTTTATGATTCGTATAATTATGAGAACTAGCCAAGACGAACCTTACGCTTTAATATTATCCTAAGTTATACGAAGAAATGATATTATAACTTGTTATAAAATATTTTATATTGTTATAAATTAATCTCATTGAAATCCCCGTTTAGATCTCACTTCTTTTGTCGGTGAAGTCAACGACCAAAGCATTATCGAACTTGGCTCTTATTTCACATTTATGTTTTTGATGTTATTTTAATATTTCGTAAAACTTTTATCTTTGTTTTATCTGTTTTCTGTGAATAGCCTATGTAATCAAACAGTATCCAATATGGACAGTTTGACAACTTCAAAGGGCACGCATTCACTGAAGTAGAGCGGAGTTACGTGATACGATAGGCACGATGCTATAGGTTCATTTTGCCCATCATCTTCAAGTAGTCTTGTCCTTCCTATCTCTAGTTATATTTTGTCTGGCCTCACAGCTCAGTTGGTAGTAGCTCTGCCTTCTGCGCTGCAGGTTGTGGGTTCGATCCCCATCCAGGATAAACATTTGTGTGATGAACTCAGATGTTTGTTGTGTGTCTGAATGTTATTATTTATTCTATGTATTTACAAAAAATCTGGTTCCCATAGTACAAGCTTTGCTTAGTTTGGGGCTAGATAGTGTTGTGTGAACTGTATACCAATATTTATTTATTTATCTAACTAGTATGGTGAAAGGATTAAAGTGTGCCTCAGAGGCTTTCTTCATGCATTGAGTTAACATACATTTCGAGTAAGTACCAGTTTCTTTCCTAGATGCACATAAGGTGGTCACTGGAACAGATTATGGCGTTAGTGCTTCTATTGGGATATTGCTGGGATTTATCTGTAATCCTACCAATATTTTAAACGCAAAAGTTTGTAAGAATGAATGGATGTACTTACCTATGTTTGTTACTCTTTCACGCCGAAACGGCTGAACGGATCTGGATGAACGGTGGCATAGATATAGATTAAAGTCTGGAATAGCACATGGGCTACTTTTTATCCCGGAAAAAAAATACGGTTCCCGTGGGATATATTTGTTTTTGTATTTCAAGGTACCACGCGGGCGAAACCGTGGGCGGAAGCTAGTACATTTATAAGGTTGGGTTGTGTTAACTAATATGTTGTGTTGATTTTTTTAAACGAGTTAAAATGAAGGAGTTTCTCAATTCGTGTGTAAGTACCATGTTTTTTTTTTCCTTTTTTTGTATGTTTGTTACATGATTACTCGAATTTGATGATTATTTTTTTGTTTGGTAGGTCATACTTCAGAGACGGTCCCATTTTATCGAAATTTAAAATAAACATCAGCAAAAGCTTTATCACATCTATTTATTCGGAGAAGATTTATTTTGAAAAACATTTGTTTTGCATTACTTGGTAAATAAAGCAAATATTTGCTGATATATTTTAGAGCGGACAAAAATATATATGAATACTACTTACTTTAGAAATTTAATTATTTTTAAAAGTTATTTTAAAAATAATAATATATTTTTTCCATAATGTAACAAAGTAAGTACTATTTATTAAATAATTAATTATTCAAATATTTATAACAGTTGCGTACTTTACAAAATATTATTTACAACCTTACATCTTTCTAAAAACATAAACATTACATGCACAGTTTATTTCTTTAAATATTTATTTAAACTTTATACTCTTCCTACTCTCGTAGAAATCCATTTGTTATTTACATTAATATTTTTGGTCTTTTTATCGAATGCGTATCTATATTTCGTAATTCTTATATTATAACATTAAATAATAGTTAGAAGTAGCTAAAAAAGGTGTCTTTTTACTAAAACAAATCAATAGTCATTTTTGGTCATCAAATAATCACAATATTCATATTAGGTACCAAAATAAATACTTCAATTAATTAATATATCTAACTGGGTAGGTACATACGTTTTGACGTAAATTATTGAATTGTCAAATAAAATTACAGTAAACATACATTTTACTAAGCTATTGTTAGAATATTATAATTACTTACATAAAGAAGCAGTCTCCTAAAATTAAGTTGGTAATAACTGAGAACTTTTTCAGCTGTCACAATCCACACAAATAGAAAAGCTTAGTACAGGTTTTGATAGTTTACCAAACTATTTCGAAGTGTTTGTAAATGATTCATTGGTCAACTCACCCCGCACCTCACTCAGACCGCGGGCCGAAATGTCCACTAGGAAATATGTGTGGTATAAAACGAAATTAAATTACGTTTTGTAAACTATCAAAACTCGCAGCTAAGCACCTATACTACCGAATGCTAGTAGGCAGTGAACGGATAATACATGAAAGCATTCCGTGAGCTAAAAAATAACCCCACAAAACTAGAGCCCTGGTAGGCGTGGCTTGCCAGTTTGCCAAAAAGTTTGTACCAAAAATTTACAGAAGCTTATTACATGTTACACGGCAATTTAAACCCTAACGTCGAGGGAGTAAAGTCAACATTAATATTTTTTGGCAAATCCACGAAAGAGTTTTGATGTGTGAAATTTGGTGTCATGTTTCGCGGTTATTTCCCTTGAAGAAATGCTTCTATGTTTTTTCGTTCACTGCTAGTAGCAAAATACTGGCAACATTACCATATTGAATAGTTATGACACTGGATTTTTGGTAAACGCAATCTCCTATGTTTTTGGTCTCTTCCACCAGTTTCCTGAATTACATCACTTTATCTAACTTATCTAGATATAAACATTAATGAATTTATAAAGCCTAAATAATAACTATCACTTTTCGTCTTTGGTTTGGTACATCTATAATTTAAAGTTTGTACACATAATTAAAGTTTTTTGTTTATTTTTATCAATCACTTCACTCTAGAGGGCCGGTATCCAGCTTAAAAGATTAGGTTATGACGAGATATTCGTCCATCATTCAAAAACTCGTTGTTTCACTAGAAATTTTTTAGGTTACATAAAAATAGTTTAAGTTGTGTGTTAAACAGTGACCAGTTCAGAATTATCAATAAAGATTGTCATGATAAATGTTCAGTTGTACTATTGGTAGAGGTAGAGATAGTAGGTGATAGAGATACAAGTTTGTATCGTTTGTTCTACCAGTTGTACTTCTTAGTAGAACTACGGACACTGAGGCCAATTTTTAATTACATAGATACTCGGCAAACTAGGCATATCATTGTCATTAGTCATGTTATTAGTCATTTTCGGCAAGTCTTAAAACATGGGACCTATTGTAGATACTGTATTCAAACCATTGATACATAATAGTTACTAAAGAGTCAAACATCGGTAATAGAAATCTTCAAAAATTTATGGAAATGGTCACATAACTAATCGATTATAAAAAAAAACCCATACTGCATTTTGTTATTTTTTATTACCTACAATTTTAACAAGACCATTATAACGAGTACTTATAAAGGAAATTAAAATGTGAACGCAAAACGAATAAATTACGAATATTATAATATAGTCTCTTAGAACTTTTTTGGTCACCGGCCCTTGCTTATACGAGTATGTTATTATTAGTATTAGACGGGTATTTATCGCGTTTAAATTACCTTATATTTTCCCGACGTTTCGACAGGTTTGCACGCTGTCGTGGTCACGGGTAGACTATACAGGTACACGGGTGTGTCTACCCGTGACCACGACAGCGTGCAAACCTGTCGAAACGTCGGGAAAATATAAGGTAATTTAAACGCGATAAATACCCGCCTAATACTAATAATAATGTGTTCAGATCGCGTAAGTTTAAAAGTACATCTTGCTTATATGATCCATCTAACTCTTCACACAATTGTCTTTGTCTGTGTCTTCCAAGTCGTTGGGGTCTCTAACGGTCATGACAGTGACCGCTTCAGTACTGTTCCTGGAAATGATGTTGGCTTTCTTCTTAGTGCTTCCGTAGTCGTAGTTTGATATCACCACACTGTCTGTTAAGTTCCTGTAGAATTATAGAACAATCACTGTTACAATAAATACAAATGTTTTCTCTACTTTTGTTTTAATGTTAAGATGGTTTGGGCATGCAGAAAGGATGGATAAAAGGAGATTGACGAAACAGTTGTATAAGGAGAGTGTGAATGGGACAGTTGGAAGGGGAAAACCTCGGCGTACGTACCTCGATCTAATTGGGGACGTCTTAGAGAAAGGCCAGGTCCAGAGTACCCTAAACCGACGCGCATGTATGAAGAATGTAATGAGAGTGAATGAAGCAAAAGAAGAATGTCAGGATCGTAGCAAGTGGAGATCCGTGGTCTCTGCCTACCCCGTCGGGAAACAGGCGTGATTTTATGTATGTATGTTTTCTCTACTCTCTCTCTACTCTTCTCTACTCTTTCTCTACTCTCTATTTTATCTATTCTCTCTATTTTACTACCAGCATCGTGCGGTGATTATGCATTTTTATTGTTTTATTATTTAAGGGTATAATTTACTTTCCTACCAAACATGCAATTCTGTTAAGCCGTTAAAGATAAAAAAGATGGATGATAAACATACACATACCCTTCACACAACATTCAAATTTTTTGTAAGATTATCATTATCATTTTATTACTTAATAAAAATTTGAAAATTCTTACATAAAAAACAAAATTGCAGATTCAATTTAAAATGGCTTTAAAACCAAAAAATATAAGGAAAAAATACATCAAGTTATAGAGGGAATGCTTTTATTATTTCAGGTCACAGAAAGCACGTCCGAACCTAAATCCCCTTAGGTCTGAGATCTGGCTGCTAATAAATTAAAAGTAGAACCCTGATTTTTTTCCTTTGAGAGATTACCTACAATAGAAGCGTGGGGTAGATATCTATCCCTTTCATAATCTATGAGCTAGAGCTAATGAGGTTTTTCAAACATAATGGCAATAACATTTTAGCTAACCACTAGATAGGTGTTTATCATTCTACACGGATTATTTAAACCGGGGTTTACATGCAACTTATGCAATTCTTGTATATAGCAGTCTACCCGTGACCACGACAGCGTGCAAACCTGTCGAAACGTCGGGAAAATATAAGATAATTTGAACGCGATAAATACCCGTCTAATACTAATAATAATATGTTCAGATCGCGTAAGTTTAAAAGTACCTACATATATGTATATAATCTCGGAAACAGCTCCAACGGTTTTCATGAAATTTAGTATGGAGAGGGTCTCGAGGACGATAACTTAAATTTCTTAGAAAACGTTGTTTTATCGTGTTTTTTATATTAAAGTAGCGTAAAAAATTTAAAAGACGCTAAAACGACAAAATTACATTTAAAATCGCCCTAAATAATTTCATAATGCATTACGCAAGCGTACCGTTTCCGCACAGACACGGCCGGCCGTAATGTGCGGAAAGGGTTCGCTCACGTTACCGGTCCGTAATGGTTTTGACGGTAAGGTACTGTAAACGATACGTACCGGTAAAGTTTATTTCATCCTATTAATAACCTACCTGCGAATGAAGCTGCCTGATAAGTTATACGATAATTTGTTATTTAATAAATAGTTTCGTCTTTTTCTTACTAACATTATAAATTTTACTCGTATAAATAAGTAATCCTAAGATTGATATTCTACTCTCGCTAAAATAAACGAAACGATAGCGCGTTCTAACTTTTTTGTGGCGCCACCCAGAACTTTGATTTACAATAAACAAACAAATACCTAAGAGAAAACATAATTATTAGTCTAAAAATGGAAAATTACTCAGGCCTGTTATGTTAGAAACAAGCGGTTGTTATGAAAGGTCCTTTGAATAATCTCCAAAGAGCAGCACCTACCCGTTTATTACTATTTATAAGTAATTAGGACATTATATTGGTTCACAAAGACGCGGAAATGGTTTTAAATAGAAAACATTTGAACCTCATCTATACACCGTGAAACTTTAATGGTTGTTTTCCCGCAGCGAAATGGTTTTGTCTTGGTAGTACAATCGTTGTATAAACAAATTAAATATTAGAAACAAAAAATACAGATATACCATTGTGAAATTTTTATTCAAAAGCGACCACGAACCAATAGTAATTCATCCCGATACCTACGCGAAGGCTACATTTGTGGCTTGAAGGAATATTTTTCGACACAGTAGGTACCTATTCTACTGAAACTACTAAATTGAAGGGACTGAAAATTAAAAAAAATGTATGTAAAAATGTATTACACAAGAAGTACTGGAGCATTTTTAATGGATCTTCACTGTGCTTTAGTTTATTTTCCAACTTAGCGATTTACGAGTAGCTTCATCACACTCACACTCCTTAGCGTGGGTCCACACTTGTGACATTCTGCCGTGACTTTGTACGGGTTTGTACGTCATGGCAAAGTCTGTGCTTTTTCACGAAGTCCCTTAAAAATCTGTCAAATTATCACGCATATTGTTTGTTACGGTATGGAGACACGAAGTTAGTCACTAGCTGTGGACGCGTATTTAGCTGAAGAGGCAAAACCATCGAGGTATACCTCGTTGTAACTATATACATCAATGGGCAAAACTCATGGAAAATTTTGATGTTTTGAGTGAGTATAATTTATGAGACAAAAACCATTGAGGTATACCTTTGTTACTATATATATTATATCAATGATAAAAACCCACCGAACAGGTCGCGATCGCGTCAGCCACTTAAAAAATAGACCTTTCTGCCCTTACCTGGTCGTACACCTATGCCGATGCGTACTCCTAAATGACGTTTCACAGACCGCCGTCCGCGATAGCCGGGAACTACATGTCGGGTGGAGGGCGCTCCGCTTGCAGCACAGGTAACGGTTGAAGTGCTGCCTGAAAACTCCGCTGACGCAGTACAGAGCTACTGGATTCACGCAGGAGTTCAGGAAACTATGAACGAAGGAATAACAAGTCATAAAAAAATCACGAATGATATAAAATCGGTTCATCCGTTTAGGATATGATGCCACTGTGATACACAGTGGCATCACATAACACATAATGGTTATAACACCCTTTGTTTGTGTTTGTGGCACAAAGTAAACGCCACACCAGAATTAAGAAGTCACATAATTTATACTTACAGTGAGATTTTTTTTATGTTTAAGTATCTTAAAAATAATCATCATACATGAGAATTAAAGAAAACAAAACCTTTTAATTCCATTTATACGCGCTGATATAATAATCTTCTAAAAACGCAGGACAATCTAACAAAGTAGCTAGCATTAATATTGCAATAAATGCAATCTAGCATTATTATTGCATAAATTAAAAAACCTGACTGAACGTAACTGAAAATATATTTTTACAGCCGCCATATTATTTTTTTTTACATTTTTCTTAGAGCCTACTTTTGTGATCCAGACGAATCCAAAGACACCATATTTGTCAAAATCCGTCCAGCCGTTAGAGCTTCAGTGACAGCCGAAAGAACCCACATACATACATACACTCCAAACACATTACCTTTCTTTTTTGGAATCGAGTAAAATCTGGGACATGAAAGTACTACGAAAGTAGAAAAGAGGTTTCAAGAATCAAAGCATCAAGCATGTAACAGAGCGAGAGTATACGAATGACAATAAACATGTTAGGCTCGTAAAAGCCTCTTACAGCACCTTTACAAACAGGCAAACCATTAACTTTATGGGAATAGGTATTTGGTTTATGAAGGTAGACTAAAGCCGCTACCATAATATTGTTTTCAGCTGATTTTAGAAATCGAGTATGGACTGTGAGCGGGCTCTGACTGATTTCTCTTACCTGACGGAAACTATACTAATATTGTAAAGCTGAAGAGTTTGAAGGCTATATTACATCACGCTGCGAACAATAGGAGAAAAGAATCAATGAAAAAAAGGTAAAAATTATATCACTTAACCCGCAGACAATGTTGCGCGCTGGTCAGCTAGTCTCAAATAGAGTTGCTCGTTTCATTTGATTATGACATCGTATGACAGAGCTAGACCTCCGACATAGACGCATTTTTATAACTAGGGAAATTGTTAAAGCGGGATTGACTCAACAGTATGTGCTTGAATATGTTACAAGATAAATCTTGTCCAATCGTGTCACCCCACACATCCATTTTAACATTTAAATCTCAGTAGCATGCACTCTCTTTTCATCCATCTTCTTCATTGCCCAACACTCTGATCCATACATTGCGACAGGTCTGATAACCGCCTTGTAAATTTTCCCCTTAAGCTTAAGGGCCATTCGTGGGTCACATATCGTCCTTGAGACCTGTCGTCACTTTATCAATCCCGCTTTCATCCTATTCTTAGCTATCTCTAGACCTATAAATTATCTTATCTTATCTTACCTTAAACAGAACCCCAGTATCCGCAGCGCATGCGTCCAATCGTTGTAGTCAAGCTCTGAAGTTGGAGAGAGGTGAAACCAGATCTCGAATGCGTGATACGGTAGGAAGCAGATGAAAAATACTGTAAGAACAAAAAACCACCACCTGAATTTGCACACCACTAAATCACCATAAGTTAAAAAAGAAAGAGGTAAACAATACACTTGTATATTGTGACTAGTCTCACAGCTTAGTTGGTGGTAACTCTGCCTTCTGCACTGTAGGTGTGGGTTCGATCCCTACCGAATATGTTAAAAACCCTTAAGCAGATTTAAGTTCAATTTGACCAACTTCTGTCAACCACTTATTCTTAAAATAATGTAATGTTAAATGCAAGTAAAATATCTGTTTACACTTCAATAAATACAATTTATTCGGGAGTTAGTTGGTCGAATCCGCTTATAAGAAGTTAGGACTAAAATTAGCACCTACAATACCATTAGACATTTAAAATCAGTGATTTGTTATAGTTACTAATCAGTGTTCAAAATGGTCCCTGTTTGCCTGCGAGGTACCTACATAAAATATAGCCTAAGTTCAACTTAAAATTTAATACTAACAGATTAATTAATACTAATTTAATTGGTGAAAAAAAAATTGAAATCGGATGAGTGGTGTCGGAGATTACTTTTTAAATACAAACAAACTGTACTACTTTATAATATTAGTGTAGATTATAAATACTTTGAGTATGAATAATGATTGGAAAGTTTAGTATATTATTATATCAAATTCTGAATCAGCGGTCGTTTCATTAACCAAACAATGAGTTTATTGTTCTTTCCATTTACTTTTGGGGATTATTAAGGTCCAATAATTTTAATGGAGAGCGAGTTATGTTTTCTTTGTTAAGAATTTACCAACTAAATATTCCTTCGAAATAATAAGTTGTAACAGCCTTTTATTAACTGGGATGATTTTTCAAATTTAATTCATAAGGAAAATCTTTCATTCCCTTTTTGTCAATGAAATGTGTTTTTAAACTACTCATCTCAGTCAAATAATCTAATTTCTTAAGTTAAATTTAAGTCAAGTATCTACTCAAAATTTTAAAGTTGAAACCACACCATTGCCATGTAAATTTATACAAAACGGTTGGCTTCTAAAACTTTGTGTAAAGTAGAAACAATATTAGTTTTCTAATAAGCTATTCCAAGACCTTGTGTCGAAGTTGTTTATCGAAGATAGTGAACGATATTTTTAAATAAAAAATAATAAACACAGTTTTATAACTTTTGCGTTAACACTTAATTTTATTTATTTTATACCTGCTTTTGTTTCAAATAAAGATTGTGAATTTTGATTATGTTAATAAATAGAATTTGCATTTGATCATGGGTTGAGCCTGCCTAAATAATAAAGGAAAAATACTGAGTAGGTAATATATGTTGTTATCAAAGAGTTACAGTTCGAGGTAAAAAAACAGCAGTATCTAACACTTATAGAATATAATTATGTACCTAACACATAGCTCACTGATAGTATAAAATGCATTTTGTTTATATATACTAGCTGTACCTGCGACTTCGTCCGCGAAACCTGCAACTATTGTGGATCGTGAGTGAGCGTGATGAATATATCTTAGATTCTATTCTATAATATAGCCTAGTATTATATCAAGTTTCATCAAAATCCATCACGTAATTTCGACAGTATGCGATTTCAAAAAGACATACCTACAGACAGACAAAAATTTTAAAAAGTGTTGTTTCGGCATTTATATCGTATGTAATGCTAACTCCAATTAAAATTTACTAAAAATATCTCATTCACAGATTTTGTTCCATTGCAGTTCTATTATAGTACTAGCTTCCACCCGCGGCTTCGCCCGCGTGGTACCTTGAAAAACCAAAACACATCTATCCCACAGGAACCGTATATTTTTCCGGAATAAAAAGTAGCCTATGGTATATTCTAGACTATAATCTATCTCTGGCGCCAAATTTCATCCAGATCCGTTCAGCGTGAAATAGTAACAACCACACATCCACTGACATCCATACATTCTTACAAACTTTCGCGTTTAAAATATTAGTAGGAATGATAGATAGATAGATGATAACGCTCTACTTATTTCACCAAAACATAAATAAAGAACTTTGTCTTTATTTAATATTGAGCCTATCAATTCAAAAAAAAACCTTTTATAAGAAACGCTAGTAACGGTCCAATACTGAGCCCCAAATACAAGTCATTAGCATTGTGTATACCTATTATCGTTGGCAGTTTGTATTAGATTACAGCTTCGCGTAAAATGAAGTACAAAATCTGGTGCAAATTGTAAGCTATTTACATTAAATGTTACGATAACTTTTCACGCTCAGGTCTATAACAAGGATGATTGCAATTTTAAATTATGCTGATTATTTTAAATCTTTACCATGCCGTCGTATCATAAGGCGTCGTGAATGCTAATTATTCCTACCACGTCAATAACAATTAGCAAAGTTATAGTCAAACTTGAAAAGTCATTGCTTATCTTTTTCCAGGTTATCAGAGTGGCTATTACGGAACTCTGATTACAATCAATTACAATTAATGTCTATCAGCAACTGTACTGTGATTACGTAATTCTGATATTTACAAACAATATACTTAAGTCAATAAACAAATAATATAATATAATAATTTTTTGGCAATAAACTTTCCTTAATACATTTCACCGCTAGTAACTAGAAGCTGTTAGTAATAATTATTTGATAGTATCAGAGTTACGTAATCGCAGCACAGATCTTAAAGCGCTGTCCTTGTCGGACTGGATCGCCATTTTATATGTACATTCACCTTTAGAGTTATACAAATAAAGTCTAAATTCCCTGCGAAGTGAGGCAAAGCATGAATCATCGAATACTTACCACTTACAAACACTAGTACCATACAGGCCACAGATTTCCTCGCTTTCGCTTGAGCTTCGCCTTGCCCTCCTTGTAATGCTCCTGGCATCTCCCTTGTGCTAGCTAGCAGACGCTGTGCCATCAGCGAGTAGAAGAAAGATATCACCACTAGAGGAAGGGCGTAGTATACGACAGCTTTGAAGATTGTCATCCACCTATGGAAAGGAAATATTAAAAACCCTCGAATCAAGAATCAAGAAGTTAATTGAGTGAAGATGTAAGTTGGTCTTAGTATCCATCCGCACTAGTGACGTGGAGTGGACTGGCTTCAGTCACAGTCACGGTAAATTGTCACAGGTGTGGACGGATATTTAGAAAACTTAAACATTACACTTTACTTCAAATTTTTTTTATATTCTATCTATCTGCGGTTTTTGGATTTGGATAGGTATTTGACATTAATCCTATAGAAGTTATGTCAAATATCTATACAATATCCGAAAACCGCAGATAGATAGAATATAGAAATCGGCCGTAAGACTATTTCTTCCCGGAAAAAATACCAAGATAATTAAAAAGGGGTGAATTAATTATAATTATAATAATGTTTAAACTGTTGAACCACAAACAATAAACAAAACCGTTTATCAAGCAAAGTACCGTAGAAAGTATAAATGAGAGAACACAGAAAATGCCACAGTACTGATAAATGGCCTCGAATCAATCAGTCCACATCTGGCAATCAATCACAAAGGACTCGCAAGAGCTAACATTAAACAAATAATATACCTTTGCAATACTTTTACATAAAAACCGGGCAAGTGCTAGTTTGGCTTCGAGCACCGAGGGTTCCAACAAAAGTGTCTTATTGGAAAACTATTATTATCAACGATTTTTGGATTTTTTCCTTTACTTGTACTATGAGTCCTTATTTCTTGGCAAATTTAGGAAGCAGGAAGTTTTTTTTATGTTTTGATTTATTGATTCATATTAGGCAAACAGACAGATCACACAATGAAGTAATCTAAGAGGGTTCTATTATATTTTTAAAGAAGGTTACCCCAAAAATCTACTGATTCCGGAGAGTAATGTAGAGTATTTTTTTTAGTTTGAATTCAAGAGGCAGAATATCTTTAAAATGAATACCACTCTACTCAAACACTTCAAATATTAACCTTCATATTTAATCGGCTTTAATGTTAGGCGTAATAGATTTCAAAAGTGTGTCAAAAATAGATTAAGTAGGTAAATTTTATTTATAACACGTTTTACAAATCATTATATTTTTAACCGTGCAAGTTTTTAAAAACTACTAATATCGTTTCTGTATTTCGCACATGACGTACTCGCAGTAACAGCAAGCCTTTGAAGCCTTTCTGCACACTTGTTCAAAACTAGTGACACGATAAGAAGTTACAGCAAACTAAGGCCCGGTTTCCGCCAAGGCAAGGAGAGGAGACGAGAGGAGATGTGTTTGACTAAACCAATCAGATTCCGTTATTTCCTCATCTCTTCTTATTCATCTTTGCTTAGCTTCGGTGGAAATGGATCAAGCGAAGAGAAAATATGTCTCATTTTATTATAGAATTTTATGCGGCGAGCGAGTAAACGGTGCGGTAGAGCGGAGAAGAGTCGGGCGGCTTAATCACACTCGGCTAGCTCACATCTCCAATCAATCATCTCTCTACGATTTTCCGACGACTTTTTCTCTCCGCTTTGGTGGAAATAACCAGTTTCGTAGCACATCTCTCCTCATCTCCTCTCCTCTGTTTTGGTGGAAACTGGGCCTCATAAGGCGCACAAGTCGTCAGCCAATAGTTCTGACAGACGTTTCTGTTTCAATCATGGAGTAATCAATCAAAAGTAATAGTTTGTTGCGTGCAGAATCATTGATGGCTGCGCTACATTGATGTATTATAGCTATTGGCATACATCAATGCTGCCTTACTTCATCCAAACACTCTGGTTGGATTATTCCATAATGGCGATGGCCTTTATACTCGTATAGTGGCGACGACAATTAAGTTCTCAATTTTACAGAAATTAGTTTAAATATTTGTAGGTAAAAGCAGATGTTCATGCTTGTAATTCTTGTAATACTTTATTGTACGCAGAAAAATATTTACAAGCAAGTCATTGAAAATACATGTGCAAAGGCGAGCTTGGCCCTACAAGAGTTTTCTACTAGCAAACCTTAGAGACTATACATGTTTATCTACAACAGGATCAGGTGCTTTTTATCATTTGATTTCTAATTAAGTATTATAACAGCCAGATTTCCATTTGGGTCTTCTTATCTTAGAAATACTGATGAAAATTGTATCTTATTTAATTGACTTCTAGATAAGTATGTCAAAATAAACCGTGTTATTGTATTCTCTACTTCACTAGTTACAAAATAAAGTTATGATTCGTACTTAGGGTATTCCGACCATTCTGGTGGATATGGTGTGCAGTAGACGAATGTGACGTTGTGTGGCAGATGCATCCTCACTGTGCTGGAGAAGAGAGCTGCTGGAGTCGCGAAGATAAGTGCAGCTCCCCATATGAACGTTGCACAGGCTAATGGTAGCTTGCGGAGCTAAAACAAAGGCAATCTTCAGCGAGGGTTTTGCAACTTTAGTTGAGGCAACTATCAACTCATACTACAACCAAAAAGACTAAAATAGTCAATAGTCAATAGGTAGTCAATAGTCAATAATTATTTATTCAGTAAAATCACAGGGATCATTTTGAATCGTCTTACATACTAGGTGAGTCTAGGTGCCAATTCCAGTCCTATCCCCAGTCCGAGAAGAACTGACAAGAAACTCGCTGGGCCCTAGAACTTTTTTTGTATTATGAATAATAATGTGTAAAAAGCTAGTTGCCAGTTGCCAGTTGCTGCAATAGTTGCTCCATGTGCAAAGCATCTTAGCGGAGCGAAGCCCAATATCTTGCTTATTTGTATCTATCGCTGCTCTTAGCAGCCTAGTCCTTGGCACACCTCCGTTTTTTAAGTCGGTAATACAAATTCTATTCACCGTGTAACAGTGAACTTTTACAATTAGAAATATACGATACTACCGCACCGAGTCCCATTTTTTATGGCCCATTCATCGCCAAACTTATTTCGAGTTTTTGAACTGAACATTTTTATGTCATCAAATTTTTTAACGGCCAAAAGAGGGTTGAATACCTGACAAATCATTTTTAGGGTATAATTATTTATTTTGTTTTGTAAGCAATCAAGCAATTCTAAAGAGAAGGATAATACCATTAGATCACCTCTTTAAAACATTAATGTTGTTGTATCAATGCTTTGATAGCGCGGTATATACTTTCTTTCCGAGAATATTAAGTTGAGTAATATTAAAAATAGTAAGAGTGGATTTGACCATCTGATTTAGGTAACTCTCAGAATAATGTAATATGAAAATGCAAGAAAATTTCAGTAGAGTCTTGGATAATTATGATTTATTCTGGAGATAATGCTGAAACTATTTTGGTCAAATCCGCTCCAATTGATCCACCCAGGATATTAAACTTAGGTAAAAAACCTATAGATACCTGTAATTTTCTAAAAGGGTTTACAATCGCGCAGTACCGCTCAGCCGACAGTGCAGTCAGCGTAAATACTGACACTCCTATGCTGACATCCTTGCCGGTTTCTGATATCCGGCAGATGAGTGAACCCCACGGCCACGACTCCAAAGTGTAGATAGTGGAGACGAAGGGTACGCAGATAAGGATAACGAGGAGATCAGCTAAAGCTAAAGAGAAGATGTACCTGTTGAAAGCAGACAGTATTTAGATTTTCCAGAAATCATAAGTATCAAGGAAAACATAATAGTTGCAGAACAATATTAAGATAGTATATACATAGAGGAAAATTAATTAACCCGAAGTAATATTGAGGTTATAATAAGTTTACACAGAGATTAACTCAATGGCTATAACCAACCCACTTAATGGACCACGGGGAACAAACTTTCGCCTAATAACGAGTTTTGGGATACAGTGATTTTGTTAGTTTCCAAACAATAGTCTACTAAATAATTCCACTCCTACGAAAAGGTCAATGTATTAGTAAATAATAAATAAACAAAACAACAAACAAATCACGACTGTAATCCCCAGGTTTGGAAAACATCCCCCCAGATCTCTAGTTACCTAAAATGGGGTTAATAACAGGTTGTTTGTACATTCAGTATGACTACATCGCTTCTTATAGGAATCGTGCATAGTTTTGCCTAAACTTTAGGCTGTCGCGTAAATAACTGTATGATTTATATACAAAGTTTTGTTTTCTTAGGTCTACCTCTACTCTTATATCCTTATACCTTCAAATCCATCACCCTTTTTGTAACATGGCTTTCCTCGCGCCGCATAACATGCCCATACCAAGGCACCACGCCAACCTTTTATATTAACTCCCTTTATATCCTCAAAGATCTAAGTAGCTAGAAATCTGCGGAGATGTCTACCGATTCTGAGGGTACCTAACAGTCGTGATCACGTTTTCTTTTTTATGATAACATACGTGTTAGGTGCATTCCTCATGCCGCGATGCCTCACGTACACAATCACCAGGGTACCATTCCCCAGAACTCCTACTACGAATATGATAGCAAACAGCACAGGCACCAAGTAGGTCTCTAACCGTTCCCCGTAAGGGGTGTATTCTGTGCTGTTATCCTCGATAGAAGTCACAGTGGTAAGGTTCAGCTCTGCCAGCATTTTCGATACCTGAAACAAAACGAGATAAATAATCTACCGGTGTCTTGTGTCTTTCTCGTTTCTATTCTGCGTTATTATAGTTATATCCATAGTCCATATTTGTCAAAGAACCGATAACCGTTGGGGTAAACGAGTTTTTGAGTGGAGACCGCGGCTTTGCAAACGTAATTTAGGACGCCCTCCAGCCAGGTGGAGTGATCTGTGAATGGCTGCTGGTGGACGCTGGATGCATCGAGCTAAGGACAGGGCGCAATAGCGCTCATTAGGGAAGGCCTATATCCAGCAGTGCTATAGGCTGATGATGATGATGATGATGTTATTTTAGTCTGCATAATCGCGTCGGGCAAGATAGTAGGCAAATGTATGCGTATTGCTAAAAATATAAAAGCACTGGTAGTGTAGTGATCACTGCCTCTTATTCTAAGCGTCCAATCTGGTCGAATAAAATCCAAATTCGCATCCGTAAACGACTACCAGATAAGTACGGTTTCTGTAGAGCTGTGTCGAATCATTCGTTTCCGGCTTTAGTTATTGCCATTTAGTAAATATTATGAGCAGTTTTGTGGTACCACATGTATATAATCTGGGTAACAAAGAAAATATTTGGCTAATAGGTACTTTATCATTCTGTAAGTAAATGCAAACAGAATGAAAAGCTTAAGACTAAACTGGCCACTACGCCAGCATTATTCCAACTTGCTCAGCACCTGATATACTTCGAGTTCCACTTTGGATAATGTAGTACCTATGCATAATGTATTACGGCCAAATAGTAGTGTCGTTAGGACATTAGCATCCGTCCAACTTTCAGCTCCCAGCGATATGTATTTAAGTACTTACTCGGGTAATTACTTGTAGTACCAATTACTACGTTCCTATCGCTCCCGCACGTGTCGCGTGACGCGCTTTTATTAATGAGAGGTATGTTACAAGTATTTATATCAAAAAATAAAAAAAACTCGGATGTGTATAATAGGAATTAAGTTGGTCGAATTTATCATTAAACTTACTGTAATACCTAGTTTACAGCTGCCATGTTGGTTTTTTGTTATTTCATAGCCTATATCATTCTTGTAATCCAGACAAATCCAATGACATAATCATTTGTCAAAATCCGTCCAGCCGTTTGAGCGACAGCCACAGAAACTCGTATACATTGTCCTTCTTCGCAGTCGGGTAAAAAAGCTATTTCAAATATAGCGCCACTCCACAATGATTTCGATTCAAAGTTGCATTTGCTGTTTGATATAGAGTTTCAATTCTATGTAATGCTTTAACTTTCGGTACCCACTGACTGAACTTCAAATCGAATGTGACAGATACAGACGCTACGAAAATTGAATTTACAAGCCGTCTTCAAATGTTTAGTTGAACTTGTGTGTAAGGCGCCACTTCCACGAGCGAGTGAATCGCGACGATATTATCGTCGTACTACTTTAATCTATAACAACTTTATGAGCGTGTCGCGCTCGTTGCGAGCGAGACGCAACCTCTCGCCTGTCAAACTGAGCTCTTCCGAGTTGTTGCGGGCACGCGGTAATCCGTTGTGACTGACAACGGATCGTCGCGGTCTCGTGGCGATCTGTTGCGAGGTGCGACGATACGCTGACGGAACAATCGCCGTCTTGTGAAGATTACCCGACGATAGAAGAGCGGACTCGCCGCGATAAACTCGCTCGTGGAGGTGGTGCCTTAGCAGAAGGTAAGGATTATATCAAAAAAAGGTTATTTAAAAACTGACTTGCAAAAATAAATCGGTTACAGAAAACTATATCTACTTACTATAATTATTAGATTTTTCTTTGTCTTCACAACATTACTCTCATTCTTCTTTTAAAATGAAACTGTATTTTTAATTTGTATCTGAGAAACTTTTATATTTTTTCCTTTTTTATTTTAGTCCCTTATTGGTTTCCACGTAAAATCAGAGACATATATTTTTATTGAAGGATCCACAGCATGACGTCACATTTTTATAACAGACAGCAGTGTACCCGAAACTGTTCGCATCGTTGAATTCAGTGTCTCGTCGATTTATCGAATTTATCTGATTTTGACATCGATATTTATAGTTACTAACTAATTTTGACGTCACACCGATAATACGTAAATACGTAGACGTCACGAACGGTCGGGGCATTTATATTTTTTTGTTCTATAATAGGAATGCATCTAAAGACGCTTTTTCATCGAGCGAGCTTGTAACAGAACAGTTTCGAGCATTGAATGAGGAAAGGCATTAAAGTTGACCTATAATTATACAATTTGTAACATTACAGAAGTGAAGTGAGTGACTGGACATGAAAAAATTATGTACTTTTAAGAAAGTTTTGTACTTTGTATTTTAAAAATAACTGTAAGTATGGAATATTTTTTTATTTGTCCATTTTGGAAATATGGAGCTTCAAAAGTATCACGAAGACCGGCTAATATATTGGGCAGTCAGACGAAAAGTCCGTTATAAAAGTTGATCACTAACTCAATACGAATTTACTTTACCTTTTCAGGTTGCTTATAGGATCTGTAATGGGAATTGAAAACTTCGATTAACACCGCGTGGTAGAGCTTTTAGATTCGTTAATGACAGTTTCTATCTAACGAGTCAATGGTCAATGGTCCGCCAAAACTCGGCCATTCGGATTACTTGTTAAATATCAAAATAATTATTTTTACTAGCTTCCGCCCACGGCTTCACCCGCGTGGCTTAAAAACAAAACCAATTTTATCCCGCAGGAACCGTACATTTTACCAGAATAAAAAGTAGCCTACATGATACGCCAGACTATAATCTATCTATGTGCCAAATTACATTCAAATCCTTTAACCGTTTCAGCGTGAAAGAGTAACAAACATCCATACATACAAACTTTTACGTTTATAATATTAGTAGGATTGTTGAGTCAGCCCCGGATCTAGGGGGGGGAGGGCAAGCCGGGGTCCTTGCCCCGGGCGGCAAGTTCGAGGGGGCGGCCAAATTCAACTTTACGAATTGACAACTCCTCATTTATTTAACTTTGACTTTTTTTATCTCTAATCCTATCATGCTGTGCATAAAATATACCTATATCCTGCACGTTCAAGTCTATAAATCGGTACCTAATTGAAGAGGTTTAATACTTAAAGAACATCGTAGGATGCATTATTTCCAGGAGGCCTATGTCCAAATGACAATCAATTACTGGACAGTTAAGGTTAAAATAATTATTGCCGGGGGCGGCATTATGGAATAAATGGATATAGTGATAATGTTAGGGCGTATCTCCGAGGCGACGCGCAGACGCTGCAACCGGGGCGGCGGCTGTGAGAAATGGACTAGGGTTGTTGCACCAGGGACGGGTGTAACGTAAGAAAGAAGCGAGTCCGGGAAGTCCGAATGAGGTTTGCTAGTTGGAATGTAGGAACGCTGACTGGAAGAGGAAGAGAGCTAGCGGATGTTTTAGAAAGAAGACGAATAAATGTAGCCTGTTTGCAAGAGACGAAATGGAAGGGACGAAAGCTAGATAAATCGGGGCGGGTGAATTGTAGGTATTATTGTGGAAGCGATGGTAAGAGGAATGGTGTAGGAATTGTCAGTGAGCTGAAAAAATGTGTGACGAATGTTAAAAGGATGAATGATAGATTTATAGTTGTATAGTTATTATTAGAAGATTTTGTTTTAAACATAGTGAATGTGTACTACGCACCGCAGACTGAATGTGACGATGATGTGAAAAATAAGGTTTGCAAGGATTTTGTATCTATTTGGTATACCGAAATGTGAGGAAATCTATATTGGGGGGGATTTCAATGGTCATGTGGGAAGAACGAATGAAGGATATGAAAGAGTGCATAGGGGCTTCGGAATCAAAAATCAAGATGCTGAGGCCTTCCTCCAAGCTGCTTTTACCTTTGACTTGGCTATTATGCTTAACAACATTTTTTTTTTATAAAACTAGATCAACATCTAATAACATACAAAAGTGGCAATCACATGATACAAATTGATTATTTTATAACGAAAAGAGAAAACATTTGGAAAGTTATGGATTGCAAGATAATACCGGGCGAAGGCGTAGTCTCTCAACATCGGCTACTATTATTGGAATTTTAATTCAAGGCCAAGAGCACCAAAACCAAAACCAGGCCCTTTCCCAAAACTAAGTGGTATTTGATAGAAAATAGTGAGTATGAAGTTGAATTTCAAAAGCCACTCGCTTTTATGTAGATAGAATGATAGAAATGAAAGATATGTCGGAGCTGACACTGAATGGGTGTTGTAAAGAAATGGCCACTTGTGTGAGCTGTGTCGAAGGATGTGATTGGGGAAACGAAAGAGAAAGGTAAAATAGACAAGGAAACTAGGTGGTGTAATGAAGAAGTACCTACAAAAAGTTTTGAAAGAAAAAAAAATTGCTTTTAAGGAATGGAAAAGGGATGTGAGTGGAGATGACGTTGTGATAGAGAATAAAAAGACAGTATTTTGGAGTGTAAAAGGAAAGCCAAGAAGGCAGTTGCTATTGCAAGGGCCAAGGTACAGGACAAACTGTACCAATCGCTGGAAAGCCCAAGTAAAGTAGCAAGAGAAAGAGAGAAGGAATGCAAGAGATATTGTCCACATAAAATGTATAAAAGATGACGGAGGCAAGGTTTTGACGAACGATGATGATATAAAAGAGCGCTGGAAAGGGTATTTTAAATAGTTGATGAAGAGAATGTTTGGAGTGGAGTGTTAGACAGTGTGCCAGTAAATAAGGATTTAGTTAAATATGTGAGTGGTTCAATCTCCAAAACAAAAAAATTACCTGTCCGAGTGAAGAAGTCTACCTTAAAATAATATTTCAGAATAGAAGTTTTTTTTGTTGGATTCTTGGCCTGTAAGCTACCTTGGGCACTCAGAATTATTTCTCTAACATTGTTGTAAGTATATTAAAAAAAATCGGAAACCTCGAAAACTTGATTGCTCTGGACTGTCCTGACTACAGATTGACTTAAAAAAATCATCGTAACTTTTTTGTGTTGAAACATTATGACATTTTCTTTATTTATCTAACATAAAGAAAAGATTTAATTTATGAAATTCAATTAGATTACAATAATAAATGCATAATTTAGCTTCAATTCGAAAAATATGTTGTGTCCGCGTGTTTTTGTTTATCGCTCTGGAGCGACACGAATTCGTGCTCACATCTCCAACTGAACGCTTTGGACAATTGGTTTTCGCCATGCGCGCTGCCAACAGGCTTGCTCTATCTACCGAGGGGGACGAGCGTGTTCTGCTTTGCCATGGTGCTGAGATAAAGAGGTAAACGTATGACTACTCTGGCTTTCAATTTGTAAATGTTTGATTGCTATGGTACATTTTTCTCATTTGATTTTCACTTTGTTTTTGTTTTAATTTAATAATTAGAACAGTTTTAGGAATATATTTAAACTGTACAAGTGATAACTTTCTATCTTTTTGTATCTCTGCATTATCATTGAATTAGTAACTTTTTTTTATTGATATGGTATTGATCACTGTGGTCAAAAAGACCAGATCCATCAAAAAATTGCATTTTTCTTGCTATAAAGTCATAAAAATATTACAAAGTGCACATGCTGCCAGATTCTCTAGGCTGAAAATGTTATATTTAATCATAAACTACTTAAATTTTTAGATCCTATTATTTTAACTTGTTTAATTTTTTTACTAATTGATGCTAAAAAAATTACCAACCAAGTGGTTGTACCACCTACATTTTACTTTTTATATAATCCTATTAGAATTAAGATAATATCTGAATAATTTAATAAATAATTTAACTGTTTTTATAATCTTTTTTCTAATACAAATCCTTCTTTTATTGACTGCTCATTAATATTGATTGCTATGGTCTCGAAATTTTCACACCTAAATATTTCGAAAACTGGTTGAGAAAATTAGGGGCGAATATGAAAATACGCTTATTTAGACACCTCCTTTTCGATATAAAAATACAGAACAGCTGTAATATTAGTATTCAAAGCACCAGAGAGGTCAACCGAATACGCTGATTTTGAAGATTGTCCCGAGTATGAACGAAAAAAAAAGATGTGCAAGATATGAAAAATGGGAAAAACTACATAGTACCGAATGATGGTGAGATTGATGGGATGTGAAGAATAAAATAAATGCTGGATGGATGAAATGGCGACAGGTCACAGGAATAACATGTGTGTGATCCACGAATGCCCCATAAGGGAAAATTTACAAATCAATCATAAGACCTATCGTATTGTATGGATCTGAATGTTGGGCCACCAAGGGAACGGATTATAAAGGAGTGCATGCGGCGGAGATGAGAATGTTGAGATGAATGTGTGGAATGACGACGATGGGTAAAATAAGAAATGAGTACCTTTAACAGAGGAAGCCTGAAAGTGGCGCCGGTGACGGAAAAGATGAAGAGTTGTGAAGAGTGGTATGGGCCTGTTAAGTGGAAGGATGAATGTCATGTGACGAGAGTGTTAGGTATGAATGTGGATATACAGCGGTAGAGGTGGAAGATGATATGAGTAAGAAAGGTGTGAGTACTGAGATGACGGATTATAGAGGGAGATGGAAGAAGAAAACGTGTTGTGCCGACCCCACATAGTGTGGGAAAAAAGGCAGGAAAAAGAAGGGGGCGGCATTTTCTAATTTTTGCCCCGCCTAAAAAAAAATGAAGATCCGGGGCTGTGTTGAGTACCTACAAATAAGCTTTCGGGCTTCATTATCAAAATAATGTTGTTCCACGCGAATAAACATGTCCAAAGCATTAACAATGGCTGTCGCCAGCTGATATGGACTTATTACAAAAAGTTAATTCTACCTGTACCAACTTTAGCTAGCACTTTTTAGGCACATAATTAGCAAATGTGTTTTCTGCGAAGTTAATTGGAAGGTGCCATTCAATATAATTCAACACGTATGTATTACTTAAAGGTGGCGCTTTCCGTTATTTTCGATAAGTTAACCAATATTTTTGTTAGGGCTATGTGATAGTAGTTGATATTGGAAGACACGAGTTTGAGTGACTTAATTTTTTTACCACATTTATATTTTAGATGGTTAAAACATGTTATATACATACATAAATGGTCTGATGCTTGCCGATAAAAAGCATTAATATTTGAATTATAAATAATGCTGGAAAATCCACACAGCATCATCTAGCCCCAAAGTAAGCTACTCAAAGCTTGTGTTATGATTAAGTGATGAAATTTTTGATTATCTATATTAATTATTATAAAGAGGAAAGTTTTGTATATTTGTATTTTTGTTTGTAACGAATAAACTCAAAAACTACTGGTCCGATTTCAAAAATTCTTTCACTGTTAGAATGCTACGTTATCCCTGAGTAACTTAAGCTATATTTTATGTAGTACCTTGCGAGCAAAGCCGTGAACGGAAGCTATTGTATTTATAAATTTATCTGGTAAACATGAATGAGCAGTAGTTGTGTAGAACTGAATGTTACTAAAAGCTGTTCATTTTAATGAACCGTTGATTTAATATATAGGTAATAGTTACAAAAAGCTGAAAAATATTACACACGATTTTTTTATATCTCAATGTTTTTCAAATGACCGCGGAAACGACGGGTGATGTTTACTCGTACATTTACTTTTGTTTTTCTGATGCTATAATTTTATAAAGTCCCCACACCTAAAATGAGTATAGGAAATATCTGCTTAGAAGTAACACAAAATGTACGTAGATATACACGTCATAAAATTAAAATGTGCTATAATATGTGATGCCTACATTAAGAATTCGGAAAAAGTATTTATTTAGTTTTCATTGACCAAAGGCAGAAAACAGAACAATGCAACACACGAGACAAAGATACAGAGACTTGCAGCTGTCAACGTTTTCAGTTGTTATTTTTTAAGTTTTTTTAAGTGTGTTAAATTATGCGTTACAAAAATAATTTTGGGTTTTTTACTGTAACATGTGCTACAGTATAGCTAGTTTCACCTGCTCTAAACCTGCTCTCTAAACTACTGTTAGCCTTTTAATCGCCTGTTAAAGTTGTTTTATGTTCTATCATAACCTAACAAAGGATCATCTTTCGTAAAATGAAATGACGTAAAATAGATAACGATACTTTAACATTCTTGATGTTCATTCTTGATGCCCGATCAGGTACTGATTTGATATCAAAAGTTTGGTGAAATCGGATCTAAATACCTATGTGTTTTAAACCGCTTAGCTGGGTGCGCTACATCGTTAGCGTGAACAATGTGAACACAGAGTGTTTCTCTCTGTTCGCTACTTACTGTGACTAATGGCTAGTTTAAACAGTGCGAGCTAGCGTACGAGTCAGCCTGACGAGTAACTCGCACGTGCGAGTTGGACAGTATTTCGCATCCGAGTTACTTCAAGATTTTTTGTTTTCCTTTGTTTGACTCGCATGCACGCGTAATTTTTACCGTATTTTTTATAACACGTTCTCTCGACATCGCGGTAACTCGCAAAACTAGACAGCAGGTTTGTCGTGTAGACAGCAAAGGCGAGCCGAGCTACTGGCGTACGAGTAGACAAGTAGGTCAGCAGCTCGAATCGTCTAAACTAACCTTAAGGCATCAAAGGTGCCTCGCAGCACGTAATGAAGTGTCAACTGAAAAGTTCCTTTGACTTTTGGCGGCCGCTTTCATATTGTGAAAATGAAAGGGGACTTTTGTTTATTCTTTCACTTGAAAAACTTGGCTTTTTATTTTGAATTCGGCTGAAATGGGTAAGCTAGCAAACAGGTAAGTGTCTCTTGGATAAGTCTGTACACCTGTATTTCCTGTGATTTATCTATACCTATATAAGAGCTTAACCTGACTGACTGACTGACTGACTGACTGATTGATCATCGCCGAGCCGAAACCGCTGAAGATAGAAAGCTGAAATTTGGAAGGTGGTTTTCTTTTATAACAAAACCACCCACTAAGGCGGGATTTTTGGAAATTCCACCTCTAAGAGGGTGAAAAAGGGTGAAAACGTTTGTATGAAACTTTTTAACGCGTAGAGCGATTTTCATGAAACTTTGTTTGTGCACTATAAATGCAAAATGAATGGACACGTGTTTCAGGATTTTTCAATATAAGCATCAAAAAGGGGTCAAATGGGGGGTTGTTTGAAACTTAGTTTCGATACTATAAGTGAACGAAGTCGCGGGCGGGACAGCTAGTGTAAGTATATATTTATGACGTCGCCTGTTATTACGAACTAGTGTGGTGAAAGGTTACAGTACGCCTATAAGCATCCTTTGTGCACTCGTGGGTGGTAAGTAAAAGCTGCATACCTACTAAAGTTTCTATAGGTACAAATTTTGTTTTGATCCTTTTGCGGTTGAATAATTTTATGACGTGTTTAACTAACTATTGTAATTTTATTATTGTGTACTTATCCTGCAGCGATATATTTTTCATACCATGTTTTATATTTATTTTACCTACTAAATAATTGAATAAGCGACATTGCCACCAATCAAGTAAAGTATATATATATACCTATACCTATGTACAATGTGTCATCTGCTATGTTTAAAATTGTAGATAACCATAAATACGACTAAATATTCTTACAAAATACGAAATGATAAAGTAGTGGAGTAGCAATTAATATTTCATGTAACATTTCCATTGAACGTTTTCACTTTATATTTTTATCATTTCCAAAAAGTGCAATGGCTAGTGTCATGTCTAGTGTGTCATAGACGTTCGAGCTAAGATCCTGCGCTAAACACGCGGTTTAGCATCAGAATAATTTTTTGAAGTTAGTTTTAAATTTTTTGGAAAAAAATATATATTTAATGAAAAACTATTTACAATTTAATGATTAAATAAAAATAATATAACATTACTTAAAAGTTATCATAATATTATTAAGTACGAGTATTCCAATATTACATTAAATAAATATTTCTTTGTCTTCATAGTTTACATAGACAAGCTATCAATAAAACTTGGAAAAGACTAGTCTGAAACATGTATTCATATTTAGTATTGACATTCTTTCAAGCGTGCTTCGTTTATTATTTTTAAATATTTTTGTCAGGTTTTGCATACCTACAACTATTTTCACTACATGTTTTAAACAATAAATAAAAACGGCGGATACACTTAGAGTAGGTACAGTTCTTCCAACGGATCTAGGCATTCGTGAAGTTAGCCACAGGTGCGAGTTTGCGCATGTACATAACAGTCCCACCGCCCCTCTCCATACCTCTAATTGCTCCCGAAAAACGATACTGCGCAGCGCTCTGCGCTATCTTCACGAATGCCTCGACTCGTTGGGCCAACTGTACATAATATGTTATCCCTTGGTGCAAACAAAGTATTTTTAATTTAAAGCATCTCTTGGTCCTGATCTTGCTCTCTTGATACTGACCTTGCGTTACTATACTGAGGGTCAGTGAAAAACACGTCTCCAGAAATAGGAACAGTTATAGGAAAGAGGTAGCCGGCACCGTCACCATCGCTTACTATGATGTTTCTGGCGCGTGATGTTGGTGGATTATCGTATATTTCATTTTGGGGCTTGGGTGTTGGTGGAAAGTCATATAATTCATTTTCTGGCTGGGATAATGGTTCAACGTCGTATATTTTGCTTTGAGATTTGGGTGTTGGCAAAACGTCATATAATTCGTGTTGATGTGTCGGTGATGGTGGAAAGTCATAAATGTCGTTGTGCGGCGGAAAATCATATATTTCGTCTTGAACAACATTCTTATCCGCAAGTTTTTTCTGTTCTACGCTAAATCGATTATTTGTTGATTTAGTTTGGTCTTGATCAGCTTTTGCTTGGTCTTCTTGATTAAACATGGTCTGAAGTTCGTTTGTTAAAGGTTTTAAATCGATACCAACAGGCTTTAGCTCTTTTTTGTCATGACTGTTTGCAGGCTTGATATCTTCATCGATGACTTTGGCGTTGTTTTCTTTTTCTTTTTCTTCCGACTTAATTTCACCTTGATTAAACTTAGCCTTGAATATATCTTGACTGAACATTGCCTTCATTTCATCCCGAAGCTTTGATTCTTTTGAATTAGCATCAAAAACTGGTAGTTTTGGAATAGGAGATGGTGACTTATCATGAAGATCCAATACTGGTGTAGATGCACTAATATCAGGGGTTTTAGATTCGGTTACGCCTTCTTTAGCATCGTTCACTATTTTATCTAGATCAGACAAGCTTGTCGTACATTCTTTTACACGTTGTTTTGATAGCACAGCTTTAATAATTTCATTCATTTGATCTTCTTGCATTTGTGGAAATACTGGCACTTTAGTCTGTTTTCTATTTTTTTTAACTGTTTCATTTGTGTTTAGTTCAGTTTCCAATTTCACTTCTTTAACATCCGTGATGTTTCCGTCTTGGTTGTCGCCATCACACATAATTTCGTTTAGATTTAATTGTGCTGTATCATCATCATCCACGCTATCTCTCATGATCTTACTTTGTGTATCTCCCGTCTTCTGCCGTTCATACTTGCTGATTGAAACATGTCGTATATTTTCAAAAAGTGATTGCTCATCACCATTTTTGACACGCTTGAGCCTATACACAATCACTGCCAATGCCACTGTAGTCATAAACAAGACTGATAAAGTAATTCCTATGAGATAGATTGCGTAGGAGGGTATAACAACACCACAAGGACAATCACAGGTCGCCGAACAATCTGCAAGAACCAAAAATATTACATAATTTAATGAATAAAATTATTTATTAATAAACACAGTGTGTATTGAAAAAAAGTATTTTTAATCTACTGTTTATTAACGATAACTTCAATTTAGACTGCATAATAATTATTTAATTTGTATGGGGTTTGTTAAATTAAATTTTGACATAACTGGGAGTAAATATCGCGTTTCAAATTAATTGAAACTCCATCTAAGATTCAATTTTAAAAATATAAACCAATATACTTACAGCATACTTGTAACACGAAAATTAATATGACATATAGGAACATTTTGAATTAACAACATCACATTCAGTGTTACTGTCATAGCCATACTGCAGAGCTATGGTTCACTACACTACCTTAAGGGTACTATTCTATTCAAGGAAAAATTAAACAGTTCAAACTAATTCTGAGCTCTATAACAATACACATAAAGTTAATTTTAATGTTTGCCACATAATAAACTTTGAGGATACAAATCATACCAAAATAGATACCGACTCTGAAGGAAAATACTAACATAATTATTTTTATATTACTTAGTAATAAATTCAAAATTGATGACCATACAATCGTATACCTAGGTACCGTCTTAAACAAAAAATATCTAGCAATTGACTTTAAACATGCGTTTTCATCATTAGTGCCGTCAAATAAATGATTTCGTTTGCCGATTAGCTGTGACTCAAAGACGTTGAAAAACATACTCAATAAAAACACATGCAAATATTGATCTTATAAAAGACAGACGCCATACATAAAGAATAAGAATCTGACCGACTTTTCGTGTATTAAATAACATAATTCACCTCATTACTATCATGCTCACGTGGTTTGTAACCTGATGAATACTAAGTACTTAGGTTTATAGGCCAACGCCAAAACTTCATCCATTTAGCGTTATACGGGGGTGTCGAGCATAACCAAAGGAAATTAGGCTGCTGCCACGCGATCATTTTCAGACGCATATTAATCGAGTAATTTCCCAAGAGCCAATCAACCAGCTAACTGATGCATTTGACATTTGCATTATACTCGCAATATGAAAACTAGTATTTGTTGCAAAAAAATAACTTGACTGAAAGTTTGCAAATAGTTTTTTACAGCCGACATATTTTATTCTTGTTTTTTAATTTTTTTTATGCTTAAATAAATTCTAGCTCTTTAATTCATTGTAAGTTGGAAATGACATCTTACAGCCGCCATGTATCGGCTATCTGGTTCCCATCCCATAGTCCAAGCTTTGCTTAGTTTGGGGCTATATGGCGTCGTATGAAACATCCACCAATACTTATTTATTTTATTATTAGTACCTGGGTGACCGAGCTTTGCTCGTTTTTTGGGGTAAACGAGGTTTTCTAAAAATGAAACCTAGCTAGATCGATTTATCGCCCCCAAAACCCACTGCATACTAAATTTCATGAAAATCGCTGGAGCCGTTTCCGAGATTCCAATTATATATATACAAGAATTGCTCGTTTAAAGGTATAAGATAGAGGAGTTTTAGTATTAACTCCACTCAGAGCTTTGTATTAATTTTAAAAAGCTCGGTAATAAACATTATCATAATTCCCGAATGAAGCGAAGAAGGACTTCGCTTCACAGTCGGGTAACATCAATATTGTCACCATAGCTAGAGTCCAAAATGTGTTCAGGATTATGAAAGTGTTTATAACCAAGCTTTTTAAAATTAATGCAAAGCTCTGAGTGGAGTTAGTACTAAAACTTCTAACCCTTAGTCACCCAATAAACACATCTACGTCGTTGGTAGATAAAGTCTGATCTCGCAGCCCTTATTAAATACTCACTGAATTCTAAATTGCATTGTGGTCGGACCTCATTTAAAATTCCACCAACAGATGGACGGTAGAAAAGCAAATATTCAACTTTTGTCCCACAGCTTCGACTCAAATTGTATACCATTAGAGCAAGGTTTGCGGGGTTGGCTTGCCAAAAGGAATTTGAAATGTATCGGAATCGACCATTGAATAGGGCACGAACGTCGGCTAATAGTAAAAAACTTTATTTCTAAAAATTTACGTGCTTATCCAAAACACGTAGTGTAAGTTTGTAAGCTCTTTTGACTGCAAAATAATATAATGCGAAACTAGTATTTATTGCAAAAAAAAACGACTAAACGTAACTGAAAATAGATTCTTACAGCTGCTATATTTTGACATTTTGTATAGCCTATTCACTTTTGTAATCCAAAAGAATCCAACGACACCTCATTTATCAAAATCCGTTCAGCCGTTTGGGCTACAGCGACAGCCAAAGAAACTAGCATACACACATATTACACCCCAAACAAATTACCCTCGTTTTTCGCTTCGCGGTTTGGTAAAAGAGGCTCAAAAAGAAAATACAACGTTAATTATGATTATGAAATTGGTGAAAAAGTCTGCTTGTTTTTAATTCTGATACAAAATAAACTTTTAAAAGATTACCAAATAATAACAGCCAAAGGAGCAACTTCAAGCTACCATGATCTCAGGTTTTCATTAAAAATTTTCGCACGTTCAATATCCAACAATTTCAGAATCTTCTTTGTTAACTTTATTTTGCAGGATAATTGTATTTTGTAAGCATGTTTGTTTGCCGAAAGTTTAACTTTGATGTATAAAGTACATGACTTCAATAGCAAAGCGGGGGACAAGTGCGGTCAACCATCCATAAGAGTCGGTTGCGACCTTAGCTAAGGTCGTGGACTATTATTTTGTTTCTTCAAAAATGTTTTGACATAAAGCTTTTTCTTTTAGCGGATCACATTGTCACCAGACAGTGTAACTTTTTTATATAAATTTTATTATTAAGCTAAGCAAAGCTAAGCAAACATGGAGCTTATATACATATTCCTAATTGTATATTTTAGAAAAGAGTACTTTAATTCGCAATGTATTTTACATGCGTGTCTAGAACTCGAGCTTTATTAGAAAAATAACCAAGATTAAATATAAAAACTAGAGCGATAAAGTTCACAGTCGAAGCATCAGAAGAAATTCCCTTAAATCACTAGACAATATAAAATCATTATGTGACATAACACGTGCCTGAATTATAATTAAGTAGGATTGAACAGAATTTTAAACAAAACAGCCATTTTTTGTTTAAAATCGACTTCAATTTGTTGACAACAGTTAATTTTACAACTCGACTCTGGCAAAATTGATTACAAATGAGACAGATGTCATAGATAAAGTAGAAGATTTCATCATGACACATCCGTTTCCTGTGCATCATCTACGTGACTTGGACTCCAATAGGTTTTAAGTGGTAGATAGGTACTCAAGCACTGAATCCCTAGGCATTGAAACTCGGAGACCACTTGGCTAGAACAAAGACGCCTCAGTAAAAGGTTTCAATATAACTCGAAGGCTGCAAATCTTGCAATTGAAAGTTCAACTGCATTGCTAGCCTGTATTAGAAGATAATTGTTGGGGACAGTATACTAAAATCTAAATCAGTGATCAGTAAAAATGATTAGGTACCGTGGGTTTACGTTCACCATTTTACTACGGTGACTGCTTTTTAAGTAAACCTTTTCTTGTTATAGGAGACACCAACAGCGCGAAAAAGGCTTCATTTCAATCTAAAGTTAATAATGGAAAACTGGTTTCCATGCCCTTCTATAGCTACACAATATGGATTCATTTCCAATAGTTGCATTTATAAGGCAGGAAAGGAAGCGTAGGTTTTTCAAATAAAACAAAAATGTTAAAAGTCAGTCCAAATTGCTTCAAATAATAAGTAGGTAGGTATTTAGGAGTCTTTATTTTTATTTTTAAAATATGAAGTTTTTTTAATTTGTTTTTCATGTAAGTATATATATTATGTAGTTTAAAAAAAAAGCGTAGATTTTGTTTTTTTTATCTTCTAATGTTTGTCATAATTTGAATAAGGTATATACGTACAAAAAATCAGAGAAGTACACAAAAGTTTGTATAACAGTTTGTCGGCAGAATAGAATCCTTTATCACGTCAAATCTTTACATCTAATCTCTCTTTCATCATTTCATCATCAGCCTATATCAGACCACTGCTGGACATAGGCCTTCCCTAATGAGCGCCATTGCGCCCTGTCCTCAGCTCAACGCATCCATCCTCCACCAGCAGCCTTTCGCAGATCGTCACTCCACCTGGCCGGAGGGCGTCCTACACTACGTTTGCCGAGCCGCGGTCTCCACATATAGGTTGTCCTCAAATCATGGGTTCATATATTTAGACGTAGTGTCATCGAAGATTTGATTATACTCGTACCTGATCAAAAACGTACGTATTTAAACATGTTCTACCGTATTAGAATGTATATAAAATTGATAGTCTTAGTAATTTCCTGTCTAACTACTTACATACTAGCAACAGAGTAGGTACCTCCACCATATCTGTTACAGCGGTAAATACGCAACGTGTATATTTTTGGCAACAAAAGATCCAAAAGGCCTTTTGTTGTTTACAATCCCTTAGGGATTGTATTGTCATACCCCTGAAACTAGTTTATTCGGTTCAATTTAAAAGTTTTTCGTATTTACTCACTAGAGGCCTGTTTTGGATTAAATCGCTTTATATGGTGCAAAAATTGTTTTCAAGTTCGCCTCTATGACGCGTTACGCGAAAGAGTGTTAAAATTGTTACAAGTATTCCTGAGTTCATTCATACGCATCATTATAGACAGTTTTACATTACAGGATAATCAATTATTTTATCTCGATTTGAATTTTGAAATACGAGCAAGGAAATACAGAAACAGGTGCGCTTTTCTAGGCGCTCATTTTGGGAATACTATCTCGTTTTTAGCAAGGTATATCTAGTATCACACGTGAGTTTGCGCCTATTATTCCCATGAAAATCCTCACTGAAACCGAATATTTGTATCTAACGTGGCTTGAAATCCAGAAAAGACAATAATTTGTGACTTTGCAAACAGATAAAAAATTGCAAAACACCCTGAAACCGGTGATTACAGCCCCGAGCACGTAGGCTTAGTGACAGGCCAGTGCGTGTGACGTGTTAGCTTTCAGTGTGTATTGCATACCTATCTACGTACCACAAACATCACCACATTCCGTTCAGGTTCCACTATTTCATTTACGTTGCTTTGACAAGAATTCGAGATGAAACATCCTGAAACAATGATGTTTCAGAGCACTTTTCAAACATTATTTGAAAATGACATGCAAAACAAAGAAACAATGATAGAGTTTTTCTAAGCTAATTATAATAAAATGGCAAGAGGCGAGTCGGACCACGCACAGGTGTCCGAAGTTATCAAAAACTACTGAAATTAGTATGAAGTTTCCAAATAAACATTATTCTTGCTTAACTTTGTTATTTCGAGTTCAATTACCTTCCAACCAAACCACACACGAATTAATAAAAGTACTTGATCGTAAAATACCCAAATATCATCGATACCATTAAATTGGACGTCATGCACTTGAATGAAGTGACGTCATTGAAGCCTACAGACAACTTATAAATGGTTTATAAATAAGATGTAATGACGTATTTACTATTCAAATAAGTCTGTAAACGTATCATATTGCCTAATGCCATTTGGCTTGGACACACCCGCCTTCTATTTACCCTGCACTAATGCATAAACGATTACTGCTAAGAAAAAAATATAGGCAACAGACACACATAAGGCAAATGCGAAGGTTTTTTTATCAATCACACCGTGACAGCCGAACCGATTTCATTGAAATTCGCTTTTTAGATACTCGAGGATTATGATTAGGATTGAAATAATACATAATAATAAACCTAGTTATGCTACTTTTTCCTGGAACATAACGGTGGTATCACGATACGATGACAAAGTAGAATCATTAGGCGTATGCAGTTTTCATTCCAGGGTGTAATTATATTATTCGAAGCTTTTGAATTTATCGTATCAGTTCATTTAGCCAGATCGATCGGTCCCGAATCGGGGCATGGCGCAAGGTTATTTTCGGCATTTAATGGAACTTTGTCACTGAATAGATTGGCATGTCCTTTATGATAAAGGTCTTTCACAAAGTAGATAGGATTTTTGCTAGATTTTAAATAGAGAGTACCAAATAAAATCTAGAATGAATAACGTGATGTGAATGGTACGCATTTTTAGGTTTTAGGGTTTATTAGGTATGTAAGTTCATATCGCTGTAGCCCAAATGAGAATCGACAGGAGAAATTTTGGCAAGGATGTCGTTGGATTTGGAAGGAGTTGTGGCGGTTGTAAGTGACCATTTTCAATTACTTTCAGTCGGTGTTTACCCGAATGCGAAGCGAAAAAGGAGAGTGTGTTGGGAGTATGTAATATGTATGTATGTCTGTTTGCGAGTTCCCCTGTCGCTGGTGCCCAAACGGCTGAACGGATTTTGACAAATGCGGTGTCGTTGGTTTTGTCCAGATCACAAGAGTGACATAGGTTATACAAAATGACAAAAAATTTAATGTGGCGGCTCTAAAAATCAATTTTCGATTACGTTCAATTTTTTGCAATAACTGCAAACTGGTATAGTTTGAATAAACTCTTGTTAGATATTATATTTTCCTTTCGTACAATCCGTCATATATTTCACAGCTCAACAAAATGTAGGTTGGTAATGGTGACCCTGTGATGGATTACGGTCTCCGTAATCTAGAGGGGTGAGTATGATAGTTGATGATGATGACACAATGATGGCGATCTTACTTTATAGTTCAATTCTTCATCTTATCGTATCGCTAGTTCTTTCGAACCAGTGTCCAAATGATGTGCCAGCGATTTATTTGCTTTGTTTTATAGCTCAATATCTTCAAAAGGAAAACTAAAACTGAAACTTTTTCTGAAATTTTATCCTCAAAGCAGGGTTCCCAAATTGCGTTTGAACTTTGAATTCGCCTTTCATAGAGAAGTATCGGCGCCATAAAGGAAGATTCGAACGTAATGTCCAAACCAAAATTAACCCAGCGTTTCCAGAAGATAGATTATAGTTTATAGATATTGTGATTAGTATTAGTATTATAAAAGACTACCCCCATTAGATATTCTCAAAGATCTCAGTAATTGGAAATCTAAAGAGATTATCTACCGAGCCTGGGGATTACAGTCGTGATCATGTTTTTTTATTATTAGTGTTTGTAGTTATTATAACCATTATTATATAAGTGTTACCAATCATCGGGAAATATTTAGATTTTGACATTACGGCAAGTACTTAGGTATTTGTAGGTTCCCGGGTACTTACTTGATATTTTCCGTTAGTATTTTACTATTTTTGTATATAATTATTTACAGCAACGGCTCATGTTAAAATGTAGACAAAAGGAAATGGATTGGGGTTACGAAGCGGTGGCTCAACAGTGGTTTGGCCGCGGGAGCCAACACAATGTTTAGTCAGGCCTTAGCCTTGACACGACATGGAAAAACTAATGATTTTCAGTAGATATTCATGTTATACAAGCTTTTATAATAAATTTGGCTGAAGTTTCTAATGAGGTGATAGGCTTTCAGACTTTTACGTACGGAAAACTACTGTGCAAAACGTGGGTGTGACGTACAATGATTAGAAATGCCTCTCTACCCCTCTTTAGATAATCTGAAAGTGGTTTTTGCGCGATCAATTGAAATACGGACAGAAAAACAGACAAGAATTCAAAATTGCTAGGGTTTTTTTTTGATGTTTTTAAGTTTTCCTATCGCTATTAATATTTTTTGATATTATTAGATACCTACCGACTTTTCAACTTCTGCAATTTTTTATAGTACAGAAGATAAGGACCGCGTATGCCGCAAATGTTTCGAACGTGTTGCCTACGTGTTCTGATACCTAATCGGTTTTTTTTATCACGTAGACAGATTAATAGCTTATTGTGTTTCATGTGAAATATTCAGTGGAAACAATTTGATAGCTGTATCGTTTATATCGTAAATCTTTGAGTAGACAATCTTAATATCATTATATCATACACTATATTAGGTGCGGTCAATGACTTTAGCAAACTCTATTATTTTCTTTGTGATACGAGTATTACAAGAGTAAGCAGATAAAATTTCATCAGGATCGCGTCACCAATCTCGAAGAAACCGTACAATCGAAATTCCTTCAGTCCTGACTTTTTCTCTTTCCATTTTCAGTGGATTTTTTCCTAGATCCAATGTTTTAACATCTTGTAGCAGAACGAATATAGTGATACAATAAGTGCAAAAAGTATATAGGCGGTGTACGAAATAAAATGCGTGAGAACGTTTGATTGGTGTTTATTATAATTAAATTACAAAATGTAACACCTTGGAACTTGCTCGCTATCACAGTCGTAGGAAGAAGAAGGTATTATTGCCATAACACAAAAATATGAGTGAACAATACAGTGTTGCAAGTCCAATGGTATAAAATAACTTATTATTATTATTATTATTATTATTAGCCGTTTGTGTCCCACTGCTGGGCAAAGGCCTCCCCCCAATCTTTCCAGATGTCGCGATCCTGTGCTATTTTCTCCCAGTCAGCTAGAAATTTGTCCAGTTCGTCCCGCCATCTCCGTTTCGGTCTGCCGCGTCGCCTTCTCGCCGGGTCGGGGCGCCACTCGGTGGCTACCTTCGCCCACAGCTCACTTGGCATGCGGCAGACATGTCCAGCCCAGTTCCACTTCAGCTTGGCGGCCTTCGTAGCGACATCTGTGATTTGCGTTTTGGAGCGCAGTTCGGTGTTACGGATTCTATCCATTAACTTGACACCCAAAATGCTGCGCTCCATCGCTCGTTGGCAAACCTTGAGTTTGGCCTTCTGAAGATGTGTCAATGACCAAGTTTGCGCACCATATACGAGGACGGGGAGAATGCATGTGTCCATTAATTTTCGCTTAAGCGACAATGGAAAGTCTGGACTTTTCATCAGATCTCCCTTGGCCCAATAGCTCTTCCAGGCATTCTCAGTTCGCCGAGCGATTTCTTTGTCTTGCCTGGAACTGAAAGAGACTATTTGGCCAAGGTAGATATAGTCCTCGACATATTGCAATTCTTCCCCGTCTACTTTTACTCTGGATTTAACGCTGTTGGTCATGACCTTGGTTTTCGACCTGTTCATCTTCAGTCCAACCTCAAGGCTTGCAATGCTAAGATCTTTCAGCATATCTTGTAGCTCCGAAGATGATGAGGAAAATAGGACAATGTCATCAGCGAAGCGGAGGTTTGTTAACCTCACTCCGCCAACGTCAATACCCCTTCCTTCCCATCCAGCTGCCAACTTCCGGAACACCTCTTCCAGGGTACTATTGAAAAGTTTTGGAGAAAGCGGGTCACCCTGTTTGACGCCTTTACAGATTTTAAAAGATGGGCCTATCGATTCTAGTTTTATTGATGCTGTGCTATTGGAATAAATATTGCGAAGTAATTGGATGTAGGTGGGTTTAATATGTTGGTTTGTCAGTGCTTGAAAAATGGAAGAGTGTGTAATGCTGTCGAATGCCTTCGTATAATCCACGAAGGCAAGGTATAAAGGGATATTATTTTCCTGGTGTTTTTCGATTATGAGGTTTACCGCTTGAAGATGGTCGGTTGTGGAAAGACCTCGGCGGAAGCCAGCCTGTTCAGCTGGTTGTTCCAGGTCTAGCTGTCCAGAAATGCGATTTTCGAGGACTTTCACAAACGCCTTATATAAATGGGAGACTAAACTTATAGGTCTGTAGTTATTAATATCTGTTTTGTCTCCCTTCTTGTGTAAGAGAATGATGTTGGAATGGCAGAAAGACTGCGGAAAGGACCCGGTTTTTAAGATTGAATTAAATAGGTTGGTGATGTATGGAAGAAGAGTAGGTGCTCCTATTTTTAAGGCCTCGGTGGTAATTCCGTCATTCCCTGGTGATTTGTTAAATTTCATTTTGCTTAAAACTTTGTGTACTTCTAATCCAGTTATGTAGGGGATATCATCAGGACATGCGTAAGGAGTAACATTAGGTGTAACAACAGTAGATAGTGTTTGAGAGTTTGTGGAATCCGAATATAGATCTTTATAAAAATTTGTACAAATGTTCAGTATTTTCTCTCTGTTTTGGTGTTTTGCTCCTTCGTAATCTTTCAAACATGTTACCCATGATTTCCCTAATGAAGTTAATTGTTTAGGTGTTTTTAATGAACTATTTCCTTCTAGTGCAATTTCAAATAACTTTGTATTATAATTCCTGTTGTCTTTTCTTATGTTTCTTTTAACCTTTTTATCTATAATTTTATACCTTTGATCTTTATAATCTATATTTACTCTCTCGTCTATAAGTTTGATTGTTTCAGCTGAAAATTTTTTCAGTTTATTTTTAACGTTCTTTACTTTAAAACTTGCTTCTTTAATAGATCTCTCAATCATATCAAATTCTTCTTGTACGTTTTCTATTTCTATTGGCAATAACTTAAAACTATTTTTGAGATCTAGGTTAAACTCTTCTTGACTTACTATTAACGCTTCTCGGTTTAGTTTTCTTATACTGTTCTTAATCATATTTTGTCGTTGGATTTTTAGGTTAAATTTAAGGGTGGCGCGCAGGGGTCGATGGTCAGAGCTAAATTTTATTTTATTAATACATTGTACATTTGTAATTGTTGTTTGTGTAGATGAGAGTATGTAATCTATTTCATTTTTGTACAAGTTGCCTGGAGATCGCCAAGTCCAGCGTCTTTCAGGGTTTTTATAGAAAAAGCTATTATTGATTCGAAGGGTTTGCCCAAATGCGAACTCTAAAAGGCGGCTTCCACGTTCGTTTCGTTCTCCCAAACCGTGGTGGCCCAAAATGTATTTACAATTGTCTGTGTCTTTCCTCTTCCCAATCTTGGCATTGATGGGACGAGGTTGGGGCATGGACTTGAATGACTGTTAGGTGTTTTTTATCTGTTATTTTAAATTTCAATACAGCTATTCTATCTGAAATGCCTACAAATTCTAAAATATTGTTTTTCCATTTTTTTGCTACTAAAAACCCTACCCCATACTGACTTCCTACTTCTCCATACTGATAAAAGATGTTATTGTCACGTTCAACTGTTTCTTCTCCTCTTCTGCGCACCTCACATAGGCCAACTATATCCCATTTCAGATATTCCAGTGCATTTTCTAGCTCTAGTAAGCGGTCATTTGATTGAAGTGTCCGTACGTTGTATGTTAATATTTTCAAAAAGCAATCAGTGTCCATTTTGCGGTTAGCTTGGGTCGTTTGACGGGGTATCGATCTCGCCCGGGGATTCTTAGCACCCCTAGCCCCAGGGTGGTTCCGTCTTCCGTCATAGATAGACCCGACCCCGGAGCCGCCGGGAACTTGGGGCCTATCGCTTAATATGTCTGTCATATTGGAGGGGTTTGGACCGTAACCCACCACGCTGGTCCAGTGCGTGTTGGTGGGTGGGACGTCAGAGCCTCGTCTGTTGGTCGGCAGGGTGTACCACGGGCCGGTAACAAATAAAAACTTATAGTAGTATATTTTAATAGTAGAAAAAATGCAGGACATTTATAATAATAATCAATATATCTATATGTTTAGATATTGGTCTAAACAGGCGGTACTTTCGCGGTGCAAAAGTCCGCATCTTATCGAAATATATTTTAAAATACTAAACTCTAGAAGTGCACTAGAGAAAATAAGTATCTAAATTTAACCCTATATGTCCAGGTATTTCCCTCTATGGATTGGGGAGGGTTTTTAGCCTTAAAACAATTAATTAAACAAAATTAAGAACAGCCCAGGGTCGATTGAAGTGGCGTTTGAGGGAGGAGGCATATACCCAGCAGTGGGCCATTATTTGAGCTGCCAATGATAATGATGATGATGGAACCCTATATGGGAAGGGGGGAGTACAGCGGGAGTTTGAAGCCTGTAGGTATGTACAAAAAATCTTTACGCAAACCAAGTCGGGGTTCCACTTGTAGATAAAATGAGTACCATTGAAACACAGGAAGTGTCTATGCATCACCCTTTGCCGGCATTGCTAAAATTTTTATTTATAGATCTCCATAATAGTATAGACAATGAAGTCTATTAAACTTAACATTCTTTTGTTCTACTATGATAAATGTGAAAATTTGTGTGTTGTTCGATCATAATGTAGTGGCGGCTGGACGCCAATTACAGTAAACTATTTTTTTTCTTCATAGAATCATCATCTTCAGCAATATGATGAATTAAAAAAAAGATGATCACGACTGTAATCCCCAAGCTCGGTAGATATCTCCTCAGATCTCTAGTTACTTATATCTTTGAGGATATTATCTAAAGGGAGTAGTCAGAGGCACGTTCAAACATTATATTTGGCACGTGACCACATTTTGCACAATGATTAGTATTCCGTACGTGACAGGTTGCAAGCCCATCAACGCTTAAAAGAATACTAATCTATGACACACACCTTCAAATTCTTCGTTCTAGGGTATTCCGGTTTCCTCACGATGTTTTCCTACACCGTTTAAAAGAGACCTTACAATGCGCACATATTTTTTTCGAATAGAAAAACTCATTGGTGCACGACCAAGTTTGAACCCACGACCTTCAGATCGTGAGGCAAGGGTGCCACCACTACGCCACCAGTGCACTTCTGTTGAAAAAAAAATTATGTACTTAATTTTATTTTAATATTGTTACGCAAATAATTACAGGCATTGGCTATTGTTATAATAAAACCATTGTTGAATAAAATAGAACAAGTTATAAACTGAACAACAACAAAAAATATCATACCCAAAATTATTTTCTTAGGGCCTTCAGGGCATTTTAACAGCCTGGTAATTAATGCACTTAAAAGCTGAATTCATACAACTTTGAAATCCCATGGGTTTCGGTCTATTTAGTTAACGTACCAGTTCCACTACTTTCAGCTACAGGCTCAATACCAAATAGATTTCAGTAAGAATTAAGGAAAGAAGAGATTTGGGGAGGAATTTTCCAATTTACTACGAAACTTGTTTGCCGATACAAAGGTTTTTTTCTATCTAAGAGGTACATTCTTGGAGTTTCCGCTTTTTTCTTTTGGGTAATGGGTTTAGTTACTTTAATTGTATTAGTATCGTATTTGTTAAATCTTTGAGGTCAAATTTCGATTTCATCCCTTCTTTTTATTTCCTTTGCTTCATAGTTCTTTTGAACCTTGGGTTACATTATTGAAGTTTTAATAGAGTTCCCTAATTTTTTCTAATAATAAATATAGCTAATGTTACTCATGGATAATGTAGCAATCTAATGGTGAAGGAATTTTTGAAATCGGACCAGTAGTTTTTGAGTTTATTCATTACAAACAAAAATTCAAAAATACAAAACTTTCCTCTTTATAATATTAAGTATGTGTAGATGATTGATTCAGGCGTGAAATAACAGAAGTCCAATAAAGATTATTGATTTAAATAAAAAAATATTACATAGATTAACAGAATAGTTAGATATTTTGTCTATCTGTTCATTCATTTTGTTCCATAATCTACTTCAGTAAATACATAGGTTTGTTCCCACGAAAACCAAATACAAATACATCCAAGACTAATTCCAGTGGCTGGTGAAATAAACAAACTGCAAACTACAATCACGTAAATTGGCGCATGCAATTGGTCATACGTTTACCGAAACCTGTCGAAAGACGTTGATTGATGTACCTCTCTGCTACAACTCACTTGAAATAAATCAACAGGAATAGATTATATGCGGTTTAGGATCTCTTCCACCATGCTTCTATACAAAGGTCGAATGGAAATCTTTTCATTAATAAATCAATATCCAACGATCATCTTTTTTTGGCAGAGGGTAGAACAAAATAGAAGAGGAAACACATGTAATTGCCAGGAAAAAGGATGACAAAAGAGTTGATTGAGAACTCGAGCCTAGGCTACCTACTAGTAATACCTATCAGTAATAAGAGCAACGAAGCCATACAAACCCTGTTGGCAAAACACAAAAACCTGGTTAACAGGGTTAGGTAAAAACTAAAAAAGAGATTTGAATGAGTTGTCTTTTTTTTCTTAGTCTTCATTTTTTGCAGCGTAAGTGCAGTAGAAGTGCAAATTTTAAACAAAAAAATGTGATCCAATTTTTTGTGCAACGAATGGGCGAGACTCTAGACTCAAGCCGACCTACTCCTCACTCTATGCTGTCGTAAATCCTTGGTTAATGTCTATCGGATATACCGATTTCTATATTACTTATCTATCATTTACTGTGTTTTTATAGTTATTGTTTATGACCTTGAATTTTCTCTACTTGCTTGCAAACCAATATTGTTATCCTACTATAATATTACACACGTGAAAGTTTGTAAGAATGTGTAGATGTATGTTTGTTACTCTTGTACGCTGAAACGGCTGAACGGATCGGAATTAAATTTGGCACAGATATAGATATATGATGTAGCACATAGGCTACTATTTATCCCGGAAAAATGTACCGTTCCCGCGGGATAGATTGTTTTGTTTTTCAAGGTACCGCGTGGACGAAGCCGCGGGCGGAAGCTAGTATGTAATAAGTAAGCAATATAATCTGAGCGCTGGGTGGAAGATGCCTCGAGTTGATTACATTCAGTTTATGGAGCGATGTGCAGAATCTGCGGTTCGAGCGGATGTCGGTTGCAAACTATTACTAACCTTCGAGAATCGATCTTGGCAACACTGAAACTACTAACAGGCTAGATACAATTCATATAGCTTCCTCTTAACTAAGTATGCTACTAAGCATGTTGTTTAAGTAATGGCGTTGGGCGGGGCACTTAGCAAGACGAGGTGACAGACGGTGGAGTAGGGACTTGACGGAATAGTCGCATCGAGAGAGCAAGCGAAGCACCGGCAGACCACCGGCCAAAGGGCCGACTATATCGAGAGGATAGGAGAAAAATCCTGGATGCGATCCGCCGTATCCAGACCTATATGGCACAAAATTAAGGAGGCCAGCAGTGGATAGACGCGGGCTGAAAATGAATGGAATAAGGTAATAAGTATCGCTTATACCTCTATAATTTTTTAACTTTCTATACATGCATGTGTGCATGTCTATCATTTAAATCGGGCTGTGCCTCTAATATTAAGAACCTACATTTACCGCTCATGATCTCTGCCATTGACCTTCTTTCTATCTTTACTTTTTATTTTATAAACAATGACAAGATATAATTTATTTCTGTAACACGCTCATAAAAATTTCTGAATGTTGTTTCAGAAATAAATTACTTGAGTTTACGATAGCAAATACATCAATTCGACTAGTGCTCGAATATTTCAAACGAAACAACAGAATGAGATTGACTAGATTGTATTATTGATGTAGATAGATCCAAAACTAGAGGCATTTCTAGATAGATTGCTAATCTAAACTGTAGGTATTATTCCACAAGGTGAACTAGACGTTATTTAAGTAAGTACTAAAATCTTAGTGGATAATATCACAGGCAAGCTAAGTTAAGCCAATCAGTATTGGCCTAAACGAAATTTACCATACTAACCATCGAGTGTCTGAAATTCGGCTTTTTACCTCAACATCATGCGTACATAACGCACTGGATAGGTAGTGAATCAATCATTCATCATTCTATTTTAATAATAAAATTGATTTGGAAGCCAGTGGTTTATCGTTTCAATGCTTTTTCATGGTATCTATCTACGTTGGTACTGTAGATAAGTAGAAATAGTGCACTTTAAATAAACTAGTGCAAGTACTACAAGTTACTTTACAATTTGCTCGCAAATCCACCCACTTTGATAAGAGCTAATAATTAAATGATATCTGCTCGTAGTAGGTAAGGTATAGACAACCAACGCTGTGAATTTGGTATTCGATAAATTTAAATGTAATTAGAGTAGCATAAAACTTGACGCCTCTTGAAATTCAATCTAAACCAGAACAGATTACTGCGTAAATAAATATTGGTGGTAATTTCGCATCTAGTCCCAAATTAAGAAAAGTTTTGATGCTATTTTGATAGCTGTTAATAAAGTTCTTAAAAAAGCTTATAATAACATATCTGATAGAATTCATAGGAGTGCTATTTATATATTTATTAATGTACACGTGTTTTATAAGTTTCAGAAAGGTCATAACTTCGTTGTCTATTATTCTTTTCTTTTGTAATTACGAGTATAAAAAAAGTGGATAAATATAGTCGCGCTTTTAATAAATGATATCTCCAGAAATCTTTTCTCCCTTTCTTTTTCCCCTTAAACTCAAGTTTTAGGGATTTCCTAATACCGGAACGAGGTCATAGAACTCAGGGTAAGTATAAACAAACAGAAACACGACTAATAAAACTCTCATTGATGCTTTTGACTGTACAGTGTATTGTGAATTGTGAGCTCACAAAATTAGTCGGAAGATTTCAAAACGCTAAATTGAAACTCGTTTTTATTGTCTTTCGCTTTGCTCTCTTTTAATATCAGCCGAAAGATATTATTTTTAAATCGGTATTCATTGGTACGTGTTTATTACGTTCAGGCCAATTTCAGCCTTCATAAACAGGGATCAGTAGGGAAATTGGTGTTAAATCACGGCGGGTGGTCATGGAAACCATGGTTTCCGAAGAATGATGAAAACGGACTTAAAATATGAAAAAAAAAACAGATAACTACAATTACATTTTTGAATTTCATTATACTTGCTTGAAATTGAAACAATAACCATTGAAATAGCTGAAACCCTTTCAACTTTCCTCAGGTGGACGTAATGCCACCTAACAATAAATTTGTTCTTAGTTGTAGATGCACTTGCACAATGTTCACAGTATAATATTTTAATGAATACAGGAGACGGAGCGTTTTTGAGTCCAAACGCCACGTATGCCACGTGTAAAAAAATACGTACCGAAAAGTATAAAAAAGCTCGTTCTCTCTTTGTGGTCACTAGAATCTGCTTTGTAGGTCTTAAAGATAGACCAGCTACTAGCTACAGCCCCCTAGAGATTGTCTGGGAACCATTTCTGCCGCTAAGCAGTAATTACTTGCATCATCGTGAAGGCTATGTATGATTTTGGGATCGATATTTATAGCAGGAACATGACATTTCTTCGCTATGTCTCTGGATACTGATGTGCGCATTGTTTTGTCTTGTATTGCAACTTGTGGTATTATTATAGTTTTAATTTAGCAAAGGTATATTTAGTAAACAATTGCCAGTTTTGTCATAAAACAATCTCACTTCAAAAGCCACCATAACAACGGCCACCATTTCTTAAGAAACCATCTGAGTACCTATTTTCATTTTATCCAATTCATTTCAATCATATCTAATTGTCATTTTACGAACGGTCGGTTTAATAAATACGATACACACAATTCAGTTGTAATTGTAACGTTAGGTACGGATCGAAAAGAAAATAAAATTATCCAAGTACCTACGTGAGCAAAGTCGCGTTACACATTTAACATTTATGTAACTTTAAACTAGGATTGCATTTAGATTTCCCAAAGGCACAAAACATGCGTATTAAGGCACAGTAATCTGTTGGTACTCTCTAGCGACTACTCGTTTTCTGTGCCACTGTACATACTATACGTACTCAGCTATTTAATACAGTATTTTGTTCAAATATCGTTTGATATTACAATTTAAAAGGGTTGTCATTTACTTCTCTTTTTGTAACATTTCATAAAGCCAACTTTTTTCTGCTTGTAAAATTGAATTTTTACAAAATATGATTAAACTTTGAGTTCTATTCCAAATTGTGTCATATTACTTTAATTTAAAACAAAACAACATGTTTTTACTTAATATTGTATTATGATAATTTTTCGCTTAAAATAATCTAAAAAAACTAAAGAATCTTGTTAAGATGTCAACCTATGAAAGGGCAATTCTCGGATCGTACTAAATTACTAACCTACGTCAATGTTTAATAGTCTAAGGTTTACTTTGACTGATTCTTGATTAGCTTTTGATGAATGAAATAGCTATAATATTCTTTGTACTGCTCAAATTAGTTAAATTATTTATGACGGTTATATAAATAAGTAGGAGATGATATGAGTAAGAAAGGAGTGAGTACTGAGATGACAAATAACAGAAATGGAAGAAGATCACATGTTGTGCCGACCTCACATAACGTGGAAAAAGGGGAGGGAGATGATGATGATGATATAAATAAGAAGGAGTAAATGAAACAATTGCTAAACTCTTATTGGAGCTGACTGACTACAATCAAAGGCACAGGACCAAGAGAAGGCCGAAATTTAATTTGATAGTCAAATAGCACAATTTTTTCTATGCGAAAAGTTTTTAAACTATGAAGGAAAACAACGTGAGGAAACTAAAAGTCCGAAGGTGTGAAGGTTGGTATACTCTTATAAGCGGCGATGGGCTTGCAAACTGTCACGTACGGAATACAAACTGTGCAATGGGTGGGCATGTGCCAAATATGACGTTTGACGTGCCTTTCTTTACGTTACTTAGATCTTTGAGGATATCTAAGGATTTTCTGCGGTGTATTTGCCTGACAACTACGTCGCTCTGGTTTTTATATGTTTTCTCGTGTTATTTTGAGTTTTATTGCGTAATTTTGGTGGTTATTTTGCCAATAAAGCCCGGGTTCTTGACGCGAGTGTAAAGTATGTGAATTAGAGTGAATAGTTCTTTTCAAATTCTATCGGAGGAAATCCCGAAAATTTTCAACAAAACAGCCATCTTTTGTTTAAAATTGACTTGACTACTTGACTATGACTCTGTGACGTTGACAATACTTATAAATAAGTACAATTGACACTGGCAAAATTGTTCTCTAAGAGACAGATGCCATAATTGAAGAAGAAGAAGAAGAAGGAGGGTCCTTATAACTAGAAATCTGAGGAGATATCTACCGAGCCTGGGGGTTATAGTCTCGATCACGTTTGTTAAATAAATAATTGCTGTCATTTAGTTGACCTGACAACTGTAACAACAACACACTAATGTAAACACTCATCGATACTCGTAGATGGTAAAAATTACGTAATTTGGTTAGAAATTATTAAAGAAAAAACAGTGATCTGTAATAGTTACATGGTTTCAAAGCTACGTTGTCAAAAACATTAAAGCGGTTATACTTTTATAAGGCTTGACAAAAGAAGTTTGCAACTCTATTATTTATCTCAATGAGAAAAAACAGTGATCTGTAATAGTTACTAGGAAAAAACGACAAAATACGTTGATAAAAACAAACATGATCACGACGGTATTCTCGATGCTTCGTAAACACCTCAGATCTCTAGTTTCTTAGATCCTTGAGGATATCTAAAAGGGTTAGTCAGAGGCATGTCCGAACATAATTATATTTGGCCCATGCATACATTATGCACAGTTATAGTTGGTAGGTATTTGAAACGATATTGAATTGTTTATTCTGATTCGATCTAAAATTTCGCGAGATTTTTTTTAAGCCGGCCATCTTTTGTTTAAATTTCACATGACTTATTGTGTCCGTAGCGTTGAAAGAGTACGCAATAAACATATTTTGACACTAGCTTTCGCCCACGGCTTCGCCCGCGTGGTACCTTATAAAACAAAAACAAATCTATCCCGCGGGAACCGTAAATTTTTCCGGGATAAAAAGTAGCCTATGTGTTATTCCAGACCATAATCTATATCTGTGCCAAATTTCATCCAGATCCGTTTAGCCGTTTCAGCGTGAAAGAGTAACAAACAAACATCCATCCATACAAACTTTCGCGTTTATAATATTAGTAGGATTGATCTTTATGAAGACAGATGCCAATATGAAGAAGAAAATGGTTTGGGCGGATTCAACCAAAGTAGGAATAAACACTATCCCCAAAATAAAACGCAGTTATTTGAGAGTAAACTGACATTTATAAGTATATCATTAATCTCTCAACCATCTTTTTGCCATAGTACAAGCTTTGCTTAGTTTGTGGATAGATGGCGTTGTGTGAAATGTCCACCAATATTTATTTATTTTATTTTCATTTGACATTACATTACATTACACTGAGAATAGTTTGGTATGGGCATGTTATGCGGCGGGAGGAAAGCCATGTTACAAGAAGGGTGATGGATATGAATGTGGATGGATACAAGAGCAGAGGTAGACCTAAGAAAAGATGGATGGACTGTGTGAAAGACGATATGTGTAAGAAGGGAGTGACTACTGAGATGACGGATGATAGGGGAGAGTGGAGGAAGAGAACCTGTTGTGCCGACCCCACCTAGTGGGATAAGGGCAGGAAGATGATGATGATGATGACACTGAGAATAGTTTGGCTTATTCCCAAAGGTCCACGACTGTATTGTTTTCAAAAAAATAAGGTCCATTTACCAAAAGTTGGTCAAATCGGCTTATTCCCAAAGTACTCCATTCTTTTGTTCAAAAAAGATAAGAATCTCGAACATTAGTTCCCAATCTACTCCAAAGAATTATTATTAAAAAAAGGTAAAATAAAAATAGTGCGTTTAAGTTTCAAGACTACTCCATTCAAAACATCGGAACAAAATAATGTTAGGAGTACAGTCTGTCACAGTATTTTTCTATACTAATATTATAAAGAGGAAAACTTTGATTGTTTGTTTGTTTGTTTGTTTGAAACGAATAGGCTCCGAAACTACTGAACCGATTTAAAAAATTCTTTCACCAATGTGTAGAATAAACTCTCAGGATAAACATAGGCTATATTTTATGTAAGTAGGTACTTCGCGGGCGACGCCGCGAGCGGAAGCTAGTCTGTAATAAAATTAGGTATGCTGGCAAAAGTTTTCTTCAAATTAGGAATTTAGAACGTTTACGTCTGCGGTAAATAAAGTAAATTGTAATATCACTTCAATATCACTTAGGTACATACTTTTAATTCATTATTATTTAGAAAAAAAGGGTAGCAAAAGAGATAAGTTTTGTTTAGGTACACCTAGGTATGTTAATGTTACAAGCAAATACCAAATTACAAATGATTTAATTTCTGATAATAAGAGCGCTGGTGGTGTAGTGGTAGCACCCCTGCCGAAGGTCGTGGGTTCAAACATGGTCGTGCACCAATGAGTTTTTCTATTCGAAAAAATTATGTGCGCAATGCCAGTGCTCTTAAACGGTGAAGGAAAACATCGTGAGGAAACCGGCATACCCCAGAACAAAAAATTCGAAGGTATATGTCATAGGTTAGTATTCTTATAAGCGGCGATGGGCTTGCAACCTGTCACGTACGGAATACTAACTACTGTGCAAAATGTGGGCATGTACCAAATGTCATGTTTGGACTTGCCTCTGACTACCCCCTTTAGATATCCTCAAAGGTCTAAGTAACTAAAGATCTGAGGAGATATCTACCGAGCCTGGGGATTACAGTCGTGATCATATTTATTTATTTATTTTATTTTTTTATTTCTGAATATATTCTAAGACCTAATATGTCTTGCATTAGCATAATGCATAGCTAAAGAGACTGATTTTTACAGGTAAGTTATAATAACGGGTGTTTTTTAGAGGCGAAGAACTTTAAACTGAAATAAAACAGAGAAAAACGTTATTAATACATATATACATCCAGTTGGCTTTATTCATAGCGTTTTTTTTATTTCAATTTAAAGTTTCTAAGCTTTTAAATAAACACCCTTCTGTTAATACGTCATGGTTTTTTTTCTATCAATATTTATGGTAAACTTCTAAATTTTGGTTTCTCATAAATAAGTAGGTAGGTATATTGTTTTTTTTATTCTACCGTCTATTTTTGAAAATGTGTACTTATGTTGATCTTCTTCTTCTTTTTCTTGATGTTGATTAGATTAATATTTTTTTTTAAATCAGTTAAGTACTGTATTTTATTTTAAATCTTCATTCATTTAGGTTTAGGTAAGGCATTTTATGACGTTATAGGCGGTTATCGCTATAATAAGAGTAGAAAAATCTGTTTATTGTACTATTAAAATATGTATTTCTTAAGCTGACTGTACGTCAGTTACCTTGTGGAGTAAAATGCGAAATAAATCAGTACTATTTACATTACTGATGACTAATATTAAATATTTGGAGGAGTTTGAGAACGAATGTATGAGATAATTATTTTTGGACATCAGTAGGATGGAGTCGAATTTAACTAAAAAAACAATATTCTGTTTGTGGAGTAGTTTGAGAATATTTCTTGGAGTACTTTGGGAACAAAATGTGGAGTACTTTGGGAATAAGCCGTCAAATCCACCTTTACTTAGACAAAATACCTATTGCTAAAGCTGGTACCACTTCCTTGTTGGCACCATCAGCCAAGCAATTTCACAGCAAAAGCTAGAATTGCTCTTTGTAAGTTTCAGCAATAACCTCTCTATATAGCAATGTACCCACCTTTTTTATACTTACAATAATGTTACCTTGTGTCCTGGAGCCATAACACAAGCTATTCAGGCAATATCAAAGTAATATAACGTTGATAGGTATTTCGTACCATAACCTATAAAAGTTGTATTGAAGTAGTGTTACTTCAAGCTTGAAATGTGTCGTTACTGAAACATGATGGTTTTTAAGAGCTACTGGTAAGGCCTCTGTTATCATCGTTACATTAATATACAATCATGTATTTTCATAAAAGGTATTGATTTTAATTATACCTGAATACATATGTAATTATTCTTTGATTGTGTTGAACATTGTAAATAATTGTAGGTATCAAGCTGATCATTTAAAAATATACAAAACATTATGGACGAATCTAATAAGAGTATTAGCATTGCAAATTAAATAATGCTTACCTAAGTCGTCAGTTACGGAGTGTTAAAATTTTCCAAGCTGCCACGTCTGTATCGACCATCATAAATCACCTAAAACTAACAAACTTTCAGCACTTCAACCGAAATAGCGTTTTAAAATATTTGGACAATTAAACTTTTATCGCAATCCAATAAAACAAGAAAAACTTTTTTCACACTGGCACATCACTGTCTTTATTCATAAAAAAAAACTATTTCAACCACTCATTTCACATTCGAAATTCAAAAAAGTATCGAACATCGCTCAAAGTTGGCGGCAGTCGGCATTTTGTGCCCGCGACCACGCAGCAGAGTCTCACAATATAGACTGGGAGTTATAATACAAGACGGGACGAAATGGGAGTAATGCGCATGGTTCGGCATGATTATCTGGAGAAAGAGCCAGCTTTCAATGCAAAGCCATCTATTGTTGAAAAAATGCAGGCGAGTGATTAGCTATGGACCTACGAGGGCAATACGCGGGAGATTGTGACTAACAGCCTTTGCATCCATTCTAGACGATTTAAACATTATTAAGGAGAGTTTTTTACTCACTTACAAGACGCTGTGAGATATTGTGGTGCAAGTGATTTCAGTACTTATCTGATATATTTTAAGTACCTATAAGTACTATCATTTTAAATTGAAAAAAGTATAGACACGTTGACTTGAGAATCTTCGTTTATCGTCAGTCGAAAAGTAAAAAAAAACAATTTGTCGGAAATTAGGGCACAATAAACGTAAGGTATTTTTTACGGTTCGAGATAAACTTTAGTTGAAATCTATTTATTTTCACAAAAGAGTTCACTTGAGAAGTTGAGAACACACAATGGGCTATAAAGAATGTTTTTCCCAATAATGGGAGAAATGGGAAGGTACCTGGCTATCAATGTCATGTTTATGAATAGCTTTTACCGACGGCTGCTCCTTCCGTGTAAAAGCTTTTTTTCTAAAGGGTCGCATTTACAAACCCAATGTATTTTACGTAAGTATATGTATATGTACATATATGCATTTAAATATAGCGGTTTCTTGTGAAACAACTCCACATATCAATAAACCTTTTTTGCCTTTTTAATACATTACAAAAAGTTTTCTCATAAACTAGTAACTTTTTCCCGATACTTTCATTTTATAGCTTTACCTAAGGGCCGCAATAACATAGGTACCAGTGAAGTTTTGATCTGCGTAATATCCAAAACCGAGATATAACTAACCTACTTTGATATTGCACGAATAAGGACTCTTCCGTCACAATTACTATCAATTTACTTACTATTATTAAAAAAAAATACAAGTGGGTTTTCGGGTTTTCATTATCAAGCAGTATACTATTAGCTAATCGTGACATGGTGGGAATTATTAGCATTACATTACCCTCAATTAGCGACGCTGTGTTACACATGCTAGGTGAGCATGTAAGACGTTCCAAAGTGATCCTTGTGATTTTATTGAATAATTTTTTTTTTTTTTTCTTTCTTTCACACGACAACACGGAAATCAAATGTCTTACAGAGTCAATTGAAATTATATCGGTGACTGTTCATAAAAATGTTTTTCTATGAACGGTTACTCGATCTGTGATAGCTATAAATAAAAAAACATAGAAACTGTTCATAGAAACATAGCTTCTAGGCACGGTCAAAGGTATATTTACTGGCCTCACAGCTCAGTTGGTAGTCGCTCTGCCTTCTGCGCTGTAGGTTGTTGGATTGATCCCCACACAGGACCAACATTTCTGTGATGTATGCAGGTGTTTGTTCTGTGCTGGGTGTAATAATGTATTTTATGTATGTATTTACAAAAAAAGTATTTAATTAATGTATCAACTGTTTCTCATAGCGTTGTGTGACCACCAATATGTAAGTATTTATATTTAACATACCTGAAGTTAGTAATCCACATATGTGGTTCAAAATCTGTATTTTTAATGCACATTCTAGCAATTTGTTAACATCGGTAGCCCATGCCTACGGGTAGAACATCACTCGATTACATCCCACGTCCCTGACGAAAGCGTAGGCGGATCACTTTATGGTTTTGCGGTAGTTAGTCAGTTAGTCCTAGTGGTTTTAGATAGAAAAGCCCTAGGGGAAACTACTATTCGTTTATTAAGGTACTAACAGAATAATCTAACGGTAATACATGATTCCGAAAAGTATAAAACTTGATCACGTCTGCAATCCCCTGGCTTGGTAGATACTCGTATATCCTCATAAAGCGTTCTACACGTCGGCAGTTGATGCCGACCATAGAGTCCTTGGTCGAGTCAACACGTCGACTGATAGCATACCAGATGGTCGGGGCCGACCACGGACGCAGTCTGTCGCGAGGGATGCGCTCACGCACGACCGAGACCGTTGACATAAAGGTACGAGTTGGCAGCGGACGACATGAGGCAGCAGCGGACGACGTGTCGCAGCGACACTACTGGTTTCTATGTATTTCTATGAAATGCGTCGCTAGCTTCGTGTCGCTAACTACGGAGGGAATTTCGTAGAAATACATAGAAACCAGTCTCGTACGGTATGAGACTGGTTTCTGGTTTAAGGTACGAGTCATACCTTAAACCAAAAATTAATCGGTCCAACCGATTTTGTACACTGTTCATTTTACATCAACCTGACCAAGGACACGATGGTCGGCCACCATTAACCACCGACAGTGTAGAACGCCTTAGTTACTTAGATCTTTGAGGATATCTCAAGAGGGAGTCAGAGGCACGTCCAATCACGGTATTTGGCACATGTACCTATATAAAAACTGGGATTAGCACTAGTGCACTGGTCTAGGCCAAATGCATCTCATTATTGTTGAGTTGGGATTAACTACAAGAAATTCACTTTGTAGAAATTTTCTCACTAAAGCGTGTTCAAAATAACTGCTTTCTGTAACAAAATATAAGTCTTGTACATAAGTGGCTGAAGATAATTACATTCTTCTTCTTCCTCTTCCTCTTCTTCTTCTTCTTTATTTCAGTCGTTCTTTTAAACCAAATAAGTAGTTTTTTTTTGTTGTCAAAGAATTGAATCTTTTTAGAGAAAGGCCAGGTCAAGACTACCCTAAACCGACGCGCATGTATGAAGTATGTAATGAGAGTGCATGAAGCAAAAGAGATATGTCAGGATCGTAGCAAAAGGAGATACATGGTCTCTGCCTACCCCGTCGGGAAACAGGTGTGATTTTATGTATGTATTTATTTAAAGAATTGAAGTGAGTCTGAATAATGTGATGTCTGAATCTGTAACACAGATCATGTACTTCTTAGCTTTGATTTTTTTTTCTTTTAAATTCGATCCGTGTAGCTATGACAAAAATATTTTGTATATTGTACATGTAGGTATTTAAATATAGATAGATAATCCTACTAGATAATGATTGCGGCATATTGAATCTGTTAATGCGCTTATCAGAGGCGGACGCTCCCTAATTAATATTCGAGTGTTGGCATTTGTTATGGCTGTTTCAACTAGGATAAATCGAAGTAGCTAGTAGTATAGTGCACTTTACCTCACTATAATAATAAAAGGACCAGAATGCTCGGTGCATTTTTTATTGAAAACTAGCTGACTCGGCAGACTTCGCACTTATTTAGAAAACGTTTGTATGGGAAATAGAAAATATGGGTTTTCCCGGCAGTTATTCGATTTTTTCTTACCTTTTAAACCTTCCCTAGACCTCCACGAACATTTCAAGACCAAGATATGATAAATCCGTTTAGCCGTTCTCGAGTTTTAGCGAGACTAACGAACAGCAATTCATTTTTATATAATAGATAGATAGATACAAAAAGTTTTAAACAACCTACAAAACCTAGTGACTCCTTCATCATAACTTTACATTCATTTTACGACCTATAATGCTCACTTTTATGAATTGATTCATCCAAATGGCTAAGAAAAACGAATTATGTCAGGAAAGATAGAAAAATCTAAAGAAAAGATTAAAAAACAACAACTAATATTTTTACAAGATCTTAACATAGGATCTGCTTATATTTTTGATCACGAAACGCTTTGGAAAATCGGGAACTGTTCAGCAAATACAGACTCAAAATTTACATTATGAGAATATAATATTTTGTGTGATCAACTGCGAAAAACGAGACGAAACATTCAGAAATCTGGAGGCTGGTTAGTAATCTTAATAAAAAATAACGGCGTGAACCCTTAGTATTTTATGTGCGTTAACAATATTATGTTTACTACACAACGAAAAACTGTTCTCGTAAATTCAGAAAGGTTTTAAGAAAATCGAGATCAAAACAAATAACCTACTAAGGCGTCTAGTTTAGCACGCAGCAACATTATGATCGTTTTTTATTCTAATATTACTCGAGTAAAAATACCAATGAAACCCGTTTTGTTCTTGGATTCTAAATACTTTTCAAAAATTTAAAGCTTTCTAAGTTTCTAGTATCCCGCTCACATTATAGTGTGGCCATATACGCTTGAATCAGATAATACATGGCGTACTTCCTCCTATCCTCATTTATAGTTCGTTTCTGGTCTCTGATGGCTCTTCAAAGGTCCAAACTCCAAACTCAGAGTCTGCTAGACAGCATTTCGGACCTGGTCACCGTAACGGAGTACCTATTGGAAACAGTTTCCGTGCGTTTGCCGCCGCACTAAGTCGATGTAGTCCAGTGCTCAAATCAAATATATTCGTGTTTAAAATATCAAATACTTATACACGGTGTACTAATATAATGACCATTTTGGAGCCTCGATCGATGTGTTTATGAAATCTGTATCAAAATTGAGGCGTTAGATTAAATTATTTCTAAATCACTTCAATTCGTTACATATTCATTATTATGTAAACTAGCTGAACCCATTCTCAAAGCTGGCAGTCAGGACGCATTATTCACACCCTCTTTAATTTTAATCGACCCTTTTAAGTCTTGCCCTTAACGCTTTGTGTTGAGGTCGGCCTTTCTGACTCCAGCTTATTATAAAGAGCCAGAAGTTGGAAGGGTCTTCCTCAGGCCTAGCTACTGCCAGTGACCATCCACCTTGGCACCAGGAGTTAAAAGTTTCATTTCTTCACCGCAATTACAAACGGCGCTAACAACCAATATATTTTTTTACGTGACAACGTCTTATGATTCGATGGAGCCGGCTGCACGAACGAAAAACCATGACGTCCATCATGCGGCGTTACCTCGCTCTGAGGCGTTCCATTCTTTTGATGCTGTCACGTTCAACTATCGTCAGTAAACCGACTTTACAGACAACCGATTTTTTTTCGGTTGGAACTCATACTTAATAGAAATACTAATAATATTGCCGACCGAAGTTAGCAAACACGACGTTTAGTGATAGCTAAAGTATAACACACAATCTAAATCTAAAAATTATTTGTCAAGATAAGTGCAGCTTTCTTGGTTAAAACATTAGATAGATAACCTACTTTAGCTATCAACAGCACCTAGTAGTCTTTGATTAGCAAGTTACCGTGAAATTTATAGATCCTATTTACGTATTCATATTATTCAATACATTTTTATGATAATAAGATGTTTCACTGCCCATAACAATTTCATATCACTCAAGATCTGCCTGGCATTGCGCAATGCCTGTATATGAATGCTACTTTTTACCACGGAAAAATGTACGGTTCCCGTCGGATAGATTTGTTTTTGTTTTTCAAGGTACCACTCGGGCGAAGCCGTGTAGGCGGAAGCTTGTTGATCTATATAGAAAAACTAAAGGTGAACACGCATCTGGCTGAAACGAACTTGGTGAACGAAACCAGTTCATTATGTGAAATGCTATAAAACCTCACTTGCTGCTTCTAGCCGCTGTAAGCGGCGGAAATTCGGAAGAAAAAATATCATTAGAGAGCGCTGGTGGTATAGTGGTAGCACCCCTGCCTCACGATCCGAAGGTCATGGGTTCAAACCTGGTCATGCACCAATGAGTTTTTCCATTCGAAAAAAATATGTGCGCAATGCCAGTGCTCTTAACCGGTGAAGGAAAACATCGCGAGGAAACCGGCATACCCTAGAACCAAAAATTCGAAGGGACATAAGTGTCATAGGTTAGTATTCTTATAGGCGGCGATGGGCTTGCAACCTGTCACGTTCGGAATACTAACTACTGTGCAAAATGCGGGCATGTACCAAATGTCATGTTTGGACTTGCCTCTGACTACCCTCTTTAGATATCCTCAAAGATCTAAGTAACTAAAGATCTGAGGAGATGTCTACCGAGCCTGGGGATTACAGTCGTGATCATATTTATTTATTTAAAACATCATTCGCTGCTGTTGGTTTAGACACATGCGCGTTCACCATAAGCAAGCTATGATACGATATTAACAAGTTGTATAACTACCTTTTGATAAAGCACCCAGGCACACTTGACTCAAAATTACCCTCTTCAGTAAAGTGAAAATCTTAAAAGTTTCTGAATGTCAGCAGAAAGATGCCAGCTTTATGGAAAAAAATATTTAGCACGTGCTAATGTTAATTCTTATCACTGTCATTGTGATTCAACGTGGTAATGTCGCCGGCGTCTTGGGACCTCTTTCCTCAGGCAGTGATCTGGATCTCTGGATGAGTTGAACTATTCAAAGATCTTGTAATGGCCCCTATAATTTATATGGTATACCTCTGTTAGTACATTTCTGTTAATAAAATTGTACTAAACCTTTATATCTATCGATACATTATAATAAAATCGTTAAAATCGAGAAACCGTGTCTGTACTTTTGATGTTTTGAAATAAAAAGTGCTACATAAAGAGGACATGCTGCTTAGCTTAAAACAAGTTTTTGAAAAATTTATCTGTTTGTCTGTTTATTTGTTTGTCCGTGCGTTCGTTCGCGCTATTCTCCACAACGGCTGAACCAAATCGAATGCAACTTTCACTAATGTATTGAGATAATCTTGGATTCAAACTTCGGGTTTGTTTCATCGAAATCGGTAAACAAATAAAAAAGATATATGCTTATTTTACGCGCGCGCTAGACGGTACATGTAAACGTACGCGTACGAAGTCGCGGATAAATATAGTTTTTAATAAAATGTAGAAATAATTAATAGATCCAACATTTACAGAACCTTAACATTAATTAACATGGAATATAAAGGCTCACTTAATCATCTAAATTGAGTAGTTGTGTATAGTACGTTTGGCAATTAGTAGTTTTCTATCAAATTAGTATTAAACTTTATTCAACTAATTAACTTTCAGTGTATATTCAAAAGCATACAATCTAATTTGATTTTAAAATGATTCATTTTCAGGTGAAATTGTACAAAGGGTTTTTAATTTTGAAGAATATTCATAATAGGTATCCTTTCAAAATTGAAAAACATCATTTTACTCCTACTCATTACGACGAACTCATTACATTAAAAAAAATATGAGACTTTAAATTAATTAAAATTATTATTACTACGTATTTCAAAAGTAAAATTTCATTAAGTACTTAATTTTTCCCAAACCTCTATGGTGTAAGTGTATATTTTTCGCCGAAAATCCTACCAGGTGATAATCATACTTCAATCAATACTTTGAAAATCAGTTACATAGTCACGAAATACGATGTTCTTCTAAACCGAAACATTCTCTCATCATTCATTTTGACGACCTCTGTGGCGCAGCGGGCGAGAGTCCGCCTGCGACGCAAGAGGTTGCGGGTTCGATTCCCGCCACGGAACAAATTTGTGTACGATCTGCAGAAATTTGTTCCGTTGGTCTGGGTGTTTTCTATGTATAATAAAAAAAATATCTATCTATGTATATAATGTATTCAATATATCAGTTATCTAGTACCCATAACACAAGCTTTGAGTAGCTTACTTTGGGGCTAGATGATGCTGTGTGTATTGTCCAGCATTATTTATATTTATTTATTTTTTTATTTATTCATTCCTCAATCTATTTGTACTCTTAAAAGTTAAGAAGAGTACCTAAACAAATTTAAGCACTACAAGCAATTTATTTCTATTAACATGAAAGTATCTAATTTGCCCCAAATCGTTGAAGTAAACAGAAAGCGAAGTGTGTAGTTTGCTTACACTAAAGTTGCAGACCTAAATAAATTTGATTTGAGTTCGAGGATCACTTTATGTTGTGTGAAAAGGACTCTTTTGTACGTAAAGCTTTTCCTCCAGAGGTAAACTCATCTCAACACACTGCAACTCATTGTAAATTCGCTGTCCTTTTTCATTAACTTCCAAATAAACGAACGTTTGAAAAAACCTTTTTAGGGATGTCATTCAAAATAGGTACTTACTCTACATCTCCAAACGTGCTACGATCTCTGCCTTTTTTATTAGGAAGGTGTTATTCAACCAGTTATAAATTAAGGTTTTTTCATTTGACTGGCCTCACAGCTCAGTTGGTAGTAGCTCTGCCTTCTACATTGTAGGTTGTGGGTTTGATCCCCGCCCGGGATAAACATTTGTGTGATTGACATTTAGTTGCATTTTTCAATTGTGTATTTTTTGTTTTAATTCATTTTGAATTAGTTTTTTTTAATGAGGTATTTCTTGTTTTTCACTATCTGTCAAACATGCCTGCTATTAGCCGTGCTCTAATTTGAAGCTTGGGTATTTCCCCTCATTAAACCAACAATAAAACAACCTGCTATTAGAACTGCGTGACAATCTGTTGTGTTTTCCATCGCTCTAGATTCTTACACGAAAACTACCAGCCTAAGATCACCTGCGACTTCATTAGTAGTCTTATCAAGAAGGTGTCTGATTAAACTGGCTGTAGGTAAGTATTATTATCAGCTCCCGCCTCTACAAGACCTGTAATTTCTATAGAAGGTGTAAATAAAGAGGTGTCTGAAGTAAATGGACAAATCATTTGCTGCTATAAAGTTTACAGTACGCAGTTAGGCGTACACATTGAATAGATAACTTGATAAGGAATCCTAAGTTTTAACTTGACGTGCTTTTGTCGCTGTAAAGTAAGGTTATACAGGCAGACAACAAAGTGCCTTTATAAGAGTTTTTTAGGGTTCTGTACCTTAACAAGAAAAAATGGGGCCTTTATTACTCGTACAAATATGTGGACAGCTGCTAACGCTTTAGATGAGAATCTCTTTAAAAAAATTGTACGTCATGTCTTATTTACGACTGACCTATGACCAGCCGTAGACTTTAAAGGGTTGATGTTGATAATGATGATCTACAAATTCTACAACACTGACAAGTGACGTAGCGGAGTGTCGCCGTCAGATTAAGTGGTGTCACTGTGGTTTCACCATTCAACGAACTTCGACAATGAACTCTACATTTCGCTATGAGATTTGATATCTAAATTAAACTAGTTACAAAACTATTCTCCCACAACAACTCCACTCAATCAAAGTTTCTACAAACTAACAGTCTGGTTAAAGCAGATTATACTTTATTACATTACCTAATGCAGAAAGAGCAAAAGGTATTCCAGGAAAATTTGCAGCCTGTCAAATTCAAATATTATGTCGTTTGATGCTTTGTATATTAAGGTGCAGATAACTCTTCTCAAAGTGGTTTTTCTTCACTGTAGGTCAGTCATCTTCTTAAAATGGCTCTAAATCACTGTAAGTCATCTAAAAAAGTTTGAATCATATTGTGAGGTTTTTAGAACCACCCAACCTTTTATCCACACGCATCATGTGACTCGCTAATAATTCGAAGATTCAGTAGTACTAATCCATACATTACAAAATCTGTTCTTCTCTGCTTGGTTTGAGTAGTTAGCATACACCTAACCCGAAACGCATTTGTAATAGAATGCTTCCGTTAATATTTGGTAAACATCATTATTTACTAGTAATACTAATCCGGTCCGACAAAATGACTAAAAACATACAAAATTATCATAATTTTGAAAACCTATATATGATTTACTTTTCTTAACTTTTTTTATTTATTCTACTTATTTTTTGTTTACGAGGCACATATTTTTCCTTTGTACCAAAGTAATTAAAACACAACAAAAAAAACCATAAAAACCGTAGGTTAACCTATAAAATATTTTGGTATATTTTAGTCGGTTTGGATAAGTTTGAGCTAGTACTGGGTCCAACAGACGAAAGACGCTGTGACTGAACAAGAATAAATTATTGTATGTACGCAAAGTAAAAATAATTCCTAGTTATATTACGGGTCTCTAAAAAATACAAGAATGTAAAATCAGAGTTCTACCAATGTCGTAAAATAGAAAAATCACGTCCTATCCACACTAACCTCGTACCCAATAAATCGCGGCATTGTAAATAACTGCTTCAGTTGGTTATTTTTTTGTCATAACTCGTACGTAGCACATTCGCAGCACACAGCCATGGCGCTTTTAGTCAACTTTTTATTTTGCTCGGTTCTGTTGTATTCGACTTCGTATTGTCTTTACTTTGTTCCTTATGAAGATGAAGGTATGTTCGCGTTTTGATATTTAATTATTAATAATTTAAAGCAGCGGTCGGCAACACGCGGCCCGCGGGCCGCATGCGGCTCTCGGACGTCTTGCTTGCGGCCCGTGAATGTTTTTTATATAATTTAAATATCAAGATAAATGCATGAACGAACCACGATCGACCGTATAGTGTGGAGCCAGCCTTGAAACGCACTTCGCTCTACCCGCGAACGAACAAATGAGCGAAGCGCGAGTTCATTACAATTTTTGGTAGCATTTATAATTTATGCGAACAAACTTTTTCGATTGTCAACTATAGAAAAAATTAATATGCTTCTCGTCTCACAGATGGGCATTTGAGAGCCATATTTTGAGCTTCTAGGGTTAATATCACAAGTGCGGCCTGGCCCGCCTTTAGTTTATTTTGCCACCTTGTGGCCCTTGTCTGCCAAAAGGTTGCCGACCCCTGATTTAAAGGTACCTAAGTTTTATCGTGTTTCCCACCAGTAGAGGGCAAACAAATCGAAAAGTGTGTTATCATAATTCCTAATACGCAATCACTGCTATGTCAGTGGGTTCCAAAAATATTGATTCAGTAAAATGAAAAATTCAGTTTCAGTTTATTATTTACAATGTTAATTTATAAACTGGTAAAAAATTCTATAATTAAAATATTGGTTTGTACTCAGAAATGGTTTAATTTATTTCGATCTATGTTACTGTTGCTTCAAACTAAATATTTTCAAGATCTGTGTTTTGGGATAAAAATAAAATCAAAGTTGTACATACCAATAAAAGAACCTACTCTCATCGTGAGCCCGAAACGATCGTAAAAAAGATTTATCAGAAGAACAATATTTTTATTAAGTTATCGATCCTATTCTTTCCGACAAGATATTTATTTTGCCTTGTATGCCTATATTTTTAAGATGATTTTGAATTTATTCCCGTAGAAGAATATTTGTGAAAGTCATAAATTATTTATATAAATTCTGGTAGAAGTTCGTTGCTACAAAATAAAATTTGGTTTGGAGTGAGTTAGATTTTAGGTTAATATTTTTTTTTCAGTTCTTCTCCAATATCTAACACCAGACAGCAGACTGGCTGAGCCTAGTTTTTTGAGTTTCTGCTCAAAAGCCCGCGAGGGAAAGATAAGTAAAAAGGTATGAACTTGGTGTGATGCACCATTCATTGTGTAGCGTCATTTAGCATTTTCACAGACGTCACCGTCTTCAAAACATTGCTGGAAAATAGAGAATTAAAGAATTGAGCTCAAGGCCGCATAACGCTTAACCAAGTTCAAATTCTAGAGCTAGAGAACATAAATGCCAAACACAAAAATATGAGAATGGATTACTAAACGTGAAGTCATGTTAATCGTTCCCATAATTTTTAGTTGTCTATTCTAATAAATTCTCTAAATTGTAGAATGACAACTTGGCTAGGAGGAGCTCTTGGGTTGTTAGATGGATGTCATGTTCGGTGTAAGTCATTCTACCTCTGGTCATATTCTGATTTGGTCATGTTCCAGGTTTGGTCATGTCTTTTGTATACTGTACTACGAGCATATTCGTTTATGCGGTAGTTCGGTTATGTTAAAGTGGTAAGAGAAATAGAGTTGGTAGATGAAACATTAAATGATTTGGCATCTTATTCATTTCACACATGCGTGGTAGAGTTCGTTGGCGCTGGCGCAACAGAGCTAAGGTTGCCAACTTCTGAATTATAATTTCCACAACAGAAGGCAAAAACTAAGTCCAGCATAGTTACCCAAACCAGTTCTGAATAAATAACTGTTCAAATAATCTATTCTTAGGTCTTGATTTAGTTTGTGAACGGGTCTCATAGCGAATAATTATGTTCTTTCAGATTATTTGCATCATTTGTAAGGGTTTCGATCCTTCATGCTTCCATTCCACCTCTACAACGACAAAAGCTACCACCACTGCTAAACATACAGATCCTCCAACCACTGAAATGCCAACGACCAAAAAGATGGATGAGGACGAATCGAGTTAAAAAGTTCATGCTGAATAAACACACCGGACTCTAGGTTTTACGGCTGATGGCTTGGTTTATTTTCACAATCAGGATTTAAATTTTACCTACTAGTTGTTATTATTAGTATTGTAAGCCTGTGGTGTCCCGTTGTAGGTCAAAGGCATCTCTTCAATCTTTTTATACCTCTTACCTGCTAAATTAGTCTCTCCATCTCTTAGATACTTTTTATCGTTTTAGGAAGATTGATATGACTGAATTTTTTCCTAAAATAAGTAAACAAGAATCATTTTTTATAGAGTAAAGTACAAATTCTTTGTAGGAACAAAGAATTTGATTAAATGAAATAAAGATTTTTGTATTTTGTATCTTAAATGTAATATTTGGTAGGAACTTATTTTATGCAGAGAGTTGTATTTTGTATGTAAGTAATCGCAAAAATATTCATGTAATAAGTAAAATATGTCTTATTTGTCTCATTAATTTACTTTACTCTAAGTATTTTTCCCATCAAAAGATAAGTTCCCATTTGAAATAATTTTAATGACGAGTAAAAAGGTTGTCGCGAAACCAAGTTTGCAAAACATAAACTCTTTCAAGTTTTCTAGACTGAATTCTCCAGAATATTGAGTTTAGAATGCAGAGCTGAAGATAAGAACTGTCTAGTCGAATGATGGATGTTGTGGAGATAACCGAGTGAAACCTAGCTAGGTTTCTAGACAAAATACGAGTAATTACAACAACCGTACATTATAGCTTTTCACCGATTTTCGACACACGTTTTCTTTAAAAGAGGATCACCTAAATTAAACCACTTTGTGAAATGAATATAGTAATAAGGTTTATTCCCATGTGTCCCCTTGGGGTGACAGATGGGACTAAAAAGTCCCATTTGTCTCTTGGCAACAGTGAGACAGATATAACTTTTATTATTTGAAAAAGTCTCACCTATCCCCCCTCTTGGCAACGGGGGGACAAGTACTTAATGTATATTACTATACATAAGGATCATAGGTCAACGCTTACGCGTTGACTTATGTACCTCCTTCTTTTTCGTCGGTTAATAAAATAAAATCAGATATTTTACAAATACAAGGCGTTTTCACATCAGTTCGAAGACATGTGTCAAGTGCACGAGAAAGGACGAAGGTATTTCTACCATGAGTTGTCACATTTAGACCGGCTGACGTTACTACAGTAGTAATAATACGTTACTATGACATCTGTCAAAATTGTTACTCATGGTACCAAATTCTAAGCAAATTAATGAAGCGCTAACTACAGTCGCTATAGTACGCTGTGCGTAAGATAGTTAACTACATGACTCATGGTGCGCGTTTTAGTACCCAACTATCCGCAGAGGCGCTGTACAAGTTTTCATACATTTTTTTAACTACAGTTGCTAGCGAATGTAGATGTGAAAACTCATGGTAGACCTACTGGTTTTAAACACGATAAGAAGTAGGTAGTTACCGTCGCGTCGGCTAGACTACCTATTAAGGTGCGCTTAAACGGCGAGCGAACACGAGAGCCGAGCCTGGCTCGGCTCGTGATTCAGCGCACCACGCGCCGTTTAAGGCCCAGAATACTCGTCACACTATTACTTACGTAAAAGTTACAAAAAAAGTGACATAGGTCCGTATAGCAACGCGGATCTCCGCAGAATCAGACATAGCACGAAGCGAAATACCCGAATGACAAGTAAGTAGAGTGCGGCATGATAATATGGCTGCTCTGAATGATATAACGAAAGCGACAATTTATAAAAAACATAAATATGTTCGAGTAAATAGCTTATTTAAAAAAAAGGCTGGGTTGATTTGTTTCAAATTAACTGATTTACATTCATGTGAAATAGAAATTTAAAAATACCTTAATGTTCTGGATAAATTAGGGAATTTCTGCATTTCTGCATCAGAGGTGTTTTTGACATGATTTTTAATCAAGGTTTTCTAACTAATTCGTGTTTTAGCTCCGGTTGATTTATCACTTATATCCTTGAGTATCGTGTAGTTCAATTTCAACGGACGACTCGGCTCGCGTAGGATCGTGCTACCCCGCGTCTTTTACACGCACCTTTAGACACTGTTCAAGCAAGCTGAAGACACGCCTGGTATTATCATTATCAATCGAATCAGCTCGCTCGTTAGCCTCTGGACGTGAACCAAACTGAGTTTGCACTGTTCCCGCATCTCATAGGACATACAGTAAATAAGTACATGTTTCTAGGAACTGTTTATTTTATCAATAAGCAACTTTAGCAGACGCAAATATTTCAACTGGAGTGGGATTTGTGGTTTGTCTTTCCGTGATGTCTGCCAATTGATGGTGTTGTAGTCTGAAAAAAAAAAAACAATTTTTACCATAGATTAGATACCGTTAACGTAGGTATACATGGAATATTTTAAAATGCCCCGTAGTTCCCACTAATAGGGAGTAAATTTTATTTGTGCTTTTCGCTTCAACCCGTTTGGTAAATTATTGCTCTCGTTTCAGTCTACGCCTACGAATTTCTTTTGTTTGTATTCATGTTTAGTTCCACTGATTTCCTTAGGACTAAGTGAAAATGTCTCTAATAGTTGCTATAGCGTAAATTTTGTGGGCGTCTAAACTGAAACGAGTCTTCTGGACCTTAAAGCTTAAAGTAATAGTAGTAGCTAGTTAGTTACATCATCACTCTCGTCAAAAGATGGGCTCGCCGTGAACTCTGGTGGCACCTCAAAGTTGCGGATGACATTTGGCTGCGGCCACTCGCTGTTGTCTTCAGACTCCGAGGCTTTTACCGCCGTCTTATGTGTCTTGTGGCCGGCTGTAATCATTAGTTCAGCTTTATAAATATTTACCTGAAGATGATATACCTAAGGCTGAACACGCATCCATCCGAAACTTCTGCTTTCCAAATTTTTCCAGCGATTCTGTATGTTTGACGAGTATTGATGAGCGATATTTCTTATATCATACAAAAACCAAGAATTAATTTGTTTCATTGTATTCAATTCTTTTAATCTAATAAAAAATCAACAATGCTTTCGCTAGAAGTGGAAAACAAATCCCCTTCCATCGCGCACCGTCACTTGTCAACTGAAACATGGAGTTTATCATTAAATGTCGACTCAACGGCCCTAGTACAATAGCGATTGCGAGATATCCCCAAGGAAAAGTCGGATTTCGCCCGCGCCCCGTTATCCTATCCGTATAAATGTTTATAATAAACCACACAGCAAAATATACCGTTAAAGTTACGCAAAAGAACTCGCTACGAAGTGCATTGTACATTGACCTTTTTAAAGCCATTGATATAACACAAGAAAAACATAACTAAATCAAAATAGAGTAGTTCTTTCTCCACAGTGTTTCAAGAATAAAGCGAAAAAAAAGATTTAAAAATATTTGTCGGTATTACTATTTCAATATTCAATTATAGCATTATTAGCAGGATGGCTTTAAAGGTACTCGCCTTTAAAGCCATCCTGCTAATAATGATGTCTGGATGTATGGATGTATGTTTGTTACTCTTTCACGCTGAAACGGCTGAACGGATCTGGATGAAATTTGGCACAGATAATAGTTTATAGTCTGCAAAAGCACATAGGCTACTTTTTATTCGGGAAAATGTACGGTTCCCGCGGGATAGATTTGTTTTAGTTTTTCTAGGTACCACGCGGGCGAAGCCGTGAGCAGAAGCTAGTATAAAATATGAGTATACTCAGTTTTTGACACCATCACACAAATGCCTAGTAGGCACTGCCTGCCTGTACAGTGTACATTCAAAGGTTTCAACTTGTGATATAACGTTGCAAAGTATAAAGTAAATTGTGGCACTCAAGTTGACTTTTGTGGAAGATTAGAACCAAATGAGTTTTGAATACAAATTGTAGAAAGCAATTTTCAATTTCAAACACGTATGTTTCACGGTATGCATGACTGCGTTTTGAGTAACTTTTGATGTCCCGATTCTAGGTTAGTTTGCTTCTTTAGTTTGCTAGTGAAACTATACACGTGCTACGGCTGATGCAATCATTTATTCAATTTGATCCTACATAAAGTTAGTAAGCTAAATTCGCAAAAACAATTCCCGCTTCAGTGTGACTCGAGAGTTGTCGTACCGTTTTAAAATGCGAGTCTTTTTGGTTATTTACCTCTGACGTAGATGTTTTTGAATGTAACCTTTGCTTCTATGTTGGGTCAAATAACTAGCATTGTCACGTCACAGTGAACGTAACTTTTGGGTATTTTTATCAAAATTTGTTGTAAAAAGCGCTACATTTAAGTTTTGTTTCGTACCCGAGTGCATAGTTACCTTGTACTTCCTCGCTTTCTTCTTAGGTTAGGTATCACTAGTTATTTTAAGCCAGTGTAGAGAAAGGGTTAAAGTTAAGTTAAAGTTAGGCTCCTATTGTGCATCACTTTTACCTAAACTTGCGTATTACCATAGGTGTACTCGTATAACCCCAGCTGAAAACATTGTCACTTGCCTTTTATAAAATGTAATTCAAAATTCTCTCTCAAACAAATACGATTTTGAGAGGGCATTGTCTACCTTGGTATAGTTGGCTCAACGAATCTAGGCATTCGTGAAGTTAGCCGCAAGAGCTGCACAGTATCGTTTTTCGGGAGCAATTGGAGGTATGAGGGGGGAAGGAACTGTACATGCGCAAACTCGCACCTGTGGCTAACTTCACGAATGCCTAGATCCGTTGGATGACCTGTACGTCCTCCGTCACTCCACAACAAATGCACATCTATTTTATGTGGCCGTTTGTTTGAGCTTCTCGTAAATGTAACTAAGAGAATTTATTCATAGCATTTGATGGCTTTGGTTATGTAGTAAAAAAATCTATGAATATAGATGTAAATTAAAAAAAGTACAGTGTCTAGTAAAATACCTAAAATGAATAAATTGGTTCAGCAGTCAAACACTCAATAAGAGATAATATAATAATATAGCTAAAATAATAAAATGAAAGAACTAGTGACAAGATAAGATGAAGAATAATAGTAAGAATAAAAAAATCTCGACGACTTCAATAGTTAATCACATTCTAATCCAAGTTAGCTAATGATCAGATGGAACACTCAGACAATATTCATGATATTATAAAAGAATACTAACCTGATTAGAATAAACGATAAGGCTAAGAAATACTAAGTGCTTTGAGAATATTGCTCCAAGACATAAAGAATTATATAACCTGACAGCTTTTACGCATATCCAAAATTAATAGATAAGTTTACTAAGGCAATAAAATTTCATAATTAATTCTAAAAAGTATTACATACATAGGTAATTATATATATACCTAGATACTAATTGTCTATAACAAGATTAAACACTGAGTAGTTTTCTATTAATCTACTAATGGCAAAGTTTTTCTAAAAAGAAAGCTCTTTATACTCATAGGTATACTAAGTTATTTAGGTACTTATAATTTTATGGAGCACAAGAAAGTTTAAAAATTGCTTGATTATTAAATAAAAGTACCTACTTACCTACATTATTTAAGGTGGTTTTGTCTCACACGGGCGCGAAAGTAATAGGTATGGCTAAAAAATATGGTTAAAATTAAAAAAAAAAGCTCACGACTGTAATCCCCTAGAAAAATGTCATTGGGATAGCGAAAAAACCTCGGAACCCATTCGTTCAGGTGCCCTTCAACAAAATCTCTTTGTGGAATAGGTAAATCAAATAGATCACACAATGAACCAAAGGATCTATTTGTTTATAGAATGATCCTACCTATCAATGACAAGCCGAGAGTATCAAAGGAAATCCAATAATTTCGCTCACCGGAATTCGCAGAGACGGCGAACAATACAACGAAAATAACGATGGTTGCCTTCATTGCGACTGACTATTAGCATTGCTTGAATGGCTCGATATATATAGGTACGGTATTTTTATGGGCATATAATACAAGAAGCTTATTCCGGTTTTGGTCTCTTTGTAATATAAAATTTTATTCACTGTTCAATATGAAGCACCGTTTTTTGAGGAGGGCGTTTGTAACTCAGTATTCTTACATCTGCGAATATTATTAAAGTTATCAATTATAATTAACATTTTCTGAATGGATATTTTCAGCCTATGTTGCCACATTAACTCTACGGTGAGTAAATATGAGCTTTATTTCGTATCGCATACAGTAGAATTCCCAAAAAAATATTGTTCTGTCGAGGCCGCGACACAATGGTTTAAGACAATACTGTTAAAAAAAACAAACAAACAACAAACCTCACCACAAATTGTTTTATTTTCTACTCAAGATAGCGAAGCCTATAATTTCCTGCCAATTTTCCGCAATCGTTACAAAGACTAATAATTGTAAAGACAATTGTCAATGTCGTTTCCATTATTTCAGGGAAAGATACCAACAGTTTAACATTATTTCGCACCACCGAGCTTTGTTAGCGAAACACGCAATACTGACTATAGGCGACACAGGTTATAGAATTTCAACTTTCTCTCTTTGCAATAAGAAAGACTTTAAATTTTGGCCACATACTCTACACACAGCACCAGCAAATATGCCACAAACCGACAAGCACACGGTAACACATATTTGGCACTGGCATATTTATCGAATATATAATTTTGAGTATATCAGAGGAAGTCTGAAAGTGGCACCGGTGACAGAAAAGATGAGGAGTAATAGGTTAGCGTGGTATGGACATGTTATGAGAAGAGATGAATGTCATGTGACAAGGAGAGTGTTAGGTATGAAGGTAGATGGATACAGGGGTAGAGGTAGGCCAAAAAAAAGATGGATGGACTGTGTGAAAGATGAGATGGGTAAGAAAGGAGTGAGTACTCAGATGACGAATGACAGAAGGAAATGGAAGAAGATCACATGTTGTGCCGACCCCACATAACGTGGGATAAGGGCAGGAAGATGATGATATTTGTCGAATAGGCAAATAAGACCAATACTGTCCACACGTGGTAATTGCTAATACAAATAGCCATGTGAAGTGCTACCATGACATTTTACTCCACAGCAACTAAAATGAGTGATTGTGGGTCGTCTGAATAAACTCAAACCGTTTGGAATTAATGATAGAAAATAATGTTTTACGAATTTTTCGAACATTATACGAATAGTAGCAATATTTTACGAACATAATACGAATGGCCATAATAAGGGCTCAGTGACCGACATTATTCCATTATTTACCTAATAGATACCCGAATATTCTCGGTATTTGCCCTCCACTCAACCCTGGATTTATGTCCCATAAATCGGTACAATGACGATTTGCAAACACGAGGTTATTGATGAGTGACCCGGCAGCAACGCCATGACTTAGATTGTTTGCCCTCATAGATTAGATGTTGACCATCTTACTTACCCGCTGACTTTGATCAAAACTTCCATGACTTATTTTACTTAGGGCGGATTCGACCAAACTTATTTAAATACTATCCCCAGAATACATCGTAGGTATCAAAGAGTAAGTGACATTTTACTTGCGTTTTACATTACATTATTCTGAGAACAGTTGTATCAAGAGTTAGTCAATTCCAACCTTAGAATATGAAAATAAATGTGATAAATAAAATCTGAACAAAAATATAAACTTTTCAAAAACCTTGAACGGCTGGAGGAAACGAGTGCTTGAGTGACTGTATACCTACCTACCTACTCAATAACTATCAACCGCGATTACGCAAAATTCTATGTCCAGCAGTGGACTACAACGTGAGCTTATCATGATGAATAGCCAAACTGAGCTCTATTCCTATGCAAATATAACATTTTTTAGTATAATTACAGAGATTTCAAATGGGTATACTAAGTATAAGTGTATTTTATGTAAGAGATTTTCCGATAACATCTCCGAAGACCAAACAGCTTGCAAATCGCTTCGCAATCAATCTTCATAAAACGTCTCTTCAATAGGCTAACAAATCCAGAAATTATCGAAGATCTCCAAAACCTTTTGATCATTTGTCAAACACTTCGAAATTCGCGAACAACGAAAGTTGATCACATAAAAATGAAGAAATTATTATTTAAAAAACTTATCTTCAGCCTTGTGCCTATGTTATTCACACTGCTAAATTGTTGAGTATTGGTGGTCCAGTGATAATGATCGAGTCTTAAGGTTGTGAGTTCGAATCCAATCGTGGATTCTTCACATGGTTGTCAATTAGATTGCTGAGCAAGCCTACATACATTTCATCCAAATGAAACCATTTTCCAGTGACTATAACGTTCTAAAAAGATACAGAATTAAAAAACTAAAAGTTAAATCATCTTCAAAATTTTCTATATTTAGGTAAGTAGATAATATTCGCATTCAAAAGAATACTAACAAGCGATGAGTGTGGGGTAGGATATCAAAATGTAGCTTTTGCACTCAATATCAGAGAGAATATTTTTGAAATAGCTTTTGGGCATTATGTAGAGTAGATTTCTGTTCCTCTTTGGCATCATTGGCAGTTCATTTTCATAATACTTTTCTTGTCTTATCTGCTAAAGAAAATTGTTTTAAAAATGATAATACTCCGGGCAGGATATTATATTCTATCTAGAGTAAGTAGATATTAGGATAAGGACTGCTAGAAAGCGAGTCGGTGGGGTAAAATGGACGACGTAGCTTAGTATGCATACGTGATTTGACTTCAATGTTTAAAGTCCAAGATATATGCTGGATAACTGACGAATAAAATATTTATAAGTAGAAAATTGATTCTGAATCAGAAATATGTTTTATGAAAGAGGTTATAATAATTAGTGGTTAAATGATCTAAGCGATTACGCATAAGGGAATACAACAGATAATAAGGAACAGGATCGCGATAGCATCTAATCATCTAATACCGGTCGTAAAGAAGCCAGTATAAGCTTGGGTGTTGACAGAATATTGAAACTAGTTTGTTTGCCGGTTATAAAGAAGCTCTGCCTAACCCTCAAGGAGTATCTACGTTAGAACACTATAATTGTAGAATCTAGATATTTCAAAAAAAACAATATTAAGTTCTTCTTCTTCTTCAATTATGGCATCTGTCTCTTAGAGAACAATTTTGCCAGTGTCAAGTGTATTTATTTATAAGTATTGTCAACGTCACAGAGTCATAGTCAAGTAGTCAAGTCAATTTTAAACAAAAGATGGCTGTTTTGTTGAAAATTTTCGGGATTTCCTCCGATGGAATTTGAAAAGAACTATTCACTCTAATTCACATACTTTACACTCGCGTCAAGAACCCGGGCTTTATTGGCAAAATAACCACCAAAATTACACAATAAAACTCAAAATAACACGAGAAAACATATAAAAACCAGAGCGACGTAGTTGTCAGGCAAATACACCGCAGAAAATCCCCAATATTAAGTTGCTAAGTACGTATTTATGCTAGCCTAAGATAGATATTTGTTGTTTAACGACATAATGCCTCATTGATAGTATTGTACTGTGATCTAAAGCTATTGTTCTATGGCTAATAGGCTCTTATCCATAAACGATGCCTCTACTGCTTATGAAATTTCCACGCTCTGTGAGAGCAGGACTATAATGAAAGCCCACAGTCTCCATGGCAACGGACAGTAAAAACGGCTCCGTCGTAAATAACTGAGTGTAAGGATTACCCGAACACGTCGTGATTCCCCTAAATCCTGTCGAAAGGCCTATTAACTTTACGATTCAGCAAATTAAATTATTTAATACTTACACACTATTTTCTTTTAGCATTGGTTCTGGCTTAGTCACTAACCATGTAGAGCATGGAGCATCTGCTCTCATGTCCCCTCTGCCCGACCACCTGCACACGAGAGGACCTTAATCAGGCAACGAAGGGCTTAAGAGTTGCCGAATATTGGGAGGAAAAGATTTAAATTCAGCAGACTTGAAAGAAGAAGACTAGCGCTTGGGTCAATCCAAGCACATAAACAGGGTGCAAATCCAATGAGGCGAAAATGGCAGCTGTGAGGATAAGCTAGTTATCTAAATACAACACTCGTCTAGAGCGCGTTCTCTCGACTAGGATTGATGTCAAACCCACGCAAGGTTTCAATTAAGAAGACTACTAATGCATCTATGACGTGAATAATGACCACGCTTGTATGTGGGTGTTGATGTTGCATTATCAGGTTTCAAAGTGTAGCGATACAATAAGACAAAAATAGATAATAATGTATTTGCAGGAGGACATAAGGTCGTCGCTGTCGGTTTGAACCCGGTCGATCGATGGAATTTTCTGTTCGAAAAATAAATTTGCGCTAATACCAGTACTCTCAAATGGTTTAGGAAAACATCGTGAGGAAACCGTATAACTTTAGCATCATAGCATGTCGCAGAATCAAAAAATTCGACTTCAAGTGCATGAGAAGAGCTTTTATCACACTTTAATCCTTTTGCCACACTGGTTCCTATGAACTGGTGACACATGCTAGTGGTCACAGACACGAGTTCCAGAAGGTAACACTTTGAAACGGTTACATAATGTGAGGCCAGTCACTTGTTAGTAACAAGTGTCACAGGTTTACTTGCTTTGGATAAAAAGTGAGAGTTGAAAATTTGCATATCCTGATTTTCCGTCATAAATGGTCCATTGGGAAACCTGGCGACATCATGGTAGTTATATTAACAACTTAATAATTACGTACTATCTTTGCTGTGTTACGTTATGTATAAGAAATTTTAATCCATGGCTTTTCATTCAAATGTAGTTTCTCCAGATTGAAACACTAAGCAATATCTTTTCCATAAACTACATATTCATACGTACAGAGGATGATTTTGGTAAGTGGCGTCAGTTTTTAATTTGTAGATTCACAACTCAAGTATTCCAAGTTTTGTTTCGCTTTACACACATCACAATATTAAATAGAACTTCTCCAACAAAACAAACATTTTAGAAACCAGTACCAGCTCGGTTTGCGAGATGAGTTGACAAACAGACATTCAATATCTTTACAATGTAGGTCCTTATATTTTTCGCTGTATTCACAGAAAGAAGCTGGCTCGCTTCCAATGAAAATCAATTACATAATACTTATACAATACATTTATTCAATCGTTACAGAATCCAATAAGATCTCGACTTATGACGTTCATGAGAAGATTTGTGTAATTCAACTTTACAGCCGTCTCCAAAGTAGAGGTGTAAAAGTAACGACAAAATGCGTACCCGTATGTACTCGATACTATAACAATGAGTACTCGTTACTTCTGATACCTTATACATAACATGCTAACGACTCGATTCGGTGCTGTAACATAACACCGTTATAGAACACAACATACCTATGTTAGAGCACCGAATCGTATTGCGTACGCGTACAGTATAACGTAGCGGCGTCGCAATATTTGTAATTTGTAGAAAACATACCAAAGTGCCTAAGGTGCATTTTTTCACTTTTCCGTATTTTGAACCTTTTTTCGGACTGGACAAATGCTCTGTCTGACAACCCGTGACTCTAGGTTCCGATACTACAAAAAGATGCGAGTAACGAGATGCATTCGGATATAACGACTCGATACTCGGTTCGAAATGGCGTACCCGTTACTCAATACCGAATACATACGGTTTGCTTCGGCTTTACTCCAAAGAGTAACCTATTTACAGTATTTACGGCCTTTAGACGACAGGTGCTCATATAAACCTGGTATGGCAAGCAAAGCCTTATTACATCAGATCTAGATGATTTATACAACGTCAAGCGGATTTATTTACGCAATAAAAAAAACATTTTCACCACTGCTAATACCCAGGTTCGGTAGATATCTCTTCAGATCTCTGGTTACTAAGATCTTTAAAGAGAGTCAGAGGCACGTCCAAACATGATATTTGGCACATGCCCACATTTTGCACAATGGTTAGTATTCCGAACGTGACAGGTTATAGCCCATTGCCGCTTATAGGAATACTAAACCTATGACACACCTTCAAATTTATGGTTCTACGGTATGCCGGTTCCTCCAGATGTTTTTCTTCACCGTTTAAAAGCAATAACATTACGCACATTAATTTTTCGTATGGAAAACTCATTGATGTACGACCAGGTTTGAGCCCACGACCTTCGGGTCGTGAGGCACGGCTGTTACAACTACACCACCAGTGCTTTTTACGCGCAATTGGACAAATATTTAGATGGAAGTTTGCCCAAAACCTTTACCATTTTGCAAATGCAAATAATAAATAAATAATAATAATGCAATGAATTTGAATGCAATTTTCACTAATGTATTAAAATGAGCTTGGATTAAAACTTAGGCTTTGTTTATCGAAATTGGATGAGAATGATATAAGATAAAAATTTGATATATATCTTCTAAAAAACTTTATCCATTCGTAGGTACAACCTCAGAATATTAAAAAATAATCTAACGCATACGTAGTCGCGCGTATCAGCTAGTATATAATAAGGGGCATAATTCGAAAGACAAAGTGACACAATGAGAAGTCGAATAATATAGTCAGATTTTCTGTATTAGGCAGCATTTCTCGCCCAATCGTATTGGCAGTTTTCAATACTTGGTTTATTACACTTTCGTTGTTTCTACTGTGTTTACTTTGTTACATAACGCTTCAACAATACGTCGTAACTCGTAAATAATAGGAAAACTTTCTTTTCTTTATGTTTTTTTCATTTGATTGTATGGTCACAAACATAAACAGTATGAAAGTATGGACTGTGATTATGATATGGGTAAGAAAAGAGCACTGAGAATTACGAATGATAGAGGGAAATGGAAGAAGGTCACAAGTTGTGCCGACCCCACATAACGTGGGAAAGGAGCAGGAAGATGATTATGATGATACATAAACAGACATTGACCCATTAGTCATTGTATTAACAAGTAGCACTTACTACTTAATATACTTTACGATAAATGGTAGTGAGTACCTGACAAATGTATCAAAAAATGTTCTACCTACGTGCCCAGTGTCTAAAATAAAACAAAGTTAATAATCTAGACTTTTTATGTCGATACGTAAATACATTTTCATACATAGGTACGTAGTACAACTTTATAAACCAACTAAATATTACGTTGACCTCATACGACATAAATCTAAAGCTGATTTCACATGCAGATGCGAGACGGTCAGTTAGCAAGATACATAGCTTGCACATAAATAATAACAACAACTCAAGTAACCATTAATCGTTACACACAAGCAAGTCGAACTACGCTTGAGGTGTGTCCAAACGTAGAGCGACAAGTGAGAATGTAACTTAGTAGATTCTCCCGAAAAAAATTATACGAGCTTACATGAACTTGTTGCTGCGATGGTAACTGACGCTGAATGATAAATTAAAAGTTTACTTCGAGCACTAGTGGTGAAATTCGCAGCAAAAATGGGCTAGATTGGTAAAACTTCGCTTGTAGCGTTTTTATTACATAATTTTTATGTAAGTAGCAAAATTGCGTTTCAGCCGCACGCTTGTCTCTTTATATGTAGTTGGGCACGCATTTACAATCAAATTATTCTTATGTTTACTGAACTCTAGAATTTATATTAACACGTTTTGGTTTATGAACGCTTGTCGAAGTTAGGCAAGCGTGTAAAGCCACCATAATGAATTGTCTTATTTAGGTAGCTTGAACCCACACTTTTTTTCACAAAACTCACAGATACCACTTGGTGCCTCCGTCGTCGTCGTCGCTTTAGTGGTAGTGGTAGTTTTCTCAGTTGTATGATGGTGAGGATAGCAATACACAAAGCGCGGGTGATGATGCTCATGGTATGGCACTTCGTCATCAATGTATGGTGATGACTTGCGGTAAGGAATATATTCATCATCCTCCCAGTACGTTCCTGAAAGAAATTAAATGTAAACTCCAACTTTTGTCCACTTATATCTGACGGGATTTCCGAGCAAGTGTTTAGAAGGTAACTGTACCTTGTAAGCGTGGGTCCACCACGCTAGTGGCATTCTTACGAACGGGGACGTCACGGCAGTTTCACACTAGTGTGGACGCGTTTTAATTTTTCGTACTATTTGAATAGATAGAAAAATAATGTTTTTTTAGGTTAAGAAAATTCTCATGAACATTATACTAAATAATGTTTTTTATTAAAGTGATGATTTCTCTCGATATTTTACACCTGAGGCCTTACTACAAGCTCTTCGGGCAATATCAAAGTACGATAATTTAGATATTTCGTCCTATGACCTATAAAAATTGTATTGAAGTATTGTTACTTCAAGCTTGAAACGCAACCTTTTCGAAACATAATGGTTTCTAAGAACTTGTGGTAAAACCTCTGAAATTGACTTGTTTTAGAGGCTATGACCGCGTATGTCGCTTAAGTTAGTGGCTAGTGTGGGGTAAAAATAAAAAAGTTAAAACATCTTTCACATAAAAGTTTCTGCTGCGACAGTTAACTTCCGAATATCTGCGAAAATAGTCGTGTCTATAAGGATAACACCATCGAACACCGCCGTGAAATATCTTTGTGAATAACTCACCCGCGTCACGCTTTCCCCTCTTCGAACAATACAAAGGACAGACCTTTAGACAAAAATATATGGACTTCGCCTCTGAAAGAAATAATAATAAGTCAAGTAAAAAGGCAGCTTAGGATATCATGTATTCTTTGAAGCAGAGTATTGTATTGAGCAATGTATTGTCCTAAGTATTACATAATTAGAAAAACTATTTAAAAACATTGTGATAATATGATTTTTTGTATTTTATAATTCTTTGATAGTTATTTTATACATTCCTTTTTGTATTTTTTTAACAGCGGGATGATTTGACCGATTCAAAAATGCATTAAGTCAACTCATCCCGCGGGATAAGTTGACAGTGGCCTTAGTTGACTAAAGATCCATTTATGTAGTTTTGTTTTTAAATTCTGGAATGTTAGGTATATTGAATATTTTGAGTTAACATAAATATTTTTATAATTTACATACAGAAATACACAGATAATAACTACGTTATTCAATATTATACACACTTACTAATAAAAAAATCATGTGAAAAAGTGAAGCTATCTACAAGTAAGTATAAGAACGATTTGTAGACGGATCAAATGATCCAGATCACTGTCAGAGGGAAGCGGATGAGTCCCCAATATAAAAAATATAGATGATTCACTCACCGAATAAAAAGAAAGCACAGCCAAATTCAAAGCAAAACGCAATGAAGTAAAATAAAAAATGCAACTTCATTTTCCGGAATACTAAAACGGAGTTGCAAGCCTTTCACTGCTATGTAAAGACAACTTTTCTTGAAAACCTTCCGCATCTTTATAACTTGGGTGCGTATCGGCCTATTACATGTGGTTATAGCAATGGCTGCTCGCGGGGATAGCAATAGGAATTGCCTACGTAGAGCATCTGAAGTGCCATTGCAAATCAACGCAGCATCAGCTACTATGCATGCATGAGTGTGTGTTCTTGCAGCTAATGGTGAATGGTTACCTAATTTTTTGTCACCTTAGGAAAGTTTTATAATAAAACCTCAATTATCTGTAACGTGACGTAAAATAAATAAATTATTTCTAAATATTCTAAAAAAATCTTACCTTATAAACATGTTATATTATTTAAGGGTATAATCCTACTAATATTATAAACGCGAAAGTTTGTAAGAATGTATGGATGTATAAATATAAATAAAAATAAATAAATTATTGTTTTTGTTTTTCAAGGTACCACGCGGGCGAAGCCGTGGGCAGAAGCTAGTAATGATAAATAGCAATTTGTGTAATCATAAAAAAACAGATAAAGGTACTTACATAAACATTTAAAATCGTTTAAGTCAAATGTAGGTGGGTAATATTTGGGGGACTCAACATCTATTGCAATCAATATCTTCTGATGATTATAAATAAACGTAATGAAAGCCACTCATTACAACTAGGAAATATTGCCTATAACCCTTCTAGAATAACGTGCAGTGGTTCTTACCAAGTGCTGATAAATTGAATTTGCGCCTACACACTAGGAAGTATGCAAGAGAGTTCTAGAAATTTCTTTGTCTTGTTTACAATGAAAGTAAAAGTTTAAAACAACCTGCTTTTTACACTTTTTGCTATTATTGCTAGAGAAACTCAGTTATATACAGTAAAACCGATGAATATCTGAAGTACCTATAGTTCATTAATTTTATGAAGATTTATGCTATAACCTTTATGTCATCGATATAAGATTCAAAATACAATAATTTATCAGTTAACATGAAGGGTTCCTAGACTATTTTTTGTCTCATGTGGTGTGATGTCTCATAGGTATTGAAAGTTTTAATGTGAAGCATAGGAGCTTTAGAGGCGCATTTGTATCCTTTCACCACAATGGTTCGGAAGGGCCTACATACACATGACACGTCGTAACGTAAACTTACGCTGTAACGGAAACTTACGCTATAACGAAAACCTACGCTGTATATCATCTTGTACACTTAAGGTGCTCCCACACTGCTGTTACAAAATGTTTATAAACATTTTTGAACACTAAAACATTTACTAACAAATGTTGTCAATTCTTACATTTTGTTAGGAACTGTTATATGTTATAAGTGCTCCTACACTGATGGAAAGTAAGAATACCCCGCCGTCACCTGTATAAAATGTTTACAAACAAAATTTTGTTCATTAAATGTTAATTAATAAAATGTTAATTAACATTTACTAACATGAAAACATTTTTTGACTTTGGTGATTAAATGTTAGCTAACAAATGTTTACTAACGTTACTTAACATTCTATAACAGCAGTGTGGGAGCACCTTTAGACTAATGTTGCCTGAAATAAAGTTATTATTATTATTATTATTATTATTATTATTATTATTATAATATTACGGTCCATCGTAAAGACACAATGCGACGCAGTGTCGTGTCTACGCTTTTTATCCGTAACTAGTGACATAATAAGATGCACGGTTACAAATCGGTGACATACATACAATATGCATATAATCAGTAATCTGTAATAGTTACTAAAGTAACTAATTAATCTCGAACATACAATACAAAGCTATTCTTTAAACTTCTTATGCTCCGTACTCACATACGGTTTCGCTCGATCGAGCTATCATGTCGAGCCTACATTTGATGCGGATTACTACTAGATGAGTAACTATAACAGATCACTGACGAGATGCGAGCCTTCGAGCCGTGAGTTTTGCGGTCCACACGTTAATTTTTACTCGATTTCAAGTAAAACTATCGTACGGAGCTTTAAGGTGGGTGCGACCAGACTATCTGCATCTCTATAAGCATTATCCCCAAAATAAATCGTAGTTATCAAAAAGTAAATTGACATTTTACTTGCAGTTGACATCACATTATTTGAGAATAGTAATTCCAGAAATTGCTCAAAATTCCCAGTCAATAAATACTCGAATCACAATCAAAGTTTGAAGAACATTTATATTTTGTTGCTTTAAAGAAAATACTTTTAGAGGGAGGAGATGGTGTAGACAGCCTTGTACAAATACTAAGCTGAAGGTTGATAAGCCCACTTTTTTTATACCAACTGTAAGACAAGTCCTACAGAAGGTAAGTTCAATTCTAAGGGTGTAGCTAACATAACATAACAAAATACAATAATTTATATTATATACCTAATATAACGTTATATTCCAATCATAGTACCTACAACGTATATTTTTAAACTTACGCGATCTGAACACATAATTATTAGTATTAAACAGATATTTACCACGTTTTATTTAGGGAAAAAATAGGTAAATAAAACGCGATAAATACCAATAATTATACCTACAACGTGGTTTTATCCCTTCTTGTTCTTTTTTTAGTGACAGACAGAGTAAAACATCACTACACAGAAAACCTTGTCCTTCTTGAAATTTTCTATCTCGTATTTTTCCACGTTTCCGGAAAACTTGGAAGTTATAATGAGAAACTTAAGTGCCACAGAAAAGGGAATATAGGTACTTAAAAAAACTCGAAGTCGAAGTTCGTCGATTTCTTTCTGACTTACTGAAACCCTTTTTGTTGAGCAAATAGAAGTTTCTATGAATTGAATATTATCATGATTTGCTGGGAAATGAAGTCGAAAGTTTCAATTTATTTATTGAATTGAATTAGGACGGTTTACACTAATCAATCACATACCTATACATAACAGATAGCATTTAGACAATACAATGTAATATTAATAATAAAATTGGACATAATTTTACATGGCTTATTCCCAAAGTACTCCATTCTTTAGTTCAAAAAAGATAAGAATCTCGAACATTAGTTCCCAATCTACTCCAAGGAATTATTTACATCTTGACGAATTAATCACAATCTAATTCAAATAGCAATAATAATAACAATCAATTTTATTGACTTCCCAATCCAGTTATAAGTGTATTTCACGTTAGACTAAGCTGAAAGGATGGGATCTGCTATGCTGGGCATGCCTACTTCATCTTTACTACTGTCCTAGGTACTAGAGCTTCCTGTAAATGAGTAAAATTTTAACTGACGTTCAAAATTATGCAAAGGCTTATTAAAATTATATGTTTTCTAGCTACCCGCGACTTTATCCACAAAAATCCATCGGTATAAAATATTATTCCTGAAATTATTAATGTCGGTTAATAGGAAAACTTCTATGGAATGCAAAAAGAGGCGGACACCTATACAAAAACTAATTGCACCCAGCGTTGCTGACCATGCGTTACCCATACCAACTTACAACCCTTATTTCAGCCCCTTCAAGATTATTTTGGAGACCTTCTGTCTCCAGGATATTATCTACATATTTCCTTGCCAAATTTCATTACGATCCGTTTCGCCGTTTATTCGTAAAACATACAAACATACTTTCGCATATTAGTATGGATAAAAATTGTAAAGGATTAAAGGAGAAGTTATAAAATACGTATCTATAAATAAGTACATAGGTAATCCATTTTCTAGGTAAAATTTTATGGGCTACAATAAATTACCACGCACTATAAACCCCAAGAGAGTACGTTTGAAGACACAAAATACCCGAATTCGCAGAGACATCTTACTTATCAATAACACCTTGAATCTTCACTTGGAAGTAAACAAACATCAATAAGATACTCGGTTATTTGTTCGATATAAGGTTGAAAATAGCATCTTAGGCGAGGTCACTCACCTTGTGTGACTTTTGTTTTCTTTTATATATTTTCGCATGTGTCTTACATTACAGGTTAGTTACAATGACGATAGATAACTCCATTGAAATTCATGATAACTCGCTGAAAATTTATCTTTTTTAGTAAAAATGAAATAGCTGGGCGGCGCGAACACAGGAATATCGAGGTAAATGATAGGTAATATAATCCTGACTGTCCCAAACCATCTATTCAAACCTCAAGTATCTTAAAAAGGGTTAGCCAGGGTTGGACAAAAGGTTCTTATCTAATAATGTGTCGCTCGCAAGCAAAATGCCACACGAGTTAAAACTTAATAACAAACAAGATGGAAAAAACCTAAGCTTACCTACTTTTAATCTAGGAATAATATTTTATATATTCCTAGATATAAAGTGCAACTCAAAAGTTGCAGTATATTGTATAACACTATTATGTTTGGTTGTATTTGGAGACAAATAAAAAGTATAAATAAGTAAGTACTTTAAAGTATCACTTAATTTGAAACCCATTTTGAACCATGAATATTTCAGCAATCACTAAAACTATTCTCAGCTGAAGCTTATTAAATATTTATTTAAACTTAAAACTTGTTTAATTCGTTTTATTTGAATGATTTATAAGATTCCATCTTTATTTCTGAATATAAATAAGTAAATAAAATCAATATGTAAATGAATAAATACTAAACTTCCAACACTCACTTGAACTAGGGTGGGTACCTTATAATATAGTTTCTCCAGTGTTATGAGTAGAAACCTATCAGAAACTCAGACGGCCTCTGTGGCGCAGCGGGCGAAGGTCCGCCTGAGACGCAGAAGGTTGCGGGTTCGATTCCCGCCGTGGGACAAATGTTTGCATTATTTTCAGATATTTGTCTCAGGTCTGGGTGTTTTCTATGTATAATATGTATGGTATTTACAAAAAAAAGTATATCTATGTAGTTTATCAGTCATGTGGTTCCCATAATACAAGCTCCGCTTAGTTTGGGGCTACATGATGCTGTGTGATAGTGTCCAGCATTATTTATTATTTATTATTTATTTAAACTAAAGAATGGAGTAGTAATAATTCAGTAAATTTTTACATTTTGAATCTTAATAATACATACCTACATATAATTATGTTGCTTTCTGATTTGAGTAATGTCCTTACAAACTTGACCATTTACTACGACTCTGTCACTGTACATACATACATACATAAAATCACGCCTATTTCCCGACGGGGTAGGCAGAGACCACGGATCTCCACTTGCTACGATCCTGACATACTTCTTTTGCTTCATTCACTCTCATTACATTCTTCATACATGCGCGTCGGTTTAGGGTAGGTACTCTGGACCCAATTTGATCGAGTTACGTACGCCGAGGTCTTCCCCTTCCAACTGTCCCATTCACACTCTCCTTATACAACTGTTTCGTCAATCTCCTTTCATCCATCCTTTCTACATACCCAAACCATCCTAACATACCCTTCTCAATTTTCATCACTACGTCTTCTTTCACTCCACAACGTTCTCTTATCACACTGTTCTTCACTCTACCATTATCTGCCACTGTAATACCTAAATACTCAGATAACAAAAATACTGGCTACTAGATCTTTAGGAAAACAGATATCCTACGCGAAAGTTTGTAAAAATGTGTGGATGTATGAATGTTTGGATGTACGAGTATGTTTGTTACTCTTTCACGCTGAAACGCGGCTTTACGGATCTGGATGAAATTTGGCACAGATATAGATTATAGTCTGTAATAGCACATGAAAAATGTACGGTTCCCGTGGGATGGATTTGTTTTTGTTTTTGTGTGCTGAGCTGTACTGCTAACAATAGATACTCGTGTGCCACAGCTTCATTCAAAGATGTTCGGTCGGGTGTAATAGAGCGGAAAATAACTGCTTTACGCTCATGATACAATAGATATGGCTTTTCTTTGAGGGTTTAGCTTCCTTTTGTCGCTTATTTTTAATGCTATGACCCTCTCGTCGACGTCGTGAAGGTATGACTTTAAAACTTTGTGAAGGTCTTATAGGTTACCTATCCTACTAATATTATAAATCGAAAGTTTGTAAGGATGTCTGGATTTATGTTTGTTACTCTTTCACGCTGAAACGGCTGAACGGATCTAGATGAAATTTGGCACAGATATAGATTACAGTCTGGCTAACACATAGGCTACGTTTTATCCCGGGAAAATGTAAGGTTTAGATTTGTTTTTGTTTTACAAGGTACCACGCGGGCGAAGCCGTGGGCGGAAGCTAGTATTTTATATAACTTGATAATAAAATTTCAAAGCCCAAATAACAGGTTTGGACGTGCCTCTGACTCTCTTTAGATATTCTCGAAGATCTATGTAACTGAGAGATCTGAGGAGATGTATACCGAGATTGGGGATTACAGTCGTGATCATGTGGTGGTGTGGCGGTGATAAAATTTCAAATAAGTACTCACTGTTAAATTTTTTACAGTTTATGGTATTCCAAACTTGGGACTAACCGTAAATCCTAAAGCATTTTTAAAGCTGCCTAGGAAACGTTTGCTTAACAAGGCGTACAAGTACATATTTGAGTCCATTCACAAAAGTAGCTAAACTACAAAGGTAAATCGAGCTACATGAAAAATTTCAAATATTAAAGCTGGAAAATTTCTGTTGGGACTGAAGTGGCTTTTCAAGATTTTCCATAATGTAGGTACCGTGGTTTCTTAGGCAAACTTTTTTAAAATAGGCTTTTTGCTTCACACAATGATAAAAAGAGGGAACAGTAGCCACTTTCACGAGATAAAGGTTTTAACAGGAAGGAGACGCCTCGAGCAACGCTAAGTTGAGGAAGATGGCGAGACGTGAAATGTCATGTTATTTTTCTACTTTTTGATACAGACTATTCCATAATTATTATCTCGACACATGACAGTAGCCAAGTTCGGAATAAACATACCAGTGAACGAAAATACATGGAAGCATTCTTTGAGCTTAAAATTTTTCTGTAGTACTGAAAAGGACGGAAATGTACTTTCCCGCTAAAACTATTATCTAATATCTAATTTGAGGTATGGTGTTGGGATTATTAATATTAATAATATTTCTATAAGGCATTTTGTGGGGCTCATAAATATTAATAAGCTTAATTAATAACCTCATTAGAAAATAGTTTTAGCGAGAAAGTACTAGACATTTCCGTCCTTTTCAGTATTTGTAATGGATTTCCGCAAAGTCACGCCTGAATCAATCATTTTTCTGTAGTAGGCGGGGTTTCCCAATTATTTATCAAAAATTCACATATGCTACACGTTAAACGGCAATTTAAATTCAAACTACGAAGGAATAAAGTTGACTTTAATCAATTCTTGGAAAATCCACGAAGGAGTTTCGCGGATATTTCGCTTCCAAGTTTTTTTTGAGTTCACTGGTACATACTATAATGTATACCTGGTACGAGTATACCTGTGTGAAATTATTGAGCTTAGGACCGTTTGGCGATCTGCGGATACCCCGTCTAATTCAGATCACTAAAAGAAAGAACCGTCTCGTCATACGTATGAGTCAACTTTTGGGTATAGCATTGTTTTAATCTTTCTTAAATTTGTGATTTTCGGAAAGCAGACATTTATTTTATTGTTTACCCCATTATGTAGGTATACTGCGAAAGATATTGATTCGTGAAGCAATCATCTGCGCTTAGCAAACACGTGTATGAACATACCGAAATGCTTACATAACATTATATTAATAAAATTGATACAGCGAAGCGTGCCCGTCTATATCAAAAATTTGATAAACTTTCTTCTATACTGTTTGTTTGCAACCTATATTTTGTTACCTACTAGGTAATTAGGTACCTACTAAAATTTTATAGCGTTCGGCCTATAAAAAATTTTCATAGTTAAAGACCATAACTAAAATTAAACCAGCAGGGGGGGTCCCCTGCTGGTTTAATTTTAGTTATGGCGGTTCCCACATTGGTTTTCTCATGATCATTGTGTGTGGTACTAATGTGGTTGGCGTTCTATTCATAACATTATCAAACTAGAATCAAAAGTTTTAAGTATTTCACAATCTTAAATATTGTGTTCTAAAGAAGAAAAGTTGAAGAAAACAAATTTAAAAGTTCAAAACATTAAAATCGCTTCAGCTACGTTTGCAAAATCATTTATTCAATATTTATTTGCGCTGACGCTATTCATTCTTTAAAATCTCGCTTAAAAACGACTTAGATAGTTACTTACCTATTATTAAAGTTTAAAGGTATTTTATTCACAAGTAGTTTAAAGTATTTGCATGTACTGTTGGCAATTCAAAATCAAAATTGAACTCTCCGACCCAAACCGGACTTTTAGGGATCATTTGGTCGATTAAATTGCTTAAAATAAAGTCCAATTTCAAATTAAATAAATCTTAAATTATTGTGTAAAGTTATTAAATTAGTATTGATGGGACCATTTTAATGTTATCGAGTTCATTAAGATTTAAAGAGGAGAACTTTAATATTATGAAAATAGTAGAATACGTAATAATAGTCGTGGGTTCGTTTGCGTATAAGTATTTCTTTACAAAACTTCACCCTGACCGCCCTTGGCTAGAGGGTTAATATCTAACTGCTTGCACCTACAGTTTACGAGTAGATATTTATTGTATATATAGACTCGCTCGTTTTGGCATCAAGATCATGGTCAATTATGGTGCCGTAAAATAAAAAAATCGTTTTTGTCTGATCCTTCTCAAAATTTTCGAGATATTATTTATTTAAGCCTCAAATTATGTATTAGATTATGTTGATCAAGGAATTTATACATTCGCTTGTTCATGGATGAAGTGCTACTGTTTCAATAAACAAATCCAGTTGAATGAACATTACCATAACACCGCCTACATCCTCAGTGTTGCCTACAGCGTCTTCGCTGAAGACGAGTATACCTAAGCTTGCCAATCTATACTTCTACAAGGCTTTGTCCTGAATGACTGAGGTATCAACGCACAGCCTAAACCGCTGATTGTAGACTTGAAACTGGAAAGTGCGTTCTTTTTATGACGTAGGCATACGATTAGAAAGGATTTTCCGAAATTCTACCTCTAAAGGGGTGAAAAAGGGGGGCAAAGTTTGTATGGAACAACGTGATTCCTTGGTTCGATCTGCTTCAAATTTTAATGCTGCATAAACCTTTTTCAACAGAATTGATGGAAGCAGACGTGTTTCGTGTTTTATTTAAATTCATTTAATATAAAACACATAAATGAAGTTGCGAGCTTTTATATAAAAGAAAATGTAGTTAAGCCAAGCGTGCACAGTGGGCCTTATCACAAGCTCTTAGGAACCATCATGTTTCAGAAACGTTTTTAAGCTTGAAGTAACACTACTTCAACACAAATTTTATATGTCATGGTATAAAATATCACAGTTATATTGCCCGAAAAGCTTGTTGTAAGTCCTCTGCGCGTCACAATTCGGCTGGTAATTGGCTTGTCATATGCTTAATCCCAACGGTCATCGGTTCATTTTATAGGTAGGTATATTTGAGTTCCTCCACGCTCCAAGGTAGAACTCTGCTAACTAGCAAAAAAATAAGTTTAGCATCAAACATAAACATGAATTTTATTTTACATTTTGTAAAATAAAAAATGAACCTAGATATCAACCATCAGTCATAATCATCAAATCTAAAAAAAAAAAACAAAACCTAAATTACCTACGCCCAATAATTACTTATGATACTAACTATCTATGTATATCACTCAGCGCATCTAAACACTCCCTAGGAGATGGCCATCTTATCAGCTTAGATTATAACAGCAGATAGAAAAATAGGTAATTATGTAACAATATGAAAAGTTGTGTACTTCTGACTGCAATTGTACTCGCTGTTTTCATATTTACCTACTGCAGGCAATAATAACATTAAGAATACAAGAAAAATAAACTTAGCAAAACTTTAAAGTGCTTATTACGAAACGGTCAAGTTTCCAAGTTAAAAGAAGTAGCTCTTTAACGATATTAAGAGCTGGTTCTTGGGTACTTAGGACTATTCTGAGAGTAAAAATGTTGGAAATTGTCATTAGCACTGGGACGCGAAATATGGTTTTATACACCGTGAAATTTTAATGATGGTTTTCCCGCTGCAGAAGAACTTGCCATAAGTAGTACTTTCGAAAAATAGAGTAAAAATATTGACGGGTATTTTAACACCCTGAAGTTTTTGGAAGTAGTCTGGTAACGCCCGTATACCCAAAGTAGATATTTTATCACAAAGTTGCCTCAAAATCTTGTTAGATTCGTTCTTCGTTACATATCTGACGACCTCTGTGGCGCAGCGGGCAAGAGTCCGCCTGCGACGCAAGAGGTTGCGGGTTCGATTCCCGCCTCGGAACAAATTTGTGTAGGTACGATCTGCAGAAATTTGTTCCGTTGGTCTGGGTATGTATGTATAATAAAAAAAAATATATCTATCTATGTACCTATATCATGTATTAAATATATCAGTTATCTAGTACCCATAACACAAGCTTTGAGTAGCTTACTTTGGGGCTAGATGATGCTGCACACAGCATCATCTAGCCCCAAAGTAAGCTACTGTCCTTGTAGTGATTGTCCAGCATTATTTAATTATTTATTTATTTATTTTATTTTTATTTATATAATATATTCGAGTTTACTTAGTTTGAGTAACTTTCTGTACCTTATTAAATACATGTGAGAGTTTTGGTATTACTTTTGCATATTAGTAAAAATTTATGATTTAATATGTAAGTACTAACATAATATTTTTTCAAAGAATTTGCGCGATGACAAATTCACTCTGACACTCGCAAAAATTTTTTGGCTGCGTTTCGACATTCTGCTGAACGGAAAATAACAATAACATTTTTTTTATTATCGTTTATGAAGTACCAAATGAAGTTTACTAAAGTCGAGATGAAACTAGATATTAATTGTTTAACTATAGTTTTATGTAAATAAATAAAAAATAGATTGTAGTATTTTTGTGTTCTCTTTTTTTATTTTTTTTATTGAGTTGAATTTAATTAACACGGATAACAACAACTACATTAATTAAATATATACAGTTTAACATTAATTACAATAATTTTAATTCAAATAGCTACAATCATACTAATATTATAAACGCGAAAGTTTGTATGAATGTATGGATGTGTGGATGTGAACTGTGGTCTGAACGGATCTGGATGAAATTTGGCACAGATATAGATTATAGTCTGAAATAGCATATAGGCTACTTTTTATCCCGGAAAAATGTACGGTTCCCATGGGATAGATTTGTTTTTGATTTTCGAGGTACCACGCGGGCGAAGCCTTGGGTGGTACCTCGAAAAACAAAAACAAAGCTAGTAACTAAATAATGAAAATGTCAAAAAATGAAAAAAACTGACTCAGTTCATATCTCTAACCCAGAATACAACTCTGCTTTTACTTATCACAGATTCAAACCAGCCTACTCATCATGTCAAGTTTTATCTGCAGAGTACTAAATTAATATAAACCAGTGAACCTGAAATTTAATAGGCACTTGGCCGACATGGACCACTCGCCTTCTAACCCGGCCGAGTGTCTCGGCCCAGCTACTCGACCGGTGTAAACGGAGCTTTAGTGTAAAACATGAAAGTGCTGTAATTACATTTAGGATGATCATTAATTTAGCAAAACGTTAAAACCATGTTTCAGGATTTACATTGCGTTAGATTTATTGAGGTTAGTACGGGTATTACCTACTGTTTATAATCGTTTAAGGGAGATCTTACTCGTACCTACATGAATGAATGCTCTGTAGTTTTAATTGTAGCCGAGTATGTTATCTTTAATGACTGTTTGTTTTCCAGAATAATAAATCAAATAAGTAAATACTCAGTTTTGTTTCTGCCGACTAATATTTTGGAAAAAGCTGTGCGTTTCATAATGTCAGATTTATTTGACTGAACTAATAATTCGACAGATGAAATGTGTTTCAGAAACGTCAAAGTTTCAAGCTTAAAGTAATACAACTTCAGTAAATTTTGTATGTATCATGGTACGAAATATTCAAGTTATATTACTTTAAATATATGGATCCAACGATAGTCATTAAATTTAGTATGCTTTGGTTTCGGGGGCGATAAATCGATCGAGCTAGGTTTCATTTTTAGAGACCTTCGTTAACAAAAAAACCGTGCAATGGTCGGTCACCCAGGTACTATTAATAACTAATAACCAACTGCATGTTGAAAATCTTAAATCTTTTAGAAACTTTTAAATCAAATGGAGAACCTCAAAAATAACTTACTTAAAATATTTACATCTGTAGCCTTGTAAAGTTGCGAGAAATGTATTTGATTATACACAGTGGAAGGAAGATGAAAAGCTTAGTCATTTAAAGATTCTTTTAATTATTTCAGGCGCTACGGATTCCTAGCTCATGAAAGAGACGGCTAGGTCAATACAAGCTAATTTCCAATATTACTTTATAAATCTTTCCAATATAGCGCTGGTGGTGTAGTGGTAGCACCCCTGCATCACGATCCGAAGGTGGTTGGTTCAAACCTGGACGTGCACCAATGAGTTTTTTCCGTCGAAAAATGTATGTGCTTTTAAACGGTGAAGGAAAACATCGTGAGGAAACTGGCATACCCCAGGACCAAAAACTCGAAAGTGTGTGTCATAGGTTAGTATTCTTATAAGCGGCGATGGGCTTGCAACCTGTCACTTACAGAATACTAATAACTGTGCAAAATGTGGGCATGTGCCAAATATCATGTTTGGACGTGCCTCGGACTAGCCTAGTTAAATAAGTAACTAGGGGTCTGAGGAGATGTCTACCGAGCCTGGGTAATAAAGTAATGATCATATTGTATGTAAATTACATACATCAAACGAATTTTTCGTTGAAAACCAACCTCGCCTCGCTTTGTCTTTCCGTCATGCCTTTCTACATGCCTATAATCAGAAGTGATTACAGTTGTGCTCGGTGTTTTTACAAATTTTACTTTTCAACCGTTTTCATGATGAGCTATGACAAACTCTTATTAATTGTTGACCGTAAAAAAATGCTTGCAAAGGCTTTTTGTTTAAAATTGTGAAGAGGAGGGTCTTACTTACTTCGCCTTTCCTTAATAATTGTAACGAATTGAAAGCTGAAAATGCCAAAGCAATATCATTTCAATTGAGGATGTTTTGCTCCCATGACGTTTTACCTACTAACGAAGGCGTTCTGTCGACCACCTGGGGCCTTACCACGAATTCATAATACATTACCGAATTAGTATTACATTGTTATTTCGTACCATGACCTATGCAAATTGTATGGAAGTAGTGACGTTTCTATAATGGTATCGTTACGGAATCGTTCTGGAAGACTTCGTGGTAAGGCCCCTGATCTAAACTAGTTTAAGTTTCTACTATCCCCAGAATAAATCGTAGTTATTATATAGCATTATTCTGATGATAGATAAAACAGAAGTTGGTCCAATTCATCCTTACCCCACGTTTACAATTAAAACAAGTTGTGAGAATATTTGTAAGGAAAACTTGTTGATAACGTGACAAAAACTGGCAAAGACGTAGGTATTCTTGTTTAAAACAAACAAGATTTCATCGATTTTTTGTTGTTACCATGTATCAAACATGTTTGTAGATACAAACGTAGAGTTAGGAGACTAAAATAAAACATCCAAAGCTTACAGTTAGTAAGCTTTTTTGTTTATAAATTACGTGAACTGGAACAATTACAATACGTTTGTCGGCGTTTCGTCCCTCATTAGCTTCGGTTCAGTTCGGCCTGACAGAATGACGGCTGTGCTCGCCCGGCTGTGATAATCGGTTCCTGAATTCTGTTACCAACAATTTGTACGGTAGTGATGGCTTGGAAACTTCCAAATCTTGGTCTTGTTTTTACAAAACAATTCAATAATATAAATAAAAGTTTAGATAATTATACTTGCGTGCAAAAAAATCGGCCTAAAATCGATGTCGATTGATCACCGACAGTGAATATTAAAATCAGTTATTGTTCACGTAAAGAAAATAATTTATGCCGGAATCCATTTTAAGTTACTTCGGTAGAATTTTGTTTGAGACAAACTTCCGAGACTTTTGATTGTTATACTTTGGATGATAAGATGTTAAAGTCAACAAAAGATCCCTGCTACAATAAGTAAAGCATTTCTGTTATTTATGTAACTTATAATAACGATAACAATCAAATACTTCAAGTAAGAGCTCCACTCTTGTCTGATCACGCGAATGGTCTCGTCCTTTTGATCACGCCATTTCCTAAGACTAATCTCGGTGAAAACACCGACAACCAAGGTTGAGACAGTGAATTGTTATAGTTACTAAAGGGTTGAGACGCCTCTTTGACATCATATCTCCAATTCATCTTTTTTTCGAGCACTTTCTTAAGTGCCAAGAGCCGTCCATGACACTTTTTAAATTGATCCTTGCGATCTTAGATTGTATTGTTTGTTTTTTTTTTGGATTTTAAAGGACTAATAACGGCTAGGATCAAGAACAATAAAAAATCGCTCAAACCAAGGTGCCTAATCTGCGTTGACAGTAGCGATCAATTAATACAGTAGTACTTACAGCAGCGTGTTCATATAAGATGCGTCCTGCGACGTGGCAATCGGTGAAGTGTTTGCAATATTAAACTTTATGTCTATTGTAACAAGTTCAATTTCTTCAATTGTTGCCACCGCCGCCTCCACCGCGAACGCAAAATGGACGCACTGGTTTGAATGAAACTCCACATCACTATTATTTTCACATTACTTCTAACGCCCTTATTATTTACGCTGGTCCTCTCGCTCGAGCGGTTAAATAGATAATGATTACTTTGAGAATTACATTGTTAAGTATCTACTAACATTGAAAAAGTTCCCAAAAAGCTTAACGAGATTTCAACCCAATTTGCACATAAATTGTGATAAGAATTGCTTTTTATAAACAAAATTTTGTAAAATTAGGTATTAACAGTATTTTATGAACTCAAACTAGGTAAAGTAGCAAGTGTTTGGTATGCTACCTGTGAGCGAGAACTTCGGGAGTCTACTCTGCATGCGACGATATAATCGAAACGAAATGTTCGTTGAATTGTCGAATTCAATTTATCATATCGCCCCCATATAGTATTGTTGTAGGTTTATGCGATCGATTGCCAAAAGTAATGTCTGTCGTTTCATCGCTCAAATGAACGTCGAAAAATTATTAGCCGATTATATTATCGTTGATCGTTTTGCGGAGAAGACATCCTGAATAATGGATCGTAGTCCGGAATACAATGTTCCGTTCGATGACTAAAATTTCTAGCGTAAGAAGCAGAACAACGAAGTGGGACTGGGTGGACCACGTAAGCCGAATTCACTCCGATAATTGGACAATACTGTCACTCCTTAGGCACTTACTACCTGAAGATAGAAGACATTGCATAGACAATAATTTATTGGCAAGATGATCTCAACAGCTTTAAGAGCGAGGCGGTGACCTTTGCCCAGAAGTGAGACATGAAAGATTAGAAAAAATAGCTATAGTTAGCTAGAAATAAAATAAAAAAATCTACAGCCTCATCCATAGTCCACAATTTAAGTTAATAGATCCGATTCAATTAATTTATTCCCAAACCTTGTAACAAGAACTATATAATGAAGCATTAAAATTAAAGAGCGTCGCTAAGTATCGCTACAAGAGATTTAATCATTAATTAATTAAGTGGAACTTTCATTAACTTTTGGTCTCAATGGCCCAGTTGTGTCGCCGTTTTATTACTGCCTAAATTGGAAAGTATGTCTTATTTGATTTATTAGGTACATTCTTTAATATTACCATAGTTATCTATATTGCTTACGAAATTACTTATTTATCTTACAGTAGCTTCCACCCGCGGCTACGCCCACAAGGCACCTACATTTGTTATACGATTTTATGAAATCGGGTGTGTAGTTTCGGAGATAACCACCTACATACAAACAAACAAACAAACTTTACCTCTTTATAATATTAGATGTAGGTAGTAGCACTGTCGTGACGTCGTTTAGGTGCTTGCTTATTATTCAGTATTCACTGATATTATTGGATTTACGTCATCTCACCTCAGAACCTGTTTTCTTCAAAATCTCAAGATCCTGGAAATAATTTTGGTGCTGATTCTGTTGCTACGTCAGACTGGCTTAATAAGTATCGTTTAAACTTATTTTGCTGAGATGAAATTTTTATTGAATTGACTTTTCCGTCATTTAACCGCTTTTTTATGAAATCAATGTGTACCTACTTAAATACAAATATAACATAATAAGATCGATAAGTAATGTTTTACGAAATTTTAGTTTGTCCAGTCAGAGCAATGGGGGACCGCGGAGCCGAATCTATTTGACTCAATGTATGGACATTGCCAATTGCCATTCAAAGTGGTAGCGCCGCTAGCGTCTTCGAGATGCTTTGTCATGATGCCAGTGATCTGGATCAGTTGAGTTATCTATAGATCATTTATAACGGTCCTTAGATAGCTTAAATTTTAGATGTACCTACCCTTTTATTAAGACTTAAATAAAGCGAATTGTTTACAAAATCTTTCAGAGGGGGAGAGCTCAGTGTTCGGCAATGGCCACAAATTAATTCGTCCCATTTGCAAACCAAAGTTATAATACCAGGGATTGAATGAAATCTCTGTTAAGTGCACAGTCAAATTACAATTAGCTGGCTAACTTTTTCCAGCCGGAATAAAACAAGATGCTCTTATTTTTTGCAACATAAACACAAGAGTGGTTGATGAATAAGTACCATAATATAACGCCTGTTTACTGAAGGGGTACCATGGATTTCTACTTGCGTTTATACTGACTTATTGTAGAAGGAACCTACAATAAGTCAGGATACTTACGCAGTGTAAAGTTCTGAGAGCATTGGTGGTCTAGTCTTATTAGCTCCGCCTTCCGATTTTATGGTCGTGAGTTCTAATCTATTCCATCAAAGAGTTTGTCTGTCCGAAAACTTATGTGTGCTGTAACAGTAAGTACGGTGAAGAAACTCGTCATATATGTCATAGGTCGTATGTGTCATAGGTTAGTACTCTTATAGGCGGCGATGGGCTTGCAACCTGTCACGTATGGAATACAATCTAATGTGCAAAATGTGGGCATGTGCCAAATATCATGTTCAGACGTGCCTGTGACTACCCTCAAAGATCTAAGTCACTAGTCACTAAGGATATATCTACCAAGCCTGGGGATTAGAGTCGTGATCATGGTACACTCTAACCCTTTAACCACTTAGAACTATTGCCATGATTAAGTACGGTATTTTGTTGTGGGGGAGTGCTGCAGATATTAACACCATATTTGTGTTGCAGAAGAGGGCTGTTCGTGCAATTTATAACATGGGTCCCAGAGAATCTCTTAGAGATAAGTTTAAGGAAATTAACATTATGACAATGCCATGTCAGTATATATATGAAAACTTGATGTATGTTCATAAAAACATTAATTTATTTAAAAAAAATAGTGATTTTCATAATGTTAATACCAGACATAAAAATAAACTAGCTGTTCCCACGGTTAGGCTCACTAAAGTAAGCAAATCCTTTATAGGGCAATGTGTACGCTTCTATAACAAGATCCCAAGCGACATGCTTGATCTATCGATTGCGAAATTCAAAAATGTAATTAAACAAAACCTGTCTCGTAAAGCTTATTATAGAATATCAGAGTACTTAGATGACAAAAAAGCTTGGGACGAATCAGCTCCAACTCTGCTAGGTGTCCCTAACAATGTTAACAAGGTTCATAATACAAAAAAAGCGCTAGGGCCCAGCGAGTTTCTTGCCAGTTCTTCTCGTACTGGGGATAGGACTGGAATTGGCACCTAGACTCACCTAGTATGTAAGACGATTCAAAATGATCCTTGTGATATTACTGAATAAAGATTATTGACTATTGACTATTGACTATTGACTACCCAGCTGCTCTCTTTGAGCTGTGCCGTGTTCAGGGTCTGTTCGAGGTCGGAAGCACCCGGAGACAAAGGGTAGTAGGTTAAGTTAGCGTGTAATTAAGACCATATGCTCCACTTTCTCGGATTGTCAGCCTGATAGTTTAATTTACGTTATCTAATTAGCCTTCAAGTTTATAGTTTGCGATTGATGGCTGAGATGGGTGTTTTCGTGCTGACACCATTATTGAAAATTAGTTTCATTGTTCACTGTAATTTCCCGTTACCATCGAAATAGATGAGCCGTTCTTTTATTGCTGTGATTTTCAATTTGAAAGCTCGTAACTTCGCTATTAGTGTCACATTTCAAAAAATCTAATTCTACCCAAAAACCGATCATTTCTAAAATGTTTTTTCATAAAATTACAATACCAATATGTGTCAGCATTGTGCTTTATTTGAAAACTTTACCAAAAAAGCTTTTGTAAAAATAAAATATTTAGGAAAAATCTTTAAACGCTATCTACCGGTTACATGCGACATTAAAAGTCAAGCTGAGTTACAATGGTTGTAGTAAAATGTATCTCTTTTCTAAGAATCTAAGCATAAACATTTTCAGACAAAGCTTTTTCATAACGCCATCTACCGGTTACATGCTACACTAAACCTCAAGCTTAGTTACAATGTTTGTAGACAAATTTTATTTTAGCCTATTTGAGATTGCTACGCGGCGTAGAACCAGCTACAGGGTTTAACCGCTAGATCTCCGCTGAAAAGTGTTTATTCTTTTGACCTTGATACTAGTTGATACGCGATGAACTCTTCCGGCGCAGTGGTAAAGCTACTGCGCGAGGAGTTCAGACTCAATTTCCTAAAAATACATACATACATAAAATCACGCCTGTTTCCCGACGGGGTAGGCACGATGTCATGATGTCATGTCATGATGGATGTCATCTAATCCTAAAAATGGTTTTCAAAAATCTATATGGAATCTAGAAAAGATAAGGAGTGAGTGTTATGACTGCTAGGCGTTTTTATTTACCTTGCATATCCTAAAGTAAATAAGGTAGATGCCATTTTTACGAAAACACAACTCACCATGACTTCGTATTACTAAAATTCATTGAAATGTAGGTACAACTGTGTCGACATGATTTGTGACATTTAGTAAGATAAGGGTTTTCTAAGAATTTTCTCTAATGACTCTACTAAGTCTACTAAAAGTAATCATCAAAATTGCAATCAATTATCTATCTATCTATATCTATATAAGAGCTTAACCTGACTGACTGACTGACTGACTGACTGACTGATTTATCATCGCCCAGCCGAAACCGCTGACGCTAGAAAGCTGAAATTTGGAAGGTGGTTTCCTTTTATAACAAAACCACCCACTAAGGCGGGATTTTTGGAAATTCCACCTCTAAGGGGGTGAAAAAGGGTGAAAACGTTTGTATGAAACTTTTTAACGCGTGGAGCGATTTTCATGAAACTTTGTTTGTGCACTGTAAATAAAAAATGAACGAACACGTGTTTCAGGATTTTTCAATATAATCTTCAAAATGGGGTCAAATGTGGGGTCAATTTTTGTATGGGAACTTTTTAACGGGTGGTGCGATTGATCTGAAACTTTGTTTGTGTACTGTAAATGCAAAATGAGTGGACACGTGTTTCAGGATTTTTCAATATAACCTTCAAAAAGGGGTCAAATGTGGGGTCAATGTTTGTATGAGAACTTTTTAACGGGTGGTGCGATTTGTTTGAAATTCGGTTTATATACATACTTTAAGTGAACAAAGTCGCGAGCGGGACAGCTAGTATCTATATAAGAGCTTAACCTGACTGACTGACTGACTGACTGATTTATCATCGCCCAGTCGAAACCGCTGAAGCTAGAAAGCTGAAATTTGGAAGGCGGTTTCCTTTTATAACAAAACCACCCACTAAGGTGGGATTTTTGGAAATTCCACCTCTAAGAGGTTGAAAAAGGGTGAAAACGTTAGTATGAAACTTTTTAACGCGTGGAGAGATTTTCATGAAACTTTGTTTGTGCATTGTAAATGCAAAATGAATGGACACGTGTTTCAGGATTTTTCAATATAACCAACAAAAAGGGGTCAAATGTGGGGTCAATTTTTGTATGGGAACTTTTTAACGGGTGGTACGATTAGCTTGAAAATTTGTTTGTGTACTGTATATGCAAAATAAATGAACACGTGTTTCAGGATTTTTCAATATAACCTTCAAAAAGGGGTCAAATGTGGGGTCAATGTTTGTATGGGAACTTTTTAACGGGTGGTGAGATTGCTTTGAAACTTTGTTTGTGTACTGTAAATGCAAAATGAATGGACATGTGTTTCAGGATTTTTCAATATAACTTTCAAAAAGGGGTCAAATGTGGGGTCAATGTTTGTATGGGAACTTTTTAACGGGTGGTGCGATTGCTTTGAAACTTTGTTTGTGTACTGTAAATGCAAAATAAATGGACACGTGTTTCAGGATTTTTCAAAATAACCTTCAAAAAGGTGTCAAATGTGTGGTCAATGTTTGTACGTGAACTTTTGAACGGGTGGTGCGTTGGTCTAAAACTTTGTTGGTGTACTGTAAATACAAAATGAACGGACACGTGTTTCAGGATATTTCAATATAACCTTGAAAAAGGGGTCAAATGTGGGGTCAATGTTTGTATGGGATCTTTTTAACCTGGTGCGATTGGTCTGAAACTTTGTTTCGTGCATCAGGATTTTTCAATAACACCTTTAAAAAAAAGGGTCAAATGGGGGGTCAATGTTTGTATGGGAACTTTTCAACGGGTGGTGCGATTGGTCTAAAACTTAATTTCGTGTTTTAGGATTTTTCAATGTAACTCTAAAAAAGGGGATCAAATGGGGAGGGTCAATGTTTGTTAACGGGTGGTGCGATTGGCCTTAAAATTTGTTTTCTGTTTCAAAATTGTTCAATATAGGTAACTCTAAAAAAGGGGTCAATGTTTGTATGGGATTTTTTTAACGGGTGGTGCGATTGGTCTGAAACTTTGTGTACTGTAAATACAAAATGAATGGACACGTGTTTCAGGATTTTTCAATATAACCATCAAAAAGTCAGTTTAGTTAGATACCTACTTTAAGTGAACGAAGTCGCGGGCGGGACAGCTAGTATCTATATAAGAGCTTAACCTGACTGAGTGACTGACTGACTGATTTATCATCGCCCAGCCGAAACCGCTGAAGCTAGAAAGCTGAAATTTAGAAGGTGGTTTCCTTTTATAACAAAACCACCCACTAAGGCGGGATTTTTGGAAATTCCACCTCTAAGGGGGTGAAAAAGGGTGAAAACGTTAGCATGAAACTTTTTAACGCGTGGAGTGATTTTCATGAAACTTTGTGTGTGCACTGTAAATGCAAATTGAATGGACACGTGTTTCAGGATTTTTCAATATAACCATCAAAAAGGGGTCAAATGTGGGGTCAATTTTTGTATGAGAACTTTTTAACAGGTGGTGCGATTGCCTTGAAACTTTGTTTGTGTACTGTAAATGCAAAATGAATAGACAAGTATTTCAGGATTTTTCAAAATAACCTTCAAAAAGGGGTCAAATGTGTGGTCAATGTTTGTATGTGAACTTTTGAACGGGTGGTGCGATTGGTCTGAAACTTTGTTTGTGTACTGTAAATACAAAATGAAAGGACACATGTTTCAGGATATTTCAATATAACCTTGAAAAAGTGGTCAAATGTGGGGTCAATGTTTGTATGGGATTTTTTTAACCTGGTGCGATTGGTCTGAAACTTTGTTTCGTGTTTCAGGATTTTTCAAAAAAACCTTTTAAAAAGGGGTCAAATGGGGGGTCAATGTTTGTATGGGAACTTTTCAACGGGTGGTGCGATTGGTCTGAAACTTAATTTTGTGTTCAATATATCTCTAAAAAAGGGGATCAAATGGGGGGTCAATGTTTGTTAACGGGTGGTGCGATTGGCCTTATACTTTGTTTTCTGTTACAGAATTTTTAAATATAGGTAACTCTAAAAAAGGGGTCAATGTTTGTATGGGATTTTTTTAACGGGTGGTGTGATTGGTCTGAAACTTTGTGTACTGTAAATACAAAATGAATGGACACGTGTTTCAGGATTTTTCAATATAACCTTCAAAAAGGGGTCAAATGTTGGGTCAATGTTTCAATGGGTACTTTTTAAAGGGTGGTGCGATTGATCTTAATTTTGGTTTGGATACTTTAAATGCAAAATAAATGGAAACGTATTCCTGGATATTTCAACCCCAATATATTGATAACCCTCTAAAAAGGGTAAAATTGGGTGTAAAAGTTATTATGGGATTTTTTTATTAGTGTGATTTGTTTGAAACTCAGTTTAGTTAGATACCTACTTTAAGTGAACGAAGTCGCGGGCGGGACAGCTAGTAGTCTATATGCGAACAGTTTATCATGGCCCCGTGAACTAATACCTTCTGTGGCTAATAGCCTAATAGCCATCTCCCCTATACGTAGTCCACTTAGCCACAGAACCCGTCATAGTTCCGGACCTTCGGACGCATAGAACTTCACTTACATAAAAAGTTAGCCTCTATTATCATTCTAGAACTTCTTTACATGACCCTAGTTCTTTCTCAGCCAGTGTAGAGAAAGCAGAGTCTTTTCGTTCCATTCCAAATAAAAACTAATTAAACAAATCTATTTTTTTCCACTTAATATTATAAATGCAAAAGTAACTCTGTTACGCTTTCACGCTTAAACAACCGAACCGATTTTGATGAAATTTAGTACAAAGATAGACTAGAGCTTGAGAAAGGTCTGAAGCTACCTTTTATTGCGAAAATTCCACGCGGACGACGTCGCGGAAAAAAATTCATGATTTTTGGTTTGTTGGATTTATCTTCGCCCCGAATAGCATAAAGTGTAATATTTGAAAATGTAATAAATGCGGACTAGGTCTAGTAATAAATAAAAATTACATTATTTTCATTCATTTTGGCGTGATTAAGCTACAAACTTGCACATCCAAATATACAAGCTTTGCATTTGCAATATTAGTGGGATACAAAACCGAGAAAAGCAAAGATGGTGTGAATAAAACGCAAACTAAAAACACAGCAGCTTAAAGTAACTTACCTATCATTCTGAATTCGGCCCTTCCCTTTGCATTTGCGCCGCTAGCGACGTGCAAAACACTACCAATTTCCTGTAATCATCTTCCAGATGGCCCTCAAAGGACATCCAATTCCAAGCCTTATGTACTTACATAATTGGAATATCCATAGCTATTAAGGTGCCTACATGTGTAAGGCATGTATGTCTATGTATATGCTAACGTAGAACCATGTGCATGTTAGTTTGAACACTTCACAGCCACTGTTAGAACAGCTTAGCAAAACCGGTGAAGAGATGTGAAAAAATATCCCAAATAGATCTTCTCTAGATATCTTCTTTAAATATTCTCAAAGATCTAAGTAACAGAGATCTGAGGATACCTATTAGGTATACGTCCAAACATGATATTTGGCACATATCTATCTACATTTTAGCAAAGTAGTTAGGTATTAGTATTCCGTACATAGCAGGTTGCAAGCCCATCGCTGCTTATAAGAATACTAACCTATTACGACTGTAATCCCCAGAATCGGTAGATATAGTAAGTATAACTACCGATTTATAGCCATTCAGTATCTACTTAGCAAGTATATCGACGATCTAAAGGCGAAAACACAAAACTGCGAATCGGCGAAATGCGAATATTCACAGAAGAATAAATAAAAAAATGAGCATGCTTTGAATTCAATATCTCTTGTAGTCCAGCCATCCTGACGCTCACGGCGACTTGTAAATTTCGTTTTGACAATAAGTCTTCTAATATTCCATTAGTTGGTCAGCTATTTCCGATGGCGGTCGCCAAGACGTTGCATTATGTTTGTGATTGGAAGCGTCGTTGTGTGCCTAGGCTACACCAGGTTATCTACTTCCGCAACAAAGAAGCCCGACTCCATGAGATAGAACAAGGAACTGAGAAACATGGATAGGATTATATATTTTCAACTTATAAATATTAAGAGTTCTCTTATTCTTGTGCTACAACGTTATTTGTGGAGTAAAAGAAGACGTAGTGATTAAAATTGAGAAAGGTAGGTACCTATGCTAGAAGGTTTGGGCATATAGAATGGATGAAAGGAGATTGACAAAACAGGTACAAGGCGAGTGTAAATGGGACAGAGGGAAAGAGAAGACCTCGGCGTACGTACCTAGATCAAATTGGAGATTTAGAGAAAGGCCAGGTCAAGAGTACCTACCCTAAGCCGAGGCGCGTGTTTGAACAATGTAATGAGTGAGTTTGTATACTAGACTCTAGTATAAAGAAGAAACGACAGTAGTGGGAAATGCTCTAGTTACTAGAGCATCATGCCACAGACAGTTCTATTTCTTAGGTCGACGTTTGCCAAGCCTGACTGCGCTTCAATCTTGTACGGAAACGTTGATTACGGTTCGATATAGCCCGGATGATAGCTACCTTTGACGTCACTCGGTGTACCGTCTCAAAGTAACTTCAACGACGGTAACTTGGCAGCTAACTTTCTTACTACGAATCTAAAGAGTCTATGTTTTGAATGGATGGGACAAAAAATTTCAGTGCATTTTTTCTTTATCAAGGCTTCAGTGGAGTCCATTGAATTTACTCTGGACTCCAAAGGGTCCAAGGCTTTCTAGCACACCTGTCGCTATATGTAGTGACCCTATATTTAAGATGTCATGCCAACAATGTCCCGAGCGAGAATCGAACTGTACAGAATTTCACCCGCCCCGGCCGTAGGTAGCTAAAATAATAAGTGTTCTTCTCAGCAGTTTCCCTAATAACTACTCATCACAGCTCGTTAAAACGCTTGTAATTGTGCCGTGATTATCACGAGGGTTTTGTGACGGCCTGCTTTTGGGCTTGGCCACAAGAAACGCGCGTAAATTCACCTAGCTTACAAAGACTGCGCTAAAAGACAAAAACTATATTAAGCTTAGTCCAAATTGCTTTTTAAGTAAAATAGGTTCTAAACTTAAATGTTTTGTTTATAAGATGTGAAGACTGTGGAGTGCTTTTAATTTCTTTTTGTTGTATTAGCTCCATGTTTGCAAAGCGAATAAGCTAGGTAGGTACCTAAATAAAGATTTTAAAAAATGCGTCATACTTGATACTTTATGTGAAACAAAGCTTTACGGACTACAAAAGTCTGCTTCCATAAATCTATTATAGGAAAAAGCCTGATACAAAGATATTTTTAGAAACAAAGACATTAGATAGACAAACACTGAGGATTCTCGGAAATTTTTCCAAACTACAAAACACCCATATTGGTGTAAAAATAACAGAATTGTAGCAACAAATAACAGAATTGTAGCACAAAGCCTTTCGCTAGACAAAAGGATATTGAGTTCTGCGTAGGTAGTCTTACCGTTTTCTGATTTGCTAGTAATTTGACGCTAGTAACTGGTGTTAGTTCAAGAGAGTTTTTCAAGTATTTCGAATCTACGGGCTTATGTTGCAGATAGATGTCTAAACTTCATCTGCAGATGCTTTAGATAGAGTTACTTAAGCCTTACTGATACCTACGCTTAGCGCTCAAGATCTTAAATTTACGACTTTGGTTGCGGGTCGGTCGGGTCGAATTGAGAATTCCATTTTGAGATTAAAGTTTTTTAAGTTCGATATTCGAACAAAAAAGAGTAGGTACCTATAGTCTGTCAAAGGTTAAACTTTGTATTTCGAAACACCAATGTTTTTCTTTTCTTTCTTTTGATTGCGAAAAATTCTAAAGAATGTCTTCGAAACTCATTGAGACTTTATCAGACTTCCTCTGAGAAACTGAAGTACCTAGTCAACGATAAAGAGGAAACCTCACAATATACACCGCAAAATTTCCTGTAGGAAAATTAATTTATTGCGTGCACGCGCTTGCAAAACAGCATCTATGTCCCGAGGACTAAAGTGTGTTTTAGATTATTTTATGTGCACGAGATGTACCTAAGAAATAACTAACGTAGTTACCGGAGATGACGACTGTAATCTTGTCGGATACCTTGAACGTACCCATCTTTGACATCCGAGCTGTAATGGTGGACCGTTCTCCTTGCATGCATCGAGTCTCATCTTAGTTTTGTATAACTACTAGCTATTTATTTAAGAACTTGAATTTAATGAAAACAAATTTCAATAAAATGAATCTTATACCTTTAAACGAGCAATTGGAATCTCGGAAACGGCTCCAGCGATTTTCATGAAATTTGGTATGCAGAGGGTTTCGGGGGTGATAAATCAATCTAGCTAGGTTTCATTTTTAGAAAATATCTTTTACCCCAAAAAACGAGCAAAGCTCGGTCACCCAGGTACTATTAGTTTTAAATGGTGGTTAAAATTGTGTGCAAAAAAGAATAAAAATAAAAATAGTGATCAAAAATTTTAAAATAGTTGCGATAAAAGGTGGAATTTAAAGCCAATCTAAAGCTGCTCAAGGCAAAATAAAATAAAGCTTAGGTAGGTACTTATCCTTATTTCTAACGAATTAATTCCGCACTAATGTTTTGCCAACCAAAGATCGACGTCTAATTAATGCCTGGGGAAAAAGAAGTGAAACACAATATTCCTTCAAACGCGCACAAAAATTACAATTTCTCTTTGTTTTCACATGTTAATCCTTCAGGGCATCATTATATACATTTCGGACGTCCTTCATCACTAGTTGTGTTACGTCGTATTTACCTGATACGAGTAAATAGAGCACACGACTCGATTCCCGGGACTACATAAGCCAGCTGTATTGATTTTAGCTTTTTACATAGCGGCTATGTACTCGTAATACATAGCGGCATGAACTGTCCGCAAAATGCTGCGCTCGTAACTTCATTTTTCATTGCAATTAGAGTGCTATCCAGACTTGTTTGCCTTTAGAACTTTCAAACCAAGTTTCAGCGTAAGTACCTAATTACACCCATATTTCAGATAAGTACCTACATACTTTTGTATTACATTACCGTCCATTATGTAAGGCTGGTCTCAAACCATGAGTAGGTATCGTGTTTTTGTTCATTTTAAATCGATTAAATTACTTACTCTATTATACCTATTAAGAAAGCTTAAAATACTTACTTTAATACATAGAGGTACTTAAGGTATGTACCTATACACAATATCCTTAAAAAACATGAATAGAAATAGCTAGCCAATTACATGTCTTCACTAATAGAAGCAGATGAGAAACTTAAATAGCATAGAATATACTTAATTGGGATAACACAAAAAAAAAGTTTCTTGCTATAAAAACGTTCATTGTAATAATTTAAATTTAAATACTATCAACGGCAAACATATACATGAACTTTCCTAACTAATTGTTTGTTTGTGTATTTAGCCTCTGCGAAAACCTAACAAAGAAAACCGTCTGGTGTTCGTTTGTTTACTACGGTGTCTACAGGTACAAGTGTGCACCTTAATGGCATGTCGATTGCCGGTAGATCCACCTTGAGATGAAGCATGTGGTTCCACCTTAGCGGCAGATGCGTGTCAGCTGCCAGCCGGGCCGGTCCCTGCACAGAGCGCACCCGCGCAATCCCGATTCCCGCCGTTTTATTTCCCCGAATAAACTTTATCAAACAAAGCGAAACTTCCCGCATCTGGTCGCCCAGCTGCAAACCCCGCCGGCCGCCCTCCCGCTCGCACGCGCGGCGCGCTCCCACCCTCTCTCGCTCGACGTAATCGCGGGCCCCTTCAATTCCCGGAGCATTTACCATTCGTTACTTGTCCCTCGATGGAGTCACCTGCCAGTGCTAGCAGGATGAACAAGAAACGCAAGTTCGCGGATATGTCTGAAGATGATGAGAAGGTGGTGCGTACGCGTCGCCGCCGACGCTCTCGCAGTGAGCCGCGCAACACCGGCTCCGACAGCGCTCAGAAGCGTGAGACTCTGCGACGTCTCTTCGGCCGGTATTGTCTTCGTGAAAGTCTTCGCTTCAGTGCCGACGAGGACTTTAACTCGACGGACGGCAACGAAAACGAAGATCCGTTGTACATCGAAGACCCGCTGCTCTTGGACGGGATTCCGGAGTGCATGGACCCGGAACAACTTGGATTTCTGCTGTGTGCGCAGGAGACTCTGCGCTACCTGCGCCAGGGCGGCATGTCGGTGCACCACACCGTGTACACCAGCCTGCGCAACCGTTTCGTGAAGGCTTTAGTCGACCTCGGGATTGCCTGAAGGTTGCTAGGGCCGGAGCCTCTCCGACCCTTCAACATGTAAACATCCCAGCGCCCGCCGGGATGTTATGGACTGTCCTATCGGCCGTTCGTTTTCCTGTGAATTGATGTGAACTCTTTGGTCAATACTCGACTGTTATTAAATGTGAAATCTTCTTAGTCGTGTAACTGTACTAGAACTTGTTATAGAAAATGAACTTTCGACCACACTCTAGTCACTATCTAGTCAAATTATAACTGTACCTACTATGTAATGTACTTACCCTTAACCTACGATTAATCTGTTGTTATATAACTAGGCATAATCAATTTGGTGTAATATTAGAAAAACCATGAAAATAATTATTGGTGTTTTATTGAATCCCCTTTTTTAGCAGCAGGTAGCAGAATAATTTATTTTTAATTAGGTAAATATGTATGTAACAAAGAGTTCAGTGTTCCTTTTTCAACAGAATGTAAGTTTTCTTTCTTTTACAAAAAAATATCCTTTCATAGTTAGCTATAGCTAGTTAGAACAGGTAGAGATACTTAACGAAGTAAGATTACTTAGTTAATACCTAGCTTACGCTAAAGCGAAGATTGTAATATTACTATCAGGGCTAGCGATTATAGTGAAAGTAGAGAACGGCTAGGTACTTTTCTAAATTCGCTGTTCAACTCCCGTTTTAGGACTAGCAAATTAAATGTTCTTATTTAGGATGGATAGATAAATAAATAGTTAGGTACCTAATTAAAATAATTATAATCTAATATAGAAACCCAATTAAATTACTGCATAATGAGTTACACACTTACCAACACCTACTTAGTACACAAAGTAGGTAGGTAGGTATTTTTTAGGTAAGTTAGGACGTGAAGAAAATCGAATCCTTTCTAAATGTTTATTTGAGTATTAATTAATTATCTACTTAATTATTTGATTATGAAAAAAATACAGTGACTTTATGACCTAGATTCTTGTCTTCCTTCTCTGCACCTAATAGGAACGCGTTGAAATCTTTTCTTACAATAATTCAAATAACCCAAGACAATAGCTTAACTGCCACACTTTTTCAATTACTTTATCGGAATCCATCAAAAGTAAAAGTAAATGGGTAAACTACCAACTATATTTTTAATATTGCCTGATTTGGAAGCCGTCTAGCCATATTATAGTCCTGTAGGTACCCCTAGCATGCTATATCAAAAACTCATGAGTTTTTGATAGTTTTAGAAAACTTTTTTCGAATTCCTTTCATACATTTACCCCCATCGGAAATGCTAGGGAACTAAAATAAGGTCGATATAGTTAAAACTTGGTTTGAAAGTCATTGCTGGGACTACCGATAAGATATTTTCGATATTATCGACCTTATTTTAGTTCCTTTACATTTCCAATTGAGGTAAAAATGTATGTATGAAAGGATACTTTCGGAAAATGTTTTCGTAAACTATCAAAAACTCATACTAGGGGTACTGTTGAAAAAAGCCAACATGACTTCATAGGTAGTAACTTAATAGTTATGATATTACTGGGAACTCAATATTTTCTGTGAAGCGCTCTAGCATAGGTACTTCCTAACACGAAGTTACGCAATGTTCTGAAAGCTCATTCCTAGGATGGGTGACCGGAGTTACTCGTTCACTTATTATAAGCTAATAAGGTTATTCTGCTGTTGGTCATGGCTGTTAGTCCATGGAGTTAGCTGCCTTTTACCTTAATCTTACCAAAGTTTGCTACTGAATTATAATAAAAAAATTCTATAGTTACAGCAAGCTAACCTAATTACGTCCATCGCCTGTCAAATAAGCTCTGGGTCTAAATAACCACAAAGTAGCCGACACTGACTTAAAATAGACTCAAATGCAGCTTTGCGACGACAGTGACACTGGCATGCCTGGCTTAGTTTATTTCGATCTACTTTTGGATTTTATCTACCTACGCGAGTTGCTAGTTGAAAAAAAACTAAATTAGGCCAAAGGCCTAATGACTAGAGTTGTTTTTACTTATTCTACTCTACGTTACACTAAAAATATTATAAAGAGGTAAAGTTTGTAAGAATTTTTGAAATCGGATGGATAGTTTAGGAGATTACCTACCTCCATCTCCAAAACTATCCATCCGATTTTTAAAATTCTTTCACCAATCAATGTTCCAAGTGAAGTTTCAGGATGAACATAGGTACATAAGTACTTCGCAGGTGAAGTCGCGAGCGAAAGTACATATACCTGTTTTGTACACCTACGACTACATATAACGGTTTATAACAAACAAACAGCACGAATGTAATCCCCAGGTTCGGTAGACATCTAGTTGAATCTTAACTACAGTCAGGAGTACAGTTAGGCACGTAATATCCACATTTTACACAATATTAAGTGTTCTATACGTAGCGGGCTGCATAAAGCTCATCGTCGCTTATAAGAATACTAACTTAATGATACTTACACACTTTCGAAATTTTGTTTCGGTCATTGTAAATTACGCAACTTTATTTAAAGTTACAAAAAAAAATACGGAACAAAGAAGACAGAAATAATTGATTAGGCAGTTTTGATTATTATGCGTGTCTTTATTGATCTTTACAAAATACTGGAGATATCATATAGCTAAATTTAAAAAAAAAAAAAAAAAAATATGATCACGACTGTAATCCCCAGGCTCAGTAGATATCTCCTCAGATCTTTAGTTACTTAGATCTTTGAGGATATCTAAAGGGGGTAGTCAGAGGCAAGTCGAAACATGACATTTGGTACATGCCCACATTTTGCACAGTAGTTAGTATTCCGTACGTGACAGGTTGCAAGCCCATCGCCGCTTATAAGAATACTAACCTATGACACATACCTTCGAATTTTTTTTGGTTCTAGGGTATGCCGGTTTCCTCACGATGTTTTCCTTCACCGTTTAAGAGCACTGGCATTGCGCACATAAATTTTTCGAATGGAAAAACTCATTGGTGCACGACCAGGTTTGAACCCACGACCTTCGGATCGCGAGGCAGGGCTGCTACCACTACACCACCAGCGCTCTTTAGCTAAATTACCGAAACAAAATAAACTTACCTAAATTTTTCTATAATAAACAAATAGACATACCTACTTATTTCAAAAGTGATATTGAGAACTTACTGTGAGATAATTGATTCCACCATTATAATTGATGTGGTAATAATTGATTACTCTAACATCCTTACACAACAATCTAACATTATCCACTTCACACGGCTTCTTCGTCGATAATCAATAAATGGGGGGAGGTCAGAGGGGGGTTAATAATATAAAAATTCAATTACATTATTATGACTAGTTACGAATTGCATATTTACTTTAGTAATCTCATAATAAAATATCATAACTTAATATAAATCTTTGGATTATGCTTTGATGAAAATTTAAATATAGCATCATAATGTATGAAGTATCTAAATATTTATATTATATACATATAAGTTTTTAAATACCACCGATAAGAGTATTTCGCTCACGTTGACATCTTAAAAGCTGTCTTCAAACAGACAAACATTTATAATATCTGCTTATACATTGGCTTAGTTATCTAACTCTTTATTTAACGTCTTTACTAGGGCTTTGGTCTTTGCATTTCAGGTCTTTGAATTACCTTCGTACGTCTGTACCGTATATCGCAACCTTTATAAGCGTACTCCTTAAGCAACCGATCGATTTCTACAGTCTGGGTCTCGGTGTCGTTTTTGTTGCTGAACACACCGCGCAGTGCTTTGTATAGGTCGTGGGCAGTCACCGTCGTGACATGGCTGGGGACTTCCTCGGGTGTCGACTCTTCGACCATTCTGAAAAGGAAATTGAAAATGATTAGGCCACGCTCGTTTTACCGATCTTGTGAAGCTCGCAGGTAACTCAGTGACCACTTTTAGATTTTTGCCTTTGGCAAAACAAATGTTGCGCACATTTGTTTTGCGAAAAGACACCAGAGTTTCCAATCGATGAAGAATGTTTATTGAACAACAAATGAATAGATGAATATCAAATTAATCTCACTCAAGAGAAAGCCGCAGTAAAAAAGAACATTAGGACGCTAATTATGATAAGACCACAGTTTTAGGCGATAGGATATAGTTGTATTATATAGTATTAGGTATATCTTGATATCTTGTTATGTAGATAGATAGATAGATAAAAACTTTATTAGTTACTTCAGACACACACATACAGACTTCAGCAGTTATACAAAACACTAGTAAAAAAAAAAAACAATAATAAAATACAGTGGACAAAAAGAAACAGAAACATAGATAAGAAATCTAAGTAGAATGTCTGTGTGTGCTGCAGTAAGTCAAAAAGGTGCTTATGTGAGGATATGGTACTACTTTTTGGTAGCTGTTTTTATTTTATGAAAGAATTTAAAAACTATATAATTAAGTACATATAGACAAATACTACTATAATAGTAAAGGCTTCAATAAAACAAGTAGATTAAGTACCTACGTAAAAATCCACTATCGTCGTTTTCACTAAACACAAAACCACATCTAAATGGCGAAGCCAAACAAACGCGTCCATTCAAACAAATTATGAATGACTCACTTGCCCAATTCTTCGAAGGCACACAAAGAACAGGAACAAAAAAACAGGTTGCACCTTGCGCCTGGCGCCCCTCGGCCTATGTATATCTTGCGCAAAACTGAACTATACACCTTGAATTTTAAAGAAAAAAGCACAACGCACCAGCTTACAATCGTTTCTGAACTGACGAGCGAGCTCAAAGAACGACAGACTTCATTCAAGACCACAATATTTTGTTTGAGCGAGCTTCGTCCGATACTGACACTGATGCCAGAGGGTATAGGGTCGGGATTTGAATGGATGTGGGTTATTGAGGGGTGCATCTGGCATCCGTCTGGCCCTATTTGTTGATTAACCCCGACATGTGGCCGTTGCGTTGGCTTCGTTGGCAACTAACACTAAGTTTATGTCGTAATCGACAATTAGAAGTTGCAAGCAAATTAATTCCAGGGACTAAATGCTTATTTCATTTATTGCCCTGGTTGCTTAGGCACCAAAATTCCACGTACCAAATATAAAGTTTCTTTATCAAATACAATACATTTATCATTAAGTATAAGCCCCTACGCGATTTCTATCACCCCTTGCGTTACACTAAAAACCGGTCGTTATCGATTTCAAGGCTCGACCTTTCATAAAGTTAATAATTTTATTTGAACCCTTTAAATGCGAACGTGACCGTGGTCCTTTTGTCGCAAGCATCTCGTTATTAGGTAAGTAAGAGTAAAATGTTTCTTTAACACTCCATATGTCTTCATGTGTTCGAAAAACAACTCAAAATTTGAAAAAAAAAATGTATTGCCGTGTCGGTAAGCATATCTACAGTGTTCGTATGAATCAATAGTAGCCAATTTTGTTGAAGACGTTTTTAGGCCGCCTAATGTTTTTATCCAACACAGATTCATTTTACAATTTTCGCCGCTATCATATTCGTACTCAACCATTATACGAGTAAACACGTTGTGTACTGTGGTTATATGTTTGTCCATCAAAGTATTACAGAATCCCGTAAAATAATTTCTGGTATCTGTATAATATCGAGCTTACTACAAACATTGCTGTTAAAAAGTTTCATTCGTCCGTCCGTATTTGCTGTAGTGGCTGTAGTAAAACTGAAGCCAATACAGGGTGCTAAAGTACCTATTTACTTTATTTGAATACGCATCAGGTGGTCTACAGGGCAAGACCTTCGTTGATAAAGCAATTACGTAAAACGTCATGGGAGCAAAATGCCTCAAATTGAAAAGGTATTGCTATGGTTTTTCTTCCATTTGTTAGGAAATAATCGCACCATTATTCAACAAGAAAAATACGTCAATCGGCTTTTTTCTGAAACCTACCTACTAGTACCTAACAAAATGACATAATTTCGACAATAATATAAATTGCTTTTGTTTTAATTATTTTTAATGTTTTCTAGTGCTAATGAGCCTTCGTGGTGAACTTCTCAATTTCACAATTCTTTCACCAGTGGTTCGAAAGAACTAGCGAGATGATAAAAAAAACTAGCTGCCAAATATGTTTAAAAAAAATAGAAATGTTATGAGTTATGTCACTTAGTTAAATTCACAGAACATTAGGAGCGTGGTCAAATTTTGTAAACATGTTGTTAGCTTGCATACAATATTTGGAACCACCCTGTATTATTTTATTCTACGCCACAGCACTCCCTCATTAGCACATGAATATCTACATGTCGGATGCCTGCGGCCAGTTAATGTATGTTTTTCCGACTAGCTATCCCTTTGACCGAGAAGTAATAACGTACTTCATAAAGGCTTTAACTTTTTTGGTTCTAAAAAAAATCCTAATAATATTTCTGTCTCTAGGTATTGAGCATCCGAACTACTTTAAGATTTATAAGTAGTAGGTAAGTTAGGTTAGTGATTTGGTGAATGGGTTGTAACTTGTGTTGTGATTACACCTTACCCATTTTTGTCAGCTACATTTTGTTCCTTGTTTTGTACCAAATAAGATATTACTATTCATTTGAAAACGACTCTAAAATTAAAGAATGACATGTATCTGAAGGTAAAGACTTAGAAAACGTAATTTTTCCTTAAAAGCGTTTGAACGTGTTTCCAGTCTTCTTATGAGATGCAGCCGTCATATTGTTGATCGTCCTAAAACTGGGCGATGCACAAAAATGTGAGTGTCGTCAAACGCCTGCCGTTCGAATACTTGCAACTCAATCGATGCAAAGCCATCTTTCACTCATGGCATCGAAGAAGTGGCGATGTCGAAGCAAGCACACACAACTTCCCAGGCATTCTAGCACACACAACTTCCCAGGTCTGGTAATCACTCATCGAAGTCTAGCGCAGATCAGTCTTCAGCTTAATCTAGACATCTCATTAACTACCTCCCTTACAATAACACGGTCACCGCATCTTACGAAACTAGGTCGTTGGGTGAAGAACTTGCAAGCTTCTTGCAAGTTGCGAAGCACAAAATGATGTTACAAAATCTCTCTCTCTCTCTCTCTCTCTTTCTCTCTCTGATGTAGGTGTACCCTCAGCGTCAGTGTCTTGCAAGAAAAAGAAAAAACACTCAATATATATGTTTAGAAAATGAAGTACTTGGTAGGTAAGTTAAGTAGGTACATAGTTTACATAAATAATGGTTTAAGCATGTTGTTAAGGAAAATGATATCAGGAAAATTTTGGACAAAAGAGCTTATGGACTACTTACATCGATCGGTGCGGATGCGAATTCGCGTCCGTATTGTATGTCAGCTAGTAGGTTAGGTATACCACGTTTACCCGCAGGTAAGTTGTGTCCGATAATTTGATTGCTACTTTATGCTATCGCTTTCGAGAAATCAGGTAGCAATGAGGTACAACACTACGTGCAATTTAATTTTTGGCAGGCGTCTTATTTCCTGTACGTAGTAAGTACATAATTAAAGATTTAAAATGCAATTTCTACAGTACCATCTACATTAAGCAATTATAAGGTTTTTTACCTGAATATAGAGTTTATAATTAATTCTAGTTCAGGTTTAAAAATAATTGAGTTTTAAAAGTACCTAGTCAATAGATCACTAAACAGTCGAATATATCACACCCGCGTTCTTATAAACTATCCAAATCAACCACACAAAACTTTGTAAGGACCTGAGTCGATCCATGGAAAAATATTGCATACCACGTACAAAGGGTTGAACCTAAAGGGTATTACGTTTGGAGTTCCACCCACGTGATGAAATCCGCGAGGGATTTCAATAAACCGTGTTGAAAGTTCTCAGAATAAACACCCAACAGTTCCATTTATTTTGAGCACCATGCCAATACCCCCAGATGCTACTCCTTCGGTAGTGTTATTCCGAAACTAAGGTCGTAAGTTCGAATTTGGTCGAGTACCACACCATTATATCTGATAGTGGCCACACCAAGACGAGTCGCGAAGCGCAAGGGACAGGCACTACCTACCTTTTCTCTAAGTGTTTCGTCGTATTTTTTAACCCTCATAAATTTGCTTTGGATTAAGTATATTTTTTTCGTCTAAAAAAGTACTGAGCGCACATAAAACGCTCAGTATCAGGAAAATATCGCAAAAAAAACAGCACGTTGGAGAACCGAACCTAGTCCGAAGACTTGAGGTGCATTTTAATTCACCACTCTGGCTAGTTCAGGATTAAAGAAGAACCCTAGACAAAATATTTATTTTATGATCTTCGTAGCTGTTTGTTTCTAAATAATTAGCAAGATGAGGACCTTGTAGACTTGTAATACCGACCGTCAGCGATAGTCACCGAGAAGTAAGGGTTTCTGATGATGAACTTTAAAGACGCAAAGCAAGCACTGAAGGACAACGGAAGGATTTCTTTGAAGACTTTTTGTCATGGCACCTGCTGCGAAAATATAGATGATATATATACGGCCGATTATTATAATGATGATGATGTGGAATTATTAATAGGTAAGTAGAATACATGCTTTCATGGAAAATGAGAATATTACCAGCATTTCAATTTCCGACTGATATGAAACCTTCTGTGTTCATTTCACTGATATTTAAGCTAGCTTCGAAAATTTCGCTAATTGCTATGGATAGTAGGTACCTATCATTCAGTAAAATGTTGGTAGGTAATTGTAGCTGTATGTTCTACGGATTATTCGACACACATACCTATACGAAGTTAATACCTAGCTGTACCTATCGTTTATTCGATGTTGTCCATGAAACAGGAATTCCTTTGTTAGTCCCATTGAACTTACAAAGGAATACCTATCTTCCAATTCAATCTAGCGTTCCGCTAAAAGCTGAAGCTAATAAACTATAAGGGCGATTTCAGATGAAAGGTTATAATAATTTTCTACCGAGACCATTTTCTGGCCTGTTCTCCGACTTGGGTTAGGCTGGAATTGGCACTCAAATTCACCAATTCAATAAATTTCTAAATGATCCTTGTGATTTTTCAAATAAATATATTTTGACATTGACTTATATATAATATTTTCTGAACCCTAGCGTAGCTTGAGAGACGAGTTGGTATCACTAGATATTTGTCCATCGCAAGGACTTCCTCGTCAGTAGATAAAATGTCTTTGGTCCATCGTAAACCTACCTACTTGCCTGCTCCAGGCGAGCTTTAATCAATAAACGACATTAGAGGGAGACAGATCATATCGTCCTAGATGCTATTTCTAGTTCTTTAAGTGTTAAGATTTTCCGTACAACGTCTAGGCGTACTAAAAAACGCCTGAAGCCTAACGTTGAATTTTTAGCTCTGTACGTAGGTACCTACAGTTGTAAGCCCCGTATTCATTATCGTATTAGATGCCTTTGGGCTAAAATGTATTTTAAATTTATTGTCATCTCTTTTCTTTGATCTATGAATAACAAAGATAAACTCGATCGTTTAAGTGTTTAAATCATGTTAAAAGAAATTAAAATTAGGTTATGAGTGCACATTTTCTACGGGGTTTATCCAGTTGTTCGTTTTGCACGCATTGCTTTTATTTAGTTCATTCATCAAAGAAGATATAACCGGAATAGTACCGACTAGACTATCTCGTGTATATTACGAAGAACAATACTCGTATTTTTATATCAGCATTGGGGAGTTGTTCACAAACTCATTAGATTACGCAGACTCAATCAGTGTTCGTTTGGGCACAGCAACCATTCAGATTCAAATGTAAAACGCAAAACGAACTCTCAATTTGGGTAGTTCATTACTGGCTATTATTGCATGACTATCTGTAAACTGATGATAGCGCAGATGGTAGGTAGGTAAGTATTACTTATATATCATTTTACCCGCCCTTCCTTGCAGTTTGCAGTGCTGCAGTCAAATCTAATTTATTTACTTAGTTGAAAATAGGCTCTCTGAGAGGCCTCGTGCCCCAATAAAATAATCAACCAAGTTTAGGAAAAGCAATCTTGAGCCTCCGAATTACTTAGCTCTGTCGCCGCATTACTATATGCACGTACGAAACGCGTGGCGTCGAACCGAACCGCACGCGCCCGAATTGCCCGCTGATCGTTCGATTTGAAACTACCTAAAACGAACTGAAAATTGGCCAACAACTCAATTAGAATAGCTTTTACATCTATTCGGTGGAAGAGGTTTGTTAAAATTAATATTAAAACTTAGGTGGAACGGGCGTTCTTGGGCGCGCTGAGCCAATGGGAAGAAATTTGGCGTTTCGGCTCGACTCAGCGAGACTAGTGGACGCACTTTCATATTATAAAATGAATGTGATTCAGCTCGACAAATCTAGAGGAGATAATATCTAAAGCCTACGAGTTCTATTGAGTATCTATTGAGTTTTTAAACTATTGTAACTATGAAGTCCATTCTATACTACCTGTACCTATGTTGAATTTTGAAAGTATCTTTGAAATGGTTGCGAACAGTTTTCCGACGAACCCGGATCGATAACTCAACAAGCACCGACCAAACTGAGCCAACGCATCGTTCTCGTTAAATTCAAAATTCAACATTTTCCGGGAAAATTCTGCATTTACGAAAGACAAGCAACATTTGCAGGGCAAATTTAATTACTGATGTAACTCCATTTTCTAGTAAATCCCAGTTCAGTGCGCCTCTACGTACCTACTCAATGTTGTATTTACCAAAGTGTTTACAACAGGCTAAGTTAAAATCTGCCTTCGGTAGACTATATTAGGTTTGATCTGAAGTGCTGGTACTAAAACTGTAACGTAGATAAATACTTATTGCTTTGCACACCTAAGCCAATAATCAACAGCTGTATTTGTAGGCAAGTACTTGGTTATTTTCCTAGATAGGAAATCGACAATACTGGAGTGATCAATTTATTGTCGCAACCATCTAAATATGAACTGAAATCGCCCGTTTTCTCATATACCTACTGTTGTTCTGAGCAAAAAAATACATTACGTTGACCACAACATCCCTTGATATCGGTTTAATAGTCAGGCTCTAATCTAATCGTATAGTAATTGTGCTTAGTAAAACCATAAATAAAAGTAGTTCAAACTTCAAACAAAACCATAAACCACTCATTATCAGCGGTGTTCATTAACCACCTATCAACTGGTATTAAAATCAGCTGCAGATATTAATGCAAATGTAAAACACTATATCAGACCGGCCGTTTAAAAAACTAACAAGCAGAACATAATATTCTTTACACTCAAGCAACAATAGCCCTTCCGAAGCAGTAATAGAGCTGTCATCGCTGTGTGTCCTCACCGTGTTCCGAACAACTTTGCCTCGCGCGTGTACAGCTCAGGCTGTATAGATGCCTATAAACCGCAATCGCTTACAAACTAAGACGTGGTACAGTCGCACGCGCAGACTTCATTTAATAATAATTGTTCGAAACTCGTGACACTGTAGCGATGATTTAAACTATCTAGATGGATCTAAGCAATAGTCGCGGGTGTGCAAACAACCATCTGTGATAAGATTAGATGAAGCCTGTTTCGCCGTCGTGTTCTGACAGTGGAACCAATGGATTGTGTCATTGCCATGCCGAGAAGCAGTGCCTGGATGGATAGTGGTCATTATAAATGTGAGAATTTATCTTTACCTACTGCGTTATGGCTTATGGAATATTGCCGTGCTCATTGTGACTCGCTCGTTGGAATAAGATTGATAAAGAATTATGTAGGTGTAATGTGCCATCTTGTGGTTTCATGAAAGATCTTGAATCAGAAGAATAGATTGTAAAATATTACCTCTTATTCCACATAGCGACTGCATTTAACAAAGTGATTCTAACCTACTAATGTTCATTGTAAAATTACATTTTGTTAGGAGTACCTAATTATAATTAAGCAGAGGTAGATCAGTCTAAAAATGCACGCCCCTCCATTGTATTGCCAATGTATTTACCTCTACATGCGGTAAAAGTACAAGTGGAGGAGCGTGCATTTTTAGACTGAAGCATCTCTACCTACCTATAGGTATATAAAATAATAATAAAGCAATACCTAACTAGTTTATTTAGGGAAAAAACTGTAAACACGTACCAAGACTGATAAATGATAAATAATAATAAGGGACATGATATTATTGTAATAACAGTTTAGGTAGGTAGTAATAATTTATGTAGGTAAGTACGTGCTTAGTATATCAACTTACCTACATTATAATAAAAACAACGAAGTCAATAAACTGCTAAGTAGGTAAACAATCATTCAATGCTTGCCTATAAAGAATATGATAGTATCTGTAGTGTCAAAGTAGATTACCTACATTTAATTGTCTACTAACGTTTTTCCCCGGCTCCAACTACGTAACACCTTCAAAATTACATCGGAATAACTAAGGGCTTTTCTAATAAATTCTTTACAAAAGGTAATTTTGGCAAAAACCGCATCACAGAACCTGTGGCTGAAGTGAAATTCAATTATTTATTTCAAACTAGCTGTTTCCCGCGACTTCATTAACTAATGTTTTAATACTTATTCTGCCATTCGGGGCGAAGACAAATCCAAAAAATCATTCAAATCGGTCCAGCCATTCTCGAGTTAAAAATAGCGAGTGTAACTAACACGACTTTGTTTTATATAATAGGTTTTACGGCCGAGTAAAGTCACATCAAAGTGTGAAATCATAATTTCATACTAAGCTAAGCAAATTGAACGTTGTCTGATATTGTATGTATGTAATATAATAACAAGTAGGTACCTATGTATCATTACACGCATGTTTAAAATAAGGTCTAAACGGTGCTGTTGTCAGACGGCGGGCGTGGGTACTGTTGCTAATTAAGGCCAGAGGGTCTACCATGAGTTTTAACAATCAACACTCGCTAGCGACTGTAGTTAAAAAAATGTATGAAAACTTGTACAGCGCCTCTAGCGGATAGTTGGGTACTAAAACCTCACGTAGCTAACTATCCTACGTCACAGCGTACTACAGCGACTGTAGTTTGCGCTCATTAATTTGCTTAGAATTTGGTACCATGAGTAACAAATTTGACAGATGTCATAGTAACGTACTATTACTACTGTAGTAACGTCAGCAGATCTAAATGCGACAACTCATGGTAGACCTACAGGTATTCCAGCAGCAGTAGACATTAGGCGCTGTCCCGGGCCGCCAAGCCACGGCGGCGCTTATATATTTTGTAGTTATTTAAACATACATACAATAGTGATTATGAAAATAATGTTATCAAGCCAAACTCTGCGAATTCGTCTAGAAATAGTTCTATTCTTTAGTTTAGTACAAAAAAATATTAGTTTTTCAGTTATAATATTGAAAAAAACAAATACAAACAGGGGTAACTTTGTGACTCTTTTTTAGCAAGTGAAGTTCATTAGATCTTGTAACTGACTGCGATTTTGACTAGATTAGATCCTTAAGTAATATATATATATATATTTCAGAACTCTAAACACTATATTCCATGTCTCAGGTGATTTTAAAAATCATAAAAGCGCGGCCTCTGTCTAATACATGGCCTTAAATGTTTTGAGTGTGCGAAATAATGAAATAACAAACCGAATAGCAATCACTTTAATAAAATAGTTAGGGTCATAATAAATAATCATTCTTATAATATTCTACAGTATAAGATCTAAAGATCTATAAAATTGTTAGGTTAGGTTAGTTCGGTAACTTAACTACTGAAAAACAAGGTACTTATCATCATCTTCCTTAGAGTTAGAAAGCTAAGATTTAGATGGTGGGTGACTATTTTTACGGAGTAGATATAGAATTGCCCTAGGGCCTAGGGCAATAGTAATTTTCAAAATCAAACCTAAGGTACTTAATAGATGTACAGCGCAGTTAGTAGAGTTTCAAAATTAAAAAAAAATACCTTTAGTTACGAGGTCGCGTATCCTTTTATTAGGTAGGTATTAGGTACCTACTTATTCAGTAGATAGACTAAAACTTATCTTCCAACTGGTCACTGACCTAAAGCCGAGTTAACTAGTGACAATTACTGATTGAACAAAAACAATTACATCTCTAACTACTTTTTAATTCATCGGGTGGAAGAGTCATCTAATACTTTATTGAGTTATTTTTCACTACGTAGACATGAAAAAAGCCTTTGCGGCCTATTTTAGTCCTTCTGCCGCACGGGTTCTAAATAACTAATAATATGTTATGATGAGGCAAGAACTACGTAGGCCAAAACCAAGACTTCAGACCGCAAACCCATCGTTAATTGCTAGATGTATCGACCACACAGAACATTTGTCTAGTCCAGTGATGGGCAAAGAGAATATAATCACTACGTTTTGTGATGGGCATAAATTTCTCCATATTTTTTTTTATTTTCATTTTCCATCGAACTTAACAATGACAAGGTAAAAACCAGTAAAAAATCTGGCTTCCAGTACGTAAGTTTTATTACGGCCTTGATGAAAAACAGTTTGCCAACCCTGATCTAGTGCATGCGCCTTGTAGTCTTTGACTTCGAGACTTCTATTTTAGAAAAATATCCCAGCTTGTAATGTGAATTTTTTACTTTTCCAGGAGAAAGCAGGAAAATGTGGACATATTCTAGCATAGACATCCCTGGAACGCGACTGACTCGCACCGAGCGTTTCAAGATCTACCTCTCAGAGTGCGTCGTATGCTCTTGCATTGTTTTCTTTATAGTCTGTGTAGCTCTACTTTTGTATCTATTCTTCCATTTATACAGTACTGTGAACAATTCTGGAAAGATCCAAGAGCCTCTGGTGGAGAGTTGATTTTTGTAAGGACTATAATAATGTACTCTACCGAATGTATGTGATAGTGAGAGTTTATGCATCTCTGTTTTTACACATCCGAAGAAGGTTCCGGTTTAATGTTTGGATTTCTGCTAGTTCTTATGTAATCAGATTCTAAGTTCTTATTCTTTGACTAGTTCTTGCTAACCTAAGTTCTGAAACGATTAAAGTGCGCTTTCGTAATTTTAATTTGATTAAAGAAAATATTTCAGCGAGAAGGCTTCCCTTTCGAATATGTTAATGGGCACTGATAAAGTGTCAGTTTTCCGACTATAATCAACAAAAGATTTAACTTCACAATTTTTCGTTAAAATTGTAAAACGGTTTGTTCGAATATTATTATAGGTTTCAAGAACGTAAGGCCAGCTGCCCCACAAAAGCTTAAAATTTGTGAAACTGGATCATAATTTCGATGTTTCATAAAGCTAATTATTTCCTCAAAATACCTTGGTAATTTGAGCAAGGATCTGAAATGTTACCAACGAGCGACGTTCTATATGAGCAGATGCCTACGGGGTCCGCCCCGAGTCGTAGAGATCGAATAAAGACTTTCATCATAGATTGGGGAGTGTGTTTGTTTATCGCGCTTTTCATAATTTGTTTAGCTCTACTTCTGCACATTATTTTTTTTATTTACAAAACTATATTTCTTTCTGGGTATGAAGAAGGAACTTTGGTAGAGAGTTAAGAGCTTAGATATTCTCGAGATTAGGCCGTAGAATAGATGGAAAATAATGAGAAAGAGACCTTCACTGCCTAGACATTTGTGGTACTCAGTGAAATAAAACTGCCATTGTGATGGTTTAAAAAAGGGTCCTAAAGCAAACTCCAAATGTGATGCCAAATATTGTAAATATTTATGTACATATTCAACCTATTGTAGAGTCTGTAAATAAGTGAAATTAATTAAGAAAATCATTTTATATAAAACCTATGGTATTTATAACTAAGTTTAATTATTTAGTGTCGGTATTTTAGAGCAGATAAATCTGATATAAGTAATCATTAAAGTATTAACCATTACAATAACTTAACTACTTTTGTTTTTGTAACCACATACCTAATGCATCTTGACATTAACCTGCTAAGTAACACATATCGTTATGTTGCGTTATTGCCTGCCTCTTTGGGATAACTAAGACCTTGACAAGGTCAAGGCAGTCATGCGTTATCGGACTACGAGTACAACCTCGAAGTGACCACAGACCAGAACAGACTGCCCGGCGCCCTTTGATGACGACGTGATTGCTTGTGACTTTACATTGTTGCAAACCAGCGCGCCTCAACATTTCAATTAAAAAAAGCCTTTAAATGCTTAAAAAAAAGAGCCTGTTGCTCTATGGTTTTAAATTAGTCACCTATGGCTATTAGGTACTTAGGGTACCTACCTAAGTAATCTAGTTTATTTTATTTATTACTGTTATTTATTATAATTTTCGTTCTGTCAAAGGCAGAGTAGCTATTTTTATTCAATAAAATCACAAGGACCATTTTGAAACGTGTTACATATAAGTTCTACCTAGGTAAAGTGACAGTACCAACCGTAACCAACTCCGAGAAAACTGTCCTATGTTATCAAATGATATTTATTCGAGTACCTACCCACCTATTCGGTTGATAAGGCTAGTTAGGTTATGAAAACTGCAGGGTCACTGACTGCACGTAGGTACCAACATTTTGCTGGCAAGCCAATAAGAAGACCGTGTCTCAATTTCATTCACTGCACTATGTATCCTGATGGGCTCTGTGAGTTTGGCAATGATTGACAAGTACACGTAGATATTTGGAGCACAAAGGGAATTAAATCCGAAGTAACTCGATAACGCAAAACTCCTACACACATTCTGAGGGTTACGCTCCCAATACAATTGCTAAACTTTTTTAACAGGCGTGGGGTTTTTTAAGGAATCACAGTAAATAACCAAGTTTGCGGAAAAGTTACTCTTAATAAGCAATATTTACCATTTATTCCGTTGAAATTTGTTAAGTAGGTAGATTATGGAATTAAAAAACTTACCTGTTATAAAAACTATTTGTTAAAGTTAGGTGAGAAAATAACTTAATTTACCTTTCCGATTATGGTTAATTTTATCCTCAATCAACGAAAGTACTTAGGTAGGCATGTATGTTAACTTTTTTCAAGCGAAATCTCCTCCAAAATTCATTGTCGTCTCATGTGATAAAATTAGGCCTCTCGTAAAAGTCGGATTTTTCTCTCAGGTGGATTTAAATAATTAATGATTTCATATCTTCCCGATTGCTATGTCGTCAATTATTTCAAACACATCCATCCTAAGAAATGACTGTAGGTCTACCATGAGTTGTCACATTTAGATCAGCTGACGTTACTACAGTAGTAATAGTTCGTAACTATGGCATCTATCGAAATTGTTACTCATGGTACCAAATTCTAAACAAATTAATGAGCGCCAACTACAGTCGCTGTAGTACGCTGTGACGTAGGATAGTTAGCTACGTGAGGTTTTAGTACCCAACTATCCGCTAGAGGCGCTGTACAATATTTTCATACATTTTTGTAACTACAGTCGCTAGCGAGTGTAGATTGTGAAAACTCATGGTAGACCCTCAGGTACAAAACGATAAAACTGTCAAACTTTCACCTATAACGTTATAGGTAGGTACCAACCTAATTATCAGGGATATAAAACCCAAGCTGGCCCTTAACGTAGCAGATAATTAAATTCCTCTGATAGAGGTTTTATTCGACCGCTAACTACTAATCTGACAATTTAAAAATAAATAATATTGGTATATTCATCGAATAAAAACTATCTGGTTCTTTATCTGAGAATGGAAAATCGGCCCAGATGTAGGTACTTATTGAATGTGGAGGGATAATAGGGGGGGGTAATAGGCCAAAGAAACAATACTTAGATGGACTGTAAAAGATGATGAGTAAGAAAGGTGCGAGTAGCTACCTACTGAGATGACTGATGATTGAGGGAAATGGAAGAAAAAAACATGATGAGACCCCACATAACGAGGAAAAGGGCAGGAAGGTGATGATTCTAAAATACTAAAACGACAAATAATGTGGTTGGTGAATTTCAGGAATTAACTCACTTAACTATACCGATTAAATTAATTCGGTGCTATAGGTATTCATTTCTTGTCTAAGTACCTACTTAGGTACTTACCTATTTCTGAAAGGTGTTCCGCGTCAGGTTTGCAACTCGACCAACAAAAGCCTGTCGCAACACAACAGGATTTTAACTAAGTAGGTAACTACTAACTTTGATGTTGGTTAGGTACCTATAAGCAGGTAAAGTTTAGGTAAAAGATAACTTTTATTAGTAAGTATTAAATTGTCTGGACTTTTATCAACGGACCCGAAATAATAATTTCAATGATTCAGGGGCTAGGACTAATAGCTAGGAGACGCTAGCTCTCCACAAAAGATGACACGATAATGATACATTAGGTACCTAAAGTAACACAGTGAAAATGTAAAATAGGTACTAGGTACCTACCTACTTACTTCTTATTAACTGGGTCGGGCGGGAATATCCCAATGTTGTTTATTTTTTTTTGTGGGTTTACACATCCAATCCGTCACTTAGGTACTATTGCATGCTCTATCTACCCGAGTTTACTTAATTTTTTAATGATTAGGTAGAGGTAAGTATGTAGGTACTTACCCGATAGATACCTACCTAGATAATTGTACATGAGATTGCTGCCCAATAAAAGATTTTAATCATATGACACAAAGGTCATCTTCATGAAACTAGATAGGTACCTACCTAACCTATTTACCTACACAAGAAATATTGTAAGCAATTATTGCACGAGCTAAGTAGCTACTACTTAGCTCGTGCACTGAACATAATTCAACAGCGACTTCGTCAACGTATCTTATACCTTTAAACGAGCAATTCTTGTATATATATATATATAATCGGAATCTCGGAAACGGCTCCAGCGATTTACATGAAAAATTTAGGGGGTTTCGGGGACGATAAATCGATCTAGCTAGGTTTCATTTTTAGAAAACGTCGTTTACCCAAAAAAAAACCGAGCAAAGCTCGGTCGCCCAGGTACTTCTCAATTAAACGACAATACTCTAGCTCTAGCCGTCGAGGATAAATTTTAGGTATCTATCATTACTTATAAAAAATTTAGGATCGGTTCAGTAGTTCCCAAAATTACTCCTAGAAATAACCATAATCTATATAGTCTGTAAGCTTATTTGGTCTGTGACATGGAATAGCGGCTACCTTCTTACCCGGGCAACGCGAGCAAAGCCGCAGGCAGAACTTAGTAAAAGTATTTATCAATCAATGTCTCTGAGACCGGAGGTTATTTCGGGGACATTTTAGAAAAACTGGATGACTAATTAAACGTCTTCAAACCGACGGCACAAAAACCACCAACCTGTAACGAGGTCCATCACAAAATTTTGTAATACCTAACGTTGTGCATGTAGCCAGGAGTGACCCACGGGGGCTTATGTTGGAAAGATCCGAGTGTGGATTGTTTACATAGGGCGGGCCTCTGCAAATCAAATTTCATGTAGGCTTGTTCTTTGTAAAGTAAGGTTCTTGTGCTTTAGTTATTTTGGCCTAGTCAAAAATATAATGAAAGGTTTAAAATACAATTCTAATGATATCACACTTGGAAAAGATATCGCGTATTATTTTTATAAACTTGCAGTTTGTTACCGTTTGCACCCAAATTATTTAATCCTGTTCTGAAGCTTTACCACGAGCCAGCTCTTACAAACCATCATGTTTCAGAAACGTCACAAAACTACTTCAATACAATTTTTATAGATCATGGTAAGTACGAAATATCAAAGTTATTTACTTTGATATTCCCAAAAGAGCTTGTGGTAAGCCCTCAAGGGCCATGATCTATAAAAAATGTATTTTTGTAGTGTTACTTCAAGCTTGAAACTTTGACGTTTCTGAAACATGGTGGTTTGTAAGGGCTTATGGCAAGGCCCCAGTAGGTCTACCATGAGTCACAATCTACACTCGCTAGCGACTGTCGTTAAAATATGTATGAAAACTTGTACAGCGCCTCTAGCGGATAGTTGGGTACTAAAACGTCACGTAGTTAACTATCCTACGTCACAGCGTACTGCAGCGACTGTAGTTTGCGCTTCATTAATTTGCTTAGAATTTGGCACCATGAGTAACAATTTTGACAGATGTCATAGTAACTTACTATTACCTACAGTTACTGTAGTAACGTCAGCCGGTCAATGTGACAACTCATGGTAGACGTACTGACCGAGGTTTCAAATAGTTAGACACCAAGAGGGGCTATGTTCTTACCCCCCCTTCCTGCCTGGCTAAGCTCACGTGTAGCTTTTTGCCTTCCTGCCGCCGATCGTTCACCCGTCCGACTGGAGTGGAGATTGACAAGACGAAAATAAACCGACGACACTACGACGATTTACACTTCAGTCTGCAGAATGTAATGAAGTTCATCTACAAATACAATGAACTCGTTGCCTTGGCCAGCAGCAGTATAACTTTTTCACAGACCGTGACGGTGGACCAAGAGGTCGCTCGGAGTTAAACGCGAATATTATCTATGCGCTGTAGGTGTAACCTATCAATTAAACAAAGCAACCACCCATGCAGGTGCGTTTAAAATATGGTTGGATAATCTCTAGGATGTCTCTAGATTTAGTAGTCTAGTATTATGAATTCGTGGTAAGGCCCCAGCTCTACATAAACGATTTCTAGCAAAGTTGACATTCTACAAACGGTGACAAATAGTTTGTTGAAATTATACATTTTGCTAGGTTTCGCTGGTAGAAAGAGAACTGTCAAATGAGGCAGAATGTAGGTACTTAAACTTTTTTTGCATACCTAATCCTACAAATATTGGGACGCAAGTGAAAAACAACCTCAAAAGTTTATAACATTAATCTTTATCTTATATCCTACATAATTATAGTAGGTAAACATCTCTGATCTCATCTCTGCCTACCCCGTCGGGAAACAGGCGTTATTTTATTTTATGTATGTAAACATTACTTAATCAGAATGAAAGCCGTCGCGAACATCTACGTAATAAAATGTTTCACTCTCACGTCCATTCCTAGAACGGAAATAAGTACAGCCGGAAAATTGCAGATTGCGAGACCAAGTTGAATTTTCAAATTTTCAACAAGGTAGTTTCAATTTAGGTACTGGCGGGGTAAAGAGCAGATTGAAGACGTAACAGATCAATATCTTGTGGATTTCGTTTAGATCCGCCAAAATGGTTTTTGATTTCCGGGTTAACACAGAAGTAAAAAAAATAATTAAGTTGGCATGTACTGAAACAAATATCTCTCTTTGGTTATTTTAAGGTATTGACGACCTTCACGGTACCTAGTATTTGCACTGTGAATATACCTACTTTAATAGCGATAGAGCACAAATAATGTAGGTAATCATTTGGGTAAATTCTAATCAATGTTTTGCCACGTATCGTGATTCCCAAAGTCACACATCTAATGCGTTATCAATTTCAGAAATTATAAAAAGATGCGTAAGCGCACCGTTACCCACTAATACAAGATTGAAATTTATTTAGTAGCGTGACAGCCGCCTTCTGAGGCGCACCAGCGTTCACGTCGTGCCAAAAATTAAGTAATACCTCGTGGATAACGTGTGCACGGAAATATGGTGAGTTTTCAGTGATCATTCTAAAGTGTTTGTGTTGTGAATTATCTGCAATTATTATTTAAGTATATTTTTTGAATACTTTTTACACACTAGCACGTGTTCAATTCATCGCATTCGCACCTAATAAGTAAGCAAGGTAGCAAATCTAATTGCTGCATTTTCTTATCTACACGTATTATTTATTATTCATACTCGTATTACATAGAAGCAAAGTTTGTTTGTTTATATGTAGGAGGTAGGATATCTCCGAAACTAGCTACTTATCCGATTTCAAAAACTTTTTCACCGATGTTTAGAATGAGTTTTCAGGATATATTTTATGAAGGTTAGATACCTCGCGGGCGGAAGCTAGGTCATATAATACTAGGTACCTACTGGTGCATAAAACTGTTTTTAACCATGACGATTTTAGATGCCTTATTTATTACCTACTTAATAATTGATAAGCATTTGCAGACAGATCAACGTAGGCAAGGAACCGGTGCAATTTCGCAAAGCGGAATACCAATTTGTAAAACCGGTATAAACATAATTACTCAGTAGTAGGAAAGAGAAAAATCTGTCTCAGGAGTTTTAGCTTGAACATTTTAATTTATGGAGGTTGTACCTACAACATTTATACGTTCAAAAGTTCTATTTCACATTGTATCGGAAACCTTATTCAGGAAATACATTTTTTAACGAACATTTCTACATAATCTAAATTTATATCATAATTTTATTCATGTCACTAGTTCTTTGAACCAGTGTGGTAAAGGAGTTAAAGTGCGCCTCAGTATGTGAAACTATTTTTTTTATAAAATATTATCTGAAGACTTATGTATTTTGTAGTTCATGTTGTGTGATGTTGTTTAGATATCTAGGTAAGTTTAATCTTGGCAATAAAAATTACTTCTGGATTATGGCTTGATATAACGTATGATATCAGTTGAGAAGATTAAACGGAGTTCCTAATTGTATAAGTTGTAGGTACTTTCATGCCTTTATATATTTTATCACTAAATTTGAAATATTTTAAACATAAATACATAATACATGGTGCCCATTGCGCCAAGTTAATTACGGTTCTACTCGCGTCGTCCGCAAACCCTTCTTGGAAGGACCTTGTTACGTTGTCTGAAATCCATTCATGGTATACCCTTAACACACCTGGCAACAGTAGCCTTTATGAAAGATAAAAATCTGCTCTACCATTAAAATTTCCACGCGCTCGTATCCTTTGTATTTGAATCAATGCGGTTCACAAATCCAGGATGCGTATGAATGCGGGTCGGTGGCCCCGTTGTGATTTTTAACCAATCTCAAATAATTTTTGAATAGTTTTGTAACCAGATAGTTGATTTCCGAAGTCTTTAGACCGACAATACTGACCACACACTCATACGAACTTATACGCCTTGACAGAAATGTTCGGCCTTAGCATGTATTCTAGTTTTTATCACCTGGGCCAGTTTTTAGATGAAGTAGGCTTAGCCAGCACCTAATAGGACTCGTACCTTCCTCTCAGCTAAGACGGCCGTATCCACAGGAAAAACATGGTCAATACGCGCGGAAGCGACTAAGCCGCGGGTTTATCAGAAATATGACCGCCCTAAACGTTGCTTTACTGTCCTACCGGATAAAACGATGAGCATCCACTCGTTTATAAATGATACAGTACCTACCAAACGCCAATTTCAATTGAGTATGAACGTGCAAGTGTCACTTAAGTTCTGCTAAGTTAGTATCTATTGGGTAATGATCGCTGGGGTTAGCACGCGTTTGGTGATTTAAGAATCTCTTTGTTGCTGATGTCAAGATTAATTTCTATAGATTTTGAGTGTTTTCGCACTCGACGTTTGTCTATCAGCCAGGGCGTGTCAGACCTGACAATTCAGAACGTGCAGCCCTGGGGCCCTACTACAAGCTCTTACAAACCATCATGTTTTAGAAACGTAAAATTTCAAGCTTGAAATAACACTACTTAATACATTTTTTTAAAGGCCACAGTACAAAATATCAAAGTTATATTACTTCGGGATTGCCCGAAGAGCTTGTGGTAAGGCCCCTGAAAGTCAGAGCCACAGCAAGAGTATTTTTTTATGTACGGACAAAATACTAAGTCGTGTATTTATGCTGCCACGGATCCGACATAGATTAGCCGATCTACAGATCTTACTTAGGTTTCTACACTCAAGGCGTCTCTACGTTTCACTGTGACATTGATCAGTAAAATGTACGAATTACGAGAGAACGGACTCGCTAGTGGAATTAACATTCTGAACTAGTGCTAAAGGCTTCGGCATGTCAAGTGCAATAGACAGGAATAATCGACTCTGGCTCATAATTTACACTTTAAAATATCTAAGAATTTAAATGAATATTTAACGTGTGAAGAGAAGGTTACATTAATATTTAGCGCGTGATGAGTAGGTACCTAGGTAGGCAACAAGGTAATGAAAAATTTTGTAACTAACCAGATTCAATCGGTTGATTTTGATTTTTCCTCCCAATGCTTCGGCTTCAATGGAAACTGATCCTATAAGCTTTGATATTACGATGATAAATATAGAAAAGGATCCACCTAGTGGGAGGGTTTTATTATGGCGTAGCTCCACGTCTCATATTCTGAGGGTAATTTTATATACCTGCTGATTTTTCACGAAAACCATTTTTGCGTATGAAATTTAGGTTTGCATAAAAAACAATGCGAACTAAGTTTGGGGGGAGTTTCACTAGTTTCATAAAGAACTCGATTTTATGAGATGGTAACATGTTGGTTCGGGCATACGATCAATATGCAGTTAGGTTAACTGCTGATGTGATGATGCTATTATAAAATCATTCTTTATTTAGAAACAGTTTGCGTTTTTTAAACGTCATAGAATTCTAAACATCTAGTACCTATCACACGTGAAATGTTAGTGAACAGACTGTTGTTATATATATTCCAGATTATTTATACAGCGTCAAATATAAGTGTTTACTCAATTACTAGACACTAGTGCATGGATTTTTTAATAGAGTAGATGAGTCCAGCACCGTCTTCTCATTGTGAGCTGTAGACAAAAATATATTCACACGATTATTCGACTATTTTTAACCGATCATCTAGTTATTTAAGTTAATGAACAAGAACATTTAGTATCTGAAAACAAGCGAGTAGGTTAAACGAGATCTTGATGTCGGAACTAATGAATATTGTCACGCGCTCATGCGTTTGGTCTAATTCTCAAATGATATAAATAACAAAGAGATAATCTTGCTCTACTTTTTCCTGAAAATCTTTGTCTTTTTAATTTGATTGCGTTTCGTCTCATCAGCTGAAGTAGATTGAAGGTTAGCTATTTTTGAACTGTCATACTCTACTTTGAACATAAGTGTATTGACGGGTGACAAACACGAATGTCGAACTGTAATCGCAAAGAGGATAGTATAAACAAAAGAAGAAGTAATCGCAAAGTCTGTGGAAAGGACTTGGAAAGGCAAGGATCTCTAATAATAACAAATCGATAACACCACAAGCACGTGTCGCAAGCAATTTTTTCCGGAAAATTTCCTGAAATCTATATTAATCAGCAAGATGGAGTCTTGGTATAACGGAAATAAGCAATCAATCGCGATTTTAGAACGGACGTAGTAATAAGTGACCGATAGGTTGGTAGGTAGATATAGACTCCGATTCCCAACAGGCTGTACCTAGGTATCTACCTAGGAAACCTATAAATAGTGTAAGTAAAAGTTTATCTACCTACGTTAGCCAAATTAGTTCAGTCATTTGGTAGTCCTGAATCAAACCTCAATAAAAGTGTTTTTGCAGATAGTTTTACGAATAGGTTACTTATTAAAATCTATTGCGATTTAAAAAAGTCAAAACTGAGCATTATCGTAGTAGGCATGTACATATAATTATATTCTGTGGCATAGTTCTGGAATGGTGAAAAATGTACCCAAAATATCATGATTAATTAATTAGAACGTTTGTTCACGGCAAGCTATTATGTCGATGGTCGGCCAATTTGTTTCGGCTGTCGGAGGCCGCGTAGACAGATGGTCAGTCACTCAAATGCCATTATCAGATAGACAAAATAGGTATAATTGTTCACAAGACCCATGTTTCAAACGTACCATACAAAATCACATCAATAACTTGTTTCTTATCGCACGCATCACCACGCATCGTAAAGGCTAGTTTAGACCCCGCGTCCATTACTGAAGAGCAGATTGAAACGCGCTACGTCAGCTTGTATCGATTTATTTGACAAGCAAAATTGATTCGGCTGCCATTGTTATTTGCTTACTGCGACGGCGCAGCTTTTTTCTGTGCGAGACGTGAGAGTTTCTAAGACGGTCAGGCATGGATCGTTTTGAATAAGAAATAATTAATTGAGCGAGCAAAAATCCCAGTGGCAAGTAGAGCGGTTTGGCGTTGGATGTTTGTATATTCGAGTATAAATAAGTACCTAAATTTCATGCAGATTGGGTAAACGGTTCTTAAGTTATGTTCTAACAAACATATGGTACATAAACATAAAACGCCAAATCGCCCTACCTGACACTGAGATTTTCGCTCGCTTCGCTCGCTCAATCAATAGAATCGACAACGATTGACTCACAGGTAGCTGTAGTGAACCTACGTGATTAATTACGAATTCAGTGGTCACCATCGGAAGGATATAAAACGGCTATATTAATAAACGTAGATATGATCAGTACATCTAGGAAAATCCCACCTAAAAGATATGAATCCAAGGTCCTTTATTTGTTCTCCAAGCAATATAATTGGTTTTATTACACGATCAACAAATCAATCAAAATTGCTTGGAAATTATAACATGTAGAATAAGATATTATATCATACCTGCTAGTAACAAAAACTAGTGTTACTAGTTACAATAATTTACTTAGGTACCTCCTTTTAAACGTTATCCTCAAAGTAATCTCTAGCGCTGAACATTAGCATACAGTATGTTTTTAGGGTTCTGTACCTGAAGGATAACCGACGTAACCATAATTATACTAAGCCTTCGCTGTCCGTCTGTCCATCCGTCTGTCTGTCAGCGAGCTGTATCCCATGATCCGTAATAGTTAGAGAGCTGTTTTTTTTTTACAGAATGGATATTTCTGTAGAAAAAAATAATAAAGATAAATTAAAAAGTACCCAGGTACATAGTTCAAGATTTAATACCGTGAGTCCGACTCGCAAATGGCCGTTTTTTTTATAAATATGACAACAAAATAAAGCCTTCGTCTAGTTAATTCAGCTGGGCCTTTATTTACATACCGATATTTTGAGCTCTATCTCTGTATACAAAGGCTTTCAATTTGAATTAAAATTATATTCAGGCTTCATGCTCCAGGTACTAACGATTCTATCATACGCATCAGGGATGTAATATGCGAATACCAAAGTTTTACCGAAACGAACTCGGTAGTTGGTTTATTGATGGAACCAACGAAAGAAAAAACTGACTGAGGTATTGCATACAACGATCATCATCATTCTCCTGCCCTTATCCCACGCTAAGTGGGGTCGGCACAACAAGTTATCTTTCACTCACTCCTATCATTCGTCAACTTTGAGTCTACTCCTCTTACATTCATATCATCTTTCGTATGTATTGCATATTTATAAGGATACTAGCTGTCCCGCCAGCGACTTCGTTCACTTAAAGTATCTAAACTGAGTTTCAAACACATCACACTACTCATAAAAATCCCATACTAACTTTGACACCCCATTTGACCCCTTTATGAAGGTTATATTGAAAAATCCTGAAACACGTATCCATTCGTTTTGCATTTACAGTACACAAACAAAGTTTCAGACCAATCGCACGACCCGTTAAAAAGTTCCCATACAAACATTGACCCCACATTTGACCCCTTTTTGAAGGTTAAATTGAAAAATCCTGAAATACGGTCTATTTATTTTGCATTTACAGTACACAAACAAAGTTTCAAACCAATCGCACCACCCGTTAAAAAGTTCCCATACAAACATTGACCCCACATTTGACCCCTTTTTGAAGGTTATATTGAAAAATCCTGAAACACGTGTTCATTCATTTTGCATTTACAGTGCACAAACAAAATTTCATGAAAATCGCTCCACGCGTTAAAAAGTTTCATACTAACGTTTTCACCCTTTTTCACCCCCTTAGAGGTGGAATTTCCAAAAATCCCGCCTTAGTGGGTGGTTTTGTTATAAAAGGAAACCACCTTCCAAATTTCAGCGTTCTAGCTTCAGCGGTTTCGGCTGGGCGATGATAAATCAGTCAGTCAGTCAGTCAGTCAGTCAGGTTAAGCTCTTATATAGATATAGATGAGTAGACTATTGATGGGTATAAGTGAAACATCAAGGGATGAAATTTTCAAGAAGCTTATGTCAAACCACTTCTCTAATGCTTTTCGATTTTTGTTGATATGCCACGTGATAAAAATCACTTAGGAGAATTTATATTTTTATAAAAAAAAACATCCGAAAAATCCGAAAGGTACATCCTTATTTTACACACTACATCCTTATTTAACATCACTATTGAAATTCAACACGGTAAAACAGTTGATGCAAAAACCACGTCGGCGTTGGAAAATGTAAAATGTATTTATTTGGAATAACAGACAGTAGGTATGCGTTACGCGTATGTATACGAAATCGTATTCGAATTCAGTCGTGCATTCATGGATTTATGAAAAACTAGCTTCCGCCTGCGGCTTCGCCCGCGTGGTACCTACCTACCTACTTTGAAAAACAAAAACGAATCTATCCCATTGGAACCGTACAATTTTCCGGGATTTAAAGTAAGCTATGTGCTCTTCCAGACTATTATCTATCTCTGTGCCAACTTTAATCCAGATCCGTTAAGCCGTTTCAGCGTGAAACATCACAAATCCATACATACAAACTATCACGTTTATAATATTAGTAGATGTATGTGCGCAGTGTGATTGCTCTCAAACGGTGTAGGAAAACATCACAAGAGAACCCACGGCTCAGCTCGGCACGTTTAACCACATCTTTCCCGTGAGGATAGTACGTACCTATACTTAGTTGTTGGGCAAGTCTACCCCATCTAAACACTGACCCAGGCACTACAACTGTCAATTCTGCGTGATAGTTTTCATTAAAAACAATCATAAATAGGTAAAAAAAATAAAAAATAAATAAAGTAAATATGATCACGACTGTAATCCCCCGGGCTCGGTAGATATCTTCCTCAGATCTTTAGTTACTTAGATCTTTGAGGACATCTAAAGAGGGTAGTCAGAGGCACGTCCAAACATGACATTTGGTACATGCCCACATTTTGCACATTCGTTAGTATTCCGTACGTGACAGGTTGCAAGCCCATCGCCGCTTATAAGAATACTAACTTATGACACATATGTACCTTCGAATTTTTAGGGTATGCCGGTTTCCTCACGATGTTTTCCTTCACCGTTTAAGAGCACTGGCATTGCGCACATAAATTTTTCGAATGGAAAAACTCATTGGTGCACGACCAGGTATGAACCCACGTCCTACGGATCGTGAGGCAGGGGTGCTACCACTACACCACCAGCGCTCTTATACATAAAATCTATAAAAACTTTACCATAAGAATTAGATAGAAAAAATACTACTTACATATTAGAAACAGTAACAGCTATTGATTTTTTTGTAGATACTCCTAATACAAAGATTTGCCGTTTTACAACCGGTACGATGATGTTTGACGAGGAACTTTATAAACCTGAAAGTTTTGATCGACTCGTGAATAGGGAACGAGCGGCTCACAGCCTCTTGTCTCTTGTCCGATCTGGTTTATATTACCTAACAACATTGTACCAACTTATATCTTTCGCTTTTTATCAGTTCATACAAAAGCAGCTTTCTGTTTCCGAGAATCACGCAGCAGGTAGGAATGCCGGCAATGGGATTCGAGTAAAACTAATTCTGGATAACTTTATGCCTTTATCATTTTGATACAAAACTAAAGTCGAAAAAAATTAGTGCCAGCATTATTTAGTACCTAGTCATATTTTTAATAGGTAGGTACCTACTCAATCATAGATGGATGGACTATGTGAAAGACAAAATGAGAAAGGTGTGAGTACTGAAATAACGGGTGACAGAGAGAAATGGAAGGAGACAGTTGTGCCGGCTCCACATAACGTGGGATCAGGGATATAATGATTATAAGTAGGTACTCAACATCATGAAGATGATTGGTTAAGGATCTGAATCAGTTGACCGATAGTGCCATATTTGGGCATCGGTCTTTAAATAACTGATTCTACTGGTTCAGTGAACCTTTAAAAACGATCTATGGGTAACTCAACTGATCCGGATCGCTGTCAGTGGAAAAAACGCCCCAAAGTTGCAGGTAAATAGGTGTAGAAAAATAGTGTTTACTTTTGACCAAAGTTCAAAGTATACGAAACTTTTATTCACTTCATATTTCGCGTTGAAAGTTAAAATTCCCGCCGTCTCATAGCCGGATTCACCGAAGGGAATACGATCCTTACATTTTCCCCGCTCCAGTTGAATCCTAAGTTTCAGGAAATTGCATTGGGATCGGTTTCGCGCTTTATCCGAACTCACAATTTGCTGAACATGAAACTGAGCAATTAGTCTTTATTGATCGCAATGTTGTGGCTTTGGTAACAATGCTTTAGGTGGGTTACCTACCTACTAGTTTTATAATATCTACCTCTGCCTAAGGAGCCTTTGAGGAGCACATTAATCCATTCACCACATTGGTTCGATAGAACTGGTGACACTATAAGAAGACGAAGAAGAAGTATTACAAACAGCCGCAGACATTACTATTTCAATTCTTGAAATGCGAATAAAACTCGTCTCGATGAATTATAACTAGGAATCTGTATATTTCTGCGTTTTCTATGTCTTAAAAACTCATCAATAACCCATTGTTCTTGTTCAACTTACACAATTGTACCTAAAGACAAATCAGTTATTTATAATGGTAGTTTTCATTCTTTGTTGCTGGGAGGAACTAGACCTTTTTGAAAATACAATAAAGCCCATATTTTTTACTTGCACAAAATGGCTTTTGCTTCCAATTATCTCATAACGACTCGTTCGTTATTGAGTCATGGTCAACGTCAATAGATGCGAGATACCTGCTACTTGTAGTGTAGGTAGCTACTTAGAATAGATATTCCGTTTTATTTTAACGTTAGTACTCAATTTACTCGTAAGTAGTCAATTTAAAAATCATACTGCAAAGATGTTAAAAATTACAAAAAAACCTTTGAATTTTTTATTAAGGAGTAGAATCAGATGTTTTCCTTGCAGAGGAGATTTTTTTAGATAGACTATTATCATCATAGGTACCTACCCAGTGCGTTTATATGATAGTTTTTTTTAATAACAGCAGATTGTTAAACGAATGTGTGGGTACCTCCTCTAAGTTTAGCGTGGCAATATTAGGCTTTTGGCATTGGTTTGAGTGTTGTGGTAATTATGAACATTTTGACTGAATACTTACAAATTTTAGGCTTCATTAGCAGGAACATACCAGTCGGTTTTAATGATTCATTGGCTTCATTACGAATACGTAATTGCCAATTTATGAAATCGACCGTAAAATTCCTAAATATAAAAACCTAAAGCAATCAAATTGGCGAAATGTTTTGAGATTATAACATAACACCAAAAGATTAATTCTGGAGGTACCAAACCAGTGAAGCTTGGAATCTATTGCCCATTCATATAAGTGACCGCACTGAGCGTTTCTTGCTCAGACATCGCCAAGCGACACTTTTACGTTAGGGTGTTACCAGACCAATCGATCGATCGTCGATCGACGGCATCGTTTGATGGTAGAATGGAATAGTCGACGTCGATCGATAGTTTCTACCAGACCAATCGATCGATCGTCGATCAACGGCATCGATCGATAGTAGAATGGAATAGTCGACGTCGATCGATAGTTTCTACCAGTCGATCAACATCGATCGACGTTGATCGATGCCATCGACGGGCAATCGATCGATTGGTTAGTCGAACAGTATCTGTCGATCAATTGAAGTTACTAGACCAGTCGATCAACTTCGATCGATGCCGTCGATCGACAATCGATCAATTGGTCTGGTAACACCCTTACGTCTCCACAGCCTGAGGCGCGCGTGATGTGCAAGCCATTCATGGCGCATGTCTCATTGAATCATGATAAATTTATGATGTTTCATATCATGTTCAACTTTTTCAGGTACTCCTAACATCTCTAGCGGTTATTCTATCAACACTAGCGCTATGCTCAGGCGCACTAGTCAAGCCCCCCAGTGGCAACGGTAACTTCGAGTTGTTGATCCTCCACAACAATGATATGCACGCCAGGTTTGAGCAGACGTCACAACAGAGCGGCGCCTGCACTGCAGCGGATAGGGAGGCGGGGAAATGCTACGGCGGTTTTCCTAGAGTAGCTCATGTGTAAGTCTTATTCATATACAGTACTCTTTCTATAAAATAAAAAAATAAATAAATAAATATGATCACGACTGTAATCCCCAGGCTCGGTAGATATCTCCTCAGATCTTTAGTTACTTAGATCTTTGAGGATATCTAAAGGGGGTAGTCAGAGGCAAATCCAAACATGACATTTGGTACATGGCCACATTTTGCACAGTAGCTAATATTCCGTACGTGACAGGTTGCAAGCCCATCGCCGCTTATAAGAATACTAACCTATGACACATACCTTCGATTTTTTGGTTCTAGGGTATGCCGGTTTCCTCACGATGTTTTCCTTCACCGTTTAAGAGCACTGGCTTTGCGCACATAAATTTTTCGAATGGAAAAACTCATTTGGTGCACGATCAGGTTTGAACCCACGACCTTCGGATCGTGAGGCAGGGGTGCTACCACTACACCACCAGCGCTCTTTCTTTCTGTTATTAATGAAATAAAAGAGAAAGGGACAGCTTGACTTCTTTACTGAAGATTTAACAGACTTGCTTGACAAGTAGTATTGGCAAGCTCTATCATTATCACTACATATTTTAAAACAAAATGCTCCGCCACGTCTGTCACAGAATTTCATGCTGTTTTTACCAATGGATAGTGATTCTCGAGGTAGATTTTAGTTCTAAGATTTTAAGTCGCGATAACCGACATCCACGAAAGCGAAGCCGCGGGCATCAGCAAGTTACATAATAACCAACCTCCCCCTAGGGAGACGGAGAATGCTAGCGGTTTATCAATAATCCAAATTCAAAGCAACATCACCATGATGATAACGACAACGGCATTAGGGATCTCCAAACCACCCTACTCATTAAAATATTTCTGTTCAAATTGTTGTAGGTTTTAATTAGCGTACAGACGTATCAGACTAAAATCTAAAATAAAACTAAAATAAAGCCTTTAACAATATGTATTTTTACTAGTTGCCAAGGTCGATTATGAAGTAAATCGAGAAAAACTCGAGTACGTAGGTACAAAAAACTTAGGCAGGCCGCACACCAGCGCCACATGCTACAGGCATCGCACTTTTACGTGGGCACAATAATTGCGCTACAATTCAGCTTGCTACAAATGTGTTGTATACGCGCACATCGGAAGCACAGTTGTACCGTGGCACCGCTCGAAGAATGTTGACATCATCGTCTGACGACGACGATTTCTTGATGTGGCGATTAATGAGAAAGAAAAGACGTTATTGGGTGCATCCGTTTAATCAAGATTGTACAATTTTCGCCAATCTTAGTCCAAATAATTTCTGTAATCCGTCTGTTGCTATAATCAGTGACGTAAATGTGCGATGCGTGTAGCCTGTGGCCCTGGTGTGCGCCCTCCCTTACAGTTATAATAGCCGCGAAAAATTAGAAAAGTCAAAGTTCAAAACTGTACCTAAATACAAATTCCGATAATCAATCGAAAACACATCTAAGTATCTTGTTTTAAAACATTCTTGTTGGATGATGATACTTACTAAAAAAATAAATTCTATTTTTTTTCCTTTCATTCTACTGATGTAGGTAAACTTAAAACTATTGGAAACGTGATAAAATTAGTTTTGAATTCAGCTAGGTAGTTCTGTTGCAAAATCGCAATTCAATACCGGGCACGTATCCATTTGTGCATATAGACAAAAGTAGGTACGAAAAAACATGAATTTCATATTTTTTTACACATTTTCTACAGAATTTCTGTTACTGAGCCAGTTAAAGAAATTAAGCTTTAATGAACAGTTCGGTAATGCGTGAATATGAGTTTTAGAACTACGCAAAGTAACTCAGAGGTTCTCGTGATCATCATCATCTTCCTGCCCATTTCACACGTTATTTATTGTTAAATTTAGATCTCGAAGGATAGAGATAGTTGGCGTGACGAAACAGGTTTAAATAAAAAAAACAAACATGATCGCGACCAGGGCTTGGAAACCGGAAAAAAATTCAAACCAGTATCGCTCTAAATACCTACACTTTTCGGTTACGTTCTACCGCAACCTCTATTAAAACGGTTAGTAAAGAACGACAAATCCAAAAGGGTTTCGCTCAATAAACCGGTTAGAATGAAATTATTTCGTTCTTTTCCATATTAGTGACCTCCGCGACGCGCCCGCTCTTATTACGACACACGAAGCTCGCATTAACCGGTTAATCTAAGTTCGAGTTAAGGTTTTGAAAGAGGTTGCGCTCCGAACGCTATTATCGAAATATCGGCTAATACCGGTTTTTTTCAGGTAAATTATTAACCGGTTCCAAGCCCTGATCGTGACTGTAATCCCCAGGCTCGGTAGATATCTCCTCAGACCTCTAGTAACTTAGATCTTTGAGGATATCTATAGATTTAAATACATACAACTAGCTGAGCCGACAGACGTTGTTTTGTCTTAAAACCTTCTCCTTACAATAACAAACAAACAACATAAAAATAGCGAAATCGGTCCAGCCAAACGCGTGATGCCGTGACCGAGGGAAATAGGGACTCATTTTTATATTATAGACTAGCTGATCCGGTGAATTTCGTATCACCTACTATTCTTCGCAATTTTTTTTATTTTCTCACCATTTAAACCTTCCCTGAACTCGAACGAATATTTCAAAACCGAATAAGCGAGAAAACGAAATAGCGAGACTAACGAACAGCAATTTATTTTTATATATAAGAAGAAGAAGATGTAGGTTTAAATATCCTCAATAATTATTTTTGGCAGTGTGAAAGAGGCTCGCAGGGCTGCTCAAACCGGCCAAGGGCCCCCGGTCCTATACCTCAACGCCGGCGACACGTACACCGGCACAGCTTGGTTCACCATCTACAAGTGGAAGATAGCTGCTGAGTTCATAAACGCGCTCCAGCCCGATGCCGTCGTAAGTACAAACTCGATCCGTTCTGCTTTTTGTCGAGATTTTTGTGACATGGCCGTGATGTTTTTGTGTCGTGCTTTAGAATGTACAAACTCCTTCATCTATGCCGTGACATCCTTAAGATAAGAGTGGAGATAATGTGTGATATTTACACTGTTCTTTCTCTACGATCGCTAGAATACTAAATAATGTTATTTGATTTTATGCTGTGTTCAAAGAAATGAAATACTACGCTAGAGAGCTAATTTCATATTTCACTTCTACGTGTAAGAATCTCTGAATCTTTGTTTTATCAATGAGCAAGATTCTTACGTAATTGATTAACTTCCCTAAATATTTCAGACATTTATTATTATTCTCTCTCAACGGAAATTACGCCATTTCCTACAAGTGCAAATACCCACAAGTTATCAGATAGTTTATTCAAATATGCACAAATTATAATTCCTTCATACATTTATGTCACCTGTGTTTATCAACATTATCGCAGATGTTTTGTATGTTATCATTGTCAGTGAAAGTCAACCTGTTTGCCTTCGTCGTCTTTTATTGTAAGCTTGTGCACACTGCGGACCGTATCGTTAAAGCTACGTAGCGTATATTGTTGCCAGCGTAGGCTATTTTAAAATTCTAAATGCTAACTCACCCTACAAATAAATGAATGCTCTATACAAAAAACATGGGGGGCATTCATAAAATACCGTACTACAATAATCTAAGTTTCTCAGTACCTAGATACTATGCTGTGTTGCATCAAATGACTTTTCCGTAATGACTGATTTGAAATCCCGCACTATTGTTCCGACGTTTCTTCCTTTCTCCTAGACAGACACAGTCCTAAGAAAAATAAAGACGAACTACATTTATTCTGTCAGCATTTGCTCTACATTACTTATTTGTTAAAAAAGAGGCAAAGCGTTGCGTGCGATACGTTCGGCTCGTCGATGTGTACGAGTCCTTACAACGTGTTTACAACTGTGGCGTCTACGTAAATGTTCTATAAAACAATTTGTACTTGTGCCGTTCTGCTTGTATCAATTGAAACTGATGCATAACAATGAGTGTCGTCATTCCGAACTGCTTAATCAGGTAACTACCTATTTAACTACTTTAAAGGAGACAGACTCAAAACACTGTCACAAACTCACAATTGTGGTTAATTATTGGAGCTAAATAATTAGGCTATCGCGTAAATTTGGTATAGGTGGCCTCTTCGTTGGAAAACAGAAAATCCATCACAAAATTCGAACGTCCATTGGAATTTTGTCATCAACAAAACCGAACTCAATTACACAACCCACGCAGGGTCGTAGTTAAGAGATATTGCGGTTAAAAATCTACCATCAAAACTTGAAAAACTAATAAGCTACAGAGAAATAACAAGTTAAACCACCCCCGGGAAATATAAAGTTTTCGAATCGGAAAACGTAATAGAACCGCCCAATGACGTAACGGTTGCTCAACACAGTATGTTATCCATCTAATGATAAAACTGCTTACATTATTAAGTCTAAAACTTAGAGCAAAACTAGATAAAAAAAGTTTCCAAGAATCTGGCTACAGCTCTAACTGTAACGTCAAAAATAGATGGATTTAAAAAGGATAAAAAATTGTGGATAAGACCAAAAATCCGGACAAGACGCGATTTGCGTCGTAGCAATTTGAGTCATAATATCACCAACGATAATGATAAATATGCCAATTCAACAGTATTCACAAATGATAAAGCACAAATGGGTATTCATAGCTAACCAGGCGCACTCGACTTTCAAAATTATGATGATTATGAGGATTACGAAAATTATACGGAACGAATCACTCCTAATCCAAAGAGGTAAAAATAACTTGTTTTCCACATGTTAGTCAATTTAGTCATGGACTAAGATGAAACTATTGAATAGCAAAACCTTTTTTTGCTAACTATACGTACACAAATGCCTGGCTATGGTACGAAGTATATACGCATTGCGTTTTTCGGCGCACTGAACGAAATGACATTTGCAAAGTGCTTTTGTATGTATGTACCTACTGGTGGAATGATGAACAATGACGACAGAAAATCGATACGAGACAAATTGGAACGGCTCTCGTGTCAGTTTCCATCAGCGACCACTGCGCGTCATTTTTCAGTCCTGCACTAGCTACTATGGAATGGATTCGCTTGGCGCTGGCTCAAAGTCCAACACAGATTTGTAATGTGAGAGTTCGTATTTAATGTCTGTTAGTGAATGTGGCAGGTCTTCGATAATTATAATAGGAATTTATAGACATAATACATACGTATTACGTATTAAAACCATAATCAGAAAAATAATGTAGATAACAAAGAAAAAAAAGAAAATAGTGACGATATCCTTATATAAATTGCGTGAAAGTGATTTATAAGAAATGGTGTAAAAACTAGTAAGTTTACTTCTTTTTTACAAGACTAACAAAATAAACTAACCAATAAAATAAGAATTTCGAAAATAACAAAAATTGCAAACTAAAACGTCCAACACAACACAATGCTTTGGGATTTCATTTTCATGATCATGCTATATTTTGAGTGGTGGTTATTGAATTTTTTGTTTGGTAAATAAACGCTATTTCAAACATAAATGCAAAAGTTTCGATGATTGTTTTGTTGTACAATCGATTTTTTTTATTCTTATCTGATTATACTTACTTTTGTGTTTTTATTTCAGTCTCTCGGCAACAACGAGTTTGAAAAAGTATCAAACGAAATCTCTCCTTTTCTCAAAAATATTCACACGAAGATATTAACAAGCAATATCATTCTGAAAACAGCACACGATAACAAAAACATACAGAAATCCATCATCATTGACGTTGAAGGTGTGAAAGTGGGTATTGTGGGCTACCTAGCACCTGATTCGAAAATCCTAGACACAACAGGTGAAATAGAATACATCGATGAAGTAATTGCACTAAAAGAAGAAGTAGCAAATCTACAGGCTCAGAATGTCAGCATCATAATAGCTCTAGGACATTCCACACCAAAAAGAGACATTGAAATCGCAACAGAAGTAGATGGTTTGGACTTGGTGATTGCAGGACAAAATAACAAATTCTACTGGAATGGCACCACCACTGATTATGGAGCTAGAAATAAGCCTATTACTGTTACTCAAAAATCAGGTAGAAAAGTTTCAGTCATTCCTTCTTCTTCATACAATAAATACCTTGGAAAACTCGTGGCCACATTCGATACAGAAGGAGAAATTATTAATTACAATTCAACGCCTATTCTTCTAAACTCAGAAGTCTTACAAGATGAAGAAGCTTTTCAAATTGTTAAAAGTCACCAGAATGAAATTACTGCAAGGTCTGAAACCGTAATTGGGAGAACTGCTGTTGTATTGGATGGCAACACTTGTCATAGTGAAGAATGCAATCTGGGAAATCTGATTACTGATGCTATGATTTACTATTATGCCACCAGATTTGAAGGCACCTCGCCTTGGACTGATGCATCTATAGCAATCATTCCCGGCGGTGATATAGCAGGATCTATAGCTCCATCGAACCGTCCAGCCAATATAACTTGGAACGACCTTTTAAACGTAATTCCTTTAGAAAACAACATAGTAGCTGTGACAATGAGCGGTGATGTCTTGAACGAGGTTTTGGAATATGCCCTTGCTACGCACAGTACTTCATATGCTACCGGGCAATTCCTCCAGTTTTCTGGAATTCGCGCCCAGTATGATTTATCTAAGGAGCCTGGATCAAGATTAGTCAGTGCTTTTGCTCGTTGTTCAAGCTGCTTCGTTCCTGAATTCTATGTGATTGAAAGTTCGAGATATTACAAAGTATTGATGCCTGCTTCTATAGCCGACGGTGCTTACGGATACGATATGCTTCTAGGGTTGAAAAAGGAAACACTTACATTTGATGAAGTGTCTTGTACTGCTGAATTCATTAAACTGCGAAGTCCAGTATACCCAGAGGTGGCTGGAAGAATCATCTTGAATAACTTACAGCCAAGTTCTGCTAGCGGTCTGGCTTCGTCAGTGCTTGCCGTTGGTCTCTTACAAATAGCGTTGTACTTGAGGTTTTTTTAAGTTATGCGACAAAACGTTATACGTTTTAATTAAGCTTTTATACAATTAGCAAGTAAACGGAAACGCGAGCTGATCTGAATATAATACCTGTTTACACAGCGAGACCATCCGATCAGCTCGCTGCCATCCTTATACTATGTGTTACCATAGAAAAGTTTTGTCTTGAATAACGACCATTCTGTCATACTTAAATATTTTGTTTTTATTTATTCTAAGAATAACAGCTCTACCAGAATATTCCCCAATGTAAAAAGGGTTGTGCGTGTCCCACAACCACAAGTCACATGCACGAATTATGATATTTTATGAGATATGATGGGAAGGATATAATTAGGTACCTACTTATAATTAAAAATCAGATTTTTATCTACAACTAATAAAATAAGTTCAGTTTCATTCAGAATTCAATTCCGAAACCGGTAAGGATAGCTGTAACAATGAGTAAGTAAAAACGTGTGACAAGTGACTTTGAATAAAATTTGTAGCTACAAATCATCCTAAAAATATTTACTATCGTCTTAACTATGACGAAATTGAGATTTTGGCTACATAATACATACCAGTAATAAAAGGCTTCGCATTTGCATTTGCTTGCATGTTAAAAATTATAGTGAAAACCTACTTCGGAATAAATAACTTTTTTAAACACATTGAAAATATCGCACAGCACACGCACAATTAACAAAAAACCTCACATTTTTAAACACGCTGCTAAGGTGTAACATAATTAGTATAAAGTACATACACATTAATACTTCTTAAATGTTTCTGAAATTCGAAAATCTCATCAAAATTTCGGTTAGATTTTCTAAGGAAAAAGAAGTTGCCTAAGACATTGTAATTTAGGTATTTTCTAACACTTCATAATATTTTGTTTATTCCACTATTATGATTGGCTATAAATGTAGAACTGTTACTAATCAATGCACTACTTTATCGCATGATATCAGTGAATACACTTAAATGATAAATGATTATATATTTAATCGTTTGTTTCAGTCACTCGGCAACCACGAGTTTGATAATGGTGTATCAGGGCTGACGCCTTTCATAGAACAACTGACTTGCCCAATTCTTGCTGCTAATCTCATTCTGAAGAAAGAGCCGAACCTAGAAGCTGAACCAAATCTAATGAAATCAGTTGTATTTGATGTTAATGGAACAAAAGTGGGCGTCATAGGATATCTCACACCGGACACCAAAATCCTAGCAATCCGAAACAACGTTGACTATATAGAAGAAACGGAAGCTATCAGAGAAGAAGCAGCGAGACTTAAATCTGAAGGAGTTCAAATTATAATTGCTTTGGGTCATTCAGGATTTACCAAAGATTTACAAATAGCCGAAGAAGTAGACGACATTGACTTAGTTATCGGCGGCCATACGAATACATTCTTATGGAATGGCACAACTCCTGATGCAGAGAAGCCTGAAGGTCCATATCCCAGACTTGTAAAGCAAAAATCCGGTAGATTAGTGCCTACAGTCCAAGCTTATGCCTACACAAAATATCTTGGTAAACTTCATCTGGTATTTGACACAAACGGCGAAATAGTTAGTTACGATGGTAATCCAATCTTATTGGACAATTCAGTGCCCCAAGACCCCGATTTATTGAAGATAGTTAATGTTTACAGAGACGAAGTAATGATAGTAACAGAAGCCGTTGTAGGAACCACATCTGTTATACTGGACGGACAATCTTGTCGGCTCACAGAATGCAACATGGGTAATTTAATAACTGACTCTATGGTTTTCAAGTACGCTACCACGTACGTAGGAAAGGGTTGGACAGATGCTCCCATAGCCATCATTCAAGGTGGTGGTATTAGGGCTTCTATTGCTCATTTGAACCTACCCGCAAATGTCACACAAGGAGATCTTTTGACAGTAATGCCATTCGACGGTACAATGGTGAGATTGACAATCAGTGGTCACAACATTTGGAAGATGTTAGAGCACTCGGTAGCGGGGTATTACCCTACGCGTGCGCCAGGGCAGTTCTTGCAGATGTCCGGTTTAACGGTGGAGTATGACTTCAGGAAACAGCGTGGTTCGAGAGTAGTGGGTGTTTCTGTCCGTTGCGGACAGTGCGACGTACCCTCTTTCTCAGCATTGAATAAAAGTGAAGAGTACAATATACTGATGCCGGCGTTTTTGTCTATGGGTGGGGATGGATTCTCTGTTTTTAATGGGTTGCCAGCCGTTTCTTTAAGCTATGATGAGCTAGAGTCCACGGTTGATTACATAAAAGGGCACAGTCCGATTTACTCAGGAGTGGAAGGCCGGGTAGTCATTAAGAACATGGATAAATTGAGAGTGAATGCGGCAACACGTTCAGGACTATCTATAATGGTAATACTTATAGCGCTAATTGCTGTATTCTACAGACAATCCTAAATGGCACTATAATAATTTTACAACTCATAGTAGATTTTATATTTAGTTACCAATTATGTTTTTGTAAATAAGTCACACTTAAAGACAATGTTTAATTACAACATAAGTACATTCCACGTGTTATTATCTACTATAATATTTAACAATTCATAGTAGATTTTAAATTTAGTTAATTATGTTTTTGTAAATAAGTCACAACGTAAAGACAATGTTTAATTTACAACATACGAGTAAGTACATTCCAGGTATTATTATAGGGACTATTTATTAATTATATGATAACGTTAATTTAGTGATCCGTTGAAGAACAAATAAATAGCTAGATAGATGGTATTGCGTTATTTTTTAACCCTAATCTTAGTTGAAAAATAGTAGGTAAGAATAGTATGGCATGGATAAAATTATGGGACCGAAGAGTGACTTGAGTGTGATTTCTAATTTATTATGCTAAATACCTACATTTACTATTATCAATTATAAAAATGCATGTTGTGTTCAAAGTTAGTTGCACTCGTATTACATTCTTATGAGCTTGCATGTATTATCCTAATAAACCAGTACCCCTAGAATGAGTTTAAGATAGTTTACAAAAACTTTTTTCGAATAGTATCCTTTCATACATTTACCTCCACCGTAAATGTTAAGGAACTAACATCATCATCATCATCTTCCTGCCCTTTTCCCACGTTATGTGGGGTCGACACAACATGTGATCTTCTTCCATTTCCCTCTATCATTCGTCATCTCAGTACTCACTCCTTTCTTACCCATGTCATCTTTCACACAGTTAAGGAACTAACATAAGTTCGATAATATCGAAAATATCTAATCGGTAAATCGGTCCCAGCAATGATTTTCAAACCTAGTTTTCACGATATTTACCTTATTTTAGTTCTTTAACATTTCCGATGGAGGTAAATGTATGAAAGGATACTATTCGAAAAAAGTTTTCGTAAACTAACAAAAACTCATACTAAGAGTACAGTATAAAGCATGGATTTTACTAGTACGTACCGATTGTGTACCTTACATAGGTGTACCTCACAACTATAGATAGAATCGACTAGGCTATTCAATCCAGCTCACAAACAATCTGCGAAAAATCTAAGTAGTCAATTTAGGGAAAAAACATATCTAGGGTAAGTACCTACCTATAAATAAAATTACGGAGCAATAGTTTAGTTTCGTTGGTATGAATATACATCGCGGTAGGTACTTGGCAGAGAACAAACAAATCAACCGGTATTGTAAAGCCAACATAACTTTGTTTTGTTGTGCAAGACATCAAAACTTACAACCATTTCGAAGAAGCTCTACTTGCGTTCATACCTTTTTTTCAACGATGGTAAGTAATACATAACCCAACAAGAATATATAAATAAAATAAATAAAATAAAATAAAAAAGCCTTTTATTTCTTGCGTTATCGCATTACAGATAGTTACATTCTTATCTTAATTATCAGTATATTTTAGTTTTGCTTTTGTTTATAATTTGTTGTTTTTAATACAGTTAGTTTATTTCTATTAGGTAATTAATACGATTTCTTATTACTACTATTGATTGTTAATTAATTAATCTATAATCTATTCTATAGTTAATTTTAAATTTAATTTCTGTAGTAATAATATTATGTACATTCTCTAATATTATGATATATTATGGAATTATAATTTACTATTATTAGTATAAATATATGTTTTTTTATTTTTGTTTGCATGCAAGAACCCCTTCTTATGTGAGGGTGAAGGCCTCCTCCAGATTTTTCCACTTGTCCCTATCTTTGGTTTTTGTTTTCCAGTGTTTTCCTGCTATTTTTATTATGTCGTTTTCCCAGCGAGTTGTTGGTCTTCCTCTTTTTCTAATGCCTGCAGGGCCCTGCCATGACGTCAGTCTGCTAGTCCAACGGTCGTCCTCCATCCTGGCCACGTGTCCTGCCCAGCGCCATTTAAGGCTTTGTGAGAATTGAAGTGCATCTATAATTTTAGTCTTTTTTCGTATAGTGATATGTGGGATTTTTTGTATTTTTCTCACATTTGTGATGCTTCGTTGACAGGATCTAATCATGTTTTTTACTCTTAGTGTGTACAAGAATATATACTTTATAGATACTATCTGAGCGCAGCAACTGCTGAAGTAAGGTAGACATCTTTTCTCCACTAATGTTATCTACGTTTTATTATCATACTTTACTGTTGTTTAGACTTTGTTTTTTAGGCGGATGACTTTCATTTTATTGTAGAGCGAATTGTGAAATAACGTGGAAGCCTACGTGACAAGAGGATAGAGCGAGTGAAACGATAAATCAATACTAGAGTATCACTGATATTTTCAGCCATCCTTTTTCATTTGAACCCTGATGACCTTTTAAATGCAATTTACGAGACCAAAGTGACCTAAATAATTTTCTGTAAACAGAAATCGGTTTAATTAGTCCATAGAATTATGAAGTCAAAAATTGTAAAATGTTTTAATACAAATATTGTTTATAATTTATAAGCAATCAAATATCATTTGTTTCAGTCTCTCGGTAACCACGAGTTCGACGACGGCGTCAGCGGTCTCACACCTTTCATAGAAAACTTAACCAGCCCAGTCCTGTGTGCAAACTTAATTTTAAAGAAAGTACCAGAACTATCCAGAGAAGAAAATCTCAAAAAATCTATAGTCTTAGACATAGACGGAAATAAAGTCGGTATAGTAGGGTACCTCACACCAGAAACGAAAGTAGTAGCGAAACCCAATGATGTCGAATACATTGAAGAAGTCAAGGCATTAAAACTCGAAGTAAAGAAACTCAAGGACCAAGGAATCAAAATAATTATAGCACTAGGACATTCTGGATATTTGAAAGATCAAGAAATAGGTAGAGAAGTAGACGGACTAGATTTGGTGATTGGGGGACACACAAACACTTTTTTATGGAATGGTACAGCCCCTGACGTGGAAAAGGTGAATGGCCCTTATCCGACCTACGTCACGCAAGCTTCCGGCAGAATAGTGCCCGTTGTTCAAGCATTTGCATACACCAAGTATTTGGGAAAGCTCGTCTTGACCTTCGATTCTGATGGCGAAGTTATCAGTGCGGGCGGTCATCCTATTCTACTCGACAAATCTATACCGCAGGATCCTGACATATTGAGATTGTTAGATAAATACCGCAACGGTACTTTATCATCAACTGAAGACATTGTTGGCAACACTTCGCTCGTCTTGAGCGCAAACAATTGTGCACTAGATGAGTGTAATCTTGGTAATTTAATCACAGATTCTGTGGTTCATCGATATGCTTCAGACTATAAATCTGCAAAGAACTACTGGACAGACGCTCCTATAGCCATTTTACAAGCCGGTGGTATCAGAACATCTATAGCCCATGAAACAATTCCCACTAACATAACAAAAGGAGACCTATTGGCCGTGATGCCTTTTGAAGGCAATTTGACAGCAGTTACTATGAATGGAACGGTTCTTTTGCAAGCACTCGAGGTTTCGGCAGCTGATTACGCTTCAGATTTGGGATCAAGATTTCTACAATTTTCTGGTTTGCGAGTAGTTTATAATATGAAAAAGTCAAAAGGGTCTCGGGTAGTGAAGGCTCTTTCTAGATGTTGGAAATGTTCTGTACCATTTTACTCAAATGTGTATGACCATGGTGAATACAAGGTTATAATGCCGACTTTTCTTTCTAACGGTGGAGATGGCTACTCCATGTTTATAGGTTTGAAATCAGAACCATTAGGTTACAGTGAATTGCAGAGCACTGAATACTACGTTAGTCACTATAGCCCTGTGTTTGCACAAGTTGAAGGCAGAATAACTGTTTTATTTGAAGACGATGCACAAAGTTCATCTTCAATACTTAGAAAATCAGTACCAGTTTTGTTTTCACTGATAATTTTTACGATGTTCCTATAAATAAAGGCTGCTACTATTTATGGTCAATATTAATATAATGATGACTGATCGTGACAAAACTACCTACGTAAGAAAATACCAGTATTTATTGTGTGTACGTTTGTGTTTTAATCGTGAAAAAACGTAATTTATGACCTATGAAAGTTGTGTGTAGTTTATAATTATTTTGTAAACTAATGTCTTTACCAGTATTTTTTTAACTAAGTATGTGTAAAGTAAAAAATAAAAGACTGGAGGCATTTGAAAGCGTTACCTACCTAATTGACTGTTATTATAATTTTATCAACATTATTATGTAATACTTTCCCACTTAGAGATAAAAACTCGCTACAATAACTAGGTAAGTACTTAAGTAACGTTATTAAATACTTTCAAGCCAGCAGTTCCTACGTGTTTCAGACATATTTTTTAATAAATAAATGTGGAAAATATTGATGTTTTATTTAATGTCCCTGTTAACAATTTAAAAGAAACACAAATACGAACATAATCAGATTAGCATTTAACCATAAAAATGAGTCTAGTCGAAGCGCTAGCGATATAATATATTACCTACTAACGAAACGACAAACAATCTAGTACTTACTATATTATGCTTAATAGAAATATACAAGGCTCCAACAACTTTAATATACTATGGAGCATTTGGCCCCCTAAGTCGTTATAATATTGAACTAGACTAGGCTGCATGGTTTGATCAGCAGTTTAAAAATACAAACATAATTAAAAATCAAAGTCTTGACTGACTCACTGACTTAATATAGACATAGCACAACCTAAACCGTTGTTCGTAGAGACTTGAAACTTGGGAGGATGTCCTAAGTAGAGTATGTTATTTAAGCGCACACTATGAAATAAATTAGGGGTGCAGCAAGGGATTTTAAGTATATCACTGGAAATTTCACTTACGCGGGTAGTACTTAGGTACTTTAATTATTTGAATTGTATGGTAATGTAGCACTAATTTCCTTACAGTCCCTTGGCAACCATGAATTCGACGAGACCGTGGATGGAGTCGTCCCTTTCATCAGGAATTTGTCATCGCCTGTACTAGCAGCCAATCTCATTTTGGATAAAGTTCCGGAATTAGAGCACGAAACAAATTTACGTAAATCTATAACTTTGGACAGAAATGGGGTCAAAATCGGCATCATTGGATACTTGACGGCAGAAACTAAGCACCTTGCTCCAAAGAATAATGTTGAATACGAAGATGAGGTAACAGCAATAAGAAAAGAAGCTAAACAGCTGAAAAGTCAAGGTGTTAACATATTAATCGCTCTAGGACATTCCGGGTTCATAAAAGACCTAGAAATCGCGAGAGACGTTGAAGATATCGACTTGGTGATCGGAGGACATTCCAACACGTTTCTGTGGAACAGCCCAAGCACAAACGAAATACCAGAAGCAGTTGAAGGACCATACCCTGTAGAAGTGCGACAATTGTCCGGTAGAATAGTAAGAGTTGTCCAAGCGTATGCTTACACTAAATATCTCGGTAATCTGAACCTGATTTTTGACTCCCAAGGAGAGATAATACAATGTGATGGAACTCCAATACTATTAGACCAAACAATGCCTAGAGATCCGGAACTAATGAAAATGGTAGAAAAATATAGAACTGCAGTAAACAACATCAACAACGTCGTAGTTGGAAAATCGTCTGTGAATTTGCATGGAGAATACTGCCGACTCAGGGAATGTAACATCGGAGATGTCATAACAGATTCAATGTTGAATTATACTAAGGACAATTTCGAGGGCAGATTTCACGATGTTAATATTGGAGTGATACAAGGCGGACGAATAAGAACTTCGATAGTTCGACCACAGAAGCCGTTCGAAATGACTAGGGGCGACTGGGTGACAGTGCTTCCTTTCACAGACACACTGGCTGTAGTGACTATGAATGGAAGTGTGCTATTGAAGAGTTTAGAGCATGCTGTAGAAGGTTGGAGGATAGTCGACAGTCCAGGTCAGTTTTTACAGATTTCAGGCATGAAAGTAACATACGATTTAGCCAGGTCATCTGGTACTAGAGTTATATCAGCCAAAGCAGTTTGTTCAAGCTGTGGACATGACGAATTAACTGATATAAAAGATAATTACGAGTATAAAGTATTGATGTGTCTTTTTCTGGCCGATGGTGGAGACGGGTTTTCTATATTCGAAAAACTTCCAAGAGAAATACTGTCTATCAGTGAAGTGGACACTGTGATATATTATTTAGCAAGAAAAGGTACCTTGTCAGATAAAGAGAATGGACGAATCACTTTGCTGAACAGTGATAAAGTAAAAAATCCTCAAGTTGAATTTGTTGTAAGCAAAACAGTTAATTCGTCTAATCGAATATTCGTTAGTAGCAAATCTATGTTGTGTTGTATTTTAGTTGTTTTAGGATTTTTTATTTCACATTTATAGGACCTATACTGCCACTGGTATATTAAACCAAGCCACTAGCAACATTGAAGTAACCAAATGTACTGTTTGTCTTTACTCGATGTGATAACTTATCATTTTTGTAGTCAAATCAATTAGGTTATTAATTTATTAATATAAAGTTGTATCATAAAGTTGTAAATGGCTCGGTTTTCTACTGTAGCAGTGTAGTTTGAGATTTTGTTAGACCAATTATAAATATATATATATATTAATATAAAGTACATGTCAAACAGTTGAGCTATCTAAGGACTGTCACAAACGATCTACAGATAGCTCGTCTAATCTAGATCACTGCTTGAGGGAAGCGTCCCCAAGAGAGAACCTCGAGAGTCTAGACTATGAAAAGAATTCTCAAAATTCTGCCTCTAATTAATGCAGAGGAGGGTTGAAGTTTGTATAAAAAAAACATTTACGCGAATGAAGTCGCCTAGAGTTCCACTAGGTATAATTACATAGAATAATCTTACTAATTCCATAATATACAAAATGTTAAAATACTTTACTATCAAGTTTTAGATTTAAGTTCTTGGGCGTTTCGGTTTCATCACGATAACTTTTCTAAAGAATAATCAATTTTAGAATTGGAGTGCTGAGACGCTACTTAAACAGGTTTATTGTCATAATCCCCACTAAGCTGTCCCCACCAGTGGGTTTTATGACAAAACTCAAAAAAAAATTGGCGTTTTCCCTACCACCACTGGTTCTCTCTATAGTCGTACGTAGGTATCTCTACCAAATTGCTCTCTGAAATGTTGCTATGTATCTACCTACCTACTAGGTACTAGACTACTACCTAAACGATAGTTATGCTTTATTGTAAGAACTACCTACCAGTTACCAACAAATTGTGATACATTATAAAATTGTTAAGGATTTAAAAATAATATGTTTGACTATAGAATATATTTGACTTATTCGATAAACGAGTACCTATATTTTGATACTTACCTAAAAATAACAAAAAAGCTTCAGCTGTCTGAAATCTGAAATTTAAATGGTTTTTCAGTATTCGGCCATAGTTTAATTATGTTGTCGACATGTCGTGTTATACTTAGGTGTGCCTTGACAGTTCCTAAATGCCATGTCGTCACTGGTCGAAACCGAAACCGACATATCATGATATCACACATCACCGGTTCGAAACCGACATATCACGATATTTCCGACGGCTTCCAGACTGCCGGTAGTTTCTAGTTGTGTACGCCACGTCTTGTTCTATGTGCTGCACAATTTTAATGACAAAGTGAACATTATAAGTGATTTTCTTTTGAACTTAATCGCTCTAGTTTTTATATTTTTCTCGTGTTATTGTGTAAGAAGAGCGCTGGTGGTGTAGTGGTAGCACCCCGGCTTCACGATCCGAAGGTCGTTGGTCGATCGAAGGGTTCAAACCTGGTCGTGCACCAATGAGTTTTTCCATTCGAAAAATTTATGTGCGCAATGCCAGTGCTCTTAAACGGTGAAGGAAAACATCGTGAGGAAACCGGCATACCCTAGAACAAATAATTCGAAGGTGTGCGTCATAGGTTAGTATTCTTATAAGCGGCGATGGGCTTGCAACCTGTCACGTACGGAATACTAACTACTGTGCAAAATGTGGGCATGTACCAAATGTCATGTTTGGACTTGCCTCTGACTACCCCCTTTAGATATCCTCAAAAGATTTAAGTAACCAAAGATCTGAGGAGATATCTACCGAGCCCGGGGATTACAGTCGTGATCATATTTATTTATTATTTATTTTTATTGTGTAATATTCTTGACACGAATGTAAAATATGTGAATATGTGTATTCCTTTCTAACGGTCGGTTTCTATATTCTTTGTGCGGTTTTTGGATTTTAGATAAGTGTTTGACATTAATTCTATAGAAAACTACAGATAGACAGAATATAGAAACCGGCATTAAGTTCATCGGATAAAAATTTCAAATAAAACATCTTTTGTTAAAATTGACTTGACAATTTAACTGTACTCTGTGACATACTATACGGGATTTTCTGCGGTGCATTTGCCTGACAACTACGTCGCTCTGGTTTTTATATGTTTTCTCGTGTTATTTTGAGTTTTATTGCGTAATTTTGGTGGTTATTTTGCCAATAAAGCCCGGGTTCTTGACGCGAGTGTAAAGTATGTGAATTAGAGTGAATAGTGCTCTTCAAATTCCATCGGAGGAAATCCCAAGAATTTTCAACAAAACAGCCATCTTTTGTTTAAAATTGACTTGACAACTTGACTATGACTCTGTGACGTTGACAATACTTATAAATAAATACACTTGACACTGGCAAAATTGTTCTCTAAAAGACAGATGCCATAATTGCAGAAGAAGAAGAAGACATACTATACAATAAACAAACATGACACTGGCAAAAATTATCTCAAGTACAGAGACAGATGGCATAAGAAAAAAAGGTAAATAAAGAAGAAAAACATTATATTATCTTCTTTATATTGTGTCACCAGTTCCTTCGAACCAGTGTGATGAAAGGATTAAAGTGCTATACTCAGCTAAAAGCTTTACCTAATTAATATGGGTTTAGGTTACTTATGTATTAATAATAAATAATTGTGTAGTTACCGAGTTTTACACTTGTCTTATCACATTTGGTTATTATAATAATGTTACCTTACCTTTACTTTTTTTTTATACAGGTATAAGTAGTCTACTAGCACCCTGTATAATGTTTTAATATGCAGTGGCCAAGCCAAGTGTATTATGGTACTATTAACTAGGTATACATCTAGAAAAATACTTTTGTCTACAGATGATGGTAAATAAAATAGCTTAATTATATAATTATATTATTTTAATATATTAATTGTCATACAAAAATGAGATTACTTATAATAATTAACAAAATCTACATTGTAACAAATAAATCGAATATAATAATACTTACTAATGATTATTTTTACTTAGCATCTACTAAGGCACAAAACTACATCTAATATGGCTTAAAAGATTAAATATATTTGATAAAAATTGTCCAATACTTACTTATTTCTTGTCAATATTTTTTTATAAAAATATGTTCGATTAATAGATAAAACTTGAATGATTAGGATGGATAGCTTATCTCGTATAGCTTTACTAAAACATGAATAATTGGATGAAATTGGGCAGTTGATGATGTTTTGAATGTTATGCTAGAATCTGGCTAGAATACTATTTCTATCAATCATGAAGTGAGATTGTCCATGGCATGAGTAGACATTAATTTATAAATTAAATTTTAACAATTTCAATGGTAAAAGTTAAACTAATGAAAAGGTTTTTTCGACTGTCTATCTTCTTCATGGAATAACTAAATTACACTTATAGGTAATATAATATACTTATAATAATAAGTACTGAATGTAATGTGAATGAAGCAAAAGAGGTATGTCAGGATCTTAGCAAGTGGATATCTGCCCTTGCCTACCCTATTAGGAAGCAACCTGATTTTACACATATTATTATGTATGTATGTATGTAAGTACTGAATTTCGGTAAAATGAACTATTTAATTGTATGACAGCGTTCTTACTGCAAGGGCGCTCAAATATATATGAGGTAGCCTCTATATTTACATGCTAGATTAGATTTTGGCTCAAAGGGTTTAAACTTTCGGCGGAATAGCTTTCCATTCAACTAGCTGACTATACCCAAAAGGCACCAACCCTCCAAAAATTACCAAGCATTGTTTCAATGTCTCCTGGCAGTCCGCCAGTTCCTTGCATGGTGCATACGGTTCTAGGGCATCGGCGAGGTCACATAAAGGTTTGAATTGGTCGCAAGCAAATAGCATGTCACCTTTTTGTAGTTTTTCCAAAGATTCAGGGCCCAATAGGGCGTCGGCAGATCTCTTTAGTAAGTATGGGATCTTACCGGGACTGAGATTGAAGTATGTAGGCCAGTTGTTACTGCAGGCTTCACAGATGCAGTTGAATTTGTATTGGAACTTCAAAGATGCTTGCCGGCTTTGGCGAATCTCCATCGCGTGGTGTGACCTGGAATCAGTAAGTAGATTTATTAAAGACGACCTCGGTGGCGTGGCGGGCGAATGTCCGGCTGAGACGCGAGTGTTGAGGGTTCGTTTCCTGTGGCCGGAGCAATTTTTGCATGTTTTGCAACTATTTTTCCGGGTCTGGTAGTATGTACTTATAATTATCAATGGTAGGCATTACTTTTACTGTGAAACGAAAAAAGAGGGTAATGTATTTGAGGTGTATGTATGTTTGTATGCAAGCTCCTTTGGCGTCTATCTGTAAGGTACTAAGTTTAGAGATGTTTAGCGCGGTCATCATGTGGATGGGTGACCGCTAGTGGTAATTACATTGAACACAGCTGCCGTGCACAGCGCTGTAGTTTCCAGAGAGCGCAAACTCTTTCTTACAATAGTGTAACAAGACAACGATAGATGGCGTTACTGTCGATGCGACTAAAATAAAAACTAGCTATGAATAAAAAATAATCCTTACCCATAGTTGTCAAAAAGCTGCTGCCCCTTTTTGATAGGTCTCAAAGCAAATAAGGTCATCTTCCCTGACCCTAGTTTACTGAACCTTACTACATTTGGAGAGCAAGAATGGTTTAACAAGCTGTGAAATGCATATGAGCCACTTGCTATGCTAATTTCATCAACATAATTGCCATCTTGGGTTTCCATGTTTGAACTTATCCCATGCATATTGGTGGGGCTGGTCATCACATGTAGCAGCAATATGCCGGCCACACATCTCTTTATATTTTCTCTCTCTTCATCATTCTCACTTTTCATAAAATCTGTCTTTTCAGTCAGAATGTTAAGGAACACAGCAGCTGTGACCGACTTTTGAAAGATATCTGATACAGACCGCTTCTCAATATTAGAAGCTAGTGTGTGGATAGATGTGTAGTTTTCAGAATCGAATATCCATTTACCATTTATTTTAACATGTCCTCTGTACTCGGTCGATGCATTTGATTCTGCTTCTTCAATAGTTTTGAACAGGGAATCCCAATCTGAATGGTCTGTACGAGCTCTGATTACTGTTCTTAAACCGAGGAGCTCCAGTTTAGTAAACTCCATATGGACCAACAGCGGCATAAGTCTGCATTCAACTCCATGGTATTCCTTTAATGCCTTCTCCTTACATTCCTCGCTACAATACAATGCAAAGCAACATTTATCACATGGTAGAAGATTCAGATTTCTAGACAAACAATAGCTGCAACTGAATAAGCACTGAGACTTTTGTAGGAGTACTAGGTAAGGGTTCTCTTGCACCAATACTTCTCCCACTTTGATATCCTCTTTGGCAACAACATGACGGCCCATTTCTTCATTACAAACTACCTTGAGTTTAGAGCTGGCACATAGATATCTCGGGTCTTTAGCATCTTGCATTGTTGTGTATTCTTTCTCAAAGCCTTCAAATATGTTATCAGGAATATCATCATCATTTTCTTGACACAAAGCATCCCTTTTTATGAGCTTTTCCTTCAACCTACCAGGATACTTCATGGAAAATATTGTCTTTATATCATTCCTACACTCTTTAAAATGTTCCATTGAGAAGAAAACAGCTGATCTATTGGCCAAAGCCAATGGGTATTGGTCTGACTTTAAAGGTGCATAAAGTAAAGCTAGATTGTAGTATTGCCATGCTTTGTAATCTTCAGATTTGTGAAAGCACTCGTTGCCACGGTTACGGTAGTATATAGAAACATTCTGACATTTATGAACGTCTGGGACCTTTGGAAAGGATTTACATTCATTGATTATGTCATAAACATACAGCACTCGTTCTTCATTGGTCTTCAGTGATAGTAAATGCTGTGATATATCCAAAATTTTGCCTTGTTTAGTGAGTTTGGCTATCACTCCCTCATACAAAGAGTCAATACTCATCTTGAGGTGAGTTTAGGGAGAAATACTTATTGATCTTCGGTGATTTGTGATAACGCAAGAGTAAAAATGTCGCACTTTGCAACTTCTTTTATCGTTGTAAACTTGGGATGTGAGATGGTGTTTGTTATTGATCAGCGGCTGAAGGCTCAAAATATTCCAAAAGATAGATCTGAAAGAGGTTAGTGCACATATTATTAAAAAGATACTTACAGTTTATTTTTTACGTAATATGCAACTTAAAATTTACGAAAATAAATTGTAATGTTCCTACAGTACTCACAGACTTGGTGTCTGTCCTGCTGCACCCAAAGCTGATGAATGAGCTATTTTTACCGCAGCCGGTGGCACTTCACGCCGTGATAAAGCAACTGCTACAAGATATATCAACGACTTCTATTATGAAACTGGACGACTATTCAATGAGTAAACTCTGGGATTTAATGACTATGATATTCAAATGGCAATTAGCTGTGGCGACGAATCAAAATATTTTCGACATTACCCGCCGACATTTGAAATGTGTTGCCACATTGATGCCGGATTATTTCCAAAAGCACTGCATCGAACAAGCTATCTTGAAATTTGAATCGTTAGCCCAAAAGTTCACAGACGATGATTATAAATGCCTCAGCAATACTTTAATTCTCTGGTTCTCAGAGTATCACACCAAAATCTCGGTTCTTCTTCGATTGGGCCTGCAAAAGAAAGATGGCACTTTCAGCTTACCTGCAACAATTGACCCTAAAATATTATATAACTTGGGTGAAAATATCTACAGTTATGATAACAAGAAAAATCCTGTTGAAGGGTATGAACAGTGCAGTGGCGATACAAGTGAAATTAACTGTCTATTATCAACGATAGAGAAAACTAATATAGACTCAAACATCGAGTTACAATTGCCTATACAGTTTGGAAACTGTGGTGAAAACACAAGTAAAAAAATTATAAAGTTAGCAAGGAATACAAGATTTGAAAATATTGATACAAACATCAAAACTAGAGGTACTGATCTTACTTTCAGTCCAAATCTTCCAAAGACTGCAAATGAGGATCTACTCGATATGATGAAGGATTTTTGAATACCAAAATTGCAACGCGCAGATTTTTGTTGCCCAACTTATATCAAAATTTCCACAAAACTTGGTAAATATTTTTCTAGCAACACTTAAGTCAAAAAGTTGTCGATGGTAAACTAAGCCACCAATCATGTTGTCTATGGTCTATTTTATACCGAAAAAGTAGACGACATTCTAGCTAGGTACCGATTAGACAGAGGCAAGCAAACGCTAAGCGTGTTGCGAAAACGCCACGTAAATTGTAAATTTTTACGGCACCTCCTTGCCTTTGTTGCAATTATTTCACACTTATCCAAATATTTTGAAAAACGATCGTATATCACAGTTACGATCAGTTTCGTCCGCGTGATTAAAACCCTACTATCTAACCTTAGCTATAGTTCATAACTACCTATCTTTTGGATTGCGATTTGTCTATAGTCTTGTTACTTTGTGATCGTTTACCAGTAATAAGTACTGAGAAATACTAGGAAGAATTATAAATGATGCAGTTTCGGATAACAGTTCACTTTTCCCAGTATTTACCCACCAATGCTAAACAAGCTACATTGTCTACAAGTATTAAGTACCTACATTCATTGCATCTTAGTAGCTATGATCAGATTATGTTACCTACTCTAAAAATAGTAGGCAGTCTAATAATGTAACTTAACTTTTCACCATAATACTTATCCAACTTACCTAATTAATACTGTTAATATTCAGGTAGGACCAAAGGACACCTCAATAAATTTCATATAGCAATAATTGTATAAAAAAGAATTGTAAAATTTACAAAAATATTTTTATTTCACACATCACAATTATTGACCTCATTGGGCGCTTTACAAACACACACTTTTATTAAATTCAGTCAACACTTATTTGAATATTTTTACTCTTAGGTCCATAAAACTTAATGACTTAGAGATATAATAAAAACATGTGTCTGCTTACATACTTAATCATAGTTTTGAATGCAATTGCAATTTAAATGTCACTAATGAGATCTTGTTTTGTACAAAAATTGCTTTTACATTATAAATTAAAATAACATTATTTACAACCTTTAAAGACACGGGTAGAGCCAAATTTTTGGACGGGTCTAAACTAAATACATAAAAGAAAAAATGATACTACTTAATATACTTAGGTAGATGTTTTCCTCACTCAATTATACAACATTTATTACCCAATAAGTACATCGCTGGAAAGTATCTATACTAAATTATAAATGCGAAAGTAACTCTGTACTTTCTTAGCAACATTTCACGACTAAACAGCTGAACGGATCGTAATGAATTCTAGTAAGGATATAGATTATAATAACCTGGAGACGGACATCTCTGTCTCAAGATATAATCTTGAAGGGGCGGATTGAAAGTTTGTATGGGGAACGCATGGTTAAGGAACGCTGGGCGTACCTAGTCAGTTTTTGGATGGACTGACCGCCTCTTTTTGCACTCCATATAAACTTCCCAATCAACAGATATAAATAATTTCAGAATTTATTATGTTATATCAGTGATTCCCATAGTGGTCCAGGTGGACCCCCAGGGGTCCACGGGAGACTCGGGGGGGTCTACGTTGGACGTGACATGGGGGTCTACAATCGTAAGCATGAAAATTAATTTGGTTGCGATAGTGAAGAACTCAAATGTTGGGTTGGTATTTTAAATAATATGATAAGTACCTAAATTAAACCTTCTCAATAAGACAATTTATAAATAAATTGAGAAAAAAATGGTAATTTGGAAATGGAAAAGATTTATTTTTCGAAATCTGTTAATCGTCATTGAAACTCAGCCACAACCCAAGTTTCCATAGATAGATAGATCTAATCTTTACTTGATTTTTTCGAGATTTAGAAATTGGTAGTAATGTAGATGCAGGGGGTCCACCGGATAAAGAAAAATTTTGAAAGTGGTCTATGAAACAAAAGAGTTTGGGAACCACTGTGTTATATTGATGGATTTTAGCGTTCAAAGTCGCGGGTAACAGCTAGTTTAGAATAATTTGAACTAGCCATTATTAATTATGTGCAAATGTTGATGTCATTAGGCGAGGAAAACCTTATCGGCTTGGACCAGTGAACGGACAATACATGGAAGTATTCCTTGAGCTAAAAAATGACCCCACAAAAATAGAGCCATGGTAGGCGTGGCTTATCAGTTTTGCCAAAGAATAAATATCAAAAAATTACGGAAGCTTACACGTTACACGGCAATTTAAACCCAAATGACGAGATAATAAAGCCAACATTAACCAATTTTTGGCAAATCCACCAAAAATTTTTGATGTGTGAAATTTGATGTCATGTTTCGCGGATATTTCCCTCGAAGAAATGCTTCTATGTTTTTTCGTTCACTCGCTTGGACATAAAGATGGGGTTAGGCTGGAGCGACCGACGCAGGTGTAGTCAAAAACCTATACTCAAAAAAAAAACTTAGATGATAACTTAAAAATTAACAACTAAATGATCACTTCTTCAGAATCGGAGATTACAGATCTGAAAATAATATCCAGAGATAACAATAATTTGCAAAAAATAATAATTAAAAAAAATTGTCTGCCAAAGAATCTAAATACCCTCGATAGTTTCGCTTTTCATACAATCGAAGATCTTGATTTATTTAAAAAACACATATACAAGTGAAATTTAATTTTGTATGTACAAGTACCTTCTTCTTCTTCCTGCCCTTTTCCCACGCTAAGTGGGGTCGGCATGACATGTTTTCTTCTTCCATTTCCCTCTATCATCCGTCATCTCATACGTATGTTTAATACCTATTTGGATTAATAAATATACTTTATCCAATTATACTTACATACTTTTAATTTGAAACAAAGCAATAACTTCGATTTTATGGGAAATTGGGTGTTTTCTTGTACCTACATTAATCAGCTGGAAATCTATCCCAAACACCATACAATAAATATACCTAAATTCTACCTTAACAATTGCTCAACTATAACCGATAAAATACAAACAATTCAAAAGAAACTTAATTAAAGCATTTTGATTCTTTAATTTGTTTTTATCTTACCATGATATTACCTATTTCAATCTATACTTTATAATGAAACTGTAACAGGTGAAGTATATTTTTAAACTCAGAGTACTTAGATGACAAAAAAGCTTGGGACAAATCAGCTCCAACTCTGCTAGGTGTCCCTAACAATGTTAACAAGGTTCATAATACAAAAAAAGCGCTAGGGCCCAGCGAGTTTCTTGCCAGTTCTTCTCGTACTGGGGATAGGACTGGAATTGGCACCTAGACTCACCTAGTATGTAAGACGATTCAAAATGATCCTTGTGATATTACTGAATAAAGATTATTGACTATTGACTATTGACTATTGACTTACGCGATCTGAACACATTATTACTAGTATTAAACGGGTATTTATCGAGTTTTATTTACCTATTTTCCTGACGTTTCAACAGGTTTACACTATTGTTGAGTCATCCTGATGAGTCATCCCAATTTGAATTATAATCTATACTAATATTATAAAGAGGAAAGTTTAATTTTTGTATTTTTGCTTGTAAAAACTACTGGTCCGATTTCAAAAATTCTTTCACCGTTTGAATGTTACGTTATCCCTGAGTAACATAGGCTATATTTTATGTAGGTACCACGCGAGCAAAGCCGCGAGCGGAAGCTAGTTTACTATAATACCATACAATTCAATACGATAATATTAGGTTAGTAAAGAAATTAAGGTCGTATACGTGGTTAATTGACGGAGTTTAGAAGCCGTCAAATGGCTAACTTTTTAAAAGTGACCCACAGTTAAACTAAGTTTCTAACAGTTTTAAAACACAGTTTAACTTTAAGGCACGGAAGCGCTTCGTAAAAAAATCACAAGAACTAACTTCGCTGGACGTAACTTAACTTCGTCGATTAGGAACAACTAAGTTAGTTATGTCACGAGAGTTCTGATCACGTTAGTGTACATACATAGTTACTATTTAGCGACCAAAAGTCATAGGCCTTACCACAAGCTCATCGAGAAGTATCAAAGTAATGTTTTTTAACTTTGACATTTCGTACCATGACCTACATATAAGCTTGAAACGTTTCTGAAACACGATGGTTTGTAAGAGCTTGTGGTAAGACCCCTGGGGCATGATACATTACCGAATTAGTATTACATTGTTATTTTGTACATCACCTATGCAAATTGTATTGAAGTAGTGTTATTTCATCACGTTTCTATAACGGAATCGTTCTGGAAGACCTCGTGGTAAGGCCCCTGTGGGGCGATTATGGATCTTTGGTTACAATCAATGTCAATACGTTTTCATTGTAATCAAGTGATTTGGTATGATATAAGAGTGTTTATTCAATCAATTTGAGCTAGTTTTGACAAATGTTGATTGTATCAGAGTTCCGTAATCGCACTACTGATCTTAGCACAATGCACGAAAAGAACCCCTGAAGCGCACTATAGTCCTTTCACCACACTTGTTCGGAACATTAGTCATGAAGAAGCAGTGCGGATTTTTCCGCATGCTCTATATTAATCTTAGAGGAATCTCGAGTGAGTCCGACTTGAAGGCGAGAAGCTATTGTCAGGTAACACGCTCGTGTCTCCGTAGACGGGCACGCTCGGTCCGTGGGACGCGTACGGACTACGCGACCATGTCCGCGATCTGTTCAGCGGCGACGCTTCTTGAGGCGGCAGCACACTCTGTACAGGCTCTGTAGGCAGACGGATCTGGGCTTTTCTTTGTAGACGCGATTGAACTGTAAAAGTTATTTTAGTTCGTTATTGTCATCTTGATTAGTCGCATATGCTGTGTAAAATGTCCCTAAGGCTGATTTTAGTCTCACGCTGACGGCAAGCGCACCGTCAGCGCTGATGGCCCGAGATAATATGAACTTGTAGGAAGCGTTTTTGAATGACGCGTAGCTATCAGCGCGCACGCTTCCTACAAGTTCCCATCAGCGCTGACGGCGCGTGCCGTCAGCGTGAGACTAAAATCAGCCTAACAGGCCACTCTTCTCATCGGTTTCGTCATTGTTCGCAATAAACAATTTTGGTTATTTAATAAATATTAGTTATTTGAAATGTGAAATAACTTATTATCAACCATCTTTTATTGTTCCATCTTCATGCCATCAGCTTAAAAGACGAGCTCTAAAGTCAAGGTTATAAAAGTTTTTAATATGTATAACGGTAAAATATCAAATTTAGAATTGTCCAACAACTTATACCTCACAGCTCAGTTGGTAGTAGCTCTGCCTTCTGCGCTGCAGGTTGTGGGTTCGATCCCCACCCAGGACTAACATTTGTGGGATAAACACAGATGTTTGTATTGTGTCTGGGTGTGATTATCTATTCTATGTATAAATTTGCAAAAAAAAGTATATAATTAATCTATCAGCTATCTAGTTCTCATAGTACAAGCTTTGCTTAGTTTAGGGCTAGATAGCGTTGTGTAAATTGTCCACCAATATTTATTTATTTATGCATACTTACTATACAAATAAGCAACGGCCACTGCAGCTATGGTCACTATTGTAGAGAGGTAAGGCCGAATCAATGAGAGTAGAGCTCCTAATAGGGTCCCACATGCCACCTCGCAGTCCCTTTCCACCTCCACCCTGACTTCCTGATCGGTTAGCTTGGAGTAGACGGTCACCCATCCCAAACCGCAGGTTGAAGCTTCGCTTGTCACTGTTATTATGATTTCACCTGTAAAGTTTAAATATAATAATAATAATTTAATACATAATTATATAATATAATATATATAATATATTATATAATTTTAATATATATTTTAAAACCATGTTGAAGCTAATATAATACCGCGACTCCGCTCACGTGTTACCTACCCGGATAATAAGTAGCCTATGTGTTATTCCTGGTCCGTTCAGCCGTTACAGCGTGATTGAGTAACAAACATCCATCCAAACTTTCGCATTTATAATATGAAGGAGGATTGATGTATGTATTTTTTTCGTGTGGCTTAAAGATGAAAATAGGTGAAACTACACCTATATTCACCAGTATAATAACGTTCTAACACGAAGTAAGGTCGTAAGTCCATGATCAGCTTTGGTGACGGCCTGGACTGAATACGCCGCCTAATGGCATTTATCGTGACCTTTTACCTTGACCTTGACAGTTTAACCTACCATCCAAAGCTGACTACAAACCTCTTAAAAAGTCGCTTAGCTTCGTTATCTGTTTGGAAAACTAAGCTAGCCATATCACAAGCACTTTAAGGCTATATTTATGTAACTTACCAGGGCTGGCATTGGATTCTAGCTTCAATCCAGGTGAAGGCACAATTTTCGTAAGTTTCAAAGCGCGCGGGTGCCCGCTCACAGTGAACACTGCCGGTGGTCTAAGCACCGACACTTTGGACTGCGACACGTGTAGTGGTGGAAGTAGCAACACTTTGGTGCAGGTTCGGAACACGCCCCATTCAGCGCATAGCTCCACTTCCGAGGCTTCGGTGGTGGGTATGGCGGGAATTATCTTGCAGCCGATTTGATCTGGACATTTAATTACAAAAGGGTTAACGATGGCCTCACAGCTCAGTTAGTAGAAATCTACCTTCTGCGCGGCAGGTTGTGGGTTCGATTCCCACCCAGGATAAACATTTGTGTTGAACACAGATGTTTGTTCTGCATCTGGGTGTTATTATCTATTACATGTTAATATTTACAAGAAAATATCTATCAGCTCTCTGGTTCCAATAGTACAAGTTTTGTTAAGATGGCTCTGTGTGAATCGTCCACCAAACTTTCAATAAATAAATATGATCACGACTATAATCCCCGGGCTCGGTAGACATCTTCCTCAGATCTTTAGTTACTTAGATCTTATTACTTATTATTTATGTATTAAAAAGGAAGACAATAGAGGTATAAATAGATAGTAACTCACCATCGATAATGTTTAGCACCGGCTCAGCAGTATGAGGTATTTTCGTCCGACACGTGAAGGGAAGTTCTACTTGCACGCCTTCCAATGCGTACTTCTGCTCCTCTGTGCAAAGCAGCGGACCTCCGGTCAGGCCTGCCGCAGCAATGGATAGCGGTACGAGCGATGATGGCCATTCTCCAGTTTGAAACACCATCTGTAGGGTGAAAACATACTTATAAAACGTTTTTAATGGCTACATTTAAATAAATAAAAATTAATAAATATGATCACGACTGTTATCCCCGGGCTCGGTAGATATCTTCCTCAGATCTTTAGTTACTTAGATCTATGAGGATATCTAAAGAGTGTGTCAGAGGCACGTCCAAACATGACATTTGGTACATGCCCAGATTTTGCACAGTACTTAGTATTCCGTACGTGACAGATTGCAAACCCATCGCCGCTTATAAGAATACTAACCTATGACAAACAGCTACTAACTTTTGGTTCTAGAGTATACCGGTTTCCTCGCGATGTTTTCCTTCATCGTTGAAGAACTGGCATTGCGCACATACATTTTTCGTATTAAAAAAATTCATTAGTGCACGACCAGATTTGAATCCAAGATCTTCGGATCGTGAGGCAGGGTACCTACTGCCACCACACCACCAGTGCTTAAATTTTGCCATAAGTGGCGAAAATTATTAACATAGCGGTTCTAACCTTTTCAATTGACAGTTGATGAATAGTGCGCGTGTTAGCTGCGCGATCTTGCCGTAAAGTGTGCTTCGATGCAAAGTCACGTGACAATAAAGCCAACGACACACCGCTGCCCGTCGCTATCGCCACGTCGGCGGGTGCTCGCCAACCGACGCCTTCGAGACACACCCCCCAGCCGCCTGTCGCTGCAAGAGAACAATCAATTAGCCAAGGTGATATTTTTACCTACTTGTTGATTGGACAGAACCTCCTAAAAATTCAAGTCTCTTAGACCAGCGGTTTTTATCAATCACGAAAATATGTCTTACAGTCCTTCGCCTTCGTTTTTAACATAGTATTGTGTTTTTACATAGTTGGTGAAAACTTACCAACAACACGATCGCTTTTAGAGTCGGTCCCGGTGACCCAAACTTCATCTTTAACAGTAACGCCGCTAGCCGTGGCTTGGAACGTCAAAAACGCGCCTGTTGTATCCAAGTTTGATATAATCAGTTCTGTCCCTTGAATACTGAAAATAATTTAAAAAAGAAGACATTTTATTTTACCATAAGTAATACTTTTCCAATTGTTTTATGGCATTTTAAATAAGTACTAATATTTGTCAAGAGTGTAAAACACACTGGTTTGGTGTCATAAAACAATAACCGTGAGGAAACCGGCATACCCTAGAACCAAAATTCGAAGGCTTGCAACGTATGGAATACTAACTACTGTGCAAAATGTGGGCGTGTGCCATGTCGTGTTCGGACGTGCCTCTGACTACCCTCTTTAGATATCTTCAAAGATCTAAGTAACTATAGAGGTCTGGGGAGATATCTATCGTGTCTGAGGATTACGGCCGTGATCATGTTTTTTTTGTTATTATTTATAATTAGGAAGTTATTTATAAGTAAATCTTAAGATAATTTAAACTATACCTGTCGGCCGGCAGTGGAGACACCGACGCGTTTCCATGCGGCGACAACAGTTCTCTGCCGAGCGAGTTCCGCATCACGACGCGGATCGCGGACGAATCCCCATCGCTAGACGGCTCAGCGGTGCAGTAGTGGGGAACGCCTACTTCCACATGAATTGCCTGTGTAATAAACATGATAAACAGTTTAGGTAACGCGTTTGGTACACATCTCTTCATTCCACTTCTTCGTTACCACAAGTTTGGGTAATCGTAATCATCATCTTCCTGCCCTTTTCCCACGTTATGTGGGAACGGCATAACAGTGATCTTCCATTTCCCTCTATCATCCGTCATCTCAGTACTCACTTGTTTCTTACTTGAATTGCCTGAGTAATGACTAAATAAACATGATAAACACTTTAGGTAACATGTTTAACACGTTTGGTACACATCTCTTCATTCCACTTCTTCGTTACCACAAGTTTGGGTAATCATCATCATCATCATCTTCCTGCTTTTTTCCCACGTTATGTGGGGTCAGCACAGCATGTGATCTTCCATTTCCCTCTATCATTGATCATCTCAGTACTCACTCCTTTCTTACCCATGTCACACAGTCCATCCACCTTTTCTTTGGCCTACCTCTACCCCTGTATCCATCCACATTCATACCTAACACTCTCTTCGTCACATGACATTCATCTCTTTTCATGACATGCCCAATAATATTATAATATAAAATACATAATATAACTTTGATATTTCGTACCATGACCTTTATATAATGCATTGAAGTATTCTTACTTCGAGCATGATACTTGACGTTTCTGAAACATGATGGTTTGTAAGATCTTGTGGTAAGGCCCCTGATCTCCGATTACCTAGATCTTTGAGGATATGCAAAAAGGGGTAGTCAGAGGCACGTCCATATTTGGCAGAAGCCATGTTTTATCTGTGTAAACATACATACATAAAATCACGCCTGTTTCCCGACGGGGTAAGTGTATACCTCTTTTGTTTCATTCACTCGCATTACATTCTTCATACGAGTACATGCACGTCGGTTTAGGGTACTCTTGACCTAACCTTTCTCTAAAATAAACATTTATTTTCTACTAGCTTCCGCCCGCGGCTTCGCCTGCGTGATACCTTAAAAAACAAAAACAAATCTATCCCGCGGGAACCTTACATTTTTCCGGGATAAAAAAGTATCTTATGTTACTTCTAATACCTCCAAGAATATGTGTACAAAGTTTCATGATGATCGGTTGAGTAGTTTTCGCGTGAAAGCGTAACAAACAAACTTACATTCACATTTATATATTAAAGTAGGAATTCTACATACCGTTTCTCTATAAACATTGTTCCTCTCGTCCTGATGATACGCTATAACCACGCCATAGCCCGGCCTCTTCCCTTTCAACTCTCCATTCGCGGTGACTTCAAACGCGCCATCTTCAAACGCCTTCCAGCTTCCTCGCGGGACAGACTTCAGCTGTATCGTGGAACCGACGACTAAGGACACGCGGTCGCCTGAAGAGAGCTGCAAGTTTTGACCTTCGATGGCAGTTTTGATGTCGGATACGCCGAGGATCTCAATTGTGCTGTCCCAGGAACGCGTTTCGGCTACCTAATGTAAAGAATTATACTTTTAAACAAAACTATACAAAGCTAACAACTCTGTTATAATATTAACTTTTAGACATTCTTAATCTAATACCTTTAAACGAGCAATTCTTGTATATATATTTATATTATAATCTGAATCATGGAAACGGTCCAACGATTTCATAAAATTTAGTATGCAGTGGGTTTCGGGGGCGATAAATCGACCAAGCTAGGTTTCATTTTCCAAAAAACACGATTTATCAAAAAACCGAGCTTTGCTCAGTCATCCAGGTTCTGATTTAAGGATACTCTCGCAAGTGGGCCTAAGTAAATATTTTCATTTATATGACTTGAAAAGCTACCTCATCATCGTCCTGCCCTTTTCCCACGTTATGTGGGGTCGGCACAACATGTGATCTTCCATTTCCCTCTATCATTCGTCCTATATTTACACAATCATCTATTTTATTTTTGTTAGTGTGTCGAAAGGATAAAAGCTGGCTTCAGAGACACAAATAATATTTTACCAGTAAACTCTTTTCTATATTAGTAGGATTAGTAAATGTTTACCTGTCCCATGTTCCGTACTCTGACGTCGATAGTGATCACTCCAGGCCTCAGCGGTACCACTCGCACTGACAATCCCTCAGCAATAGATCGTTCTAGCATATCTGCAAAATAAATAAATTCTTACTAATATTATAAATGCGAAAGTAACTCTGTCTTTGTGTTACGCAAACACGCCTAAACTATGTTTACCCGACTGCGAAGCGAAGGAGGGATTTTTTTTTTTATGCATGCGAGTTCTTTTGGCTGTCACTGTAGCCCAAATGGATGTATGGATTTTGATAAATGAGGTGTCGTATTCGTCTGGATCACAAGAGTGAAAAAGGCTATACAAAATGTCAAAAAATCGAATATGGCGGCTGAACAAATCTATTTTTTAGTTACGTTCAATCAGGTTTTTTAATTTTTGCAGTAAATACTAGCTTCAAAATCTTTTTTCATGTATGAACTGTTTAATTAGTATCATAAATCTAAGAAAAACATGGTTTTGTACATACCATCAGCGTACGTGGTATAGAGCCTAGCTTGCGAGGGATCTCGGAGCGTGAAAGTGACGCGCGGCGGCGGGTGTAAAGCGGCTAGCGACGCGGGACTCAGGCCGCCCGCCTCGATCCACACGGGGCTGGGCGCGCCCACCAGCAGGGTTTGTGTTGCTGCCCGCACACGGAGCCCAGATATTGGAATCACCTGTAATATACAACATCTTCTAATAGTGTCTAATAGTTTGCGCGAATCAGTGTGGTTAAAAGATTAAAGAGTACCTCAAAGGGTAAATTTGTGCATTAGACAATTAGTTAAATAGACGAGATAATTAGCAAGTTACCTTATCGCTAACACAAGCGGTTTTCTTAATAAAGTCTAAATATATATATCTTACGTTACTGACTGACTGACCAGTCAATGCAGAGAGCTGAAATTTGGAGAGTCCTTTCGGGGTCTAATGATGCACCAAGAAAATAATTTCCGCAATTTAGCCTTAAACGGGTTTTGCATCTTTTGAGGTTAGATTTCGAGAAATAATTATAATATTAGACAATTTTACATGAAGCTAGTCGCGGGGAGTTTTACTAACCATATTTTGGGTTGTGGTTTATTTACCTCAACATCAGATTCTGCGCTCGCCATCTCAACGTTTTCAATATCAACAGCGACTAGTTTGACACGCGCCATACCCATCGAAACTCCGTGTACAGAACCGGACTCCGACACCTGAAATTATTGATAGATATAGCACGCATGGTGTGGCCATGTGTGAAAAATAGTTACCAAAGTTGTGTTGGACCAAAGGGAAAGCCGCCATATTAAAATAAGAAATAAATAATGCTGGAGAATCCACACAGCATCATCTAGCCCCAAAGTAAGCTACTCAAAGCTTGTGTTATGGGTACTAGATAACTGATATATTTAATACATGATAAAGGTACATAGATAGATATTTTTTTATTATACATACACACCCAGACAAACGGAACAAATTTCTGCAGATCGTACACAAATTTGTTCCGAGGCGGGAATCGAACCCGCAACCTCATGCGTGGCAGGCGGACTCTTGCCCGCTGCGCCATTGAGGTCGTCAAATTGTATTCAAGGTAAAATAAAAAGACAGCAGTTTCGATAATGGATTCTAACTGCATCTCAGTACTATTGCTGATCTCAGCTGTATGGTTGGGTATCTATCTAGATGTCTTGGATACAAGAGAATCACCCATATCAAAAGAAGATTATGTATCATCAGTTCCATACTTCGTAAATTCTGCAAAATCGCGCTTGAATCAATCAACAAGCTTACTAAAGCTGTTTTAATATTCACCTCAACAAAGTTGAGACCGGTGACGGGTGCGTAGTACAAAGAGGCGAGATGATGCGGCGGTCCGCCGGCATGTCTCAGCTGTAGCCGCGCGCCCGGGGGCAAGCGGGCAACACTCGGGATAATTTGCAGTGGTGGAAACACTAGAACCTAAAAATGTTACAAAATTAATATCAGTGAGTACATGGAATGAAAACCATGTCACCAAAAAAGTATTGGGAATGAGAGTATCTGGGTGCGCAAGAAGAGGAAGGCCAAAGAAAAAGTGGTTTGATTGTGTGAAGGATGATATGAATGTAAGAGGAGTAGACTCAGAGTTGACGAATGATAGGAGTGAGTGGAGGAAGAAAACATGTTGTGCCGACCCCACCTAGCGTGGGATAAGGGCAGGAGAATGATGAATGATGATGAGTAGGTACACATCTGTATGTGATGGCCTAGGAGAAGCTAGCTATCATTGCCTCATATAAAATTTGTATCAAATCATATCAGTGTCTAGTTTCTAGATGTACTAATGCAAACTTTGTAGTGTGGTTGAAAATTGGAAACTGCATGTCATGTCCAAAAATCTCGTTAATTGTTATGGGATTGTAGTATTATATTTATCTTTAAGACACTTGCCTCTAGTTCCGAACTCCAAACCCCCGCGAGGGAAGCTCTGACCCTTCCACTTCCCTCCCGCACCCCGCACAGTTTGCCCTCCCTCACGATGACGTCACCGCCGGCCCGCCACTCGGCCGCGCCGCTCGTCGCGAGGTAGCGGTGTGAAACTCCCTTCACTAATGCTGCGATTGGAACGCACGCGCCGACGCCGACAGCGCGAGATGTCGATACTTCTACGCTTAGCACTTCCTCTATGTACACCTGTTGGGAAAACCATTGATATTAAAGTAGCTTTCGCCCACAGCTTCACCCGCGTTTTACCTTGAAATACAAAAACAAATCTGTGCGGGAACCGTACATTTTTCCAGGATAAAAAGTGGCCTATGTGCTATTCCAGACTATAATCTATATCTGTGCCAAATTTCATCCAGATCTGTTCAGCCGTTTCAGCGTGAAAGAGTAACAAACATACATCCACACACCCTTAAATTCTTACAAACACTGTCGTTTATATGTTAGTAGGATTAGAAACAATGTATACCTACCATAATTGTGTCATTTAATTTAATTAGACTTCAAAAACTTAAACGTAAATACAATTCATAGGTTGGATTATGATAGGATTAATTCAAAGACTTTAATTTTTTATATGTTCACACTTAATATAGTCAGCTACATACTTTGGCTTTAGTAACCAGCTAAGTTCTTCTGCTGAATCATTTAAGACTCTAATGTTCACAAAATAAAGCTCACCTCAACATGCTGCTTCTCGCCGTGAACGCACAGGTCATTGACCAAGAGGTCATAGCTCCCTGGTCCAGATACTGATAGTGTCAAATTTTCACCATTAACGATAGCTGTGACTCCTTTAGGACTATCTACCGAGTAGCGGCCACTGCCTCCACTTATCTTCACTATGTTGTTCAATGTTTCACCTTCCCAAGCCATGTTCACCTGTGCATAGAAATAGCATTCAAAGGTTTTTATTGGTTCGGACCTATAATTTCATTTCCTTATGAAACCTTCAAAGGTTTTTAATTTAAGGTTTTTACACTAGGTTCCTAGGGGATGCAAGGGAAAATTATGTTGATGTAAAAATTTCAATTGGTACACTTGGTAAGCATGCCCACATTATTAGCAAATTCATAATGTGACAGTGTTCTTTCGCTATTTTTAATCTATAATACCTTTAAACGCATATACTTGTATATTAATGTATACATAATCTTAATCTCGGAAACCTCTCCAATGATTTTCATGAAATTTAGTATGCAGGGGGTTTCGGGGGCGTTAAATCGATCTAGCTAGGTTTAATTTTTAGAAAACGACGTTTTATCCGTGTTTTCAGGCAATAAAAAACTGTTTTACCGACACAGCAGCACTAAAACTACATTGACAATAGATGGCGTTGTTAAGCAAACGTCGTAAAAAACCAAGCTCGGTCATCCACGTACTATAACTAAACTGAAAATGTTTTTTTTTTATTATATTGAGGATGGTTATTATAACTTTTTTAAATAAATTAGTTTCTTTGAAATTGGAAATTACCTTGAGTGGGTAACATTTCAAAGGAGCCACGACCTTGGCTTGTATACTAGCTGTGGCTTCAGGGATGCTAGCCTTCAAAGTACCAGTCCAACCTATCGCATTCTCATCTGTTAATACCAACTGAAAAAAGAGTAAACTATATAATTTTTCACTCTATTCCAATGCAGTAAGGTGCAAGATACACAACAATAAGACACCTCAAATCATACCTGATAATACTTAGACGGTACAGGCACAGGATTATATTCCTGTTGCGATTCAACGAACAATCTGTCTGTAGTTCTGTATGTTATTCCTGGGTGATAAGGTTCAATATCCCACGACACTTTTGGGCCGCGTTCGTCCAATAGCTCCCTTCCGATTGCGTCAAAAAGCGTCGTTCTAATTGATACTTCTTGACCTGGACGTAGCCAAATTCTGAAAATAATGTAAATGCCAAAATAGACTTTAATCTTTATATGGTAAGGTATCAATTAAAGAATCTTGATGGTCAAGTTTCGGTAGTGATATTCATACAGCTACAGTTATCATGATCGAAATAGCTATGGATTATAATTTCATCACTAATTTGAATCTTATTCCCTGGATATAATGGTTACAACTTACTTGGGGCCTAAAGTACAGTTTCCAGGAGTTTCTGGAGGCTCCAATCGTATGCGTGAGACGTGATGCGCACACGCAGCTTCTAAAGTAACCGATTCGGGTTCTTCGTCAGAGTGTGAAATCAACTCTACTTTAGCATCACCTTTCTGAAAAATAATCGTATTCAAAAATTTTTTTTTTTTTTAAGTTACAGTCTGCATCTAACATTGTCCTACCCCCATCTGTGTTTAAGTTTTTACAATAATACCTTTTTACATTTGAGTGTGAACAATTGCACGTCAGGGTAGCGGTGAGGCGGAGGCCCGGGGCGAGACGTCATTTCCACCGTGCGGCTATCACTTGTCTCCGGAGTTAGGGCTTCGCCTTCGGCAAGAATCTGTCAACATTATAGTCATTTGGATTATTATGCAAGAAAAATGAAAGGTAAAGTACGATTTAAATTTAACGAAATACGAAGGCCCGACGTTTATATTTATCAAGAGCTGTTACAACAATTATGTTTAATTTTTAGTGTTATCGTGAAATTTATAGCCGGACATAAAACGACACTTCCATATTCTATACAAGAAAACACGAACGTTGCCGAGGCGCCAAATTAAAATCGTAGTACCGTATTTTAGATTAAATATAGTCTGTGACCTTATTAATTAAATCTAATGATGAGTGAGATTTAATTTAAGTAAGTAAGTTAACGAATATAAGAGAAATTAGTTTTGGTTCAATAAAATGTTTTGTGCTACATATTCATTATTTTTTTAACTTGAGTTAGCAGATAATAGTCCTAATTCGAAACGTAGAAACTAAAATGTATTTTAAGTTGGACAATTTTCATATTGGCCAAAATTCGGGTTGGACAGAAAACTTGTTAGACATTAATCCTAGTTGGATATTTTGTATTTTGCACATTAATCACTACACTAACAAGGCCGCGAATAAACGCTAGTAGATATACAAAACAAACGTACGGGTATGCTAGCTCCGACCAAAGCCGCAGCATGGCCGGGCCAGAGCAGGGAGGGCGCGGCGCGCACGGCCACCCGCACCGTGTCGCCGGCGCGCCCGCGCGCCACGTGCACGGTGGACACGCCGCGGGTGCTGTACACCACTTCTAACACGCAGCAAGCGCCATCTGTTAGACAATAAAAAAGTATAAGTCAGTGGTAAAATATCAGAAGCTCTTTGAACAGACCGCTCTACAGTAACATTCTTCCTTTTATTGTCTCTAGTTCTTTCGAACCAGTGTGTTAAAAGGATCAAAGTACAACTCAGAAACTTCTTTCGCGCATTTGCTTTTCAATTATTGTTTTTCTTTAATTAATATCCTAGACTGCTATAAAATAAAATAAATAATGCTGGACAATTCACACAGCATCATCTAGCCCCAAAGTAAGCTACTCAAAGCTTGTGTTATGGGTACTAGATAACTGATATATTTTAATACATTATATACATAGATAGATTTATCATTATACATAGAAAACACCCAGACCAACGGAACAAATTTCTGCAGATCGTACACAAATTTGTTCCGCGGCGGGAACCCGCAACCTCTTGCGTCGCAGGCGGACTCTCGCCCGCTGCGCCACTGAGGTCGTTTGCAAGTCTTAAGTTTAATTACCAGTGGGCTCGATCCAAGTTGCAGTTGTAGTATTGTGTGGTTCCGGGCCTTCCAACAGTGTGACGGCAAATGAAGCACAGTTACACCTGAGAAACATTATTTGCTGCACATTACTATAGTAAAAGTGGTGATACTCAGTACAGTACCCGCCAAGAGTCTGTCTTGGTGGGTACTGGGTACTATCAATTCAGTGATGATAGGTGGCCATATCATAAATTCTGACTCTAGGCAAAGTTGTAGTGTGTTTGTTCGAAGGACACTGCAGTAAGTGAAACTATGAGCGAAGAAACAAATCCTACTAATGTAATAAACGTGAAAGTTTATAAGAATGTATGGATGTATGTTTGTTGCTCTTTCACGCTGAAACGGCTGAACGGATCTAGGCGAAATTTGGCACTGATATAGATTAGTCTTTAATAGCACCTAGGCTACTTTTTATCCCGGAAAAATATAAGGTTCCCGCGGTATAGATTTGTTTTTGTTTTTAAAGGTACCACGCGGGCGAAGCCGTGGGAAGCTAGTTAACTATACAACAGGTTGATACTTTTGACATTGGAAGCGCTCATAGGTTATGTTACGGTAACTAGTTACCATATTTGAGCCGTAAGCTAGTATGCATGCATGCTTAATCCTACTAATATTATAAACGCGAAAGTTTGTAAGAAAGTATGGATGGATGTATGTTTGTTACTCTTTCACGCTGAAACGGGTGAACGGATCTGGATGAAATTTGGCACAGAGATAGATTATAATCTGGAATAGCACATAGGCTACTTTTTATCCCGGAAAAATGTACGGATCCCGCAGGATAGATATGATTTTGTTTTTCAAGGTAAGACGCTCGAAGCCGTGGGCGGAAGCTAGTGGTATATAAAAAAATAACTAACCTGTGGAAATGATACAGTTCGCCTGTAGTCGGGTGCGTTGCCGTCAATACGACGTGCAAGTGATGCGGCCGGCCGACTCGAGCGATCCCGGATGTCGACACATGTATCATCTCGTACGGCGTGGACCAAACTCTAAAAGGTATTAAAAAAAAATTACATCTGAAACAAATCTTTACCATTCCAAGTAGGTATAGTTAGTTTATGTTTAAAGGTTGAAAGAACAATTTTACTTAATAAATAAATGTGTAGATATGTGTTTAGATTTACATAGTACTAACTTGCCAAAAGCTTTCACATGTGGATATTTCTTCAGATGAACTTTCACACCGATATTGCCATCTCCCTTTACAGCCACCACACCGTCAGGTGTGAGAGAAAGAGCACCTTCCGGTGTCTCTATCTCTGACCAGACTACTTCTTCATTTGCTCCACCAATGTGCTGTAGGGGAATTTCTCTGTGAAATAATACTTTGTGTAAGAATTTATGTGTTTCATTTTAAGTTTTGAGTAGATTATAATTTGTATTCCACTATCAGAATAAAACTTACTGAATATTGTCTGTCCATGCTACAAAAAGCTCTGGGGGCACTATCTGCAATGGATCAACTACTTCAGCCGACACTTTGCCTTCCACCTGCAAAACATAATGTCATTAGTCCAGAATCATCTGCACTTGCTACGAGCCATATCAATCGTACTTTCACATTTCTTGGCCATTTATGCAGGGATTCTATCGAGAAATATTAACTGAATTTGACCAACAGATTACATCAAATATTTTAGAAGCCGAGCATTAGTTATGGTGCTCAATCTAACCTTGCTAGATAAAAGTTTCCCAGCAATAGAATGAAGCCTCGCCGTCACAGTAAAGGTGCCAGAATTGGCAGCAACCGCATCAGTCAACGTTCCATTCTCAGTCGATCGAATCAAATCCACATTCGCGTCACCTTCAACCGCCAAATGAACCAGTAGCTTGCTGCCCGCCGTCAAGGCATGACCGTCTTTGTCGAACACAATACAGTGTATAATAAAAACTTCTCGTTTTATAAGTAAATTTGATGGTCGTAGTGTAACTCTAATGTTATAAGGTGCAGCAACTGTTAATGTAGCTATGGCTACTTCAGTGGAACCCGACATGAGTTGAACTGTTGTTGTGCCAATGTCTGTTCCTCGAACTAGACTGATGGAGTCTTCGAGCATTGCAATGTCCGTTTGAGGGACTTTTAAGTAGTAGAGTGTGTCCGATATGTCTTGAATGGTGAGCCGGCCAGCGCGCGCTCTCACGACTCTGCATAAAATATTTTATATTTTATAACAAGGAATTAATCGATCGATGATTAATCAGGCCTTAAGAATAATTTAAGTACATATTCATTGTAAAAACATACCTATATTTTAAAGTGTCACCCGGCGCAATCAAAGCAGTTGCCGGAGTGAGTACAACACTAGCCACCACTTGCAAGTTGAAGTGTGTGCAGATATCTTCAAGGCACACAGTTACGCGAGATTCCCCTAATGCCTGGCCATAGAGCAGAGCAGAGTGGGAATTGAGACCTTGATCTTCCAGCTCAGCGACACCCTTTGGTGCTTCATAGTCAGTATCTCGCCAGGGAACTAGCCTGTGGGAATATTATTATGCTAATAACACTAACTTTGTTTAGTACTTACACACAACTATGCACAAGTACTCTCCTGTTTAAAACAGAAAGTAGAAATTTCGTCTATGAATGAAATTTTTAGAAATTAAGGATGTATTTCTGTGAATCGGTATAGCTTACATAACAATTAAATCATCGCCTTCAGTACTGCCAAGATTCTCAATGCTCCACATAAAGTTGACTCCTTCTAGAGATGAGAATTTGTTTCCTGAAATTTAACAAAATCATGGATAAGTACTTTTAATTGGCCGTCAACAATCACGCAGTGGTCTGTCCAGGCATGTTCTATTATGTTTATCTAAATTTGTAAATCTAGGTGTTAGTTTCTCCAAAATTTTATAAATAAATAAATTACAACATGAAATAGGAATCAATATTAATAACATAAAACTATTATGTTAATGACTTACAGACCTACTTATCAACGCATGGCCTAACTAAACCGTTAGCTGATTAAAGGGGCAGAGAGGATTGAAGTTTGTATGTAAAAACATATGCAGTCAACGTCAGAGGGAGTTATACAATAAAAACATTATATGGACCAGTTTCAAGAACATTAAAAGTTACATTCATACCTTGTTCATCATAAGCTATCACTTCAAATGCTTCAGGTGCTTCTTCCAAGTACAGTTTCCATGTTGTACTCATCACCTTCAATGCCCTGATTTTGTCAATGTCCACATCTCCTCGGAGTATCTAAGAAAAATCTCAGCTATTAACTTTGTAGCACAATGCCAGAAAAATTATGTTAGAAAACATGTGAATGTTTACTGTGTGCGACCGGGCTAAAATTAGGTACAAAAATGGATTATCATGTCAGAAACTTTGGCGCCAATTTCATAAATGTTATGGAGCTAACCTCGCCGGTGTTAACCTCCTCCGCCAGAATGATGACAGATCCAGGTGGCACACATGTCTTGGAGACCGAGACGCGCGCAGCTCGCGAGCAGTGACCCCAAGTATCTTCGTATAGGGGCTCCAAGTCAATGATGTCATCCCGAGACAAACTCCTGAAAATTTTCCATATTAAAGTAAATCTGATATTATCATGGATGAGATCCGAATTATAGGTTTACCAACCATGTGTAACAACCTCCTTCAATGATTTCAAATGTGAATTTCACGTTGAAATTCTCAAACCATGGGAGGAGTACCCTTGGAGTGTTAATTTTAGCACTATCACATATAGACAAAACTGTGCCCATTAAGAACACAGCGAAGCTCGTCTTCAACATTTTACCGTTTTGATTTATTTCGTTTTACATGAATATTAATGAAAATTCTGAGTTTGCAAAAATTCAAAACATAACCTCACATATGCTTGCTATTTTATTTATTATAGAAAAGTTTGTTGCAAATTCAATCAATCAATAAAAAAAGCAAACTGGCTTTTTTTTATACTTGTACAACAATTTAAATCAAGCTACCAATGTTGCAAGTATACAAAAATATTGTTTATGTAAGGTATGTAGTGTATTTAAACAAATAAGGAAACAAAAGAACAAAAAAGGAACTTAAACAATACTTAACAACAAAGGAACTTACCGATTCGATTAGATTACTTAATTAATTCATATCACTATGTCATTACTGGCAATACTAATAAAATTATCGAACGTCAACTCTACTTTCGTGTCAAGTCAATTATCAGTCACAGTCAATCATTAAAAAAAAATACAAAAATGCCAAATGGCTGCTTTGTGTTTGTCATGTGTGTCCCTTATTTTACGTATTTTTTGAATAAAAACTACAATGTAGAGTGTTAGTAAATAACCATATGCGTTCTTGTCACTCCCCTGAAGATATAGTTAACAAATCTTGTAAAAATTACGCTTTGACTTAACAATGTCCGTCGACAAAGCTTCAGAAATAAAAGGCTACGAGATCGATAAAATCAAACGTCGTCATAGAACTGACGACACTATTGTTGCGACAGTGGGAGCATGTGGTGGTGAAGATACATCGCAACACAATAAAATGGAGAAGGCGACGGAAACCGCGGGGAAGCCAACGGAGCTTAGCCTTCAAGGCAACTCTCATCTGATATCTAGCACAACAAGCAGTTTGGCCGATACGCCTGGTGATTCTGGTGTGTTATGCTTGGATAGTGAAGCTTCGGAGGCTACGAGTCAGGCACTAATGTCGCACAGTCTCATTGGAGCAGAAGAATTAACTTGTGATAGTGTATATGATGCTCCTCCGTCGTGTTCTCAAGATATGATTCGGAGCACGACCAGCAGCGTCATGACCCGCAGTGACATCGACAACCAAAACATAGGAGCACCAGATGACATTGTCCCTGAACTGCTCATAGAGGCGCACGAGAAGCCAGCCTACGAAAACTTGCCAGACGTAGTGTTGAAAGCATTAGAAAGTGAAATAGTGAGTGCAGATGAAACAAGAAAGCCAGCATTAAGAACAAATGAGCCGAAGAAATCTCTATCAGAGGATATTGTGTATAGACGGCGATGCCGGAAAAAGTCTCAAAGTGGCCCAAGTTCACAAAAGAAAAGAGTGTCATTTCATGAAGATATTCTAAACAATACTAAAACTGATAATATTCACATAGAGAGAGGCTTCATTTCCTATGTGCCTGATGATTCCAATTGTGATAAACTTAGACAGAAAAATAATGGAATGGCTGATAGGTTTTCTTGGTGTGCCTCAGGAGATAGAAGCCCTAAATATGCTGCAGATGTTGCTCAGCAGACCATGTCCGATATCCTCACCTATGGTGGTTCCAAGAATGATAGAAGTGGTATTTTTGAGTACTCAAGTCTAAACCATGAAAATGAAAGTGAAACTAATGATAAAGACAGTAATAATGATCACCAATCAAGAAGTAAACTCTACGGGTGCGATTCTAACAGCTCAGATTCAAATTTCAGTTGTGACTCTGAAACTTCATCCAGTGACTCATCATCATCCCACTCAAATAAAACAGAAACAACATTACCCCAGAGAAAATGTGAGAAAGCACAAAAATCTTATTCCTGTGATGGATTTGATAACAATGGTCATGTGGCATTCATGAGAAAAACTTACTTTTCCGAAGCTGATATTGACCAATCACACGATCGAGCAAAACAACCACTTGAAGTTACACAAAGTCCTAGTAAGATCAATGAAGTGAAATCAGTTTTGAAGAAGAAGCGGTACATCACTACAAATATAGTTGAAGAAAATAAACGGAACAGAATAAAACTATTAGACACAAATAACATCATTGATTCTCTAAAGAACTTCTACAAAAACTTCAACTTTAACTTCACCCCAGAAAAAGGTTTACCGGAAAACAGCTTTGAATTGAATAATGTTGTTGAAGCTTTAGATGGAGCTGTGAATCAGAACAAAAATATATCTAAAAGCTTAGACTCTGGCTTCCAAATTGAAGACGAGGATGACTTTGTTGAGATCAATTTGAATCAACAACTTGACACAGTGAAAATAAACAAAGATGCAGCTCCACCACCCAAAAATACCATAGCAGGAGAAAGAACACCAAATGAGGGCTCACCGAGACATAAACTTACTCTTAACATGAAAACTGCTCACGACAAAAAATCATCAAATAAAGGAGATTTCCCACCTCTCAGCAAATATGTTGTAAACTGTGAAAGTACAGTTTATGAACACAAAGGGGTCTCCTACAGCTATGTCCATGATACATTTCAAACTGCATTTGATGCACCCAAAGAAACATTTGTACCTATCCCTGAAACTACACCCGTCACTGATCTAGCCACAACTTCTAATAAAACTGATGTCAAATCTTTAACAACGAGTACCAGCAAAACTGATGTAAGATCATTGACTGATGCTGAAACCTCAAGCAAAACATCCACTCCTAAGCGACAATTCAGCAAGAACATCCAAGACGAAACTGAGATGAAGAATGGAGTACCGAAACATCTATCATCACCAAAGAAGCAAAACGTCAATCGATACCGTAAATCCGCATCCACTGTGCAAAAAATGACAGAAGAAATTCCCCAAGCGAGCAGTGACAACTGCTCAAACACCGACAACTCAACATTAAAAGGCGCTGAAGATTTCAATGACGAACTATTCGACAGCCCAGCGAATCAGAAGCTACAATCAAACAAATCCGCGCTACTGAATAGGTATCTTAAAAACGTGTGCCAGCGTAAGGACCTTGAGCTCAAGATCAAGAAAAATAAGTTCTATCAACTGAAGTTGCGCTTGGAGAAACGGTTTCCTAGCGTCATATTCCCTTTCAAAGATGTGTCGGAAACGTTTCACATTTCCGCAGCCAGGATGTCGCGTCTGATTAACAAAGAGGTGATCGAGAACAAAAGGCTTTCAGTGAGGCTACTCACGGCGGACGAGCCGTCATACTTTGACAGCTTTGAAGATAACGTCGCCATTGAATGCAATGAGAAACTGAGGCTTCAGATATTCTCCTACCCTAATGAGACTTTGAATAGGGTAAGATATGGACACTTGTTTTAAAGATAATTTATGCAATTTTATTTCCTGTCTAAACTGTCTTCTGATCCTAAAGTTAAAAATTTATGTATAATTAATATTGGCCCCTGCAAACTCAAAATAACTTTATTCAGTTAAATGACAGGGATCTTTTTGAATCGTCTTACATACTAGGTGATTCTAGGTGTAAATTCCAGTTCTTATAATTATAATTTATAATAATTTTGCTGATTCGTCCCAAGCTTTTTTACTTGTTGGGACTTTCGTTTGTGTCATTTAGGTACATAGAATTCTTGTTATTTATTTAACTCAGACAGTAGAACGATGATGTTATCCATAAACCACGTTTCTATTATGTTTACAGATATTTGTTATTGGAACCCAAAATGTTTTTGTTCATTGTCTAAACATGTTATTATTTCAGGCGTTGTTTAAATGCTTGTATAAGACAGGCTGTATTCATTGTATTAATTTTGGATCTAGTCCAAAACTTAGTAAATTGTGAGGGTGACTCACGCTAAACCTAACAAGCAATTTTAGCTATGCAACGTTTGCCAAGCCAAAATTTTTAAACACATAATTCTTACTACCCCATCGAAAGGGGAACATAAAAGTATGTCTCATAATGATATCAGCATATCAGCCCTATCGAAGTTTGTTGACCGAAAAAAGGGTAAAAAGGGTGGCGATTTTTTTCAATTTTACGTAAATACATATACATACAGTAGGTACATCCATTCCATGAAGACTTGTATGATGATGAATACAAAATTTAATGATTCACGTGTCTTCGTACTGGAATAACTACATATTTGGTCTTCAAACTCTGAAGAGTTATCTTTTAGTGCAGGTCAAAGGTTGCACTAATGAATTCCTGTACGTACACTAATTAATGAATAACATCATCCACCGCTAAGGCGTTATTGAATATGAGACGGGTTTAATTCGAGGGAAGCTACTACTTAATTTTACTTATCATCTATATCTATATATAATATACACTATCTTGCAGATGATGAGAGTCCAATCCCCATATGCAATGGAAGACGGAACGTGGACGCCTCTTCTGGTATTCATCACCGACTACGCTCTTTACGTGGCCAGCGTCAAGCAAGGAGGCACTGAATACGAAATGCTGTGCCGTTTGCCTCATAACGAACTTGATGCTATAGCGGTAAGTAACATCTTATTGGTTCAAGTCATCCTTCATCATCTCTCTGTCCTTATCCCACACTATGTGGGCACATGTCTTCTTCAATTTCCCTCTATCAGCCGTCTTCTCAATACTTACACCTTACTCATATCCTCTATCACACAATCCATCCCGTTCTTTAATTATTAAGTGTTGTTTTCGTTTGTCAAGCAACAGATTTTAATTACCTAAAGTTATGTTTTAAAAAACTTATGAATAAGGGTGGCAATGTAGGTATTATGAGATGAGATGAATCTCCTTGTAATATTTAAATGTGAAAGTTCAAGTCTGATAAGTTATCTCTGTCAAGTCGACTCAATAATAAATGGTTTGTTGAACTTTCCCAACCTTCATATTATGATAAAACCACTATATCTGAATTGTAATAACAATGTTCTTGAAAAGGCACAGTGTAGTGTACCTATTAAGATACATTATGACTCAACCTAGCGAGTTTCAGATATAAAGGTCACCAGTTGCTTGATATAAAACCCATATGGCGTCAATCTGTACAATATTAAAAACTTATTAAATAACCTAATTGTCTTAAAGATTCTTCAATTTAGTTTAGAGCTACCTTCACACTATCTTACTATCTTCGGGCTAGTTAGAATGGCCTCACAGCTCAGGTGGTAGTAGCTCGCCTTCTGCGCTGCAGGTTGTTGTTTCGATCCCCACCCAGAGCAAACATTTATGTGATTAATGCAGGTGTTTGTTCTGCGTCTGGGTGTTATTAGTATTCTATTTATGTATTTACAAAAAAAAGTCAATAATTAATCTATCAGCTATCTGGTTCCTATACTATAAGCTTTGATTAGTTTGGGGATAGATGGCGTTGTGAGAACTGTCCACAAATATTTAGACATTATCCATTCTAGGTCGGTCCTGAGGCGCAGTACATCCAAATACTGGACGTGGCCGGCAACATAGCTTGCTCGTTAGTAACTGGCGAGTCGTCACTTGGCGCCCGACTTGCTTCATCACTGGAATGGAGCGCACGTACTTCGCCCCTACGTATCCTTCGCCCGCCCGCGATGATACCGTTGTCTTGCCGCGAGCTAGCCGCAGCCGTTGCTAGGCAACGATATGAAAAACGGGTAAGTTACTATAGCTACATAATGGCCAGCTAGTCCAGCAACTAATAGATCTCAACGCTCTATAACAAGTAAACTGTACATAGTACTTGATTTTGTCACACAAAACAATGTTGTGAATAACTAATGCGCGTACCAACAGAAATGTAGGTAAGTATATTCGTATAATATGCAAATAAACTGCTGATTTCATGAATGAACTGAAGAAATTTTAGGTATTTTGATCATGAATGAAAATCTCAACTGCATCAATATGTAATACATAATTAAGTGATAAATACTAAAATATTATGGTTTTCCAAATGTAGTATTTTGTTTTCCTGTTTATTAGGAAACTTTTAAATAATGCTCATATTACTCTACATAAAAGGTTATTAATTATGCTTGATCGATAGTTGTGACGCTTGGGAATGCGGTTATATGTGCTTTTCCTTATTGATTAATCCTTCCCAAGAAATATTTCTATGGGAATCCCTTCATCAAAGTAAATTTGTAAAATAATAAATATTGGTGGACGTTTCACGCAACGCCATCTAGCCCCAAACTGAGCAAATCTACTAAAGTACTATGCAAACCAGATGGTTGATAGATTAATTATATTAGTACCTATTGTTCTTTTTGTAAATACATAAGTACATAGAATAAATAATAACTTCCAAGGTTCAAAAAGCTATTAAATTTGTTATTTACAGACTCCTCAGATACTGTTCTACGGACGCGCTTGCTCCGGGGACGCGGGGGACAGGTTGATCGAAGCCCCAGGGGCCTTCGCCCCTCCACTAGAAGGCTACCTCATGTGCAAGACTGACAAAGGACGCCGCTTCGAGCCTTGCTACTTTTTACTGAGGTAAGTATATTAAGTATATAAAAGTTGATGGGAAGAAGTCACATCGTACTTATCTGATGTTTTACTAAACTAGTTAAGCTAATATCCCGGGATCCCAATTTCGGCGCCCTAATCTCGAGGACTCATGGTCCTTGAGGTGGACTAGGAACTTCGTCACCACAAAAACTGGGTTATATATATCTTAATAAATAAAAAAATAAAAATAAAAACTGTTTGTTGGTATGCGCATGGCATGAGAACGTTTAAAACGATTTGGCCAACTTATTTTTGGATTCACATTAGTCCAAATAAGGTTTTTAAAAAATTGATAAAAATACGGGAACACTATTTTTTCTATATATCCCATATTGAAGTTTGTCGGGTCAGCTAGCTACTACTACTAGTTACTAACTATAAATTTCTGTTTCCAGAGCGGGCGTGTTACACTGGGGCCCTCACTCCCCCGACGGGACTCCCCTACCGAACAACATCGCGTTGCGATTGGTCGTCGGCGTGAGACGTCACGTGGACTGGAGCAAGCGTCCACATTGTTTCGAGATCGCGCTATGCGATGGCAGCCGGCTCCTCCTGGCCGCGCCGGACGAGCCCGCCGCTTCATCGTGGCTTCAGTCACTGCTGTTGCACGCAGCACAGGTATTGCCAACTATAGTAATACTATGGCCACGTGTTCGAGTACTTGGAATTGTTCTTTAACCTGACGTCACACAAATCATCTTTATTAGATGTAAACAGGCCATGTAGATGATGATGATGATGATAGCTACTACTATAGTCACGACATCCCCAAACAGAGATTGAAGAGTCGTTTTTCAGTAGTGAATCAGCAGAAGTAGCTATTACAGAGACACCAAAGCCAAAGAGCTAACCAATATTGTGTGATAATTAATTTGAGAAATTGTAGGATAGATTTATTTTTGTTTTTCAATGTACCACGCGGGCAAAGCCGTGGGCGGAAGCTAGTTAGGAAATATACACCATTTTGGCCAAAAAATTGTCTTAGATGTATCGAAAAGCATATATGTAGATAGATTCTCGCAATACTCCGTAGAAATATCTATTTACTCGTAAATTTTAGAAATAAACAAAACTTATCGGTTTAAAAAAAACCGTGCAGTGCGTTGGTGACCAAGAGTGAAGTCAGTGTTCACCTTCAAAACCAGAACTCTTTTCCAGGCTCTAGAAGAGAAGGATGGCGCTAAATCAGACCCTAGAGCTGGTGGTCCACCGCCTGGCTGCACGGTCCTCGTGACCCCGACCGAGGTCATCAGTCTGAGAGATACTTTGGACATGGCCTTCGTAGCCGGCGCCGCTGCATATTTGAAGGACCGCGGTTCTGACGCCCTACTTAAAGGTACAAGGTTATATGAATATACGATGCTTATAGATGCTGAAATTTAATCTATATTAATATTATAAGGAGGATAGTTTTGTATTTTTGTTTGTAAGTAATAAACTCAAAAAGTATGTAGGTACTGGTCCGATTTCAAAAGTTCTTTTTCCATCAGAACGCTACATTATCCCTGAGCAACATAGGTTAATCCAAATTATTATTTTCAAAAGAAATCTACCCGTGTGAATCCGGGGTGGGTCGCTAGTATATAATATTTTTACCAGACCGTCTGACTGATGTCACACTAAGTCCTAAAGATTAATTTTGAGGGTATATTTTAAAAATCTAGAGTTGTATAAAATTGACCCCTAATTGGCTTAAAGTTCGTATAACTATGAGGAAGTTCCACCAGTATAACAAAGTTATAAACTTTTCAGAATATATTGAAGAAATGCGAACCGACATAGAGATTCTGGCGTGCGGCTCTATCAAGAATCTGACGGCTTTCAAGATACCCGATACCGATGAGAATTGGTGCTGTTTGGTAAGCTATTATATCTAACTTAGGGTGGATTTGACCAACTTCTGGTAAACTATTCTCAGAATAATGTGTTCCTTACTAAATCCATCGAAGGAAATCCCGAAAATTTTGAACAAAACAGCCATCTTTTGTTTAAAATTTACTAGACAACTTGACTATGACTCTGTGACGTTGACAGCACTTAAATATAAAAACACTCGACACTGGCAAAATTGTTCTCTAATAGACAGATGCCATAAAGATGAAGAAGGTATTAAGACTGTTGGTTTTACATTATATCTAATCATCTCGTTATTATCAGGAATGGAGCGTGTGTGAGGCCCGCGAGCGCGGCGCCGGCCTGGCGCTCGTGATGGCGAGTAGCAACGAGCTAGAGCGTTTTATAGCAGCTGTTGAACTGGCGTTTTGTTCTCTGACGGTGCGTTATATAAGTCTACGCTTCGAGCCCTTTATAGCTAAGGCCGCTTCAGTTGATCTTCGCATATATTTTTTTCATGCAAACTTCTACCTTCCGATTCATCCCTTAAAGGTAGAATTCTAAGAATTCCTTTCTCTAAACCCTCCAAATTTCAGCTCTCTAGACCTTATGATTGTTTTTGGTAACGCAAGAGTAAGAGTTTATATTTTGATAAAAAAAAACATGATCACTACTCAAGTCCCCAGAATCGGTAGATATCTCCTCTCTAGTTACTTAGATCTTTGAAGATAATTATCTAAAAATGGTAGTCAGAGGCACGTTCAAACATGTTATTTGGCACACATTTTGCACAGTTGTTAGTATTCCGTACGTGACAGGTTGCAAGCCGAATACGAACTTATGACACACACCCTCAAATTTAAGGTCCTAGGCTATGCCGGTTTCCTCACGATGTTTATCCTTCACCGTTTAAAAGCACTAGCATTGCGCACATAAAATTTTCGCATGGAAAAACTCATTGGCGCACGACCAGGTTTGAACCCATGACTTTCGGATCGTGAGGCAGGGGTGCTACCACTACACCTCTAGTGCTCGCAGTGTATATTTAGATATCAGATCGATACTCTTTCTTATGAAAATGGACTCTATCGACAAATAACTGCCACAGAATTGTAAACTTTATACCTTCAACAGTGCGAGCCATTCCCGCTCAGCGTAGTCGAAGGGGTGAAATCAGCTTGCAGTACCGCTAACACTAAGTACGAAGCCGCCTGGTCGCATATGCTGCCTGCGCATCAATGAAGGGAAGTATATACTCAATACGTAGTAATAGCATAGACAATACTAGGTCACATGTAGAGTAATTTACTTTTAATTTGTAAGGTTTTCAAGCATACTGTATGTAAAAAGTAAAAATAAAAAATTTAAAGGATCCTCATCAATATCATTGGATTTGAAATTACGAATCGATTTGACATGTGGTATTCTTTATATATTTGCGTTTTTGGTATATTATCTTATCACAGACCTCAGTCTGCCGGGCTAACATGAGTACCACGACAAAATTTTGTAGACTGTTTTGTCCCGCTCTTTCTCGTGCGTATATAACACAACATGCTCGACAAAATTTTGTCGACTGTTTTGTCTCGCTCTTTCTAATGCGTATAAGAAACAAAATGCCCGACAAAATTTAATAAACTGTTTTGTCTCGCTCTTTCTCGTGCGTATGAGACAACATGCTCGATAAAAGCGTCGACAAAATTTTGTCGTGGCTGCCATGTTAGCCTGGCAACACCATTTTCTCTACGAAAGAGAAGGCAAAGTAACAATGTGACAACAGAAGTGATAATTTAGTTTCACCACACCACAAATTGATATTACTACTTTATCGGCTACTCAATGTAATATACTATCGCAAGCGCATGGTAATCGTAAAAGTTAAGTTTACATAACGGATTTTGTTTTATTATCACTGTATGTTTGAAAACTTGTCTATTCACATCATTTCCAAGCGTTCTGCCAAACAGAATTGCATTTAAAATCTCCAAATTGTTGAAATAATTTAACTGGTTTGTTGAGTTTACTTTTGTGTAACATCTTTATTTATAGGATCTGTTTTACAAAAGATCAAATTTTGTCAGTGTCAAGTGTTCGAACTGGGGCCAAACGTGATAATTAACTTATTTACCAAAGCTGAAATACATCCGTTAACGATACCTACGATACTAACGATACTTCTCGTCGTATCGTCAAACATTACTCAACAACTCTGAAAAAGTAGTCTAACTAAATAAAAAACGTTCGTTTGACAGTTGTTGAAGAATTCCGAACGAAACCTTTTAGGTTTTATACGCTGTCAAAAAATATGCATTATGAAAATGTTATGCTTATAAAAATACGTTAAAATTTACGCGATTGCCACTCTATTCAACTTGAAAAAAAAAAGATCACGCCTATAATCCCCGGGCTCGGTAGATATCTTCCTTAGTTACTTAGATCTAAAGAGGGTAGTCATAGGCACGTCCAAACATGTCATTTGGTACATGCCCATTTTGCACAGTACTTAGTATTTCGTTCAACTTGACACTGGCAAAATTTTATCAAGAAAGATGTCATAAATAAGATCAAATAGCATGTTTATGTAGGCTCGTTCATATTATTTCAACAAGGTTACCTTGCATTGTTCTTACGTATTGTATTTACACAATGAAATAATCTAAATTAAATTCATCTCATAAAAAATATTCAATACGAATCTCATGTCAACCCGTACTTAAAGCGGAGTGTGTAACTGTCTCTGTGTGACGGAGATAGCATACGTTTGAAGCACAATATAGTTACGTAATGAAGGCTTCCCTATTCCGTAGCTTTATGTAATACGACCATTTACGACTATGAACTTTGTTGACAATGTCAATACGGTCTAGAATTACCAACTCTTCTAATTACCAACAAGTGAAAAAGTGGTCATAATTTAGCAGCTAGTTATGACTAGTGTAGAAAATTTTCTAGTTACTTAGGTCACAATACTCGATCCCATTTCGTCTTATCCATGCTATAAAATGAGTTTCAAAAGTAGTATGGATAAGACAGTCATTCATTATATTTAATGTTACAATTTGGCCCAATTTAGAAGTAACATCGGCATTTCGCCAAACTTATTCTTCAGTTTGATTCGAGACAGCATAGTGACTTTTTATGTGAGACTGTTATTGATTGTTTATTCGTCGGATTAGAATATAGCCGATGTAATTTCTATGTTGGGACAAACTATACTTATTACTTAAATCTATTCAATACTTAAAAATGTTAACCAATTTTACTCATATCTTTGACAAAGGATTGATCAATGAAATCGGATAAATATATTTTTTGTATTAGAATATTCTTACTGTTCTTATTATTTACGAGATTGGTACTTAGGGGATTATTAAAAATGAGCTTCGGCTGAATGTTATGTGATTGCGCGCTATTCTGAAACTTGATTAAATCGGAAAAAAAATCGAGTAACGATACGATAATCGATTAATCGAATCGTTAATCAGATTTAAGATGGTCAAGTTTAAAAGAATAAAGCTTGTGTGGAATGCTTGGTAGATTTTGTACGGAAAATGAAAGATTTGTGTATCACGGACCTTAAGTAGCTTTTTCCTAAAAGCTAATTTTAATGGTTTTATTTTGAAATTCCGTTAGTCATTTTGTTGAAGCCTAAAAATTGGGGATTGTTTAGTAAATATTTATTTTTAATGAATTTTGGCTGCTTATTATTATTATTTGTTACCAAATATCAAGGAACATATGATATTGTTTCTATGTGTATTAGGCCGTTATATAGGCCGTGTGATATTAAAGTATATTTAGGGTAGAATCTAGAATGTTTGCTTGCATTTTACAAACAAAATAAATCATCGCTTATTTTGTTTATAACATGCAAATAAAAGTAAAGATAAGTAAGTATTTAAATTCTCCATCATAGTGTTTGTTCAAATAATCAATTTTTATTTTCATAACAATTATGTATTTTTAATGAGTTATTTTATTTTTAATCTGTTACAGGGTGCACCCTATATTTTGTACCAAAACTATTTACATATATTTATGAATTGTATTGTTGCTTTATGTGTATTTGTGATTGCTTTAAATGCAATGCAGCCAGTTACAATTTACAAGACTGTTGGACCTAATTACAAGGTTTTAGAGTTGAAATTGGCTATTTGTACTCAGATACCGCTCAGCTGTGATTTGTGTTCTAATTATTAAGTTTGTTGTTTCATGCATAATATTAGGATTCATTTTTAGATTAGGTATATCAATTTTATGTATTGTGAATTAGCTGTTATGTTTAGGAATATGGTAATCTGAACTTGTAAAAGCTTTGTAAATGAGTTACAAAACTTGATTCCCAGTGATTTTTGCATTGAAATAAATGACTGGTTTAAACGATCTCTTACCAAAATATCAATTATACTGTCCTTTTGAAACCAGCATTTTGTAACCACAGATTCTTTCAATTTAAAAAAAAGTGTGAGTTTAGATTATGGTATGCACAAAATTTTATTGATTGGCTATGATTGTTATTTATATTATTCTAATCTTTAATAATTACAATATCTAATCATTTCATTATAATAATGTAGGTACTAAAAAAAAATGTAAATAATTTTCGATCATATTTCAAAACAGATACGGTCGAAAGTTGATGCGTTTCTCGAATATTCCAATAAACTAGAGACAATATAATCTTCCGTTCTGTTACACTGGTAGCTAAAGTATTATTAATAACAATAATCTTGTTAACACGCTGTAAGTTGTAATTGCTAAATTTTTTAATAATTCCTAAAATACATATAAAATTGTAATGTCTTTACTGGTTGTTTGAATGTAGTGTCTTTTCAAATGCTATCGAAAGAAAGAGAGTTGGGGGAGGGAGAGAGAGAGAGAGATATCAAACCAGCAAGAAAATATAAAACAGCTTAGGTATTCACTAACTTAGTGAATCACCTTTTTGTACCATAATTTTCACTTAAAACGGAATATTTCTCATGATTTGTGAATTTAATTTCTTCCGATATTTCGGCACAGTTGCATGTGTCATGATAACGAGATAAACTTGTAAATATCTCGTTTTAAGTGAAAATTATATTCAAAACCATAAGTTTCTAAAGTTTTCTATAACGTTACAAGAAAATGTAATATTTGTAAAGGCACTCGTACAAACAATGTAGCATACCCGATATAATTATCGTAACTTGGTCATAATAAATTACTTAGACCATTTGAATTAATATCGCTTGACATACATAAGTTCGTATAGACAATAAAATAAATTCTATGCGGAAGTATTATTTTCGTTTTATTTATTCCCACTCTTATTGAAATAATCTGTACGTACCCCTAGTAACTATCAGTTTTTGATAGTTTACGAAAACTTTTTTCGAATAGTATCCTTTCATACATTTACCTCCATCGGAAATCTTAAGGAACTAAAATAAGGTCGATATCGTGAAAACTTGGTATAGGCGATCAAGAAATTGGTTTACCACTTTTGATGACATCTCCCAGTAACATAATTATTCGCTAAGGATTACTATGACAGATTCTGACGTAGCAGTTATTAATCTTTCAAGCGAAAATAGCCCTTGATGTTTTGTACGTGCAAATGATATTCAGCCTTAGAGTGGTAAACCAATTACTTGGTCGCCTATACATCTTATGAAATGAAATAAGTTCAACTTCAAGTCTTCAATAGGTATATATCGAATACAGTAAATACCAACCAGTATACGAAACCGGTATACTTACTACGTCGTTTAGATGAAGTACTAGCATTTGCCCGCGGTTTCACCACTGATTTCAAAATCTTGCGCACATATCTCAAAACCTACAGCGCAGAAGGCAGAGCTACTGCGAAGCGAACTGAGCTGAGGCCAGTCAAACTTGGGCATGTTCTATATATGTTTGGACGACCTTGACTACCCCTTTGGATATTCCTTAAGATCTAAGGACCTACCAAACTTGGAGATTACAGTAACCTAATAAGTGACCATGTTTCTTTTCGTCTGACATTACTAGACAATGGAAAGTCGGATTGAAATCCAAACAATTTGTTGATCTTGGAGACAGACAAATCTATCTCACAGCAGAGTATTTTTATTCGCTATCAGTTTCTCCATGTTTATCAACTAGGAGTAGGTACCTATGTGTTTATCGGGTAACAACTCTGGCGAGTATTAACAAACCGGCTGCATTAACATACAAGTCCAGTAAACAACATCGGCATTCGACTCAGATCAGCTAGTCTACATAAATCTGTGGTGTTTGATTGTCGTATTATGATGGAAATAAAGGTAAGTCCAAAAAATGGTTATTTTTCTCAGACGGCACCTCTAATCTTCTATTTTTTACCTACAGGTAGAATCTCTGATTAATTATCTTCATGTACCTATGTAGGTCGCCTACCTGAGATTTTCCGAATCACATTGCAAAAACAGAAATTAAAATACATAATTATTTTAAATATTTTCTTTCGTGCACTTATCAGGGTTATGTAAACGTACCTAGGGTTATGTGAACTATACTATACCTACTATCATGTAAATAAACTATTGCTAGTAACGCCGCATCTACCAGATTCAAAAAGGGTCGAAATCACATCGCAATGACAGGAGATCATAAATGGGGAAATATAGGTATTATAATAAAACACCTGTAACTTGTAAATGATTTTGAAAACTGTCAAGCATTTATGTACCTATTTTATTTTAGTATCTTTCCGGATTCGGGTCTGAGTTCTCGTCTGAAGATCCGAGAAGGCCAGGCGCCCTACCCCAAGGCCAGAACAACCCCCAGCGATGCCTCTACGGCCTCTACGCCGAGCAGCTATCAGGCACAGCCTTCACTGCCCCAAGGCATGAGAACAAGCGGTCTTGGTTATACAGGTAGGTACCTACCTACCGTACCTCCATTTTCATAAGACAATGTATGGTTTGAGAACAAAATGAATGGAACAGAGCCATTGTTTTTTCTACAGCAAATTGATAGGACGCGTAGTTTGTTACAAGAATGATTAATAGCTCGTGTGAACTATAGTCCAACACCGAACTTATTTATACTAACTCTTAGATCCTGGTTAGTTTAATCCCTGGAACTTGCAAAACTCATTTATTCACAGGATTCGCCCATCAGTAATCCACAAACCATTCAAGAAATTGGATGTTGCGCAGTACTTCACGCACAACTGGGACGAACAAGAGCCAGATCCAAATCAGGTAGGTAAACAGAACTCAGAACTCATCCCATGGGCGATTTAAATTAAACGTCAATTTCTTCATCTTTGTGCAATTTTGAAATTCCCTGGTATTCATTAAGAGCGCTGGTGGTGTAGTGGTAGCACCCCTCACGATCCAAAGGTCGTGAGTTCAAACCTGGTCGTGAACCAATGAGCTTGCAACCTATCACGTACGAAATACTAACTACTGTGAAAAATGTGGGCCTGTGCCAAATGTCATGTTTGGACGTGCCTCTGACTACCCTCTTTACATATCTTTGAAGATCTAAGTAACTAGAGGTCTGAGGAGATACCTATCTACCGAGCCTGGGGATTACAGAGTTGCGACCATGTTTTTTTTCTTCTTTTTTTTCATTTTTCTCCACTCCAACAGTCTCGTTGGCTTCCATTCGATATCCCGTCATCATCCGTGGATTTCGTCGGTGGACTGCATACGGTATGCGGCGCGGGAGACCCACGCTCGCGTCACGGCATCGCCATTCACATGTTTCTGTGCAATGCGTCTATGAAGAACAGCGCTTTTTACAACAGTGATGGAGACTTTCTTATTGGTAAACCTTTTAGTCATATCAGGCAAAGCGTTAGGACATCCAGACTTGAGTAGATAAGCTCAATATTTTGAAAAGTCTAATAAAATCTGATCTCTTTTAAAGAACTTTGTATTTACAGGAACTGATAACAGAGTATGTATCACAAGATTTGCTAGCATGTAGGGATAAAAGACTTAGCCAGAAATCGAAACGAGTGGACCCAAAGTATTTATTTTACCATACCTTTAATTTTAAGTCTTGTTAGTATTCTTATAAGCGATGGGCTTGCAACCTGTCACGTACAGAATACTAACTACCATGCCAAATGTGGGCACGTGCCAAATACATTATCATGTTTGGTCGTGTCTCTGACTACCCTCTTTAGATCTTTTCAAAGATCTAAGTAAGAAGATATCTACCGAGCCCGGGGATTACAGCCGTGATCATGTTTTCTTAATGTTAACCAAGAAATTATTTCCGTTTCAGTCCCCCAACAAGGATCTCTGAAGATCACGACAGAGTTTGGTATCATGACAGTGGCGCCGAATGAAATAGCCGTGGTCCAACAAGGCATGAGGTTCTCAGTGGATGTCGATGGCCCAACCAGGTACGAACTTCAATAGTCGCCAGCATAAAAACGTTCTCATTGATGAGATTTACATCTGAGGCGACTTCGTTGTTTTCATGACTTCAACCATCATAAGTTATTCATTAGACCTAGTTTTATTCATCACCAGTCTACTAAACCAATTCTCAATCAGAGATGTTGGCTACATTTTAAATTTTCGTATATGGGCATAATCTTTTGATCTAATTAAAACAACTTACATCCATGGATTCCATGGTCCACAGGGGTTATATACTAGAAGTGTTTGACGGCCACTTCAAGCTGCCGGACCTTGGTCCTATTGGAGCTAATGGACTAGCTAACCCTCGCGACTTCCTGACGCCAGTAGCTCATTACATCGATGAAGAGATTGAAGGCAAGTTTGGCCAGGCAGTAAAATAAATTTCTATTCCGCACAATCATCTATATTTAAATGCATTTATTATGTGTCTTTAAATTTGACCTCAGTGGCGCAGCGGGCGAGGGTCCGCCTGCGAAGCAAAAGGTGGCGGGTTCGATTCCCGCCGCGGAACAAATTTGTGTTTTCTATGTAGGTATAATAAAAAATATCTATCTATTTTTTACTAGATAACTGATATATTTAATACATTAAATATATATATACCCATAACACAAGCTTTGAGTAGCTTACTTCTGGGCTAGATGATGCTGTGTGGATTGTCCAGCATTATTTATTTATTTAGTTTTAATTCTTTCATACCACGTGAAATTCTGATAGGGCTGCAAGAAGATAGTGACATACAAGATAGATAAAACAAGGGGTGGATTGTTGAAATACGGCAAGATAGGAAAAATACTGCCATAACGCTCACCAGTCTCACAGATTGAATTAAATTTTTCTTAACTTTTAGGATTCAAAATAATAAACAAATACCAAGGCAAACTCTTTGCTGCCGAGCAGAACCATTCCCCATTCGACGTGGTGGCATGGCATGGGAACTACGTGCCTTACAAGTACGACCTTAGCAAATTCATGGTCATCAATGCAGTCCTGTATGATCACTGTGTGAGTACCCAATCCAACTACCTCTAAATGCCGTGGCCTATTCTATACGCATAAATTCATGTACCCTTTCCCAGGGTTGGTCACTTACCAACACTTACCGCTCACGGATTCACCCGCGTGGTACCGTGTAAAACAAAAAGAAATCGATCCCACGGGAACCGTACATTTTTCCGGGATAAAAAGTAGCCTATGTGCTATTCCAGACTATAATCTATAACTGTGCCAAATTTCATCGTGATCCGTTCAGCCGTTTCAGCGTGAAAGAGGAACAAACATACATCTAGATATACATTCTTACAAACTTTCGCGTTTATAATATTAGTGCCAAATTTCATCCAGATCCGTTCAACCGTTTCAGCGTGAAAGAGTAACAAACATACATCCAGACATCCGTACATTCTTACAAACTTTCGCGTTAATAATATTAGTAGGATATGACAGTACAGTAGTTACTTATCTTATTTGGTTCCAGGACCCGTCTATCTTTACTGTACTGACTTGTCCGTCCACGAAGCCTGGCGTAGCAATAGCAGACTTTGTCATCTTCCCGCCTAGATGGTCTGTCCAAGAGAACACCTTCAGACCCCCTTATTATCATCGTAAGTTTCTGTAGCATACAAAAAACATTATTGGTCTCCAAAGGTAAAACTATGTTTTTTTTTATTAAAAATTGTACTTACACAGTTGTATGAAAAATATGGTAAAATTATGTTTGTGCGTGTGTAATATGCGCATTAGAATGTGGAAATTATAATATTAATGGGATTTAAAAACTATGAATAAATTAAGTTCGAGAGTTATTTTTGCACAAAAAGTCGCTGAGGACAGGATTCGAACCTGCGCGGGTAGAACCCATTGGATTTCAAGTCCAACTCCTTAACCACTCGGACACCTCAGCTTGTTGAGATAATGCGAAAAATTGGCATTAGTTTGTGCGGTGTAGGTACCTACACTTACCTAATTATGTGAATGTAATTGAGTGTTATTAATGTAATGTGGGAGGAAAACCTAATGGGTTGTCATCAACCAACGCAACGGCTCGAACATTACCATATTGAAATCTTTGTATCAGAAAGTTTTGAAACACTAGTTTAAAATTGCGAAACTAACCATTGACGTGTTGGTCTTTTACGTCCGAGTCTCATTATGTTAACTTTTGAAAACTACAGCAGTTTTTTTACTATTCCGTTTTATTTTTACTAATCCCGGTTATCTTTATCGACCATTTGCAATGTTACAGCACAATGCACGCCTACTATAAAAGTACTTATCAAGTTTAGCAACTGTGTAAATAAGCATCCTCTCAAGAAATCTAATAAGTATTTTAGCGCCTACTAACAACAGCTGAGGTGTCCGAGTGGTTAAGGAGTTCGACTTGAAATCCAATGGGTTCTACCCGCGCAGGTTCGAATCCTGTCCTCAGCGGAATCAATATTTTATTAAATTCAGTCTGAGACAAATCAATTTGAAGTATGACGTTCTAAAATAGAAAATGAATATAAAACTAATTTTACTCTAAAAAAATGTATTTTTACTAGCTGTTACCCGCGACTTCGTCCGCAAAAATCCACTAATTATTACACCTTTGGTTACATTATTAAAGTTTTAGTACATAAGGTTCTCTAATTTTTTCCAGAAATAGATTATAGTTTATGTCACTCGGGGATAATGTAGCATTCTAATGGTGACAGAATTTTTGAAATCGGTTCAGTTGTTTTTGAGTTTATACGTTACAAACAAAATACAAAACTATCCTCTTCATAATATTAGTACAAGTAAAGATAGATATAGATGAAGATACCTACCTTTTTTTTGCTTCAGGGAACTGCATGAGTGAGTTCATGGGTTTAATCCTCGGTGCGTACGAGGCTAAAGAAGGCGGGTTCCTACCTGGCGGCGCCTCCCTTCACTCCATGATGACTCCACACGGGCCCGATGATAAGTGCTTCAACAGCGCTTCATATGGCGAGCTTGGGCCGCAAAAGATTGCTGTCGGCACTCAGGTATCTACACAATCAACTATTATGTTAAAAGTTACTAAGCAATTTATCAATAGCTACTACTTTTTACCCGACTGCGAAGGGTAACGTACTTTGGAGTGTATGTATGGGTTTATTGTTATAATCCCCAAGCTGTCCCCCACCAGTGGGTATTATGACAAAACTCTATTTTTTGGCGTTTTCCCCACTATCATGTTAGTGGGGTTTATGACACTAAAAATAATTTGGTTTATTTTATATTATCACTCCACTCCACATAATATATGCGAGTTCTTATGGCTGCCGCCCGTAGGCCTGCGTCTGGAAAGATACATGAGGTGTGCCGGATTTGTCTGAAATACTTTCGACTTCCAGTCGGGTTTTTTTTATTTTTGAAATAAATTCTAGTTCCTACTTACTTTTGTTAAAGAGCTTTGTATTTTTTCCACTCAAAGGCCACATTAAACATGAAGTTATTTATTGAATCTTGTATTTTTTGTAGGCATTCATGTTCGAGTCTTCGCTCAGTATGGCTATCACTAAGTGGGGCGCCAAGACATGTCAGAAGCTAGACGCGAAATACTACGAGTGCTGGCAAAACTTGCCGAAACTATTCTCAGAGAAAATAAATATTTGAAAAATACTTTTGTAAGATGTGTTCGTAAATATATGTTGCATATTATAGGTACTGACAGACGTTTTAATACTAGCACGAAATCATGCTTTCATTGAACCAGTTTTGTGCTCTTTAGTATCACGACGTGATGTGTACAACATTGCTAGTAATGTTGTACATACTTACTAATGAATTCTTACTCAATAAAAGCATGCTTTCGTGCTAGAAATGAGCACGTTTGTTAGTACCCTTAAAGTATATATGAAAGTGGAAATAAAATATTTTGTTACATACATAATTTTTATTGAATAACTAGTCGAATAATTAGCAGAGCTTAAAATAAATTCCATTACACAATATTAGCGTTACAAATTACTTTCCATCAGTCGCGTCCGCGTCGTCGCCAGACTAAGATCTTCCTTCATATTTTTCCATCATAATAATTGAACAAAATACTACATTTACAATTCAGGACGATATTTTAAGGCAACGCCCTTATTACAACAGGTTGTGTTTGTAAGGTGTAGAAAATAGTATTTGTGTAATGTGTTGTACAAAAAGTTGCGAACACCTTTGACAATTATGGTCCTTTGTATAATAAAATTATTTCCCACTTCTCATAATTGATATAAGAAGCTATCCAATAGCTATATACCAGAAATATTTTTTAATGATAGATAAAACTATGGAAGGAAGGTCTTACTAAAATGATTATTTCAACAGAAACATGGAAACTTACAGGATAAAATAAATAAAAAAATGGAATTTTCACGGCTAGCGACTAGCGATGTGACAATACAGTATTTCATTGGTGGTTTTATCAATATTTGGTGCTCATATGCACTAAATTAGGAAGGTTACGAATCTCTTTCACTTTCACGGCATAACAGTGACTTTTTGAGATTCTTGTGCATATAAACTGATCGAATTGACACCTGGCTGCCTCATCCCAGACTGAATACTGTTCACTTAACATACTTTAACTTATTTTAATATACTAAACAACCTTCTAGATATTATTCCAAAGACTGTAATGGGAAATCAATTCTGATATATGTCCAAAAATATAAAAATTTTCGATGTTACAGTTATTGATCTAATACCTAGAAGCTTGCTATCGTATTTAAACAGACTTAATCAACATTTACTTACTAGCTACGGTTATTCGAGTCTGGATAAGGCAGGACACACATTTAATAACTGTTTTACGTATGTAAGTATGCTACAAAAAAAAACAGAAGTTTGACTTCTGCTTTACAAAATATTATTATGCATTCCATTTTCCAAATCACAATCAAAGCATGGGTGTCAAAGTAATGCAATTGAATAAGTAAAGACAATTCAATGCAAAGTGTGGCAAAAAACACTTATTGAGCGCGCCGGCGCGACTACACAAAATACCCTTTTTTCATTGTGAAGAGGCTATCATGGTAAGAATTGAAATAATACTTGAAACTTCATCTCCGGAACCTACAAAGCTAGAATTCTGTGTGCAAATAATTATCTTTACATGTATAAGACCGCAAAGGTTTTCTGAGCTAAGTTCAAACATTATTCATCAAATAAAGGTAGTAGCATACATAACATTGTGTGCTCAGGTTTGGAATTTCAGTGGGATAATTTGGTGCAGTCTAACCGTGGTTCACGTTCACTCCGGACTCTAGCTCCGATGCGGGCGTCTCTGGCTCTTCATCGTTGTAAATGTTCTCTGCCATTTGCCATACCTGAAAGTTGAAACAGAATTTAGATTAGATTTAGTTAAGCATTAAGTTATAAAAGAGAGAACTCTAGATTAATTACTAGTTTATTCAGACGCTGGTGGGTATTACTCACGTGATGCGTGCTAGACAAAGCAAAACAATCATGTACCTATACAGAGGTAACAATAACTATACAATGTAAATATCGCCAGATCACAGTACTAAGCCGTCAATATTACAAATCAAGATATAGAAGAATGTAAAATGGCTATTTACTCTAAATCAATTCTTTTTTTGTCTTCTCAAAACAAGTATATAATTATTTTAGGCACATTTAGCACAGGCAGTCTGAAGATCAAAGTTTAGCATAAACATAAAAAAGTGCAGTACTGTCAGTAAGGCTGTTTCGAACTTGGTGTAGGTATACTGTGATTTATGTCTCTTTTGTTAATTGAAAATAAATCAATTTCCTATGTCTGTCTTATGTTTGTCTAAGTGTGTTTAATACCTGCATAATATTATCCTCAGACACGGAGCAAATGACCCAGGGTTCGTTGGGGTTCCACGAGAAGTCCGATATCTTTGCAGTATGACCTCCATGGATGAAGAGTAACTCTGGAGGGCCGTCTTCTGCGTCTTCCGCAGTCTGTTCCTCGCCGATTTTAGACAGGTCCCAAACATGCAGCCTGTAAAAAACATATTTTTTAAAAATAATTATAATAATATGTAAACTGTAGAATGTTTGCGCCCCCGGTACTTTTTTAAGGACTTGAATAACAATAATAACTGGAATCACTTTGCTTGCAAGCGTAAATTTAGTCTGAATTCCTAACACAACATTCCTAAAAACCATGTTTCAGTTATTTTTCTTTCTTACCGTCTATCAGTTCCACTGCTGGCAAGAATAGTTTCGTTGTGCGGCGACCATTGAACCTGGAAGATCTCGTCTTTGTGCGACTCGAATGAGTGCAGTTTTAATTTCAAATTACGTAGATCCCATAGTGCTACCTAGAACAATATCAAGAATATTTTTTTTTAGATGACTTCTGGAACTTGTAGCAACTTTATTTAACGCTGTTATAGATAGAACAGATAAAGCATCTGGACCTTTCTACTCAACAGTTTCGGCTTTGTTCACAAAAAACCAATTTTGTTTATCCCGTAAAATATTGGTTAATTTAAAATGTACTCTTCGTGAAATAACTCATTATCAACCAATCTTTTATTGCTCCATCTTTATGCTATCAGCTTGAAAGACGAGTTTTCAAGGATAAAAAGATTTTTAAAATAACGGTATAATATCAAATTGAGTAGAAAGGCCCTTCTCAGTGTTAAAACATACCGTTTTATCAGCACTACCAGTGGCGAGGATGAACTCTGAATAAGGATTGAAACTCAAGCAGTTCACCTCAGCTGTGTGCGCGTCTACTGTGTGAGATGGCTTTGATGTTGTATTAGATCTGCAATATCAAGTTTTTATTTAAATTACGTTACACAAGCTTCAACATTGACGACCTCAGTGGCGCAGCGAGCGAGAGTCCGCCTGCGACGCTAGAGGTTGCGGGTTTAATTCCCGCCTCGGAACAAATTTGTGTACGATCTGCAGAAATTTGTTCCGTTGGTCTGGGTGTTTTCTATGTATAATACGAGATATCTATCTATGTATATAATGTATTAAATATATCAGTTATCTAGTAACCATAACACAAGCTTTGAGAAGCTTACTTTGGGGCTAGATGACGCTGTGTGGATTATCCAGCATTATATTTATATATATTTATTTAACATAATAAGCAGTTGTGGTATAGAGAGAGATGACACTATTTAATGTCTTTCCATGAGTGAAGTACGGTATATGCAGACTTTGAACTTGAGGTTTGTGTTAGTGTTCAAACTTCTCTTTCATGAGTAAAAAGAAATGTACAATAAATCCTACTAAACGCGAAAGTTTGTAAGAATGTATGGATGTATATTTGGTACTCTTCCACGCTGAAACGGCTGAACGGATCTGAATGAAATTTGGCTTAGATACAGATTATAGTCTGGAATAGCACAAAGGCTACTTTTTATCCCGGAAAAATGTACGACTCCCGTGGGATAGATTTATTTTTGGTTTTTCAAGGTACCACGCGGGTGAAGACGTTGGCGGAAGCTAGTATTTTATAAATAACTAGCTTCTGCACGCGGCGTCGCCCGCGAAGTACCTACATAAAATATAGCCTATGTTCATCCTGAAAGTTCATTCTACACATTGGTGAAAGAATTTTTCGAAATCGGTTCAGTAGTTTCGGAGCCTATTCATTTCAAACAAACAAACAAACAAACAATCAAAGTTTTCCTCTTTATAATATTAGTATAGACAAGGAAAACCAACGTAAAATAATATATTACAAAGTAGTCATGTTAAGACAGTAGATTAGATGCAGCTTATACAAAACCATCTAGCCTGCACGCCACTGCGGTAAACCCACCTGGTGTCCCAAATCATCAACTTTTGATCATCTGCGACTGATCCAAAGAGGGACTCGTGTAAGAGATGCCACGCCACATCTTCTACCACAGCTGTATGGCCCGTGAACACAGATTTGGCTTCAATGACGCGACCTTCTTTGGGTGTCGCGTTAATGTCCCACAGGCAGATTGTGTGATCATCACTGTGGAAAAGGTATCATTAGAAACCAATAGCTTTTTACTAAATTATGTTGGTGGCAATAAGTGTATTATATTTACCTGGCTGAGAGGAGATAACCATTCAAGTTGGGGTTCCATGATAAACCGTAACCTTCTTTTTGATGTCCTCGCAATCTGAAATAAGAATTTAAACATAGACTTTAAAATCAATAATATTCTATAAATTAAACTTTTTAAACTTCCGTGATTTGATGACATAATTATATTTGAATAACGGGTATTTATCACGTACCTATTTTGTTTTTATTCCCGACGTTTCGAACACATTACAGCGTTCGTGGTCGCGGGCAGACTGATGTGCAGCGAGCTAGTTTTTATTATTGAGAGTAGAATCTGTATCTACCCTCAATTCGTCGTCAGATTCAGATAAGGCCAGGTTCACACTACGACACACTATACTTATTGTATCAACTTGCGGCAAGCACGGGTCACGACGCACACATTTATTAATAACTGGATTCCACGAGGCCGAGAGCCGGAAACCATCCTCACGATTAAAGTTTTTCGGGTGTTTCCTGATCTCAATCGCTTCTCGGACTATCCTTTTATAATAATGGCGTTCACTGGAGAGAACCTTAGGATCATGGAGCTCAATCCAATGGTTCGTTCCTGAGTCCAGCAAGTGTTCTGCTATTGCTGACTTGTTGATTTGCCTATTTTTGACTGCTGCAATATGCTCCTTGACTCGTTCGGCTATTGTTCTTTTTGTTTGCCCGATGTAAGAACGGCCACAGCTGCAGTCAATCTTGTAAACGCCTGGCATTTGCAGAGGTATTGTATCTTTCGGGGTTCTTAATTGCTGTGCCACTTTTGAGTGGGGTGTGAAAACTGACTTTATTGAAAATCTTTTCATTAAGTTTCCAATTTTATCCGTTACCCCTCTCACATAGGGCAGAAAGATAGGTTGTCTGCTCGCCTCCGGCTTCTTACGGCTCATCCGTCTTCGTTGTCTTCTACATATATATCCATTGGATTTGAGTACCTCCTGAACATGTTCGAGTTCGCCCTCTAAGTGTTCAGGGTCACATAGATCATGTGCTCTGTTGATGAGAGAAGACACCACAGATTGTAAGTGGCGCGGATGATGGTGGGATGCGGCATTCAAGTATCTGTCCGTGTGTGTTGGTTTCCTGTAGACAGTGTGCAAAAGTGAGCCATCCGACTTCACTAAAACTTTCACGTCTAGAAAAGCTAAAGTCCTATTTTGCTCCATTTCATGTGTGAACCTGATCTTTGGGTGTATGGAGTTCAATGTATGTGTAAGTTGTTGTACTTCCCGTTGACCACCCTTCATAATGCAGAAAACATCGTCAACATACCGTTTCCACATTTTTAATTTTGAAAACTGTTTGGACGGTAACTTCTTTTTATACCGAGGGCAACACTACCTCCAGATTGATGGAGTGGCTATGGGCAGCCCAGTGGCGCCAGTTTTAGCCAACATCTGGATGGAGCATTTTGAGAGCCAATTAAACCTATCAGCCAGCGGTGTAAAAATGTGGAAACGGTATGTTGACGATGTTTTCTGCATTATGAAGGGTGGTCAACGGGAAGTACAACAACTTACACATACATTGAACTCCATACACCCAAAGATCAGGTTCACACATGAAATGGAGCAAAATAGGACTTTAGCTTTTCTAGACGTGAAAGTTTTAGTGAAGTCGGATGGCTCACTTTTGCACACTGTCTACAGGAAACCAACACACACGGACAGATACTTGAATGCCGCATCCCACCATCATCCGCGCCACTTACAATCTGTGGTGTCTTCTCTCATCAACAGAGCACATGATCTATGTGACCCTGAACACTTAGAGGGCGAACTCGAACATGTTCAGGAGGTACTCAAATCCAATGGATATATATGTAGAAGACAACGAAGACGGATGAGCCGTAAGAAGCCGGAGGCGAGCAGACAACCTATCTTTCTGCCCTATGTGAGAGGGGTAACGGATAAAATTGGAAACTTAATGAAAAGATTTTCAATAAAGTCAGTTTTCACACCCCACTCAAAAGTGGCACAGCAATTAAGAACCCCGAAAGATACAATACCTCTGCAAATGCCAGGCGTTTACAAGATTGACTGCAGCTGTGGCCGTTCTTACATCGGGCAAACAAAAAGAACAATAGCCGAACGAGTCAAGGAGCATATTGCAGCAGTCAAAAATAGGCAAATCAACAAGTCAGCAATAGCAGAACACTTGCTGGACTCAGGAACGAACCATTGGATTGAGCTCCATGATCCTAAGGTTCTCTCCAGTGAACGCCATTATTATAAAAGGATAGTCCGAGAAGCGATTGAGATCAGGAAACACCCGAAAAACTTTAATCGTGAGGATGGTTTCCGGCTCTCGGCCTCGTGGAATCCAGTTATTAATAAATGTGTGCGTCGTGACCCGTGCTTGCCGCAAGTTGATACAATAAGTATAGTGTGTCGTAGTGTGAACCTGGCCTTATCTGAATCTGACGACGAATTGAGGGTAGATACAGATTCTACTCTCAATAATAAAAACTAGCTCGCTGCACATCAGTCTGCCCGCGACCACGAACGCTGTAATGTGTTCGAAACGTCGGGAATAAAAACAAAATAGGTACGTGATAAATACCCGTTATTCAAATATAATTATTCTATAAATTGTTCTTCCGCCCGTGAAATATAATAACATAAAAATAGCTTTTGTTCATCCTGAGAGTTCATTCTCATTGGTGAAAGAATTCATGAAATCAGATGTGTAGTTTCAAAGATTACCACCTGCATACAAACAAACATCTCTTTTTTAATTAGTTTAGTGAGATAACGAAAACCCATGTTTACTATAAATAAATACTCAGTATTTGTAAGGAAATGGACCTATTTGGATGGATCTTCCTTATAGGATCTCGAGAATCACTAATAAATAAATTTGAGTAAGATAATGAAGATTTTGTAAGAAAAAATGTCACTTATAAAATTCTATATCACATTTTTGCATAGAATAATGAATGCACACAAGGTTTTGCTTATTTTAAATAACTTCTTACCTAAGATCGGGATGGCATTCACCAGATGGTTCAGGTTTCGAGGGATGCTTGGTATAATCAAAGACTAGCACATCAGATGATGGTGTCTTCGTAGCAATAACGCAAGGGTTCTGAGGCATGTATCTCGCTCTGTTCACTTCCCCTTCATGATTTATCTTGATCTCAATGTCTATTTTACCAGACACGGATCCAAATCCACCGAACTCTGAAATATTTATTTTCTAACATTATCATAAAGTATGGTAGTTGATTAGGTAACATAGTTATTTGACTTAATAACTACTGCATTGCATAGATTTGGTCTTATTTTTGTCCTGGTATACCAAATCATCAAATGTAAAAAAAACTACTTGGAATACATACATTTAAAAATGTGTGTCAAGTTTTAAATAGTTCCTATTCACTCCAGTCTACATACAAGTAAATTTTACCTCCTTTATCATTGTCATAATGACTGGCATCAAACTGAGCATCTTCATTGGGAAGCTGGACACTTGCAATCAACAAATGGTTTTGTTCATCTGATGTGTGTGTGCCCAATATCAACCTGAAAAAGATAGTTATAGTAGTTTAGAATATAATAAATAAACATTAGTGGATAATACATACACCACCATACTTGTAGTATGGGAAACAGAAATTTTTATGTGTTTTCATCTAAAAATTTCTGGTTCCCATAGTACAAGTATGTCCACAAAAAAGGTTCCGAGACATCGGACATTATATTTACCCTGGAGAAACTAGAACCCACAACTTACAGGGCAGAAGGTAGGTGCCCGCCAACTGATCAGCATATTGGTTGCTATGATGTAGGTAATACAGTATCTCATGCACACATGATGTATTACCTACGTGGTGCTTTGTACCCATGTCAGGGTGTAAATATCAATAACGTACAAGACTTTAGTTACATTTAATCATATAGTTATCTTGTTTCCAGTAGTTGTCTCCAGGACTAACTGCAGACTATCTAAATTATGTTATAATAATAATATCTTTATTTCTGGCATCAGTTATGTATAAAATAAATACCTAACAGACTAACAATAAATAGTAGGGCCAGGGAGGTGGAACAGTCCAATAGACCAATGCTGCTGGGGTCACGGAAGGTTACAAAACTCCAGTGAAAAGTGTGAGGGATCACCAGTGTGGTTTTTAGTCAGTGTAAAAGTCTGACATATCCTCCACTCCTCTGAGGATTTTCCACCGAGAACAAAAAATAGGGGAGTTGGAACATACCTATGGACCGAGTAGTCTTTTCCTTCAGGCCGGGTGACGTCCGGCAACCACTGTGCTGTTAACGATGGCCACTCCAAAGCATGGGTCATCACCAGGTCATACAAGAATGGGGTGTTTTTCTTCCATATCTTGTACTCTTCGTTTATAACTCGCTCTTCGACCGCATCGTCGAAAGTTTCTACACAACAAAAGACAGGAACCCTCGTTAACCATAAAATCCAACCTGTCAGCCTGGCAAAGAACAGCTTTGCAGTTCATCAACGCGACAATATTAAGCACAAAGTTACCTCCGTCTCCTTTATCACCCATTTTAACGTGAACTAAAGAACACTTTACTTGGCTGAAATAATATTAGCAGCTTTATTTGCAATTATCAACCGGCTCCATGTAAGTGCAGAGATAGGCGCCAAACAAAACTCCTTTTTCTTGGCGTTGGTTGGTTTTTTGGTCGACAGGTAACATACAAACTTCCGGTTTGTTAAATTCCCATTTCCCGTTTAATTAACACAAACCTATTAACTCAAATATTTTATGTACAAAAAAAATCTATATTTTGTTTAAAATAGTTATTATTGGCATTACAATTAATAAGAACAAAAAAATCATGAAAATAATTACAACAATATTTAAAATTTAGCGGAAATGAAATTATGAATCTGAACTGAAATTAAGAAACCGGTCTTTTAATGATATTCTCGATAATATTGCTGATTTGATCGATTGAATGCGTTCATTCAATAAATCAAATGTCGTGTGAAATGGAACTTTATGGGAAATGTCAATTATGAATACGACTGTCAAATGTGCTGTCAGTGTCAAAGTCAAATTTAAAAATGGCTGATGCAGCTGCAGCGCGTCGTGAAGCTCGTCGGAGAAAAATATTGGAAAATTCTGGGAATAGGCTTCAAAAGATAGCTGGAAAAAGTAGCGATGAACAACTCAAAGGTTCGCCCCGTAAATTATTTGAAAAATAGGTTCTTTAGCCATGAAACGCTTGTTTTTAATAATAGGTACCTGCTAACTCTTTCAGAACCATCTATCAGGAGTATCAGGCCTATTCCGGAACCAGACTACGAAATCCCAGAAACCAGTAGCAGCTATAGCAAAACATCACAACCTAATGGGGTGCTTTTTGCTGAACCAGAAGCATTTCCATTCACGTCGCCCAGTTATGAGATTGACGCAGCGGGTGACGGCGAGGTAACAAATGATTTGGCACCTTTGTTGCCTCCTACTTTACTGGAGCCGGTACCAGCGCCTAGACTGCCCCTTTGGGAGAAAATCACTTCATATAAGTATGACATAGTGCTCCTATCTCTAATTATACAAATATTGAATGGCTTGTCGGTAATCACATTTGATAGGGGCGGTTATTTCTTCTTGCCTGTAATCATATATATTGTCACGAAGCTGGTGTGGTTTCCAGTACAAAACACTTCAAACATAGCCAATGTACTGCTTCTCCTCAATGGCATGTCTCAATCGAGGGCACATAACATCATGTATGTTGTACAATGTGTTAGTGTTATTTCACGTGATACTTTTGTGTACTTATTTACTACGATTTGCATACAATCATTGTTAATCACTGTACGTGACCTTCTGGTTACATAGTGCAAAGACATTACAGTGACTGAGCAATAATAATAGCTGGCTAGTATTGGACCTGCATTCAAATTTACAGTTCAAACTTGAAAACCTTTTTGAGTAGCACTTAAAAGCAACCTAGAGGCATACATTGCAGAACTGGGTCTCATTGTAATTGCTTGTGCTTTTACATCGAGTTAAAAATTCAAAAATGTGTGCGTTTTAGTCACATAATGCCATTTAGCTTTATTTAGAATCAATTTGTACATACTAGCTTTTGAGGAGAGATAGTAAATAATGTTCATTTTAGATCAAACTATCTCTACAATTTTTAAGATAATTATACAATGAAAAAAAAGGGTTATAATGTCATAATAGCAATAATAGCATATCCAGTATCACTTGTACACTATTCTATCATAAACTTTGCATTTAAAAATTGTATTTACTTCCAGATTAGGTAATATTTTAAAATGTAATGGAATGCCAAATCGATTAAGTTATGATTAAAAAAATGAGGACCTCATTTGCTGTGATGACATTAAAATAAAGTAATTGATTGGCCTCATTTTGTAATCTGAAGAATGATTAGTCATTTGTAATGATGTTAAAATTATGTTGTCAATGGCTCAACACAAAATGTTGTATTGAATTATTTACTACAAATAATTCTTGGACCAATGAGAATAGTAAAATTCTGCAGTATAGATATGAGGAATGATGACTACAAATTAAAATTGGCTTGTGTGCTCGAACTCTGCATTTTATTATTAAAAATGTATTATTCAATCTCTCTTTGGTATATAAACACTTCATCGGAGCATTAAATTTTTCCTTGAAGTCAGGATTTGCTTTATGGTAATATTGTTCAGTAGGTGCTAGCTACGATCAAAATTAAGCTGATACAACCAAATAATATAGGCATAGGTAAAGATCAATCCGCAACTATTTTTAAATACACTTTTTATCTACCTTCCTAGATCGTGCACTGCACATTCTTGATAAATATGGACATATAACAGCTTAATTCAGATTGTTATAAATTAAAGGTCAATCAATAATAATCTAATGTTATTGTTAAAAAATTATTTATATTTTGTAACAGTTGAAATAAAAAATACTAATGTTCCATTTGTTTTGTTATTTGAATGAAGTCAGCTGAAATAAAATAAAACAGTTGTGTGTATAGGCGACCAAGAAATTGGTTTACTACTTTTGATGACATCTCCCAGTAACATAATTATTCGCTAAGGATTACATTAACATAATTGGTTAACTGTGAGTTCTGAGTTTAAATAAACAGGAATGACAGATTCTGACGAAGCAGTTATTAATCTGTCAAGCGAAAATAGCCCTTGATGTTTTGTATGTGCAAATGATATTCAGCTTTAGAGTGGTAAACCAATTTCTTGGTTGCCTATACATAGGTACACATAATATTATGGTAAAAACATGCATTCACTAAAAGAAGAACAAAAAATAAGGATGTTTAAAAAACAGCTTTGGCCTTTTCTCCAGCTGTTGTTATGATGCTAACTAAATAGTTGAAGTACCTATGCAGATGCATTATCAATGCATCTGGATGGACTTATGACCAGCACTACAAAAATGGTGGAAAACTTTCTAGTATTGTGATAGCAACACTAGTATATATGCAATTGCAAAATACTGGACTATAGGTACCTAGTGTACACTCAATTATTTGATTGTAAGTGATGAATAAAACAATAAAACAAATTCATACTTACTAAACATGTAATAACTAAACATCTACAAACAAATGGCAAAATGTACATGATATTTTACAGAAAGATAAGTATTTTGTAAAACTTTTTTTCAAGTCCTATGTGTGATTAGAGGTAGGCTAACTTGGACATGAAAATTACATTTTTACAAAAATAGTGATCCTATCTATAAGTCGGAGAAAACTATAGCTTAAAAAAACTTTTAATACTACTAATAAGGTCCTTACTCTGTTTAGGTTTCGAGTTTTCTGCAGTTTTGCTGTCTTTTTCACCCGTGCTCTGACTTGGCAGTGACTCTTTACTTATTTCATCGCTTTTGATACTATTTTTTGTCAAGTCAATAGACTCTGGTTCTTCTACATGCAATTTAGTCTTTTGTGGACTAGAACTACTTTTAACAATACTTTTTACAGAGTCCTTATTATCTATTGAGTCAGTTGATTCATCAGAGCACCCGAATTCCTATTCTTTCTGCACTGCACTTTTTGACTTTTTTACACGCATTGGTTTTGCTCGGACGAGGTCTGAACGGCCAATTGAAATCATTTTTAATTCCCACGCTTGAATGTCTTTCCTGAAAAAAAATATAAGAAAAAAATAATAAAAACTGAGTCTTCTATCAACTGGTTTTTTTTAAATTACTTCTACTGTGCTTGAGCATCAAACAACACATTACTATTCTATACTTACATGTATTTCTTCATCAAGTCTTGAGCCTCCTTTTCTAGCTTTGACTTCTCATTGCTGGGTAAGCTCGCCCATTCTGTCTTGATCTGTTCTTGAAACTCTTTGAGGTTTTTTCCTTGGAAGGCATCCTTTCTAGATTTTATGTAGAGGAAGTAAGATGACATTGGTTTTCTAGGCTTTCCCAGTTCTTTGTATTCCTGAAATAGAGACAGTAATTTATTTATGGCCAACTTCAGAAGTTTTAGAATATGTTGATGGCTATAATAATTATATAACATGAGCAAACTGTAATGCCAAAGTTTCAGTAGACATCTTACTCAAGATCTTTGAGAATACCTAATAACAGAGATGTAGTCAGAGGCATGTAAACACAATCATTATATTTGGCACATAACCCCATTTCACAGTGCTATAATACTAGTGAAAGGATATGAATATGTACCTAATGTACCTAAGAGTCACAAGAACACATCAATGCCATGGCAACATTGAAGTTACAGTAGTTTGGGAAATTTCTAAATAGTTGACACAGAAAATATGTATAGCTTACAGCTTTTAATTTTCTTTTCTCCTTAGCCATTGCCATTTCTTCTTTAACTTTTTTGATATCAACTTTCTGCTGTTCTGTGAGAGAACTATCATACATTACTTTGATCTTTCTGTAGTCCTCAAGATCTTTCGAATATTCCTTTGCCATCTGTGATTTTGTCTGAGAATAAAATTTAGTTTATTATGAATGACCAAATTATAAAAAAGCAGAATTTGAAATGATTATTGGTACATTACAAAATAGACTTAAAAACTAATTAGGAAATTATTACAGAAGTAGGTTGGTAATTTTTGTTTACCATTTGTGGCCCGTACCGGTTAGTTATATATATTTTAGTTAGACGGGTGTCTAATACTAATAATGTGTTCAGATCGCGTAAGTTTAAAAATATAGGTTGGTTCTTACCTCAGCATCTAACTCTTGCCAGTGCTTGGATGTCCAAGTGATGGCCTCCTTAGCACTCATGCCGGGATTCTTAGCAAGCAGTGCTGGTCTCATTTGAGCCATAAACTTGAAGAATGGAGTCAACGGCCGCTTTGGCTTGTCAAGCCCTAGCTTATCTTCAGCCGACTTCTTTGTATAACTGCATGATTGAACACTCAAAATATTTGCTCTGAAATGTTTATAAAATAACTTATAACGTCCCGTATTACACGTATTTAGTATAAATAATTAGGTATACATGAAACCTTTGTTCTATTATGAAGAAATATCTAAATTTAGAACACTTTTCTAAAATAAACAATGATTTTAGAAAGCGTCCTAACCTAGAATGTTACCTTTTGAGTACAGTTGTTTTGTAGCTTCCTAGCATAAGGTTACTCAATCGATATATTTGAGTAAACGAAGTCATCGTTTAATTAATCCCTATCAAAGAGAATAATCAGAAACTACATAAAACAAACAATGTTAGAACGACCGACACTCGCCCGTTCGCACAACTCCACAATCTCCACAATCAATCAAACAAACAAACAAGACCGAAGCGAAGACCTCGTCGTCGTACAGGTAGACAGCTTCACTTCACTTTTTTTTTTTTTATGTTACAGAGTCTGTAAGCAGCTACTGACAGCTACGAACAAATCTAGGATGTCTTCTTCTATTTCATCTGTCATCATTCTATGTCATTTGTTTCCTTCGATTTTGTCTTTCTTCTTCTTCTTCAATTATGTCATCTGTCTCTTAGAGAACAATTTTGCCAGTGTCAAGTGTATTTATTTATAAGTATTATCAACGTCACAGAGTCATAGTCAAGTTGTCAAGTCAATTTTGTCAGTGTCAAGTGTATTTTTATAATAATGAAGTTAGTGTTGTCAACGTCAAATTTGCAGAGGCAGCAAGTAGCAAGTGTCAAGTCAATTTGAAACAAAAGAAAGTAATTCTTAGGTTATGTGAAGAGGGTAGTCAGAGGCACGTGCAAACGTGATATTTGGCACATGCCCACATTTTGCCCAGTAGTTAGTGAAACTGAATGAGTTTTGTTGTCTAGTAGCAGGGGTGGAGGTAGGCAGGCTGGGGGGGTTGCTTCAAGAATAAACCATAATTTGGTATCGTATTTAGTTGGATGATTAATTAAGCCGTACGTTATACCTACAATTATAATAAATACAACTTATTATTTCGTTATGTAATTTAATAGGTACACTTTACAAAATTACAAAAGGCAAGACATTAGTCATAATTACCTTTACCTATACATTCTACCTACTTAGATACTGTACCTACCTTCCTATACATATTTGTTTACATAGAATTATATCAAGTAGGTAAGTATGTATTTTTAACTACTAACATATCGCACCCCCAGTCGTAAACTGGCTCAATCCAAAATTTTGGTGAATTGAGTTAAGTATGCAGAACGACTCAAAAAAGCGCGCTCTATCGCCTGGTAAATCAGAAACTGACCGATTAAGGCTAGAAAAGGAGATACGTAATCTTTGGTCTCTTTCTTAATATCGAGTCCGGCGCCTATCGTCATTACGATAGTGACGAATTTAGTGTTACGTTGGAGTTTTACGCTGCGCAACTAGAGAGAAAGTGGCATAAACCTTAATGCGTCATTATAGTACAAAACTCGGGGTAAATTTTCTAAATTAATTTCAATCTTAAAGCGACTGAGGTTTGTTTTGAGTCACTTTACAGCTGTAAACTAAAGTATTTTTGTGACTTAAACCAAGTTCGGTCGGTTTCGTGCTGAATATTTTATGTGTTTGATTGTGTTGCTGGGAATTAAAGAGACCTCTTTGTAGATACGTCAAAAGTTCATAGGTTTTTTAGTAGGTGATTACCACTAAAGTGACTCATTATTGGAAGTTTTTTTTTTAGCATCGATTTACTTATAAATGTTTCAATATTTTTAAGGAAATTGTTATCCGTATTAGTAGTCCTCAGACAAAATAACCTGTAGGACTTTACATTTTGTAAATTACTGTTTATTCATTGAAGTTATAGTGTGATTTACCAAAAGTTGTCGATGATCGAAACACGTTTTCTTCATTTCCCAAAAAACATGAATTTTGGATTGAGCCAGTTTACGACTGGGTGTGCGATATGTAGGTAGGTACCTACTTTACTTACATAATTTTTAGATTGTCTATGTAGGTAGGCGTAACTATTCGTAGGTAGGTAGGTACTAGGCGACAAATAAGTCTGCTGGGCGAACTACGTAACAGAAAACTTTATATTCTCCTACACCATAGGTACCTATTTATCTATTGTAGGTACACTATAATAACTATTTACAGTAAGTATGTATTGTAGTCTATTATGGATATCTAAGCTACCTACCTACACCTAATTATTAGGAACCTACCAACATAGGTTACCTACTCACATTAAAGTATTTTTTCAGTCATTTATTTACAACTAGATATAATTATTTTGGTAAGCAGACATCTTGGAAAAATCCTCCATAACAGCGATGTGGTGGTAGATCTATACCGAAAAATCATTTTGGGTTGTGTACCTACACTTATTTTCGTATTTACATGATTATTATTAGACATATCTACATAATCTAAGCTCTCGATTGTGTGTAAACAACGGGTAAAATTCAAAATGCCCCACAATAAAACGAGCAATATGGGCACAAGCACATTTTGGTGAACCAGAGCATTTGTTCATTATCCTCACGCTCTTTTCTTCATCTAAGTTAGTATATGGTTGGGTTATTGATTGTTTTAATAAGGATATAATAATTATTTAGTGACATTATAATTAAGTATCTACAGTAATTAACAAACTAACAACTTTACTATACTCGTACCTACTTACTAAATTTATGTAATTAAGCACATAATAAGCCTACACAGTAGACATAACGCAACAGCACAATCTTAATATAATGGCACTGTGATAGAAGTTCAACACAATAAATGCTTATTCATAGTTTCACAACTTCGAATATCATCGAACAATATTTGTATTCTCCTCGTGAGTTGATGATCCCTGTCAAAGGATAGTCTCCCCCGCGGAGTAGTGGTAATGTCTCGGTTTTCGGTAAGAGTGCTGCTGCGGTGGCCTGTACGTCGCATACTTCTGCGGATGTCTCGGCAGGCTATGCGCATGAGTGGCGTAACAGTGCAACGTCAGCGGCGTAGGGGTCGGACCGGACGGGCACTTTGCTTGTGTTGGTTTCCGGGGCCCTGTCATGCGTCGCCACAACGCCTTCAGTCTCGGAGTGGCTATCCATACCGCGACCATGACCCCAAGGATCTGCGACGCGAATATCCGGAATAGGAACACCCAGAAGGCCGGATGCGGGTGCGTTAATGGCTCCAGAGACGGCATCGGAGCAGCTAACCATTCATCCCGCCACGCGTACTCGTACACCCACGTGGCGAGAATGCAGGCTGATGGAACTGCATATAACGCTGTGAAAGCTCCGAGCCGCAGCACGCTTTGCTCCGTGCGCGGTTGAGGCGTGTTGAGCAGGACTGAAGGGGCCGGCACCGGGACCGGTCTCCTGAGCACCACCCGGAGACCGGACGAGAGGAACACGCAGCCCAGCAGCAGGCATATCGCTTCGGGAACGATCACTAACGCCAGCAAGGATTTGCTCGACTGGCTACCGACGTAACATGTGGCTGTAACAAAAAACAAAACATTAGAATGCAAAGTATAACGTGACGCGTTCGGCGGATACCTACATTTAATCTTAAGAGGTCTGAATAACATTCCGCTTTCCACTGAAGCTCAAAGACACCTACACAAACACACGGCGAGTAAAAAGGCTTGCATTAATAAGGCGGTTAAAAAGGCCGATTTAAAATTGAAATACGAGCGCGAGAGGAGGAAAGGTGTCGTATTTAACGGCTCGAATAATGGTCCTCATTTCTTTCGGCCGCCATTATGGAATGAAAATAATAAAAATAAAAGCACAATACTCGAGGCATGATTGAAACTGCAAAATGCCTGAGAAACGGTCGTGTGGCAGCACTCACAGCCTCGCACTTAACGAATACAAAGCACGATGTTTTTGCACCAAGTGGAATTTACTAAGTGTGTAAAATTGTAAACCTAGAAAACTAGAATACGTATACGTGTGTAGTTATACCATTATGTTTGAATACAGCTGCCTTCTTTGGAAACCTGAGTTGCATCTACCGTATTTACAAACCAAATACGGCGAGTAACTGCAAATACTAAGTTGAACGGAGGTATTCTGTCCTGAGTCGCAGAAACGTATCTCATTTCCATAAACCCTGCGTTCTTCGAAGGCATCGCCGGCGCAGCTTTATGTTATGTGTAATGTATTCGTAAGCTCTTTTTATTCATGCAGAAAACCCTGTTCTGCCGCCCATTAGAGTCCTCTTGATAGACGATGATACTTTAGCACTTAGATTACATAGAAATGTTCACAGAAATAGGTACATAAGTGCCTATGTCATCCCCTGCCTTGAATACAAATCGTTAGCAGACGAATAGGAAGCTTTCAGTTTAGAACTTATTTTATTTATTTATTATTTTACTGTATTTGCATTGGCATCGAATCGAACAGTCCTGAACCAGGAGAAATGATTTATCTCTCAAAAGTTGATGTCAGACTGGTCGAATATTTTATACCAAAATGGCAGGACATACATTCAGTTCGATAGCATTGCGATAAGCAATGATTGATGTGATGTTTTTGCCCGTTTAACTTTGGTAAGTAACTCGTGTGGTTTTTTCCTCGAAAACATGCATGTTGAAAGGGTCCTTTAAGAACGGTGTACGTTGAATATACATAAGTAAACAAAAGACGCGACATAGCAACGTCTGATCAACGCGCTGTAAACGTCTGGCGTTGTTGAATCTAGCTTTGCTAAAAGCTTATCATTATATTTTAAGTTCGGTGCCTTCAGACGCGTCTTGTAAATAATTGTTTGTCTCTTTAAACACTTACCGCTACTTTACCTTATCAAGCGGTGTTCTTGAAATAGTCTACAGTCCGTTATAATTAATCTCCTCCAGCTCATTTGATAAGAGTATGATAATAAGTTCTTTAATGTAAGTACCTAGGTATATTATGATATTGTTGGACAAACTGCGCTACTGTTTGTATTTTTCTTTTGATCATTCCGACTACCTACCTACAAACATTGCAGTAGTTTTCTATGACTTTAGATTTAGTGTGTTCTACGAAACGACTTAATTAAACCAAAGACCCTTACCTATAGGTAGAGAGCTGATATTTGAAAGGTAGTTTTTTTGGAACTTGGTTGGAAGAGAGTTTTCTAAGTAAGCACGAATGATGAATAGGTAGGTACATGGCTGCGTAAGAGAAGGCTATGTAAGGTTAGCCTATTAATTCATTCACATAAATTACCAAAATGACGTAAAGTGGTAAAGGTACGGACTAAGCTTTGGTTTAAGTTAAAGTTTTAATGTGCAAGAAACCTAAACAATAACCTGGTACTTCCATTCAATTCATACAAACAGGCCGAATGCCATTATCGTAGGTATGAATGCGTGCTCCTGTGCACTCTTGCCCGATTTTATCGCTTTGAAAAAGCCGCCGATCAAACAAGAAAAGGACTATTAAAATATTTATCGTGATTTTGCCATTGTGTTTCGTTGCGGATGTGTATTAGAATGTATTGATTGATAAATGGAAAGGAAGCTTTTTTTGTACCCTAATACTTAGGTATTAACAAACCAACAAACCTGCTCATAGTTTAATGACTGATCGCAGATGAACACAGAACAAAAAAAAAAGAAAAAAAAAGAAAAACTTTGAATAAAAATTAGGTAATCTTATCGCTGAGCAAATATGGGATTAAGGAACGTCTTGTAGGTACCTACTTAATATGGATGCAAAATAAAAAAAGCATGGTCACTAACTCCTGGTTTGGTAGACATCTCCACAGATCCCTTAATATTTAAATCTTTGAGGATGCCTAAATAAAGAGGATAGTAGCCTTAGATCATCGATACTAGTTCATCAAAGTGAGAGGGATATATTACATACCTACAAACATATTTTACCTAGCCCCATGTTTAGCACATTATAAGTATGCAACTCCATCGTCGCTTTATATGTAAATACGAATATCTTCGAATTTTTAGTTTTAGGTTTTCTCATAATGTTTAATGGTAGATGGTAGGTAGTTCCTTATAACTAGTAGTGTAACAGTTATATAAAGTGCTTTTATTCATGAAGGCGTTAGGATTGAAGTTACGATGAAAATACACTTTTGATGATGCACTAGTATCTGTCGACTTATAAGGAGTGGTTTGCCTTTTCATGGTAGTACCCTAGGTTTCAACTGCAACTACTCCAATAGGATGCGTAATCTATAGGTAAGGTATAACCGTAAAGGTGTAATTGGATCAGTCGCAATTCTTATAACGTTTAGGGGTTATAGATGCCCGACGAATGACGCTATTTTTGTGTCCGGTTATTTTAGCTATTCGAGGTTCGAAATGCTTTTACCGAATAGTATCTGTTCGGTTTTAACAGCCAGTAAAATACGGTCGCCGCCTTTTTAGAAAACCAACGCTCTACGTTCCACAGAATACTAAAATATACGTAGGTAGGTAATACCAACTGCTAATATAGTATTATTTAATATGTGGTACCAAGTATGGCAGTACGAAGCCAGATCGGGTGGGACTAGTTATTTTTATCGGCTGCCTCGATAGATGGCTACACTAGCTAATAATGATGTCGGCAGTTACAAAGAAATAGGGTGTTACGAGTATAAGAACATGTTTCAATGAATTATGGAACCTTATGAACTAGGCTCTATTATAAAAACTTACATAATTCGCGTAAAAATTAAGGTAGGTAGGTAGGTGCTCCAGTGGTCGAAGATGTCAACGTGTGTATGTGTCGCCTTAGGTAAGTATACCTAAGGTTTTACCCTATCATAAAGGAAGCTATAGGATGGAGTAAAATATTGAGCTATAAAAGGTTTAAAGTTTGAAGAGTTTTGTTCCTTAGTCAATATGTTGTGATATTGAAGAAAAGAAGAAATGCTTTGGACCATTTTTCCATAAACTTTCACATAAATCTTTCACCTTACCAACCTAATTTGGCATATAGAAATTGGTATACCTACCACTTTTGTAACTACTACTGCAGCGTCCTGTGAGAACAAAGTTGCACTTATACTTGACACTGTATCTATGCGTATTAATTTAGAACAGATGCAAAGAAGAAGAAAACATTGTGATAAAAAAACTACAGACCTGTAAGCTCATCAGCGTCAACATCTCTGGTGACGAGCACAGCCGCTGCCAGGGCAGCTGGCACACCCCAGGCACAGAGCTGCAGCAGCGAAGAATGCCTGTCGTCGCGCCCGCCGCTTGATGCCGTTGGAGGCCGCAGCACGCTAGCTCGCCATGCACCAGCCACGACCACCCACCTGGAAAGAAATAAATACAGTTTATTTATGCAAACAATAACATTTCAGCTCTTACATAGGTACCTATACAACTACCCCCGTTTAGATATGCTCAAAGATCTTAGGAACCAGAGATCTGAAAGTACGTACCTGATGTGCGTCTGGGGATAACGTCGTGGTCATGTTGGTAAACTCAAGTTTACATCGGAAATTCGGCATTCGAAAAAATCGGCTTTGATTTTCATACAGTTTTGAATAAAAAATTGACAATAAATATATGTATGCTCTAGTCTCGGTTCACTCTCAGGAACTTGAGTTGAGTCCAGAGACGATGATAGGCGTCTTTTAAATACTGATCAAAGTATTCGGACCAAGTTTCAAGAAAATCACACCATGCGTTAAAATATTTTACATACTTTTCACGATGTCGGCGCTGAGTGCCGACTTTCGTACTTTGCCAACTTTTGCAATATTCAGTGTAAGTATTAGCGGAGTGCCGACTTTTCACTCTTATTCACCCTGTCTAGAGGTTGAATTTCCAAAAATTCCGAGTTAGTGGGTAGTTTTGCTATAAAAAGGTACCTTCTGAATTTCAGCTAACTAGCTTCAGCAGTTTGGTCTGTGCGTTGTCTCCAGAAAAATGCTCTTTATTTTCTATGTTTTTATAAAAACTTATTGACAGAAACTAGGTAGGTAATTAAGTTAATTAAAAAAGTAAACAGTCATTATAAGTAGTGCCTAGCCAGGCAGGTGTATGAACATTTAATTTGTGTAATTTAAATGGCAGTATGTACTGTTACAGATCTTTTACCTACCATTTAATTAACTTTATGACTAAGTAAACATACCTACTTCAAGGTACCGGGAGCAACAACCGTCTGTGCTCTTTCCGTAAAATGTTTGAAGAAGAACAATAGGATTTCGTTTGCAAGAATAATACCAAAAATATATTTGGGTAGGTGCATACTTATTATAGAATCTTCTTTATCGTGTAGGTACCTAACTGTTTTTTCGAGCGCATGTCAGAGGCTTTCTTAAATGCATAGGTACATGTCTTATGACGCGCCACGATCTTTTGACAGGTACCGTTTGAGAATACTAACATAGTTTATTTTGTAATACCAGCGGACAATACATGAAAGTATTCCTTGAGCTAAAAATGAACCCACAAAAATAGAGCCTTGGTAAGCGTGGCTTGTCAATTATGCCAAAGAATATATCAAAAATTTACAGAAGCCTCATTAATACACGTTACACGGCCATTTAAACCCAAAAGTTAAAAGAATAAAGTCAACCTTAATATTTTTTTGACAAAACGAAGGAGTTTCAATGTGGGAAATTTGGTGTCATGATTCGCGGATACTTCATTTAAAGAAATGTTTCTGTTTTTTCCGTTCACTTGTTATTACACTACATTCTAGATTACACATACCTATTGTAATATAATATGAATAAATACAGGTTTGTAGCTGCATTATAAAACTGATGACACAAAAAAGTAGATTTAAGTAAGTAATCAAGACACTGTAATCTGACGCCGCCGTAACTCGCTCTCCATGATAAAACTTTTTAGTTAGTAGGTACTTAATTTCATATTAACGACCACTGAAGCCCTTGGATGGTAAATCTTTGTTTTTAACTAGCATCCCTCACTGGTTTTGGGTTCTCCCAGTTTTTAAACGACTTCAAAAAAGGCAAAAAAGGAGGTTTTCAATTCGACTGTATTTTTTTATTTTATTTTTATGTTTGTTACCTGTGAACTTTCGACTGGGTGAACCGATTTTAATGATTCTTTTTTATTTGAAAGCTGATACTTCCCGTGTGGTCCCATTTCAATTTGATCCAGTTCTGACAATGGCATCCATGACAAAACCAAGTCTTAAATTTGCATAGTCGGTTTTCTTTTTAGTTTTTAATACGTTATTATTATATGGTTATTATATATAAGTGCACTCCCATAATCTAAATTACAGGCTAAAAGAGGGATGCATTATGTATGCCTACTGGTTGTAGTAACTATGCTGTCATGTTAACCCTTACTTGTTAAAACATGGACAAGTAAATCCATCGCCGAGAAAAGTGTCGCCTTGTTTCGAGCCGACACCATTATAACCAGACCTTGAGTTCGAGGAGAGTTATAATGTGATGAATGTATGGTTAAGCTGGTTGTGTGCTGCAGTGGCGTGTCCCCACTTGTACAAACACAGGGCACTGTTTGTAGAGAGCCGAAAGTGGCGATCAAACACTGAATGTTTGCTAGCTTGCCTGTTTGATCCGGCGAGGTACTGTTAGCCAACATTTCACTAATGTTTGTATGATTTGCATTGTGATAATTAGGGTGTTTTACAGACATAATGTTGATTTATGTTTCTCTAAACAAAAAAAACCTAAGTAAATAATTTATTATTCGTACTTACACAAACCTTGTTAGATAAATTACCTGTAGCATGCACTAAATCAAAATGGTAATGAACGAAAATTACCGGTTCTGCTCTCGCCGTCAGACCATAACATATTATGAAAACCATTTTTGCTGCCGATAAAATAAATTAGGGTCCCATAAAATGAAAGACACATGGGTAAACCAGTATTTGTCAGAGCTAATGTAAAATGGTTGACCATAAACATGCCTAACGTATTAAAACTGAAGTTTCTTCCTCATCTACGTAAAGTGTTCATAAAATTAACTACGATGGTATATCTACACAGCATGGTATAACTATAAATTCCCATGAAGGCGAATAAAAATATTTATTTACGGCGTGAAACCGATCATTCCTGAGATAACCTTATCGTTTAATGGTCACTTGAGTCTCGACACGACGACGCTGAATAAATAAAAATGCTCTTCGGAATAAATAAAGTGTAAAATAAACGCGCATTTTTCAAAAGCGTTGTTCTGTTCGCGCCTGATCACATTTGCATCCTGCCTTTCTGGTTATGGTTGTCACAAGTCACAACTCCATATCAACGGTAAAAATGTAGTTATGGAATAACTGAAATTGTCCTTTATAGGTTAATTAAAAATTAAAAAAAAAACAATGGACAAACCATATCCACCTGACCTATCAATAGGTATCTAATAAACGGAATATGAGGTCAGGATCGTGAGGCAGGGGTGCTACCACTACACCACCAGCGCTCTCTTAAAAAAAAATAGGTACTTAAATCCCATTAAACATTTTGAAAAGTTTACTGTGGTTGAAAGAAGACTAACTTTAGTTATGTTAATGAGAGTTTTGTAATTAGTACTAAGATTTCGACCCTTCATGGTGGCAGGTTTACGAGCCCACACACGGTCTGCGGTGGTGATCCCATTCCAAGTGACGGGCGTAAACGTCAACATGACTGCCATCTCGACCACTATGAAAATATGATTTACTGTCGGGGATTTTCTGTGATGCATTCGACTGTCAAATTTGTCGTTATAGTTTTTTATATATTTTCTCGTGTTATTTTTAGTTTTATTGTATAATTTTGGTGGTTATTTTTCCAATAAAGCCCGAGATCTTGACGCGAGTGAGAAATACGTGAATTTAACTGAATAGTTCCTTTCTAAATACCTACATAGTGACACGATAAAAAAAGACGAAGAATGTCACACTAGTCACAGAATTTTGTGAAATTTCTGGTAATTTCTCAAATGTATGCATATGTTCACATCCTGCAACATGCATAGAAAAGCGACTCTACAAGTATTGGTCTGAGTAGAAGGCAGACCTAGCTGCCTATTTTGTAAAACAATGGAAATTTACCTCTCTACAAGTACCTACCTACCTACTTATCTATTTGCCATCAGTCTGCCCATCTGTTCAATCAATCGATGACCCAGTTCTGGCTAAACGACAGAACAGCATAATTATTATGTTTTGAACATAATATTACAACCAAAATACCGATATTGAAATAGTTTTAGTGAATACACTTTTGAATACTATAGTATACCTATACCTATTTACCTGAGATGTATCTTTGAGGACATCTAAAGGAGACAGTCAGAGGTAGGTACTTTTTTAGTGGGCAAACACTGGACACTGAAGTGGAAACGGTGAAGGAAAACATCGTGAGGAAACCGCCATACCCTAGACCCAAAAAATCGAAGGTATGTGTCATAGGTTAGTATTCTTATAAGCGGCGATGGGCTTGCAACCTGTCACGTACGGAATACTAACTACTGTGCAAAATGTGGGGATGTACCAAATGTCATGTTTGGACTTGCCTCTGACTACCCCCTTTGGATATCCTCAAAGATCTAAGTAACTAAAAATCTGAGGAGATATCTACCGAGCCCGGGGATTACAGTCGTGATCAAACACTATATCTAGGTACTTACCAACTTATTTGGCACAATTTGGCACATGCCCACGTTATGCCCAGTAGGATTGAATTTGTTTATTGATTGGTTTGAAAACGTAGGTGTAACAAGTAGGTATCTTATTTACATAGAGCCAGGATGTAATCCAAGCAGAGGCTGTAAGCTCTTTAAGCCACGTCGTAACTATAACGTCCAACACCCACGGCACTATTAGGTGAACGGACCCATTTATAAAGACACCGGGCGGTATTAACTTAACTTACTTTAGTGTGGTTAGTGCTAAGATTTTGAATATTATTGTTAGTGTACTTAGTAGTACGTAGTAGAAACACCCTGTTTAAATATAATTGTGAATCTGTACAAACATGTCAAAATAACAGAGTTTTACGTTTCAACGGTTAAAATGGTCATTTTTTTGTCTATCTGTCGGTTTGTTTGTTCCGGCTAATCTCCGAAACGGCTGGACCGATTTTGATGGGAATTTCACTGGAACATTTTTATTTTAATACATTAAGTAGAGTTCCGCACAAAACAATATATTTTAAAATTGCATAGCCGCGGAAAACACCGAGGGCGCAGGAAGTTGAAAATAAAAACCAGACAAATGTAAGCTTGAATCGCGTACCGTAAAGTTCAGCAAAAAGAATATAAATGATCCTGGTTCCTTTGGTTTTACCTACTCTACTATACAAATAGTTTACGTCTCAGCTATAACGTCTGTTTTAAGATGGTCACTGTTTTATGAGAATTCAGATCTTTATCCCGCGTGATTCTAATAGCTGAGAGTTTTTGGTGTCAGATTTTATCGACCCAAGTTAGGACATAAATTAAACAGCAAATTTCTCCAGAGCGCGCTATTATTAAATAAATTGTTCAGCAATAAGTAATGCTGCTTTACGTAGATAAACTTAAATTAGTGGACAGCTCGCGTAGGTATTTGCAAACGTAGATAAAGTTATTGAAAACTTATAACCTTGAACTCGAATGAACTTCTTTGAATTTCAGCAGGTAAATCATTTGCGAAACTTGAAGGTAGAGATTTTTTTTGAAAACTTTAATTATTCGGCGCTGGTAGATACACTTATTCCTACCAAGCTATTTTTATAGATCTATTTCTACCGGTAGGGATAGGTGCACAGTAAATTTTTAATTAGCTTTATTTATTTTTATAATTATACATTTAGGTAGATATTATTAATTTATTCTTATTAACCTAGGTTATGTCGGTTTCCTCAACGATGTTTTCTTTCACGTTTATATCGATTAGTGTGCTTCGACAGTTACGAACTTGGGACGAATCAGCTCCAACTCTGCTAGGTGTCCCTAACAATGTTAACAAGGATCTACTAATACTACAAAAAAAGCGCTAGGGCCCAGCGAGTTTCTTGTCAGTTCTTCTCGGACTGGGGATAGGACTGGAATTGGCACCTAGACTCACCTAGTATGTAAGACGATTCAAAATGATCCTTTGATATTATTGAATTAAAAAATTTTTACTTTGACTTTGACTTTGACTATGTACCTTACCTACCTATGTACCCAAATAGACGCTTATGACGTTATGCATTTTAGATCGTTGATAGAACTAAAAGTCACACATCAGGCAAGTTGAACAGTGCCATAAAATCACAGGCGTCCAAGACAAGAAACAAGGCAGAACGGCAATGTTGCATGTTGCGAAGGGTCGAGTCGAGACTCGAGCTATTTCGGGAGCTCGTAAAATCGATTGCCGTCCGATTCCAGGCGTCTCGCTCTCGAGACGGTCAAGCTCATGCTGAAACAGCTGGTTAACTTATCATCCATCTATCTATATGCAAGTGCTCTTAAAGCCTCGAGACTTACGTCCAATAGTCATGCAATAGGACAAACATTTGTGTGTTGAACGCAGATGTTTGTTCTGTGGTGTTACTCATAAAATTAATCTATCAGCTATCTGATTCCCTCCCATAATGCAAGCTTTGCTTAGTTTGGGACTAGATGGCGTTGTTTGAAATGTCCACCAAAATCTAAACTAATATTATAAAGAGGAAAACTTTGATTGTTTGTTTGTTTGTTTGTTTGTTTGTTTGAAATGAATAGGCTCCGAAACTACTGAACCGATTTAAAAAATTCTTTCACTGTTGGGAAGCTACACTATCAGCGGGTGACATAGGCCATATTATGTTTTCAAAAAAATTAGGGATCCTTACTAAAACTTCAATAATGTAACCCAAGGTGTAAAAAAATTACCTAAAATATTCATTAAATCGCGTGCGCTGCGAAAACTATTGAAGATAGAATAAAATAATGTACTACGACTTTGTAGAACACATCATTATTTCCAAAAAGTGTCGCGACAGCATATGTCTAACTATTATGGTTTTGCCACAATAAGAGTTCTTTTATTTTAAAATTGTAATTAAAAGGCCGCTGTTAAAAAACGCTCTTAATTTGTGTCTTAGTATTAATCCTTATCAAAATAAATCACATCATATCCTAGACTGTTTCAATACCTATAAATAACTTTTTGAATTACTCAATTTGGACATTCCATTCGAAAGAAATCACGAAATTAAGAATGTATGTAGGTATTAGAAAAAAGTTGCGTGGTAGCCGCTCACCCTGCTCGGCTAGCTAGACAGCACCATAGTGTACGTACGTATGTACGGGACGGGAGGGGAGTAAATTTCAAATAATAACAAAAAAATCTTTTAAATAAAAATAAAATCATAAATATAATAATACCTATTCAAACTTTCTTTATAATTTTCTTCTTTTAGTAATCTGACGCAAATAGAAGGGTTGGTTATGTGTGTGTATTATAATTTTGAATTTTGAAATTTTTGTTAAATTTGAGAGCATTGGTGGTGTAGTGGTAGTACCCCTGCCTCACGATCTGAAGGTCGTGGGTTCAAACCTGGTCGTGCACCAATGAATTTTTGCATTTGAGAAAATTGTGTGCGCAATGCCTGTGTTCTTAAACGGTGAAGGAAAACATCTTGAAAAAACCGGCATATATTAGAACTAAAAATTCGAAGGTCTGTGTCATAGGTTAGTATTCTTAATAAGCGGCGATGGGCTTGCAACCTGTCACGTACGAATACTAAGTACTGTGCAAAATGTTGGCATGTGTCAAATATCATGTTTGGACGTGCCTCTGAGTACCTTATATATGGATATCTTTAGATATCCTCAAAGATCTAAGTAACTAGAGATCTGAGGAGATATCTACCGAGCCTGGGTATTACAGTCGTGACCATGTATAGGTAATAAATACCCGTGCGAAGCCGGGGCGGACTGCTAGTTTACAATAAATCAATATTGATGATGCTTATTTATTTATTTTTGAGTAGAAGAAGACTCACCTTGAGTAATCTGACAGTCCCTAAACTGATAATAAAGAACTGCTTACAAAAGTATTGTTGAAAAATCAGGTTAAGGCCCAGCATTTTGAAAATTGCAAGTATTGCAACCCTAATCATTCTATTACCGCTTAATAGATTACATTGAAATTGAACTACACGATACTCAAGGATATAAGTGATAAATCAACCGGAGCTAAAACACGAATTAGTTAGAAAACCTTGGTTAAAAATCATGTCAAAAACACCTCTGAAAATTCAGAAATTCCCTAATTTATCCAGAACAGTAAGGTATTTTGAATTTCTATTTCACATGAATATAAATCAGTTAATTTGAAAGAAATCAACCCAGCCTTTTTTTTGAAATAAGCTATTTACTTGAACATATTTATGTTTTTTTATAAATTGTCGTTTTCTTTATGTAATTCAGGGCAGCTATATTATCATGCCACACTCTACTTACTTGTCATTTGGGTATTTCGCTTCGTGCTATGTCTGATTCCGCGGAGATCCGCGTTGCTATACTGACCTATGTCACTTTTTTTTGTAACTTTTACGTAAGGAATAGTGTGACGAGTATTCTGGGCCTTAATAGTACTCGTAGAACCAGGACATAACCACAGCACGCTACAAACTCTCGGTAACCTCTAATAAGCACATTACTTCTAAGGATCATCGTGTTGTTGGTTCCTTACGAAGAGTACGAAATTTAGTAATGAATGAGCTAGCTGACGTAAGGATTTGCTGCGTGCCCGACATCAGTGCTGCAGTAACAGGATGCACTACTTCTGACGCGACCAAATGCGATGATACTCTGCTGATTCCAATCTATTACGACAGAAAGCTCCTTCGATATTACCAAGACTGTATTACGAGCAAAGTAATACGCGCGCCTCTGTGTAAGTTTTGAAGATCTTATATTATTTCAGCTAGTAAGTAGAAACCAAGATAATAATATGACGCAGACGAAAATAAACCTGGAGCCTTACCACAAGCTCTTCAGGTAATATCAAAGTAGGTAATATAACTTTGATATTTTGTACCATGACTCATATTTTTTTTATTGAAGTAGGTAAGTAGATACTGTTACTCCAAGCATAATAATAATAATAATATAATACCCCACTTAGCGTGGGAAAAGGGAAGGAAGAAAAAGAAGAAGTGTTACTCCAAGCTTGAAATTTGACGTTTCTGAAACACGATGGTGTGTGCTTTGCCCTTATAAAAAAGTAGATTTCGCTGATTTTTAATAGTTTATTCATATCTAGACACGCGGCAGCGTGTCAGCCAAGTTCAAGCGAACGGGCGAAGCGCGCGCCGTGTGTAATATTACACGAAGCATTTGGAGCCATTTTCACCCCCTCGTAACTCAAAAACTATTACACATAAACAAGTCAAATTTGGCTCATCTATTGCCATTTGCGAGTAAAATATGTACTCTGAATTTCATAAACACACCTCAAACGGTTATTTAGATATCAACGTTCAAAAATCGTATATTATGAAGAAAATTATCACTGACTGACCTATAGACGTTAATTATAACCCAGTTCCAGATGATCTAGAACGTTCAAATTTGGCATCCAGGTAGGTAGTGGGGTGGATACAAAGGAAAAATCGGAAACTTGTAAATTTATATTTATAATTTATACCATTGTACTTGGCACCCGTTTAGATCTCACTTCTTTTGTCGCTGAAGTCAACGACTAAAACATACTTATTGAACTTGGCTCTCATTTCACATTTATGTTTTTGATGGGATAATTGAATTAATTCTATTCTTGTCTTAAAAATCTTCTTGGGAGCAGTTCTTCTTCTTCTTCTTCAATTATGGCATCTGTCTCTTAGAGAACAATTTTGCCAGTGTCAAGTGTATTTATATATAAGTATTGTCAACGTCACAGAGTCATAGTCAAGTTGTCACGTCAATTTTAAACAAAAGATGACTGTTTTGTTCAAAATTCTCGGGATTTCCTTCGATGGAATTTGAAGGGAACTATTCACTTTAATTCACATATTTTACACTCGCGTCAAGAACCCGGGCTTTATTGGCAAAATAACCACCAAAATTTCGCAATAAAACTCAAAATAACACGAGAAAAAATATAAAAACCAGAGCGACGTAGTTGTCGGTCAAATGCACCGCAGAAAATCCATGGGAGCAATTAACAGGCCTGCTGTGTGATTCTGTAAGACTTCATTCTAAACTTCGAATCTGAATCCGCTGTGAGTTTCTTGATTGGCATTCTAAAAACTTGGTTGATAATTCGAATTTACACTAGCGCCACTCTTGCGAGCGTGTCAGCGAGTTGAACTAAATTGACGGGGAGATTTTGACAGATAAAGTATGAGATGACGTATGAAGGGCATTCTATACGGTAATTCCCAAGTCACTTCGACGCTCGCTTCGCACTCGAACCCGATTCAAAGTGTCAAATAAAAAGGTCAATGTCAAATGTCATTTTGAACCCTAGGCGAAGTGAGAGTGAATTGCGATGTGGGTTGCGAGTTGATGTTTGAATTTTACAGAATCGACGTACAGTGTATTAATGGACAGTAAAAACTCGTATTCGATCAGTGTCTGGATGATGTTTGATTAATGATTTAACTTGAAATAAGTCAATGGTAGGTAATTTGCACCAAAGCGTTTCTGCATCTTCTGCTTTGCCAATTTCAACCTTTACGTTACGTAAGTAGTTAAATTTAAACTCATATCTCATAATTAAATGGTTAATTTATTTTCTCGCCGATGAGATAAGATTATTTTTCAAGCCAATTAGTGGAATTAATTATTCATAATTTATAACGTCCTTTGAAGTGTGATGTACCTAAGTGTTTAATTTATTATATGTGCAGCCAGCTGCTTTAATCTAGATCAAACAGAAATATTAATCCTTACTAATATTATAAATGCGAAAGTAACTCTGTCTGTGTGTTACGCAATCACGCCTAAATTACTGAACCGATTTTGATGAAATTTGGTACAAAGATAGAGTAGAGCTTAAGAAAGGACATAGGTTACCATTTATCCCGAAAAAAGTACGGTTCCCGTGGGATGAATATGTTTTTGTGTTTCAAGGTACCATGCGGGCGCAGCCGCTGGCGGAAGCTAGTATTATTATTTATATACCTTAACTTATTTGTTTATTTTTATTTTATCTGAGTACTAGTAACTATAACAATTCACTGCAGTACAAGCCATAAGTTGGGTAGGTGCTCGCATATACCTACTCGTATTTATAATACCTACTCTTATAGATAGATACCTAATAGACAGGTAGTTACGGTTTTCAGTTTCAGATCCACCATTTTTCAGGTGTCGAGAATTCGATAGAGTGTTTTTTTCAACTTATTCATTCAACCCAGTCATTATTTCACTCATTTTGTTCAATTCAAGTTCTTGTCTCCATCAACACACATCTATAATACTTATTAGTTACCAACAGCTAATTTCTTCAAGCTGTATCCTCAAAAAAATAGGTACAATGCAATAACCTCTCTTTATCAACTGACAACAGTTAATTTAATTCTGTTCCCATAAGTTCTTAAGCTCATAAATAATGATTGATATATCCTCAATGCTCGGGAGTGTTGCCTTGTCTTGTTACTGCGATGCATTATTGATAGCTTTGCAAGTTTGATTAATTCTGAATGGCAAATTGCAAACATGGCGAGTGAGGGAATGGTATTGCACGATACAGAGATGAATAATGATGAGTAAAAGATATTTGTGATTACGAGCAGAGGTACTTCCAGTACTTTCTACGATGGATTTTTTTAAAACCGAAAATGTGTCAATCTCTCAACTTTTAGAAGAAATCCGTAGCCGTGTTCTCGTCAAGCCATTGTTACAGTTCTATTTACATAATGGTGCACCGGGTACGCTTAACGAAATATGCCTTGCGCATACAAACTACTTATTTACATATTCTCGACCAACTGTACTTGTATCGTTGATTGGCAGCAACCCTTTGGAATAGCCAATGATGGCTAACAAGCCCTGAGACTAGAAAAACAAGACAGCATCGCGCGATCTGTACCTACATTGGATTTTAAATATTTTGCTTATGAACTCGAAAGCTATTTGTTTTGTCCATAAACGTAAGGTAAATACGATGTCTTCGCGTCAGTATGCACTTTGCAACAATGGCACCTAGGAGTATATATCTGCGATCACGAGCAACTGAAAAAGCAGACAGAATCCACAAAAATCAATTCTCTATTGTATCAATTATTATAGGTCAAATCATTGGCCTGTTTTTATAATAATAAAGATGATACGGCTGCTGTCACTCCCTCGTGGCCTTTTTAGTCACGAACAAAATTCATGTTATGATATAACCAACTTATAGAGTTATTTAACCTACGTAGGTCTTATGGTACGTGTAAAAGGGAAAAATGACAGTAAGCCTACTAAATATGTAGATGGGGTTCGTTCGACACACTTCAATCAGTTAATCTTCCTTCGCTAAAGCCTTTATTCTTTATATACGAATGTCCTGTTGCACTTAATAATCAATCTAGACTAGATTATTCCACTCATTTCCATTACCATATAAGTGTATCCAAGAGGCTACACCGACAGGCTTAACCAGACATGAGCTGCTGACACAGCTCCATCAATCTTCCGTAATTATATCTAGAAGGGATCTAATGAGCCGATCTCTAGTGGACGCCATAACTCGATAATTGGATGGAGCTTGTGAAAGCCTGCAGCGCTGATCGATTTCAAGAACTGATTGAAAGAGGCTTTCTAGGACCCCTTTTGTGGAAGCTAGTCTATTACAGTCTTTGCTTTTGAGAGTAGGTTTCTACTTACCATAAACAAAGAGTTAATATGCCTTTGTTTCTTTATAGGTTTAATGGGATACTAATTCATAAAAGATTGATGACTATACTTTTATCTTAAGCATTCAGAAGCACTGGTGGTGTAGTGATAGTACCTCTAACTTCCGATCCAAAGGTCGTGGGTTCGAACTCGCTAATTCTCGAATTTTCCCTCACAAATAACGTGTGTTAATGAACTGAGGTTCCGGGATAAAATTATCACGTTATGCACTTTTTAAATTATTTTTTTGCAATTACGTGTCTTGCTACAAAAGTTGTTGTCTTTTCTGAAGTGTTTTTCGAGATTTAGGGATTTGATGGCGCATTTTCAGTAGAAAACATAGTCAGCTAGATTTGTTTAGGAGTTTACGAGGCCTTTGAACACGTTGCCAAAACATATTGAAACATGTTGACAGCAGGATTTCCGCTATTAAGCAACTAACTGGGACTTTTAAACAGCTTTTTAGCATGTTTAGACTTTAATATCTGGTTAAATAGCTCCTGTTGACCTTTTTCGGAACGATATGTGTACGATATTTAGTATATAGCCAGTTGGTACATAATTACTAGTTTTAGTTTAATAAGCCGGGTTTCTCATTATTTTTGGTATGTTGCAGCACTAAGTAAATACTTAACTAAATATCCATGACGACATAATCTCCAAAATTTCACAAAACAAAAATAAGTATATGTTTGCTTTCTGTTATAGACTGCAGGTACCTCTTCAAATATTATTACGCATGCCGCGTTCTAAGGTACCTCCGCTATAATTACGATAACTGTTTTCTTTGGAAACGGGGCTTTAGGCTTTCAACATCGTTCCATCTAACAGCTCTACTGCGGCAATAAGGCAATAAATTCAATAACGAGCGTTTGAGTGACACGATTTAAAATAACTCTAAAAATATGTCTACTATAACAAGATTCGACGCATAATTCGACGCTTTTAGAGTTCCGACGTGAATGACAGTAAATTCTCGAGAGATGACTGCGCTGGTTCAGGGCTTCGCTCAAAGGGTCCGATACGATTTGATTACGATTCTATCTAAAGAAAGCAGATCCGATACGATATGATTACGATCTAAAAGAAGCAAGAAAATGCTTCTCTGCTGTTTGATGTTTATAAACTAAGGACTGCAGAAGACAAGCGGTTGTATTGTCATTTATTTGATGTTCTAGCTTCCTACGAGTAAATTAAGTCTCACGAGTATAATGCGATACTTAGATGGTAAACTATAGCGTAACCGTTTTTCAGAGGTAGCTTTATATCGTTGGTATACTTACCTATAGTGATCATCTATCTAGGCCAGGGTTAGGCAAACATTTTCATTAAGGGACAAAGTCTATGTAATAAAAGAAAAAGATTTTTTAACTAGTTTTAGTGATTTTAAAATATGAACTCTTTTGCCAGTATAAGCCATTTAGCTCCTTTAGAAGAAGGTACTTGAAGTCGCAGAGGCCATATTACCGGAAGGAACTGTCGGATCGGACACTATAACTAGGCTAGAACCTTTTATTGTAGATCGAAAGGTGATTTCAAAGTTATTTGAAAGCGGTTCTTTCGTGCCTCGTTTAGAACGATTACTATTTTAAAGCACGTGGGCTTTACAAAACATAATCGAATTGCTATCGTAGGCGTATGGTACTGTTGGTAATCTGTTGCGATGCCCATTGCTTTTGTGATCCTACACAAGAGTTCATGTGACCTTTTTTTGAGTATACACTTACAGCCATAGAGAAAATATTACTACGTGATCACTGCTTACAGCGAAATGAACTTTTCGACTGATTTAGTTCAGTTAGTACTTGACTAGTAAAAAAATAATCTATCAGCTCAGTCAAAGCGGTCGCAGATTATATGAAACGCACGCTTTATCTACTCATCAAATTAAAATACAACTGTAGTTACACTGGTGATTAGTTTGATGTATCGGCGCGTCGACGTGACCCACGAAATAGTTTTCCATAATGGCTCTGCTTATAACGTTCATAATTCATGGCGTTCTGTACAAACATTGGAAATGTTATGACAGACCGTACGGTTTTTATTTTTGGTTGATAAACAAAAGTAAAAGCTTTTGTCTACATTGAATAGGTTTGAGTTGGTAATAAACATTGACGGAGACGCCTCTCAAACGTCTCTCAAGAGTTAAGACGAGCATCATAATATGCAGACACATTCAATAGGTACTATAGCACCTGCCAAGTACCTAACTAATTGACTAACGTCAAGAAATCGATAAAGATTTGGCAGTGGATGTAGTACTTAATAAGTATTCACGTATTCAACATTTTAAAGATGGCCCATCATTATGAAGGTTTATGTTCCTGAATCTGGTAATCACCGTTGCAGTCACTAGTGTTAAAAAATTTACTACTGCTGCGTGATCTAACCATAGATAAAAAATATGCGTCGATTTGAGAACATCCTTCTTGTTTGTGTGCGTTAAACGATTTTTTTTCTGTTACATCTGTGCGTGAAGACGTCCTACTTTCTAAACGAAGAATTTTTACGTGTGAGACAGTTTTTTTGAAGCTACCGTAATATTTATAAAATCGATACAAACGCGACGCAAGTATCGATGCGGCCGTAACGAGGCAATCGACTCGTTTCCACTGAATACCGCGTTTTTTATTATTTTTTCTCGGCGCGGGAGCATTGCCTCCGCCATAATAAACAAGTGCCCATAAACGGGTATCCATTCGTTTTGATACATTTGGGATATTTTGAGGTAAGAGATGAAAGTATTTGATGTAACATTTTCTGTAAGTATGCTATTATTTATAGTAAACTGCTGAAAGAGTTATTATTAGGATTAGGTACTAGTTAGTAATCCTCATACAAACATAACTCTTAATAGTTATTTAAGGTATTATTTTGTGAATAAAATCTTACCGTCCCAATGGGACTCTGTTGTACCTAATTAGTAGGAAATATTAAAGTTAAATGGGTATTTTTAAAAAATGGAGAAGGTTTTTGGAAAGAGAAATACTTATTTTTTTCTCTTAGAAACGTGTTTTTGAAAAAGAAGGCTTTTGATTGAAGAACATGATAAAGAAAATGTTCTTATCATAGAGACATGTCCTGTAATATTGGCCTTAAAAATGGTGCCTCCTCAAAACAAAACCCGCTCAGTGTGAAAATGAGATAGCGCTATTACGCAAGGTGCAGGTGTGAACGGGACACGCGCGGAACATGCCGTGCGAGCCTTCGTCTGTGGTTCTAAAACTTTACTTACACTATTGATTTCTGCATTTAATTAAGTGGGTAAGAAGGCACAGCTTCTTGTTTACGAAAAAAGTCTCGATTAATTTTATCCCCACTGAATAAAGGAGTAGGTACCTAATGCTAAAAATAATAATGTATGTAAGTACATACCTACTTGTTTATATTTTCTTTTCAATTAACGAATCTACTTTTCTTACATATAGGTACATAAAACAACATCTTTTAAAGCCCCTATCAAGCAATTTATACCATTCAATAAAACTTTGACAAACATAGCGAGGCTCGTGCTTTTCCTTCGCCTCTCGTTAAGAGCTTTTAACGAGCAACCTTGCCGTAACGACTAGACAGAGAGCTACATACCACACCAGCCCACGCCAAAACGAGACAAACAACCACACGTCTAACAATAAGCTTACTAACAAGACCAGCTACCAGTTTGAGAAAGACTTAAACGCCGCAATCATGCATTGAATTACGCATCTTATGTTTGTTTGTTTAAGACTTGATTTCCCACGATTTAAAATTGATGGTTGTTATACCGACAGCGCCCGGGGGTCGCTTGACTAACGAGAATGACTCAGGCGCAGGTTTTTGTTGTTTTTCCAAAATAAACCTTTCAGTCAAGCGTGAGGGTTCAAATAAGATTGGAAGGAGGCCGCTCTGTGGGGTTTTCTCATAAATGCCTTTTTTGAAATTTATTTAAATTGGTTTCACATTGCTTAGAGCTAATCGTAGATATAAAAAATGTTACAAGCGCATTTTTATTTGATAGTATCAAGAGATAATTTAAGCTGTAATAAAAGTTATGAGTTACAGTTTAGCTTTCTCTAGGAAAGACAAATAGAACTAAACTATCTGACTCATAATCCTATCCTACCAGCTAATCTATATAATATACTTATATTACTTTATGTATAAGTTGATGTTTAGATGTTTGTCAATCTAACTCCTGTTTTGGAAGGTAGGTATAAAGTTAAATTATGTTTTACAAGTTGTTCATAGAAAAGACATAAACGCGCTTGTGTCTCTTGTAACGTAATATTTGATCGTAGAATATTCAATAATTTCATGATGTTTTTATATAATCGAATAGTAAATATCACGTACAAATACCTGTAAGTATAATTATATTAAAAGTGTATAATCTGTGGAGCGCTGAGCGGAATAAACACAGCTTGTCAAAGACGCATGTTTGAGCCCGACCCTTATTTTTGTGTGAACTTTTATTAATTAACAGATAATATTCATAAATAATACACCAACAATAAACAAATTATTGCCAGTATTATTTCTGCAAAAAAATAAAAAAACCCGACTGAACGTAACTGAAAATAATTTTTACCAGACGCCATATTATTTTTTAATATTTTGTGTAGCTTCATTCTTGTGATCCAGACGGATCCAATGACATCTCATCTGTCAAAATCCGTTCAGCCATTTGGGCTACAACTACGGTCAAAGCAACTCGCATACAATCATACATACAACTCAAACACATTACTTTTCATTTTTGCTTCACAGTCGATTAAAATCACAGTTGGGCCGGTTACAGTGCTTCACTGACCGTCGGTGCGTATGTCAGTCGCGCTTGTCATTAATATGAAAATCCATAAATCGTACAGTGCTGGACCGACCGTACGCACGCGTATATTGCTACGCACTGCGTACGAGGACCGTCGGTCGAGCGCGTGCGCATGCGTGCCGTCGGTCGGCCGACGCGCTATGGAAACGTATGAACGCGTTCAGTGCTACACCGATCGTTGGACCGACCGTACGGAACTACGTCGGATGTCTGTATCATTTTTCATCTGGTCAGTTTGTTGGTCAGGAGAGCACTGAATGATACAAACTGACGGTCAGTCCGTGTGTATCGTCAGGACCGATCGTGCGCACCGACAATCGGTTGAGCACTGAGTCACTGGCCGCAGGTAATGTAATGTGTATAATTATTTCGTATCTACAGGTTGTTGAATTGTAACAAAACAAATAATTAATGCATCTCCATATATTAAATTCAAAACACACGGATCAATCATAAAGATAATCGCTCACTTCATCTGTCTGTCAGCTTAGCTATTAAATTAAAAGTACCTAAGCCCCGCTGAGCCTGTCTTACAAAGGCTTTTTGAAATCCTTTTATCTGTCTTAGCAAGGATTATCTTACAAGTTAACTTCACGATTAATATAGTCAAAGATTTTACCTAAATTCATGTAAAGTAGGTACTTTTGATTCCGGTCCGGGACTGATTAATTGGTCAACTCAGCCCGCGGGCCGAAATGTCCACTACGAAATGTATTGTGAAATCTATCTATCTAGATATCTAAATGACCAAATTGTGGTTGTTTTATAGACAAACGCCCAAAAAAGCAAAAATGTATATAAAATGTATAATATACACCAAAATGTATATATTTTGGTGACAAATTTAAAAATGACAAATACCTGGGTTCTTTTTGTCTGATGAAACTGAATTCGAAACATCCTATCAAAAACGTGTAGGTAACGTGAAAATGTTTTATCTAATTTTGAAAGCGAAACATTTGTAGGAGACATGCATAGGTACACAATACTTTAATTATATGTATTGGTTCTAAAACATAAGGCTTAGCATGGAAGATCGTCAATCATGTCCAATTTTATTATACAACGCCTCGTTGCCCAATAGTCGAAAAATGTTACCTCATAAAAAACGGACGCGACGGTAAAATGACGCTTCGGTACACATTGTATGACTTTGTAAATGATAAAAGAATGTTTATTAGATATAGTTTTTATTACATAATATAGTTTTTAATTCTCATGACATTAATGACAATTCTAAATTGACAGATTTATTTTATGTTATCCAACTTTATTTTATTTCTTGACTTATTTGTTTATTTTTTGCAAGCCAAAGTATGCCAGAATACATAGTTTTTAATTGATTTCACGAGGAACAATTTTTTTAATAATTATGTATAATGTAAAAATATTTATGTAAGTAATTAATTACTTTTAAGGTTAAAAGATATTTATTCTCAAAAAAGACACAGTCACTTACATGAGAATACTTAATTAACTTAACGTAATAATTTATAAAAGTAAGAGTTAAAGGGTGCGTTCGGTCTGTAGAAGGTATTAAAATATGCAGAAATCAATAAAAATAACTTTTCTTAATAAATAAGTATTATCTACGTGTTTCAGTTGTTTTTGGCATTTTTTTTAATCACATAGCAACTTGTAAATAGTGTTGAAAGACTTATAATACGCATTAAAAACTCGTTATACTCGTAATATATGACACACTTTGACAAACAAATCAAGTGAACACTTAACTAATTTCATAAACAAACTTTTGCGTAAGACATGTCAAAACTTAAATCAACAACAAATTAACCAAACCGGTACCGGAAGCGGTAACTGGCAGCATTTTAGCGCTTTTAGTTCAGAGTGTTGGGTAGTATTGGTGGGCTGTGATTACCTTTGTCGGTGCCGCCTCGTCGAGATGCAAAACTAGAGATCACAAGCGCCGCGGCCACGCTTCGATTATCGTAATAGTATATCACTTTATTTTGTTTTCTAGAGCACTTGTGTATCAGGGGCCTTACCACAAGTTCTTACAAACCATCATGTTTCAGAAACGATAAAGTTTCGAGCTTGTAATAACACTACGTCTAAGTTTAAAATTTTTATAGGTCATGGTACGATATATCGAAGTTATTACTTTGATATCGCTCGAAGAGCTTTGATAACGAAATTCCAGTTCTTTATATAAAGCTTTCTTCACTACCCTCTAGCTGCTAGAGAAAACTTTTCTCTGTTTCAAGAAGATAAAGTAAAATTTGTGTCGGCAAACTTGTCATTCTTGTTTGGACAAAATCACAAGTTGATGTTAGTTTGTCGTCTCTTCCGCAGATAAAAACGCGATCTGCCGTGCTAGAAGATATAAGTGGTCAAGTCTTTAGAAGCAAAAATCTAGATCTTTGGGATCTTTGTAAGAAAGTAGGTACTAGGGCCCAGCGAGTTTCTAGACAGTTTTTCTCGGACTGGGGATAGGACTAGAATTGGCACCTAAACTCACCAAGCATGTAAGACGATTCAAAATTAACCCTGTGATTTTATTGGATAAAGATATTTTAATTTTGCAACGCATTCGAATGTTTTTGCAAAACACGCTTGTGGTAACCACCGTGCTATGTTATGTGGCTTAAAGTGTTCTTGGTGAATAAGTGCAAAATAGAGATCAGAAGTGCCGCCGCCACGCTATGATTATTATCGTAATAGTTTATCACTCTGGGTGAGCCGCGCACGTTCTGGGTTCTCATTATTTATGTGGTGTAGATAGAGCCTTAGATACGATGAGCTTGTCTCTGGTTTAGACGAACGACTTGATTGGTCGAAACATGGTCGAAGAAAAATAACTTTGAATTATAATACACTCTCGGTGGATTTGAACAACTTCTATTATAAGTATAATCTCAGAATAATGTAGGTAATGTCAAATGCAAGTAAAATGTCAGTTTACTCTTTAATAATACGATTTATTCTGGGGATAATTCTTAAACTAGTTTAACTAGACTTTGGTCGAATCGACCCTTAGTAAACTAGAAACATAAGGACGCCAGTAAAGTTCCGGTACTTAGTTACCTACTAGCTTTACATTTATATCGTAAAACTTCTTAGTAATTATGTAGATATGAGTATTTTACTGAATGGGTATCCTGTAAAAATCACATAAAACATTAAATTCATAGGCGTAAAATTAAAAAAAAACCGTAAAGTGAAGCTTTCGTTATGGACATCGAATTTAATGCTTAGATTTTTTATGCTCAGTTCAAGTTTTACACTCACTGTGAAATTACCACTGTTATACACTTTTATAGTCAGTGCTTTTAGTTCAGGGGATAATTTTATAGACACCTCAAAGTAACAAAGTATGGAAGCGATAAATAACCATTATCTTGTAAGTATCAAGGGAAACCGGATTTTTATGTATTGTATTTGTGAGGCCGCAGTGGTGGTGTTGTAACACCTTTCGTATAAGCCTTGAGTTCAAATTCAGTCGTGTACAAACTGTTTTTAATCGTTTTTTTGGGTAGTGCTGTTTAGCCAGCTCTGTACGTAATGATCAGTGAGGATGTTTTAGCTTTTGTCAAACAAACCTTCTCCATCTAAAAACTCTAAAACGTCCAGAGGGCTATCGTTTAAAGTATCACACATTTGAATTTAACGTAAGTATTTGGTTTTGGTTTTGCTTTAGGAAACGTCAAAAATGGTATCGCGCTATTTTTTTGTAAGTGTGTAAAAAGTTGCAATTGACGCTGGACCTACCTATGGCGAGTGATTAAAAAACTTTTTTGTTTTAAGTTTGTATTTTTTAAGGTTAAAGATAAAAACTCTATTCTGTAACAAATGCAAAGGCCAGTTTACTTTTTGTAAAATAAATTACTAAAAATTAATTTTCATAAATTTTCCAAACCCATACCTACGCGATTTGCATCAGATTCACATAATTATTGAACATAACCAAATTAATACGTCGTCGTTTTTAACAAGCTAATTTTTTAAGTGTCACTTCGGCGCTAAGTTTATTCGAAGTCGACAATGATTCACAGCGATAAGAAACCAATTAGTAAATTGGGTAAGTAAATAAAGCTTCGATCACACACAACAAGTAAGTATCACAGCAACTTGCCCCGCAGCTTGTAGGTTCAATCGTAAGACGAACTTTAGTTGCGTTCTAACAAGTACCTACATTCCCGAACACGAGCGCTGATCTTTTATATCATTGATACAAGATACGAAATGTAAATAATTTAACTATGTTTTTTTCGTACTTAGCTCACCCTTTCTAGAAATCGTAGCAATCTGCTACGCCGTAGTCTTCTACGCTCGCGCTGCAACTGTTTAGCTACTAACTACTAAAGTCTACGGTAAATTGATAATCAATAAAACTAATAATATCCCGCAGATTACCCGCATAACAGAGATTTTGACTTGCATCGTGTGGCTGATCTTTAAAGAAATACATTGCTCGGAAATTTTAATGGCGCAAGAGGCTTGCAGACTATGGTAACCACCTCGTTAAATGAAGCTTTATGATCCCTTTACGGACACTTGTTTTACATACAATCGAGCCTTTCTTATGATCTGTATAAAAACATGAGGTTGTAACTGACGGCGAGTTTGACGTGAAACCGTCGCATTCTTATAGGGCTCTTAGCATTGTAACATGAAATAAAAGAAATTAATTATTGAACAAAATGTTCGTTTTGTGTGCTATCAAAATTGTCATACATAAAGTAAAAAAAAAATACTTACCAAAAACAGATTTTCATCAGTTTAGGTAGCATCTCATTAGAGATCTTTAGTTACTTAGTTCTTTAATGCTCCGTACTCACATACGGTTTTGCTCGATCGAGCTATCATGTCGAGCCTACATTTGGTGCGGATTACTACTAGATGCGAGCCTTCGAGCCGTGAGTTTTGCGGTCCACACGTTAATTTTTACTCGTTTTCAAGTAAAACTATCGAGTAATACCGTATGTGAGTACGGAGCTTTAGACATTTAATATTTTCTCAACATTATACTTGGCACATGCCATGGTGGAAATAACCAATTGATAGCAGTAGGTAAAGTACGATACGTAACAAAGTTGTAGCAAGTTATTTTCGCGCAGTATAATCCGCTCTTCTTCAGTGCAAACGCACCTTTACAAGTTATTCGGACACCACGTTAAAAACAGGTTTTATTAATATCTTACAAGAGCATTGTACATGGATGCGAATGACACACCAGCGACTTCTCGTTATAATCGATAATGCATTCTTTCCAGCTCCTTTGTTCAAGTAAAAAAATGAATTAATACGTACTTTAGTAGGTACTGTACTGAGTCAATAAGCTTCTGAGTATTCATTAATGTTTATTAATTATTATGTGAGAAACAAGCTTGTTCCTGTGTTTGTGAACCACTGTGTAGTATCTAGCAGCTCGCAAAACATAAAATTACGTCGTGGCTTTAGTCTAACGACTTTTATACTACTGAACATTACTGACGGCTAATACAATACGAGTATAAGCTAAGTAGGTATGTCTCACTCTTTCGTTCGTAATCCATGTTTGCTATCTCTTACGAACTTTCGGAAAGCCTGTGTTCTCATAAGCCTATCGGTAGTTTACTATTTTATATTTTTAGGTTGTAGGTAAAGTTTCTTATACTTAGACAAAGATTTAACGAGTAATTAAAATTGTAATAAAATTTAAAATAAATATGTAATAGTTTTTTTTTAATTGTGTTGCCGAGCCAAGGATAATCTTCGGCCAGCATCTAATAAGGTTACGAGTCGGCAATAAAATAATTTGTATGCCATGCATCCCTCTCGTCCAGTTGGAACTGCGTGTGTGGGAGGGAGACGGCGATAGTGGGATGCAGGTATCCCGTAGGCATGGTGCATCTGCTTAGCGTGCCGAGAGAACAGGAGTGGAGTTGCTGATAATATATTGTTTTAGGAAAAATATAAATAACTATAAATAAACAACGAATGGGCTTGGTCATCTCATTACTTAACTCACCTATGTATTTGGTACTCTAGTATACTGTAACTGATGTCATCATTATCATCATCATCATCACCAGCAGTGCCAAGGTGCTACCACGAATGCCGAAAAAGAGCCTTTTGATATCGCATATATCTCGCTATCTTCATAATATGGCATAGTACGCCAATCGAGTGAATTTTTTATTGGATATCACACTTCAATAGATCACTGATCGAAATGCATGTCTCTAATAAATTCCAGATTTAACAGCATTTATCGAAAACTAAACTATAAATAAATCTTTATTTATCCGATCATAAACGTGTCCAAACATTTCCCTGTCCAATGCAGCGCCGAAACATTTGGGTAGAACGTCTTATATCTGTTCAATCGACGTACAATGATATGTGAGCTTTATTCCATTAAGTTTAGATTCAATATCGTATGCTGGAGGATTGAGACACCTGCTGACACTGACCATCTAAATCTTGTAACCGAAAATGAGCTATATAAAGCTGTATTTAAGTTTGAATATAGCCTACGAGCATGCTGTAGCTTTATTTTTCTGTTCTTATGTCACGTTGCAGTGAAACCTCCTTAGTTTGCAATGTTATATTCTGTGGTTATACGAGATTTCTCCTTACGATCAATAAATCAATAAATATACGACTAAGCCTGTCCGTCTGTCCGGCTTTTAATGGAAATGGTGTTTGTTTAGGACGGCCGATCCCGCATGTTATTAAACGGAAGCGACGGTGTTTCCTGCTTTCTTACATTTTACAGGAAAATAAATAGTTTGATTTGTCTGTATGATTGTTAGAATGTATAATTATAGAAGCTCAGTCTGTAGGTAGGCTGTCAGATTTTATTTTTTTGTCTTTTATAATTCGACATCAAGACAAAATGCTTGCGTAATCTGCTAACATTTGATCCTGGTCTGGATATTGATCGCCGAGGGTTTTATTCATTTGAACCCTGTGATAAATTTAATACCTAAGAAATTTACATTTATTTCATAGAGTATTATGTAAAATTGTAAAGTGCATACACAAAATGGCTGCGAATCGTATACACAGAGTTCTTGTCACAATAATAGGTACATCGATGGTTTTATGTAGGTAAGTAATATAGCAGAGAAGCATAGATACTTACCGAAATAGGATTGGCTAACTAATTGGTAACTTAGCATAATATATTTATGAATTAAGATTGTTAATCACCCCACCCAAGCTCTAGCAAGTTTGCAAGCCACATAATGTGTTCGCAAAAACGCAGACGACACAAAAAGTTGACTTTCTTAGTAAAAGTCCACAATGTCCCCCAAAATCCTTAAAGGTACTCTTGTTCCAAAACACCCGGCTACAGAGTTAGTATTTTTTCAAACCGCCCAGGGTAAGGTCGGCAAAAAAGCCTACCTGCGCCAGACAATGGACCCTCGTTTATTTGGCTGAGCATGGTAACATTTCACGTCTTCGTATTTGGAAAAAACGACTCTACATACAATACCTTCGCATTTTCTGAGAAGAAACGCGGCATCGTATTGGAATAAGTTATAAGATTTTTGGATTGCTAAAATTATGTCTGAAATTGAGAGTCTGACCAAGCTTTGCAATCTTATGATTTTGAATTTAGATAGGTACCAAACTGTCACAAACATCCCCATGTGGATGGATACAGGGGTAGAGGTAGGCCAAAGAAAAGTAGGATGGACTGTGTGAAAGATGGCATGGGTATGAAAGGAGTGAGTACTGAGATGACGGATGATAGAAGGAAAAGGGCAGCAAGATGATGATGAAAAACTAAATTACATTGTTATCGGTAGGTATATGGGTAATCAGAATCTAGATTAAATCATGTCGAACAGCATTCAATCATGGAACTAATATTTTGTAGATTACACCTTTCTCTTCGTAGTCAGCCAGTTTTAGTTATTACCAAAAAGTTATTTTATACTCATTATGTATAATGCTCTATGGTTTAGACCGATTTTTAATCAGTTTATCTACGTGTTCCTACGAAAAAAAAAGTTTGAATTACAAACTCCCATATTTTTTTCCTAAGTTTGCACGTTGATTGATAATGATGATAGATGTTGATTCTATACATAGATTATTCAATGGTATACTCGTATAAGGTAGTAAGTTAGGTACCTAGTCGAATGTGGTTGCAGTTAGATAAAAAGGCACCAACGGTAGAAAAAGGAAACGGTCTAATGCGTCATAACGAGGTCGATAAACATGAAAACGAGACGAGATACTTTTTAATTGGGAAGACAAGACGTCGTACATCGTTTGTTAGAACATCCGTTACGGTCCAGCATAATTTCCGTGAATCATGTCAATCACCTCACTATAGGTGACACCGAAGCCTTTAATCCTTTCACCACACTGGTTTAAAGAACTAGTGACAAGATAAGAAGAATTATCTCGTATTTCTGCCAGCCTCCGCCATTCGTGCTTTGTAAGTTGTTGGTGCTTGAATGGCTCTTATATTTTTATATCAGCAGTATAATTATACCGTTAGGTTTTATCTAAATCTTCATAAAACACTTAAAGCCCCTTACGGATTTATTTATATGAGCCGATAATAACTTCACACCTGCACGCCGCATCTTAAAATAGAATAAACTTTTTTTTATAATCTTGCGACTTATCCGATCACTTATTGCTCGCAAATTGCGCAGTGCTCGATAATTGTGCTTATTATCATAAGGCTACCTAGGCATTATACTCAATTTTGAAATTCCTGTCAAGGGGCGACTCCGCTGCAGATAATCGTCCTTAATTACACGGCAATCCATCATCGAAAACTAACAAACGAGACGCTTTCGGAATCGACCACCCACAACCAGCATGAAGGTAAAATTGGAAGTCCTGCCTTCCCTCATCCGACACAATGATTCAAACTCTCAAACTCATACAGGGTGTTAGACTACTTCCGAAAACTTCAGGGGTTAAAGTACCCATCAATATAAACAACTTTTTCTAAGAAACCAACACTGCGAGCGCGAAAAAAAACGGCTGTTTCATATATTTTAGCCAAGTAGGTATTGAACTCTTGTATGAAGAGCTGTTTTTTTCGCGAAGATGATGATGATGACGATGATGGGAGTCTAACAGCATGCCAATTCAATACAACTACGACTTTTTAAATCTGCAATGTATTAAAGGATATTCAAATAAAAAAAAATTGGACCGAAACAAATAATTTGCACTTGATTGTTTTGTAACTGTAGGTTTTAGGGGAATTAGGTAAAAGCAGATGCAGACCAAATTCCACCTCATAATTTAAAGGTTCACTTAAAACAAAAACTCCTGTAGGACTTGGAGTGTCATGTCGTGGAGCCACAATGGCTGAGATTATCATCACACTTACAGAAACTGGCTCTGTGGTAGTATCGGAGGCGTGCATCGCGAATAACGAGCTTCGTGTAAAACGAAGGGAGAAAGGGATAAGGGACCCTTAAGTAAGGAGTGATATATTTTGCCTGTAAAACAGTCTGCTCTGTAGAAGACGGCACAATCTTGTATTGGTATATAGTGCGCAAAAACTTGAATTGCTACGTGTGTGTCCTGAACAAAAAGTTAATTTACAAAGTAAACATCGCTTCTGGTGCTATCATTACCCTCGTTTGAGCACGAGGCCACCGGAGCATGAGGTAGTATCGCGTATAATAGCAACAATTATGAACCAATACTCCAATAGTAAACATCGTACCGATAGAGTCTTATTTTTTAAGCACTTTCTCAATTCCAAGTACACTATTTGTATCCAACAAAGCGTGTTCCAATAATGAGGATCGTTCGATACGATCAGGCTGCGCCCGCGCCGCCGATCATTCTCCAAGATATGTAGAATCCTCGCCGCTCGGCTCCTTTGTACTCCCAGGGTATACACAGCTTTGTTCACCGAATGCATAATCTACACTGGCCGTTCTTAATTAAAAAGTTATATAAAAACCTCGAACCATCGTGAAAGAAGTCTAGGTTCTTTTAAACTAACCTCTTTTCTTTCGATTGAAAATCTAGACTTTTTATCTAAGTTTTTTTTTTTGCTTTGTAGCCAGGGCCGTCGCCTAAAGAATATTTAGATATAATAATACTAGCTGTCCCGCTCGCGACTTCGTTCACTTAAATTATCTATACTTACTGAGTTTTAAACAAATCACACTAATAAAAAAATTCCATACATAACTTTGACTTTTACCCTTTTTAGAGGGTTATTTTGAAATATCCAGAAATACGTGTCTATTCATATTGCATTTACAGTACACAAACAAAGTTTCACAATCGCACCACCCATTAAAAAGTTCCCATACAAACATTGACCCCACATTTGACCCTTTTTTGAAGGTTATATTGAAAAATCCTGAAACACGTATCCATTTATTTTGCATTTACAGTACACAAACAAAGTTTCACACCAATCGCACCACCCGTCAAAAAGTTCCCATACAAACATTGACCCCACATTTGACCCCATTTTGAAGGTTATATTGAAAAATCCTGAAATGCGTATACATTTATTTTGCATTTACAGTGCACAAACAAAGTTTCATAAAAATCGCTCCACGCGTTAAAAAGTTTCATACTAACGTTTTCACCCTTTTTCACCCCCTTAGAGGTAGAATTTCCAAAAATCCCGCCTTAGTGGGTGGTTTTGTTATAAAAGGAAACCACCTTCCAAATTTCAGCTTTCTAGCTTCAGCGGTTTTGGCTCGGCGATGATCAATCAGTCAGTCAGGTCAAGCTCTTATATATATAGGTAGATATAGATAGGTAGCTCGTCTAAAAAAGTGACTTCATAAAAATAAGTTATTTACGATCTGTAATCCTATGATACTTTTATATTTTCTCAGTAAAATTACACTGTTTTTCAAAAGCGACGATGGTTTTCAGTTGAAAAAATAAAATGTGATAACGGCTTGTTAAAAGAAACAAATAGTGACGTGGTAAAAACTTAATATTCTCTTGAAGTCTGTTATGTGGCGTACTTCAGCTGGTTGTTAAAAATGAAAATTATTCTGCCAGTGCGAAGTACAGTGATTACATATCAGGCGGCGAAGCCTGAGGGAAGCGTCGCTCTCGCTTATTGCCAGATGATTGAAGACTTGCCGCCTCCATGCGGTTCTGCTGGCTTGTGAGCGAGAACGAACATTATAATATGCAGTGCATAAGAGAGAGATGGAGACAGCTCAACATCTGATTAGCATCCCAATTACGGTGCGAGAGCGCAGTGGGATCAAATCTTCGAGCATAATGTTGTGCAAGCAGTTGAGTGCTATCGATACTTTCTTTGTACGACCAATGACCCTTAGTAAAATCCTTTTTATTAACACTAATTTTGGTTATATATTACAGAAGATAATCCAAAAACCTTGTGTTTGTAAACTAATTATATCATAATACCCCTTTCTGTTTAACTCAGTGTTACTTAAATCTCTGAAGGACTCTTGAAAAACCCTTGACGCTACGAACAACAGACAACAAACTTCAAACAATTCATCGACAAAATTACTTACGATACTTATAACTTGAATATCGATATAACCTTTCATTTCATCGATAACAATTCAAAGTGCAGCTCTGCCAGCCCTAATAACGAGGATGCCGGTTCGATGCAGGCGTGGCGCGTGATTACATCGACAGCGCGCAAGGAAATTTTAAATAAACAAGAAATTATGAGCCGACCCACAGATTATACACCTTGGTATTGACCGGACGAGACGTAACTAGAAAATTACGCAGCCAATTATTTGTTATTGCAAACTTGAGATAATGTAGCTTGCCTTTACGTGGAATTTACCACTTTACTTTGCAATGCAGGTGCAACACCGTATATTATGTATAGTACTTTGGGTATAAGTACATACTTCCTCAATACTTATATACGATAGCGAACGAAAATGGTTCACGAAAATCTTAGTTGGCCGTATATTTAGGTCACAAAAGTATCTTGAGCTGTTCGCATAGGTTAGGTAGGTACGCTAAATAGAGTCTATTTGGTTCGAAATAACCTAAAGCTTTTTGAACAAATCATAATGGCACGTCTGTAGCTGCCCGGGCGGCGCAGGCGCATGAGTACAGAAACCAATTTTACGTTTCTCATTAAGCTGCAACCACAAATGTAAGGCACTATGATCTAACCTGTGTGATTGTTTAGGGCTGGCTGAGTCTCAACTTTCAACTCTCAACACTATATCACGAAGTCCGGTGAATTATTATAAGAGTTTGAAACTCCGAATACCCATCACAGACAAAAACCGGCCTAATTATTTGCAACACTAGGTTAAAATTTGTGTATAAATATTATTACATGAACAAAAACACGGGAAGTTCCACTAGTCTTTAAATAATTTCACAAAACAAACATCATTATAGCTTCACGGAATAGGTACCAACTCCTACAGCCTCAAAATATCAAAGAGTCCGGCCTTACATAAATCTACGTGAAATTATCATAGCGAGTCTCGCTGTAACTAACTCCAGCCTTTCTAAGAAATTAATAATGTCTACCATAAATTGAGGTTTTTCTGTTGTTTATTTTTTAATATTAGGACCTCGTTATGTTTATTTATAATACTCAAGTAGTTACTTAGCATTTATATAACATTCAAGTTCAGTCACTTATTAATTTGAATCTCGACTAATTACTAGTAACTGAAAAGTAATTAATTTGTATTTAAGCTCAATGATATCGTATTTGTATGAACTGAAATTTTGTTTTAAAACTAGACAAAATTATAAAAAAAAGAATACAATAGTCGTATTATTTGCTTATGTAATTTGTAGGTTTAGTGCCTGCCTTCTTATTCAATTCATATCATAACAATCTAAAGTTATAAAACCATAATTTTGAATTACGCTGGTAATTAGTAAGCACGCCATCATAATCCAGTTTTTTACTCAAAGCAATAAAACGCTGAATGCGGTGGACGATTAAAAGTATAACCACCTCAATAAAATTCCGGCAAATCATTGCAAAATTCATTAAACACCTGATTGTATCGTAAATTTTATAAGTGCAACAAGGGGATATTGTAACGAACGGGTTAAATACAGCCTCTCATCTACTAAAGCATTGCGCTTCGGTGCATGCATACAGACGTAGATAACTAATGCGCAATTTATTAGGGTTTTCGTCAACGGAGTGCCAAAAATAAAAAAAAAACAGGACAAGAGTGAATTTGACTCGCGCACTTGTGCTGTGAACCTTAGCTTTTTGCCAAATTTCGTGATTCTAGTCTAGGCCAGCGGGTCAAAGGAGTACTCGATAGGTTTTGATTTTTTGGGTCTTTAGAGATAGACGGAAAACGAATATACCTAACCTAGCTATTAAGGGTTTCTTTTACCTTTTTGAATGACAAATTCATTCATTTCGTAAGGGCAGAAACAGCCGGATGCGTTGATGCTACCGCAAACCAAATTACTACTGTCATTGTGTCAGCGAGGACGTAACGTATGCGCAGCTATTTGAAGCGCTAACACGCATTACTTCAGTGGATACTGTGCCTTAATGATGTGGTGGTATAAAGGTTTAATTGGCAAGGCTCGAACACGGTTTGGGCTGGACACCGTTCTAAAGTTAACTACCATTCTATATGGTTGTTTTGTGAATACCTACAAGGTTCAGGGAGATAACGCCCGCATAAATCAGTCTATGGTAGACTTGTTATGGCCTTTTCACGGGTACACGGTTGCCGTGATGGTGGTGTTCCATGTCATGCCCGAAATTGATGATAAGTGTATTCTTTTTATAGAACGGTAAAACTATACTTCAGAAATACCTTGAATATTTGGTACTACACAACCCCGATCCAAAAATAATGCAAAATTGCCCACAAGTAAATGTTTGCTACTAAAGCCTCTCTAATTTCAATATGTCAATAACTCCCATATCCAATTTAATTTGAAGTTTGAATTAGGCACTTATAAGGACTTAATTTATACCCCCTTATGGAGCTATTGTATAGCGAGCCGAAACACTTGTGGAAACAAACCAACCTTGTTTCACAATATGAATCGACCACGAGCTGATACTAAAAATAGGGTTTAAAATTTTAGTTCCTAAGTACTTATTGTCATTTTGAGGTGAGTTGGGTAGGCACTTAGGTACAATCAAAGTGCGATCGTGTCACTAGTTATTTCGAACTAGTGTGGTAAAGGGATTTCAGTTATTGAAACGTTGAAAACAATTTGGTAAAGAGTAAAACTAGGATTAGTAAGATTAAAAACAAGAAGCATCACGATCACAAGAATGGTTTCACTTACAAAGGCGTTATGATTTTTAAAAATGTCTTCATTAGCGCTTTGTTTTGCGAGCGGGCTAAAGAAATGAATGCTGGAATGACTGCGTTTCAAAGAATGGCGGCCAGGTATTTACCCTGTGATTTACCCTAATAACTCAATGCCAATCCAGCTTATGTGAATTTTAAAATGATGTTTTATACGTATGTAACATCAGTACCTAATCAGGTACTTGCTACTAGTATAACTATGAAAAGGTATGTTTTAATTTGGATAAAAGTTATACATAGGAACAAATTTGTGTACGATCTGCAGAAATTTGTTCCGTTGGTCTGGGTGTGTACCTATGTATAATAAAAAAATATCTATCTATGTACCTATATCATGTATTAAATATATCGGTTATCTAGTACCCATAACACAAGCTTTGAGTAGCTTACTTTGGGGCTAGATGATGCTGTGTAGATTGTCCAGCATTATTTATTTATTTATTTTATTGCCTTACATACCTAACTGAGTATTTTATCAGTCTTACAAACAGACATGTACATGCACGTTATTGCAGCACATTCCTCGTTTATTTCTGGGGTTAAAAAGTCAGAAGAGGGACAATAGCAGTTGTTTTTACATAGTATTTTTTACTTACAAACAACATATATATAGGTATGGTATATGATATGAAGGTAGCGCTTATACTCGTATACTAAGTACTTATAAGCCTAAAGTTATCCGAACATTAACCTTAGCACAGCGGATAAATATTTCACGAACCAAACAATATTTCTGCCTGAGCTTTCAATGTAACTTGCAACATCAGTATCAATAGTAAGTATACAAAAATTTATGGAGAAATGTGAGACTGCAACTTTTTATCGGCTCTTCTCCGTATGGTATCAATCAGTCACAGTAATTTTCAACTCTAATGCTTTGACACAAGCGCCATTCGGCTTAGCAATGCCACATGTGATTCTAGCAGGCCCAGTTTTTCTGGGTGCAGTCGACAATGTGTATTTCGTTACAAGGTTTTTACAGCACATCATGTCGTTATGAAAGTATTTTTTAGACACGTCATAATCGTAACTCATTTCCTATGCAGTTAAAGTGTCACTTAGGATAAAATTAATGGCAACACTAGACACTATTAGATATAGTTTACGAACCTAACACTGAAGTTATTTATTGGCTTTCTAATAAATTGAGACAATAATGACAATAGATATCTGCTCGCCATAAGTATATTTTCCGTCACACTGGTTCTCCTATCAGATTACAAGGTCTTACTAGACAAGACAACATTTTGATAATTCAGTAAAAGACTTTTATGATAGACAATTAGATAGTACTTACTACGTAGGATTACTTTTAGGTACTGATTTGTTACTTAGCTATTTCTGGTACAAAGATAGGAAAGTGAGTAGTTACTTTATGTAAGTAACCTCTACTTTTGTGTTACTTTTCATTGATAAAAATGTCACAACATTTTCAGCAGATGCAGCATTTTTTACAAGTTAGCTAGATAATCAAAACAAATAATACGAGTATTATGATTAGTTGAACATTCAGAAAAAGTGCTTGTTAATACTAAAATCTGTATTGCTCAATGATTGTGTTATTTTATTAGGCTATAACGAAAACTAAATTATTCTCGTCTATGGTTTTCATGGACTTAAGGGAGAAAATTATCTCTAAGATATCTAGGTACCTACTTATACCTTTAAACGAGCAATTCTTGTATATATAATATAATTGGAATCTCGGAAACGGCTCCAGCGATTTTCATGAAATTTAGTATGCAGAGGATTTCGGGGGCGAAAAATTTTTAGAAAACGTCGTTTACCAATAAAAAAAACCGAGCAAAGCTCGGTCACCCAGGTACTATAGGTTATTTCGTGTTAGATAAAACGGGATATGTAATTTCCTAGCGCGAGACTTTATCGGTCGCTGTATTCTCTATACATTTTATGTCTCCAATACCATATTCAGTATTTTATAAGCCCGTAAATCCGGCGACGAGATCGAATGCTTCATCGCTTTCAACCGGCATCGTCTACACCTTGTGATTTATTAGAACCTCGTTTATTTTATTTCCCAATTCGTTTTACTTTACGGCCGATGTTCCTCCAGCGTTCCAAAATAGTATTTCGAAGAACAAGTGTGATTTATCGTCTCGTTCATATATAGGAGAATTAATTATTGTAGCGGAGCCAAAATTGTATTGGAGTTATTAATATGACTTGAAAGTTGAAACCAACACAAAGCCCAGTTTTATTATAAGCAATCCTTAGTTTCTGTATTTTGTAAATCTCCATGAAAATTAAGATTTATTTTTTACTTTTAATCCCAAAAAAAAACAATTAACCGACAAATAGTCAAGTATACGAGACAAGTCTTATGTATACGAGCACGTGATTAGACAATTAGCAGTTATAGTAAGCACGAACAATAAGATGATGCACATGAAAGTCGATTCATATTTGAGTTATTGCTAGGTGGTGAAACAATGCGGCTTCTGACGAGTAGCAGCCCGGAATACGAGCTTATTCAAGTTCAAATGGCATTGTCTTAGCTTTACTGGCCTGACTACGAACAATAATCATGTTCGATTTTGTATAACAAAGACGAAAAGCCTACGGCCCGCGCTGGAAATGTAAGACAGAGTTGAACAAATGTGCTTAGGCAGTTCCGATTTCTTTAGGAAGAATTTCTATAGCAGTCATGTTTATTGTCAACGCCGGTAAGGATCATACGCCGACGACCATTTTCTTATTTAAAAGCGAAGTGACAAAACATAATTGATTGGCGACGAGTTGAAGCTTAGAAAAGTTAACAATACACGCATGTAGATACTTTGTCGCGGGTATCAACAATAAGATAGCTCTTATTGTCCGAAGGTGCGGAGGTGGCAATTGTTGCGGATTTTTTCTGTAGCACCTTGTTTGCAGAAACATTGTCCCGTTAGCAATATTTGCAAAGTTTATGACTGTTTCAGGTAGCTAAATAAAACAAAGGGACAAACGATAAAGCATGACAAAATCACTTACCAAACTGAAGCGGCGAGTCCAAAGTAGTACAGCAGTAGGAAGACAACGGCGCAATTGGGATTCGCCAGTCCATCATGAGCCAATAGCATCCTAGTGGGTGAAGTGGAGTCCTTGGCGCAGCCAGCTGCGGCTCGCCCAGCGGCTGCGCGCACCCCCCACCCGGCTGCAGCAGCGCAACGACACAGGGCCACCAGAACTAAAGCCCTTTCTCCAGCTCCTCCTCTATCTCCGCAAGCCAACTGAGCTCCTACAGCGGCTAAAGTACACGCAAAGCTCAACGCAGCCCATGTCGCCAGCCAAACTTCTGCGGCCTTCCTTTCTCCAGCCTCCCACAGGACCTCAGCATCGCAATACTGCGCGCAACGCCCAGAACCCCTAACCCAGACCCAGCTGTTCGGTTTGATTAGTTTTCGACATCCAGATCGTCCACTTCCATTTGCATCTAGAGGAATGCTTCCAACGGGCGGCGCGCGTTCTCCCGGCCCTTCCATACACATGTGTTCATGGTTGTTCTCAGCCGGGAATAAAGAACACTCCAATTCAGGGGGCCACTGAAACCCAAAGCCGCGAAGGACCGGGAAGCATCTGGCGTACACGCTTTCACACAGTCCCCTGCACGGCCCGATGGGTAAAGCCACTTTGTCCGTACACATAGGGACATACACTGAGCAGAGAAACAAGTGCAGTTGGGATGAGCACCCGTACTGAACCAGAGGGCTAAAGGTTTGTAGAGTTACGTCTGCATCTGCCTGCAGTGTATGCCGCGCAAGGTTCGGCATCCCAGTCTGGTTGTATCCGATGTTTTTACACATTGCCACTTTGATCGGTTCACATGTCCGCACGGAGGCTTCCGCGGCAACTCCGGTTACTAGGGTCACGGTCAAAACGAGTACGATGCACTTCATGACGGTATGCTTCACACTGAACAGTCACATGAAAGATGTCATTGTAAGTCGCGAGTGAAGACGCGCGGGCGCAGGCTCGGAGCGCGGTGCGTGCGTCCGCAAGCGCGTCTCGAGACGGTTTGTTTGCGACCGCGAGAGGGGGGAAGCGAAGCTACAAAAAAAGGTACGCAGGTATGCGCCACACTGTAGCGAGGAAAAGGGAGAAATGAGCCTCGTTGTAAAGTCAGCGGCCCTCGCCACGCGTGTCGTGCCGCTTATCGCAATCGCTCTTATCATTGAGGGTGGATTCCGAATCGCGATGGGTATCGTATAATCTACCGCTCCGATTGATCTGTCCTACTCGAAATCGATTATTCGATAGTGCGCTACGTTACGATTTTGTTCCTATCTACCTAAACCAATGATAAATAAAATGCCTCAAAATATAAATAAGTATTGTTTTGAAATAGGCACCTAAATTACATAACAAGAGTGTATTTTTTAATATTTTGAATATAAATACTTGTAACTTTTATAATATATTTATTGTACATAATTTACTACAATAGTTAAGCATTTACTGTATAAATTTTATGAAACATAAATAGGTAGAAATATAATGGTGAACACTAATTTTAGGTAGTACAAAAATTGGACCGAATATTAATCAGTGGGGGTTGTCGAACTTGGCGGATAACACGAAAGAAACCGAAATTAAAACTATTTACAGAGGTGCTAGGCTGCTCGATCGAGGATTATAATCTAACGATACCACTAAACAGAAGATAAATACTTTTACATAGACTTACACTAAAGACGATAGCAAATTGTTTAGTGCGCAACTAAGGCGCTGGTATGCACGGCCTACAGTAATGCTATGAGACCCTACCTACGATACTTACAAATAACAATCTATACTCCATCACTCAAAGTCTTATAATGTCTTTCTCATAAGTTCTTAACATGACTTCATTCTTTAGCCTAAATTTATACAACATTCACAAATTTAATAAATATTTCTCTGCATAAATGCCTCTACAATTGATAGATAAAATGTTTGGTAAATTCCGAATATTAGTTATCTACAAATTGTAGAAGTATCTATATCAGAGATTTTTTTAAAAATAATAAGCAAATTATATTATAAGGAATGCTAATCAAGCGACATTTATATAGTGCCATTCTATATTATATTTAAACAACAAATGTGATAAAAATAATATTATGTAGGTAGGTATGTAGTTAATAATTATAAGCTTTCAGCATCTAAATGTGACTTGACTTGAGATTTTAATAGATCTTATATTACAAAAATAGCAATGGAAATAAGTCTTTTGACGTTTTCAATTGATTTTATAATCGAAGGGAAGTCGCAATATTCGGTCAGTCAGTAAGGAATAAAAAAGTATATATATAAATTAGCACAACCACATAACATAAATATAAGTAGAACTGATGCTTCAGCCATAGTGATGTGTAAATATTATGATACTAAATCTCTAAATATGATATGAAAACATGGATAGACAATTATTTTGGCAGAGTTTTATGGTAGATGAATTTTTTGCAGATACTTTCTCCTTTGTAAAGTGGAAAAATATTTTGCTTATCTGCTAATTATTTTTATTTAGTACATTTAGATTTTATATTTTAATATTTTTTTGTATATTCTTTCAAACACTAGCAATTAGTGGAAAATCGTTATTTTTTATTATAATTGTAGTTATTTGCATCACTCGATTGTAACAATGGTCAAGATTGTAACAGTAACTAAAGCTAACTTTAGGCTAAAAGTAGTATGCGCGTTTACCAATAGTTAGTAGAGTTTAAAGCTATCAAACAATCTAATGTTAAGGCCCAGAATACTCGTCACACTATTCCTTACGTAAAAGTAAAAAAAAAAGTGACATAGGTCCGTATAGCAACGCGGATCTCCGCGGAATCAGACATAGCACGAAGCGAAATACCCAAATGACAAGTAAATAGAGTGCGGCATGTTAATTTGGCTGCTCTGAATTATATAACGAAAGCGACAATTTATAAAAAACATAAATATGTTCAAGTAAATAGCTTATTTCAAAAAAAGGGCTGGGTTGATTTGTTTGAAATTAACTGATTTATATTTATGTGAAATAGAAATTCAAAATACTTTACTGATCTGGATAAATTAGGGAATTTCTGAATTTTCAGAGGTGTTTTTGACACGATTTTTAACCAAGGTTTTCTAACTAATTCGTGTTTTAGCTCCGGTTTATTTATCACTTATATCCTTGAGTATCGTGTAGTTCAATTTCAATGTAATCTATTAAGCGGTAATAGAATGATTAGGGTTGCAATACTTGCAATTTTCAAAATGCTGGGCCTTAAGTCCCTTCAACTGTTACTTTTGAGCGCTAAATTTATGAAAAAAAAACGGAACTTGTTTGGCAACCTATAGTAGTAATTAATATTTGGCTTTCTCTTCTTTCTACTCTGAAATTAACTGAAAGAGACATATTTTATGTACATAATTAAATTACTTTAAAGTTAGCTTTAGCTACTGCTACTCAAAATCAGGGTCAGTGTTTACAATAACTAACAGAGTTGAAGGATAGCCCTTATCCTTCAATTCTGTTAGTTTTGAAGCAATAGTTGAGTCTCGTTTCACTCCAAATCCATTTTTTATTGAAATTATTTTATGATTCATCTAGCAGGTGCTAGTCACGGTCAGAATTTAGCCTCTATTTTTGATTTAAGAGGTTTACTAAGGTCGTGTAAATCGCGAAACCTTGCAAAGATCCCCAGGATGATTTTATAGGTCTTTCATTAAGCTATGGATCAGCTAAAAGTATGGTTTATACAAAATAAAGGATCGAGATTGCGATTATAGGAAGCTTCGTAGCAAGAATACGTTAGCGTCATCAAAATAGGCAATCCGCTCGATAGAAAAAGTACATTCAGCTTTAATATACTCCTAGCCGAGGAAACTCATGAGCCCGTTCAGCATCGGTACGATACAAGTAAAGACAGCTTCCTGGGGCCTTACCACGAAGTCTTCTAGAAGAATTCCGTAATGATTCCGTTTTAGAAACGTCACATTTGAAGCTTGAAGTAACACTACTTCAATACAATTTGCATAGGTCATGGTACGAAATAACAATGTAATATTAATTCGGTAATGTATTATGAATTCGTGGTGAGGCCCTGACCGGCAACACGCTCCCGATCCAACGGACCGGCTAGTTTCCATCGTCGAGCGAACACATCGCAGGAGGTGACTAGAGTTGCGAGTCGCGGTCGTCGCCGAGCCGCACGCGCAGCCCCTCGCGCTCGCGCTGCGCGTCCGCCAGCTCGGCGCACAGCGCGCGGCACACGCGGTGCAGCACGGCGTTCTGCTCCAGCAGCGCGCGCACGTCCGCAGCCGGCTCGGGTGCGCGCCGCACCACCACCTCGAAGGCGCCGCGCGCGCGCGTCGCGTCCTCGCGGTTGTAGCCGAACCCCTCCGCCTCGTACTCCCCGCCGGCGCCGCCCGTGCCGGGGGACGTGCGCGGCGGGGGCACCGGCGCCGCGCTCGGCACCGGGCCCTTGAGGCGCGTGAGGTCGAGGGAGCTGGAGCGCGCGTGGTTCCGCAGCGGGCGGGGTGGGGGCGGCGGCGGCGGCTCCTTGCGCGGCGCGAGCTGCAGCGACTGCGGCCCGTCCTCGTGCGGCGCGGGGTCGCGCGCCGGCGGCGGGGGCAGCACCCCCGCGCTCTTGATCGGCTTCCGCGGCTGGGGGCGCGAGATCGCCTTGATCTCCTGCCCGTTCGGCGGCGGGTCGGGCGGCGGCTGCGAGTGCAGGCGCTTCGGGCTCGCCGGCTCGAACGCGAGGGAGATGTCGTCCCGCCGCGGGGAAGTGGCCACCCGCGGCTCTTCCGGCATGGAGTTGGCGTCGGGCGTGACGCGCAACGCAACCGGGTGGAAAATCTTGGGATCGCGTTCGACGGCCGCGCGCTGGAAGTCGAAGTTCACCGGCTTCGGGCCCGGGCTCGACATGCTCGATGTCGGGGAATCGACGAATTTCGTCCACTCGCGATTGTTCGCCTGCGGTTCGGGCTTCGGTGGGGTTAGCGACGGTTTCCTCTCGTCGGGTTTAGCCGCTTTCGCATCGTACGGATCGGTCGGCTCCGGTTTGGGGGCGAAGTTGAAATCCGCGGACGTTCCCGAACCGAACATATCGGCCCCGAGGTCGACTAGATCGGTTGTGACCGCCCGCTGTGAGAACCGAGAATCGACTCTAGGTACGAGGCAAGTAGGAAGGGTTTCGGGTACCGGGATGTTGTTCCGGCGCAGCACGATGAGATGCATGGCTATGCTGAACTCCTCCAGGGTGAGGAGGCCATCCTTGTTGATGTCGGACAGCTGCCATATCTTACGGAGGTCCGGGACAGAGAGACGGGACTTTTCGAAGAACAGCCTGTAAAGATAAAGGTACTGAATAAGACTTCCATTCTGGTATTAAGACTTCCTCTTGGAATCCTGAATGGGGTATGTTTTTTACCATTAATGCTTAACTGGTATTGAAAAATTTTCATTGCAAATGAAAAGGTAAGTAATAGTAAAATGTTGGTTTTAGGTGATAAATAGCTCTAATGAGTTCATGGTACCATATCCAACGAACACTGCAATATGTATATAAAACAAACCACTCAGTTGAGAATTCCACTAGCATTTTTATGTTGAATGTCATATCATTTTCGGTGTATTTTAGCGGATCTACCAAAAACTACCAGTCAGCTGTCAGAGAGTCCTCGATAGACTTACCTGGCAGTATGTCCAGGCAACAAGCCGCAATCAGGGCGTAGCTGCGCGAACTGTGATGCGTAATGTCTCGCTTGCGCCTCGCTGATGGCCCAAATGTCCCCCTCCTCCCCATCACCTTCGTCCTCCGATGAATGACGGTCAGAAGACTCTTCTTCTGTACCTGAAACAAAATTTCATACTTTTAATACACAACTCTGTGTATTTTTAATATTTCTACGGAGAAAACTTACATACATTTTAACAAGTTAAGAAAAAAACAAAAAGTGAGGAAATTTTTGTCAGGTGTGGGGTTCGAACCCACGCTCCCTCTCGGGAACCAGAGCTTAAATCTGGCGCCTTAGACCACTCGGCCAACCTGACGTGACGACATTCGACGAAATTCGCAACGCATTTGGTTCTTTGTAGGCATTAAGTACACACACATCGCACATGAATGGCGATTTATGTAAATATTATTATACTCGTACTTATGTAAGTACAGCACATTCGTTTACCTAATTATATCGGAGTTACAATAGAATCAATTTTTTACGACTTCGTATACAATAGACTGACATTGTAGATAACTAGCAATGTCATGATATATTACCCAATAGCAGCAGGTAGGTACCCAGATAATAATAGTTATAATAGTTTAGCTCAAGGGATTTTTGACATAATTACTTAGTACAATACCTATTACAATAATTTCATTTTATATTTGGGACCATAACATATCTTTTGTTTTTTATAATTTGTCTGTATACCTACTTACTAAATCCATTGTCTCATGTAATTTTTTTCATCAACATTTTTGTATTAAGTATTCGATCATACTAATATTATATACGCGAAAGTTTGTAAGAATGTATGGATGTCTGGATGTATGTTTGTTACTCTTTCACGCTGATACGGAAACGGTCTGGAATAGTACATAGGCTACTATCCTAGAAAATGGTATGGTTCCCACAGGATAGGTTTGTCTTTGTTCTTCAACATACCACGCGGGCGAAGCCGCGGGTGGAAGCTAGTCATTCATACATTCAGTATCACCTTTCCAAGGTCTGTAAATACTAGGTGCCTCCTATATTTCACTTACCCAGCAACTGCGTGTGCTCTTCACCGGTGTTCGTTGGCCAGACACCCCGGCCGGTGGCGCTGTGTTCCCACACCGGGTGCACCCGCTCGGCCACACTGTTAGTCGGAGTCGGACTTTCACTAGCTGTACTCCAAGGTGAACCGCTCTTGCCTCTTCGCTGTAAATAACAATTGGCGTTATACTATGATCCTACTAATATTACAAACGAAAAGTTTGTAAGAATGTATGGATGTATGGATGTGTGGCATCTAGGCTACTTTTTATCCCGGAAAAATGTACGGTTCCCGCGGGATAGATTTGTCTTTGTTTTTCAAGGTACCACGCGGGCGAAGCCGTGGGCGGAAGCTATTAATAATATATAAATAACTATTGAAAGTCACCAAACTTTGTTTGCATTGTTATTTTACTTATTAAGTGCAACTGTTGACCTTGTATAAAAATTTGTTCCATATAACATGTCTTATCAACAAAATAAATTTTAGAAATAATATCCACCTGTTTGCATCAATTGCTTGTATGATAACAATATTATAAGTACATTGAAATACATACTAGGTATAGACAGATATCGAGTGAGCCGGTATAGTATTATCTTATGTCAACAGCCTAAAACTAATCAAATACGTCAACAAACTTTTTGAGGTCATAAACCTATAAGTTGTTTTTATCCGAGACTTGTATTTCTTACAAATGATTACATTGATTTCAACAAAACATAGTGAACTTCAACGACCTCAGTGGCGCAGCGGGCAAGAGTCCGCCTGCGAAGCAAGAGGTTACGGGTTCGATTCCCGCCTCGGAACAAATTTGTGTACGATCTGCAGAAATTTGTTCCGTTGGTCTGGGTGTTTTCTATGTATAATAAAAAATATCTATCTATGTACCTATCATGTATTAAATATATCAGTTATCTAGTACCCATAACACAAGCTTTGAGTAGCTTACTTTGGGGCTAGATGCTGTGTGGATTGTCCAGCATTATTTATTATTATTATTATTATTACTTTAACTTGTATCAAACACACACTCACACAAGCATGATTATGGCTAAAATCCCTAGGCACAGTGGCCTTCAGATCTCTAGTTTTATGTATACAGTCAGCTTTCTCATAAAAAACCTGTATTGGCATAGTTTAAGCAGTTGAATATGTAACATAACAAAGCTGACATAATATTGTTATAATATACAGCAGACCATGGATAATGATAATGTAAAGAAAGGCCTATACCCAGCAGTGGGTGAAGTCAGGCTATGGATCATGATGATGATGATACACAAACAGACAATTTACTTCATATTTCTGACCCCTATCTTTGAATATAACAAATTGAACTAACATATTTTTGACATTGACACTTAAGATATTTTTCTTTTGACAAACAACTTTTAATCTAGATTTTTTTGACTTTGTTGTTGTTTGACCTATAAATATCCCTTACAAAGATTTAAACTGTTCACTTATTAAACAAAACTGGAATGATTTACTCATATTGCATCATTGCCAGCAGAGCAAACCATAAACTAAGAAAATTGAATCCAGTAAACCAAATTAAAAAATAAAAACATGGCAAAACTTACTCCTCTTGAACTAGATCTTTGAGACATAGTTTCAGACTCCTTTTCAGAATCAGTACTGAGTCCTTCAGTGGCATCATGGGACAGGGTCTGTGGTGCATCGCTGTCAGAAAGATTTGACGATGATAATCTCATCGGTTCATAGGCCCCAATGCTACCAACAAAATTCCTCTCCCGTTTCACAATATGCTGCTCTTTAGGGGAGTTTGAAAGCTGTATGAGATCAGCACTAGCTTCAGAATTGATGGTCCATGTAAACCTCGGGAGTGGAAGGTCGAGAGGAGTTGATATCAGCTCCGGTTTCAAAGCCATATTTGATTGATGTGCAGCTATTAATTTCAGGGCAGAATAAAACTGTTTTCTATTCAAGTGATTTAGAGAGGTACAGCTATTAGGAGACACGCTAATATCCATGATCTGAAACGTATAATTTATCACTAAGTATATTATTCACGGCTATGGAAACCATAGAGATAAAACAGATCACTGATGGAAACACCTGTTAGCACTAAATACACATGAAGTGATCTATGTTTTACCTGTTTTAGAACTTCGTTTGATGTATTAGATGATCTAAATAATTCTGTTGCTTTTAAAATAGGTATTTTCCCATTGGACTCCTCGTCGCAACACAAAAACAAATCACCGAAATATCTCATTTCGGTTTCTGTCAAATTGAGATCCTCCATTATAATAAAATTAAAATAATTGGTTGGGTACTACACAGCTGTTCTAGTTTATTGTAAAATTCACGGCAAAAATAAACATTATCTATTCGTGTAAACCATATTCATTGATAAATTAGACGGTTTTGAAAATCGTTCATTAATTTACACGAAGTAAGCGAAATGTCAGTGACTCAGTGTGACTGACAGACTGACAGATTAGTTAGATAGACAGCTTGACAGCATGCCGCAAAGCGAAAAAAATAGGGATCTCCCTCTCCGTGTCCAATATGAAAAACCGGTGAAATCCGGTACGTTGGGCAGAGCACCAGATGATGATGATGATGGATGAGCAAATGAGCCTTGCTTGACCGAGTGAGGGCGAATAAGTTTAATGTAGGTAGCATTTTTTATGATCATTATAATTATGTACTATAGGATAGGTATTATGTATTATTATATTTATGTCTATGTAACAAATCCTATTGAGCAAACAAATGAATATCTTGCATCTTGTCCTACCAGTCTCCGATATAGGTAGGTACTTATACCTGCATCATACCTACCTATAATATTAATGTTAACGAATGATGTAATAGTACCTACCTCAGGAAATTTGAGCATCACTTACGTATCCTATCGTTTGTAGGTGCGTAGAAATGTATGTACCTACATTAATATTGATTACTACACTACCCAGTAATAGTAAGTACCTAGTACCTACAATGTTAATGTTTCCCAATCATTTTTTTTTGTCTATGGTACACACAACACAACTAATATTTTGACAAGTTATTTATGAGAGCAATGCAAGGACCAGACAGTTTTTATCAGTGTTTTTTTTATACAAAGTAACCTACCAAATGTGTAGGTGTCATGAATGATGTTTTTTATAATTTTGACTGTCTAAACTTTTAACTAGCTTACTTTAGAATCTAAAGTAAGCTTCTCTCTCTCTTTTATGGCACATTATTAGTTCACACTATTTCAACACTAGGAATCCAAGTGTATTACTAAAACTAGCTATTTGACGAGTGCCTACGATAGTAACGATAAATTGACAGATGATAACAAGGTTTACAATAAACAATTTCAACTTTTGGAATACATATTATTTATTAAATCATCTCAAACATGCTTTGGGTTTTTGTTAAGCAATCAACTGTTGTTTAATAAAAACTGATACAAATAAACACGCTCCACACTACTGTCAAAGTAGTAAAATAATTTAGATACACATTTAAACTTAAAATAATAAGGGCGATAAACTCGACAAGGTAATTAACGATATTAATCAGAGCTATGTGGTACAGTTACTCTTATTTACTAGACATTTTTAATCCTTGGTCTGGATGTACTTGATGAGATCGATGACTCTGCTGGAATAACCAAACTCATTGTCATACCAGCTGATGAGCTTGACGAAGTTATCGTTTAGGGAAATACCAGCGGCAGCATCAAAGATAGAAGAGTGAGTGTCACCGATGAAGTCAGAGGAGACGACTTGGTCTTCAGTGTAGCCAAGAACTCCTTTGAGAGGACCCTCGGCGGCTTCCTTGACCTTCTGCTTAATAGCGTCGTATGTGGCAGGCTTGCCTAGGCGGACTGTGAGGTCGACAACCGATACGTTGGCAACTGGAACACGGAAAGCCATACCGGTAAGCTTTCCATTAAGAGCAGGGATCACTTTGCCGACAGCTTTGGCGGCACCAGTAGAAGCAGGAATGATGTTCTGCTGTGCGCCACGGCCATCACGCCACAGCTTGCCAGAGGGTCCGTCGACGGTCTTCTGGGTAGCGGTGGTGGCGTGTACGGTGGTCATCAAACCCTCAATAATGTCAAAGTTGTCGTTGATAACCTTGGCGAGAGGAGCTAGGCAGTTGGTGGTGCAGGAAGCGTTTGAGATAACCTTGTACGAAGGATCGTACGCTTCAAGGTTAACGCCGCAGACAAACATAGGGGCATCAGCACTGGGGGCGGATATGATGACCTTCTTGGCACCGCCTTCCAAGTGAGCGGATGCAGCAGCGATGGTGGTGAACACGCCAGTAGACTCTACAACGTACTCAGCACCGGCTTTGCCCCAGGGAATGGCCTTGGGGTCCCTCTCGGAGAAAACAGCGATCTTGTTTCCGTTGACAATAAGGCTACCATCCTTAGCTTCAACGGTGCCCTTGAAGCGACCGTGAGTTGAATCGTACTGGAAGAGGTAGACCATGTAGTCCAAACCAATGAAGGGGTCGTTGATGGCAACAACCGAAGCTCCCTTCTCCACGGAGGCACGGAGCACAAGGCGCCCAATGCGGCCGAACCCGTTGATTCCGATTTTCGACATGATTTCTGAAAGTATTAAAATATATTTTTAGACATAAGTATTTCAAACATCGAGATTCAGTGGGCAATTTTGGTAAGTTAAAGCCAAAGGTATCCAACTCAGGCCAGTAACCCAAAAGTAGGAATAGGTATTACCTAGACGTATGACCATGATAATGAATTATAAATGCGAGAGTTTAAATGTTTACGTTTGTTACAAAATCACCTCGTAACAGCTACTAGTAGCAATGTTAACCCGAAAAAAATCATATAAGACACAAGATAAAGTTCGTAGGAAAATAACAACTACCTTTGTAACAACTAAACTTAGTCGCGGGAAATTCCACTAGTCAATGATGACAACGAACGACGTGTTCCATAAATCAATATTTTATATTTCATATCATACATAATGTACCTACGTCACCTATAGGTTCACTTTTTTAATCAAATTGACGTAGGTAAATGTAGTGTTTAGTGTTTGGTGTTTCGGTGCAGAATTAACATTGACATTTCCAAGGTCAAAACAAATAGATTTCAATGTCAAACTCTTGGCTTGAACTTTAGTTGGGCATTCCGTAAATTGCATCGTGGACACTGGCAGAATTGTGACAACCTCAAGTCACAGTAGCCATAAACCAAGAATTGAATTGAATTGAATTGAAATTGCATCGTGAGAGCAAAGTCAAGGTCACTGCCTTATACACAAATATTATGTAATTTAGTAATATTTAACTTTTATATTAATTTATTGTAATGTGGTAAAAACAACACAATTACCCATTGCACCAGAGTAACTGAATTGTCATCAGTTTCATTAGAACAGAAATAAGTACCTACCTAGTTAGGTATAATATTATAATTTTTAAGTAGGGTAACTAACTACTTACAGTATGTAGTTAGGTCTAAATTATTTAATAAAAAAACAAGCTACAAATTCTTGATATAGTTACCTATTTAGTTAGATAATGTATACAACTTTTCTACTTAGGTATTGCATATCAATAATAATAAAGTAATTAATTAGGTATTTTATAATAATTAGGTATAGCAAAAGTTCATTCACTCAGTCTAGTTAGATATAGGTAAGTTAATTACAGAGTGGGAAGATTATTCCGATGGACCTACCTACCGGCGGCGCGTGGAGGTCGTTTAGAGGTCAAGTTTAAACACGTAAAAATGTATCAAAATTTATTATATATCTTTATAAGTTAGATAAAAAAAATGGCCGCACTTCCATTTATTGGTCTAAAATAAGATAGAATGATTAAATACAATATTAGAATTGATGATGACTACGTGACCGGTATGAGGTAATCATGACATAAAACTAACTGTCATAATATATTTAGAAAAACATCCACTTTTAAACCTACAAGCACACTGATGATAATTAAGCTTGAAATGAAGTTTACTTACCGAAGTTAATTTATTTCAAGGGTTTGTTACACTGCACGTTGTATCTCCACAAGATGGAGTTTTAAAATGTCAACTGAAGGACAAAGAAGAGGCGAGGCGCAGAGTGGCGCAGGGTTAATAATAGACAATATAGAAGATCGATGATTCCAAGATTAAGTAAAGCGTAGAAAGGCCAAATAAATAAATTTGATGGTTTAGGTACATTCTTTTCTTTTGGTGTAGATTCGCGTGAGTGAGTAATTTGTGAGTAATATTTAAAATCGAAAGATTTTCAAAATCAGTCCTTTGTTGGAATCCATTTTATTTTACGTTTTGTAAAAAGTATGCATAAAAATAACAAGGATAAAAAATCTTACTCTAACAGTATAATAAATAATCAACGAAATGTCTGCGGAACACTAATTAGCGATGCAAATATTCAAATTCAAATTTCATTATTTACAAATATTCTGTAGGCATTTAGCTAATCATATTCCACACTGTCTCATCTATCTCACTGTTGACGTTTTGGTGCTTGTATAGGTAGTGATGAGGTAAAGACAGCGAATATTTAAAAAATAATACCGGTTTTTTGATAAAAGATATTATACTAGTTTATGGTTTAATGTCATTTTGTAGATGCCCGCGAAATTCAAAATGACATGT